>CM060707.1:118159484-119540734 GCA_030686995.1 Artemisia argyi | reverse complement strand
TGTTCCCATCTTTCTTTTATTTTTAAGAATTTTTGTGTGGGCCCCAGCTTGCCCCAAAGTCACTTGCAGGGGGAGGTCATCCCCTGCACCAGCATCATCATCCTAATACCACCACTTGGTGGTGGTTTTCTGACCTCCACAGTGGTCCACAAGCCACTAAGTTGGTTCCTTTCAACCCCCCTCCTACCCCTCTCCTAGTTTTGACCTTTAGTTTGACCATAGGGCCTTGTGGACCCCACTTGAATCAGCCCTTTTGTTTGTCCCATTTCTGAGTGGTATTTGGCTTTTTGAATTGCTTATTTGGGCTTATTAGCTTATCTTATGAGCTGATTTGGTATATTCTGGCTTATACATGTCCCTTTAACTCAAGTATACCAGAATCACCCCTTGTGGGCCCCACTTGAGCTTATTTCAAGCTTTTGCCTACCACAGTCAACTAAAGTCAACTGTCACACCTTTTTAGCTTATTCTGGCTTATTTTTGATTTCCAAAAAATTTGTTTTTACAAAAGTTAGTTGTTTTTAAGTATAAAATAGGTTTGTAAAAGAAAAATCAAGAAAAACCAATTTAATTTTAAGTGATAGTTTCTATTTAATATAATTTAAATTTAAATTTTCATTTTTATATTTTTATTAAGAACTTAGCATTTTTATATTTTTATTAATTTCCTTTAATATTATAGTATTTTTAGTAATTTTCTCAGATTTTTATTTTGTCATTTAGTATTTATTACATTTAATATTAGTTTTATTAATAATTAATTAATAATTAAGTTTTAAATAGCATAATTAGTTTTTATTAAGTAAGACATAGTTTTTATATTTTTACTATATTTTATATAATATAATATAATTTTAAGAATTTTTCTAGAATTTTTACTGTTCATTTTCTATTTTTTATAATTTAAATAGTTTAATTAGGTAATTAATAATTAATTAGTAATTAATTAATAAAAAAATCACAAAAAGACAAAAATACATATTTTTAATTTTAAAACTTTATTTTAGTTATTTTATAATTTAAAAATTTTATTTTCATTTTTCTAGCAATAGATTAATATTATATTGTATTTAAGTATTTTAAATATTAATAATTAGTATTAATTAGTATTTAATTAATAATAAATAATTAAATAGTGTAAAAATTAATTTTCTTTTTCTAAAAATTTTATTTTAACCTTAGGTTTGTAAAAAAGTCATTTTCACCCCCTGGGTGTTTTCAGATTTCAGATTTCACGTTTTATTTTGTACGCTTACGTTAATTTAAATGTAAATGTACGCGTTTTAAGTTTTAAACGTTTATGATTTTTTCTAGCTTCCAGTCTTATTCATATAGCTTGTTTAAGCTATTTCCTTGTAGATTCCTTAGCTTAATCACTCACAAACCTTTTCCTGTCCAAATTCACCCGATCACAAACCCGTTTAATAACCATCACACCTCGTCGGAACATAACGACCCGGGGAAACCACTATATTCCGCGGAGAATTGACTCTAGGCTGTTTGACCTAGTTGACCATATATTCTTGATGGCCTTGGGTTAGAAGCTTTGTGGAAAGCTATTAGGAGTGGTTTTGGTCATTGGTTCTTGGTTTTGCAGCTTATAGCACTTATTTCACGCCTTGTTGGGATTTAACGATCCGGGGAAACACTACACTCCACGGAGTATTGGTTTAGACTGTTTGACTTATTGACTATTACTTGGTCGATATTTTCTGACTGTTTGAGGCCAATCAAAATTTGGCGCCGCTGCCGGGGAGGTGTGCTGCGTATTACGACTTTTGAAGCATCTGTGAGTTTGAATAATTCACTCATTGTTATATATCATCTTTTTGTCCATATTTCTATATTATCTTATAAAAACAAAAATCCAAAAAGATTTTTCTTTTCTATTTTTAATTTCCCGTCACTCTAAGGATTCTTAGAGTCGTCTCTAGTGCATGCGCACTCGTTCTTCTAGGTCAACAAGCCCTTTCCGTGAGCTTGATAGAAATCCTCGAAGACGTCGTAGACGTTCTGCCCCAACAGCCGTATCTGAGGTACGTGCTGTTTCCCCAAACAAAGTTATCATGGCGGAAGACCGTCCGATGAATGAGCTTCTCCAAGCACCCATTGAGGGTTACGGAGACGCTATTGTTGTCCCAACCATTGTGGCTGAATACTTTGAGCTCAAAACCGGGTTACTAAATCTAGTAACCTCAAGCCAATTTTATGGTTTTGAGAGGGATGATCCTCATGCTCATATTCGATGGTTTAACAAGATTACATCTACCATCAAATACAAAAACGTCCCTTCCAAAGCAGTCAAACTTCTTCTATTCTCATTTTCTCTTGAGGGGGCAGCCCGGATTTGGCTGGAAAAACAACCTCCTCGTTCAATAACATCATGGGAGGATTTAGTTACTAAATTTGTAAACGAATTTTTCCCCCCGTCCAGAACGACAAGTCTTAAAAATGAAATCATCAAATTTACTCAAAGGTTTAATGAATCGTTTGGTGACGCATGGGATCGTTTCAAAGAATTGCTTCGTCGATGTCCTCATCATAGTTTCACTGAATTAATGCAAATTGACACTTTCTATAATGGTGTGAGTCAATCTGACCAAGATTCTCTCAATGCCTCCGCGGGAGGTAATTTTTTAAGCAAAACCACTAAAGAAGCTTTAGAAATCATTGAAAATAAGTCCAAGGTCCGCACTACACGCACAAAGCCATATAACTCCCAAGTGAGTGCTGGTCCATCTACTTCATCTCCCGTGAGTACTTCTAGCACCGATGCTAAGATAGACAAAATTACGGACGCTATTCAAGCTTTGGTTCTCTCAAACCAAAAGAAAGTCACTTTCACACAAAACCCTACACATGCTGAAGTAAAAAAGGTGGAAGTTTGTGTCACCTGTGGTGGCCCGCATGCTTACTACAACTGTACTACCACCGATGGTAGTCCTTTTAAAGCCAATGCCTTAGCCGGTACTACAAATCAGGGAAGTAATCAATACTGTCCTCAAATGGAACCAAGTTACCGTGCTAACACACATATGGGACCACCCGGTTTCAACCACAATTTGCAAAACTGAAACCAGAACCAACCTCGAATGAACCAAGGTTATCAAAACCAAGGGAATTTCAATCCTGGACAGAATCAAGGTTTCCACAATCAAGGAAACTTTAACAGAAACAATTTCAACCCGGAAAATCATTTTCAGGGAAATGGTAATCCAAATCAGGGAAATTTTCAACCACAACAAGGTTATAATCAAAATAACCGAATCCAAAATTTCCCCAACCAAACACAAGCCATTCTCCCAGCTCCACAATCATCATCAGATGAGTTGTTGAAGCAGTTCATGAAAATTCAAGAAGAGACAAACAGGTTGTTGGTCAGCCAGATTTCTGAAATCAAGAAATCTTTAAATGAACAACCCTCGGGCTCTGGAAAACTTCCGAGCAACACGATCGCAAACCCGAGGGGCGATGCAAAGGCGATCACAACCAGGAGCGGAGTTTCATATGACGGACCCACTGTTCCCGCTACCCCTTCTTCTTATTCTTCTCCCAAGGTAGTGGAAAATAAAGCCAAGGTAAATAAGGACGAATTACTTCCTACTCATAATGGGGGTACCCAAGACGTCCCACCTCATGTTGTCCTGAAACCCAAACCAAAACCTAGAGTTGTTTTTGAACCCAATGATATCCCAGTTGAAACATCTAAGTCCAAATCTTCTACCTCCTCTATTCCTTACCCCTCATGCTTGAGTGAGCAAAAGCTCCGTGAAAAAGCTAGTCACCAGATGGATAAATTCTTTCCAAGATTTGCATTTTGACATTAGCTTCGCGGATGCTATTATTCTGATGCCCAAATTTGCATCAACAATCAAACACTTGTTAAGCAACAAGGAGAAACTGTTTGAAATGGCAAAGACTCCCTTGAATGAGAACTGCTCAACAGTTCTTTTAAAGCAGCTTCCCGAGAAGCTGGGAGATCCTGGAAAATTTCTAATACCTTGTGTATTTCCAGGAATGGTTGATTGCTATGCCTTGGCCGATCTTGGTGCAAGCATCAACCTAATGCCATATTCAGTTTGGAAGAAACTTTCTCTTCCTGATCTTACTCCTACCTGCAAGACTCTAGAGCTTGCAGATCGATCGATATCTCGTCCTCTTGGCATTGCCGAGGACGTGTTTGTGAAAGTAGGAAAGTTCCATCTCCCCGCTGACTTTGTGGTGGTTGATTTCGATGCTGATCAAAGGGTCCCTCTCATTGTTGGGAGGGGTTTCCTTAGAACGGGCCGTGCTCTTATCGATGTATTTGAGCAAGAAATCACCTTGCGTGTGGGTAATGAAGCCGTTACCTTTAACCTCGATCAAACCTCGAGGTACTCTTTAAATTATGATTCTGAAGCAGTTAATCAAATAGATATAATAGACATTGCTTCAGAGGAGTACTCTCAAGAATTTCTTGGTTATTCTCATAATTCTGTGAGTGGGGATTCCACTCCATCTTCTGAACCTATCATTTCCGACTCTTCCCCTTCTCTCACTCCGTTTGAGGGAAGTGATTTCCTTTTGGAAGAGGTCGTGGCTTTTCTCAAAAGTGATTCAATTCCAGCGGGAATTGATAACACTGAGATTGATCTGGAGGGAGATATTCTTCTCCTTGAGAAATTTCTAAATCAAGACAATTCTTCTCCACTCCCTCCCGTACAACTTCATAATGAGGAAATTAAATCGGTTGATAAAAACGATGAATTTCCTGAGGTCGAGCTCAAGGACTTACCTCCTCATCTTGAATACGCATTTTTGGAGGGTGATGATAAATTACCCGTCATTATTGCTAAAGGTTTAAGTACTGAGGAGAAGGTTGCTCTCATAAAGGTCTTGAAGTCACACAAGCAAGCAATTGCTTGGAAGCTCTCCGATATTAAGGGTATTAACCCAGATTTTTGTACACACAAAATCTTAATGGAGGATGACTTCAAGCCCGAAGTGCAACATCAAAGACGGGTGAATCCAAAAATCCATGAGGTGATTAAACAAGAGGTTCTCAAACTTCTTGATGCAGGATTGATTTACCCCATCTCTGACAGTCCATGGGTTAGTCCCATCCATTGCGTCCCAAAAAAGGGTGGCATTACTGTTGTCACTAATGAGGAAAATGAGTTGATTCCAACTCGGCTGGTTACCGGGTGGCGTGTTTGCATTGACTATCGTAAGTTGAATGACGCCACCCGCAAAGACCACTTTCCGCTGCCCTTTATGGACCAGATGCTTGAGAGATTAGCAGGAAACGAGTACTATTGTTTCCTTGATGGTTTCTCAGGATACTTTCAAATCCCCATTGATCCATCGGATCAAGAAAAGACTACATGCCCTTATGGAACCTTTGCTTATAAACGTATACCTTTTGGCTTATGTAATGCTCCAGGTACGTTCCAGAGGTGCATGATGGCCATATTTACCGATATGATTGGTAAAACAATGGAGGTCTTTATGGATGACTTCTCGGTCATTAGGGATTCATTCCAAACATGTCTCACCAATTTAGAAAAAATGTTGAAAAGGTGTGAAGACACCAATCTATGTCTAAATTGGGAAAAGAGTCATTTTATGGTCAAAGAGGGCATTGTCCTCGGCCATAAGATTTCAAAGAATGGGATTGAGGTTGACAGAGCTAAGGTTGATGTCATTGCTAAATTGCCTCACCCTACTACCGTCAAAGGTATTAGGAGTTTCTTGGGTCATGCCGGTTTCTATCGTCGATTCATACAAGAATTTTCTAAAATCTCACGGCCTATGACTCATCTCCTCGAAAAGGATGCTCCTTTTATCTTCTCACCAGAGTGCATCGAAGCTTTTGAAACATTAAAGAAAAAGCTTACTGAGGCACCCATTCTTGTTGCCCCCGACTGAGATTTACCCTTCGAGCTCATGTGCGATGCAAGTGATTTTGCTATTGGTGCAGTCTTGGGGCAACGCAAAACGAAACACTTTCAGCCTATCCACTACGCAAGCAAAACTATGAACGAAGCTCAAACTCATTACACCACTACGGAAAAAGAATTATTAGCCGTGGTATATGCTTTTGAGAAATTTCGGACATACTTAATCTTAACTAAATGCGTAGTGTATACGGATCACTCGGCTCTAAAATATCTATTTGCAAAAGAAGATGCAAAGCCGAGATTGCTCCGTTGGGTTCTCCTCCTTCAGGAATTTGATATCATTATTCGCGATAAAAAAGGAGCTGAGAACCTGGCTGCTGATCATTTGTCCCGATTAGAAAACCCTCATCAAGATGTGTATGAGAAAAAGGAAATAAATGAAACATTTCCTCTCGAAACACTCAATGCGGTTGCTTTTCGTGGAGATTCTACTACCCGATGGTTTGCTGACTTCGCAAACTACCATGCGGGTAACTTTGTTGTGAAAGAGATGTCAACCCAACAGAAGAATAAATTCTTTAAGGATGTCAAACATTACTTCTGGGATGACCCCTACTTATTCAAAATCTGTGCGGATCAAGTCATCCGACGGTGTGTATACGGACAGGAAGCCACTGAAATTCTTAAGGCTTGCCATGCTGGACCCACTGGGGGACATCATAGTCCCAATTACACCGCCAAAAAGGTGTTTGATTCCGGATTCTTCTGGCCCACAATTTATAAAGATGCCCAGGATCTCATTAAAACCTGTGACGCTTGTCAACGTCATGGAAACATTTCACAAAGAAATGAGATGCCATAAAATGCTATTCAAGTCTGTGAGATATTTGATATCTGGGGCATTGACTTTATGGGGCCATTTCCATCATCTAGAGGAAACAAATACATACTTGTGGCTGTTGATTACTTATCAAAGTGGTTGAAGCAAAAGCTTTACCCACGAATGATGCCCGAGTTGTAGTGAAATTCCTGAAATCTCTTTTTGCCCGTTTTGGAACTCCACGTGCTATCATAAGTGATCGTGGTACGCATTTCTGCAATGACAAATTTGACAAAGTCATGCAAAAGTATGGTGTAACTCACCGTCTTTCTACCGCGTATCACCCACAAACAAGTGGGCAAGTGGAGGTTTCAAACCATGGTATCAAAAGGATACTTGAGAGGACTGTAAGAGAAAATCGTGCTGCCTGGTCGGATAAATTAGATGACGCACTATGGGCCTTTCGTACAGCTTATAAAACACCCATTGGGTGTACACCTTACAAGCTTGTGTACGGAAAGACATGTCATCTACCGATGGAATTTGAGCACAAAGCCTACTGGTCATTGAAACATGCCAACTTTGATCTCGAAACTGCGGGTGATCACAGAAAAGTTCAACTGAATGAATTAAATGAACTACGTGATCAGGCTTACGAGAACTCTTTAATCTATAAAGAAGAAACAAAGAGGATTCATGACTCAAAAATAAAGAACCGCGTTTTTAACATTGGTGATCGAGTCCTTCTCTTTAATTCTAGATTAAAGATCTTCTCGGGTAAACTTAAAACCCGTTGGACTGGCCCATTCACTATCACTAAAGTTTATAGATATGGCACCATTGAGTTATCTCAAAATGATGGTCCATGTTTTAAAGTGAATGGCCATCGTGTGGAACACTACTTTGGAGAGGACATACCATCCATGGTTGTCCCGGATCTCCAAACTTTCCATAAGGACAATTAAATTCGGGGTCGAGTCAAGCTAGCGACTCGGTAATCAAAAACAGTAGCAATATGGGTTTTCACTCATATTTCTGTCTTCTTTCTCTTTTCTACCACCCTAGTGTGGGGGAGATGCCCCACATGTTGTATATATGTATATATCTTCAAAAAAAAAAAAAAAAGAAAAAAAAAACACCATGTAAATAGCCTAAAATAAAGGTTATTAATATTTCCTTCTTACGTTCTAAGTGTTGGTTTAACACCCGATGCTTTGAATATTGAGGGCAATATTCATTTCTAAGTGTGGGGGGGGGGGGGGGGGATTCTTACGAATTCAAACACATGTTCCATCAAGCACCCTCATTTGATCAAAATTTAAAGTTTTTTCACACTTAGAAATGCAATAAATGGTTATCAGTCCGCCATGTCTAACCCACATAAAGATTGGCTAATCCAGGAGCAAACGGCTCTAGGTAAAGATATCTCAAAACCGTTGATGGCTTGCAATTTGCCCAAAATTGTATGGAAAATCAACTCGCCATATCCTAAAAAGTGAATGAGTTGGCTAGCCCGCAAGATTATGGCTTGTGGTAAAGGCAGTGGAAAAACCATAATTGGTAATCAGCTCACCAAGATGTTGACTTTGTCCATCAAGAGTTGGCTAGTCCAGAAGCAAACGGCTTTTGGTAAAGACAAAACAAATCCGTTGACAGCTGGTGGTTTGCTCAAAATCACATGGTTATCAGGTGGACCATAGTTCTTACTTGAATCGGTACATCTGGCTACTCCAGAAGTGATGGATTTTGGTAAAGAGATAAAATCCATCAAAATTTTCTCAAAAAGATTGCTAGGGACTAGCAATAGTTTAGTGTGGGGGATTAATGAGTGTGTAAATACTCATCATTTCTATCACATTTAAACTGCAAAAACATCTGAAAACACACTGGAATGCCTTAAAATACATAAAATATCCCTGGATTGTGTTTTTATGCAAAAGGATTGAAAACTGATGAAAAACAACATATTTCACATAATTTATAGTTTCAGTCCCTGAACTTTGAAAAATTGGAAAAACTAGTCCCTGGTAAATCAAAACATGAAAAATATCATCAAAGGTCCTTAGGGATTCATAAGTTGTCAAGTTTAGTCCTTTAAAGTTAAAAATTGCAAAATGACAACTTTAGTCCCTCAAGTTTCAAAAATGTCAAATATAGTCCTTAAGGTTTTGAAAATGGAAAAATATTAAAAGTAAACCTTGCACTATTCTTAAATGGCATAATTGGTCCTTATGATAACTATGGAGAAATTACAGGTTTAACCCTTCAATTTTCAGAAAATTACATGTTTGGTCCCTGGTGTTTGAGGATTTGGCAGAAAAGGTCCCTGGGTATTTTAAATGGAAAAATTACATCTTTGGTCCTTGGGTTATTCATACTTGGAAATATTGGTCCTTATAACATTTTTGGAAAGTTTACAGAAAAGGTCCCTCAACTTTGAATAAATTACAAATTTGGTCCTTGTGTAACTTTCTAAACCAAACGGACCCTTTTTATTATTAAAACCAAAACCAAACAAGCCTAATCCAAACACAACCATACCAGCCCACCACCTCAGGCCCAAACAAACCCCAGCCCACTCCCTTTTTATATAAAACGGGCGTTGACCCGTTTGACCTCCACAAAACCGCCAACCACTGTACATCTCCCACCTCCACCACTGCTTCACCAATACCAGGGTGGTTTCACCACCGCACCACCACCTGTCCACCTCCACCTCACCCTCCAAACATCATCATACCAACCCACAGCCACAATTAATGCTTCCCCACCACTTTTTTCCTCCAAACCATGCCTACTTCCCTGTTTTCAACCTAAACCCCCAACTTGCTTCAAATAAATATCAAACATGTTCCCTCCACCTCCACAACACCCCAAGATGCATTAACTGAGAAAAAACGGCCACAAGCTATCTATACTACTTTTGGCGCCAAAAGCGTTTTTAAAGGCCAGGATCATGTCAGACAAATGCAAGGGTCAATATGAAGTGGGAAAGTCTCAGAAGGCTACAGGAAACCCTAAAGATCAATATATGTGAAAAAAGAAGCAGTGTGGCAATCTATCTAGTGTAATTTTATCTTATGTATGTCGACTTTGTAATTTTCATATTTCCAGTATTAAATTAAGTTTCCAAGTACTTTGTTAAGTGTTTCCATATTATAATAAAGCTTTTTCAAGCCTTCAATTACAGTGTTGATCTCAATTTCAGTTTATGCAAATTTTATGTTCAAAATCTCATGTTTATTTGATTGTTGTTATTATTGTTGTTTATGGATAAATAAGCTCATATAAGCTCCTTATATAGCTTATGTAAGCTATTAGAAACCATAAATTCAGTCTTAGTCATAAAATGTAAAAAATATAAAAAAAAAATCAAGAAAATAGGTTGAAAAATAAAAAATCAGTGAAGATGGTGAAGAAAGCAATGGAGCAGGGTATATTCTTGATGGCCCTGGGTTAGAAGCTTTGTGGAAAGCTATTAGGAGTGGTTTTGGTCATTGGTTCTTGGTTCTGCAGCTTATAGCACTTATTTCACGCCTCGTTGGGATTTAACTATCCGGGGAAACACTACACTCCACGGAGTATTGGTTTAGACTGTTTGACTTATTGACCATTACTTGGTTGATATTTTCTGACTGTTTGAGGCCAATCATGGATCCCCAACTAGTAATCTCTTGAAGTTGATAGAAAATGATCCCTTTCTAGGAGAAAATCTTAATCCACCCATTAACCCGATTGAATTAGGTAAGGTTATGAAGATAGGAGCGCACCCCTTTGAGCATATAATTCATCCACCACTCTTTCCTCACGAGGCATATTTCCACCCTAAGGGCAAAGTTGTCAAAATCGCGCCTAAGGCGCGCCTAGGCGCTAAGTCGCATAAGGCGCTAGCCTTGGGGATTTTTTTGACTCGAGGCGCACGACATGCATGACTCCCACAAAAAGCGCGCGACTTGGCGCTTTTTGCGCCTTGGAGCCTCGGGCGATTTTTGCGCCTAGGCCATATTTTGCGCCTTGGGACTTTTTTTTTTTTTTTTATTTTTTTTTTATTTTTTATTTTTTTTTAAGATATAATGCATGGGCCTTTTAAGTCATAGGTGAGTATTTATATGATTTCTAAATTTAAATTGATTTTATGTTTATTTTATTGATTGAAATTTTCTTTAAGAAGTTATTTTGTTTCATTAAATATTTTTTTACGACATATTATCATGAAAATGTAGCATTGTGCCTTGAATATTAATATATTGCTTGCTTGATATTTTGGGTTAAATTGTGAGCTTTGTTAGATGTAAGCTACAAGTGTAGGACACAAACATATTCAGTCTGATATGGATTTTAATTTCTATATAGGTCATCGAGCAAAAGAGTTGATCCGTTCTAGAAGTGACAACCAATCCATTTTAATATTTATAATGGCAATATGTGTTATGCATTAAGTATTTTAATGTTATTTTGTATTATTTAAGATACATAAATGGTCACATATGTTATAAAAAACTTAATGCTTTTAGTGCGCCTCGCATTCATGAATCCCGCGCCTTGGAATGCGCCTCGACTCGAGGCTCTTTGGCCCCCTTTGCGCCTTAGTGCGCCTTGAGCTTTTCAGAACACTGCCTAAGGGTGTGTATCGCTACTTCCACCCGCACTTAATTCAAAGTGTAGGGAAAACCTCCCCTATTTCCGTTAAATAAGGGTAGAGTCAGGCTCATGACTCGAACAAAAACAAGCGCTTATTGGGAGGCAACCCAAGCTTTATTTATTTGTTTGTTTGTTTGTTTGATTTTATTTGTTTCCGTATGCATGTTTTATTTTTGTTGTTTGTGGCTCATGTTTCAAAGTAAATTGTGAAAATGCTTTATTTTGTTTTTAACTTCGTCTTAATTGCATATAAAGGTATTTTGCAAAAGATAAGTGTAAGGGGAAACCCCAAATATGTTTTTAAGAAACGAAAGTGATCATGATTCTCCACAATATTAAATGAACATGTGTATTAGTATTTGTTAGAGTCAAATGCTTGTATTGAGTCATAATGATGTTGTGCAGGATTTTCCAGGAAGTAGGACATAAGTTTTTCCAGAAACTTAACGTAAAGATTTCTGCAGGTCACTTCTGACGGCGTCAGGAGTTAACTCCTGACGGCGTCATGTGTAAAATTCTGGAAATTTTGCTAGTTTTGTTTTTCTAACGGAGTCTTGAAGTTTTTGCTAATTCTTTAGTTTTATAAACTCCTGGAAATCTGCAAACATTCATTCCACAAGCATTATATCTTACATTGCTTTCTAGGACTTATTAGTATATATAGATTGCCACCGATTTTACGCGAGGTTGCCTTGTTTGTTTTCTCAGGTTTAACAGGTTATGTATGACAAGAAGATGATTTATTTTTCTGGAAGGGAAGCTTTGATTGCTCATTTTCTTAGAGGAAGATCTAACCTTGTTACCACACTATCCACACCGAACGAATTAGGGGAGTATTAGTTTTCAATCTTTTACCTATTTTACTTTTACATTCTTAATGAGGCGAAAAATGAACCACTCTTAGGGGGTCATTTAAGCCCGGAATTGAATTTATTTGATCAAATATTACCCTAAATCGTTCCTTTTGTGAGTTTAGGTACTTTGGGAGTGAATTCTGGAAAAGAAAGCAATTCGGACGTTTTTGGAGCATAAAAGTGAAGAAAACGCCAAAGACTTAATTTTCCAAGCTGAGAACAGTACCTGACGGCGTCAAGAGGAGGTATATGACGGCGTCAAGAGTAAAAGTGGTGACGACCCAGTGCAAACCTGACGGCGTCACAACAAGGGCGTCAAGAGTAAATTTGGTGACGGCCTGCATAAGGAGAATACATGACGGCGTCAGACCCAGATCTAGGCAGTCCGAGGAACTATTTGGCGGCGAGATGACGGCGTCAGACATTTGTTCTTGACGCCGTCACCTATCAAAATCTATATATAGTTTTCTATTTTTCATTCATAAAGAGAGGAACTTGTGTGGAGAAACTAGGGCCGAACTTTGTAAACCCTAGCTCATATTTTACAATACTTTCAAGGGTTTTCACCCCTTGAATCCTTTCATGTGCTATTGAGATAAGTCTTCTCTTAATTCAATCAATATGTCTATGTGTTGGTTGATTATATCTTTTACTTGTCTTGATTTCAACATGCTAGGCTAGATCTATCTTGTGTTTGCTTGGATCTAATGAAACCTAGATGTTAATTATGTGTTGATTACTTGTTTATGGTTGTATTGGATGAATGATTTCAATGTTAGGCTTAAGAAAACTGGCAGATCTCCATTGTGTAACATGCTTGAACGTCTTAGGAAACACGAACCGATGTGTACTAGGTTTAATTGGTTGTATTTAATGCATGAGTAAATTCTAATGAACCCATGTTAGGAGCTTCTTAGCCGGCTCGACATAGGAGTGAAGTAGGCACTCATAGGATTGGGGAAGTAAGTACGCCACCCCATGAATGGTATTAAGGAATACAATCCGTCATCCACGCAACTATAACAAGTAATTAACATGTAAAAGATATCTAGGGAGTATTGAAATCTAAGTAAACACATTTCTCCCATATATTGCTCACAACTTTAGTATAATTAGTTTATTTTCATTTTTAGTATTTTATTTTGATTGCATCTTAGTATTGGGTTAGTTGACTAGCAACTAATTCCACCCAACTCCTTCAAAACCGAGATTTTTACTTGCTTTCTAAAAAAATATAAAAAATACAAAAAGAATCATCCCTCATCTCTAGACCTAGTTTTTAGGTTTTCTAATCCTAGCGACACTATTCCTAGCTGAACGATCAATCCCCCGGTACTTGTCATTATACTATACTAGATCGATCAGGTACACTGCCTGGTGGGGGTTGTAAGCTTCTCGAGATCCCTTGAGAGGTAAAGCCTGGTGCAATCCCTATGCATCAAGTTTTTGGCGCCGCAGCCCGGGGAATAGTTATTGTCTAGGTTAGAATCTCTTTTTATTAGGTCTACTTGCTAGATTCCTTTCTAGCAAGATTTTATTTTTATTTTCTAGGTTCTCTTTAGTCTATCTTTTTCTTCGTGCCTTTGTTAGTAAATTAAATTCATTGACTATTCCGTTGACCATTATGGAAAACGCGAATCCACCCCTTTCCCCTCGAGAAGTGGCTGTGCTACGTGAACAAATTGAGAGTGAGATTAGGGAACTTAGGGAGCTTAATAGGTTGATTAAGGTTGAGCTCGACCATGCATTTAGTGACCTAGCGACCGCCTTGTATTCAAATGAGGACCTAGGGCCTAATGATTTTGTGAATATTGTTGAGGAACTTGAAGAAGGGGAGATTGATCCAAAGTTAGATGATTATTTTAATCTATACCCCACTAAGGAGGAGATTGCGTACTATAATAATCTTATTGATAACCCTCGATCTCCTTTTACTAGAATCGAACCTAAGATAAAGAGAGGCGATCCTAAGAATGCTAAGATACCATGTATGATTGGGTATAGACATGTTGACAATGCTTACATTGACTTTAAATCCCCAATCAACATTATGTCCTCAAGTGTTTATAATGATATAGTGAAAACAAGACTTGAACCTAGAAGAGATCCCAAATACCTCGGTGGAGTTTGTAACTTTGTCGGGAGAGTTAAAGGTCTACATGTCTTTGTTGGGAATTTCACTTATATCACCGACTTTAGGATTGTGGAAGATCTTGCTAATGTTATTGATTGTCGATTATCCAATGTTGTGTTTGGTAAACCGTTTGTTGAGGAGTCCAAGTTAGAATATGATGAGATAGAAGGGACAATCCGATTTGCAAGTAACACCGATAGGATCACTTATAGGATGCCTAATAGAATGAAAGAATTTCGCTTTATACCCCGATCTGACAAGGATAACATTGGTGTTTTTGAGGACATCAATGAAGAGGATAAGAAAAATGGCATGGATTATGTATGGGAAAAGAGGAGTCTTTGGTACAAAGATTGCTTGACTCTAGAACCAAAGTATAAAGTCGATAAGGAATTTGCCCATAGGATTATAGGAGCGATTGAGAAAAAGGTGATTGGTTTCTACAAAGAACATTTACAATCAGAGAGTGAAACCAACGATGAGGTCACGTAGTAACCCATGACCTTGAGTCTAGCTACAAGACTCGTAAATAAAGAAAAGCGCTTCTTGGGAGGCAACCCATGTTTTGTGTGATTTTTATTTTGTTTGTTTGTTATTTGCTTCCGTATGCATGCTTTATTTTTATTGTTGGTAGATCATGTTTCAAAACTAAATAGTGGAAGTACTTTACTTTGTTGTTTAGCCTAGTCTTAACTTCATCCAAAGGTGTTTTTGCAAAAGATAAGTGTAAGGGGAAACCCCAAATATGTTTTTAAGAAACAAACCGATCATGATTCTCCACAATATTAAGTGAACATGTATATTCGTATTTGTTAGAGTCAAATGCTTGTATCGAGTCATAATGAAGTTTTACAGGATTTTCTGGGAAGTAGGACCAAGTTTTTCCAGAAATTTTCCGGAAACTTAACATAAGAATTTCTGCAGGTCACTTCTGACGGTGTCACGAATTTACTCTTGACGGCGTCACGTGTAAAAATCTGGAAATTTTACCAGTTTTGTTTTCTAACGGAGTCTTAAAGTTTTTATTGAATTATTAGTTTTATAATCTCCAGGAAATCTGCAAACTTCATTCCACAAGCATTATATCTTATTTTGTTTTCTAGGATTTTTTAGCATATGTAGATTGCCGCTGATTTTATGCGAGGTTGCCTTGTCTGTTTTCTCAGGTTTTACAGGTTATGTATGACAAGAAGATGATTATTATTCTGGAAGGGAAGCTTTGATTGTTCATTTTCTTGGAGGAAGATCTAACCTGGCCACCTTATTATCCATACCGAGCGAATCAGGGGAGTATTTGATTTCATTTGTTTTACTTATTTCACTTTTACATTCTTTACTTGAACATTGGGGACAATGTTCATCCTAAGTGTAAGGGGAGGGTAAAATGATGATACCTTACAAATACACTTTCGCTTGAGTTTGTTTGTTTGATAGTAGATGTGTAATAAAACTATGAGAAATACTTGTTAGTGCAATTTTAGCGCCAAATTGAAAGTTTTTTTACAACATTTAGCAGTGAAACTTTAGCCATGGCAAGCGTCTCATGGATAGGAGATTGTATGACTAGCACAAAACCGTACTATTCAGAAAAATTTTCCACCCAAATATGTGAGGTTCGCCTTTAGATTTGATAGGAAAAGCATTTACTATTAGTGCTTATGAGTGTACCGGTAGCATTTAGATTCTAAAACTTGCTTTAGTGATGCATCCCGAGACCGCTAGTGAGACTACATTCGTGTAGTAGGATTTACTACATGATAAGAGGCATTAGGATCACCCTTGTGTTAAACCCGTATTATAATTACTTGACCATTTAAGTCATATTACTTGGCTAGTTAAGTCAACTAATTTTTCCCACACCCTTAGCGTTGTACTCATTTTTAGTACACGAAACCCCTAGTACACCCCTCCGAGCCTATCTTTTCGTTTCTAACTTTAAGCATTTTACTTAAAGGAAGAATTTGTTACACCCCACTTAAATGTACACCCAAATCGCCTTAGCCTTCCGTATGCACTCATTTTTAGTGCATTATTGTTATTTGTTAAACCCTAAGTTAATTATCTAATTGATTACATGGTTGCTAAGTCTAGTCATATCCTTGTACATATTGTTTTGGGATGATTGGGACTCATGGGTAAAGTACTCATTTTATGGAGTAATGGGGAAGAATATCATATATTACACCCGTTTGTGCGTTAATCTTAAAAGTACTCCAAGTGTTTTGATTATCTTAATTCGAGTCATTAGATTAGTTTATTGTAAAGTATGTAAAGATTCAAGTGTAAGGGGAATTTTCATTCCCTGTGATGTATTATTTTGGATGGTAGCGTAAGAGTGTATGCAAAAAAAAAAAAAAAAAAAAAAAAAAAAAAAAAAAAAAAAAAAAGACTACCATCCCTTTTCATTCTATGTTCATTTTATGGTTTTGTATTTTTCATTTATTAGCTTAAGTCGAATCTAGTCTTGGCTTAGCAACGCCATATTGTACATGAAATTAACCAAAATTGTTAACTCGCCACCAGTAAAGACTGCCTATATCCAATAAAACCGTGTATTCCATATCCCTACACCTAATGTTACAACCCTTTGAAAGACCTCTTTGATAGTTTATCCTAGGTGCTTATGCCATGTGGTGGAGGTTTGATCCTTTCCCAAGCCTATGGTAATCTATTTTGCTATGACAGGTAGTGAGAGATATTTTCCGTTTCCATATTGTGATATATACTTTATTACACCCGAGAGATGTGAGTATCTAAACACTATTTGTGAGGTGCTAGTATATGACCTCCGTGCTTGTCTTTGGTCTTTAGTGGAACGATTATTTGTTGTAATTACTTTTATATTAGTGTTCAATGACCCCTAACTTGTATTTTGATTAGAATAAAAGCGCATTTGCTTGAGGACAAGCAAATCTCAAGTGTAAAGGTATATGATGAGGCGAAAAATGAACCACTTTTAGGGGGTCATTTAAGCCCGGAATTGAATTTATTTTATCAAATATTACCCTAAATCGTTCCTTTTGTGATTTTAGGTACTTTGGGAGTGAATTCTGGAAAAGGAAGCAATTCGGACGTTTTTGGAGCATAAAAGTGAAAAAAACGCCAAAGACTTAATTTTCCAAGCTGAGAACAGTACCTGATGGTGTCAAGAGGAGGTATATGACGGCGTCAAGAGTAAAAGTCGTGACGACCCAGTGCAAACCTGACGGCGTCACAACATGGGCGTCAAGAGTAAATTTGGTGATGGCCTGCATAAGGAGAATACATGACGGCGTCAGACTCAGATCTAGGCAGTCCGAGGAACTATTTGGCGGCGAGATGACGGCGTCAGACATTTGTTCTTGACGCCGTAACCTATCAAAATCTATATATAGTTTTCTATTTTTCATTCATAAAGAGAGGAACTTGTGTGGAGAAACTAGGGCCAAACTTTGTAAACCCTAGCTCATATTTTATAGTACTTTCAAGGGTTTTCACCCCTTGAATCCTTTCATGTGCTATTGAGATAAGTCTTCTCTTAATTCAATCAATATGTCTATGTGTTGGTTGATTATATCTTTTACTTGTCTTGATTTCAACATGCTAGGCTAGATCTATCTTATGTTTGCTTAGATCTAATGAAACCTAGATGTTAATTATGTGTTGATTACTTGTTTATGGTTGTATTGGATGAATGATTTCAATGTTAGGCTTAAGAAAACTGGCAGATCTCCATTGTGTAACATGCTTGAACGTCTTAGGAAACATGAACCGATGTGTACTAGGTTTAATTGGTTGTATTTAATGCATGAGTAAATTCTAATGATCCCATGTTAGGAGCTTCTTAGCCGGCTCGACATAGGAGTGAAGTAGGCACTCATAGGATTGGGGAAGTAAGTACGCCACCCCATGAATGGTATTAAGGAATACAATCCGTCATCCACGCAACTATAACAAGTAATTAATATGTAAAAGATATCTAGGGAGTAGTGAAATCTAAGTAAACACATTTCTCCCATATACTGCTCACAACTTTAATATAATTACTTTATTTTCATTTTTAGTATTTTATTTTGATTGCATCTTAGTATTGGGTTAGTTGACTAGCAACTAATTCCGCCCAACTCCTTCAAAACTGAGATTTTTACTTGCTTCCTAAAAAAATATAAAAAATACAAAAAGAATCATCGCTCATCTCTAGACCTAGTCTTTAGGTTTTCTAATCCTAGCGACACTATTCCTAGCTGAACGATCAATCCCCCGGTACTTGTCATTATACTATACTAGATCGATCAGGTACACTGCTTGGTGGGGGTTGTAAGCTTCTCGAGATCCCTTGAGAGGTAAAGCCTGGTGCAATCCCTACGCATCAATTCTCTAATTGAACATTGGGCACAATGTTCATCCTAAGTGTAAGGGGAGGGTAAATGATGATACCTTATAGGATACACTTGCACTTGAGTTTGTTTGTTTGATGGTAGGTGTGTAATAAAACTAAGAGAAATAATTGTTAGTGTAATTTTAGCGCCAAATTTAAATTTTTTTACAACATTTAGGAGTGAAACTTTAGCCTTAGCAAGCGTCTCATGGATAGGAGAGTGTATGACTAGCACAAAACCGTACTATTCAGAAAATTTTTCCACCCAAATATGTGAGGTTCGCCTTTAGATTTGATAGGAAAAGCATTTACTATTAGTGCTTATGAGTGTACGGGTAGCATTTAGATTCTAGAACTTGCGTTAGTGATGCATCCCGAGACCACTAGTGAGACTACATTCGTGTAGTAGGATTTACTACATGATAAGAGGCATTAGGATCACCCTTGTGTTAAACCCGTATCATAATTACTTGACTACTTAAGTCATATTACTTGGCTAGTAAAGTCAACTAATTTTCCCAACACCTTAGCGTTGTACTCATTTTTAGTACACGAAACCCCTAGTACACACCTCCGAGCCTATCTTTTCGTTTCTAACTTTAAGCATCTTACTTAAAGGAAGAATTTGTTACAACCCACTTAAATGTACACCCAAATCGCCTTAGCCTTCCGTGTATGCACTCATCTTTAGTGCATTATTGTTATATGTTTAAACCATTAGTTAATTATCTAATTGATTACATGGTTGCTAAGTCGAGTCATATCCTTGTACATATTGTTTTGGGTGGGACTCATGGGTAAAGTTCTTATGTTATGGAGTAATGGGGAAGAACATCATATTATTACCCCCACATGTACGTTAATCTTAAAAGTACTCAAAGTGTTTTGATTATCTTGATTCGAGTCATTAGATTAGTTTGTTGTAAAGTATGTAAAAATTCAAGTGTAAGGGGAATGTTCATTCCCTATGATGTATTATTTTGGATGGTAGGGTAAAAGTGTATGCAAAAAAAAAAAAAAAAAAAAATCGAAAAAAAATTAAGAAAAAAAAAGAAAAAGAAAAGAAAAAAAAAATAGAAAAAGAAAAGAGAAAAAAAAAACATACGGACTACCATCCCGTTTCATTCTATGTTTATTTTATGTTTTTGTTATTTTTCATTTATTAGCTTAAGTCGAGTCAAGTCTTGGCTTAGCAACGCCATATTGTGCATGTAAATAACCAAGATGATTAACTCGCCACCAGTAAAGATTGCCTATATCCAACAAAACCGTGTATTCCATATCCCTACACCTAACGTTATAACCCTTTAAAAGACCTCTTTGATAGTTTATCCTAGGTGCTTACGCCAAGTGGTGGAGGTTTGATCCTTTCCCAAGCCTATGGTAATCTATTTTGCTATGACAGGTCATGAGAGATGTTTTCCATTTCCATATTGTGATATATACTTTATTACACCCGAGAGATGTAAGTATCTAAACACTATTTGTGAGGTGCTAGTGTATGACCTTCGTGCTTGTCTTTGGTCTTTAGTGGAATGATTATTTGTTGTAATTACTTTTATATTAGTGTTAAATGACCCCTAACTTGTATTTTGATTAGAATAAAAGCGCATTTGCTTGAGGACAAGCAAATCTTAAGTGTAAGGGTATATGATGAGGCGAAAACTGAACCGTTTTTAAGGGGTCATTTAAGCCCGGATTTGAATTTATTTGATCAGATATTGCCCTAAATCGTTCATTTTGTCATTTTAGGTACTTTTGGAGTGAATTCTAGAAAAGGAAGCATTTTGGACGTTTTTGGAGCATAAAAGTGAAGAAAACGGCAAAGTCTTAATTTTCCTTGCTGGGAACAGTACCTGACGGCGTCACATGCTCCTTAATGACGGCGTCAAGAGTTAAACAAGAGGTGGAAGTGGTGACGGTCCAGAGAAAACGTGACGGCGTCACGTTAGGCCATCATGGTTCAAGATATGGTGACGGCCCAGAGTAATATTACACATGACGGCGTCAAATCTGGATCTAGGCAATCCGATCTCATTATGGGCGGCGAGTTTACGGCATCAGAAATTCCTTCTTGACGCCGTCACCCTGTAAAATCTATATATAGTTTTGCAATTTTCATTCATAAAAGGGGGACAAGTAGGGTGTTACTTTGGATAAACCCTAGCACGAATTTTACTGTTTTTTCAAGGGTTTTACCCTTTGAAACCTTTCATGTTCAATTGAGATAAGTACTCTTTCAATTCATTCAATATGTCTATGTGTTGTTTGAATATATCTTACGCTTGTCTTGAATTTAACATGCTAGGCTAGATCTCTTGTGTGTTTGCTTAGATGTAGTGAAACCTAGATGTTAATTATGGGTTGATTGTTTGTTTATAGTTGTTACGGATGATTGTATTCGATGTTAGGCTTAAGAAAACTAGCAGACTTCCACATGGTGACATGCTTGAACGTCTTAAGAAACATGAACCAATGCGTACTAGGTTATTATGGTTGTATTTAATGCATGAGCAAATTCTAATGATCCCATGTTAGGAGCTTCTTAGCCGGCTCGACATAAGAGTGAAGTAGGAGCTTATAGAGTTGGGGAAGTACGTACGCCACCCCACGAATTGTATTAAGGAATATAACCCGTCATCCATGCAATTGTAACAAACTATCAACCTGTAAAAGATATCTAGGGAGTAATGAAACCTAAGTAAACACAACTTTCCCTATTATTGTTCACACCTCTAGTTTAATTAGATTTATTTTCATTTCTGTTATTTTATTTTGATTGCATCTTAGTTATTGGGTTAGTTGATTAGCAACTAATTCCGCCCACTCTTCCAAAAACCGAGATTTTATTTGCTTTTATAAAAATATAAAAATACAAAAAGAATCATCCCTCACCTCTAGACCTAGTTTTTAGGTTTTCTAATCCTAGCGACACTATTCCTGAGTTGAATGATCAATCCCCCGGTACTTGTCACTATACAATACTACAACAATCGGTTACACTGCTTGGTGGGGGTTGTAAGCTTCTCGAGATCCCTCGAGAGGTAAAGCCTGGTGCGATTCCCATGTATCAGTGCCTCAGTTAGATTTTTCTTTAGAGTTTGAAAAGCTTCGATGCACTCGGGTGAGAAGATGAAAGGAGCATCTTTTTCAAGAAGATGGGTCATAGGCCGGGCGATTTTTGAAAAATCTTGAATGAATCTATGATAAAAACCGGCATGACTGAGAAAGCTTCTAACACCTTTGACAGTAGTGGGAGGTGGCAGTTTAGCTATAACATCAACTTTAGCTCTATCAACCTCAATCCCAGTTTTGGAAATCTTATGGCCGAGGACAATGCCCTCTTTGACCATAAAATGGCTCTTCTCCCAATTTAGACATAAATTTGTTTCTTTACAGTGTTTAAGCATGTTTTCTAAATGGGAGAGACAAGATTGGAAAGAATCCCAAATGACCGAGAAGTCATCCATAAAGACCTCCATAGTTTTCCCGATCATGTCGTGGAATATGGCCATCATGCACCTTTGGAATGTGCCTGGAGCATTACATAAGCCGAAAGGAATGTCTATAGGCAGAAGTTACATAAGGGCACGTGAAAGTAGTCTTTTCTTGATCCTGCGGATCAATAGGAATCTGAAAGTAATCTGAGAAACCATCAAGGAAACAATAATACTCGTTCCCCACTAATCACTCGATCATTTGGTCCATAAAAGGGTAGAGGAAAGTGGTCTTCTCGGGTGGCGTCATTTAACTTACGATAGTCAATGCACACATGTCATCCCGTAACCCGTCGAGTTGGAATCAACTCGTTTTCTTCATTTGTGACAACAGTTATGCCACCCTTTTTTGGAACACAATGGATTGGCATAACCCAAGGACTATCAGAGATAGGGTAAATCAATCCGGCACGTAATGTGATTTCCTCTTGTTTGATAACCTCATGAATTTTGGGAACCTCCTGTTATGCCACCCTTTCAACCTTGATCAAACAATCTGAACCACCTGCATCAAGAAGTTTGAGAACCTCTTGTTTGATAACCTCATGAATTTTGGGATTAACCCGTCTCTGTTGTTGAACTGCCGGTTTGAAATCATCCTCCATTAAGATTTTATGAGTACAGAATTCAGGGTTAATACCCTTGTTGTAGGAGAGTTTCAACGCAATTGCTTGCTTGTGGGATTTCAAGACCTTTATGAGAGCAGTTTTCTCCTCATCTTTTAAGTCTTTAGCTATTATGACGGGTAATTTATCATCACCATCGAGAAATGCATATTCAAGATGAGGAGGTAAGTCCTTATGCTCGACCTCAGGGAAATCATCATTTTTTTCAACATTTTTGATTTCCACTTTATGAAGTGTATGTGAAAGAACGGGAGGAGGAGAGAGATCTTGATTGAGCAACTTCTCAAGGAGAAGTATATCCCTTTCCGAGTCAATCTCTTGGTTATCAATCCCCTCGGGAATTGAGTCACTTCGGAGAAAGGCCTCTATTTCCTCCAAGACGAAGTCACTTCCCTCAAACGGAGTGAGGGAAGGTGAAGAATTGGTGATTATGGGATGAGAGGAGGGAGTGGGATTGCCACTCAGAGAATCATCAGTGAAACCAAGAATTTCCTGAGAGTACTCCTCTGTTGCAACATCGATGACATCGATGCGGTTAACAGACTTAGAATCATAATTTGAGGAGTATCTCGAGGTTTGATCAAGGTTGAAAGTTATGGCTTCAGAACCAACACGTAATGTGATTTCCTCATCTAATACATCGATCAAAGCACGACCCGTTATAAGGAATCCTCTTCCAAGAATGAGAGGAACCCTTGGATCTACATCAAAATCATCAATCACGAAGTCAGCTGGAAAATGGAACTTTCCCACTTTGACAAATACGTCCTTGTTGGGAATGAAGTTTTACTATTTTATCAAGTCTCGATCATTTGTAATAAATGTTAGGTTGCTTAGTTATTAGTTACTTACATTTGGTTATTATTTATGTGTTTAAGGCTTATGAAAAGCCCACAAGGCCACTAAGGCCCACGAATCACGGAAGATGGGAGCTAGGAGTGTTGCCCTAGCTTCCCTCCTATAAATAGAACCTTTAGGACTCATTTGTATTTGGTTGGTTATTTGATATCTTAAGGAAGCTATTGCTCTCATTATTCTCTCATTCTTATAATCACCAAAATCCTTATATCTATCTCATTCTTGCTTGTGTGTAATCAATATGGGTACCTAACAAGCGGTATCATTCGCCATATGAAGGTGTAGTTATTGTTTTTATTGAATTTGATCCTTAAACTTGTTTTTAAAATCGTTTTTTTTTGTTGAAATTTTAGTACTTTCTTGTTTGTTTCTTGGTTTTTATCACATCTTTGCTTACAAACTTGTGCTACAAATCAAAACAAACAAAAAAGTTCCAAACTTTTATCAAAACTTTCGATTTGGTTTTTTGTACTTGTTTTCGAAATCCTTTTCATTTTTGAAAAAGTTTAACAAGTTTTCAACTTTCTTAAAGATCTCCTCATTTTATACCTAAAAGTACAAGAATCTTTAAATAAAAATGAGTTTTTGGTTTGCTTTCCTTGAAAACTATCTTTGCCCAAGTTTCGAAATCGCTAAACTGCCCAAGTTTCGAAATCTCTATAGTTTGCTTCCTATCGACTTACGGATTGTGAACTCAGTATTTTCTCTCTTGTATAAGAAAGAAAATTACGTCAACTTTTGGATTAATTTCAAAATTGGATAATTTCAAAATTTTGTACGTGAGTTTGTGTTTTCAAAAATCTCCAATTTTTCGAAATCACACTTTTCGCAAACCTCTAAAGTTTCGCGATAACACTCAACCTCACGAAAATTTCGAGAATCAAGCTGCCACTAAATTTTGCAATTAAATTTTGAAATTTCTTAGTTTCGCAATCTCTAGGTTCAAAAGTTTCGAGAAATACTTTATTACAAAGTTTCGAGATCACTTCAGTCTAAGGTTTCGCAATCACAAGTTGTGCAAGTTTTCGAGATTTGGCTAAATCCTATACCTTCTACAAGATCCATTTTTCACACAAGTGTTTAATTATGTCTCTACCACCGTGCTACAACTTTAACCATCCTCAACAATATCAGAATCAGCAGTATCATCAGCAACATCAACAGCAACAATATCAACAATCACCACAGTATCATCCATAACCGATTTACTCACAACAACATCTACTCATGCAACAACATCAGATGGTTCTAATACAACAATCCTATCCAATGTCACAACAACAAGGCCAACTTCCATCCAAACAGACTCACTGGTTTGACAGGATGTGTGAAGTCATTTCAACTAAACAATCCAGACATGAAGCAGGATCTATTGACACTCCACCAATGCTTACACCGGGTAATTATGTTCAGTGGGCAAGTCGATTCTTAAGGTTTATAGAAATCAAGAAACCCAATGGTAAGTACATGAAACAAGTTATCCTTGAAGGACCGTTTCAGTGGCCTATTAACTACGTTGGAGGTGACCCATCTGCTGATCCTCCGGTAGCTCCAACTGCTGTACCAGTTCCTGAGTCTGCACTCACTACAGAACAACATCTTCATCGTGAAGCAGATGAGTATGCTATGGCTTACATACTTCAGGGAATACCAAATCCAATATTCAAAAGTGTTGATGCTCAGAAAACTGCGAAAGCTATGTGGGAACACGTCCATCTACTTATGGAAGGCACACAACTGAACAAAGAAGACATGGAATCTAAACTTTACTTGGAATACACTAACTTCATGATCGAACCAGGGGAATCACTTGAATCTTACTATCATCGTTTCACCAATGTCGTCAACGACTTAGAGAGACATGAAGTACACCTTCCAAGGATCGCTGTCAATACGAAGTTTGTTAGTAGTCTGGGTTATGATTGGCAAAAGTATGTGACATTTGTGAGACAAGCTAAGAAACTTCATGATGCTCCATATGGTTTGTTGTATGACTATCTCAAGCACCATGAATCTGAAGTTGAAAAAGATAAAGCTGCACGAGGAGGATATACACCACCACCTACTTCAAATCCACTATCACTCGTTGCTCAATCTCATGCTGCACATCCTCCGATGTCCAATCATGCTTATGTTCAGGAACATAATTACTTCAGTTACCCGCAACCTACAACCTCACACAAAATAGTCCCATATGAATCATCCTCGCAACAGGATTCTCCTCAACTTGCTTCATATGACAACCATGATAGCATGTACTACTCAAATCAGATAGAAGATGATGATGAAGACGTCAATACGTTGAATCAAGGACTTGCTCTTATCGCTCGTGCTTTCAGCAAATTCTCAAACAAGACTAACAACCGTCTTCGCTCTTCATCAAATACAAGGAATCAAGTTGTCATTCAAGATGGTCGAGTTGAGATTCAGAACCGTAATCCTGGACGTTCAGGTTCAGGAGGGTATTCAGGAAATTTTGGGTATGGACAAAGGTTCAACAACAATGGGGGATTCAAAAACAATTCAGGTGCTCCTCAGAGAAGAAATGACAATGTGGCAAATGGTAATACAGATTCAGGGAATGCGGTATGGTGCTACAACTGCAACGAAAAAGGTCATATTGCTATAGCATGTCCAAAACCGAGAACCCGGGGCAGTCAGTTTCATAAGCAGGCATTACTAATGGCTCTCAAAGATGAAAAGGAAGGAACTTTCACTGAACAAGAGAATAGTTTCTTCGCTAATACTTACAACGATGATGATATGGAAGATCTTGAAGCCAATGCAGCTGTGATGCTTATGGCCAACATGCAGGAACTCCAGTTGAATGATTCTGGCCTAGTGTTTGACACTGATGGTTTGTCTCAGGTACATGACCTAACCATATGCTCAATACAAGAAAATACATTACCCTCTGCTTCTGAATCAGATAAGGCGCAAGTTGTTCCATCCGAATCATTTTTATCTTCTCAGGAAGATGAACAATTAAACACAGTTGTTATATTTGATGATGACATTGTTATTTCATTTGATGATCCTAATGAGCAAGATAAACATGATCATGTTGAACAACATGAACCTTCTTCTGATCCAGATCCTGACTATATTGTCATGGCCAAACAACTTCAAGAACAAATTATTATTACTCACAAAAAGGATGAGCAAAATACAGTTTTGAAAGAAACAAATGCAGTTTTGAAAAAGGACATTGAATGTTATAAAATACAACTTTTACATTTTCAAAATGCAGTTAAACGTGAAAAGTGCTTTGAAAAGTCATTTCAGAAATTGTATGTCAAAGAACAAAATCTTCAAAAGCAAATGCATGACTTAATTGAGTCAAACAGTAAATTGGTTTCCAAACTGGAAAATGATAAAAAAGATCTTAATACACAAGTTGTACAACTTCAAAAGGAACTTTCAAAAATACAAACAGAGTTGTCAAATTGTAAACAGGAATTTTATGAACACAAAGTGCAAAAAAGAGAAAAAGAAAATTCTTTAATTGAAGAAAATATCACTCTCGAACGTCAAATAAAAGAATTTCAAAATATCGTTTACAAGCATGGAGAATCTGTAACGACAATTCAAAAGTTTACTTTAAAACCAAGACCCGATAAAGGTTTTGCCATTGGCGATTACAGATCAACTTTTCTTCACATTGCGTTCAAAAAAATTCCTAAGCTTTACAGTATGGACCAATTGATGGATAATAATATTGTGCGTGTTGTTGTATATAATACTGAGATAGAACAAGAACTTGAAGAACAGAGTCGATCAAAAATGAGTCAAGTTGAATATTGCAAACCATATGATTATTCAAAAGTTCCTCATATTTCAAAATCTTTTGTTCCATCAAGAGAAATACCTGAGAAATCATGGTATGTAACTGAGTCTTATGTTTCATCTTCCAATGGAGCTCCTGCCAAACTTGTGGCACAAGTAAATGGTCCATTACCATCTTCTGGTACTGTGACACCTTTACCAACACGTTGTCGAGTCTTAGATTATTTCAAAAGCTTCATGAAAGGCATCGAAAACTTAGAAAACGTAATTGCACATAATTCGGAAATAAAAATTGCTACTTTTCAATCAGCTTACGAACGCGAAAAGCGAGACATTTTTCAAAAACAATTTCTGCCTTTAGTTCAGAATTTACGTCATTGTGCTACTCGTTGGGAACAGGAACTCCAAAAAGAAGTTAAATCAATGCAAAACGTTTTCATTCTTAATGAAAGTGCAATTTTGGTTCAACAACGCAAAAATCGATTTTTGAAAACGGATTCTGATCGACTCTTGGAAAAAATCCTCACTGTTGATATTTTTTCTCTCGTTATGAATGATCTTTACAAATCCAGCAATGCTATGATGTTTGAGAATTACTGCGCTGATATTGATTTGCTGAATAAGGAAACTGAGACATTAAAACATAAATATGAAACGTTGCGTCAAAATAGTGATGATGTGAGAAACAAACTTTCAAACGAAAATTGTCAACTCAAACAAAGGCTTGAATGGTGTCAAGCTCAAAGTCTTGAAACGGAATTGCAACTACAAAGTCACAATGTTTCAAAAAGCTGTCAACTTTGTAAAGACAATGTTTTTCTCAAAAATAAATGTCTTCAATATGAAAAAGAAATTGCGGAGTTAAAAAATGAAAACGTCGAATGGCAACATAACCGCGATCACATTAGTTATTGCAATGGTTTACTTGAGTCTGATATTCAGGACAAAAATCACATCATCATTGATTTGAAAGAGAAAATTAAGCTACTTCAAAAAGGAAAGTTTGTTGACACCACAGTGATAGCACCAGGAATGTTTCAAATAGACAAAACAGATAAGGGTAATCATGCTAAGAGTTCTAATGTTAGCTCTTCCACTTCTACAGGACTAGTTTCCCCTAAGAGCGTTAGCAGCCCAAATCCAAAAAGCATTAAGAAGACTAAAAAGACTAGGCTCTGGCAACATAGAAGAGGAACACTAGAAGTGCAAGAAGTAGAAGATCACCTTAGGAACTTGAATAAAACTCATGTTGCATCTGATTTAGATTCTAATCTGGAAAATTGTAATCAAAATCTTAATGTAACGAATGCTGAACCTTTAAATATTTTGAATATTAATGCATCTTGTGTGTTTTGTCGTCAAAGTGTGTTATCTGGTGATCATACTAAATGTGTAGCTAATAATCTCTTACATCGTCACAAGAAACGTGGATCAGGCAATCCATCTAGGCCCACTAATGCCTCTAAGTCTACCTTAGGAAAAACGCCAACTACCGTTTCAAATGATGTTGTAGTTACCCCCACAGCAAAAATCAACAACTCTAGGAACAAGCCAAAAGCTAGTGAATTTACCAAAAATAAAGCAAAAACTAGTTGGAACTGGCAACATTGGTTACAATACAAACCAAATTTTAAATGGATTCCTAAACTGTTGAATATTTATGCTTCTAACCAACAGGAACCCACCATTTCTTCGGGTTCCACCCTTACTTTTGTTCCATCTTTGTCGTCTACTTGTGATGCAGGTGGTTCAGATTGTTCTCTGGATTGTTGATAGCGGTTGCACCCGACATATGACAGGCAATCTCAAACTGTTAGCTAACTTTGTCTCAAAGTTTATCGGAACTGTCAGATTCGGGAATGATCAATACGCTTTAATCATGGGTTACGGTGACTATGTGAATGGGAATATTGAAATTAGCAGAGTCTACTATGTTGAAGGCTTGGGTCACAACCTCTTTTCAGTCGGTCAATTTTGTGATGGGGATTTAGAAGTAGCATTTCGAGAGAAAACTTGTTTTGTTCGTGATCTACAAGGAAATGATCTGATGTCAGGAAAGCGTGGCACTAACCTTTAAACAATTTCAATGTCTGACATGATCGCTTCATATCCTATTTGTCTTCTATCCGAAGCTGAAACGACTAAATCATGGTTATGGCACAAACGCTTTTCTCACTTGAATTTCAAAACGATGACTGATCTCGCTCGTCACAAATTAGTTGAAGGCTTTCCAAGATTCCGCTATGCCAAAGATCACCTATGTCCAGCCTGTGAACAAGGTAAAAGTACCCGTGCTCACTTTCCCTCAAAACCTGAACACAGTACTAACCATGTTTTACAACTACTCCATATGGATTTGTGTGGTTCGATGTGTGTTCAAATGATCAACGGTAAACGCTACATTTTAGTAATTGTTGATGATTACTCCCGCTGGACTTGGGTTTATTTTCTTCGAAGTAAAGATCAAGCTCCTCAAATGATCATCACCTTTCTCACCAAAATACAAGTATTTTGAGAAAGTGGTAATTGAACATCAAACATCCATTCCACGAACACCCGAACAGAATGGAGTAGTCGAAAGACGCAACAGAACGTTAGTGGAAGCTGCACGAATGATGTTAATCAATGCTCAATTACCAGATTACTTATGGGCGAAAGCTGTTTCAACCGCATGTTACACTCAAAACCGTTGTATGATCACAAAACACCATCACAAAACCCCTTATCAGATTGTTCACAAAAGGAAACCGAACATCAGTTACTTTCATGTATTTGGAGCTCTATGTTACCCAGTCAATGATCGTGATGATCTAGGTAAACTTAAAGCAAAGGCTGACATTGGAATATTTGTTGGATACTGTGAAAATTCAAAAGGCTTTTGGATATGGAATCGTCATACAAGGGAAATTCAAGAAACAATTCATGCTAATTTCGATGAACTCACTCAAATGGCTTCTGAGCAAAACAGCTTAGGACCCGCATCCAACCGTCTAAACTTTCCGGAATCTTCGGCTGAACCGTTGTCACTCTCCCGCAAAGAAGTAGAAACCTTGTTTGCTCCATTGTTTGATGATACGATTGTTAACCGTCCATCTGAGGCCTCACCAAATTCCGCTGCACATCTTGATCAACATCAAGTACCTGATACACCTCAACAAACAACAACTGTTGGAAGAGATGGTCCTCCAATTGTATCACCTACAACAACAACATAAACCGGGTCCAACTCACAACACTCAGCTAGAGACTTTGATGAGGCGAAAAATGAACCATTTTTAGGGGGTCATTTAAGCCCGGAATTGAATTTATTTGATCAAATATTGCCCTAAATCGTTCCTTTTGTGATTTTAGTTACTTTGGGAGTGAAATCTGGAAAAGGAAGCATTTTGGACATTTTTGGAGCATAAAAGTGAAGAAAACGGCAAAGTCTTAATTTTCCTTGCTGGGAACAGTAGATGACGGCGTCAAGAAGGATTTGTTTGACGGCGTTAAGTGCAAAATGGATGACGGCCCAGAGAAAACGTGACGGCGTCAGAAGTAGGGCATCAAGAGTAAATTTGGTGATGGCCTGGAGCAGAATTACACATGACGGCGTCAGATATAGATCTAGGCAGTCCGAGAACTTTATTGACGGCGAGATGATGGCGTCAGATTTTTCCTCTTGACGCCGTCACCTCACAAAATCTATATATACTTTTTTATTTTTCATTCATGAAGAGAGAAACTTGTGTGGAGAATACTAGGGCAGAACCTAATAAACCCTAGGTCGTTTGTAACAGTATTTTTAAGGGTTTTCACCCCTTGAAACCCTTCATGTTCAATTGAGATAAGTTTTCTTCCAATTCATTCAATATGTCTATGTGTTGTTTGAATATATCTTACACTTGTCTTGATTTTAATATGCTAGGCTAGATCTATCGTGTGTTTGCTTAGATGTAATGAAACCTAGATGTTGATTATAGGTTGATTGCTTGTTTATAGTTGTAATGGATGAATGATTTTAAGAAAACTGCCAGGTCTCCATTGTGTAACTTGCTTGAACGTCTTAAGAAACATGAACCGATGTGTACTAGGTTTTTAATGGTTGTATTTAATGCATGAGCAAATTCTAGTGATCCCATGTTAGGAGCTTCTTAGCCAGCTCGACATAGGAGTGAAGTAGGAGCTTATAGAGATGGGGATTATAGGTTGATTGCTTGTTTATAGTTGTAATGGATGAATGATTTTAAGAAAACTGGCAGATCTCCATTGTGTAACTTGCTTGAACGTCTTAAGAAACATGAACCGATGTGTACTAGGTTTTTAATGGTTGTATTTAATGCATGAGCAAATTCTAGTGATCCCATGTATCGCCCTCTCCCATACATTGCTCACACCACTATCTTAATTTAGTTTATTTTCATTTTTGTTATTTTATTTTGATTGCATCTTAGTTATTGGGTTAGTTGACTAGCAACTAATTCCGCCCACTCCTCTAAAAAACCGAAATTTTAATTGCTTTTATAAAATATAAAAATACAAAAAAGAATCATCCCTCACCTCTAGACCTAGTTTTTAGGTTTTCTAATCCTAGCGACACTATTCCTGAGTTGAACGATCAATCCCCCGGTACTTGTCATTATACTATACTACATCGATCAGGTACACTGCCTGGTGGGGGTTGTAAGCTTCTCGAGATCCCTCGAGAGGTAAAGCCTGGTGCAATTCCCACGCATCAAGTTTTTGGCGCCGTTGCTGGGGAAATAGTTATTGTCTAGGTTAGAATTTCTTTTCATTAGGTCTACTTGCTAGATTCCTTTCTTGTAAGATTTTATTTTTATTTTCTTGGTTTTCTTTAGTCTATCTTATTTCTTCGTGCCTTTGTTCGTAACTCTTATCATCCGACATCATGGAAGGTGGTAACATCTTTGAACCCATCAACCCACCACAACAAGACCACCCACAAAACCCACCACTAGCTAACCAACCTCTTAGGCCCCGAACCCTAGGAGAGTACTCCCGACCTAGCCATCAAGGCTATCGAAACACCATTGAGCTCACCCAAGGAGCCAATGTGTCTCCCTTGCGATCCGACACCATCCGGTTGGTGCAAAGCGTATGTGCATTCCATGGACTTCGTTCCGAAGATCTAAATCAACATCTTAAAGACTTCTTTAAAATCGTAGATTCCATAGACCTAGATGTTGCAACTAGAGAGACGACCCGATTACGTCTATTCCAATTCTCTCTACATGTTCAAGCTAGTCAATGGCTTGAGCGTTTACCCGCGGGATCCATCACCTCATGGGATGATCTCACCACTCGTTTCCTTGCCCAATTTTTCCCACCGGGGAGAACTAACAAGCTTAGAAATGATATCTTGATGTTCCAACAACGTCAAGGTGAAACTCTATATGAAGCATGGACTCGTTTCAAGGACTTACTCCAAAAAGTCCCTCATCATGGCATAGATCTTTGGCTCCAAGTCCAAATCTTCTATGACCATATCGATCTCTCCACAAGGCGAACCATTGACCAATCAGCCGGTGGTAGGCTACGTGATCTAAGTGCGGAAGAATCATGGGAACTCATAGAAGATCTTGCTCTCTATGACAACGAAAGTTGGAATGATCCCCGTGATTTGAACAAAACGGTCAAAGCAATATCTTTGCCTTCGAACAATTCTAGCACTCCCGACCGTAGGATCATGGAACTTGAGGACCAAGTCAAGTTTCTCATGAAATCTTACAAAGCTCCTAAGCCTTCAAGCCAAGTGAATAAAATCACTTCTTCATGCGAATTATGTAGTTGTCCCCATGACACTCGTGATTGCGTGGAACTCCCCGGAACAGCTTTTACGGACTACGCATCCTCACATACCGACGAAGCGGGAGACAAGTGGTACACTTTCAAACCCGAGCCAAACCCTTATGGTGATTCCTACAACCTTTCTTGGAAAAATCACCCAAACCTTAGGTGGAAACAAAACCAAAACAATTCTTCCAATCCGCCTAATCATTACTAACCAAACGGTCCACCCTCTAACCGTACTTTCAACAACAATCCTTCTAACAACTATGGTAGTACCAACAATCTTGAAGGATTGATGTCCAAGTTTATGGCATCTCAAGAAGCTCGCATATCTAAGTTTGAAGCCGATTTCAAACTAAAGCAAAGCGAGATGACCACCAAAATTGACACATTGTTGAAAGTTCTCAATGACCGAGAAATGGGAGCACTCCCAAGCGACATGGTCAAGAACCCGAAACTAAACGTTTATGGCATCTCAAGAAGCTCGCATATCATCAGTTTCGTCACCCACTTCTTGTCCGTAATACTACTTGGTTAAATCAATGAGAACGTGTTTCAAGTAAAACCAAATTCTTCAAAAGGACCAATCAAATGAAACATCTGATATAAAACCGGTCAAAAGTATAGTTGAAACACCTCCTGCGCAAGACCTTGACGATGAATTCAAGGTGCTTCACCTTGAACGCCCCGTCATTGATGTCTTAGCCCATGCTCCCTACTATAGTGCCCTCCTAGAGAAATATGAGAAATTTAAACTAGGTAAAAATGGGACCGCCTTCGTTCAAAACAAGTTGCCTAAAAAGCTTGATGATCCGGAAATATTTGTTTTGCCTTGTAAGATAGGAAGATCCGAAGCTTTCGACACACTAGCCGATTTAGGGTCAAGCTCAACTTGATTCCCTTATTCCTTTTCACCACTCTCAAGCTAGGAAAGTTAGAGGAAACGGAGGTATTAATTGGTCTAGCGGATGGGAGTGTTGCCCACCCGGTTGGGATGATTAAGGATGTAGTTGTTCACATAGGGAAGCTAACTATTTTAGTGGATTTTCACGTCCTAGATATGGTTAGTGACACTACATTCCCATTATTAGTAGGAAGAGGATTCTTAGCAACCGCTAGCACCATGATAGATTGTACGGAGTCTAAGATAGCGGTAGGAGAGGGCGATACTTGGTCGGTATATGATGTTAAGAAACATAGCTATGATTGTGAGGATGAACCGACACCACATTGGGTAGAGATGAATAAGAGACCATCTAGATATGGACGTTGGATAGAAAGAAACTTTATAGGACCTCAACGCCCATTCTATTTAGAAAAAGATTTCATCGATAAAACACATTCAGTGGAACAACTCATAGCTAGAGATGAAGAGCTAGATCCTTTTGAGGACCCCCTAGTCTTTAGGAAAATGATTGAGTTCTTAAGCGTAATGCCCATTAACATATAGATGAACAAGTGGAAAAGAGAGGGGGATAAGTGTAAATGGAGGTGGGACAAGCCACCTAAGGAAGGTGACGGATCATGGCATATGAAGATGATTTTGTATGATCCGGATGGAGAAAAGTTTGAAAGGTCATACCGTACCAAGAAAGCCGATAGGAAGTTGAAACCTAAGTTTGATCCCAAAGATGTCCTCAATGAGGAACTCACCCAGGTCACGTAGTAACCCATGACCTTGAGTCTAGCTACAAGACTCGTAAATAAAGAAAAGCGCTTCTTGGGAGGCAACCTATGTTTTGTGTGATTTTTATTTTGTTTGTTTGTTATTTGTTTCCGTATACATGCTTTATTTTTATTGTTGGAAGATCATGTTTCAAACTAAAATGGTGAAAACACTTTATTTTGTTGTTTGGCTTTGTCTTAACTTCATCCAAGGGTATTTTGCAAAAGATAAGTGTAAGGGGAAACCCCAAATATGTTTTTAAGAAACAAACTTGATCATGATTCTTCGCAATATTAAGTGAACATGTATATTCGTATTTGTTAGAGTCAAATGCTTGTATCGAGTCATAATGATGTTTTGCAGGATTTTCCAGGAAGTAGGACAAGGTTTTTCTAGAAATTTTCCGGAAACTTAACATAAGAATTTTTGCAGGTCACTTCTGACGGTGTCAGGAAGAAATTCCTGACGGTGTCACGTGTAAAAATCTGGAAATTTTCCCAGTTTTGTTTTTCTAACGGAGTCTTAAAGTTTTTGTTGAATCTTTAGTTTTATAATCTCCAGGAAATTTGCAAACATCATTCCACAAGCATTATATCTTACTTTGTTTTCTAGGATTAGTTAGCATATATAGATTGCCGCCGATTTTACGCGAGGTTGCCTTGTTTGTTTTCTCAGGTTTAACAGGTTATGTTTGACAAGAAGATGATTTATATTCTGGAAGGGAAGCTTTGATTGTTCATTTTCTTGTAGGAAGATCTAACCTTGTTACCATATTATCCATACCGAGCGAATCAGGGGAGTATTTGATTTCATTCTTTTACCTGTTTTTCTTTTATATTCTTTACTTGAACATTGGGGACAATGTTCATCCTAAGTGTAAGGGGAAGGTAAATGATGATACCTTATAGATACACTTTCGCTTGAGTTTGTTTGTTTGATGGTAGATGTGTAATAAAACTATGAGAAATACTTGTTAGTGTAATTTTTGCGCCAAATTTAAATTTTTTTACAACATTTAGGAGTGAAACTTTAGCCTTAGCAAGCGTCTCATGGATAGGAGATTGTATGACTAGCACAAAACTTTAGCCTTACCTAAATATGTGAGGTTCGCCTTTAGATTTGATAGGAAAAGCATTTACTATTAGTGCTTATGAGTGTACCGGTAGCATTTAGATTCTAGAACTTGCGTTAGTGATGCATCCCGAGACCGCTATTGAGACTACATTCGTGTAGTAGGATTTACTACATGATAAGAGGCATTAGGATCACCCTTGTGTTAAACCCGTATCATAATTACTTGACCATTTAAGTCATATTACTTGGCTAGTAAAGTCAATTAATTTTTCCCACACCCTTAGCATTGTACTCATTTTTAGTACACAAAACCCCTAGTACACCCCTCCGAGCCTATCTTTTCGTTTCTAACTTTAAGCATTTTACTTAAAGGAAGAATTTGTTACACCCCACTTAAATGTACACCCAAATCGCCTTAGCCTTCCGTGTATGCACTCATCTTTAGTGCATTATTGTTATTTGTTAAACCCTTAGTTAATTATCTAATTGATTACATGGTTGCTAAGTCAAGTCATATCCTTGTACATATTGTTTTGGGACGATTGGGACTCATGGGTAAAGTACTTATGTTATGGAGTAATGGCGAAGAACATCTATTATTACCCCCATATGTACGTTAATCTTAAAAGTACTCCAAGTGTTTTGATTTTTTTAATTCGAGTCATTAAAGTAGTTTATTGTAAAGTATGTAAAGATTCAAGTGTAAGGGGAATGTGCATTCCCTATGATGTATTATTTTGGATGGTAGGGTAAGAGTGTATGCAAAAAAAAAAAAAAAAAAAAAAAAAAAAAAAAAAAAAAAAAAAACATACGGACTACCATCCCATTTTTATTCTATGTTTATTTTATGTTTTTGTTATTTTTGATTTATTAGCTTAAGTCGAGTCTAGTCTTGGCTTAGCAACGCCATATTGTACATGTAATTAACCAAGATGATTAACTTGCCACCAGTAAAGATTGCCTTTATCCAACAAAACCGTGTATTTCATATCCCTACACCTAACGTTACAACCCTTTGAAAGACTTCTTTGATAGTTTATCCTAGGTGCTTACGCCATGTGGTGGAGGTTTGATCCTTTCCCATGCCTATGGTAATCTATTTTTCTATGACAGGTAGTGAGAGATGTTTTCCATTTCCATATTGTGATATATACTTTATTACACCCGAGAGATGTGAGTATCTAAACACTATTTGTGAGGTGCTAGTATATGACCTCCGTGCTTGTCTTTGGTCTTTATTGGAACGATTATTTGTTGTAATTACTTTTATATTAGTGTTAAATGACCCCTAATTTGTATTTTGATTAGAATAAAAGCGCATTTGCTTGAGGACAAGCAAATCTCAAGTGTAAGGGTATATGATGAAGCGTAAAATGAACCGTTTTTAGGGGGTCATTTAAGCCTGGAATTGAATTTATTTGATCAAATATTGCCCTAAATCGTTCCTTTTGTGATTTTAGGTACTTTGGGAGTGAAATCTGGAAAAGGAAGCATTTTGGACGTTTTTGGAGCATAAAAGTGAAGAAAACGGCAAAGTCTTAATTTTCCTTGCTGGGAACAGTAGATGACGGCGTCAAGAAGGATTTGTTTGACGGCGTCAAGTGCAAAATGGATGACGGCCCAGAGAAAACGTGACGGCGTCAGAAGTAGGGCGTCAAGAGTAAATTTGGTGACGGCCTGGAGCAGAATTACACATGACGGCGTCTGATATAGATCTAGGCAGTCCGAGAACTTTATTGGCGGCGAGATGACGGCGTCAGATTTTTCTTCTTGACGCCGTCACCTCAAAAAATCTATATATACTTTTCTATTTTTCATTCATGAAGAGAGGAACTTGTGTGGAGAATACTAGGACCGAACCTAATAAACCCTAGGTCGTTTGTAACAGTATTTTCAAGGGTTTTCACCCCTTGAAACCCTTCATGTTCAATTGAGATAAGTTTTCTTCCAATTCATTCAATATGTCTATGTGTTGTTTGAATATATCTTACACTTGTCTTTATTTTAACATGTTAGGCTAGATCTATCATGTGTTTGCTTAGATGTAATGAAACCTAGATGTTGATTATACGTTGATTGCTTGTTTATAGTTGTAATGGATGAATGATTTCAATGTTAGGCTTAAGAAAACTGGCAGATCTCCATTGTGTAACTTGCTTGAACGTCTTAAGAAACATGAACCGATGTGTACTAGGTTTTTAATGGTTGTATTTAATGCATGAGCAAATTCTAGTGATCCCATGTTAGGAGCTTTTTAGCTGGCTCGACATAGGAGTGAAGTAGGCGCTTATAGGATTGGGGAAGTAAGTACGCCACCCCATGAATGATATTAATGAATACAATCCATCATCCACGCAACTGCAACAAGTAATTAACCTGTAAAAGATATCTAGGGAGTAGTGAAATCTAAGTAAACACAATTCTCCCATACATTGCTCACACACTATCTTAATTTAGTTTATTTTCATTTTTGTTATTTTATTTTGATTGCATCTTAGTTATTGGGTTAGTTGACTAGCAACTAATTCTGCCCACTCCTCTAAAAACCGAAATTTTAAATGCTTTTATAAAATATAAAAATACAAAAAAGAATCATCCCTTACCTCTAGACCTAGTTTTTAGGTTTTCTAATCCTAGCGACACTATTTTTGAGTTGAACGATCAATCCCCCGGTACTTGTCATTATACTATACTACATCGATCAGGTACACTGCCTGGTGGGGGTTGTAAGCTTCTCGAGATCCCTCGAGAGGTAAAGCCTGGTGCAATTCCCACGCATCAGACTCTATACCTCTTTCAGTTCCACAAACCGCAGAGCATGACCCAGAACCGTTCATTAACCCATTTGCACCGACTCCAACTGTCCCCGACATTGCTAAGTCATCTACAGGCAATTTGGGTTCTGCTCACTTGCGAGATACTTATCAACTTCACCCTTCGACACACAAATGGACTAGAGATCACCCCTTAGTTCAAATTATTAGCCATCCAGATGCACCCATTATGACAAGACAACGACTTCACACAGATGGTGAAACTTGCATATACGCACTCACAGTATGTGAAACCGTTCCAAAGAACGTCAAAGAAGCTATGACTTACGAAAACTGGATTGAGTCTATGCAAGAGGAATTTGAATCATGTCAAAAATTGGAAGTCTGGGAAATGGTTGAAAAACCTGAAGGAATCATTGTTATTGGTTTAAAATGGATCTGGAAAAACAAACTGGATGCAGAAGGAACTGTCATACGCAACAAATCACGCTTGGTAGCAAAAGGACACTCTCAAGAAGAAGGAATAGATTTTGAAGAATCATTTGCTCTAATAGCTAGAATTGAAGCTGTGCGGATCTTCTTAGTGTATGCTGCTCATCGGAATATGATTGTTTATCAAATGGACGTGAAAATGGCTTTTCTGAATGGTCAACTCCGTGAAGTGGTTTATGTCAGTCAACCTGAAGGATTCGTTGATCCAGAACGTCCCAATCATGTCTACAAGCTAAAGAAGTCTCTCTACGGTCTCAAGCAAGTCCCCAGGGCGTGGTATGATAAGTTATCTAAATTCCTGTTGGCTAATAACTTTACTCTAGGCTCAGTGGACCCAACACTATTTACAAAAACACACGGGGCGGACTTATTAATTGTTCAAATTTATGTCGATGACATTATTTTTGCTTCAACCAACAAACTTTACTTAATGGATTTTGCAAAATTAATGACAGATAATTTCGAAATGTCCATGATGGGTGAACTTACGTTCTTTCTAGGACTCCAATTTCATCAATCACCCTGTGGAATTTTTCTAAATTAGTCCAAATATGCTCTTGAGATTTTAAAGAAACATGGAATGCAAAGCTGTGATACAATGAATACACCTATGGCTAATTCCACAAAACTAGATGCTGATATACTTGGGACTCCTGTTGACCCTACCAAATACCGAAGTATTATTGGGTCCCTCATGTATCTCACATCTAGTAGACATGATATTGTATTTGCTGTCTATATGTGTTCGTGTTACCAGTCTAAACCAACTGAGAAACACCTCAATGAGGCAAAAAGAATCCTTCGATACATAAAGGGAACCATCCATTTGGGAATCTGGTATCCGAAGGATTCTGGTTTTGAGCTAATAGCTTTTTCAGACGCTGACCATGCAGGATGCTTAGACACGCGAAAAATTACATCAGGTGGATTACAGTTTCTTGGCGATAAGCTTGTGTCTTGGCAATCAAAGAAGAAGGACTGCACTTCCCTGTCATCAACAGAATCTGAATACGTAGCTATGTCTGCTTGTTGTGCTCAAGTTATTTGGATGATATCACAACTTAAAGACTATGGCTACCTATTCAATAAGATTCCGATTTACTGCGATTCCAAAAGTGCTATTGCAATCTCCTGCAACACAGTCCATCACTGCAAATCCAAACACATTGACCTCCGCTATCATTTCATCAAGGAGCATGTCGAAAAGGGTACAGTCGAATTATATTTTATGGGAACTGAGTACCAATTGGCGGACTTACTTACTAAAGCCTTAGCTCTATCAAGGTTTGCTAGTTTAGTTCACCAAATTGGTATGCGATGTTTGACACCAGAGGATCTGGAAAAGTTTCTAAAACACAAGTAAATGTCAAACATCAAACAAATTATCTTTGTAAATAATTTTTTTTTATCAAAAATTATAAAAACATCAAAAACACAAAAAGATTTTTTTTCTATTTTTTGCTCTAAAAAAAAAAAAAAAAAAAAAAAAAAAAAAAAACGCAAGTATATCACTTCCTGTCAACACCTTGTTATTTCTTTCTCTTTTACAAGTGTTGAGGGGGAGACACGCTCAAAATTTTTCTCATGTTTTTTCAAAATGGTATACTTGCATATTTCCTTAAGATGCGTTGTTTCAGAATTAATGAATATCTCATTTCTTTTTCTTTTCATAAACGGTGTCATAAGGTAATGTATCTTTGATTATCAACTTGTATCTAACTTGAGGACTCATGATGCAAAGTTAGTAGTTAAGGGACTAAAAGTGACAAATTTCAAAAGTCAATAATATAAACATAAACAAATACCCCGTCTTTCTAAAATATCCAAAAAAAATTCAAAACATACACCGTTTTGAAACCTACGGCCCTAATTCAAACAAGAAATCCGTGCTTCAAATCTTCAATTTGTAAGTTTCTAAATGATCTTAAGGCAATTTCAAGCATTGGTTTTGGTTTAATCACAACATTAACGGTTTGATTAAAAGTTATTGCAATTTGTAGGTCTAGGGTTTCATGAATTTCGGAATCCATTCAAACATGGTCGATTGTGTTGTTTTTCATAGGGCTTTGGTCCTAAATCATGTAATGACCGTTTCTATAACAACTAATCATAATTTAAAACATGTTTGGTAGATTTTCGATAACTAGGGTTTATATACGATTTGGGTTTTATTGATTTGTGGTTTGTTTTGTTAAGTTTGTTGGTGGGATATGATGTTCTCAGTTGATATAACGTTTTAAATCACTTCTATTGTGACTAAATCAATGTATGAACAACATTCGAATGCTAGGGTTTATGTTCACTCTAAGGGTTTCTCGTATGGTGTTCATGTGATCTATTTCTTGTGCTCTACCTATTCAATATGCTTGATAAGTAATACATGATTCATGGACATGATGATAGTTAGCATAAACTTGTTTTTTTCGAATATGTGTTCTTGCCATGTTTCGAAATTATTGCATATATGATAATTCTATGTTTCTCATTGTTATTTCTCATCATTTACAACAGGTCTCAATCTTTGGAAAAACAATTTGCAATAAGAAATGTACGTTGACAGGATTTCGAAATTCTTGTATAAGAATTTTTTTGAAATCACTATTTCGCAATTGCCTGAGAAAGGTGGAATTTCTTTCGAGAACGCATCTTACAAGAGTTTTCGAAAAACTTTCAAAGTTTTGTATTTTCTCGAAAATACACTTTAAAAATCTTTCGAAAGCACTTGTCTAGTGGGTTTGCGAAGAAATTCCATCACAGATCAATTTTTTCGAGAACCTCTTTTCGAGATCACATGGGACGAAAACTTTCTCAATCACACATTTTGAATATTTTCGAAAATAATTCAAATGAGTATATTCTCGATAAAATAGTTATCGAGAACACACTTGGAAATGTTTTTCGAAAATCTTCATTATGCTTGTTTGCGAAATTCTTCCTCTTATGACTGACTTTTGAGATCATGCTTTAGAAACTTTTCGAAATCAAGGATTTTCTATGTTTTTGAAAAATTGATCTTAATGTTAAATTTCGAGATCATGACTTGTTGTAATTTCAAAAACATGTATTTGTGCAGATGATTATTATTTGATGTAATGTCTGATGTAATCATATATCTTGGATGATCTTTGTGCCTATGTGAATGTATGAGTGCTCCATGCTTAATTTCATGATTATATAAGCTCAACTTTATCTAAGTATACTTAATTCGTCAATTCACATATACTAATGGAACCATTTGTGCTTTAATAAGTCTAACTCATTATCAGTAATCAAACTTGTGATCGTACTAACGAGTAACAAATCTGGATGTTTGGTTTATGATAATGTTTTTCAGATTAACATGGCTGAACACAACGAGAATGTCCCTGAATAAACTCTTCCACTACTCACTATGAATGACATCATTCCTGCTGACTACAACGTCACCATTGGCAGAAACAATCCTCGAGTTGACTTCGACAAGTTGAGAATTCCTGAGAACTCGTGCAAAATTGTCAAAGATATTCTCCTTGCACATCCATGCAAGCATCTGCTCGACAAATCTACTTCAGTTCCAGTGTTCTACCTTCATCAGTTCTGGCTTACAGCAAAGGTTAACCTGGATGATGACTCTTTCACTGTCACGCTGGATCGACAAGTCTACACTGTAGATCTCGATGTCCTTCGTACAGTCTTCCTTCTACCTCAACCTGAGAATGAATTTGTTCCAATGTTGCCTGAACTGGATCTCCTGGATTTCTTCATTGACCTAGGATACGATGTTCAAGACGACTTACCTCTGATTAAGCATTCCAGATTCAATGCGAAGAATATACCTCAGCCCTGGAGAACTTTCTATTTGTTAGTCGTACGTTCTATATTAGGAAGAAAAAGTGGTCACGAACATCCCAGACTTGAGCACTTACAAGTGTTTTGGGGAATGGTCAGTATGTTACCGATTGACTTTGCAATTCCCATAATGAACGATATAGTCTACAACATTCAAACCGGACGTGAAAAGACTATGATCTCGTTCATAAGATTCACTAAGCTAATCATTGAGCATTTTTGCAAAGACACACCGGAATTCATCAAAAGAATGGGAGATCCAAATGAACCAAAGAACCTCTTAGAGGACGACTTCACCATTTCTTTTGTCAAGATGACCACGTCTTCTACAAAGCAAAAGGGAAAGAGGCTTCCTGAGTACTTTCTTGATGAAAATATCAGGAAATGTTCAAGCTATGAATACTACGATAATGCTTTTAAAGGGATTCAGGAAGAGACTACCATACAGACTCGAAGTAAAGGAGGTGTGAAATCTGGGAGTACTAGCAGCACCATGGGTTCAATGCAATCTAAGTCAAAGGCTACTCCCAAAACTAAACCTTCCACCAAACCGAAACCTACACCCAAACCTAAGCCTGGAACTAAGCCTGCAACTAAGCCTGCAACTAAGCCAAAGAAGAAGGTAACACCAAAGCGCGCTCTTCGAGATGAACCTACACCGCCACCCTCCGAAAGCGACTCTGAGTTTGACACAGAATCTGAAGAAGAAGAGGCAGACTTTGAACGAAGATTAAGAGTACCTGAAGAAGCATTTCCAGAAACGGAAATTGCTATACAACAAAGTCTAGAAACCTTTGAAGCAGATAAAAGAAAAAGAAAAGGAATCATGATAAATGAACCTAATGATGATGAAGAAGACGAACCAATCATTGAACAACTGGTTGACAAAAGAAAATTGAAAAGTATAGTTGTCGACACACGGGCCGAAGAGAAGAAATTTCTCAAAGATCAAAGGGAAGCATCACTCCTCAGCCGACTTAATCCTCAACCTTCATCACCACCTGCCAATCTACCAGAGCATGAAGGCACTACCAGCAGCACAGTTCCTCCCGTTGTATCTACCACTTTAGAACCAGCTTTACAACCAAGTGATAATGTAACAGACAAAGATGCAACAGGTGACATCGCTATGACAGAAACTACAAATGTTGAGGAGAATGTTGATGAACAGGAGAACATTGCTACGGATCAGGGATTTGACCCTTTCACTACTCCAGAGTCTCTCGCACAGGAAGAAGAGCAACGCAGAAGAAAGGAAAATGAAGAAAAAGAAGCATTCGACACCAACATATTCCTTCAGTCATCTTCACAATTTAAGCAGACATCTTCACAGCAACCTCCACCTCCTCAAGACTCTCCACCAAAGGATCCGACTCCTCCAGCTTCTTCTTCAAGCTCTCACAACGAGTCATCACCTGAATCATCACCGGAACATTCATCTCCTACACCCTCTGAAACCGCATCTAAGCAACAATCAATCAAGGAACCAACAAAACCAGTTGATCTTCAGGAGCAAGTCAATAGTCTCACAACCATGGTCACTAGTCTTGCTAAACAAGTTGAAGATTTTCAGGAAGCAAAGCAGCAAATCGATAAGTTCATGAAAGCAGATTTGACAGGACTTATCAGGACTTTTACACTAGATTACCTTACTGAGAATCTGGTTGAAATTGTTACTCCTGAAGTAACAAGTCTTGTTGCACCAATCAAGGACAATTTGGAGCACAGAATCAGAAGTGTTGTAAAGAAAATGTTGTCAACAACACCATTCACACTTCATCCTGCCAAAGCTTCAACATCAACTCCAGTCATTTCTGAACCATCAGTCGAAGACCTGCTTACTCAACTCTACGACAAAGTTGCATCCAAAACCACTTTGACAACTGAGGAAACTGCACTTATCGACGCCATTGTAGCTAATTTGTCTAAAGAGTCGTGCAAAGACGCTGCTGGATCCCTGAAGAGGTCAAGGAAAGATGACGACCCGGACCCGAACTCAAAAGGTAAGAAACACAAGTCCGGAACCGGTCCATCATCTTCTCACCAACCACAAAAGGATCATACTCCCCCTGGAAATCAGCAACACACTCCAGCTACTGGTCAAGGTCCCACAGATGAGGAAGAAAATCTTATGCACCCAACTGATGATTATGAAGGACAACCCGATACCGATTACCGTGCCTCCCCTATTCCTGATTCTCAACCTGGACCATCGTCAACCTCAAAAGCTCAAGACAAAGATACTACATCCAAGTCTAAGAAGTCAAAGAAAAGAAGGCGTCATTCATGGCTCGACAATGATGACACACCTGAAAATGATTGGTTGACTGAATTGGTCAAAGCTCAACCTCCTCTGGAAGATGAAGAACCACTCCCAGGTAATACACTGCAATATACTCAGGTTATCATGAAGGAGCTTCAGATTGAGAAACTTACAAAGGCGGAGCTAAGAAGAATTGATCGGGATGCGCATGAATTCCTCAAGTCTAGATCTGGAAATAAAGTGGAACTCGAATTTCATATGCAGAAATATGCTTCCTCATTGACTATCTCAGTACCAGCCGCAAGATACGATGTTCCTGCAATTGAAGAATCAACTCCAGTATTTAGCGACTCTATTGTAGCTTATGACAGAGATGCCTTACACGGGATTCAGCACTGGCCTGAACGTCATCATCTCGGTTACACTCACAGGTTAGACATCAAGTCATTAGAGAATGTGAAGCATAAATCAAAGATCATTGCTATCTTGGAGATTCAAGAGTCGAAACGGTTTAACTACATGTTCATGAATGAGATTGTGGTTAAACGACAAGATGAAAAGAAGTAAAAATTCTCAGAAGCAGACTTTCCCGACCTTTATCTAAATGACATTGAAGACATGTATCTAGAAAAAGTTCAAGGAAGAATGCGTGGATTCGATACTGAAACACAATACAACTTCATTTCATCTCTACTTCTCTTCATCCGACGATTGATAGTTCAAGAAAGAGTGGAAGATCTTCAGCTTGGAGTGGAAAGTTACCAACAGAAGATCAATTTGACCAAGCCACAAGTCTCATTTCCGGGAATTAATCAGATGTCATAGTATACGCTCATCCAAACACCATCTTTTGGCTTCACCTACCTCAACAGCAAAAAGCTAATAAGTTTTATGAGGCTCGATGAGTTACACAAGTTCTGTGATGTCACGCTCAAAACTATTCGCGATGGGCTAGTCAAACGGTTGAATGATGATCGGATAAAGATATCAAAAGGTGAAACTCCAAGGTGGAAATCCAGTGCCAGAAGACAAGTTCGTAACTTTGTTATGAAGATTGAAGAAAGGTTATTCCATCGGGAGCAGATCAGACGACTGGAAAGTTATATCGGTGTCAGACCTTCATTTCTCATCAAACTCTTCAAAAGACCAGATCCACAGTTCACAGACTTTGATGCACCAATCACTGATGAATCATAAACTGGTACACATGGGTACTAACATTTCAATATTTACTATTTCATTTGATTGATTTGTTATCTTTATGGCTTGTGCACACATAACAGTGTACAACCCGTTCTTGTAAAGAAAGGACCCTGAGGTACGCATCAGTGCCTCAATCCTAATATAAGGAGCGAAGGCTTCTTACTTTTGAGTAGAGTTAATCAAACATTTTCTGATTTTCATAACTCTACTCAAAAGACAAGTATTTCACCTTAATAAGAATTCACTTGTTGAGGGGGAGCACTTGAAACAAAATCATCGTTCTTGAAATCAAAAGTTCTTGTTGAATTCTCCCCATAAGACTCAAAAGGCATATTTTAATCAAAAGATTGTCAAAAATATCATCTTATATGCTATTTTTGAGGGGGAGAAAAAGTGAATGTGATTAAAATATGAAAGTTCAAAGTTGCTTAAATGTCAAATGTCATGCGAGCTAGACTCAGATTCACCCAAGAATTGATGAAACATAAAAGTTAATAATCAAAAGGACTAGAGCTAGTTGTCACCTAAAAGCTGACAATGGACCTCTTTAACTAGCCACGTAAGCGTGTCTCGAAAAGGACTTGTCTTAGTAGAAATGTACCGTTTCGAGAAACTTTCTGTGGACTTGACCAGGCCGGGTAATAACTTCAAGCTAAGTCTAACTAGTGATGTAAGTGTGTCTCGAATCGGTCGGGTTCACTGAAAGCGGATCAATTCAAAAGTGCTTGCTCCTCCCGCATGTGCAAATTTATTAAACACTTATGAGCACATGTGAAGGGGGAGCCCTTCAAAAGTAAACACAAAACTCTCAAAGTGTTAAACAAAATGTTTAATAATCACAAACACTTTGAGAGATTTTCACAAAAGGTTTCAATGGCAATTATAGGATAGTCAAGGAGTTATAAGGTGACTAAGGTTAGGAAAAACCGTCCTATGATCCGCCTAAGCTGGAGGGATCTACCCAAGGACATCACCAATAGTTAGAACTAGAAGTCCTTAGGTATGATACGAAAAAAAAGGAGTAAAGAATGAAAGGGGAAAGAAGGAGTTGAAGAATTAAAAAGAAAAGTAAAGAAAAGGGTGAAAAGAAATAGCCCTCCATATGTTCAACCTTAGGGTAGACACCGGGTTCAATTCGTATGCTACTGGTTTGTTAATACAAATATCGCCTAAAACGTTATTTATATTTTATGATCTTCGCTAAGTTTTGTTAACGACAAAATGTAAACTTTAGTTTCTAAGTAAAACATAATCTTAGTTTTAAAGACTTGCATAAACTAGACTTTTGCTACATTTTACATTTCATAAAACACAACACTTTTTATTTCTTAAAATAGAATTGTCACATCACATTTATGGCAAGTTTTGTCAATATACATTTATGGAAAGAAAATGTGTTTGACTTACTATGTAGTTGCTTGCAAGTTTGGTGTTTGACTAGATGTAATGAGATGTGACATTGTTTGGTTTACAAGGTGTAATGAGATGTGACTTTGTCTGGTTTGCAAGATTTATTGCAAAACCAACTGCAAGCCCGGCGGAACCCTGGGGGTACACGGGCGGAACCCATCTGAGGGTTCCGCCGTATCCGCCAGGCCTGCAGAAGGCTTTGCAATAAATACCAAGCCACAAGTTGATTTTTGGCTAATCACTCTACATCAAATTTACACACATTCATTCATTCTTTTATCTAACCCTTTAACATTTCATATGTGAAGTTTCTTTTTGTAGCAAAGAGATTCACGAGTTCTTAAAAGTAACAAGTATTCAACACAACGTTGCAAGACTTGTTAGCTTAGCATTGTGTAGACTTGTATAGTTTACACTTCATTTGATTGTGTATTTTCAGTGGTGATCGGTTAGTATTTTAGTCCTCAAAATACAAAGTGTATTGGGAGTAGTTGTACCCTTGTAAAAGAACTAACGGGAGTGGTTGTACCCTTGGTAAAGAACTCGACATCTAGCTTAGTGTCGGTAAAAGTATAAGCGATGTGTAAGGTTTTCTCCGCCGGTGAAAGGAGCTTGTTGACTAGTGAAAGAAACTCTCGAGTTGGATACTCCGGGCGTGGACGTAGGGCAAGGAAAAAGAGTCCTTGTAGCCGAACCACGATAAATACTCGTGTTGTGGTTTGATCGTTTCTTTCATTTACTTGCATGTTATATATTGTGTTTGTGTATATATCTTTGATCAAACGCAAAGTTTCAAAGCTAACTAAACAAGTTAAAAAGATTTTAAGCGGTAAACTATTCAACCCCCCTTCTAGTTTTCCACAATTGGCATCAAGAGCTCCGTTACTCAAGCTTTTAAAATATATTGTGTTTTAAAACTTGAAACGATCCATGGATTTTGAAAATTACAAAAAAGGGCAACCTATGCAAAGACCACCACTTTTTGAAGCAAATGGTTTTATATATTGGATAAACCGTTTTGAAACTTATGTGAAATCTAAAGATATGGATTTATGGTATATAATCATTGATGGTGATAACGTAGTTACTAACATTAAAGATGATGATAAAAAGAAATTGATTGGTAAAAATAATGAAGCTAAAATGATGCTTTACAATGTTTTGCCTAAGAAAGAATATGAAAGAGTCTTTATGTGTAAAACCGCCAAAGATATTTGGCAATCTTTAATTGTCACTCATCAAGGAAACTCACAAGTTAAAGATAACAAAATTGATCTTCTTGTTCAACAATATGAACAATTTGTTATTTCCGAAGATGAGATTATTGATAATGCTTTTGCTAGGTTTAACACTATTATTACTTCACTTAAAGCACTTGATGAATCTTTTTGTAGTAAGAACTTTGTCAGGAAATTTCTTAGAGCACTCCATCCGAAGTGGAGAGCAAAAGTGACGGCAATTGAAGAATCCAAAGATCTTTCAAGCATGTCACTTGATGAGCTAATTGGAAACCTCAAAGTTCATGAAATGGTAATGGAAAAAGATTCGGAACTAGTTAGAGGCAAGAAAGAAAAAGTTAAGTCCATTGCCTTGAAAGCTAGAGTCCAATCAAGTGATGATGAAGAATCTACTTCGGATAGTGATGATGAGGAATATGCTATGGCCGTTAGAGACTTCAAGAAGTTCTTTCGTAGAAGAGGGAAGTTTGTAAGGCAACCTAAAGATGACAAGAAAACTTTCCGAAAAGATCGTGATGATAGGAAATGAAAAGTTGAAAGAAAATGCTATAGGTGTGGTGACACAAGTCATCTTGTAGGAGAATGTCCAAAAACACCCAAGAGCAAACTTCAACAAGCTTTTGTGGGTGGTGCTTAGAGTGACTATGAAGGAGATGACGATGAGCCAAAGAATGATGATATTGCTCTCATGGCTCACAACTCAAATGAGGTACTCTCCGACTCATCTTACTCCTCTATTGATGATGACACCTTACAAAAAGAATATAACAAACTTTGTGAATTGAGCTTAAAAATCATAAACAAAAATAAATTTTTGAAAACTAAAAAGGAGCTTTTAGAAAATGAAGTTTATGAGTTTAAAGAAAACGCCAAGAGATTAGAAAAGAGTAAAGGTATTGATACATCATGAAAATCATGTGAAGAGCTTAAACTAGAAGTTGAGAAACTTAAAATTACTCAAAATGATCTAATAAAACAAACCACAAAGTTTAAGAAGTTCGATAAGAGCATTTCTTGTGCGGATGAAATTATGAAACTTCAAAAGTCACCCTTTGATAAAACAGGACTAGGATTTACGAAAATAGAAACTTTAAAGGGTCAAATAAAACAAGAAAAGAATGCAAAAGAAACTAACAAAACTGCTACAGCAGCCTGCGGATCAGACGGAACCCAATCCATGGTTCCGCCCGTTGGACCCGAAGGTTCCGCCAGGTCTGCTGCAGCAGTAACTTCATCCACATCGGATCGTTCAAAATTTGTTAAAGTTACGTATAAAAATGGAACAAAACCTGTGTTTAAAACTGGAGTAGGACTTAGTAAAAATGAATTTAGAGCTAAGACTACTCAACCAAGACCTAAGACTCCAATTCCCAAACGCCCCTTTCCAAAGAGCAACTTCAACGCTCGACCAAACTACCAACATGTTTGGAACCAAAACATTCCTGGACATTACCAAACTTCAAATTACATATCATGGAACCCTTATGCTCTATATTCATATTTGGAACAAGTTAATGGTATGCTTAACCAAAATGGACCCATGAGAAATTGGGGACCAAATGTTTGAGTGTTTTTCATAAAATAGGTGTGCCTCAAAGTTTGTTTGGAACCGGATAAATGCATTAAAGATAGCGGTTGTTCAAGGCACATGACAGGTAACAAAAGCCTCTTCACTACTTATCACAAATGTGACGGAGGTAATGTTACGTTTGGTAGTAAAGCTAAGAGCAAAATCATCGGAAAAGGTACAATCTCTCATGACTCCCTTTTTATAGATGATGTAGCTCATGTTGATAACTTAGGTTTTAATCTCCTTAGTATTAGTCAACTTTGTCGTAATAAGTATAATGTCCTTTTTAGTGAAAACGGAAGTAAAATACTTAAAGATGGTATAACCATAGTCAAAGGTGTCCTTAAGAACAACGTATACGTCATGAAGATGGATCCAACATCTAGAGACAAACTTTGTCTTACCTCATTAGATGAATCTTCAACTTTATGGCATAGACGTTTAGGACATGCTAACATGAGACTAATCCAAAACCTCTCCTCCAAAGACTTAGTTCGAAACCTACCAAAGTTGAAATATGACCAACACTTTTGTGATGCTTGCAAAGTCGGTAAACAAGTCCATAGTAGCCATAAGGCTAAAAACTTGGTTTCTACATCTAGGTCTCTAGAACTTTTGCATATGGATTTATTTGGTCCATCCGCTATACAAAGTTATGGAGGTAACTTCTACACTTTGGTCATAGTTGATGATTACTCAAGATATACTTGGACAAAATTTTTGAAAAGTAAAAATGAAGCTTTTGATAAATTTGAGATTCTAAGTAAGAAAATTCAAAATCAAGTAGGGTCTAATATTGTGTCTATTAGAATGGATCACGGTCGTGAATTTGATAATGAATTTCAATTTGGAAACTTTTGTGATATTAATGGTATTACTCATAACTTTTCGGCTCCACGTACTCCTCAATCTAATGGTGTAGTAGAACGTAAAAACCGGACATTGCAAGAGATGAGTAGAACAATGCTTAATGAACAAAACATTCCACAAAAGTTTTGGTGTAATGCCGTTGACACATCAACGTACATTTTAAATTGAGTCTTAATTAGACCATTTTTGAATAAAACTCCTTATGAACTATATAAAGGTAAAAAGCCTACATTAGGATACTTTAGAGTGTTTGGGAGTAAACGTTTCATTCTTAACACCAAGGATTATCTCACCAAATTTGACCCAAAGTCTTATGAAGGTGTATTTCTTGGATATTCACAAAATAGTAAAGCTTACATTGTTTTGAACAAAGAAACCTTAAGAGTCGAGGAATCGTTGAACGTAACATTTGACGAGAGTCCACCTCCCTCTAAGACATCACCTTTGGTAGATGATGACTTAGTTGAAAGCCAAGCAATAGAAAGTCAAGAGATTTTAGGTAATGACAAGGAAGATGAACTAATAAACAAAGAACTTGTCAATGTCAAAGAATCTAAAAGTCATCCATTAGATGGTGTCATAGGCAACATTAACGAAAGAACACTAAGGTCAAAAGTTCAAAATGAAAGCAACTACTTTTGTTTTGTGCCAACCATTGAACCGAAAAACATTAATGAAGCCATTAAAGATGAGTCTTGGGTAATAGCAATGCAAGAAGAGTTAAACCAATTTGTTAGGAATGATGTATGGACATTAGTTCCTCAACCAAAGAGTCAAACTATAATTGGAACAAAATGGGTCTTTCGTAATAAAATGGATGAAAATGGAATTGTGTCTAGAAACAAAGCTAGGCTAGTTGCACAAGGATATAACCAACAAGAAGGCATTGACTACGATGAAACTTTTGCTCCGGTTGCTAGGCTCGAGTCAATTAGAATCTTACTTGCATATGCATGTGCACATAATTTTAAACTCTTTCAAATGGACGTCAAAAGTGCATTTCTAAACGGAGTTATAAATGAAGAAGTGTATGTTGCTCAACTATAACATCCCGTAAATTTCCCCTCTAAATTTTAATAACAGTAAGCTATCGTCACCATTTAACTATCCATTTTACGGGCTAATTTTTTTTTTTTTTGCTTTAATCCGACTATCATACAAATCAAAGTGTCGTGATGCGTTTTCACTGTCCTTGAATCAATCTCAGTTATATATATATATATATATATATATATATATATATATATATATATATATATATATATATATATATATATATATATATATATATATATATATATATATATATATATATCCCGTTACTCCAAATAACAAACAAATCAACACATAATATTATTTTGTCACTTTTTGTCCAAACTTACTTTCACACTCAAACTCTTATACGGGCACATGCAAATTCCTAAAACCAAATACTAGTTGTTGTATGTCTTTTGGATTAAGGACAAGTTCCATTTATTTTGGCTTTCCTTCTTGTAGTCGAAACTAGCAAGCCAAGGACCACTCTTCACCTTGGACCACACTCATCAATCACTATCACATTATGTACTCAAATAGCTTATAAAAGTCCTCACCCCATTCCCATTTTATACGTATATATACATACACATGCAATAAATAAACTAAACCAAACCGTTCCTTAATATACTCACTATAAAAATTCAGGAATGACAAAGCTTAGATCCTATAAAATCATAAGATGGAAACTGATCAAGAACAAGAGCTTAACATATTCTTTATTTCGAGATAGTCATATAATGTGTCAAACAAACCAAACCCTTGGACATCTTTCTAGTCGATCTATCTATACTTCTTTTGTTTCTGTTTTCTCATCAACAAAACGACTTGCCAACTTAAATAAATTATCTCTATATACTCTTAAATACAGGTCGACATATACATGGAAACCAATCTCAGTTTAAACCAAACCGAGCCCCTTTCTCCTTCTTACTTCTTTCTCTTGGTCGACTAGGCACCTACATGTTACTTTCTTACAAGCACATGCCTTACACTTTCCTTTGCCAATGATGGTTGTTTATTCTTGATTGGTCCTTGAAGGAGGTAACATGTAATATGGCAGCTCACATCTTCACCCTCCCCTCGTTTGTTACTACCTCAGGTGTTACCTTGGGGAAACCATGTGCAAAGTCTCACGCCACCTCCATTATGGCCCAATCCAAATACATGCAAACATCTTATCCCTGCTCCATATCACATTCCAGATTAAGTATATAAGGGGTACATGCTGTTCGACATACTCACTGCAACATACAATCACAAACATACCTCTCTACTTTCCTTGCCTACTGTCCATCAAGAAGAAGAAGGAACCATGCAACAAAATTCTTTTCATACGTACCCTCCTTCACATTCATAAAATCTTGGTTCATAAAGTCGTGGCCTCCTGTGGTGTGTACGAGCAGAAACTAGACCCATTTCAAGGAGTATAACTCGACTTGAAAAACAAAAGGGTGCTGGTCTTGGTTCGTTGTTGGAGCCACATGCGAGCCACCTTGTCACCTTTCCTGATCCTAGGCCATATCGAGTGTCCTACCCACCCATAGGGGTGATGTAAGTCTCATTTCTCTCCTTTGATACGTACACTTTAGTTACCATAATGCTTTATATCGTACTACTCTGATCAGCTTGTGCTCTCGTCACACATATTGTATACAAACGTGGCATCAAAGTCTTAGTGTGGCTAAGCTTGTGTGGTAAAATCTTAATATATACTTTACTAATAAGCTACTTTGATAAGCTCACTGATAAGCTAAAACTTGAACTTAGTTATTTCAACCCATGTAGTAACCTACTCATTGGTACAAGTCAGAAAGAAAACAATTTGAAAACAAATAAACTATAGTAATAAGTTGCTGTGAAAAGCTCACTTTGAACATATCATTAATACTTGAGTGGCCATGCAATGAAGAAAACCCAACTCGTGACTCATTTGAGCTTGCATGGTCTCGTCTATATAAATGGTACACCAACTTTTGAAACTTGGTAACTCTATGTCAGATGAGGAAAGCCAAATGTCTAGAACTTGAACTCGTTTTATTGATTCGCAAAAACTCCAAGATAAGCCAAGCTTATCTTGGTGCTCGTTTGGGCCTCGAGTATTAAGCAATAACTGTTTATTTTTTTTAAGCTTTTAAAACAGCTTTAGAGAAAGCATGATATATAAGCACCAACGACTCAAACTGTAATGTATATATAAAACTTAAAACGTTTAGGCAACATTTAAATAGGACTAATTGGTGAAATATAACACAAGAGAAAAATTAGTCCAAATGGTTGGGAACTTGGGTTGTGGAGCGCAAGATCAAGGGTTTGAACCCTGTCCTCGTATTTTTATTGGTATAACACTACTACTTTATTAAAAATTTATGCACTTAACCCCCGATTTCTAACAACTTGCCAACTTTCTTAAAACTCTTATAAATTTTGAAAACTTTTTATTACATTTTAAACCTCTAACTTTAATTCACTTAACAATTCTTTTCTAGATACTTTTATGAGCGAATCAAGCTACGTTATTTTACCACCTTCCGTGTAGATAAACATGTTTAACACTGATTTTATTTGGTAACCACATTGGGGTGAACAATGAACTATATATATTAGTCCTAATATATTATCACGAATTTAATAAATATATACTTTATATATTTTCACACCTCGAAACTTAACAAAAATGATAAATATAAAAATTACGACATCATACTAACGTATATAGAAACCTACATTTGAGGAGATAATGAAGTAATAATTATATATTTCTGAATATACATATATATAATTTATAACGTAAATTATATGACTTGACGATATTATCGGTTAACATGAATAGACATTAAGAAATGGTTATTCCTAAAATAAAACTCATTGATTCACTTAACTAGGAGTAACATACAATTACTATAATTTATCATTCACCAACTTGTGATACATATCATTGATTCATGACAAGAAATATAAATAATAAACGATACTTATACATAAAGACAAGTTATATTGTATATAACTTGCTCCTGAACTATTAAGCGTTTTGCCACGCAAGCCACCTCTGCCACAAAGTCATTTTGTCATCGAACACTATTCGAATCACGATTCTCGATAAGTCGAACTTATCTCGGACTTCCATATCATCCAGGTTATCTTTGAAGTCATTTCCATTCTACCTCTGACTTTACGTTATCTATGCCTATCATAACTCTCAGGTGAGTCATAGCCCCTACTCTTACTTGTTTTACAATGATTTATAAACGTTTTTGGGGGAGATACATGCTTAACTACTGTTTTTACTTTTACAAGTATTCATTAACTAAATACATGACTGTATTTCATATAAACTTTACTGGTTTACACACTTTTACATCTCATAAGGAAATACCTGCTATAGACATGATTACAAGTGATTTTCCAACGATATGCTATATTTGATCTCTATTGCCTAAGTACCTATTACCAAAAGTCCCTCGATCATGCGCCTTAATCACTTGCAGGGTGAACGTAAATAATTGTGAATAGATCTATTAGGGATTGACAATCCCCATTTGGTCGCTAGAGGAAAGCCACCAAATGCACTTTATTTGATTTCATAGGTTACTGGTAAATACCTATCTTGAGGGCCACTGTTTTACATCATTATTATGGATAATTTTGATGCCTGTTAATCGGTGAGTGTCATGAGCTTAGGGCAAGAGAACGGTAATAATATAGCACTACAATGACTAATGTTAAGGGTGTACGATGTTGTAGCCCACTGTTTTATTAAACTACGAGATTGTGTTCACTATATAACAGCAAAAACTATTAATAATTGGCAAACGAACTACTATTTTGGTGTTGACCCGATTAGGTCAAACAAACTACTATTTTGGTGTTGCCCCGGTGAAGGGCAAACCAACGGATTAATTTGTATTGAATTGATAAGGAAATCACTCATTTTCTATTTAACGATTTAAACTATAAACTCTATGAACTCACCGACCTTTGTGTTGACACTTTTAGCATGTGTTTATCTCAGGTAACTAAACAAGAAGGAACTTGAAGGCACGGAGTGGGCTTGTAACTCGGCATGGGCTTAAATAAACATTTTGACATATTTCAAATAAATTTGTTGTTTAAATTATGAAACATCTTGATGTCTCGAATATTTGGTATTTTGAATGAATTAAACTTTAAAGTGTCACTTTTGTGTCGTTTTCTATGATTGTGATAAAGATCCTCGAAGTAACATCCAAAAAGTCTTCCGCTGACATTTTAAGTCTTCCGATGACGTGATGATTTTGGGGGTGTTACATCAACCACCGGGCTTCATCAATTTTGAAAAACCAAATCATGTTTACAAACTTAAAAAGGCTCTTTACGGACTTAAGCAAGCTCCAAAAGCATGGTATGATCGACTTAAAACCTTCCTAGTTGACCATAAGTATACCATGGGCTTAGTTGATAATACTCTCTTCACTAAGAAGAAAGATTCACATATTATCATAGTCCAAATCTATGTTGATGACATTCTATTCGGATCAACTTGTCAAGAATTATGTGTGGATTTCTCAAAAATCATGCATGACGAATTTGAAATGAGTATGATGGGAGAACTCAAGTTTTTCCTAGGACTCCAAATTAAACAACTAGAAGATGGTATCTTCTTTAACCAATCTAAATATATTAAGGACATGCTTAAGAAATTTGGATTAGAAGATTCGAAACCAATCAAAACACCCATGTCCACGGAAACTAAACTCACCAAGGATGAGGAAAGTGAATCCGTAGATAGCACTAAATATAGAGGTATGATTGGTAGTCTACTTTACCTAACGGCTAGTAGACCCGACATTATGTTTAGTGTTTGTCTATGTGCTCGTTTTCAAGAAGATCCTAAGACTACTCATCTCGAAGCCGTTAAAAGGATTTTTAGGTATATTAAGGGTACTACACATTTAGGTTTATGGTATCCCAAAGGAACGGGAATAGACACCATAGTGTATGCCGACTCGGATCATGTCGGTGACTATGTCGATAGAAAAAGTACAAGTGGTATTTGTACTTTTGTTGGACATTGTCTCACCTCATGGTTCTCTAAGAAGCAAACGGCACTTGCTATCTCAACAACGGAAGCCGAGTACGTTTCGTCCGGAAAGGCATGTCAACAAGCTCTTTGGATGAAACAAGCTCTTGTCGACTACGGAATTCAACTTAACGACATCACAATTCTTTGTGACAACAAAGGTGCCATTGATCTTAGCAAAAACCTGGTTCAACATGCTCGTACCAAACATATTGAAATCCGTCATCATTTCCTTCGTGACAACGTTCAAAAAGGAAATATCTCAATTGAGAAAGTTTCTTCCGAAGACAACATAGCCGACATTCTCACAAAACCCCTTAAACGTGAACCTTTTAACCTTCTTAGGCTAGGCTTAGGACTCATGGAACCTACATTGTAGTTCTGGACATTAGACAAAAATCACAAAAATCAAAACAAATCCAAAACTCTTTTTCTCAGCAGGGTCGGCGGAACCCTCAGACACAATGGACGGAACCCATTTCAGGGGTCCGCCGTATCCGCCGACCTGCAGAATCAATATTTTTGCTTATATTAAACCAAACACCCATTATCTCATACCACCACTTCCAAACTATTACTATTCACTTTACCATCCATCCATACCTACGATTTCTTGGTCTTCCTTTCACTCACATTGCAAATCAATCATCATTGTAAGTATTCTAAACTTAATTACAATCCTAATCTGAGTCTAGGAATTCTATTTTTGCACAAAAACAAAAACTTGGGGTTATGCATTAACTTGAGATAATCATTCATGAAATTAGGTGTTTAACAAAACTAATCATGTTCCCCATAGTTAGGAATTGCATTCTTACTAAGTGTAAACATGTTTGCTAAAACACCCCATGTCAAATTTTTCCAAAAATTTCTCACAAATAGGACAAATATTTTTCGTCTCACATTGAGAATACAAAATCAAAACTTTATGTTTAAAACATCACTTGCATAATGTCTCTTGAATGCTAAAGGGAATACATAACGAATATGTATTTTCGGGTACATTCAAACGAAGCTACATTGAAATAGGAGCGTTTGGGTTATCTTTTGTTTTATAGCAAAACTTGCATTATAAAACGTTTTTGAAGCATCAAAATCAGTCAAGATAACCGCACCTCCACATTGTTTTCATATAGGCACACACTAGAACATCCACATTATAATAGTAGTTTACTTAAACTAAAATGTGAAATTTTGTTGTTCTAGGAATCATCATGCCTCCTCTAACCCACTACGACCACAAGGACACCATTAAGTACCTACCAAAACACCACAAAACCAAAGGCCTTACCCCAAACCAAGTCAATGTTTTCAAAGCCTTAGAAAAACACTATGTCCATGAGGGTAGAACCATTGACCCGTCTTTCCTAGAAGGCACAAACCTTTACACCGAATTTGCCACAATCAACTTTGAGTGTCTTTTAGAAATCAACGAGCCTATTTGTCCTAGATTCATTCTAGAGTTCTATGCATCCGCCGTCCTCTCCACGGATGATTATGGTCGCATGTCTATCAACTTTAGGACTAGTGGTCATCAATTCTCCTTCACTCTTGAGGAGTTTGCTCAATTCCTAGGTGTCCCAAACCGTGGTACTTGCATCTACTCCGACTTGCACTCCCTCTCAACTCTTGACACCCTCCAAGACCACATCCACCCTTATGACACACCTCTTGTATCAAAAGATGTACTTCATGACCACCTCTTTGTTAGGACCACCAACACTAGGAGAACCCGTTCGGGAAATAAGGTCGATAAGGACCATATTGAATGGAAATGAATGAACTCAAGCCCCAATTCAAGAAATGGGAGGAAGTCCTTAGAGCAAATGTCATTAGCACCATAGGAAACCGAGATCATATCAACCTTTGCCTTTGCTACATGCTCTACTCTTTGTCCGTTAGGCAACCCTTCAATCTTGCCTACTACATGGCCAAGAGAATGGCCGACATTCCCGTACATGGCACAACGGCTATGCCGTATGGAATGCTCTTGACCCGTCTCTTTAGGTTCATTTCACCCATTCCACCAACTCCAAATGGTCTTCGTCTTGACTACTCTCTCATTCCACACACCTTTGTCCCACTTAGTGATAAGAGAGTTTACAAAGCCCAAGGAAAACGTCCTCATCCTCCTACCTCCTCATCATCTTCCTCAATGAGTGAAGATGACAATTTGCCTAACTCTAGGCTCCCACCTCTCGAATACCTATCCCAACTTCCGGATATTCCAAATGAGTCGGAGGAGTTCAAGCAAACAAAGGGGATGTTTAAGAATCTTGGAAGATTCCTTGGAAAGCTCAAGAACAAGATTGACCGTCAATGAGTGCGGGTGTGTAGAAGTGTTTGACACTAGGTGCTATTTGAACAAATTTGGTTGTTTAAACAATGTTTATGATGTATTTATGTGTTAGTACAATGTTTGATACAATTTGGAACATGTAGTATCTAACTTTGATGCAGGTAGACAACTTTTGGCAAGTTGTCAAATTTTCATGTTTATGATATTTTCACTAAGCATGGTGAAATTCTCGACCTCAAGGTCAAAGTCCTATGATATGTGTGTTTACGTGTCTATTTTTTGCATTGCCTAACCAGAAATGCACTATCTTTTTGATTTTAGGAGTTTTCGAAAATTTTGAAAATCGTCTCGCGGGTCAAAATCGCGGACTGCCACTTTTTTTAGCCCTGGCGGATCTGGCGGTACCCAAAATTGGGTTCCGCCAGTGTATTTCCTGGGCAACCCAGAAATGGCCCAACGGACCCCGCGGAACCCTCAAACGGGTTCCGCCTGTGTAATAGAAACCCATTTCAACATTTCAACATCCAAATACCAAAATACAATCCTTTTAGATAGAAACCCATTTCCTGCAATTTGTTTAGCACAATAGGGTACTTCTCATTCCTTATAACTCAACCAAAACCATTTCCCGCCAAATTTCAAAAATAGGCATAACCACCCCAAGGAACATTCACACATAAAGGAAGGAACCCTTCTAAAGGTTCCTTGAAATCCCTGAGATTTATACTTCAACAAATCTACCAAAACCACTAAGCATTTAGTGCAAAACTTGTCTTCTCACTTCACCATTTTCATTGGATTGACTTCCATGATATGAAAACCTACAATTAGTTTTCCAAATCATTAGGAACCTCCATTTTTGTATGGACTAACATCAAATCTAAACATTCCTTCCCATAATCCTTCATCACTATAAATTAAACCATCCTAAACACTATCAAATCACACCTTCTTCATCACAATTTCTTAACTTCCAAACCATTTTTAACCATGACCAAGTCAACAATCACTTCTCAACCATCACGACCCATTCGGAAAACCGCCCGGATAAGTGTAAAACCACTATGGTCTAATCAATCAATCAACCTAAGCTCCTCATCTTCGGATGAATTCACCTCACCTATCAAAAATGAACACTTTTTGAACCTTGCATCTCCATCATCCAATGAACCAAATGAGCTCACTCCACCACCTACTAAATCACCCATTGACCCAACTCCACCAAGTGCTCCAACCCAACCATCCAAAACTCCATCACCATCACCATTACCCAAAATTGAACCTATGGAGTTATTTGGGTCTCCTCCCACATCACCACATCCTTTTGTCTAAGATCTAAATGATCTTCCGCCAAGACCTACACAACCACCACCTTTTGCAAATCAATCACCAAGGTCAATTCTTGACCTTGATGAGGATTTTAACCACACTCAACCACCACAACAAGTGTACCATCAACCCAAACCAATGTTGTTTCACCCCATCTACCATGACATCCATGATCCTCTTTATGGAGATCCAAACTTTGAAAACCATGATCACCCAACTCCACCACATTCTCAAGCCCAAACCTTTGAGTCTTTCTTTCCTTCATATGAGGAAATCCAAAGCATGGTTGAAAACCACCTTCATCAAGCAATGGAATTTCAAACCACCTTGCTTGACTCAATACCAAACCCATCCTCCACCCAAGAACCAAAAACCAACCAACCCTCAAACCAAGAAACCAAAAACAACCCATTTCCACCAACTTATCCCCATGTTTGCTCAAATTGTGAGCAAATGGGTGCAAGCATCAAAACGTTCCTTCACCAATTCCAAGATGAAACCCGTTTTGCATTCCAACACGTCATAGAACGTTTGGATGCTCTTTACCACCCAAACAAATCCTAGACAACCTTTGGAGGCCGTTTGCCCCATTTAGGAAAGTAGGATTTTATTTTTCATTCTTGGTTATTTTTTAGATTTTTTACAAGTAGAAGAATATTTCACATTTCTTGTCTTTTGACTTTTCAAAGTCAAAATTTTACTTGGAATGATATTTCTTTCTACTTACTTTCGTGCATTGTTGGTTGATCATTTTTGTGTTGTCATTGTGGTTGCAATGTGTGTGGTAACTACAAGCTTCACTATATATATCACCAACTAACCATTTTTTTGTAGGATCAAAATCCATGTTTCCCATCTTGGCACTCCTTTTAGAGGGAGTAACAAGCAAGGGGGAGCAAGTGCATTATTCCGCTTCGCTACTCTACTTTTTGTTTCGACAAAAAGGGGGAGAAATATATTGAAACTTCAATACTTAATATGATTTTCATCTCTTAAGTAAAACAAGTTTAATATAATTTTTTTAAGTCTTAAAAACCAAGATTTTGTGAGTTACTTAAAAACAAAGTTTATGTTTTGTCATCAACAAAAAGGGGGAGATTGTTAATACAAATATCACTTAAAAACGTTATTTATATTTTACGATCTTCGCTAAGTTTTGTTAACGGCAAAATGTAAACTTTAGTTTCTAAGTAAAACATAATCTTAGTTTTAAAGACTTGCATAAACTAGACTTTTGCTACATTTTACATTTCATAAAACAAAACACTTTTTATTTCTTAAAATAGAATTGTCACATCACATTTATGGCAAGTTTTGTCAATATACATTTATGGAAAGAAAATGTGTTTGACTTACTATGTGGTTGCTTGCAAGTTTGGTGTTTGACTAGATGTAATGAGATGTGACATTGTTTGGTTTGCAAGGTGTAATGAGATGTGACTTTGTTTAGTTTGCAAGATTTATTGCAAAACCAACTGCAAGCCCAGCGGAACCCTGGGGGTACACGGGTGGAACCCATCTGAGGGTTCCGCCGTATCCGCCAGGCCTGCAGAAGGCTTTGCTATAAATACCAAGCCACAAGTTGATTTTTGGCTAATCGCTCTACATCAAATTTACACACATTCATTCATTCTTTTATCTAACCCTTTAACATTTCATATGTGAAGTTTCTTTTTGTAGCAAAGAGATTCACGAGTTCATTAAAAGTAACAAGTATTCAACACAACGTTGCAAGACTTGTTAGCTTAGCATTGTGTAGACTTGTGTTGTTTACACTTCATTTGATTGTGTATTTTCAGTAGTGATCGGTTAGTATTTTAGTCCTCAAAATACAAAGTGTATTGGGAGTAGTTGTACCCTTGTAAAAGAACTAACGGGAGTGGTTGTACCCATGGTAAAGAACTCGACATCTAGCTTAGTGTCGGTAAAAGTATAAGCGATGTGTAAGGTTTTCTCCGCCGGTGAAAGGAGCTTGTTGACTAGTGAAAGAAACTCTCGAGTTGGATACTCGGGGCGTGGACGTAGGGCAAGGAAAAAGAGTCCTTGTAGCCGAACCACGATAAATACTCGTGTTGTGGTTTGATCGTTTCTTTCATTTACTTGCATGTTATATATTGTGTTTGTGTATATATCTTTGATCAAGCACAAAGTTTCAAAGCCAACTAAACAAGTTAAAAAGATTTTAAGCGGTAAACTATTCAACCCCCCTTCTAGTTTTCCACATGGTTGTTGCTAAGGTAACACCGGTATTGAAGATAAAGTCGTCATGGACCCAGTGACGCAATGCACTAAACCTTCTAGCCACTCAAGTTCTCTTAAAAGAGCTTGTTTCATTCTCACGGGGAACCGGTGTAATCTATCGACTTATCTCTTACAGATGGTTGATATTGAAGCAGGAGACCCCTCCCTAGTCTCCGCATAGGAAACCTAAGTGTGCACTTCTCGAGTCTAGAGCCATGAGATACTTCAAAGATCTTTTAGGAACACTTAGTATTTCTACAAATGGTGTTCTACATCAATGAACACCAGCTGTAAATTATCGAGTCCTTCGCAGATCTTAGCAATCTGGCGAGAACATTTATGAGAGAATTTACATAAGTATTTCTCAATGATTGAACGGAAATCCAGCCAGGGTCAACATCAAACAGCCCTGACAGCAAGTCACTTCGGTAACTCCTTGTGGGTTACGCTTAGTGTTTGCGGTGGTTTCTTAGCAGTCTACAGTCGTGGAGTGATCCCCAGCGACTCACCCAGCCATTGAGCTACTTAGTAGGTCTTGTAAGCTCCTTCGGGAGTATCTGACATGGGAACGGCCTTGATAAGGGTTAGAAGGAGTCTTCACACTATGCTGTTGATGATCTCTAACTCCTTATCTGTAAGTACCGGATGTTTTATTGCTAGCTGTTTACCTACAGGGACACATCATCTCCATGGCGACGGATTCCACATGCTCATACATGCATCTTGAAGTCATCAAAAGCTCCCTCAAAGATCAACGCAACACAAAGTTCAAAGAAAGATTCTACGCCAAAAAGAAGAATCTACAAAGTATAAAGACTAAAAATCAAAAGTGAAAGAAAGGGAACTACGTGCATGTATAAGTCAGAATTCAAAGATGTATGAGCATGTTGGAATGGCGGACTACCACCACAGACGCAGAAGTGACGAAAGGCAGACAACTTTATAACTTGATCACTATCACCACAACAATGAACAAAGAACGATGAATGATTTTATCTCGTGATTTTTGAAAGACGTCTAAAGCTGTGAAAGTCAAAGATGAAGAAATGACAAAGACGTCAAGCAACCGTGATGACCGACCCTTAGGGGGAGATTGTTGGGAACGAAGTTTTACTATTTTATCAAGTCTCGGTCATTTGTAATAAATGTTAGGTTTCTTAGTTATTAGTTACTTACATTTGGTTATTATTTATGTGTTTAAGGCTTATGAAAAGCCCACAAGGCCACTAAGGCCCACGAATCATGGAAGATGGGAGCTAGGAGTGTTGCCCTAGCTTCCCTCCTATAAATAGAACCTTTAGGACTCATTTGTATTTGGTTGGTTATTTGATATCTTAAGGAAACTATTGCTCTCATTATTCTCTCATTCTTATAATCACCCAAATCCTTATATCCATCTCATTCTTGCTTGTGTGTAATCAATATGGGTACCTAACAGTCCTCAGCAATACCGAGGGGACGAGATATTGAACGATCTGCAAGCTCAAGAGTCATGCAGGTGGGAGTGAGTTCTGGAAGAGAAAGTTTCTTCCATACTGAATGAGGCTTTAAGTTGATGCTGGCACCAAGATCGGCCAAGGCGTAGCATTCAACCATTCCGGGGAATATACATGGAATGAGAAATTTTTTGGGATCTCCCAGCTTCTCAGGAAGCTATTTCAATAGAACTACAGAGCAGTTTTCATTGAGAGGAGTTTTTTCCATCTCAAACAGTATTTCCTTATTGCTCAATAAGTTTTTGATTATTGATGCTGATGGATCGTTGTTTAATGTTGATATTGTGATTCGGGAGGTCGGTTTAGATGGAAGAAGATGAAAGCCATAGTTAGAGAGAGAGAGTTGAGACAGAAGGGAAAACTAGTGATTTTATTGATAAAGATGAAAAGGGAAATACACACACAAGTCTCACCCTCCTAGTGAAGTTTAGGAGGGCTTATATAGCCTAACAAATAATGATGCGTGGGGTTTGCACCAGGCTTTACCTCTCAAGGGATCCCGAGAAGCTTACAACCCCCACCAGGCAGTGTACCTGATCGATGTAGTATAGTATAATGACAAGTACCGGGGGATTGATCGTTCAGCTAGGAATAGTGTCGCTAGGATTAGAAAACCTAAAGACTAGGTCTAGAGATGAGGGATGATTCTTTTTGTATTTTTATATTTTTTAGAAAGCAAGTAAAAATCTCGGGTTTTGAAAGAGTTGGCGGAATTAGTTGCTAGTCAACTAACCCAATACTAAGATGCAATCAGAATAAAATACTAGAAATGAAAATAAACTAAATATACTAGAGTTGTGAGCAATATGTGGGAGAATTGTGTTTACTTAGATTTCACTACTCTCTAGATATCTTTTACATGTTAATTACTTGTTATAGTTGCATGGATGACGGATTGTATTCCTTAATACCATTCATGGGGTGGCATACTTACTTCCCCAATCCTATGAGTGCCTACTTCACTCCTATGTCGAGCCGGCTAAGAAGCTCCTAACATGGGATCACTAGAATTTGCTCATGCATTAAATACAACCAATAAAACCTAGTACACATCGGTTCATGTTTCCTAAGACGTTCAAGCATGTTACACAATGGAGATCTGCCAGTTTTCTTAAGCCTAACATTGAAATCATTCATCTAATACAACCATAAACAAGTAATCAACACATAATTAACATCTAGGTTTCATTAGATCCAAGCAAACACAAGATAGATCTAGCCTAGCATGTTGAAATCAAGACAAGCATAAGATATAATCAACCAACACATAGACATATTGATTGAATTAAGAGAAGACTTATCTCAATTGAACATGAAAGGATTCAAGGGATGAAAACCCTTGAATACACTGTAAAATATGGCCTAGGGTTTACAAAGTTCGGCCCTAGTTTCTCCACACAAGTTCCTCTCTTTTTTGAATGAAAAATAGAAAACTATATATAGAGTTTGATAGGTGATGGCGTCAAGAACAAAAGTCTGACGCCGTCATCTCGCCGCCAAATAGTTTCTCGGACTGCTAGATCTGGGTCTGACGCCGTCATGTATTCTCCTTATGCAGGCCGTCACCAATTTAACTCTTGACGCCCTTGTTGTGACGCCGTCAGGTTTGCACTGGGTCGTCATGGTTTTTACTCTTGACGCCGTCAGGTACTGGTCTCAGCATGGAAAATTAAATCTTTGGCGTTTTCTTCACTTTTATGCTCCAAAAACGTCCGAATTGCTTCCTTTTCCAAAATTCACTCCCAAAGTACCTAAAATCACAAAAGGAACGATTTAGGGCAATATTTGATCAAATAAATTCAATTCCGGGCCTAAATGACCCCCTAAAAGTGGTTCATTTTTCGCCTCATCATATACCCTTACAATTGAGATTTGCTTGTCCTCAAGCAAATGCGCTTTTATTCTAATCAAAATACAAGTTAGGGGTCATTTAACACTAATATAAAAGTAATTACAACAAATAATCGTTCCACTAAAGACCAAAGACAAGCACGGAGGTCATACACTAGCACCTCATAAATAGTGTTTAGATGGAAAATGGAAAACATCTCTCACTACCTGTCATAGCAAAATAGATTACCATAGGCTTGGGAAAGGATCAAACCTCCACCACATGGCGTAAGCACCTAGGATAAACTATCAAAGAGGTCTTTTAAAGGGTTGTAACGTTAGGTGTAGGGATATGGAATACACGGTTTTGTTGGATATAGGCAGTCTTTACTGGTGGCGAGTTAACAATCTTGGTTAATTACATGTACAATATGGCATTGCTAAGCCAAGACTAGACTCGACTTAAGCTAATAAATCAAAAATAACAAAAACATAAAATGAACATAGAATGAAAAGGGATGGTAGTCCGTATGTTTATTTTTTTATTTATTTTTTTATTTTTTTTTTGCATTCACTCTTACCCTACCAACCAAAATAATACATCATAGGGAATGAAAATTCCCCTTACACTTGAATTTTTACATACTTTACAATAAACTAATCTAATGACTCGAATTAAGAAAATCAAAACACTTGGAGTACTTTTAAGATTAACGCACATGCGGGGGTAATATATGATGTTCTTCCCCATTACTCCATAAAATAAGTACTTTACCCATGAGTCCCAATCGTCTCAAAACTATATGTACAAGGATATGACTCGACTTAGTAACCATGTAATCAATTAGATAATTAACTAAGGGTTTAACAAATAACAATAATGCACTAAAGATGAGTGCATACACGGAAGGCTAAGGCGATTTGGGTGTACATTTAAGTGGGGTGTAACAAATTATTCCTTTAAGTAAAATGCTTAAAGTTAGAAACGAAAAGATAGGCTCGGAGGGGTGTACTAGGGGTTTCGTGTACTAAAAATGAGTACAACGCTAAGGTGTGGGAAAAATTAGTTGACTTAACTAGCCAAGTAATATGACTTAAATGGTCAAGTAATTATGATATGGGTTTAACACAAGGGTGATCCTAATGCCTCTTATCATGTAGTAAATCCTACTACACGAATGTAGTCTCACTAGCGGTCTCGGGATGCATCACTAACGCAAGTTCTAGAATCTAAATGCTACCGGTACACTCATAAGCACTAATAGTAAATGCTTTTCCTATCAAATCTAAAGGCGAACCTCACATATTTGGGTGGAAAATTTTTCTGAATAGTACGGTTTTGTGCTAGTCATACAATCTCCTATCCATGAGACGCTTGCTATGGCTAAAGTTTCACTCCTAAATGTTGTAAAAAAATTTAAATTTGGCGCTAAAATTGCACTAACAAGTATTTCTCATTGTTTTATTACACATCTACCATCAAACAAACAAACTCAAGCGAAAGTGTATCTGTAAGGTATCATCATTTTACCCTCCCCTTACACTTAGGATGAACATTGTCCCCAATGTTCAAGTAAAGAATGTAAAAGTGAAATAAGTAAAAAGAATGAAATCAAATACTCCCTTGATTCGCTCGGTATGGATAATAAGGTGGCCAGGTTAGATCTTCCTCCAAGAAAATGAACAATCAAAGCTTCCCTTCCAGAATATAAAGCATCTTCTTGTCATACATAACCTGTAAAACCTGAGAAAACAGACAAGGCAACCTCGCATAAAATCGACGGCAATCTACATATGCTAATAAAACCTAGAAAACAAAATAAGATATAATGCTTGTGGAATGATGTTTGCAGATTTCCTGGAGATTATAAAACTAATAATTCAACAAAAACTTTAAGACTCCGTTAGAAAAACAAAACTGGTAAAATTTCCAGATTTTTACACATGACGCCGTCAAGAGTAAACTCGTGACGCCGTCAGAAGTGACCTGCAGAAATTCTTATGCTAAGTTTCCGGAAAATTTCTGGAAAAACTTGGTCCTACTTCCTGGAAAATCCTGCAAAACATCATTATGACTCGATACAAGCATTTGACTCTAACAAGTACGAATATACATGTTCACTTAATATTGTGGAGAATCATGATCGGTTTTGTTTCTTAAAAACATATTTGGGGTTTCCCCTTACACTTATCTTTTGCAAAAATACCTTTGGGTGAAGTTAAGACTAGGCCAAACTACAAAGTAAAGTATTTCCACTATTTTAGTTTTGAAACATGATTTACCAACAATAAAAATAAAGCAGGCATATGGAAGCAAATAACAAATAAACAAAATAAAAATCACACAAAACATGGGTTGCCTCCCAAGAAGTGCTTTTCTTTATTTACGAGTCTTGTAGCTAGACTCAAGGTCATGGGTTACCGTGACTTCATTATCAAACGTTACATCCTCCTCACTAATCATTTCATTATTATTTTCTTGATAATGTTTTACACGTTGTATGTTAACAGTAAATTCTCTACCTTCATCGTCTAATAACACAACGGCTCCAGTTTTAGAGCAACTTTTCACCGTAAATGGTCCATACCATCTAGACTTGAGTTTCCCTGGAAATAATCTTAACCGAGAGTTGTACAATAGGACTTTGTCCCCTTCTGAAAATTCCTTGGGTTTGTTAATTCTTTGGTCATGCCATCTTTTTGCCCTCTCTTTATATGTAATGGAAGACTCATAGGCTTCTAATCTAAGCTCATCAAGCTTGTGTAATTGCAAGAACCTATTGGTTCCGGCAATTGTATAATCTAAGTTACACGCCTTAAGCGCCCAATAAGCCTTATGTTCTAATTCTACTGGCAAGTGACATGCCTTACCATACACCATGCGAAACGGGGTCGTTCCAATAGGTGTCTTGTAGGCGGTTCGGAATGCCCATAAGGCCTCGTCGAGTTTAAATGACCAGTCTTTTCTATTCTGACTAACCGTTTTTTCTAGTATTCTTTTAATAGACCTGTTTGTGTTTTCGACCTGGCCATTGGTTTGTGGATGATAGGCGGTGGAAATCGATAGGACACCCCATACCTCCTCATGACCTTTTCCATTTGCGCGTTGCAAAAGTGGGTTCCCCGATCACTGATGAGGGCTTTAGGAATCCCGAATCTAGCGAAAAGCTTTTTTAGGAAATGAATAACCACCCTGGCATCGTTGGTCCTAAGGACTTGTGCCTCTACCCATTTTGAAACATAATCAATGGCAACTAAAATGTATTCGTTCCCCCCTGAAGATGGAAAGGGTCCCATGAAATCAATTCCCCAAACATCGAAGACCTCACATACTTGTATAAAATTCTGAGGTGCTTCATCCCTATGCGATATGTTCTAGGCCCGTTGACATGCTTCGCATGCCTGTACCATTTCTTTGACATCACGGAAAATTGTGGGCCAATAGAATCCCGCGTCAAAAATCTTTCGGGCGGTGGTGCTTATTCCATGATGCCCTCCAGAGGGACCAGAGTGACATTCTCTCATAATCTTTATTGCCTCACTCTCCGAAACACAACGTCTTATTATTTGGTTAGGACACCTTCGGAATAAAAATGGTTCATCCCAAAAGTAGTATTTTAACTGAGAAAAGAACCTTTTCCTTTCGTACCTAGCCAGGTGTTCTGGAACGAGTCTGCTTGCGAGATAGTTGGCAAAATTGGCGTATCAAGGCTCCGAATCAGTTATTGACATGAGTTGTTCGTCAGGAAATGAATCCTGAATCTCACTTCTGTCGTGCTCATCCAAGGGATTTTCAAGGCGAGATAGATGATCTGCGGCTAGATTTTCTGCCCCCTCTTATCACGAATCTCAACATCAAATTCTTGTAACAACAAGATCCACCAAATTAGTCGTGGCTTAGCATCCTGCTTAGCAAAAAGATATCGAAGAGCCAAGTGATCAGTGAAAACGACTGTCTTTGAAAGGACAAGATATTGCCGGAATTTGTTGAATGCGAACACTACGGCTAACAATTCTTTTTCAGTGGTAGAGTAATTCTCTTGAGCGGGATTCATGGTTTTGCTAGCGTAGTAAATAGGTTGGAATAGCTTGTAACGCCGTTGGCCCAATACAGCCCCGACAGCGAAATCGCTAGCGTCACACATGATTTCAAACGGTAACTCCTAGTTAGGTGTAATCATGATTGGAGCTTGTGTGAGCTCCTTTTTTAAGAGATCGAATGCATCCTTGCATTCTTGGGAGAAATCGAAAGGAGCATCCTTCATTAGCAATTGAGTCATTGGCCGAGCTGTTTTGGAGAAGTCTTTAATGAATCTCCGAAAAAACCCGGCGTGCCCCAAGAAGCTGCGTATTGCTTTAAAAGTCATGGGATATGGTAAATTAGATATAGCTTCAACTCCTTCTTTCACCATGAAATGACACTTTTCCCAGTTTAACACCAAGTTGGTTTCCTCACAGCGTTTAAGCATTTTTTCTAGATTAGCAAGATAGCGGTCGAAGGAATTCCCGAAGACCAAAAAGTCATCCATGAAAACTTCCATGCTGTATTCCATAAGTTCGCGAAAGATTGCGGTCATGCATCGCTGAAAAGTAGCGGGGGCATTACATAGCCCAAAAGGCATTCTTTTGTAGGCGAACGTTCCATAAAGGCAAGTAAACGTGGCTTTTTCTTGGTCCTCAGGTGCTATGGGAATTTGGAAATACCCTGAGAATCCATCCAAGAAACAATAGTACTCGTGCCCAGACAATCTCTCTAACATTTGGTCAATGAATGGTAAGGGAAAGTGATCTTTCCTCGTGGCATCATTGAGCTTTCTATAATCGATGCATACCCGCCATCCAGTAACTGTTCTTTGGGGTACCATGTCACCCTTGTCATTCTTAACTACAGTCATTCCACCCTTCTTAGGTACAACCTGTACAGGACTAACCCATGGGCTGTCCGAGATTGGGTAGATCAATCCTGCATCCAGAAGTTTGATGACTTCTTTCTTTACAACTTCCTTAATGTTGGGGTTCACCCGCCTCTAGGGTTGCACGGTAGGTTTATAATCTTCTTCCATGAGAATCTTATGCGTGCAAAACGTTGAGTCAATCCCCTTAATGTCGGCTACACTCCATGCAAGCACTCCCTTATATTTCTTTAGGACCTCTAAGAGTTTACCTTTTTGTTCATGTTCGAAGGAAGAGTTTATGATTACCGGCAGTTGGTCCTCTCCCTGAAGGAAGGCATACTCTAAATGGTTAGGAAGTTCCTTAAGATCTAGCTCAGGAGGTTCGATAATAGAAGGCTTAAGCTTGTTTTCGGGTTTTCAGAGCTCGAGATGCTCCGAGGCCTCTTGTCTAGGGTAGAAGGAGACTGCACCAACATCCTCCATCTTTTCCACCTCTAGCAAAGGTAGAAAACTCTCATCCCGTAACCAGCCTTCCTCGATTTGTTCATCAACACAGCTATCAATGACATCCGTGAGTTCATCGACCTCTCCAATGAAATAGAGCCGGTTAGCTGCTTTGAGAGAGAGATCCATAGTGTCCTTGATGTCGAAGGTTATGCTATCGGTTCCCACTCGTAAGGTTAACTTACCGTCGCAAGAAATGGTCTCCCTAAGATGATGGGTACCAAGTCATCCTCCTCCATCTCTAAGATTACAAAGTCGACCGGGAATTTGAATTTCCCAACCTTGACTAGCACATTCTCGCATATACCTACGGGGTATTTGACTGATCTATCGACTAGTTGGATGTTCATACGGGTGGACTTTAATCCAGAGTATCCTAGTTTAAGGAACATAGAGTAAGGCATGAGGTTGATACTCGCCCCCAAATCAGCAAGAGCATTCTTTATTTTCTTTATTGATAGAGATCCTATGGAGCAAGGCAAGGTGAAGCTGCCTGGATCGTCTACCTTTTTTGGTAGTCCTCGATGGGTCACCACCGAACATTCTTCCCCCAGGGTCACAAGACCCTCGAGTTTCTTTCGGTTAGCGAGTAATTTTTTAAAGTATGAGCTATACTTCGGCATGTGATAACAAGCATCAAGGAGGGGTATGGTGACTACTGAGTCTTTTAGATATGACAGGAATCTTTTATTATCATTCTCAGTTTTCTGGTTTTTTAATCGGGATGGGAATGGGATTCTCACAGGTTGGTTAGGTGGGGTTGATGGGGAAGGGGTCGTCAAGGGAGGTTGGTTGGGAGCCTCGCTGCCCACATCATCCTCCTCTTCGCGAGGCTTGTTTGGATCGAGAGTGATGGGGGTGAGCTAGGGTAAGGGGGGTCCTTGGTTGTTGTTCCAGCTCGAGTGGTTATCGCGAGCATGGGATCTTTTTTGCTTACTGACGGCATTTCAAGGTTATTGAGGGTGGAGTTAAGCTTGTTGAACCATTCTCCAATGTCATTCTACTGTTCATCAACAAGTTCATTAAGACCCTTTAATTGTGTGGAAAACTAGAAGGGAGGGTTGAATAGTTTTACATCCTTTTAAAAGTTTATTACCAAAATATTTTGTAGCTTATTAAAAACTTTCGATTCGATCTCAAGTGAATTCAAATGACAACAAATATAAGCAATTCTAATGTAATAATGAAAGTATTGAAATGTAATGAACAAAAGATAGAGTTAGAAAGATCAAACCACAACACGCGAATTTATAGTGGTTCGGCTACAAGGACACCTTCCTTGCCCTACTCCACTCCCCGAGTACCACACTCGAGAGTTTTCTTCACTATGTCAACAAACTCCTTATGGTGGAGAAACCTTACACACCTTGGCTTACACGAGTTAACGACACTAAGCTAAATGTCGAGTTCTAATCGTAGCTAGAACCAATCTCACGACTTCTTGAAGGCTTCACTCCTTCTTCACAACTTCACGACTTGTTCAAGGCTTCACACCTTCTTCACACCTTCACAACTTCACACCTTCTTCTATGCACAACTAATTCACAACTACTAAACTACCTTACAACACACCTATTTTCTACGCACAACAAATTTACACGACACTTTTACAAATATCTACCACAACTATAATATGAATCTAGCTATTCACAACACTACTACAATTAGATGGATGTAGAGGAGTGTTCTTCTTCTGGCACTTGAATGGATGAAGCTTTGGATCACTTGGAAACAAAGACTTATGAATTATATGATCAAAGGATTTTAGATCTAGAGAGGGAGGTTGGATCAGAAAGTTTATAGTGCAAAAAGGTGAGAAAAATGTGTAAAATGATCCAGTATTTATAGGGCCAAATTTTACTGTTCGGGAGCGTGCCGGTCCCCTTAATTATAGGCCGGTCCCCTTAATCATTAAGGGGGCCGCCCTCCTGAACGTTTGAAAAGTTTTTCTGGATAAAATTTGCCCTTTTTGGTTGGAAATTTGAAATCATATTTTTGTGGTTTAATATAGCATTACCAAAAGTGATTTACAAATATATTTAAAATGTTTATATCATTTTAAAATATGTTATGTCTTAAGACAAAATTTCCTTTGATCATGTAATGCATAAGATGCTTAGTTTATGCATACCTTAAGTGATATTAGATGTAGAAGTAAATATTTGTTACCAAATACTTGTTTACTTCTTAATCTTGACTTAATTTGATTTAAGTTTTGTGATTATCAAAACATAGGTTTATTGAGAGATATTAATAACCTTTTTAAGTATTATTTATATCAACAATCTCCCCCTTTTTGATGATTACAAAACTTAAACTCATTAACTCAAAAAATTAATTTTTAAACAAGTATTTTAGTGAGTTTATATTTACTTCTCCCCCTTTTTGTAGAATCAAAAAGGTTAAGCCGACAATTTTTAAGCGTGAAAAATTGACAGGTAGAAACTCCCCCTTGATGTGTACTCCCCCTCGTTTGGGGGCACCAATAGAACGAGCTATGGAATGCTTAAAAAAATATTAGAAGCACAAGTATATGCATGCAAACATGTATAAGGTGATAAAAAAAAAAAAAAAAAAAAAAAAAAAATGTTTGAAAAGAAAGCATTCATATTCAATAATAGGTTGTGTCAAAACACAACATACAAGTAGCAAGTGGATTACAAGTAGAAAAGCTAGTAAACTAACAACAAGGAAAATACATCATCATGGCAAGAGTACATGGTCTTCATAGAGCTTGCAAGCAAAAGGGTGGTAGAGGCTTTATTCATTAAGCATTTTAAATGCTTAATTAGGAGAGCATGATGGTGATGATGGAGGAATGGGTGAGAATTGTGGTGGAGGAATAATTGGAGAAGATGGTGGAGTTGGTGGTGGTGGTGGGTTGGTAATCAAATGTTCAATATATGAGAACATATATTGAATTTCATCTCTAAGGCCAAAGATGACCGTGCGATTGTGGATGCAACAAAGACAAGTATCCCCATGGGATTCAAGTAGCCTCCAAGGCATAGGATTGGCAAAGAATGGTGGTGTAATTGGTGGAGATGAGAGATGAGCATCAAGTGGTGTTATTGGTGAAAGTGAGATGGTAAGATGGGTGGACATGGGTTCTTGTGTAAGAAGTGGTGATGATACTTGTGGTGACAAGTGTGAGTAGATGTAGTCATTGATTGATGAGGTTGAGGGTATGGAGGATGAGGAAGTTCCATGAGTGGAAGGTGTTTTAGATGGTGCATTGGGTGTACTTGGAGATGAGCATTTGGGTGGAGGTGATGGTGTTTTGTTGTCTTCATTTGTTAAGTCAATGAAGAGTTGTTTTGAAGGGATGACCACAAGTTTTTGTTTCTTGGAGGCTTTGGAGTGTGAGGTGCTTGGTGGAGTCATGATAATTTAGATGGTGAATGATGTGATGAAGAATGGTGATTGTGGAGGGAATTTATAGTATGGAAATGGTTGATTTAGGTATGTATTTGAAATGGTTGAATGAGATTCTAAAATTAGTTGGGTTAAAATGGGAAATGGTAGCTGAAACTAGAGAAAGGGTTCACAAGATGCAAAAGAAAACAGTGAATCCAGTTCCAGATGGCCGGTCCCCTTAATTGTATGCTGGCCCCCTTAATAATTAAGGGGACCGCCTAGGGAATTAAGGGGGCCGCCCATCTGGTGTTTTCCCAGACGACCAGAAACCCAAAATTTGCAAAATTTGGTGATTTTTCAAGTGTGTTTTTCCTGCAAGCTCTATTAGAAGTATATACTCTAGGAATGATGATATATAAATATATATATAACCAAATTTCATGCAAAGAAACATATTATAATCCATTTTGAAAATAAGCATGGCATAACATTAAAATAGTAGCATGATAACAATTAAAATCTAAACATCATTCAAGAGATGACAATAAACAACACAAGTATTTCCGAATAAATCGGACAAATATCAAATCATACAAATGTCAAATAGAACCAAGTAATAACAAGTAGCAATACATCAATATCTTCTACTTCTTTTTCTTTCCAAGCATCGTCCTAAACATCTTCCCAACGGATTTGAAACCCCCTCGAAGTTCTTCATGCATTTGTTGTTGACGATTGATGATAGACGTTTGACGAGTGAAGAGAAGCTCATCGGTACGTTCATGAGGAAGAGGAATTTGATACTCGGTATCATCAAGATCGGAAAGATCCTCAACAAAGGTCGTGGGGGATGGAGTACTAACACGTGAGGTGTCTTCCTCCTCATCATCATCGTCATCACGATGAGATGTAGAACCACGAGGCCTAGAGTACAAAGGAACACGAGATTTTCCTTTGTCACTACGAGGACGGCGAGTACGAACAAGAGTAAGTTGGTTCAAAGTATGAAGGATATGAACGTAGTAGTCTCTTTGAAGATGTGGGTAATGTTCCATCACATAACGATAAAGTCGTGTGAGAAACATACCGTAAGGAAGATTGGCATTTGGGGTATTTTTGGCGGACATGATTCGATGAACAAAAAGATAAGCCAAATTGTATTGCTCTTCAGCAATAACACAATAAAGCATGTGGGCAATGCTCGCCGTGACATGATCACGGTGACCACCGGTACCAAACGCATTCTCTCGAATGAGTTCTTCCCACTTCTTCATATCTTGGCTTAGCTCTTTGAGGAGGATTTGATTTGCATGAATATCGACATTCTTCGACTTGATTACTCGACTAGTCGTACGACGTTCTAGTTCAAGCATTCGACGAATATCTTCAGGACTAGGAATCTCAGAATAGTAGGGGCCATCCTGAGGACGATTTCTTTCAAAAGTGGAAAGATCCCATTCATTTGAGAAAACGGCTTGGCCATTGAATGGGATTCTAAGAATTTGTCCAAATTGAGCAAGAGTAAGAGTGATGAATTGATTTTGAATCATGAAGGAAATGAGGAGATGACCATAGGGATCGGTTTGCACTGTCACTTGGCTATAGAAGTCGAGGATAAAGCGGGGAATGATAGGTTCGTTGATTTGGAAAAGACATTCAAAACGAATATTGGAGAACATTCGTTCGGTGTCATCAGATTCATAGAAAGATGGATCGACAATTCTTCCTTCGTGAATGTTTCTATTTTCAATAGGACGATAGAAACATGCAACTGAAGGAGACATGCCGGGAGTAGAAGAGACATTTGGAATGTATTGTTTGGTTTTGGATACATCACCAACCGTGGTCTTAGGCATTTTCACCTAAACAATATAACAACAAAAACAGAATTAATATAAAAACAACTATCATGCATATGTTATATATATGTATATATAATTATATGCAATATATGTGGAATGAAATTCTACTTCGACACAAAAAAATATTCAATGAAATAGTTTCATAATGTTCCTTTTATTTTGATTTTAAACTCGTTTAGAATATATAATATCAAAGAGTATGATATCATAATTCATTTCGAAATAAGGCTAGATATATATTAGATTATATATCTTCCATTTCGTAAGAGTTTGACACAACATAAGCTTATTAAAAAGATTAAAATGCGAATTTTAGTTTTCAAAAATATCATTTTCGAGATAAACCAAACGCTCCCTTAACTAGATAAAAATATCCTAAAACATCAATATATATATATATTAATTATATATCTTGATGACGTCTATTGATCTTAGTAGTATTAACAAGTTTTATGAACAAGTTTTAAGTTTCAAATAACTACATATAGTTTTAGTTTGTTCATGAACCAAACGCCCATGTTGTCTTCATGAACCATTTTCTAATAAATTGAAAAGTATGTTTTGATTGTTTAGGACGTTAAAATAATGTAATGTAGTAAGTTTTAAGTGGTTTTTGAGAGTTATATCAACAATGTGCCTCTTGAAAAATAAAATTTAACAAGGGTTTATGGGCGATTAATGATTTTGACAAAATAATATGTTATACTAATTTTGAGTTGCAATACATCATTCTAATCCTATGGGAAGCATTTGGTAGTTCAATTTCTAGCTTCTATTGCACTTAAATTCGAATTAAAATAAGTTTTAATAAAATGCATAATAATTGATTAGATACCAAATCGAATGAAATGTGATGAAATGCATGTTGGAAAACTTACAAAAGATGTTGTTATATGTTTGGTTGATGTTTGCCCCTTGCGAAACAACCCCGGATTGGTGATATGATGGAGGATTTTGAAGTTTTTGGGTGTTTTGGTTCGTACTCAGTAGCAGTGGGGAGGAACAAATGAGTGAATGGAGTGTTTGGGAATGGAATTAAGAAGGAAAAACGGATTTGGAAGTGTCAGATGGCCGGTCCCCTTAAACATTAAGGGGACCGCCCTCGATAACAAGCCGGTCCCCTTAATTATTAAGGGGGCCGCCTTTGAAATTTTCCAAATTTCGCGGAATTAGTTTCTGGAACAAAAATATTTATACGTATATAATTAGATTTATAATATATCAAAAATACGTAAACGTTCATTGGCACGATGATAAAATTCTTAACAATTTTTAATTACCGTTTTGATAATTAAAATATACCTTTGATAATTTTGGATAAAATAATCAAAGTGTTAAGTTGATGAAGGGTTTGAGGTGTGTTCGGGAATATGTGAATAAGTGTATATATATATATATATATATATATATATATATATATATATATATATATATATATATATATATATATATATATATAAGTATAAATGTGAGTGAAAGATGGGTTGATGGGTGAGGTTTGAAAGATAGTAGCGGAGATAGGATATAGTCGGCGAGAGGAGTTTGTTTCATCCATAGTGTTCACGTGCGAAGGCGTTCTTGCATTATAAAAGTCCACTTGACTCATATCCCTTCATCATCATGAGTCTCCTAGAAGAGGACTTACTAGAATAACGCGAGGGGGGAAGGAAAGGGTTCGATAAAGAACGATTTCCTGGAGTTCTAGAAAGTCAACTAATGACGTATCTAGGTTATGTGCAAGCAATTATATATGTATATATATATATATATATATATATATATATATATATATATATATATATATATATATATATATATATATATATATATATATATATATATATATATATATATATAATATATTAAGTATAGGAGTATATATATATATATATATATATGTAAATAAGTATATATATATGATCGAAACAAGTAGAGAGAAAAAAAAAAGGCAAGCTATATCTATGCAAACAATATGATCAACTAAAGCATATTTATCTAAGCATGGCAATGAGTTATGAAGGAATGGCATACCCGGTGGTCTTAAAAAAAATCTTCAAAATCATCAAGATGATATTTAGACTTTGAAAAAGTCTATGTTGAGAGAAACTTCAAGATTGCCTCAAGGAATGTTCATCTAGCCATTCGATCCCCATTGTCTCTTTGGTCCAAACATGTTTAACATTTGACTAGGATGCATGAAAGGTGGTAGTATACCCCAAGGATTGTAGCTTTGTTGGTAGTTCCACATTTGATTACTATTGTTATTATAGTTTTGCCTATTTTGGTTTCTTCTTGGTTGAGGTGTTTTAGACCTAGGATTAGGATTATTTGATTTTCTAGGTGGTGGTGTTTTGGATCTTGTCTTAGATTTAGATGATCCTACCTCGTTTTTCAAAGATGATTTATAAAAAGCTTTTACTTCTTCATTGTTGGCAAGAGGTATTTTTCTATCATTAATAAGTATATACTTAGGATTAGATTTTAGAGATTTTTGTTCGTTAGGTTCATTTTCGAATTTGACATTTTTAATCTCACTTGTTAAAGCTTCATTTGAGTTAAATCCTAAACCGGTTTTATCTCCGGGTGTTCTTTGACTACTTATTATTTTATTAAGAGAGTGACTACTATTTTCAAATTTATTAAGTTTCCGAATTTCTTCCCTAAGTATTTCGTTTTCATCTTTAAGCATTTGACATGACTTGCATTCTTCAAAAGTTTCTTTACCTTTTTCAAGTTGATGTATTTTAATTTTTAGTTCAAGTACTTCATTTTCCAATTGATTGTTTATGTATTTTAGTGATTTGTTTTTAGCCATTACCAGTTGTCCTAATTTGCATAGCCTATTATATTCATTATCTAGATCTTTTTCATCTAATGATAAACTTTCATCACTAAAATATTCGGTTTCGGAACGTACCTCATTTGATGTATTCGCCATAAGACACTTTTCTTCTTTTGTCGTTTCTTTCTCATCTTCGTCACTATCACTCCAAGCACCTCCAACAAAAGCTCTTTGATTTTGATCTCTTGTCATCATTGGAAATTTTCCGATGAGGTGATTTGGATCACCACACTTGAAACACTTTCTTTCAATCTTGTTGTTCTTGTCATCTTTACTCTTTTGAAATGTTTTCTTTTCATCATACGGTTGTCTTACGAATCTTCCTCGCCTTTTGAAGAATTTCTTGAAATCTCCTACGGCCATGGCGTATTCTTCGTCATCACTTTCGGAAGATGAGCTATCTTCGATACTAGATTCCTTTCTAGCTTTCAAGGCGATTGACTTGCTTTGCTCTTGTTTTTCTTTGACCATTTCGGAGTCCTTCATAATGATGACTTCGTAAACTTTTAGATTTCCAATTAATTCATCAAGTTGCAATGTTGACAAATTCTTCGATTCTTCAATAGCCGTCACTTTAGCTCGCCATTTTGGGTGAAGAGCCCTAAGAAACTTCCTAACAAAATTCTTACTAGAAAAATTCTCATCAAGTGCTTTTAAACTTGTGATGATAGTGTTAAATCTAGCAAAAGCATTATCAATTGATTCCTCTTCCGGAATCGTGAATTGCTCATATTGTTGAACAAGTAGATCTATCTTATTATCTTTGACTTGACTTGTTGGGATCATAGTTTTACTATTTTATGAAGTCTCGGTCATTTGTAATAATGCTAGGTTGCTTAGTTATTATTTACTATCATTTACATTTTGTATTAAGTTTACTAGGCTTAAGAATGAGGTCCATGGGCCTCAAGCCCATACGAATTGTGATAAGGGATGGAGTAGGAGTGTTGCCCTAGCTCCTTTCCTATAAATACTAGTCTTAGGCCACTTGTAAACTTGGTTGGTTATTTGATTTCTTAAGTATAATTTGAGTAATACCAGATGTGCTTTATGCATTACTCATGGCTCTTCAAGATGAAAAAGATGGACATTTCCCTGAACATGATAACAACTTCATGGCAAATGTGAACAACGATGATGACATGGAAGATCTGGAAGCCAATGCTGCTGTGATGCTTATGGCCAACATGCAGGAACTTAAGCTCAATGATTCAGGTCCAGTGTATGACACTGACGGCTTGTCTCAGGTACAAGACCTCAATGCATGCTTTATTAATGAAATAATCTCACCTTCTGCTTATGAATCAGATATGGCGCAAGTTGTTCCATGTAAATCATCTTCATCATCTCAAACAGATGAACAAATAAGCACAGTTGTCATATTTGATGATGACACAGTTGTTTCATTTGATGATCCTATTGAGATTGATAAACATGATCATTTAGAACAACATGAACCATCATTTGATCCAGACCCTGACCTAATATTGTTATCTAAACAACTGGATGATCAACAATTGCAAATCATTAAATGCAACGAGACAAATAAAGTTTTGAAAGAAAAAAATGCGTCACTTGCAAGAGATATTGAGTGTTATAAAATTCAGCTTTCAAATCAGGAAGACAAGATTAAACATGCAAAAAGTTTTGAAAAAGCTTTTCAAGATTCTTACAACAAAGAACAAGATCTTCAACGTAAAATGCAAGATTTAATTGAGTCAAACGGAAAGTTGATTTCGAAACTTGAAAGTGAGAAGTGTGAATTGAAAATGCAAGTTGAACGTCTTCTAAGAGACCTTTCAAAAACTGAAACAGAATTGTCAAATTGCAAAAAGGAGTTTTGTGAACATAAAACACGAAAAAGGAAGTATATAGATGACTTACTTGGTGATATTGTTGATCTTGAAAAACAACTCAAAGAATTTCGTCACATTGTTTACAAACACAGGAACTCTGTCACAACAATTCAGAAATTTGCTTTAAAACCGAGACCCGATAAAGGATTTGCACTTTGCGATTTCAAATCAATGATTCTTCACACAGCTTTTAAAGAAAATCCTAAGATTTACAGTATTGATCACATGTTTGATAATTCAATTGTGCGTGCTGTTGTTTTTGATACTGAGGAAGAAGAAGAACTTGAAGACGAGAGTCGATCAAAAATGAGTTATGTTCAATATTGGACACCATATGACTATTCAAAAGCTCCACCTCTTTCTAAATCTTTTGTTACTCAAAAGGATTTACCTGAGAAATCATGGTTTATCGAAGAGTCATATGTTTCATCTCATAATGAGGCCCCAGTCCAAACTGTAGCACAAATAAATGGTCCTTTACCATCATCCGGTGAACTTACACCTTTACCGAAAACGCGTCGTGTCTTAAATTATTTCAAAACCTTTATGGAAGACATCGAAATTTTGGAGGAAACAATTGAACGTAATTCTGAAATAAAAATTGAAACTTTTCAATCCGCTTACGAGCGAGAAAAGAGAGATATTTTTCAAAAACAAATGAAGCCAATTGTTCAACACCTCCGTCTATGTGCTACACGTTGGGATCAGGAACTTCAAAAGGAGGTCAAAAATATGATAAACGTTTTCAATGCAACTGAAAATGACATTTTGGTTCAAAAGCAAAGAAATAGAGTTTTAAAAAATGATGCTGATCGACTCTTGGAACAAGTTCTCAATGCTGATATTTTGTCTGTTATCATGAATGATCTCTATAAATCTGGTACTTCTATGCTTATGGATGATCTTTATGTTGATAATAACTTGTTGAATGAGGAAATTGAGACACTTAAACAGGAAAATGATAAGTTGAGAATTAAAAATGATGATGTGACAAAACAATTTTCAAAAGAAATTTGTCAACTCAATCAAAGGCTTGAATGGTGTCAAGCTAAAAGTCTTGAAAGGGAATTGAAGTTTCAAAGTCAAAATGTTTCAAACTCTTGTCAGATTTGCAAAAACAACGAGTCTTTAAAAGGTCGGTGTCTCCGATACGAGAAAGAAATTGCGGATTTAAAAATTGAAAACGCCGACTGGCAACAAAACCGCGATGACATCAAATATTGCAATGGTTTACTTGAGTCTGAAATTCAGGACAAAAATCACATCATCATTGATTTGAAAGAGAAAGTTAAGCTACTTCAAAAAGGAAAAATGGTTGACACCACCGTGATAGCACCAGGAATGTATCAATTAAACAAAACTGATAAAGGAAAGGTTGTTCAAAACACTAATGTTGATAACTCCACTTCTACAGGACTAGTCTCCACTTCTAGCGTTAGCAGACCCAAGCGAAAAAGTAAAAAGAAGAATAGGATCTTGCAACGTAAGAGAGGACACCTAGAAGCTCAAGAAGTAGAAGACCAACTTAGGAATTTGAATAAAACTCATGTTGCATCAGATTTAGATTCTAATCTGGCAAATTGTAATCAAAATCTAAATGTAACGAATGATGAACCTTTGAATGTTTTGAATATTAATGCATCTTGTGTGTTTTGTCGTAAAAGCGTATCATCTGGTGATCATACAAAATGTTTAGCTAATTCTCTTCTCAATCGTCATAAGAAACGTAGGACACGCATTCCTTTTAGGCCCACTACTGCCTCTAAGTCTAACTTAGGCAAGCCATCTTCTACGGTTTCTAATGATATCACAGTTACCCCCATAGGTGCCGAGAACAAATCTAGGAATGAGCCAACTACTAGTGCATTTAACATTAAGAAAGCAAAAACTAGTTGGAACTGGCAACGTTGGTTACAATACAAACCAGACTTTAAATGGATTCCTAAATTGTTGAATACATGTGTTACTAACCAACAGGAACCCCCATTGTCTTTGGGTTCCACCCTTACTTCTGTTCCATCCGTGTCTTCTTCGTGTGATACAGGTGGTACAGATTGTTCTCTGGATTGTTGATAGCGGATGCACCCGACATATGACAGGCAATCTCAAACTGTTATAAAACTTTGTCTCAAAGTTTATTGGTACTGTCAGATTCGGGAATGATCATTACGCTCTAATCATGGGATATGGTGACTATATCAGCAGGAACATTGAAATCAGTCGTGTTTACTATGTGGAAGGCCTTGGACACAACCTTTTCTCTGTTGGTCAATTCTGTGATGGGGATCTAGAAGTTGCATTTCGTGAGAAAACCTGCTTTGTTCGTGACTTACAAGGAAACGATCTAATGTCTGGCTCACGTGGCTCCAATCTTTATACAATATCTATGTCAGATATGATTGCAACATCTCCGATATGTCTTCTCTCCAAAGCAGAATCAACTAAATCATGGTTATGGCACAAACGTCTTTCGCACTTGAATTTCAAAACCATGACTGACCTTGCTCGTTATAAACTTGTTGATGGATTTCCAAGATTCCGTTTTACCAAAGATCACTTATGTCCAGCCTGTGAACAAGGAAAAAGTACTCGTGCTCATTTTCCATCAAAACCTGAGCAAAGTACGAATCATGTTTTACAATTGCTTCATATGGATTTATGTGGACCGATGCGTGTTCAAAGTATCAACGGTAAATGCTACATACTAGTAATTGTAGATGACTTCTCCAGATGGACTTGGGTTTATTTCTTACGAAGTAAAGATCAGACTCCTTCAATGATCATCACCTTTCTCACTAAAATTCAAGTTCAGTTACGCAACACGGTACGAATAGTCAGAACTGACAATGGAACTGAATTCAAGAATCAGACACTTCGGTCTTATTATGAGAAAGTGGGAATTGAACATCAAACATCTATTCCTAGAAGCCCAGAACAGAATGGAGTTGTTGAAAGACGCAACAGGACGTTAGTGGAAGCTGCTAGAACTTTGTTGATTAATGCTCAATTACCAAATTACTTGTGGGCAGAAGCTGTTTCAACCGCATGTTATACTCAAAACCGTTGCATGATCACAAAACGCCATCGCAAAACACCATATCAAATTGTTCACAAAAGAAAACCGAACATCGATTACTTTCATGTATTTGGAGCACTTTGTTATCCGAAAAATGATCGTGATGATTTAGGTAAACTTAAAGCAAAGGCTGACATTGGAGTGTTCGTTGGATACTGTGAAAATTCCAAAGGTTTTCGGATATGGAATCGTCGTACAAGAGAAATTCAAGAAACCATTCACGCTAATTTTGATGAACTCACACAAATGGCTTCTGAGCAACACAGCTTAGGACCCGAATTCAACCGTCTTAACTCTCCGGAATCTTCGGCTGAATCCTTGCCACTCCACCGCAAAGAATTAGAAACCTTGTTTGCTCCACTATTTGATGACACAATTGAATACCGTCCCATTGAGATCTCACCTAATTCCGCTGCTCAACCTGATAACATTCCAGTACCAGACTCACCTCAACAAACTACTACAAGTGTTGAGAGAGACGGTGCTCCAATTGTATCACCATCTACGACAGAACAAACTGGTTCTAACTCCCGCCATCCAGCTGAAGATCCAAAACCACAATCAGTTCCCCAACCAGCAGCGCAAGATCCTGATGCGTTCTTCAATCCGTTTGCACCGGCTCCTATTGTTCCTGATATAGCTGAGTCGTCAACACGCAATTTGGATCCTGCTAACATGCGAGATACCTATCAACTACACCCTTCCACACACAAATGGACTCGAGACCATCCACTAGTTCATATTATTCGCCATCCAGATGCACCTGTTATGACAAGACAACGACTTCACACGGATGGAGAAACTTGTATCTATGCACTCACAGTTTGTCACGAAGAACCGAAGAACATTAAAGATACAATGACTTATGACAACTGGATTGAATCTATGCAAGAGGAATTTCAGCAATTCATAAGATTGGAAGTCTGGGAATTAGTTGAAAGACCTGACGGAGTCTTTGTCATCGGGTTAAAATGGATTTGGAAGAATAAGCTTGATGCTGAAGGAACTGTCATACGTAACAAATCACGCCTGGTAGCGAAAGGATACTCTCAACTAGAAGGACTTGATTTTGCTGAATCCTTTGCTCCAGTGGCTAGACATGAAGCTGTTCGGATCTTTTTGGCCTATGCTGCACACAGGAATATGGTGGTTTACCAAATGGATGTGAAAACAGCATTTCTTAATGGAGAACTCCGTGAAGAAGTTTATGTTAGTCAACCTGAAGGCTTCGTTGATCCTGAGCGTCCAAATCACGTTTACCGACTCAAAAAGGCACTCTACGGACTCAAGCAAGCCCCACGGGCGTGGTATGACAAACTGTCCACTTTCTTGCTGGCCAATAAATTTTCTAAAGGATCGGTGGATCCAACACTATTTATGAAAACCTACGGGGAGGACTTACTTGTTGTTCAAATATATGTCGATGACATCATTTTTGCCTCAACAAAAAGAAGTTATTCTAATGATTTTGCAAAATTAATGAAAGATAATTTTGAAATGTCCATGATGGGTGAACTTTCGTTCTTTCTAGGACTACAAGTTCATCAATCACCCTGTGGAATTTTTATAAATCAGTCCAAATATGCTCTAGAAATTTTAAAGAAACATGGAATGATGACCAGTGATACTTATAATACACCAATGGGCTATACCACAAAACTAGATGCTGATTTACATGGGACTCCTGTTGACCCTACCAAGTACCGAAGTATGATTGGGTCCCTCATGTATCTCACAGCTAGTAGACCTGATATAGTATTTGCTGTCTACATGTGCTCTCGCTATCAGTCCAAACCAACTGAAAAACACCTCAGTGAGGTCAAAAGAATCCTTCGATACATAAAGGGAACCATTAACTTGGGAATCTGGTATCCGAAGGATTCTGGTTTTGAACCAATTGCTTTTTCAGATGCTGACCATGCAGGATGTTTAGACACACGCAAAAGCACATCTGGTGGATTACAATTTCTAGGAGACAAACTTGTGTCATGGCAATCAAAGAAGCAGGACTGCACATCATTGTCGTCAACAGAATCTGAATACGTAGCCATGTCTGCTTGTTGTGCTCAAGTCATTTGGATGAGATCACAACTTAAAGACTATGGCTACCTATTCAACAAGATTCCTATCTACTGTGATTCAAAGAGTGCAATTGCTATCTCCTGCAACATAGTACATCATTGCAAATCCAAACACATCGATCTCCGATATCACTTCATCAAAGAGCATGTGGAAAAGGGTACCGTTGAACTGTATTTTGTTGGGACTGAGTACCAATTGGCGGACTTACTTACCAAATCTTTAGCACCATCAAGGTTTGCTAGTCTAGTTCACCAAATTGGTATGAGATGTTTGACGCCAGAGGATCTTGAAAAGTTTTTAAAACACAACTGATCGTCAAACATCATTATTATCTTTGTATAATATTTTTTTCTTAAATATAAACCAATCAAAAAAAAAAAAAAAAAAAAAAAAAAAAAAAAAAAAAAAAAGATTTTTTTTTTCTAATTTTCTATTGCTCTTAAAAAAAAAAAAAAAAAAAAAAAAAAAAAAAAAAAAAAAAAAAAAAAAAAAAAAGTATATCGCTTCTCTTCAACACTTTGTTTCATTTTTTACACGTGTTGAGGGGGAGTCACGCTTAAATTTTTGTTTACCAATTTTAATTGGTATACTTGCATGTTTTTCGTATTTTACGGTACTTCTGAGTGTGTGGACGTTCTTTATTCATCACTTTGTCTCATCCCGTAATAAGGTCTTCATAAGTTAGGTTAACGGATGTATATCTCGATGTTACACATGTTTGCCACAACTTTAGGACTCAAGTAGGTATATCTAAATGTTAAGGGACCTAAAGTGACTAAACTCAAAAATTTCAAAAATAATAAAACAAACAAACCGTATTTCACAAACCTGACAAAAGTCAAAACCTCTTAAACTCTTTTTCTAAACCAACGGCCCTTATTCATTCGAATCATCCACGATCTTGATCATCAATTTGTAAGTTCCTAAGTCATCTCTAGGGTATTACAAACATAGGATCTTGATTAATTGTAAATTCAACGGCTCGATCTCCTGATTTTTTGATTTCGAGAACTAGGGTTTATGATTTCGAAAAATGCTATAAACATGTTTAGGTGTTTGATTCTTGATAGGGTTTTGTTACTAAGCATGTTTCTAACATATCCTCATCATTTTATCATGCATTCCATCATGTTTGCTTCGATTTAGAAATCTAGGTGTTGAGTCGATTTGGGTTTGTGAGATTCTGTGTTTGTTTGCTTTGTTTTATTGGTGGGATATGTTTCTAAGGTCTCATGTATGCATGTTTGAAGTAATGTTGTTGATCTACACCATTGATGTTTGATTCTCGATAAGCTAGTATGCCTCGTTCTTTGATAAGTTTGATCTAACTGAGTCAAATGTGTTGTATGCTGTTATAACATGTCTCTTACATATGGTTGTGATATGCTAGAACCATTCATGCTCATTAGACTCAAAAGGATATACTTTTCGAAAAATTGTTCTTGACATTTATCGAGATCTTAGTTTAACGTGTGTATTGATTATATCTAAGTAGTGTTTATCAATCTTTGTGACAGGCCTGAGTCATTGGAAAAGTTATTCACTAAAGAAACGTACGTGTGACTTCAAAATCGATTGATTCTTGTATAAGAATTTTTTTTCGAGAAACTCAAGATTTATCGCAATCTATGATAAACTTATCGAGAAACTCATGTTTTCGATAAATGTTGTTCAGCCTCAGTTTTTTCGAAATTATTTTTTCGAAATCACTCTTTGGACTATACATTTCGAAATCATCAGGTTCTCGAAAAGTTTTATCGTAAATTGATGTTTTCGATAACTTAAAACTTTCGCAATTCTCGGATAAAGAAAAGATCTCGATAAAATTTACATATAAGGATTTTCTCGATAATTTACTTTCTCGATAAAATTCTTTGTAACATTTTTTCGAAATCTTTTCTCAATTCAAGTTTGCGATAAAAGGGTTTGTTATATTTTTCAAAAATCTCGTTTAGGCCTTGTCATGTAATATACATGTTACTTTGTTGTGATTCATTGGTGTTATGTAATGTGAAGTAACTATGAATTGTGAATATCAATTGTGCTTATATGTAAGTCATTGCATTGTATAGTTGATTTCGTGATTCTAAATGTACTATGATTCTTCAAGTATGTATTATGTGACACTTCACACATAACAAAATGATGCATTTGTGCTTAATTGTCTTAAGTAGATATCAGTAACCAAACTCAAAACTGTGCTCACACGTAACGAATTTGGATGTTTGGTTTATGGTGATGCTTTTCAGATTTACATGGCTGAACACAATGAGAACGTTACTGAACAAAGTCTTCCACTACTCACCATGGAGGACATCACTCCCGAAAACTACGATGTCACGATTGGCAATAACAATCCCCGAGTTGATTTCGACAAATTGAATATTAAAGAGAACTTGTGCATGATTGTGAAAGATATTCTACTTGCACATCCTTGCAAACATCTGCTCATCTGTTCTACTTCAGTTCCTCTGTTCTACCTTCATCAGTTCTGGCTTACTGCTAAGGCTAACTTGGATGATGAGTCTTTCACTGTTACATTGGATCGCCAAGACTACACTGTAGATCATGACGTTCTTCGTACAGCCCTTCTCCTGCCTCAAACTGACAACGAATTTGCTCCCATACTACCTGAACTGGATCTTCTTGACTTCTTCATTGAGTTAGGATATGAGGTTGATGATGACATACCGCTAGTCAAGCTCTCCCGATTTAATGCCAAGAATATCCCTCAGCCTTGGAGAACATTCTGTCTGTTGGTTGTAAGATCAATATCAGGAAGAAAAAGTGGTCATGAACATCCTAGGCTCGAACATTTACAAACATTCTGGGGAATGGTGACACTGACACCTATTGACTTTGCAGTTCCTATCATGAATGATATCGTTCATAGCATTCAAACCGAACGTGTGAAGACTATGATACCATTCACAAGATTCACCAAGATTCTCATAGAACATCTCTGCAAAGATTCTCCAGAATTCATCAAGAGGATGGCTGATCCTAATGAGCCGAAGCACCTCTTCGAGGACGACTTCACCACCTCATTCATCAAGACGACCACTTCCTCAACCAAGATCAAAGGAATGAGGCTTCCCGAATACCTTCTTGATGACAAAATCAAGAAAAGTCTGAACTACAAACTGTATGATAACGCTTACAAAGGGGTACAGGAAGAAGCCACTATACAGACTCGAAGCAAAGGAGGTGTAAAGTCTGGAAGTACTACAAGCACCACAGGCTCACATCAGACTAGATCTAAGGCTGCTCCCAAGACTAAACCATCTGTTATACCCAAGTCTTCTGCCAAGCCTAAACCTACACCCAAGTCTAAACCTGCCACCAAGCCAAAGAAGAAGGCAACTCCTGAGTACTTTATTCGGGATGAACCTACACCTCCACCTTCTGACACCGAATCCGAGTTCGATACAGAATCTGACGAAGAAGAACCAGACTATGAACTGAGATACAGAGCACCTGATGAAGGATTTCCTGCAACAGAGATCGCCGTACAACAAAGTCTTGAGAATTATGAAGAAGAGACAAGGAAAAGAAAAGGGATCACTATTAATGAGCCTAATGATGATGAAGACGAACCAATCGTTGAACCTTTGGTCGACAAACGCAAACTGAAGAGTATAGTTGTCGACACTCGAGCTGAAGAAAAGCAACTTCGTGTTGACATAAATAATGTATGAAAACGTTATTTATATTTTTCGATATCTCTATATTTTGACGATCACAAAATGTAAACTCGTCAATCGTTTGATTACTACGTAAACAAGTATTAAGCTAGTTTATATCATTATATCCAACTTAATCACTTAAGGTATGGATAAACAAGTGCTTAATACATCTCATGATCAAAGGGGTATTTAATTAACTAATACAAAGTTTATTTAATTATATAATCTTATTATATATTTTTGAAAAACACTTTTGGTAATAAGGAAAAATGTTTTAATCATACTAAATATATGATTTCAAATATTTAACCAAAATCAGTTAGTTTTTCACCAAATAAACTTTCCCCACTAAAAGACAAGTTTTCTGGCCGTTACAGTTGGGCGGCCCCCTTAATTATAAGGGGCGGTCCCCTTAATTTTAAGGGGGCCGGCCATGCTTTAAGGGGACCGGCCAGGCTCCCCTGTCAGAAACTGTCAGATTTCTTCCCCTATAAATAACACCTTAATTCTGGAATTTTTCCTCACCTTTTGCACGAAATTTTCAGATCTACAATCATCTAAAACTCATCCAAAACCCTTTGATCATTTGTATATTAATCCTTGTTTCAAGTGATTCAATCCCTCATCATCCATTCTCATTCTAAGTGCAAAAGAAGAACTCTCTACAACCAAGTTCAAGAAGTGTTGAAGAGTTGTTGTGTATAGTGTATATATATTCATTTGTGAATATTGTGTTGTGCTTGTTATTATTTGTTTAGAAGATATAGAAGTTGTGTAGATAGTAGAAGTTGATTAGTAGTGAAGTAGGATAGTTGTGAAGATTGGTGTGTAGAAGAAGGTGTGTAGAAGATTGGTGTGTAAAAGCTAGGTGTGAAGAAGATTGGTGTGTAGATTGGTGTGAAGATTGGTGTGTAGATTGGTGTGTAGATTGGTGTGTAAATTGGTGTGTATATTGGTGTGTACGGTTTTCTCCGCCATAAGGGAGTTTGTTGACATAGTGAAGAAAACTCTCGAGTAGGTGACTCGGGGAGTGGAGTAGGAACAAGGAAGGTGTCCTTGTAGCCGAACCACTATAAATCCTTGTGTTGTGGTTTGATCTTTCTAACTCTTCTCATTACTTATTTATTTACCTTTACTATATTAGTTTTGTTAGTTAGTTATCATACAATTGTTCATATAGTGCAAGTATTGAATTCACATAAACCAGAATCGAAGTTTTTTAAAACAAACTTGTGCTTATAAATTTTAAAAGGACGTAAAACTATTCAACCCCCCCTTCTAGTTTTCCACAATTGGTATCAGGAGCCACGTCTAGCAAGATTTTTAAAATATATTGTATTTTAAAACTTGTAACGATCTATGGAATCTGAAAAATATTTAGAAGGGCAATCTATGCAAAGACCACCACTATTTGAAAGTGATGGATTTTTATATTGGAAAAATCGATTCGAAACTTATGTGAAATCAAAAGATCTAGATCTTTGGCATATCATTACCAATGGTGATTTTTTTACCTATTCAAAATAACCCTGAAACTAAGAAAGATGAAATCGTACCTTTTGAAAAACAAAATGATGATTTAAAAAGAAAACTTGCTAAAAATAATGAAGCAAAAATGGTTATTTACAATGCGCTACCACGTAAAGAGTACGAAAGGATCTTTATGTGTGAAACCGCAAAAGAAATTTGGAACTCTTTATTAATAACTCACCAAGGTAATAATCAAGTCAAAGATAATAAAATTGATCTACTTGTTCAACAATATGAACAATTCACGATTCCGGAAGAGGAATCAATTGATAATGCTTTTGCTAGATTTAACACTATCATCACAAGTTTAAAAGCACTTGATGAGAATTTTTCTAGTAAGAATTTTGTTAGGAAGTTTCTTAGAGCTCTTCACCCAAAATGGCGAGCTAAAGTGACGGCCATTGAAGAATCAAAGAATTTGTCAACGCTACAACTTGACGAATTAATTGGAAATTTGAAAGTCTATGAAGCGATTATAAAGAAGGACTCCGAAATGGTTAAAGAAAAACGTGAACAAAGCAAGTCAATCGCCTTGAAAGCTAGAAAGGAATTTAACAACGAAGATTGCTCATCTTCCGATAGTGATGACGAAGAATATACCATGGCCGTAAGAGATTTCAAGAAATTCTTCAAAAGGCGAGGGAGATTCGTTAGACAACCACACGATGAAAGAAGAACACCTCAAAAGAATAATGATGACAAGTATGGCAAGAATGAGAGAAAGTGTTTCAAGTGTGGTGATCCGAATCACCTCATTGGAAAATGTCCAATGATGACAAGAGATCAAAATCAAAGAGCATTTTTTGGAGGTGCTTGGAGTGATAGTGATGAAGATGAGAAAGAAACAACAAAGGATGAAAAGTGTCTCATGGCCAAGTCATCAAGTGAGGTACATTCCGAATCCGAATACTTTAGTGATGAAAATCTATCATTAGATGAAAAAGATTTAGATAATGAATATAATAGATTATGTAAAATAGGACAACTAGTTATGGCTAAAAATAAATCACTAAAATACATAAACAACCAACTAGAAAATGAAGTACTAGAACTAAGAATTAAAATACATCAACTTGAAAAAGGTAAAGAAAGTGTTGAAGAATGTAAAACATGTCAAGAACTTAAAAGTGAAAACAACATACTTAAGGATGAAATTTGCAAACTTGATAAATTTGAAAATAGTAGTAACTCACTTAGTAAAATTTTAAGTATCCAAAGAATATCAGGAAATAAAACTGGTCTAGGCTTTAACTCAACTGAACCTTCAACAAGTGGAGCTAAAAACGTTAAATTTGAAAGTGAACTCAATGAACTAAAACCTTCAAAATCTAATCCTAAGCATATACTCATAAATGATAAGATAATACCTATCGCTAGTAATGAAGAAATAAAACCATTTTATAAACCATCTTTAAAAACCGAAGTTGGATCATCTAAACCTAAAACAAGATCTAAAACTCCACCACCTAGGAAACCAAATAATTCCTATCCTAGACCTAAAACACCTCAACCAAGAACAAACCAAAATAGACGAAACTTTAACTATAATCAACAAATCTGGAACTTCAATCCGTGGGGAATGTTTCCACCTTATATGCACCCAAGTCAAATACAAAACATGTTCGGACCAAATAACTTTGGACAAATGAAACAATGGGCACCAACGTAAATAATATTCGCCATCCAAACGTGGAACTCTTCATTGTCACCTCTTGTCCGGAGTACTTCTTGAAGACTTTGAAGATTAACGCATTAAAGACAAAAGGTACACATTTCCTTTTAAGTTCCTTGTCAAGAGATGCATGATTAGTTTAATATTTTATAGTTATGTAATCTTACTTGATTTATTAATCTCTATTTCTTTTCTACCTATACTATATCTAAATATACATATATACATATATATATATATATATATATATATATATATATATATATATATATACATACATATATATATATATATATATATATAAACTTAGCTATATTTAGGATCTTATAACCTAGGAAATTCATTTGTTGATTTTCTAGAACTAGAGATTGTTCGTTTACGAACATTTCTTTTCCCCATTTGCCTTATTGAACTTTAATGTTCAATCAACACTCATGCTGATGAAGTGAGATGAGTCGAAAAATCTATGGATGAAACAAACTCCCGGCTTCCGTTGCATACGTCTCTCTCTTACTTTCTCGTCTTATAAGCCCATACTATATAATATATATATATATATATATATATATATATATATATATATATATATATATATATATATATACTTATAAACCTTCCACAACTTTCTCGTTTGCTTGACAACTTGATGAATTTCATCCGAAACGATCAAGAAAATTTTATTGACAAAATGTCAAGTAAAAATGTCAAGTAATTCCTCTCGTGCGTATATTCTTCAACGTATTTTTGATTAAATATAAATCTAGTATATATATATATATATATATATATATATATATATATATATATATATATATATATATATATATAAAAATATTTTCTTGTTTGTTCCAGAAACCAAAACTTGAAAAATAAAAATTTTAAGGGCGGCCCCCTTAATGTTTAAGGGGACCGGCAGCAAATACAAGGGCGGCCCCCTTAATGTTTAAGGGGACCGGCCCTCTGAGAGCTCAAGCCCGTTTTTCCCTTTCTTCCTTTTGCCAAACACTCCACTTTTTCATCCCTCTCTTTCCCTGCTTCTGCTGTGACGAAATTCAAAACCCAAAAACACCTAAAATCACTTCCAAATCACATAATTCGGGTTAATTCGCAAAGGGCAAATTCATCTAACACAATCACCACTACATATTTTAAGTTTTTCATGACACATTTCATCTAATTCCACCATATTCGATCATACTCATGATTATGCATGTTTTTATAAAATTCTTTAAATTCACAATTTCTTTCAAATTAAGCTTTAAATACTCATAACTAAATGCTTCCCATAGGATTAGAATGATTTATCAACACTAGAAACTAATAATCATAAAACTATAATGTCAAATTTTTTTTTGACAAAGTTCATACACTCCTTTTCAAAATTTTAGTAAACACATTGTTGAATAATGTCTTGAAAACGTATTAAAACTAATTACATTATACTTGTGTAACTTGTAAAACTTGAAATTACATTTTTTCGACTAAGAAAAACTATGTTGGTTCACAATATAGGGGTGTTTGGATTATGTCCAAATAATATCAAAACATAGTCATTATAATTTTTATAAAACTTTGTTATAATTATAAACCTTAAAATTGTTTATCGAACTCGTCAAGATATATAATTCATATGTATATTGACGCACTTGAGTTATAAGTCACTAGTTAAGGAAGCGTTTGGTTTATTACTAAAAATGATATTTTTAGTAAAAATACAAACCATCTTTTTCAAAAACAAATTACATGCATAAGAAACTCGCAAGAAATAGCTAGTTTTACAATCTAATGTAAATCTAGCAAATTTCATGATATATATAGATGTTTAAAGGGCGTTTGGATTTGTCCATAACCACCCATTAAACTTCGTAAAATATATCTAGAACGAGTTAAAAGCAACATTAAGGAACATGGTAATCTACTTCTTAGGATTAGTGACGAAGTATGTTTACGTTCCAACATAAGCCTTAACAATAAACATATACTTTTATCTTTCTTTATATTTATTTTGGTCTTTTTGTATTGTTGATGTGTTTAGGTGAAAATGCCCAAAGCAACTACCGAAGATCTTTCTCACACTAAAAACTACATTCCCAAAGTTTCTCAACTCCCTACCACATCTCCTTCCATTGGACTTATCTATCGTCAAATTGAAGATAGAAATATTCATGAGGGACGTGTAGTAGATCTTGCTTTTGCTCAATCCGAGTACATAAATCGCTTGTTTTCAAGCATCAACTTCAATTGTCTTTATGAAATAAATGAACCTATTATTCCTCGCTTCATTATGGATTTCTATAGCCAAGTCACCGTCCAAACCAATGATCTTGGTTTCATCACCATCTCTTTCATGATTCAAAATGAATTTATCACCCTAACTCTCGAACAATTTGGTCATATCCTCCAAATTCCATTTAGAGGTCAAGCCGTTTTCTCAAACGAGTGGGACCTCGAATCTCTTAATCGCTATCGACCAACCTTCGGTCCATATCTCGACGAAATTCCTCATCCCGACGAAATTCGTCAAGTCCTTGGTATAGATCGTGCCACCACAAGTCGAAAAATAAAATCCAAAAACGTTCAAATCTCTCCATACCAACTTCTCCTCAAAGAATTAAGCCCTCACATGAAGCGTTGGGAAGAACTCATTCGTGAGAATGCGTTTGGTACTGGAGGTCACCGGGACCATCTCCCGGCTAGCCTTGCTCACATGTTGTATTATATAGCTGTCGAAAAGCCGTACAATTTGGCCTACTTCTTTATCAAACGGATTGAGTGTGCTAGAAAAACTCCCAAAGCCAACCTTCCATATGGAATGTTCCTTACTCGTATCTATCGTCATGTTATCGAGTACTACCTCGATCTTGACAATAGTATTTATGAGTCCATCTACCCCACTCTACGTACTCTCGCTCTAAAACAAGCTCGACGAACTCGAAGTGACAAGGGTAAACCTCGTCGTCATAGCTTTCATGGATCATCCTCAAGGCAAGATGATGACGATGAGGAGGAAAACATCCATGATGCTAGTACCCCTTCGTTTTCTGAGTTCGTTGACGATTTAGAGGATCTTGACTATCCCAACTATTCTACTCCATCTCCAAGTGATCAAACTGAAGAAGTGCTTCATGAACGAACTACCGAGATGCATAGAAGACAAAAGAGCTTGCACGAAGAAGTTAGAGGTGGCTTCAAATCTATTGGGAAGACTTTGAAGGGTATCTTCGGGAAGAAAAGGAAATGATATGGTCGGATTATGTTTGTTAAACAATGTTTTATTTTTTATGTCTTGTGTGCTATTTGTCCGAAGTTTATTCGGAAATACTTGTTATTTGAATATGTGTTTAGGATGATAACTTGATTGTCTTTGATATTTTTATGCATGTTTCTCTTGATCTATATATATGTTTGCATGATTAGTTAATGGTTATATAACTATATGACATGTATGCTTTCTAACAAACCAAAACAAATGTGAAATGTCCAAATTGAGCTTGCTGCACATTCAAACCAGAACATAACATCTTTCCAGAAAATTTTTGAAAATTTTTTGGTTTCTGGGTCGTCAGATGGGCGGCCCCCTTAAATCATAAAGGGCGGCCCCCTTAAAATTAAGGGGACCGGCCACCATTTAAGGAGACCGGCCATCTGAAACAGTTTTTACACTGTTTTCTTTTGCATCCTGTGATCCCTTTTGCTAGTCCCAGCTATCATTACTCTTAAAAACCAAACTGATTTTGGAATATAACATTACAATTTCAAAATAATTCCACTTCTAAACATGTTTTCCCACTATATAATCCCCATGCATGTTTAATTCATAATTCATCATCCTCATCACTCATAAACCATCATCATGTCATCACCAAGAACCACCCATTCAAACAATGCCAAGAAACAAAAACTTGTCATTATACCACCCAAACAACTCTTCATTGATCTTACAAATGAAGACAACACCACCCCATCACCACAACCTCAATGTTCATCTCCTAGTGCACCAAATGCACCCTCCAAAACACCCTCAACAAATGGAAATTCTACTTCCTCCATACCATCCACTTCATCCATTAATGACTACATAAACACCCACTTATCTCCTCCACCAATGGTTCAACCATCACAACCTACCAATGAACACTCCACCCTTGCATTAACCCTCTCATTATCACCATTAACACCTCTTGATGCACATTTCTCATCATCCCCTATCAATCCACCAACCTATAACCCCGTCCCATGGAGCTTACTTGAAGCTCATGGTGACACTTGCCTTTGTTGCATCCACAACCGAACAATTGTGTTCGGACTAAGAGATGAAATGCAATACATGTTTTCTCATATTGAGAACTTGTTGCATCCACCAACAATAAACACAACCCCTCCACCACCATCAACAAACACTCCTCCTCCATCACCATCTCCATGTTCACCATCCATTCCTCCCAATTAAACATGCTTGGTGACTCACAAATAAAAGTACCTTAAACCATTTTGGATGGCAAGCTCTAGAGAGGACTTTTATGTTTGAGCTTTGGTTTATTTGTTATGTGATGATTGTAAGCCTTTAGGGCTTTTGTTTGTAGCATTACTTGTTTCATTTGTTGATGTAATGCTTGATGTATTATTTTCACTTGATTAATGATATGGTTATGTTTATATATGTTGCTTGCTACTAAATATTTTTGCAAGATATCCATTTCTCGATTCCTTTTGGCCTCAAAACGAGGGGGAGCTTACATCAAGGGGGAGCTTCCATTAACACGGGATAACCTTTTTGATGCTCACAAAAAGGGGGAGAAGTGATATAAACTCACTCTAATACTTGTATATAGACTAATTTTCGACTAATGAGTTTAAATTTTGTAATCATCAAAAAGGGGGAGATTGTTGACATAAATAATGTATGAAAACGTTATTTATATTTTTCGATATCTCTATATTTTGACGATCACAAAATGTAAACTCGTCAATCGTTTGATTACTACGTAAACAAGTATTAAGCTAGTTTATATCATTATATCCAACTTAATCACTTAAGGTATGGATAAACAAGTGCTTAATACATCTCATGATCAAAGGGGTATTTAATTAACTAATACAAAGTTTATTTAATTATATAATCTTATTATATATTTTTGAAAAACACTTTTGGTAATAAGGAAAAATGTTTTAATCATACTAAATATATGATTTCAAATATTTAACCAAAATCAGTTAGTTTTTCACCAAATAAACTTTCCCCACTAAAAGACAAGTTTTCTGGCCGTTACAGTTGGGCGGCCCCCTTAATTATAAGGGGCGGTCCCCTTAATTTTAAGGGGGCCGGCCATGCTTTAAGGGGACCGGCCAGGCTCCCCTGTCAGAAACTGTCAGATTTCTTCCCCTATAAATACCACCTTAATTCTGGAATTTTTCCTCACCTTTTGCACGAAATTTTCAGATCTACAATCATCTAAAACTCATCCAAAACCCTTTGATCATTTGTATATTAATCCTTGTTTCAAGTGATTCAATCCCTCATCATCCATTCTCATTCTAAGTGCAAAAGAAGAACTCTCTACAACCAAGTTCAAGAAGTGTTGAAGAGTTGTTGTGTATAGTGTATATATATTCATTTGTGAATATTGTGTTGTGCTTGTTATTATTTGTTTAGAAGATATAGAAGTTGTGTAGATAGTAGAAGTTGATTAGTAGTGAAGTAGGATAGTTGTGAAGATTGGTGTGTAGAAAAAGGTGTGTAGAAGATTGGTGTGTAAAAGCTAGGTGTGAAGAAGATTGGTGTGTAGATTGGTGTGAAGATTGGTGTGTAGATTGGTGTATAGATTGGTGTGTAAATTGGTGTGTATATTGGTGTGTACGGTTTTCTCCGTCATAAGGGAGTTTGTTGACATAGTGAAGAAAACTCTCGAGTAGGTGACTCGGGGAGTGGAGTAGGAACAAGGAAGGTGTCCTTGTAGCCGAACCACTATAAATCCTTGTGTTGTGGTTTGATCTTTCTAACTCTTCTCATTACTTATTTATTTACCTTTACTATATTAGTTTTGTTAGTTAGTTATCATACAACTGTTCATATAGTGCAAGTATTGAATTCACATAAACCAGAATCGAAGTTTTTTAAAGCAAACTTGTGCTTATAAATTTTAAAAGGACGTAAAACTATTCAACCCCCCCTTCTAGTTTTCCACACTTCGTAAAGAACAAAGGAAAGCTAGTCTCGAAAGCCGACTTATGTCTCAACCTCCAACACCACCACCTATTGATCAGTCTGAACATGTAGGGGCTACAAGCAGCATGATTCCTCCCGTTGTATCCACTATGTTAGAATCAGCTCCACAGCCTGATGACACCGTTAAAGATACAGACAAAACAGGAGATGTCAACATGACAGAAACTGCTAATATAGAAGAGAATGTTGGTGGACAAGAGAACATAGCTACGGATCAGGAACATGAATATCTCATTACTCCAGAGTTTCTTGCACGAGAAGCAGAGGAAGCAGAGGAACGTCGTAGAAAGGAAAACGAAGAGAAGAACGCGTTCGACACCAACATATTTCTTAAGTCATCTTCTCAGCAGACTTCCTCAGCACAACCTCCACCTCCTCAAGACTCTCCACCAAAGGATCCGACTCCTCCTGCTTCTTCTTCTTCAGACTCTCACAACGAGTCATTGTCCGAATCATCACCTGAGCATTCATCTCCCACACCTTCTGAAACCGCATCTAAACAGCATTCAATCAATGAACCGAAACCACCAGTTGATCTTCAGGAACAAGTCAACAAACTCACCGACATGGTTACAAGTCTCACCAGACAAGTTGAGGACTTCCAGGAGTCAAAGCAGCTGATCGATAAGTTCTTGCACTCTAACTACACAGGATTTATCAGGACGGCAACACATGATTTTCTCACTGATAATCTTGTTGAGATGATCACTCCTGAAGTAGCAAACCTTCTTAAACCAATCAATGACAACTTGGATCACAGAATCAGAAGTGTTACAAGGAAAATGTTGTCAACAACACCATTCACGCTTCACTCAGCAAAACCTTCTACTGTGGCTCCAACCGTCCCTGAACTGTCCTTCAATGACATGCTTGCCAAACTCTTCGACAACATTGCCTCCAAACCTACACAAACTGCTGAAGAAAAGGCACTTTATGATGCTATGGTGGCATACATATCCAAAGAGTCATGCAAAGATGCAGCTGGAACCCGGAAAAGGACAAGAAAAGATGACGATCCTGACCCAAACTCTAAAGGCAAGAAACCTAAGTCTGGAACAGGTCCTTCATCCTCTCTACAACCACAAAAGGACTCCACCACTCCTGGAAATCAACAACACACCTCAGCTACGGGTCAAGGTCAAACTGACGAAGAGGAAACATTCATGGAACCTACAGATGACTACCAGGGTCAACCTGACACCGATTATCGTGCTCCACCTATTCCTGATTCTCATGCTGGACCATCGTCACCATCCAAGGCTAAATACAAAGATGCTACATCTAAGTCAAAGAAATCAAAGAAGAAAAGACGTCATTCATGGCTAGACAATGATGACACTCCTCAGAATGATTGGCTGACAGAAATGGTTCAAGCTCAACCTCCACTCGAAGAAGAAGAACCACTTCCTGGTAACACTCTACAGTTTACCCAAGTCATTATGAAGGATCTTCAGATCGACAAACTCACAAAGGCAGAGCTCAGAAGAATCAATAGGGATGCACAAGAATTCCTCAAGAAAAGATCTGGTAACAAAGTCGAATACGAGTATCATATGCAGAATATAGCTAGTGCAATGTCTGCCGACTTTGACTGGCTAAATCCAGAAGTGAATATCGATCTCAGTTCCAAGAATCATGACAAACCTTACTTCACTGACTGGACCAAACCATTACCTTTGAAAGGATTTCTAGACAAACCCAAGATACCTTACAGCTTCTTCTTCAACAAAGATCTTCGTAACATCCAGCTCACTCAGGAAACATCCAAGACGAAATATGCTTCCTCACTCACAATCTCAGTACCAGCCGCACGATATGAAATTCCTGCTATTGAAGAAACTACTCGTGTTTTCAGCAACTCCATCGTAGCTTACGACAGAGATGCTCTACACGGAATTCAACATTGGCCTGAACGTCGTCGTCTCGGTTATACAAGCAGATTAGGAGAGAAATCATTGGAAAATGTGAAGCAGAAATCAAAGATCATCGCTATCTTGGAGATTCAACAGTCGAAACGGTTTAACTACTTATTCATGCGTGAAATTGTTGTTAAACGACAAGATGAAAAGAAGTACAAGTTCTCTGAAGCAGACTTTCCCGACCTTAATCTCAATGACATCGAAGACATGTATCTCGAAAAGGTTCAAAACAGAATGCGTGGATTCGATAGAGATGTACAGTACAACTTCATGGCGTCACTACTTCTTTACATCCGACGTTTGATTGTTCAAGAAAGAGTGGAAGATCTTCAGCTTGGAGTGGAAAGTTACCAACAGAAGATCAATTTGACAAAGCCACAATTCTACTTTGATGGTATCTATCAAACACCACAGTTTACTCTCAACCAAGAACCTTTTGGCTTCACCTACATCAACAGCAAAAAGCTACAAAGTTTCATGAGGTTCGATGAGGTACACAAATTTTGTGATGTTACACTCAAATCTGTTCGTGATGGGCTTGTCAAACGGTTGAATGATGATCGCCGAAAGATAGCTAAGGGGGAACAACCTAGATGGAAATCCAGCACAAGAAGACAAGTTCGTAACTTTGTCTTAAAGATTGAAGAAAGGTTATTTCGACGGGAACAGATCAGACGACTGGAAAGCTATATCGGTGCCAGACCATCGTTTCCTGTCAGAAACTTTGAAAGACCAGAACCCAAGTTCACTGACTTTGATGCACCACTTCCTGACAAAGATTAACTTGGTACATTTGATTATTCTTTTCAATATCATTTGTTTCATTTGATTGACTTTCACTATGGCTTGTGCACGCATTACAGTGCACAACCCGAACTTGTAAAGAAAGGACCCTGAGGTACGCTTCAGTGCCTCAATCCTCATATAAGGAGCGAAGGCTTCTTACTTTTGAGTAGAAATAATCAAACATTTATGATTTTTTCATAATTCTGCTCAAAAGGACAAGTATTTCACCTCAATAAGACCTAATCACTTGTTGAGGGGGAGCACTTGTCAAAAACAAAATACTTTGCTCTAAATCAAAAGTTCTTGGTGAATCTCCCCGTAAGACTCAAAAGGCATATTTTAATCTTAAGATTGTCAAAAACATCATTTTATATGCTATTTTTGAGGGGGAGAAAATGAAAAAGTGATTAAAATATACGAAGTCAAAGCTTAAAAGTTGTATCATGTGCGAGTTAGACTCAGTATTGACCCAGGAATTGACGAGACAATAAATGTTAGTAATATCGAAAAGACTTATCCTCGATGGGTAATAACATCAAGTTGGTTACTAGAGCTAGTTGTCACCTAAAAGCTGACAATGCATCTCTTTAACTAGCCACGTAAGCGTGTCTCGAAATGGATTAGTCTTAGTAGAAATGTACCGTCTCGAGAAACTTTCTGTGGACTTGACCAGGCCGGGTAATAACTTCAAGCTAGTTTAACTAGTGATGTAAGCGTGTCTCGAATCGGTCTTGTTCACTGAAAGTGGATCAATTCAAAATGCTTGCTCCTCCCGCATGTGCAAATTTATTAAATACTTATGAGCATATGTGCAGGGGGAGCCCTTCAAAAGTGTACGCAAAACTCTCAAAGTGTTAACCAAAATATTTGATTATCACAAACACTTTGAGAGATTTTCAATCAAAGGTTTCTTGGCTACTGTCGGAGTTATAAGGTGATTAAGATAGGAATATCCGTCCTATGATCCGCCAGAGCCGGAGGGATCTACCCAAGGACATCTCCCATAGTTAGAATTAGAAGTCCTTAGGTATGATACAAAAAAAGGAGAAAAGAATGAAAGGGAAAGAAGGAGTTGAAGAATTAAAAAGAAATGTAAAGAAAAGGGTGAAAAGAAATAGCCCTCCATATGATTCAACCTTAGGGCAGACACCGGGTTCAATACGTATGCTACTGGTTGTTGCAAAAGACAACACCGGTATTGAAGATAAAGTCGTCATGGACCCAGTGACGCAATGCACTAAACCTTCTTAACCACTCAAGTTCTCTTAAAAGGACTTGTTTCATTCTCACGGGGAACCCACGTAACCTATCGAACTATCCCTTAGAGATGGTTGATATTGAAGAAGGAGACCCATCCCTAGTCTCCGCATAAGAAACCTAGGTGTGCACTTATAGAGTCTAGAGCCTTGAGATACATCAAAGATCTCTTAGGAACACTTAGTATTTCTACAACTGGTGTTCTTCATTAATGGGCATCAGTTGTAAATTATCGAGTCCTTCGCAGATCTTAGCAATCTGCCAAGAACGTTTATGAGAGGATTACGTAAGTATTTCTCAATGATTGAACGGAAATCCTGCTAGGGTCATCTTCAAACAACCCTGACAGCAGGTCACTTCGGTAACCTCACAAGGGTTACGCTTAGTGTTTGCGGTGGTTCCATTACGGTCTACAGTCGTGGAGTGATCCCCAGCGACTCACCCAGTCATTGAGCTACTCAGTAGGTCTCGTAAGCTCCTTCGGGAGTATCTGATATGGGAACGGCCTGGATAAGGATTAGAAGGAGTCTTCACAATATGCTGTTGATGAGCTCTAATTCCTTATCTGTAAGTACCGGACGTTTTATTGCTAACTGTTTACTCGCAGGTACCTCACTTCCATGATGACAGATTCCACATGCTCATACATGCATCTTGAAGTTATCAAAAGCTCCCTCAAAGATCAAAGCAACACAAAGTTCAAAGAAAGATTCTACGCAATAAAGGGAAGAATCTACAAAGTTTAAAGACTAAAGATCTTAAGTGAAAGAAAGGGACAACGTGCATGTATAAGTCAGAATTCAAAGATGTATGAGCATGATGGAATGGCGGACAACCACCACAGACGCAGGAGTGACGAATGGCAGACTACTTCCTAACACAATCACTACATCATCACCAAAGAACAAAGACAGAGAGCAAAGTACATTCATTATCATTCTTATCATTTTTGAAGACGTCTAGAGTTTCACATGTCACAAGTCAACGACAAAGATGAAGACGTCAAGCAACCATTATGACCGACCCTTAGGGGGAGATTGTTGGGATCATAGTTTTACTATTTTATGAAGTCTCGGTCATTTGTAATAATGCTAGGTTGCTTAGTTATTATTTACTATCATTTACATTTTGTATTAAGTTTACTAGGCTTAAGAATGAGGTCCATGGGCCTCAAGCCCATACGAATTGTGATAAGGGATGGAGTAGGAGTGTTGCCCTAGCTCCTTTCCTATAAATACTAGTCTTAGGCCACTTGTAAACTTGGTTGGTTATTTGATTTCTTAAGGAAACTATTGCTCTTATATTTCTCTTTATCCTATAATCATCCCATTCTCATTCTCATCTCATTTCTATCATTGTTGTGCTTGTGTTTACAAAATGGTGACCTAACATGACTATTACCTTGGTGAGTTATTAGTAAAGAGTTCCAAATTTCTTTTGCGGTTTCACACATAAAGATCCTTTCGTACTCTTTACGTGGTAGCGCATTATAAATAACCATTTTTGCTTCATTATTTTTAGCAAGTTTTCTTTTTAAATCATCATTTTGTTTTTCAAAAGGTACGATTTCATCTTTCTTAGTTTCCGGGTTATTTTGAATAGGTAAAAAATCACCATTAGTAATAACATGCCAAAGATCTAGATCTTTTGACTTCACATAAGTTTCGAATCGATTTTTCCAATATAAAAATCCATCACTTTCAAATAGTGGTGGTCTTTGCATAGATTGCCCTTCTAAATATTTTTCAGATTCCATAGATCGTTACAAGTTTTAAAATACAATATATTTTAAAGATCTTGCTAGACGTGGCTCCTGATACCAATTGTGGAAAACTAGAAGGGGGGTTGAATAGTTTTACGTCCTTTTAAAAGTTTATTACCAAAATATTTTGTAGCTTATTAAAAACTTTCGATTCAATCTCAAGTGAATTCAAATGACAACAAATATAAGCAATTCTAATGTAATAATGAAAGTATTGAAATGTAATGAACAAAAGATAGAGTTAGAAAGATCAAACCACAACACGCGAATTTATAGTGGTTCGGCTACAAGGACACCTTCCTTGCCCTACTCCACTCCCCGAGTACCACACTCGAGAGTTTTCTTCACTATGTCAACAAACTCCTTATGGTGGAGAAACCTTACACACCTTGGCTTACACGAGTTAACGACACTAAGCTAAATGTCGAGTTCTAATCGTAGCTAGAACCAATCTCACGACTTCTTGAAGGCTTCACTCCTTCTTCACAACTTCACGACTTGTTCAAGGCTTCACACCTTCACAACTTCACACCTTCTTCTATGCACAACTAATTCACAACTACTAAACTACCTTACAACACACCTATTTTCTACACACAACAAATTTACACAACACTTTTACAAATATCTACCAAAACTATAATATGAATCTAGCTATTCACAACACTACTACAATTAGATGGATGTAGAGGAGTGTTCTTCTTCTGGCACTTGAATGGATGAAGCTTTGGATCACTTGGAAACAAAGACTTATGAATTATATGATCAAAGGATTTTAGATCTAGAGAGGGAGGTTGGATCAGAAAGTTTATAGTGCAAAAAGGTGAGAAAAATGTGTTAAATGATCCAGTATTTATAGGGCCAAATTTTACTGTTCGGGAGCGTGCCGGTCCCCTTAATTATAGGCCGGTCCCCTTAATCATTAAGGGGGCCGCCTAGTAAAATTAAGGGGGCCGCCCTCCTGAACGTTTGAAAAGTTTTTCTGGATAAAATTTGCCCTTTTTGGTTGGAAATTTGAAATCATATTTTTGTGGTTTAATATAGCATTACCAAAAGTGATTTACAAATATATTTAAAATGTTTATATCATTTTAAAATATGTTATGTCTTAAGACAAAATTTCCTTTGATCATGTAATGCATAAGATGCTTAGTTTATGTATACCTTAAGTGATATTAGATGTAGAAGTAAATATTTGTTACCAAATACTTGTTTACTTCTTAATCTTGACTTAATTTGATTTAAGTTTTGTGATTATCAAAACATAGGTTTATTGAGAGATATTAATAACCTTTTTAAGTATTATTTATATCAACAAATTGTAAGCCTTTTTCTTGAGTGAAGTGACCAAGGTCATCTTCAAAAGTGCTCCTGTTTTCGAATTCAGGACCTTCCTCTCCTTCTTTCTTTTTACCAGATTTCCCCAGAGGGTGTAATCATCATTTTGGTAAAAAGGTAAAAGGGAGGGATCAGCATAGATGTCACCACCTGAGAAGCATGCATGTTCAGTCGTGGTTTCTCCTCCGCATTCCTCTACCTCATGCGGGCCCCCACAGCAGTCGCAGATCAAGTAAGGATTTGAAAGTTGTTTAGGTAACTGCGACCCAGCTAGGTATTCCATTATTTTGTTGATTTTTCTTAACCAATCTGAAGACGTTGAAGTGATTTCAGACATGCTGACAGTCGACTCAGGTTCATCCCAAGTGTCATCCTGGTCTTGAGCATATTCTTCAATCCTATCCCATCCTTCTTCGGCGCTAAGATTGGCTAATCTCCCTTTTCTAGAATTGTTGATTCCGTTCTGATCATTTGAGGAGACATTGTCGTAGAAGATTTGGACCAAAAGCCAAAGTTCGATGCCATGATGGGGAACTTGTCTTATTAAATCCTTGAATCTAATCCACGATTTATGGAAGAGTTCGTCCTTCCCTTTTCGGAAGCGGAGGATCCTATCTCTAAACGCTGAAGTTTTTCCAGGTGGAAAGAACTTCTCATAGAACTTGGATATGAGTTGTTCCCATGTGAAAATAGATTCAGAAGGGAGTTTATCATACCACTCTTGGGCTTTTTCATAGAGGGTGAAAGGGAAGAATCGTAATCGGGACGTGTCACTAGTAGCCCCATCCGTATGGAGGGTGTCTACTATTTTCAAGAAGTCCTTAACGTGTTGAATCGGGTCATCATCATCTAATCCACAAAACTTGCACACACTTCGGACAAGCCAAACATCGGTCGCATGCAAGACATCATTGGTGTGTTTGTTTGGGTAGACAATGGCATTTGAGAAGCCACGAGGGTTTGGGGAGGAGTAGTCCTTAAGGCGCTTAGGAGTGGGAGGTGCAGGGGTACTCATCTCGTTGTTGGGTTGGGAGCTAGGGGTTGTAAGGTGATTTTCTGAATTTTCTTCAGAAAGGGGTGCATCAAAATCGATGGCAACGCCAGATGGTTCAGGTGTTGAGTGAGATCGTCTTAACCTACGCATTTCTCTATCGGGTTCTGCATAAGGCAAGACAAGGTTTCTAGCGGAACTACGACTCCTAGTGATCCTAAGGTTAGAGAATTTGTCAGTTGCCATAATGGCGGATGGTAAAGAGTTACAAACAGAAACACGAAGAAATAAGATAGACTAAAGAGAACCTAAAAAAAATAAAAATAAAATCTTACTAGAAAGGAACCTAGCAAGTAGACCAAATAAAAAGAGATTCTAACCTAGACAATAACTATTCCCCGGGCTGCGGCGCCAAAAACTTGATGCGTGGGGTTTGCACCAGGCTTTACCTCTCAAGGGATCTCGAGAAGCTTACAACCCCCCACCAGGCAGTGTACCTGATCGATGTAGTATAGTATAATGACAAGTACCGGGGGATTGATCGTTCAGCTAGGAATAGTGTCGCTAGGATTAGAAAACCTAAAGACTAGGTCTAGAGATGAGGGATGATTCTTTTTGTATTTTTATATTTTTTAGAAAGCAAGTAAAAATCTCGGGTTTTGAAAGAGTTGGCGGAATTAGTTGCTAGTCAACTAACCCAATACTAAGATGCAATCAGAATAAAATACTAGAAATGAAAATAAACTAAATATACTAGAGTTGTGAGCAATATGTGGGAGAATTGTGTTTACTTAGATTTCACTACTCCCTAGATATCTTTTACATGTTAATTACTTGTTATAGTTGCGTGGATGACGGATTGTATTCCTTAATACCATTCATCGGGTGGCGTACTTACTTCCCCAATCCTATGAGCGCCTACTTCACTCCTACGTCGAGCCGGCTAAGAAGCTCCTAATATGGTATCACTAGAATTTGCTCATGCATTAAATACAACCAATAAAACCTAGTACACATCGGTTCATGTTTCCTAAGACGTTCAAGCATGTTACACAATGGAGATCTGCCAGTTTTCTTAAGCCTAACATTGAAATCATTCATCCAATACAACCATAAACAAGTAATCAACACATAATTAACATCTAGGTTTCATTAGATCCAAGCAAACACAAGATAGATCTAGCCTAGCATGTTGAAATCAAGACAATCATAAGATATAATCAACCAACACATAGACATATTGATTGAATTAAGAGAAGACTTATCTCAATTGAACATGAAAGGATTCAAGGGATGAAAACCCTTGAATACACTGTAAAATATGGCCTAGGGTTTACAAAGTTCAGCCCTAGTTTCTCCACACAAGTTCCTCTCTTTTTTGAATGAAAAATAGAAAACTATATATAGAGTTTGATAGGTGACGGCGTCAAAAACAAAAGTCTGACGCCGTCATCTCGCCGCCAAATAGTTTCTCGGACTGCCTAGATCTGGGTCTGACGCCGTCATGTATTCTCCTTATGCAGGTCGTCACCAATTTAACTCTTGACGCCCTTGTTGTGACGTCGTCAGGTTTGCACTGGGTCGTCATGGTTTTTACTCTTGACGCCGTCAGGGTCTTCCTCTTGACGCCATCAGATACTGTCCTCAGCATGGAAAATTAAGTCTTTGGCATTTTCTTCACTTTTATGCTCCAAAAACGTCCGAATTGCTTCCTTTTCCAGAATTTACTCCCAAAGTACCTAAAATCACAAAAGGAACGATTTAGGGCAATATTTGATCAAATATATTCAATTTCGGGCTTAAATGACCCCGTAAAAGTGGTTCATTTTTCGCCTCATCACATAACAACTATTGGAATATAACATAACTAGTCCTTGTGTTTAGGCTAAATAAGATAACTAATGTAATCCCGATAATGTTGTCACATTTAACTGTTAGGAGCGATCCCAACAATCTTCCCCCAATGTGGCAACATAAGGGATTACTTAAAACATTTCCTACAAGTACAAATAATAATAAAGAAAGATCTTCATAAGCTCTTCAAATGCTGAGGATGACTACAGTTGACGCTCTTTGTCATCATCTTGTACCTTGGCTTGAAAATTTTATCTTCACTTGTAGGCAAATGATGTAATATGCATGAAATGGATTAACTTCCCCCAATTCATGCTGCATGTCTTTAGCAGCTACTTCGTACACTTCTTTTTGGCAAAGTTTCTGAATCAGCTTCCCCCCAAACTGACAACCGTTTTCAGCAGATTTGAAACTTTGATGTAGTCAACATGTCTTCTAACTATTGAAGTTTTAAGTACGCAGCGGAATTTGTAGATGGCACCGTAGATCACACCAAGCAGATCTGAGTAGTTACTTAATTACAGTTATACTCTACGCGGAAGCTCCGTTCGGGGGTAACATGCAAGAAATCAGCAAGATCTTCTCACATATGCAGGCTACTTTGCACTTTACAACCCGCGAGAGTTGAAAAGATTACACTAAAATCACAAAACTGAACCACTGATCATCTCTATAGACGTCTCTCTGGTAGTAATAAAATTGTAAGCTCGTTCATGCGAGTCTATTATATGTCCCTGATGTGCACATTTCTTCCCCCTGATTGCAGATCCACGTGGAAAATGAGTGTTTTCGCAAAGAAATCAAGAAAAGTCAAACAAGCACAAAGAGCACCCACTCTCTCTTCCCCCACGATGTCTTTGCGGAATCGGAAGCATACATACTATGTTTACGATGGAAACGGAGGCAGCGTAACCCCATATGTCCAATCAACCGATTATGTATGAAGTATCATAAATAGCCCGTGAGAATCAACTGCTGATAAACATCTCTACTCTTTTATACTCCTCTCAGCTAACTCTTTAGCGACCTCATTATCATTCTGATGGCTTTTTGTAGTGACTACTAATGGAGAAAACCCAATATGATGAACTTGAGACTGAAGTAAAATAACCCGAACTTGTGACTTAAACTTGCACTATTGTCTGACTAAGAACCAATACTGAGAATTTCAATAAAGGTTGAATCATATACCCATCCAACCATCCTTAATTGTATATGAACTTCTCTCGAATTATCCACATCTTTTGGTGACACTTGAGCACTACAATGTAACTCCTTTAAAGTGATAGCTATACTCTGTGAGCACAACAACGTAACTCCTTACATCAGGTATAACTAGAAAACTCAAGTATTGGTCATTTGTACGGATATCTTCAAAATACTAAGTACACGCACCCGTGAAATTCCACTTCAACCTCAAATAAATAATAAATAACTAATGTCGTAGTCACATCTTGCAGTAAATGCCCAAAACTAGCCTTTTTGACAGTTTAATGAATTTGATAATGGTTCCCGATCTTGTAAAAAATGTATCCCCGTGAAAATTTGTAACAACCAAAGTACCAATTTTTCACCAAAAATTAAGTTAATGTATTAAAATAAATTTGCATCATCACATTTCAGCCTATGTTAATTTTTGGTTGATAATTATTGAAGCCCGTCCTGTTTAATATGTCATTACAGCTCAAAAATAAATAATTACCAATCTAGTCCAGCCCATTGCTAATGAAATACAACCTGGGCCCAAAAATAAATGGTATATCCCAATCCAAAAGGAATTAGCCCCGTCCATTAGCCAAATGATAGTACCAGGTTTTATCTTATAACTAATCACAAACAATACGCCTCCCATATCTCTTCACACCAATCTCAGTCACACCCAACACAAACCAAAACAACCAGGCCTCTTGTTTTGATTTTGTAGCACGATCTCGAATCAAGAAGGTATAAAAACTTCAAGTTCATTGATTGGTCTCTGGTAGGTTGCTCATGTTGTGTTTTTTTATGTTTGTCTTTCAACCGAATGAAAGAAAGATGATAACAGTTGTGTTATTGTCTTTTTCTTTTTGTTATTCGGATATAAAAGAGAGGCTATGCTTCACAACAACAACAAAAAATTGGATCGATGATGATTATTATTTCTTTCGTGTATTTGGACTTTGATGTCTAAAATGATTTTGTAGCACGAAAGGAATAAGAGACTGAGATTATGTAATTGTTTTAACTTTTAAGTTCGAGTCATAGTAGTGGATTGAGATGGGTTTGTGGCATAGATGTAGACTTGAGGTGAATGGTATTTGGTTTGTGTCTTGGTCAAATTTCGTCAAGCTGCTTCTCTTCATCATCATTTCTTCTTAATGTTAACTTTTCGAAACATTTAAATTTTCGAAAGTATTGAAATATTTCGAAGCTTAAAAAATTTTTCGAAAGTTTTCATATTAAACTTTTAAATTTTTCGAAGCATTTAAAATTTTTTGAAACTTTTAAAAAATTTTGAAGCTTTTAAAACTTTTTGAAAGTTTTGAGCTTTTCGAGAATTTCTTATACAAGAAATTTCGAAACTTAAGGGTTTTGACTATTCGAAAATTTCTTTACAAGAAATTCCGACGAATTTTCCGGCGACATTTCCGACTACTTATCCGGCCAACTTGTTTTTACCAGTTTCTGACCACCTTTCAACCCAATATTCAGACCACTTAATATTGACCACAAATCTTCACAGGAAATGTGTTAGGAATTATACTTGAGTTGATATTGAAAAAATATGAAAGATGAAGGACTTATGATGACAAAGTGAAGAATGCAAAAGACAAGGGACTTGCTTGCTAAAGAAGATTTTACTTATTAGTCCTTTGTAGTATTTTGTAACCCTAGTATCTCTATTATATAAAGAGATACAGGGAATTGGTTTTAATGGACGTACAAGATGTAAAACACCAAAGGTGTGTGTGTGTGGGAACCTGGCATTAGGGGAAAATGCCCAAGTAGTTTGTGTTAGAGTAGAGATGATGGCGAAGCCTTATAGCAATAACATTGTTCTTTGATTATTCCGCTGTGCATGTTCTTGTTGTTATTGTAATTCCTAGATAAAGACCTAACAAGTCTGAGCTTAATCGATTCTTAGCAAGTGGCATCAGAGACCAGGTTGGCTCGTGATCTAGGATCTACAAGGTTTTTCAAAGAAAAAGGTAAAAATTCGAATTTGTTTCAATTTTCGCAACGTTCTGCAGTGCTGTTTTCGCATGACGATAAATCCTTTGTTAACTGTTGGATCGGGCTGAAATTTTTTCTAGAGGTTCCCAACCTACCAAGGAAGAGTTCCATCGGAGGGATCTTCAATCTGAGCTCTCAGTAAAAAGATAAAAATTCGTGAATTCTGCTACAGAAAAAGGTTAATGTTTCGAATTTTTCAGGCTTTTATGATATCAAACTTCTTTGATTTCATTTTCTACTAAGTTTATTCAATATGGAAGTTGGTTATAAGTTGTTCGATGTCTATTATTCATGAAAGCAGCTTTGGATGAAGGTACGATGATTTTTAGGGTTTCAGTTTTTTTGGATTTATCAATTTCTTTTCTCAAGAAACCCTAAACCTATATTATACTTGTCCCTCCTATCATCAAAAGCTACTGGTATATCAAGGTTTTGAGTGAAGTGCAAGTTTGTAACTCATGATGAGTGTGAATTATGTTTAGAAACCCTAGTTGAGGAGGTTCGCGATATTGTGCATAGGGTTTTCTACTTAATTAGGGTTTTCGTTTTATATTGGTGATGATGAATTGTTAAACCCTACGAGTATTGTAGAAAGCAGTTATGAGTACCTTAATCATGATTCAGTTAGGTATGTCATATAAGAAGCATGAGATTACTGGTTGGAATAGCGAATGAGATTTATTACTGGAGTAATGCGATTAATTTAAAAAAATAGAGTTACTGATGTACGCATGATGGGAGTAAAGCTATGTCGAATGTGATTATTGGAACAGTTAAAGTAAGGTTACATTTTCAGTGAGTAAAGCTACGTTTTATTTTTGAACTTACTGATGCATTGAAGAAGACTCGCCTATGGTTTTACAATATGGTTACGAGAGGGATAATGAAGATGAAATTATTGTTTGATCTGGTGGACTACGTGATCAGTAATGATACTTTCTTGGGAGTAAGGCTACGTATTCATGAGGTTACTGGTTATGTTTATGGATTTGAGTGATATGCATGGCTACTGGTTATTCGAAGGTACTGATATATTTCATGGTTTCCACTACTCGCGTATATCGTTTCCACTGCTCACATATGTTACCACTGCTAGCTTCACGTTACCACTGCTGCATGTATATCGTTCCCACTGCTCATGTTATTCGTTTCCACTGCTACGTTTATAAAGTACATGGCATGAGAGATTATGGGTACTCGATTGGTTTTGCTTGATTGATGTGGAAAAGACGTTTATGCTAACTGGAATATGTAAGGCTACGTTTAAAGTTACTAATGGATTATGTATGCTGCGAGTAAGTCTATAGTTCTTGGAGTGAAACTACCTGTGATTCAACTGAGGTTACTGGTCACTCAACTAAGCTGTTGTGACTTTTGGTTTTGGGCTGATGCAGTTTGTTTGTTCTTGATCACTGCTCCTGATTCGTTATACTGATGCTATGATTGATCACACTGGTTTGAACGTCGCACTTTAATCAATTATAAATCCTAGTGCTGTTGGAATCAGAAGGTTTTGTGAATGAGGGTTACGAGTGGTGTTAATTACTATCATCAGGATTAATGCTACTTGTAAACGTTTTCAACTGGTTGTTATTGTTCTTATTTGGAGTATGTGCAAAGTGCTTTAAATGGTTTGATTATATTGGGAAGATACAAGATACAAGATGTTGTTTTATGCATGGAGATTAGTAGTATTTTATCCCTTAGCACATTTATACATTGTACCGATCGAATGATAGTAAGGGAAGTATGATTATATATTGCTCGATCATGGGTAGGTTATTTTATACAAGATAGTGGGTCGGTGGTGCTTTGGTTGAACATTAAATAGTTTCTACTACTCGTTTCAATTTAAAATACTGCCAAGGAGGATTCAAAAGAATGTTTGAATATGTGATGTACTAGAGTACTAGATTTTATATTCAGATTGTGTTAGTGGACCATGGAGCTACATGGTTATGGTTATCAAATTTATTTGGATTAGAAGCACAAGGAAGCTGTTTAGTTTACATGAGTTGCTTGAAGTGAGGGGAAGACATGACACATACTGTTTGGATTTGGTTTCGGTGCTTAAAAGATTTATGGCTCATTCTTATTTCTCAATTGATTACGAAGAAAGGTTTTTATCACCTATTTGACGTTGAAGTGGAATTATTCGGGTTAGTGTTCTTATTATATCTACGAATTGACAAACACTTGAAGGAGTTACGTTATTGTGCTCAGTGATTATTGTCAAGAGATTGTGGTCTCCCTATACATCTGTTTGGGTATACGTTCGAAGGTATATTTAAAACATGAGTTTGGATTGTTCTACTTCAGCATCAAGTTGGTAATATTTAGTTTTCTTCATTAGTAATCATTACATAGAGCCTACAGAATTGAAGATTCAACAAATGGTTAACATATGGGTTTCAGGGGAAGCTTATTGTTAAAATGATTAACCATTTATATGCTACATCGAGGTGAAGGTTTTTACTACTGCTAGTTATTATTACTACTGCTAGTTTTGATTTCTACTGTTTCAAGTTCATTTAAAGATGCGGAGAACTTAATTGTGGGCGACTTTGAAACATTAGAAAGATGGATTGGTCGTGTAATATTGATTTGTGGTTGTGAAGATCAAGGTTGCATACATTTGTCCCCTATTTGATGATGACAAAAAAGGGAAGGAGATTTGCAAGATTGCAGCTTGAAGATCCTTGATGATATAGCATGGTTTAAGGGGAAGTTCGTTTATCTTTCATAATTGTTAGCTTCAGGTGAAGTTCATGCTTACTTGGTTTTGTCATATCAACTAGGGGAAGATTGTTAGGAATTATACTTGAGTTGATATTGACAAAATATGAAAGATGAAGGACTTATGATGACAAAGTGAAGAATGCAAAAGACAAGGGACTTGCTTGCTAAAGAAGATTTTACTTATTAGTCCTTTGTAGTATTTTGTAACCCTAGTATCTCTATTATATAAAGAGATACAGGGAATTGGTTTTAATGGACGTACAAGATGTAAAACACCAAAGGGGTGTGTGTGTGGGAACCTGGCATTAGGGGAAAATGCCCAGGTAGTTTGTGTTAGAGTAGAGATGATGGCGAAGCCTTATAGCAATAACATTGTTCTTTGATTATTCCACTGTGCATGTTCTTGTTGTTATTGTAATTCCTAGATAAAGACCTAACAAGTCTGAGCTTAATCGATAGACTAGTCACAAAATGATGTTTAAATCAGATAACTTGGACCAAAAAACCACAAAGTAGTCGTCTTTTGAAGATTTAGATATAAGAGCAAAAAAAAACTTGACCACTTTTAGATACAAATATCTATATGAAACTGTTAACGAGGCACCACAAGACCAAAACTTATGATAAAGAATTTAGACCAGTTAAAAAATGGTACAAGAACAGCTTCAATAACTGATATAAACCAAAAGAAATACGATTTTGACAAGATAAAACCACAAAAAAAAATCAACCAAAACTAAAACCTTGGCTCTGATGCCACTTGATGGATCGTTGTTTAATGTTGATATTGTGATTAGGGAGGTCGGTTTAGATGGAAGAAGATGAAAGCCATAGTTAGAGAGAGAGAGAGTTGAGAGAGAAGTGAAAACCAGTGATTTTATTGTTAAAGATGAAAAGTGAAATACACACACAAGTCTCATCCTCCTAGTAAAGTCTAGGAGGGCTTATATAGCCTAACACATAACAACTATTGGAATATAACATAACTAGTCCTTGTGTTTAGGCTAAATAAGATAACTAATGTAATCCCGATAATGTTGTTACATTTAACTGTTAGGAGCGATCCCAACAGATGCAAACTTGGGCATCAAGAGGATAGCATCCGCGAAGCTGATATCAAAATGTAAGTCTTGAAATATTTGGAAAAAAATTTCCATTTGATGATTTGCTTTTTCGTGGAGCTTTTGATCTTGCAATCGTGAAAGATATATAATTGAAGGTTTCGGGTTGGGTATCGGATTTTCAAATGGAGTCTCGGGAGGTTCAAACACGACCCTTGTTTTACGGATCGGGACCGGGATAACTGGAGGAGGGACGTCATTGGCACCTCCGTTGTTAGTAGGAAGTACCGTATCCGTTGTAGCCTTAGTTTCACGTTCCTCTACCTGGATAGGAGAAGAGGTAGACGGAGCCGTGGGTCCTTTATAAGAAACTCCACTTTGGGTTGTGATCGCCTTAACATCGCCTCTTAGGTTAGCGATCGTGTTGCTTGGTAGTGTACCTGAGCCCGATGGTCGATCATTTAAAGACGTCTTGAGTTCGGAAATCTGGCTGACCAACAATTTGTTCATTTCTTCTTGGGATTTCATAAACTGTTTCAACAACTCATCGGATGATGGTCCAGTTGGAACAATGGCTTAAGTTTGGTTAGGAAAATTTTGAGCACGGTTGTTTTGAAAATCCCCTTGATTTTGATTGTTATGACCATGAGAATTGTTTCCTTGTTGAAAATTACCCTGATGGAAATTATTACCCTGATTAAAATGGCCTTGATTACGGTTAAAACTTCCTTGGTTTTGGTTTTGAAAAACCTCGTTGTGACCGGAATTGAAATTCCCTTGGTTTTGAAAACCTTGGTTCATTCGGTTTTGATTTTGATGTTGATTAAAATTTTGATTCCGGTTTTAGGCATTCTGATTCTGAGCTTGATTAAACCCGGGTGGTCTGAGGTAGTTATTGGAACGATAGCTCAAAAGGTTACGGTCCCCTTGTGGTTGGTAAGAATTACCCCCCGCATTATAGGAACCTTGAGCTGCGTACATGTTTTCATGAGCGAAGCCACCGGAGGCTGGGCACTCAGTGTACGGGTGTGGACCACCAAAAGTTTCACAACTTGGGGTAATAGCTTTGACGTGATGATTTGATTTGTCTGATGGATATGTAAAACTGCAGTAGACAAATCATCAAGCTTTTTAGCAAGGACAACTATATCATTGTTTGCTGGAGTGACGGATTTACATGAGTCATTCCTCTCGGCTGAGGAATCCCAAAAATTGTGATGGGCAGTCATGTTTTCAATCAATTCATAGCACTCTTCAGGGGTCCTTTTCATAAAGGTGCCCGCAGCAGCATTGATGGTTTCACGATGACGAAGTGTCAAACCATTGTAGAAGGTATTGATGAGGTGAAAAATGATCCGTTTTTAGGGGGTCATTTAAGCCCGAATCCGAATTTATTTGATCAAATTTTTCCCTAAATCGTTCCTTTTGTGATTTTAGGTACTTGGAGAGTGAATTCTGGAAAAGAAGCCATTTTGGACGTTTTTGGAGCATAAAAGTGAAGAAAACGGCAAAGTCTCAATTTTCCATGCTGGAACAGTACATGAAGGCGTCAAGAGTTAACCCATGACGGCGTCAAACCCCAAGAATTAAAATCCGTAGCTCATGACAGCGTCACGAAGGCCGTCAGAAGTAGATCAAGGCCGTCCGAGGAAGTATTTGGCGGCGAGATGACGGCGTCACACCCTTGCTCTTGACGCCGTCACCCCGATTTTCCTATATATAGTTTTCTAGTTTTTCACATTAAAAAAGAGAAGTTTTGGAGAAACCCTAAAGACGATTTTGGTGCAACTTTTACAGGTTTTTCAAGGGTTCCAAACCCTTGATACCTTGCATTGTAATTGAGATAAGTGTTCTTCTAATTCAATCAATATGTCTATGTGTTGGTTGTCTATATCTTGTTCTTGTCTCAATTCCATTATGCTAGGCTAGATCTCTTTTGTGTTTGCTTAGATCTAATGAAACCTAGATGTTGATTATGTGTTGATTACTTGTTTATTTTTGTCTTGGATGAATGATTTTATATGTTAGGCTTAAGAAAACTGGCAGATCTCCAAATGGTAACTTGCTTGAACGTCTTAAGAAACATGAACCGAGGCGTACTAGGTCTTTATTGGTTGTATTTAATGCATGAGCCACTGTTTACAATCCCTATAGTTGTGCTGGGTCATGGTGTAGGAGGAGATAAGAGCTCATAGAATTGGGGAGTTATGTATGCCATCCCATTAATGGTATTAAGGAATACAATCCGTCATCCATACAATTATAACAAGTAATTAACGTGTAAAAGATATCTAGGGAGTAGTGAAGTCTAAGTAAACACATTTTCTCCAAATACTGCTCACAACTTTAGTATAATTAGTTTAATTTCCTTTTTAGTATTTTATTTTGATTGCATCTTAGTTTTGGGTTAGTTGAATAGCAACTAATTCCGCCCACTCTTCCAAAAACCCGAGATTTTACGTGCTTTCCATAAAATATAAAAATACAAAAATAGTCATCCCTCACCTTTAGAACTAGTAATTAGGCTTTCTAATCCTAGCGACACTATTCCTAAGCTGAACGATCAATCCCCCGGTACTTGTCACTATACTATACTACAACGATCAGGTACACTGCCTGGTGGGGGTTGTAAGCTTCTCGAGATCCCTCGAGAGGTAAAGCCTGTTGCGATCCCCACGCATCAAGTTTTTGGCACCGCTGCCGGGGAATAGTTATTGTCTAGGTTAGAATTTCTTTTTATTAGGTCTACTTGCTAGATTCCTTTCTATTAAGATTTTATATTTATTTTTAGGTCTTCTTTAGTCTATCTTATTTCTTCGTGCCTTTGTTCGTAACTCGTTACCATCCGACATCATGGAAGGTGGTAACATCTTTGAACCCGTCATCCCACCACAACAAAACCCACCACTAGAACCCCTTAGGCCCCGAACCTTAGGAGAGTATTCCCGACCTAGCCATCAAGGCTACCGAAACACCATTGAGCTCACCGGAGCCAATGTGACCCCCTTGCGATCCGACACCATTCGGTTGGTGCAAAGCGGATGTGCATTCCATGGACTTCGTTCCGAAGATCCAAACCAACATCTTAAGGACTTTCTCAAAATCGTAGATTCCATAGACCTAGGTGTTGAAACTAGAGAGACTACCCGTTTACGCCTATTCCAATTCTCTCTACGGTATCAAGCTAGTCAATGGCTTGAGCGTTTACCCGCGGGATCCATCACCACATGGGATGATCTCACCACTCGTTTCCTTGCTCAATTTTTCCCACCGGGGAGAACTACTAAGCTTAGAAATGACATCTTGATGTTCCAACAACGTCAAAATGAATCTCTCTATGAAGCATGGACTCGTTTCAAGGACTTACTCCAAAAAGTCCCTCATCATGGCATAGATCTTTGGCTCCAAGTCCAAATTTTTTATGACCATATCGACATCTCCACGAGGCAAGCCATTGACCAATCGGCCAGTGGTAAGCTATGTGATCTTAGTGCGGAACAATCATGGGAACTCATAGAAGATCTTGCTCTCTATGACAACGAAAGTTGGAACGATTCCCGTGACTTGAACAAAATGGTCAAGGCAATATCTTTGCCTTCGAACAACTCTAGCACTCCCGACCGTAGGATCATGGAACTTGAGGACCAAGTCAAGTTTCTCATGAAATCTTACGAAGCTCCGAAGCCTTCAAGCCAAGTGAACAAAATCACTTCTTCATGCGAATTATGTAGTGGTCCCCATGACACTCGTGATTGTGTGGAACTCCCCGGAACAGCTTTTGCGGACTACGCATCCACGCGTACCGACGAAGCGGGAGATAAGTGGTACACTTTCAAGCCCGAGCCAAACCCTTACGGTGATTCATACAACCCCTCATGGAAAAATCACCCAAACCTTAGGTGGAAACAAAATCAACCCAATTCTCCCAATCCGCCTAATCGTTACCAACCAAACGGTCCACCATCCAACCGTACTTTCAACAACAATCCTTCTAACAACTATGGTAGTACCAACAATCTTGAAGGATTGATGTCAAAGTTCATGGCATCTCAAGAAGCCCGCATAGCTAGGTTTGAAACCGAATTCAACCAACAACAAACGGAGATGACCAACAAGATTGACAACTTGTTGAAAGCCCTCAACAACCAATCGTTAATCACACCTAGGAAGGACACTAGGGACACCAATAGTGGAATCCAAATTAAGGACCCCTCATCATCCAAACATGTCCACTTTGTCAATGTTGTCACCATTAAGCCGATAGATAAGGAGATAGAGGAGAGTGACAAGGATGAAGTTAGAGTAGAAGCCGATAGTAAGGATGAGAGTAGGGAAGTTGAGGTTAATAAGGATGAGGAATTAGAGGAGGTAGAACCTATAGAAGAACACTTTGATAAGTTGCCAACCAAGGAAGAACGGGAATACCATAAGGATTTATTCGATAGTCCCGAGAGAACATATATCTTTGGCGACCCCCTTATCAAAATGGGAGACCCCTCTAACATTAACATCCCATGCAATATCAGGCACATGCATATATGGAAAGCTTACATCGACCTTAGATCCCCCGTGAACATCATGACTAGGACTTATTACAATTGGGTGATGAAGAAGCAACTCAATTTTAGGATGATGCCCGGTAGGAATCTGATAAGTAATTTTGCAGGAAGAGTGAAGGGATTATATGTGATTATAGGGAATCTCACCTATGAAATCGATTTTATGATAGTGGAAGACACTCGTCCGGTGATAGATGCTTGCCTAAGCCAAATAATATTTGGAAAACCATTTGTTGAGGCCACTAGGATGAGTTATGATTCGACTTTAGGGATAGTTAGATTCAAGAAGGAGAATGATGAGGTTGCCTATCAAATGCCCCACAAGATTGAACAATACCGCCTTCTCTCTAATTTCGAAAAGGAACACAAGCAAGCGGCTTATTATAGGAATGAGGAGGATAGACATAGAGGAGTAGAGTATGTTAGAAATAGAATGCTTGGTTTCTACAAAGAGTGCTTGCAACTAGGTCCGGAATATAAAACTGGTTTAGAAGACGACCTAGAAAGTGGAACCAATGATGAAATCACGTAGTAACCCATAGCCTTGAGTCTAGCTACAAGACTCGTAAATAAAGAAAAGCGCTTCTTGGGAGGCAACCCATGTTTTGTGTGATTTTAATTGTTTGTTTGTTATTTGCTTCCGTATGCATGTTTTATTTTTATTGTTGGTTGATCATATTTCTCACTTAAAATGTGGAAATACTTTACTATGTTGTTTGGCCTAGTCTTAACTCCAACTTAAAAGTATTTTTGCAAAAGATAAGTGTAAGGGGAGACCCCAAATATGTTTTTAAGAAACAAACCGATCATGATTCTCCACAATATTAAATGAACATATGTATTCGTATTTGTTAGAGTCAAATGCTTGTATTGAGTCATAATGAAGTTTAGCAGGATTTTCCAGGAAGTAGGACCAAGTTTTTTCAGAAATTTTCTGGAAACTTAACATAAGAATTTCTGCAGGTCCATTCTGACGGCGTCAGAGGATTACTCTTGACGGCGTCAGGAGTTAAAAATCTGGAAATTTTACCGGTTTTGTTTTTCTAACGGAGTCTTATGGTTTTTGTCAATTATTAAGTTTTATAATCTCTAGGAAATCTGCAAACTTCATTCCACAAGCATTATATCTTATCTTGTTTTCTAGGATTTAGTAACTTATATAGGATGCCGCTGATTTTACGCGAGGTTGTCTTGTCTATTTTTGTCAGGTTTTACAGGTTATGTATGACAAGAAGATGATTTATATTCTGGAAGGGAAGCTTTGATTGTTCATTTTCTTGGAGGAAGATTTAACCTGGCCAACCTATAATCCATACCGAGCGAATCAGGGGAGTATTTGATTTCATTCTCTTTACTTTTTCACTTTTACATTCTTTACTTGAACATTGGGGACAATGTTCATCTTAAGTGTAAGGGGAGGGTAAAAAGATGATACCTTACATATGCACTTTCGCTTGAGTTTGTCTTGTTTGATAGTAGATGTGTAATAAAACTATGAGAAATACTTGTTAGTGCAATTTTAGCGCCAAATTTAAAATTTTTTACAACATTTAGGAGTGAAACTTTAGCCATAGCAAGCGTCTCATGGATAGGAGATTGTATGACTAGCACATAACCGTACTTTCAGAAAAATTTTCCACCCAAAAATGTGAGGTTCGCCTTTAGATTTGATAGGAAAAGCATTCATTATTAGTGCTTATGAGTGTACCAGTAGCATTTAGATTCTAGAACTTGCGTTAGTGATGCATCCCGAGACCGCTAGTGAGACTACATTCGTGTGGTAGGATTTACTACATGATAAGAGGCATTAGGATCACCCTTGTGTTAAACCCGTATTATAATTACTTGACCATTTAAGTCATATTACTTGACTAATTAAGTCAACTAATTTTTCCCACACCCTTAGCGTTGTACTCATTTTTAGTACACGAAACCCCTAGTACACCCCTCCGAGCCTATCTTTTCGTTTCTAACTTTAAGCATTTTACTTAAAGGAAGAATTTGTTACACCCCACTTAAATGTACACCCAAATCGCCTTAGCCTTCCGTGTATGCGCTCATTTTTAGTGCATTATTGTTATTTGTTAAACCCTAAGTTAACTTTCTAATTGATTACATGGTTGCTAAGTCGAGTCATATCCTTATACATATTGTTTTGGGACGATTGGGACTCATGGGTAAGTACTTATTTTATGGAGTAATGGGGAAGAACATCATTTATTACCCCCATATGTGCGTTAATCTTAAAAGTGCTCCAAGTGTTTTGATTTTCTTAATTCGAGTCATTAGATTAGTTTAATGTAAAGTATGTAAAGATTCAAGTGTAAGGGGAATGCTCAATCCCCTATGATATATTATTTTGGATGGTAGGGTAAGAGTGTATGCAAAAAAAAAAAAAAAATAGAGAAAAAATAAAGAAAAGAGAAAAAAACATACGGACTACCATCCCGTTTCATTCTATGTTCATTTTATGTTTTTAGTTATTTTTCATTTGTTAGCTTAAGTCGAGTCTAGTCTTGGCTTAGCAACGCCATATTGTACATGTAATTAACTAAGATTGTTAACTCGCCACCAGTAAAACTTCCTTTATCCAACAAAACCGTGTAATTCATATCCCTATACCTAACGTTACAACCCTTTAAAAGACCTCTTTGATAGTTTATCCTAGGTGCTTACGCCATGTGGTGGAGGTTTGATCCTTTCCCAAGCCTATGGTAATCTATTTTGCTATGACAGGTAGTGAGAGATATCTTCCATTTCCATAATGTTATATTACTTTATTACACCCGAGAGATGTGAGTATCTAAACACTATTTGTGAGGTGCTAGTGTATGACATCCGTTCTTGTCTATTGGTCTTTAGTGGAACGATTATTTGTTGTAATTACTTTTATATTAGTGTTAAATGACCCCTAACTTCTCTTTTGAGTAGAATAAAAGCGCATTTTCTTGAGGACAAGCAAATCTCAAGTGTAAGGGTATATGATGAGGCGAAAAATGATCCGTTTTTAGGGGGTCATTTAAGCCCGAATCCGAATTTATTTGATCAAATATTGCCCTAAATCGTTCCTTTTGTGATTTTAGGTACTTGGAGAGTGAATTCTGGAAAAGAAGCCATTTTGGACGTTTTTGGAGCATAAAAGTGAAGAAAACGGCAAAGTCTCAATTTTCCATGCTGGAACAGTACATGAAGGCGTCAAGAGTTAACCCATGACGGCGTCAAACCCCAAGAATTAAAATCCGTAGCTCATGACGGCGTCACGAAGGCCGTCAGAAGTAGATCAAGGCCGTCCGAGGAAGTATTTGGCGGCGAGATGACGGCGTCACACCCTTGCTCTTGACGCCGTCACCCCGATTTTCCTATATATAGTTTTCTAGTTTTTCACATTAAAAAAGAGAAGTTTTGGAGAAACCCTAAAGACGATTTTGGTGCAACTTTTACAGGTTTTTCAAGGGTTCCAAACCCTTGATACCTTGCATTGTAATTGAGATAAGTTTTCTTCTAATTCAATCAATATGTCTATGTGTTGGTTGTCTATATCTTGTTCTTGTCTCAATTCCATTATGCTAGGCTAGATCTCTTTTGTGTTTGCTTAGATCTAATGAAACCTAGATGTTGATTATGTGTTGATTACTTGTTTATTTTTGTCTTGGATGAATGATTTTATATGTTAGGCTTAAGAAAATTGGCAGATCTCCAAATGGTAACATGCTTGAACATCTTAAGAAACATTAACCGAGGCGTACTAGGTCTTTATTGGTTGTATTTAATGCATGAGCCACTGTTTACAATCCCTATAGTTGTGCTGGGTCATGGTGTAGGAGGAGATAAGAACTCATAGAATTGGGGAGTTATGTATGCCACCCCATGAATGGTATTAAGGAATACAATCCGTCATCCATACAATTATAACAAGTAATTAACGTGTAAAAGATATCTAGGGAGTAGTAAAGTCTAAGTAAACACATTTTCTCCAAATACTGCTCACAACTTTAGTATAATTAGTTTAATTTCCTAATTACTAGTTCTAAAGGTGAGGGATGATTATTTTTGTATTTTTATATTTTATGGAAAGCAAGTAAAATCTCGGGTTTATGGAAAGCAACTAATTCCGCCCACTCTTCCAAAAACCCGAGATTTTACTTGCTTTCCATAAAATATAAAAATACAAAAATAATCATCCCTCACCTTTAGAACTAGTAATTAGGCTTTCTAATCCTAGAGACACTATTCCTAAGCTGAACGATCAATCCCCCGGTACTTGTCACTATACTATACTACAACGATCAGGTACACTGCCTGGTGGGGGTTGTAAGCTTCTCGAGATCCCTCGAGAGGTAAAGCCTGTTGCGATCCCCACGTATCAGGTATCTATAATGGTGACAAGAAGCATATTATGATTGGGACATCGATCAATAGCAAGTTTATAGCGTTCCCATGCCTCAAATAAGGATTCGTCGGGAAGCTGTCTGAAGTTGCTGATATCATTTCTCAGCTTAGTTACCATGGATGGTGAAAAGTATTTTGCTAAAAATTTGGTAACCATCTCATCAAAAGTTTGGATCGAATTCTATGGAAGATGATCGAACCAGGCAGTCGCATGATGAGTGAGAGAATAGGGGAAGAGATACAAACGAAAGCCGTCTTCGGTGACGCCATTTTGTTTCATGCTCTGGGTGACGGTTAAAAATTTGTCAAGATGCTTTTTAGCATCGTCACCAGGCAATCCGTGAAATTGAAATGAGTTTTGGACTTGCTGAATCATGTGATGCTTGAGTCCAAAGTCCGTGGCCTCAATAGTGAGTGGTGCAATAGGTCCACCTCTCCCGTGCATAGTAGGTTGACATAACTCCTCCATCGTTCGGAGATCGAGAGCTGTCTCATCCTTGGGAGGGTCAGGTGGGGGTGGTGGGGGCTCGTCCATTTTTATTTGGGTTCTTCAATAACTGTATGTAACTCAGGTACGTTTTTCTGATGATTACGCCTTGATTGTGAACGAGTGCACATGCACTAAAAACAATGTCAATTAAAACAAGACCGAAGCAAAACAACAGAGAACTTAAACCAATAATCACAATATGAATGGCTTCTTTAAAAAAAGGTACACGAATCACAAGGATACGAAGGCAAGTTTTGATCTTTAGTTTGGGAACTTATTAATGTTCAAACCCCCATTTGGTATGTATTCTGCCTTTGTTTTCGACAATGTATTTTATGTAATTTATTATTAACAGAAAAACAAAATGTTTTTGGCTTTTTGGGTGTGTGTGTAAAAAAAAAAAAAAAAAAAAAAAAAAAACTTTTGGAAATATTTTTGGTATCGATTCGTTAACCGAAATCGTTTCCTTTAAGATTACTCGCAGGATGGCGGAAGAGAAGAATGGATCTCTTTTCAGTTCGCAATTTAATGTCAGAACTTCTGTTTACCACATGTATAGGTTGTAATCTTAAAGAAAGCGAAGTAATTTAACTTCACGATTTGTTTTGTTGTTTTTGATTTTTTTGGCGTTGTTAACACTTTAGGAAAAGTGTTAATGAACTTTTCTGATATGATTAAGATTTTTACAAAAATTTACAAAGTGGTGAAATTTGTACAAGGAGGCTTTGGAAACTCACTAAATACTAAACATTTTTTGAAACACGCAACAACCTCCCCGGCAGCGGCGCCAAAATTTGACTCTTCCCAAACCAACCTCACAAATTAACCGGGAATGGTCAACAAGTCAAGCAGTTAGGGATAAAGTGCAACATATTAAATCCGTGGAAGTATAGGAAAATCCCCGGGTCGTTATGTCCTGGCGAGATTGAAATTGTGTTTGAGAAACGTTTACGGGAATCAGTGATTGAGAATAGTAACAAATAATGATTTGGGTTTGATTACACTACTGGAATGATTGATATTCAGATAAATAAACAATTACAGGATTACAGATATAAATAAATGTAAATTAAATTAAAATCAGATACGACTACGTACTGAGAAAAACGTGAGATATGAACAAAATTAAACTAGAGGGGGTGAAAATGAAATTTTTACAAACTGAATATTGAAAGAAAATTTAATTTAAAAGAAAATTATTTTTTTGATTATTTTATTATTTAATATTAATTAAAAACTATTTAAACTATTTAATAATTAATTAAAACTAATTTTAAACCTAATTTAAAATTGAGAAAAATACTAAGTGACTTAGAAAAATATGAAATTTTTTATAAAAATAATTAACAATTACAGGAATCCTAAAAAATTATAAAAAGTTTATAAAAATTATATTTAAACTATTTTACTAATTATTTACTTATTTATTAATTAAGATCTATTTTAACTAATTTAATTATGAAAAATAATAAATGAATAGTGAAAATTCTGAAAATTTTTCTAAAAATACTTTATGAATTATAAGACCTAGGAAAAATATAAAAAGCTACTTTTGCTTATAAATAAGCAGAAAGAAAATTAATTCTTTGGTTTTTTAATTAAAACCAATGAAACTTAAATTAATTATTATAAATACTAAATTAACTCAGAAAATTATGAAAATTTTTCTGAAACTATTTTAATATATTAGAAAGTAAATAAAATTATAAAAATGAAAATTTCTTTTTGAAACAGCTGAGCAATATGCCAAATGGCTTGAATATAAGCTATCACTATTTTTAAAGTTGGTTTTTTCTGGTTTTTCTTTTACAAAACTTATTTTATACTAAAAACCTGAAACTTGTACAAAGACAACTTATTTGGGGATTAAAAATAAGCATTGTGCAAACCCAAAAATAAGACAGAAGTCCTAATAAGCTTTTGAATTTGGATTTTTTATGCAATAAGCTACCAATAAGCTACAAATGGTTGAATAAGCTATATACTACTGAGATTAACACAAAATAAGCACAAAAGACTGAATAAGCACTATGGAATAAGCCATAAGATCAAATAAGCACTTATGCAAATTACAAAGGCTAAACAGGCCAAAATAGGGGACTTCCAGCCCTCTGTGGGGTCCACAGAAGTGACCAAGGGTCCAAATTAAGAGATGATCCAAAAATATGGCCTGGTGAGCTTTCAAATAAGCCAATAAGTAGAGCTTATGGCTCAGAAATAAGTCAATGGTGGTCTTGTGAAATCAGGCCTAGGTTCCTACTGATGAATTAGCAGAAATAACTGGGTAACTTTAGAAGACAAAATAAGTTAAGGGCAAAAGCTACTAACTGAATAAATCTACTAATAAGCTGTCTAAAAAGCTAAGGCTTGAGGTCTAGGGCCCACAAATGAGCTCAGAATGAGCTTGGGAAGTTTGGGTGAAAACCCTGGTGCAGGGGAGGGTTCTCTCCTTGCAGGCCTAATTAGGCACTAGAATAAGCCACAGAAAACTTCTCAAAATTAAGCCAAAGGTGGATTTCACTAGTTAAGCTGGTGTACTTTGATTTCCAAAAAGCTCAGGGCCTAATTTGTAACACAAAAATCAAGAAAATTCCTTGAAAAATTGACTTTCTGCCTAAGCTATGCAATTTTGACTTTTGAAATTTGAACTTGGTTTGACTTATACGAACTTTGATTGGATCCTAAAGACTTATGCTGTTATATTAAGCTAAAAGGAGACTGAAATAAGCTATTCTAATAACTATTACACTAATGTAGATGATTTGAGACTCCAAATCCTAACAGTGATCACTTATGGTGAGATTAAAGTCTATTTTGACTTTTAAACAAATAGGACCTGGTTTTTATTATTGGAATGAGTAATTATGACCTAATTTAACCTGTGTAAGCCAACAACAACAACAGAAACAACCCTGAACACAGAGTTGCAAGAAAACCCAAACAACCTGTTGATATAAATAATGTTTAAAAACGCTATTAATATTTTTCAATAACTCTACGTTTTGATAATCACAAAATGTAAACTAAATTAAGTCAAGATTATGACATAAACAAGAATTTAGTGACAAATATTTACTTCTACAACTAATATCACTTAAGGTATGTATAAACTAAGCATCTTATGCATTACATGATCAAAGGGAGCATTTTCTTAACACAAAACATTTGATAAAATGACATTAACATTTTATATGTTTTAGTAAATCATTCTTGGTATTGTTTTATTAAACCACAAAGATATGATTTCAAATTTCCAACCAAAAAGGGCAAATTCTCTCTAGAAAAACCTTCCCCACAAAAAGACAAACAAACCCAACGTTCTGGAGGGGGCGGCCCCCTTAATGATTAAGGGGACCGGCCCCTAATTAAGGGGACCGGCACGCTCCAGAACAGTATTTTTTTGCCATATAAATATTGGTTCATTTCACAAATTTTCCTCACCTTTTTGCACTCAAAACTTTCTGATCTCATATCCATTTCTATCCCAAAAACCTTTGATCATATAATTCATAAGTCTTTGTAACCAAGTGATCCAAAGCTTCATCTACACAAGTGCAAAAAGAAGAACACTCTTTCAACATCCATACAATTGTAGTAGTGTTGTGTTTAGTTAGTATCATACTGTAGTAGTGCTAGATATTTGTTAATTGTTGTGTGATTTAGTTGATTGTAGATATTAGGTGTGTTGTAAAGTTGTGTAGAAGTTGTGAACTAGTTGTGCCTAGAAGAAGGTGTGAAGTAGATGAGAAGAAGAAGTTGTGAAGCTATCGCGAAGAAGTTGTGAAGTTGTGAAGAAGTTGTGAGATTAGTTCTAGCTAGGATTAGAACTCGACATTTAGCTTAGTGTCGTTAATCGGTGTAAGCCAAGGTGTGTAAGGTTTCTCCACCATAAGGAGTTTGTTGACATAGTGAAGAATACTCTCGAGTGTGGTACTCGGGGAATGGAGCAGGGTAAGGAAGGTGTCCTTGTAGCCGAACCACTATAAATTCGCGTGTTGTGGTTTGATCTTTCTATCTCTATCTTTATTTCATTTCATTACAATACTTACATTATTAGATTATACTTGTTTAGACTTGCTCATAGTTGTTGACATTTGAATTCACGTAAGATCGAATCAAAGTTTTTATAAGTTACAAAAGATTTTGAAAATAAACACAAAAAGAAAGTAAAACTATTCAACCCCCTTCTAGTTTTCCACAATTGGTATCAGAGCCACGTCTAGCAAGATCTTTAAAATATATTGTATTTTAAAACTTGTAACGATCTATGGAATCTAAAAAAATATTTAGAAGGGCAATTTATGCAAAGACCACCACTATTTGAAAGTGATGGATTTTTATATTGGAAAAATCGATTCGAAACTTATGTGAAATCAAAAGATCTAGATCTTTGGCATGTTATTACTAATGGTGATTTTTTACCTATTCAAAATAACCCCGAAACAAAGAAAGATGAAATCGTACCTTTTGAAAAACAAAATGATGATTTAAAAAGAAAACTTGCTAAAAATGATGAAGCAAAAAATGGTTATTTACAATGCGCTACCACGTAAAGAATACGAAAGGATCTTTATGTGTGAAACCGCAAAAGAAATTTGGAACTCTTTACTAATAACTCACCAAGGTAATAGTCAAGTCAAAGATAACAAAATAGATCTACTTGTTCAACAATATGAGCAATTCACGATTCCGGAAGAGGAATCAATTAATAATGCTTTCGCTAGGTTTAACACTATCATCACAAGTTTAAAAGCACTTGATGAGAATTTTTCTACTAAGAATTTTGTTAGGAAGTTTCTTAGGGCTCTTCACCCAAAATGGCGAGCTAAAGTGACGGTTATTGAAGAATCAAAGAATTTGTCAACGTTACAACTTGATGAATTAATTGGAAACTTGAAAGTCTATGAAGTAATTATAAAGAAGGACTCCGAAATGGTCAAAGGAAAACGAGAGCAAAGCAAGTCAATCGCCTTGAAAGCTAGAAAGGAATCTAGTAACAAAGATAGCTCATCTTCCGAAAGTGAGGACGAAGAATATGCCATGGCCGTAAGAGATTTCAAGAAATAATTCAAAAGGCGAGGAAGATTCGTTAGACAACCACATGATGAAAGGAAAGCATCTCAAAATAATAAAGATGACAAGAATAGCAAGAATGAAAGGAAGTGTTTCAAATGTGGTGATCCAAATCATCCCGTTGGAAAATGTCCAATGATGTCAAGAGATCAAAATCAAAGAGCATTTGTTGGAGGAGCTTGGAGTGATAGCGATGAAGAGGAGAAAGAAACGACAAAAGAAGAAAAGTGTCTTATGGCAAAAACATCAAGCGAGGTACGTTCCAAAACCAAATACTTTAGTGATAAGAATCTATCATTAGACGAAAATGATTTAGATAATGAGTATAATAGACTATGCAAATTAGGACAACAAGTAATGACTAAAAACAAATCACTAAAACGTATAAACAACCAATTAGAAAATAAAATACTAGAACTTAAAATTAAAATACATAAATTAGAAAAAGGCAAAGAAATTGTTGAAAAATGTAAATTATATTAAGAGCTTAAAAATGAAAATGAAATACTTAGAGAAGAAATTTGTAAACTTGATAAATTTGAAAATAGTAGTAACTCACTTAAGAAAATAATAAGTATTCAAAGAATATCCGGAGACAAAACCGGCTTAGGATTTAACCCAATTGAAGCTTCAACTAGTGAAACAAAAAATGTTAAGTTTGAAACCAAAATATTGAACATCCTAGCCAAAATACCTAGTAATCAAATGTGGAACTATCAGCCAAGTTACAACCCTTGGGGAATACTACTACCTTTCATGCATCCTAGCCAAATGTTGAACATGTTTAGACCAAACAACTTTGGACCAAAGAGGCAATGGGGACCAAATAGCTAGATCAACATTCCTTACAACTATCTTGGAGTTCTATCACCATAGACTTTTGCAAAGTCTATTTATTATCTTGAAGATTTAGAAGATTTTTTTTGAAGACCGTCGGGTACGCCATTCTTTCTCTACTCATTGCCATGCGTAGATAAAATTTTCTTTTATTGGTTGATTTGTTTGCGTAGATATAGCTTATTTCCTTCTTTCTTTTTGAACGTACATATATATATATATATATATATATATATATATATATATATATATATATATATATATATATATATATATATATATATATATATATATATATATATATATATATACTTATAATATTATATAAATAATATATATACATATATGTGCACATAACCTAGATACGTCATTAGTTGACTTTCTAGAACTCCAGAAAATTGTTCGTTTTCGAACCCTTTCCTTTCCCCTCTTGGCCCTTTTGAACTTTAACGTTCAACTCGAAAATCTTTTATGTCCACTATTTGAAAACTCATGATGATGAAGAGATGTGAGTTAAGTGGATCAACATAAAAGTAAAACGCCTTCGCACAAGATAACTATGGATGAAACAAACTCCTTTCGCCGACAAAAACTTATCTTCGTCATTTCCGTATCATTTCTCAATTCCACCTAATTACCCACCATTTATTCACACACACACACACACACACACACACACACACACACACACACACACACACACACACACACACACACATATATATATATATATATATATATATATATATATATATATATATATATATATATATTCCCGAATATTTCTCAAATCCTCCATTAACTTGACGCCTTGATCATTTTATCCGAAATTGTCAAGATACATTTTAATTAACGAAACGTTAATTAAAAATTGTCAAGTACGTTATAATCGTGCCAATATATTCCTACGTATTTTTTATATATTATAAATCTAATTATATACGTATAAATATGTTTGTGCCAGAAACAAAACCGCGAAAAATCAAAATTGATGGGCGGCCCCCTTAATGTTTAAAGGGACCGGCTTGTTATCGAGGGCGGTCCCCTTAATATTTAAGGGGGCCGGCCTACTGACACTTTCAAAATCGTTTTTCACCTTAAATATTTTACCAAACACTCCTTTTGTTCATATCTATCCCACTCCCTTCTGCTGTGAACGAACCAAAACAACCAAAACCACCATAATCCTTCACCAATCCGGGGTTGTTTCGCAAGGGGCAAACGTTAACTAAATGTATAACAACATCTCTTGTAAGTTTTCCAACATACATTTCATCAAATTTCATTCAATTTAGTGTCTAATCAATAATTAGGTATTTTATTAAAATTTATTTTAATCCGAATTTTAGTAAAATTGAGTTTAGAAATTGCATAACCAAATGCTTCCCATAGGATTAGAATGTAGAATTGCAACTCAAACTAAGCCTAACACATCATATTGTCAAAATTCCTAATTGTCCATAAACCCTTGCTAATATCATTTTTCAGAAAGCACATTGTTGATATAATTCTTTAAAACTAGTTAAAACTTACTACATTAGAGTGGTTTAATGTTTTAAACAATCAAAACATACTTTTCAAATCATTGTAAAAAGTTTCATAAAGACAACATGGGCGTTTGGTTCATGAACAAATCATACTTAAATGAATTTATTTAAAACTTAAAACTAGTTTGCTAAACTTATTAACATAATTCTAGTCTATAGAAGTCATCAAGATATATAATCAATATATATATATATATTGATGTTTTGGTCGATATTCATCTAGTTAAGGGAGCGTTTGGTTTAACTTGGAAAAAGATATTTTGAAAACCAAAATTCATATTTTCACTTTCTAAACAAGCTTTATGTTAGTCAAACTCGTAAGAGATAGCAAGATATATAACCTAATATATATCTAGCCATATTTCGAAATGAATTATGATATCTAAAGTGATGTTTGGATAGTCTTGATATTATATCGAACTAATTCCACAACTACACTTCGACATCATAAGATACATTTTAAACGAGTTTAAAATTAAAAACAAGGAACATTATGAAACTACTTCCTAGGATATTTTTTTTGGGTCGAAGTAGGCTTCCGTTCCACATGTATTGCATATATTTATATATAACATATGCATGTTAATTGTTTTTGTCTTAATTTTATTTTTGTTGTTATATTGTTTAGCTGAAAATGCCTAAAACCACGGTTGGTGACGTTTCTAAAACCAAACAATACATTCCTCAAGTTTCCTCCACTCCCGGCATGTCTCCCGCCGTTGCATGTTTCTATCGTCCCATTGAAAATAGAAACATTCACGAGGGTAGAATTATCGATCCATCCTACTATGAATCTGATCAAATCGAACGAATGTTCACCAATATCCGTCTTGACTGTCTTTTCAAAATCAACGAACCAATCATTCCTCGCTTTGTCCTCGACTTCTATAGCCATGTGACGGTGCAAACTGATCCCTATGGCCATATCCTCATTTCTTTCATGATCCAACATCAATTCATCACTCTTACTCTTGCTCAGTTTGGACAAATCCTCAGAATCCCATACAACGGCCAAGCCGTATACTCTAATGAATGGGATCTTTCCTCTCTTGAATGAAATCGTCCTCATAATGGTCCATACTATTCTAAGATTCCAAGTCCTGAAGATATTCGTCGACTACTTGAACTAGAACGTGGTACGACTAATCGCAAAATCAAGTCGAAGAATGTCGATATTCATGAAAATCAAATTCTTCTCGAAGAGCTAAGCCCCGATATGAAAAATTGGGAAGAACTCATTCGCGAGAATGCGTTTGGTACCGGCGGTCACCGTGATCATCTCATGGCTAGCATCGCCTACATGTTGTATTGTGTAGTTGCTGAAGAAAACTACAATCTGGCTTATCTCTTTGTCCGTCGAATCATGACTGCCAAAAACACTCCTATTGCCAATCTTCCTTATGGTATGTTCCTCACACGACTTTATCGTCATATCATGGAACACTACCCAGATCTTTGAAATGATTTCTATGTGCATGTTCATCCCACTTTGAACCAACTCACTCTTGTTCGTACTCATCGATCTCGAAGTGACAAAGGAAAATCTCGCGGTCCTTTGTTTTCTATGCCTCGTGGTTCAACATCTCATCGAGGTAATGATGATGATGAGGAGGAAAACACCTCGCGTGTTAGTACCCCATCTCCCACTACCTTTGTTGAGGATCTCCTTGATCTTGATTATACCGAATATCAAATTCCTCTTCCTCATGAACGTACCGATGAACTCCTCTTCACCCGTCAAACGTCCTTAATAAACCGAACTCAGCAAATGCATGAAGAAGTTAGAGGAGGATTCAAGTACGTAGGAAAGATGTTCAGGAAGATGATGGGCAAGAAGAAGAAATAGAGTTGTTGATGTGAAGCCACTTATTATTATTATTGAACTAGTAGACTTTTGTGTGTTTTGTTATTTGTCCGATTTATTCAGAAATACTTGTGCTCCTTCATGTTTGTTACTTGAATGTTGCTTAGGTTTTAACTATTATCATGCTAGGATCTTGATTATAACTTAATGATATTATTATGCTTCTTTATATTTGGCTTACAATATATTAGTTTGCATGCATGATTTATTACTTTATGCTTATATTTCATCATTCCTAGAGTATATGCTTCAAATAGAGCTTGCTGGAAACACACATTTGAAAATCAACCCATTTCTGCAAATTTTTGATTTCTGGTCTCCTGGGAAAACACAAGATGGGTGGCCCCCTTAATTTTCCTAGGCAGTCCCCTTAATTATTAAGGGGGCCGGCCTACAATTAAGGGGACCAGCCATCTGGAACTAGGTTTACTGTTTTCTTTTGCATCTTGTGACCTCTTTCTCTAGTATCAGCTACCATTTCTCCTTATAACCCAACTGATTTTAGAATCTCCTAAAACCATTGCAAAAACTTACCTAAATCAACCATTTTCATATTATAAATTCCCTCCAAATAAACACTCTTCATCTCATTATTCATCATCTCTTTTAACCTACACCATCATGTCTTCACCAAGCACCTCCATCTATAAGGCCTCAAAGAAACTAAAGATTGTTATCATCCCTCCAAAACAACTCTTCATTGACTTAACTAATGAAGACAACACAACCCCATCACCTCCACCCAAATGCTTATCTCCAAGTGCACCAAATGCACCATCCAAAACACCTTCCACTCATGGAACTTCCTCATCTTCCATACCTTCAACTTCATCAATCAATGACTACATCAACTCACACTTGTCATCACCACAAGCATCATCACCACATCCTACACAAGAACCTCTTTCCACCGAACTTACCATCTCACTTTCACCAATAACACCACTTGATGCTCATGTCTCATCTCCACTAATTACACCACCATTCTTTGTTAATCTCGTACCTTGGAGCTTACTTGAAGCTCATGGTGATACTTGCCTTTGTTGCATCCATAACCGAACCATAATCTTTGGTCTTAGAGATGAAATTCAATATATGTTTTCATATATTGAACACTTACTAACCAACCCACCACCACCACCACCTCCACCATCCTCACCTATTATTCCAGCACCACAATCTTCACCCATTTCTCCACCATCACCATCATGCTCTCCAAATTAATCATATCCTATGCTTAATAAATAAAACTCTTACCACTCTTTTGTTTGCAAGCTCTATGAAGCCCATGTACTCTTTGCATGATGGAGTACTATTCTAGTTGTTGTATTATCTAGTTGTTATTCTAATTGTAATCTCTCTTGATGTTACATGTATTCTTGTGTTTTTACACAACTTTTGTTTTAATATGAATGCTTCTATTTAATGATGCTTGTTTATATTGTTGTCACTTTATATATGATTGCATGTATATACTTGTGCTTCTAATATTTTTGTTTTGTAAGCATTCCATAGCTCGTCTCCTTGGTGCCCCCGAACGAGGGGGAGTACACATCATGGGGGAGTTCTCATCCCGTCAATATTTCACGATAGAAACTTGTTGGCAAAACCTTTTTGATTCTACAAAAAGGGGGAGAAGTAAATATAAACTCGCTAAAATACTTGTCTATAAACTAATTTTTGATTTAATGAGTTTAAGTTTTGTAATCATCAAAAAGGGGAGATTGTTGATATAAATAATGTTTAAAAATGCTATTAATATTTTTCAATAAATCTACGTTTTGATAATCACAAAATGTAAACTAAATTAAGTCAAGATTATGACATAAACAAGTATTTAGTGACAAATATTTACTTCTATAACTAATATCACTTAAGGTATGTATAAACTAAGCATCTTATGCATTACATGATCAAAGGGAGCATTTTCTTAACACAAAACATTTGATAAAATGACATTAACATTTTAAGTTTTAGTAAATCATTCTTGGTATTGTTTTATTAAACCACAAAGATATGATTTCAAATTTTCAACCAAAAAGGGCAAATTCTCTCCAGAAAAACCTTCCCCACAAAAAGACAAACAAACCCAACGTTCTCGAGGGGGACCGGCACGCTCCAGAACAGTTTTTTTTGCCCTATAAATACTGGTTCATTTCACAAATTTTCCTCACCTTTTTCCACTCAAAACTTACTGATCTCATATCCATTTCTATCCCAAAATCTTTGATCATATAATTCATAAGTCTTTGTTTCCAAGTGATCCAAAGCTTCATCCACACAAGTGCAAAAAGAAGAACACTCTTTCAACATCCATACAATTGTAGTAGTGTTGTGTTTAGTTAGTATCATCTTGTAGCAGTGCTAGATAGTTGTTAAGTGTTGTGTGATTTAGTTGATTGTAGATATTAGGTTTGTTGTAAAGTTGTGTAGAAGTTGTGAACTAGTTGTGCTTAGAAGAAGGTGTGAAGTAGACGAGAAGAAGAAGAAGTTGTGAAGCTATCGCGAAGAAGTTGTGAAGAAGTTGTGAGATTAGTTCTAGCTAGGATTAGAACTCGACATTTAGCTTAGTGTCGTTAATCGGTGTAAGCCAAGGTGTGTAAGGTTTCTCCGCCATAAGGAGTTTGTTGACATAGTGAAGAAAAATCTCGAGTGTGGTACTCGGGGAGTGGAGTAGGGCAAGGAAGGTGTCCTTGTAGCCGAACCACTATAAATTCGCGTGTTGTGGTTTGATATTTCTATTTCTATCTCTATCTTTATTTCATTTCATTACAATGCTTACATTATTAGATTATACTTGTTTAGACTTGCTCATAGTTGTTGATATTTGAATTTACGTAAAATCGAATCAAAGTTTTTATAAGTTACAAAAGATTTTGAAAATAAACACAAAAAGAAAGTAAAACTATTCAACCCCCCCCCCCCCCCTTCTAGTTTTCCACACAACCTGAGATAAAAAGGATTTTGAGGTTTTTGAATCAAATTGACACCTATTACTGTGAAATCTTTTTCTAAAGGCTTATTAGGTTCTAATGAGCTTGAATAAGCACAAAGACACAGGTTTAGACCACAAATACCTAGAATCACAACTTAGGCTAAGTTGACAGTAAAATAAAGATTTTTAAATACAATGAGTTCGAATGAACCTATACCTAATCTAACCCTACAATATGACTTAATAAAAACTAATAAGCACAAATAAGCAAAAATAAGTAGATAACAAGTAGTACTATAGAGATAAGCAAAAAAAAATGATGAAAGGGCTTACAAGTTTGCAATCCTGCTAAGTACCAAGAACAAGGAACCAAGTACACAACCTATAGTCTCCCCTGAGACACTAATCCATGGCCATCCATGATACACCATGCTGCAGCCATCTTCATCTTCAAACCTGGATTTTTGATTTTTTATCTATTTTTGGTATTTTTGTGAATTTTTTAGTTTGATAACTATAACTGAATTTAGTGTCTCTAATATCTTTCAGAAGCTATACAAGGAGCTTATATGAGCTATTGAGTCTCTAAACAACAACTGTGAACAACATAATCCTAATTTGAAATTTCAGAGTGGAAATGCAAATTTGAAATTTGAAACAGAAAACTTGAAATTGATTGATTGAATTGAGTTTCAAATACACTGAAAAGATGATTACAAGCTTTTTGAACTAAAGATTACAACTGAAATTAAGATTATGCTAAAAACGACACTAATATTATGCTAATTAACTACTTGTTCTTCCATCTTACTTCTTCTTCCTTTTATAGGGGTCTTCTAGGGTTTTTAGGACCCTCTGATCATTTCCCACCTCTATTGATAGCCATTGGATCACGGAAACTTAATCTAAGATGTCCACATGTTTTGGCGGGAAAAGGGTAATTGCAATTTGCTCTGATTAAGTACCAATTGGAGGGGGGGTTGGCAGCATTTAATGCTGAGGTGAAGGGTAAGGGATAGTGGTGCGGGCGGTGGGATGTGATGGAGATGGTGGGGGTGAGGTGACTGGTTCAGGAAAGTAGGGGAAGATGGTGGGAGGGAAGGGGTGTTTGTTTGACTTATTTTGACCAGAGGGAGTATTAAAAGGGAGTTGGGCCTAAGGTTGTTTGGGCTTAGGAGTTGGATTGGGTTTGTGGGTAGATCAGGGTGTTGTTTGGATTGGATTTTGTTTGTGTTTGGACTAGTAATACACAAGGGTCCATTTGGTAGTAGAAATTATAACAAGGACCAATTATGTAATTTTATGGATTTTGAGGGGCTGAGTTTGTAACTTTCCCAAAGTTCACAAAGGGTCCACTTTTCCCAATCTTGAATAATATAAGGACCTCAGTTGATATTTTCCATTTTTAAAACTCCAGGGACCATTTTTGCCAAATATGAAACTTCAGGGACCACTTTTGTAATTTCCTGAAAATACAAGGGCTTGATCTGCCATTCTTCCAAAGTTGTCACAAGGGTGTAATTTGTCAAACTTGAATAGTGTAAGGACCATGAATGATGATTTTAATCCCAGGGACTAAATCTGCCAAACTTGAAACTTTATGGACTAAACTTGTAATTTCTTCAAATCTTTCACCCAAGGACTAAACACTTGTAAATTCCCAAGGACCATAGTTGACTTTTTCTTCCAAAATCCAATGCTCAGGGGCTATTTCTGCCAATTTTGCAAACTTTTGCTCCAAGGACTATTTTTGGTATTTTGTGATTCTCCAAGGTGTGTTTTGACATTCTGAGCTCAAAAATGGTAATTTGCTTCCCCGGCTCTGGCTTTTGACACGTTTTCCAAACTCGTGGTCGTTTTTGTCCTTTTTGGCCTGATTTATGCCAATTTCTGAAATATCCGTTCCTACATGATCACAAACACAAAAATACAATATCTTTGGCATTTATAGTTAGTTTGTGTCTGTTTTGGTCTTAATATGGACAGAAAAAGGTGTATGAATAAGCACACACCAATATGTCAGTCAACTTGAAGGATTCGTGGATCAGGAACGTCCTAATCATGTCTATCGTCTGAAGAAGGCTCTTTATGGACTTAAGGAAGCTCCTAGGGCATGGTATGACACATTGTCCAAGTTCCTACTTGCTAATAAGTTCACCAAGGGTGTTGTTGATCCTACACTATTTACCAGAAAATCAGGCTCAAACTACCTTCATGTTCAAATTTATGTTGATGATATATAATTTGCCTCCTCTGATCCTAAGGAATGTGATTGGTTTTCACAAGAGATGAGCTCTAAGTTCCAGATGTCCATGATGGGACAAATGTCATTCTTTTTGGGGTTGCAAGTCTCTCAAAATCCCAATGGCATATTCATCAATCAATCCAAGTATGCCAATGAAATTTTGAAGAATTTTGGATTCGAATCATGTGACTCAATTGATACTCCCATGATCGAAAGATCAAAACTTGATGAGGACTCTGTTGGAACCCTAGTCGACCAAACCAAGTATTGAAGTATGATTGGTTCCTTGATGTATCTCACTGCTAGCAGACCAGACCTCTTATTTGTTGTATGTATGTGTGCTCGGTATCAATCCAAGCCTACCATGAAGCACTTGGAAGCAGTAAAGAGGATCTTTCGATACTTCAAAGGAACAATCCACATGGGTGTCTGGTATCCCAAGGACACAACTATGGCACTGACGGCATATTCAGATGCAGATCATGTAGGATGTCAAGATACACGTCGAAGTACATCCGGAGGTGCTCAATTTCTGGGTGATAAGCTGGTTAGTTGGTCTTCAAAAAGGCAAATGAGTACATTGATATCCTCTACAGAGGCTGAATACATAGCCATGTCCTTATGTTGCGCTCAAATCCTATGGATGAAATCTCAACTTTCGGACTATGGCTTTGCTTACAACAAGATTCCCATGTATTGCGACAACAAAAGTGCCATTGATCTATGTTGCAACAATGTCCAGCACTCCAGATCAAAGCATATCGACATCAGGCATCATTTCATCAGGAACAAGTTGAGAAGGGAATTGTGGAACTTTACTTCGTAAGGACGGAGTTTCAGCCTGCTGACATCTTCACTAAGGCACTTCCAAGAAAACGATTTCAATTCATTCTTCCTCGCCTTGGAATGAAGAGTCTTACGCCTGAAGATCTCAAAAGTCTTCAGGAAGATCAGGAGGAGTAAATGAACTGCTTCACATATCCTTGTACATAGTTTTAACACAAAAAGAAAATAGAAAATTATAAAACCTTCAAAACCCATAAAAATCAGAAAAACATAAAAATCCAAAAATATTATTCTCTCGATATGTCTCTTGTGTAATCAATATTATGTACGTTTCTAGAAATGCCATTCAATAATGGCACGGAATCATACATATGCTTGAGCAAGAGTTTTTCTTTTAATTTCAAATAAAGTTTTTTTCTAAAACATGTCGTTTCCCAAAACTTTCTTTCAAAATGGCTTACAGTTATTTCAGACTGTAACCCGGATTTAATCTTATGGTTTGCTATTACTTCAGATAGCAACCCATTTTTCAAAATGAGGAATACACGTCGCCAAAAAAACGGTAGTTCCTTTTACTGGGTGATGTTCCCCCGTGCATGGATTATTTTATATCCATGTTTCTTCGAACTGATGTACGTCTCAGTGCATCATTTCTTGTATAAGAAGAGAAGTCTTCTTTACGTCTCGAATACTTTTCCTTCAATTATTCTTCAGGAAAGTATTTGTTTTAAACTTGGTGGTACCATGATTTTTGAAAATCAATCAAACCTGAAATTTTGTATAAAAATTTGCCACTCAATCGATGCTAAATGATTAATCTTTTGCGTAAAATGATAAATTCAAAATGGGTCATCGATTGAGGGGGAGCATGATTTCAAAAATTCTATATCATCAAAACATGATCTTTGTACATAAAAAGGCAGTGAATAAAATGATTGTTATGTGTCAGCATATGAATTTTTCATGAGTTTCTCGTTAAACTCTAAATCATTTATAAATTCATCATCTCTAACACAAAACATGCTCCCTCAAGGATTGAGGGGGAGTAAATGTAACGTCTCATAATCAGTCATTCTTAAATCTGACCACATTTTTCTCCTAAAATCTTTAAACTTATTTAAATCACTTGGGATCACAAATCTCAAATGGTTTGAAATTTTTGATCGGGAGAGAAAATGTGATTTAAATATGAAATCTGATTAAAAGGTGATGTTTTTAGACTTAAAGATAAGCTTTCCCATATGGGCTAAACGTTTTTGTATATCAATACACATATTGAGGGGGATCAAATAGTTTGTGAAAAAGGATTCTAGCATCTTATGCGAGTGCATCTCAGACTTGAGTCATGAATTGACGAAACACAATTGTCTTCAATCGAAAGGACTTGTGCTGGACAGGTAATAACTTCAAGCTGGTCTAACCAGTGATGTAAGCGTGTCTCGAAGAGGACTTATCTGAGTAGAGTGTACCATTTCGAGAAACATTTTGTGGATTTGATCAGGCTGGGTAATAACTTCAAGCTAGTCTAACTAGTGATGTAAGCGTGTCTCGAATTCCCGTTCATGTTCATTAAAGGTGGATCAATTCAAAAGTGCAATCTCTTCCTGACATGTGGAAACTGTTGAATCAAAACATACGAGCACATGTTAAGGGGGAGCATTTGAAAATGGTAAAACTCTCAACATGTCAATAAAATGTGTTTCTTAATCATAAACATGTTGAGAGAATTTTCAATGATTTGGTTTATGGCAACATAGGATAGTCATGATGTTATAAGGTGGCTAAGGTTAGAAAAACCGTCCTATGATCCGCCAGAGCCGGAGAGATCTACCCAAGGACAATACCGACTAGATAGTATTAGAAAGTCCTTTGGTATGATTGATTGTGTGAAAATCAACTTATTATTATATAGTAGTATAGTATCGAAATGATCCGCACAAAATACGGATCACCCGAGTCGTTTCCGAGTGAAGGTGAATGGAATCAAGAATATTGATTCGTGTAAATCGTGAATTGAGAAGTGGTGAAAGAGAAAATAGTGATCAAGTAATTCAATTATTAACAAACATAGATGAATTATGCAAGAAGTACAAGCTACATATGCACTAAAATTGAAAACGTAAAAACGGAAATGCAAACGCGTTTATTAAAACGTAACTTTATTTGAAAAATGATTCTACACACGTGAAATTATTTTCTAAAAATCTTAAACAAATAAAATGAATTTCCAGAAAAAGAAAATTATTTTTTTGACTTTTCTTTTATTTTCTATGAATTTATTTTGACTTTTGTAATTTTAAATGAATTAAAAATAAAGGAAATTAGAAAAATACAAGGGAAAAATGAAAATTAATTTCTGAAAAATCTAAAATATTATAAAAGAATTTTCTAAAATATTTTTGTATTTTTCACCGCTTTTTCTGAATTTTTATGGATTTTTGTTTATTTAAATCTATTTAAAAATGATTATAATCAAAGGAAAATTAAGAAAAATACCAAATCTATTTGGAAAAATCTGAAAAAATTCCAGAAAATCAAAAATAATAAAAAGAACTTGGAGAAAAATTTTGAAGTGAAATTAAGCTGATTAAGTGCTTATTTCTGCAAACTGCTTATTCACAAGTGCTAATTATTAAGCACTTGTAAACAAATCTGATTGAAACTTTTACCACAGGCTAAATATGATCTAATATGCTCAGTTGTGTATTATATGATCCAGAACAATCACAGAAATCCACAATTTCATAGAATTATGCAAAAAGCTCAATAATAAGCTCACTACAATTAGCAGAATAGTCATAGACAGATACAGAAGCAATATGACCAATCACAACACTTAAACTACTCAAATACAACTCAGAAATAACCACCAAACTCAGATATAAGCACCAATGCACAACAGCAGGCCACAAATACCAAACAGCCAACTCTGTCTCAAGTAAGCTTATGAACAGGTGCTATAAGCACTTCAATTAAGCTACACAGTACCAAATCTAGGGGGCAAAAGCTCTGATGAACAACTGAAAGTCCAATGCAACTAACTGTTAAATCAGAATCAACCAATTTCTAACCTAAATCTAACTGAGTTCAGCAGCCAAAGAATTAGTTAACAATGTAATAGTTGACTATTTTAGGCTATACTAATTTAACTTTAATCAATTTCTATTGCTTTAACCTAACTCTATTTGTGTTATTAAGCTAAAACAACTCTAGATTAAGCAACTATAAACTATTTTACATTTACTTATCCAATTATACTAACTGTTTTAAACTTACACTATCAGTTAATCAACCTAAAATCTATTTTGACCTTTATATGGAACTACCAACTGTTTAAAGGTTTAAATCCCTATTAATACATTTAAACAACCTAAATGTGAATGTAAATCAACAATCTAACTCAATTAAGCTCAGAAAATTGCAGATCCAAACACTACCTTAGTGACTGTATCACTAAATTATGCTCAACTTCTAATCCAAACTACTAATATCAAATCCAACTAATGATAAGTGATGCTATAGTGAATCTAGAACCACATATCTTAGTTACAACACTATCACAGATAACTAAGATCAAATAGTATGACAGATGCTCAAATTCACTAAAATGAAACAAACAGATCTACAAATTGATTCAAACTACTAATCAAACAAGCTCTACTATAGATCTAATTCAGTAATCACAACTTCATATCAATGAAACAGTATACTAAATCTATTAGAAACTAACACCGAAACTACAAAATGAGAAAGTTAAAACAGAATTATACCAAAGAAATCTCCCTCAGCAAAACAGAGGGAGCTCACTGAGCTTGCCTATCTCTAGGATAGGCTGAGACCATCCCTGTCTGTCTCAACATACCACATTATCTCATCAATCACTTGATCTGAACCCTTTGACTTCAGTTGACCAAACTACTTTTTGAGAGAATAAATTGAAAACAGAATATAACAAGCTACAAAGCTTGTATAAGCTATGTATAACTATTTTAGCTTATTCAAAAGTTATAAAAACTGTATTGAAACATATTTTTATTTTTTTATATTTTCTGTTTTTTGTATGTTTTTTGAGAATTATGAAAATGAATTAACTAAGTGAAAGTGATAAAACTATTTTAGAAACTAAAAACTGTATAAGAACAACAGATATCAAAGCTTAAAGTAAATGAAAATGATTAATAAGCTAATAGAAATAAGTGAAAACTAAATTTTATTGAAAACTAAATTTGAGTTACAAATACAATAAGCTAGACAAAGTACATTCTGAATGAATTTAAGCAGAGCTTCGCTACAATTAAAATCTACACACTAACTAAGGCTATTACAACTTCTATTTATAGGAAAAGATAAGAGTTGGGGTCTCGGATTGCCAAGCTGGCAATCCGTGTGACCTGTGTTTCTTTGAAGCTCCTCAGAACCCTTGATCAATCTCCAATCATTGCTCATCAAATATCCACCCTTAGATCAACTTTGGTGACGCGTCTCCACCAATACCTTCTTGCCACGTAGCCCCGTTTGTGTTTCTTTGAGTCTGACGTATACTGACACACTCTGACATTACCAATTCCTTCTAGAATCGTACTTGATTTGACCAACCTACCCTTAATGACGGTAATTTTGAGATTTAGGGGTTAGGGTTCATATCTAGGTTATTTTGGGAATTGGGGGTGAATAAAGGGGCGGGGTTAATATTTTATTGATGTTTGACCCTTCGTTGACCTTGACCCGTGTTCAATATTATTGACCCATGGGTAGCTTGGTATGGGCTTGGGTTTTTTAAAGAGTAGGATTGGGCTTTTGGTGATTGTATTAGATTTGGATTTATGGATTGGACCAAAGTTAGTTTAATTTTCAGCTTAGTAATACTAACTTTCAAGGACTAACTTTGTAATTTGCTGAAAACCATGGACTGATCTTGCCTTTGTTCCAAAATAACTTTCAAGGATTTATAATGACAACTTTGATACTGCAAGGGTTGACTGTGAACTTTTTCTTCATAAATTCCATGAGGGACTGATTGTGTCATCTTTCAAAATGCAGGGACCAATTTTGACAATTCCTCAAACTTTTTCGAAAATGATGAATCATGCAAATCTTCAAACTTTAGGGATCACTTTTAACTTTTCAAAGCTCAACTAGATTTCCAGCTTGACTTTCTGACTCGTTCTACTCTCGTGCTCGTATTTGCCGGATTTTTGTTGTTTTTCGTCTTTTTACGATATATCCGTACCTGCACATTCACAATCATAAAAACACGCATTCTTTGGCATTTGTTAGCATAATTAGTCTATTTGGGTTGGTTTTTTACTATGAAAAGGTATGTGAATTAACACATACCAATGATTATGAAAAAAAAGGGGGAGTAATGTGAGAAAGGAAAAAGAAGGGGTTGCAGAATTAAAAAAGAAATGAAATGAGAAAGGGTGAAAACAAATAGCCCTCCAATTATTCAACCTTAGGGCAGAAACTAGGTTCAATTCATATGCTACTGATGGTTGCTAAGGCGACATCGGTATTAAAGACAAGACGTCATGGACCCAGTGACACACTACACTAAACCTTCTAACCACTCAAGTTCTTTCAAAAGAGCTTGTTTCATTCTCACAGGGAACCGGTGTAATCTATCAGCTCATCTCTTAGAGATAGTTGATATTGAAGCAGGAGACCTCTCCCTAATCTCCGCATAGAAAAACCAAATGCACTTATTAAGTCTAGAGCCTTGAGATGCATAAAAAGATCTCATAGGAACACGTGCTACTTCTACCCTGGTTGTTAAACGTTAAGAACACCAGTAGTAAACTTATGAGTCCTACGCAGATCTTAGCAATCTGCCAGAACATTTATGAGGGATGTTGCTAATGTAACTCCCAGTGATTGAATGGAAATTCCTGCCAAGGTCAACATCAAGCAGCCCTGAAAGTAGGTCACTTAGGTAATTCCTTATGGATTACGCTTAGTGGTCTTGGCAGTTACAAACGGTCAACAGTCGTGGAGTGATCTCCAGCGACTCACCCAATCGTTGATATACTTAGGTAGATCGTGTAAATTCACTCAGGGTTTGCCGATTGGGAACGGTCTTGGTAAGGGTAAGAAGGAGTCTTCAAACTATGGTGTTGACGATCTCTAATTCCAAACTTGTAAGTACCGGGTGATTTATTGCTAACTGTTTGTTTACAGGAATTTCGGAGGTAAATGGTAGATTGCTAAAACGATGCGAATCCATCCCCCATGCTCACACTTCGACATCATAATCTAAGAAATGATGATCATTGAATGGGCTTAATCTATGCTTCCACAACTCTGATGTTGAAAATCATGATTCTGAAATGTGTGAGCATGCCAATATAAAGATGGTCAAATCACATGGAGACGTTACTACTCAAAGAATGACTTGAAGATTCACATTTGGATTATGAACTCGAAGTAAAGCCAAGGATCATCCAATTCATTGATCAAGTCATCTAGAGTCCGCTGCTGAAAGCATAAAGTTCATGAAAATGAAGAATCAAAGGCTACGAGCTACGAGCTACGAAGTTCTATTCATAGAGTAGAATGCTAGAATTCAATGTGTAATTTCCGGGGTGACCTCCCTTAGGGGGAGATTGTTACGAATACGATTATTCATATTAAAGACTCGGTCACCCCGAGTATAGTTTAGCATTATGTAGCTCATAGTATTTATCGTATTAGTTAGTAAGTAGTTTAATATTAGTTAGTATTAGTGGAGTCGGGTCGGGTCTTTACCCACTGTCAGCTCGATCCACAGCCCATTTAAGGGGCGTATCTTGTGTAACTATAAATACCCCTCTCCCACCAAGGGAGAGGGTTGAACCTTTCATTCTTACAAGCTAATAGACATCAATTTCTCTCACTAGAAAGGCTTCCACTTTCCCTCTCTACATTCTTCCTATAATTCGATCCATAACTCTTTAAACCATCCATGTTTTGATTATTAGTATATTACATGATTTATTCTAAACGATTAGTGCACGAACATGTTTGGTTCTTCGTGATTGACACCCATGAAGTTAACTAGTTAAAATGGACATGTAAATGTTTAATCACGAGTATAGGTCAAAAGGACTCGCAGGAACTAATTCGGTAAATCATGTTTTCACAAAATTGAATTCTAATGACTTGGTTTTTTTATAAAAGTTCAAAGGTCGAAAGGGTTCAATTATCTAAACCAATACACGTGCATTTGCCATGATATGACCAATTCACTTGGAAAACGCATACAAATAATTTGTGTCTCATTGACTCACGTTTTATCCAAACATATCAAACACCATTACATGATAAAAAGCTATTTCTCTCACAAGTGCTTTTATTATATTGTTTGTTCGATTTCAAATTTATATGGTATTTAGGACAGTGACAATCCTATTTGCTTGTTTGCGTTACTATTATTTACACAATTCATCATTTCCCTTGTGACGACCTCTGTTTGCCACAAACCCTACTACAAACGGACGGTTTATACTTGCCCGTTTGAGTTGTTAAAAAGGATCGGTAATACGAGTTTATAAATTTAAAATTTGAGTGGCAAAACAACACATCAGTCGCATATTTTGACCCAAGTACGTTGCAATTTCGGTTGTGGAGAAATATACAATTCGTTAAACTCACTAATTACGAAAGCTCGTTCAATATATTTTCTTGCACTTTCTTGAACTCTTTTAAACTTCATTGTTTTTCCATCCCTTTATGGAATATGTTTTGACAAACGCATCCCATTGAGGATACATTTCATCCGCTAAATAGTTTCTCGTATCTGTTTTCCATTACTACAGATGGAGTTTTCGGAGCAATATGGTCAGTAAGGTCATCAAATAAGTTTGAAGTATGTAGAACATGTCATTGTTTTCCCCCGCAACACCAAAGTATGCATGCCAACTCCACAAATCATATAACGCAACGATTTCAAGCATTGGAGTTGGGTATTTATGATCACGCCTTTTGTATTGCAATCAATGCTCTGAGCATTTTCAGGAGTCCATGTTTTTCTTCGTGCAATACATATATATGTTGGATGTCATTAAAATCAGACGTTCTTAAATATTCCTCTAAGTGTAAAGTATATATACATTTAGTGAAGTTTTGTAAACAATCACGTGAACAATGTTCACCAATTTGCAAGTACTCGTCAAATGCATCGGGTAGGGCTGTAAACGAACAGATGAACATGAACAAAGCTTTGTTCATGTTAGTTTGTTTAATTTTAACCGGACAAATAAACGGACACGAACGCTTAAATTGACGAATTTTCTTGTTCATGTTAGTTTATTAAGAAAATGAATTGTTCATGTTCGTTCATTAAGAAACGAAATGAACCATAAATGATCGAACATAAATGAGAGTAGAAAAAAAATAAACTTTACTAAATTAAGCAAAATATTTTGTTTTATAAGTGTTGCTTTGTTTAAACTAACCAGTTTTAAAAGAGTGCAATTAAAAGATATGATATATGAACAAAAACAAATAAATAAACATAAACGAACGTTATTAAATACATAATTTGACGTTCATGAACATAAATAAACAAACACGACTTTTGTTCATGTTCGTTCATTTAACTACACGAACGTATAATATTATTTATGTTCGTTCATTTAATAAATAAACGAGCTTTTTACCGAATGGTTCATGAAATATTCACTGAATGTTTAGTTCGTTTATAGCCCTAGCATTGGGGGTTTTGTCGTATGCCAATTGGCGTATGGCTGATGTGCATTTCATAAGATGACGAATACTTAAACGACTTGTAAAATCCGGTCGTTGTTTAAAAAAGAGAAAGTGTTCGGAAAGAGGTTCAACATTGTAATTGGTAATATCATTGACCATTTCTTTAAAAAGTTTTGAACTCATACGATGCCTTCATCTAAAATTCCTCTCCGAGTATTTAGGTGGATTGTTTTCGTCGCCAAAATAATCTTTCAAAAGCCGTTGTTCTGCAATCTCTCATTCACGTGGTATTGGTGTCCTTGTGTGAGGACCCAAACTCTCGACTTGATAATTACCTAAATTTCAAAATTGTTCATAAACTTGAAAAAAATCCGTGTATACTTACTCGGATCGTTTTGAAAGTAAACATAGTAATGATCATAGTTGGGATTTATAACTTTTTTAAGGTAATAAGTATATTGTGATCAAGAGATAAATGTGTGTTAAAATGGTAGAAATAAATGGGTATTTATTTATAGGACTTTAAAAGGTCAAAATACCAGAAAAAGTTAGAATTTTATGCACCCCAACGAATACATTTTAGAAGACATATATATATATATATATATATATATATATATATATATATATATATATATATATATATATATATATATATATATATATATATATATATTACAAATTTGGTATATAGCCGTTACATTTAAAAAAAAAAAAAAAAAAAAAAAAAAAAAAAAAAAAAACTATTGATAATTTGTGTTGTGGTCACGACGCGACACCCTATAATGGCAGGGTCGGTGTAATTGGCTCGGGCCATAAGCAGAAAACGCAAGCCATAACGCACCGTACCTGATGCTTTAGTAAAGCTCAACAGACACGATAACAAGAATTCACTTACCATACATGAAGCTAATCATACCCTTGCATGAAAACATAAAAGCTTACACTTAATTTAGGGTGAACTTATCCATACTCCCTAGTTTCATATTTGCCCCCCCCCCCCCCCCCCCCCCTTACTTTTTTTTTTCTATTGATTTGTTCTAGAAATAACAGGCAATAAATATATTTTTCTGCCGTCAGTTTGTTACATGAATAACATTGTTCCGGTATATATATGTTAATCGATATATTTTTCTGTCAGTTAAACAAAGTTAAATCATTCGTTAAAAAAAAAAAGAAAAAAAAAATCGATATAAAAAACTTTAGACAAAACAAATCTAAACGATGATTACAAATAATTATTGATGAACACGATCAATATAAATTATTTATAGTTATTTATAAATAAAAATACACATATGCTCAATAAATTAGACTTATGTTAAAACTCCGTTAGTGTGACTTATGTCAAAAGCCCGTGCGTTCACGGTTCTAAAACTAGTCTCAATAATAACATCAACTAATGAAATGACAAAAAGTAACCGGTGACCGTCCCAGAATTTTTAAGAGGGTGTTGCACAAAAGAAATGTTGGGCTAACTAAAGTTACACCGGAAGAAACTAAAGTGGCAAAATAATAATAATAATAATAATAATAATAATAATAATAATAATAATAATAATAATAATAATAATAATAATAAATAAATAAATAAATAAATAAAATTGCGCATACCACAAAAATGACAGTTTTAAAATCTTTTTACACTTTGTGATCTAAAATTGGTATAGCCCGTTCCGGCATATATGTAGGTCCGTCCACCAAAAGAAACAGAAGTTATAAGAATTAGTTTGAAAATCTTGACTGTTTTAGCATGGTTCTTATAGTTGTAGTTTTCAAAACCGTTCAATAAATAAGACTTTCATTTAGAAATGAATTTTTTTATTTTATGATACCACGATTTAAGGTTTGAGACATCAGGCATCATTGTTCGTATATAATGAAATTCCATTGTATGGTTTTTAAGATAAGCATATATAATGGGAACAAAACATGTGCATAGTTAAATTGCTTCACTTTAAAGCTTTCATATTCTCTTTCACTTTAAAATAATAAGTGATCTATAATTTACCATTTATATAAAAATGTTATATAGGAAATGATGTTACTAATACTATGTTAATGTATGTTGTCCCTCAGCTGCCCATCTGTTATAGCACAAAATCTAGTCGAATGTGCATGTATTGAGCTGGTTTCACAAACTTAATCTGGGGCTATATTTCCTTGCTAATGCATTACATGGTTGTAGTTCTTTGTGATTCAAGACATAAACCATAAACGAGTTATGTTCTTACTAATTTTTTTCTTTCAATCAATCAAATAATAGGTGTAGTAACTTAAGTTTATATACGTTGAAATATTAGCTGACACTGCTAATGAGGTACCAGGCGCAAATGAGTTATGGTGTTTTGCCGTTTGCACCAAGGTCGGACCTAAAAAGGGTTCCCAAAAATTTCCGTAAGCCACTTAGCCACATGGAATGTTGGGCTTTTGGCGCATAAAAATAAGGGTGTTCATCGGTTCGGTTATCGGGTTATTCGGTTTATTCAGTTCGGTTTGTTCGGTTAATTTTTTTTCTGGGTCAAACCGAAAACCAAACCGAATCGAATTTAAATTTGATTCAACCGAACCGAAAACCGAACCCCTATAACTGAAAACCGAACCGAATAACCCGAATTACATAATTTTAATTATTTTTTATTTAATTATATATATTTTTAGAACAAAATTTTTTGTCAAGCTTAAATAATGTTATATTTATATTAAAAAAGACTTTTAGTGATTAGTTATATATATATATATATATATATATATATATATATATATATATATATATATATATATATATATATACAAGCGTTCAAATGAGAAGTCTAATTTTTGTGAGAACACGAGAAAAGATCTGGACCTTAGGATCAAATCAATCTCATCTAAGATCAATCTGGGCGAAATGGCATTTTTGTAAATATTCACCCCAAAATCATAGGGGTCTAACTGAATTATTTTCATTTGTTCCCACCCCAAAAAAAAGTATCCGATTTCTCTCTCTATCCATAAAAAAACACACGCTGACCACCGTCACCTCCCTTCTCCACTGACTACCATCTCCTCCGATCTCCACCGACCACAACGACACAAACCACTGTTACAGGACCAATCGCCGCCATAGCAACACCTTTCTGATCTCCATCATCTCCATGAGCTTATAGTTGTCTGCTTTTGAAATTTGGAGGTTATTAGGTTAAAATTCGCTCTTCAAAAGGTTAAACTCTTACACTTTCGTTATTCGGATGTTTATAATCTGTGTTTAATTCGAATATTGCTTTTTTATAATCGGTGTTTATAATCAGATATTTTCTCATTTAGTTTATTATGCATACCAACTGTTTGATGAAATGCCTGAACCAGTATGTAGCAACCTGTGAACTTTTTCTGGTGATTCACGACTGTTATTTTAGTTGTCTTGATAGTACTTACGGTTATATCTTGTATGTGGCTTGAAATAAGGTACTGATATTTTAGAGGCTTTAAATAAGGTATCAAATACCTTTACATGTGAAGAAAGAAGGTATCGAATACCTTCACATGTGAAGAAATAAGGTATTGTCATATCTAACAAGGCATTAGATGTTATAAGCAAATTTCTTCACTTGTGAAGGTATTCAATACTTGGCATAAACGATTGTTCTTTATCACTATGAGGATTGGGTAGAACACAGGATATGATTACCATTCTAGAGTCACTCTTCCGCATGCTATTCATTCTTTTTGATTGTTTTTGTTGTGCCTCTTGGCTGTTCATACCTTTCGAGTAATTTGAACTAGGTGTCAGAGTTGCGGCAGTAGCATAGTGATAAAGAACAATCGTTTATGCCAAGTAGTTTGAAAATTTTGTAAGTTTAAGATTCTGTGTATCACTATGCCAAGGCGGAATAAAAGTCTAGGATCATATTCCTTACGTAATTGGTTGACAATATGTAAATGATAGAGATAAAAAAAACTTTCCTTGTTTGAAACATCTTAATCTACTTATTTGGCCGTAAAATTTGGATGGTTAGGCTTTGAAATCATAAGTTTGATCTCACATGAAATCGTTTGGTTTATAGCTAATGTTATACAGTACTAATGTTATAATAGATAATTTGAAGTTTTGAACATACATAGCTTTGCGCTCAGTGCTGCACAAGGAGGTGTAGTGTGCACGCTGTTCAACTAAGTATGTATTGTAGAGCGTATCTATTAGTCGGATTATCATATATGGTTGATTTCTGCATAATTGTTTGTATAGTCTAATGACAACAAATAAGAGTGGTATAGATTTCATCCCAAGTTAAGACAAAACATTCCCTTATAATGTGAAGTTATTTCATTATTTTCAACGAAGGTAATAGGATTTTATAATCATTAATAAACGTTTTCAAGCTCTGTATCAGCTTACTGGAACTTGACGGTGTTCGAGATTTGCTTAACTTTTCTTATGTTTGTCTGGTTATTTTGACGGTGTTCGAGATTCGCTTAACGTTTCTTTACTGTTCCTGTAAATATTCATTTGAACTTGTTTATTCAAGCCAAGCTTACCATTTTAGTCTTTATCTGATACACTATTTAGTTTCCAGGAAGAATTGAGAGCTCCACAAGAATCTCAACATGGTGAAATGGAGTCGATTGTTAAAAAACGTAATGGTTCAGTTCTGGGGAAGGGATCCATACTTAAGATGTACTTCTTTCCTAGTCAAAGAACTTCAAGCAATATACAAATCCACGGTGCTCCAGATGTTAACAAGGTAAGCTCAGACGTAACAGAACATTCATATTGAAATTGGAGTAATTAAATTTGAAACAATTTACTTATCTAGTATTTTCCAGATAGGTAGTTGTAGTTCTAATTTTGTTTGTGAAGGCTGTAATCCCACTGTTCACTCTCTTATAGCGAGCAAGCAGTGGCAAACATAGGATTACAATAGAGTTGGTTCACCATCATCTTAATAATAAAAACAGCAGTAAGGTTTTTCTTCCTTAGTCCTAAGATAAGATTCCAACTTTTGACTTTTGGGAGTCGAATTTCAAAGCAAAAATTTGTTTTCAAAGCAAAAGAGTTGTTTCATTATAGGTTGACATCAATTTAGAGTGACATGCTACGACCATTATATTTCCTGAAGCTAGGAACCTAGAGATATACCAAGCGTCATTGTCTAAGGTTGTCAAGGAATATTCCTAGCCTGTCAAGGAACCAGTTAGATGGGATCTACTTTCCTTTAAAACTGATGTGATCATAAGTTGCTCATATTTGAAAATTTATTTTAGAACAAAGGTAACATATGCTTCTTGTCTAGTTAAAATAAGAAATCCCAATTTTCAACCATGAAACTAGGAAGTGTAAGGAAAACAAGATACCAATTGAATAGCAAAGGCAGACAACATAACTTATATGCCCGCTAATAGATACTTACTTATCTCTTTGCAAGCCATTTCATTCTGGACTAGTTGGGTAGACTATAATTGATAACCCTTAAGGATAATAATAAGACAGAGCCATCTTGGAGCCTGGTAAAAGTTTCATTCTTGCATGCTCTCTTATCTCTTAAGGATTAGTTTTTCTTCACATGTGTAAATTTTTTAATGTCTAGTAAGTGTTTGATGAAATGTGTAGTTTTTCGTCACATGTGCAAAATTTTTAATGCCTATTAATGAAATGTGTAGTTTTTCTTCACATGTGCACAATTTTTAATGCCCATTAGGTATTTGATGAAATGTGTAGTTTTTCTTCACAAGTGCAAATTTTTTAATGCCTAGTAAGTGTTTGATGAAATGTGTAGTTTTTCTACACATGTGCAAAATTTTTAATGCCTATTAATGAAATGTGCAGTTTTTCTTCACATGTGCAAATTTTTTAATGCCTAGTAGGTGTTTGATGAAACGTGTAGTTTTTCTTCACATGTGCAAAATTTTTAATGCCTATTAATGAAATGTGTAGTTTTTCTTCACATGTGCCATTTTTTAATGCCGATTAGGTATTTGATGAAATGTGTAGTTTTTCTTCACAAGTGCAAATTTTTTAATGCCTAGTAGGTGTTTGATGAAATGTGTAGTTTTTCTTCACATGTGCAAAATTTTTAATGCCTATTAATGAAATGTGTAGTTTTTCTTCACGTGTGCAAATATTTTAATGCCGATTAGGTATTTGATGAAATGTGTAGTTTTTCTTCACATGTGCAAATTTTTTAATGCCTAGTAGGTGTTTGATGAAATATGTAGTTTTTCTTCACATGTGCAAAATTTTTAATGCCTATTAATGAAATGTGTAGTTTTTCTTCACATGTGCAAATTTTTTAATGCCTAGTAGGTGTTTGATGAAATGTGTAATTTTTCTTCATATGTGCAAATTTTTTAATGCCTAGTAGGTGTTTGATGAAATGTGTAGTTTTTCTTCACATGTGCAAAATTTTTAATGCCGATTAATGAAATGTGTAGTTTTTCTTCACATGTGCAAAATTTTTAATAGCCATTAGGTATTTGATGAAATGTGTAGTTTTTCTTTACAGGTGCAAATTTTTTAATGCCTAGTAGGTGTTTGATAAAATGTGTAGTTTTTCTTCACATGTGCAAAATTTTTAATGCCTATTAATGAAATGTGTAGTTTTTCTTCACATGTGCAAATTTTTTAATGCCCATTAGGTATTTGATGAAATGTGTAGTTTTTCTTCACATGTGCAAATTTTTTAATGCCTAGTAGGTGTTTGATGAAATGTGTAGTTTTTCTTCACATGTGCAAAATTTTTAATGCCTATTAATGAAATGTGTAGTTTTTCTTCACATGTGCAAATTTTTTAATGCCCATTAGGTATTTGATGAAATGTGTAGTTTTTCTTCACATCTATTGTGGTGGGTTAAAAAGGTCTAAATTAGAAGTAAACGCCCATAATTTTGTGAACCTTATTTAAGTTATGGGTCATGCTTATTCAGTGTTGTAAAAATCGGTCATGGCGGCCGATATGGCGGCGCCATGGCGCTTGGCGGTGGTCCACCGCCACGATATTTCCCATATCGGTCTAACTTGGCGTTTTGGTCAAAATCGGAGCTTGGCGGTCAAAATCGGTCAAAAATCGGCCTTGGCGGCGGTCGGTCAACGCCGGTCAACGCCAGATCTGGGTTTTTTTTTTTTTCAGATTCACGCCGGTCAACGCCGTTTAACTTCAGATCTAGGGTTTTTTTTTCATATTTACTTCAGATCTAGCCTAGATCTAGGGTTTTTTTTCATATTCCTTTATAATTTATGTTGTATTTCAAAAATATACATAAATTTCTTTATAATTTATGGTCTCCGATATATCACTGATATATCGCCGCCATATCGGTCTTGGCGCTTGGCGGTGGTCGACTGCCGAGGTACCGCCGAGCGATATTTACAACACTGTGCTTATTTGACATTAAAATGTTTAGGATTACTGAGAGATTAGCTAATTTAAAAGTTACTTTGTAAATTCTTCTATATGAGTTAATTTGAGTGTTCTCTCTTACTGAAAGCTCTTCTAAGAAACTCGATAGGGACCTCGTGATATTGACCAGATGAACCCCGGGTTTAAGCCTCCAAGCAACCTCGGAGTTCTGTTAGTTTGCTCGCATTAGAGTGTGCAAAATGGGTAGTTGGGCTGCTTGGACAAGTTAAAATGGGTAATTTTGTAGTGCAGGTTAGGTGCCTGGGTCTGATAGTTGATTTCTAAACAGTTTGTTGATGAGGATTCTGAATTTTTTAACTTTTCTTATATTATATACATAAATGTATAAACTATATTACCAATACAATAATCTCATCATGTTAATAAATAAAAACGATTCAAGATTTTGCAGGCATGAAAACCATTTTGGGTGACTTTCCACCTTTTTAACCCTGCACATTTCATTTATAGCTATCTCCTTATATGTTATCAGTTCGAACTATTAACAATAAGCTACAACCCAAACTGACCAATTTTTTCCTGTACATAGTTATGTTACCACCACAAAATCCACTGTCCTACTGTACCTAACAATCAGTTCTGCAAGAAAACCAATTTTGTGAATTTAAGCTTGTCACATGAGCATGACTCATTTGATATTAAAACTAGAGGTTGTAAAGACTTAGTTGGCATAGTTAGACAAAAATCCACTTGGGTGGCTTTTTGTAGATTATGTGTTTGAATACTAAAATTTCAAAACTAGTAGACTGAGCATCACAAAAGGTATACATTTTTTTTAATAATGACTCACCATGGTTATACTTTCATCCCTAATCTCAGCGCATTGTAAATATACATAGTTACATACAATGCCTATGCAACTGCAATCATACACCACATAGGATATAGATACTCATATACATTTCCCTTCCCTACCATATTGTAGCCACACCCTGTACATATACATCCATTGCTGATTTGAGTTGTTTGATGTGGTTATTGTTGTAAGTTGCAAAAATGAGCTTACAAAGAGGTGTTCCTTTTGAATATACTCGCATGATTCTAGCTCTTCACGGTAATGTAAAACCAAAAATCAAGTCCCATCAGTATGGGTTTCAGATTCCTGTTGAGGTGTGGAAAACTTTGAACAGGCTACATGTTTTTCTCCTCATCTTAATTTTGCGTAACAATACTTATTCACTCTTTTGCGTACATAATCTTGTATGGTTTGATTGTCAAATCCTGCCTTAATTCACTTCAGCATTTCAGGAAGCCATGGGCCCAAGATCACGAGCCTGTTAGAGATTTCCTGGATGCTGTAAAGGTATAATTCTCTCTCTTTCTCTCTTGTGACAAAATGGTTGGTTTCCATAACCGGTTTAGATAAAAATTTGAATCTCCTATGTGATTGATAATTATTCGAGTGGTTGATTCCAATAACTGTTATTAATTCAAATATCAATTGTTTTAAATATATCAATATAGAATATTATCAATACTTGAATATATATTTTGAGCGGTTTTTTAAACATTGTGACCCATTTTTGTTAGCTATATATATTTATTCTACCCATTTGATTCGTTATCAATAAATGTATTTTAAATTGTCTCATTTGCTCATAACATTCTGTGTTCACCTCACTTTACTTTTTGTTACCAGTCAATCAGGCCAATGGTGTTGATTGGATCATCAGGAGCTGGACAGACCTTTACTAAAGATGTCGTTGAAAGCTATGGCATCTTTTAATGAGGTACCTTGCTCTTACTAAGCATTAACTGACTTCTACTATCAATAACGCTAAACGAAAGCACACAATTAAATGCTTTATAATGAGTGTTTTAATGAAAAAAAAATCTTTGTATTTTATGATTATTGATCTATGCGGGTAATTGCTCACACTAGGTATGTGACAGGTGGATATTCCTGGTCCTCCTGGAGATAGTGCAGTCGAGATTGCTGAATTTATTCCTAGTATTTCTGTACTAAATGGTGTAAATACAACAAGAATTTTAGAATCTGGAAAGAGTGTGATTGATACAATGCTTCTTCCGCGTCTTCCTGAATTGACTACTGGTGAACCGTTACTTGATCGTGTATTGAATGCCATGTGGTTATACTTGATGTCTTATAGATTAGCAGATGAGGAGAAGATCAACGAGACATCTATATGGTATATCTTTCAGTTTATTAGGGCTCTATTTGTCACTCTCTTTTGTTATGCACATGCTAAACTAAAAGATACATACCTCCTAGATGTTCCTAAAAAGATTAATTTCATTGAAAGCTATATATACTAATATACTCCAATAAATGACTTTATTGCAATTTGATGTGCGTAGGGTTGCACTAGGTTTTACCTCTCGAGGGATCTCGAGAAGCTTACAACCCCCACCAGGCAGTGTACCTGATCGATGTAGTATAGTATAATGACAAGTACCGGGGGATTGATCGTTCAGCTAGGAATAGTGTCGCTAGGATTAGAAAACCTAAAGATTAAGTCTAGAGATGGGGGATGATTCTTTTTGTATTTTTATATTTTTTAGAAAGCAAGTAAAAATCTCGGGTTTGAAGGATTTGGGCGGAATTAGTTGTTAGTCAACTAACCCAATACTAAGATGCAATCAAAATAAAATACTAAATGAAATTAAAACTAATTATACTAAGGTTGTGAGCAATAAGTGGAGAAATGTGTTTACTTAGATTTCACTACTCCCTAGATATCTTTTACACGTTAATTACTTGTTATAGTTGCGTGGATGACGGATTGTATTCCTTAATACTATTCATGGGGTGGCGTACTTAACTCCCCAATCCTATGAGTGCCTACTTCACTCCTATGTCGAGCCGGCTAAGAAGCTCCTAACATGGGATCATTAGAATTTACTCATGCATTAAATACAACCAATAAAACATAGTACACATCGGTTCATGTTTCCTAAGACATTCAAGCATGTTACCAATTGGAGATCTGCCAGTTTTCTTAAGCCTAACATTGAAATCATTCATCCATTACAACCATAAACAAGTAATCAACACATAATTAACATCTAGGTTTCATTAGATCGAAGCAAACACAAGATAGATATAGCCTAACATGGTGGAATCAAGACAAGCACAAGATATAGACAACCAACACATAGACATATTGATTGAATTAAAAGAACACTTATCTCAATAACACATGTAAGGGTTCAAGGGCTGAAAACCCTTGAAAAACCTGTAAAATTCGTATATGGTTCGGCCTCAGGGTTTCTCCAAACTTGTTCCTCTTAATGAATGAAAATTAGAAAACTATATATAGATATTAGAGGCTGACGGCGTCAAGAACAAATGGGTGACGCCGTCATCTCGCCGCCAAAATAATCCTCGGAGTGACTTGATCTACATTTGACGCCGTCATGTAGTCCACTTTTGCAGGCCGTCACACATTTAACTCTTGACGCTCTACTTTGTGACGCCTTCATTTCTGTACTGGGTCGTCATGATCTTTACTCTTGACGCCGTCGGGAAAGTCTTCTTGACGCCGTCACACACTGTTCCCAGCATGGAAAATTAAGTCTTTGGCGTTTTCTTCACTTTTATGCTTCAAAAACGTCCGAATTGCTTCCTTTTCCAGATTTCACTCCCAAAGTACCTAAAATCACAAAAGGAATGATTTAGGGCAATATTTGATCAAATAAATTCAATTCCGGGCTTAAATGACCCCCTAAAAACGGATCATTTTTCGCCTCATCATATACCCTTACACTTGAGATTTGCTTGTCCTCAAGCAAATGCGCTTTTATTCTAATCAAAATACAAGTTAGGGGTCATTTAACACTAATATAAAAGTAATTACAACAGATAATCGTTCCACTAAAGACCAAAGACAAGCACGGAGGTCATATACTAGCACCTCACAAATAGTGTTTAGATACTCACATCTCTCGGGTATAATAAAGTATAAATTACAATATGGAAACGGAAGATATCTCTCACTACCTGTCATAGCAAAATAGATTACCATAGGCTTGGGAAAGGATCAAACCTCCACCACATGGCGTAAGCACCTAGGATAAACTATCAAAGAGGTCTTTTAAAGGGTTGTAACGTTAGGTGTAGGGATATGAAATACACGGTTTTGTTGGATATAGGCAGTCTTTACTGGTGGTGAGTTAACAATCTTGGTTAATTACATGTACAATATGGCGTTGCTAAGCCAAGACTAGACTCGACTTAAGCTAATAAATGAAAAATGACAAAAACATAAAACAAACATAGAATAAAAAGGGATGGTAGTCCGTATGTTTTTTCTCTTTTTTTTTCTCTATTTTTTTTTCAATTTTTTTTTTTTTTTTTTTTTTTTTTTTTTTTTTTTTTTTTTGCATACACTCTTACCCTACCATCCAAAATAATACATCATAGGGGATGAAAATTCCCCTTACACTTGAATTTTTACATACTTTACAATAAACTAATCTAATGACTCGAATTAAGAAAATCAAAACACTTGGAGTACTTTTAAGATTAACGCACATATGGGGATAATAAATGATGTTCTTCCCCATTACTCCATAAAATAAGTACTTTACCCATGAGTCCCAATCGTCCCAAAACAATATGTACAAGGATATGACTCGACTTAGCAACCATGTAATCAATTAGATAGTTAACTTAGGGTTTAACAAATAACAATAATGCACTAAAAATGAGCGCATACACGGAAGGCTAAGGCGATTTGGGTGTACATTTAAGTGGGGTGTAACAAATTCTTCCTTTAAGTAAAATGCTTAAAGTTAGAAACGAAAAGATAGGCTCGGAGGGGTGTACTAGGGGTTTCGTGTACTAAAAATGAGTACAACGCTAAGGTGTGGGAAAAATTAGTTGACTTAACTAGCCAAGTAATATGACTTAAATGGTCAAGTAATTATAATACGGGTTTAACACAAGGGTGATCCTAATGCCTCTTATCATGTAGTAAATCCTACTACATGAATGTAGTCTCACTAGCGGTCTCGGGATGCATCACTAACGCAAGTTCTAGAATCTAAATGCTACCGGTACACTCATAAGGACTAATAGTAAATGCTTTTCCTATCAAATCTAAAGGCGAACCTCACATATTTGGGTGGAAAATTTTTCTGAATGATACGGTTATGTGCTAGTCATACAATCTCCTATCCATGAGACGCTTGCTATGGCTAAAGTTTCACTCCTAAATGTTGTAAAAAAAATTTTAATTTGGCGCTAAAATTGCACTAACAAGTATTTCTCATAGTTTTATTACACATTTACTATCAAACAAACAAACTCAAGCGAAAGTGTATCTGTAAGGTATCATCATTTTACCCTCCCCTTACACTTAAGATGAACATTGTCCCCAATGTTCAAGTAAAGAATGTAAAAGTGAAATAAGTAAAAAGAATGAAATCAAATACTCCCCTGATTCGCTCGGTATGGATAATAAGGTGGCCAGGTTAGATCTTCCTCCAAGAAAATGAACAATCAAAGCTTCCCTTCCAGAAAAATAATCATCTTCTTGTCATACATAACCTGTAAATCCTGAGAAAACAGACAAGGCAACCTCGCATAAAATCGGCGGCAATCTACATAAGTTACTAAATCCTAGAAAACAAAGTAAGATATAATGCTTGTGGAATGAAGTTTGCAGATTTCCTGGAGATTATAAAACTTAATAATTCAACAAAAACTTTAAGACTCCGTTAGAAAAACAAAACCGGTAAAATTTCCAGATTTTTACCCGTGACGCCGTCAAGAGCAAGCTCATGACGCCGTCAGAAGTGACCTGCAGAAATTCTTATGTTAAGTTTCCAGAAAATTTCTGGAAAAACTTGGTCCTACTTCCTGGAAAATCCTGCAAAACTTCATTATGACTCGATACAAGCATTTGACTCTAACAATTACGAATATACATGTTCACTTAATATTGTGGAGAGTCATGATCGGTTTGTTTCTTAAAAACATATTTGGGGTTTCCCCTTACACTTATCTTTTGCAAAAATACTTTTAGGTGGAGTTAAGACTAGGCCAAAACAACAAAGTAAAGTATTTCCACTATTTAGTTTAGAAACATGATCTACCAACAATAAAAATAAAGCATGCATACGGAAGCAAATAACAAACAAACAAAATAAAAATCACACAAAAGCATGGGTTGCCTCCCAAGAAGCGTTTTTCTTTATTTACGAGTCTTGTAGCTAGACTCAAGGTCATGGGTTACTACGTGACCTCATCCCTTGAGACGATGTACCCCATGTAGTCGTGATCATTACTATTATGGTGGTAATGCCTCAATCTGTCGACATTTGCAATCACCCCCCCCACCTACTTTCCTTCTCAGGGTAGCCATCCCATCTTGGCTCATGCTCTCAATTGTGAAAGGCCCATACCACCAAGGACTCGGTTTATCGGGTGGTCTCGTTGTTTCTAAATGTCTTAAGAGTACCAAGTTCCCCTCCTCAAATGGTACATGGTTTTCTGCTAGTCGATTATGTTCGAATTCCACATGAACTTTATTGCTTTTGCTTCTTTCGTATTTAGCCTCCTTGTAGCTTTTGATTCTTGCCTCCCATGCAAGAATTTTGTTCTGAACACGAATGGGTGTCGTGTCAATGTTGTTTTTGAGCTTTCTCCAACTCAAATTCTCATGCCCACTTCGCGGGGTCATGGGGAAGCTAATCTTTCTTTTTCCAGATTTGAGCTCAATTTTCCTGCCTTCATACTTAATGACAGCCCTAGCGGTGGCGAGGAATGGTTCCCCAAGGATTATTGGCATGCATCCATCTCCCTTATCATCGATGATCATGAAATCAACGGGGTACATGAGCCCTGTGACATTAACTAACACATCTTCTGCGATCCCTAGGGGGTATACGTAAGAGTGTCCAGCGAGGGATAACCTAACACGAGTGGGGGCTGGCATTTTTGACGTTAGTTGGATGTAAATAGTTAGGGGCATAAGATTTACTTCCGATCCTTGGTCGGCGAAAGCACTAAGATATTTCAAATCCCCGATGCTAGTTGGTATCTCAAAGTTCCCACACGCCATCTGCTTAGTAGCCACTTTTTGTACCAATAGTCTCTCGAATATTGGCCCCCCAGGTAACGTATCATACTCATCTTCTCCCCCTTCCTCCTTCTCAAAACTCTGTTTGGAAGGTTGGTTACGCCCGTCATCCTTTATCCAATTTGTTATAGTGTTTTCATTTATATCATGTTTCAGGTAGTAACTCAGGTTGGGATTTTGGTGGCTCTTCTAAGGTTTGTGTAGTAGGGGTTTCTTCCTTCTTATTATCCTTGTGGGCAATTGTGATGGAATTAACAAATTGGGTAGTAGGGATGACGCTTTCTTTCCTTAGTAGCATTTTTTCGGGGGTTCTCTGCTTGGTATACTCCTCCAATAGACTCATCATCTCATTCATTTTCTCTTGCATCTCCTCTTTTTGCTTATAAACTGCTTCCTCGAATCTAGTGAGCCGATCAGAATGAGTTGCCATGTATTCCCTCATTCTAGCTTCAAATTCCGGGCTAAGTTTCTTGGGAGGGGAATAAGGTGGGGCATAGTTTGGAAAAGTCTCGACATTCTCTCTAGAGGGTGACTCTGATAATGGTGTTGAAGTCGTTTTCGAGACAGAATTAGTAGTAGCCCGCTTAGGACTCAGGGGTCTCCTTTGCCTTTCCTCAAAATAGTCAACTTTTGCCTCGAGCTTGCATAGAAGTTCATCGGGGATTTCGGTAATCCCTTCAGGTGTTGAGATTGCATTGATGGCGCTTTTATCGTATGATTAAACTCCCACATCTCTTGATTATCGGCGGCAAGCTCTTCAATAATTGCCCAGGACTCCTCGACGTTCTTATCACACAGTTTACCTCCCGCGGCCCTATTGATTGTACGTTTAGTGTGATAGTCAACATGGTCGTAGAAAATCTGAACTAATTACCAAAGGTTTATACCATGATGAGGGACCTTATGAAGGAGATTCTTAAAACGAGCCCATGCTTCGTAGAAAGTTTCACCCTGATGTTGTTCAAACATCAAAATGTCATTTCTAAGCATTGCAGTCTTCCCCGGTGGGAAAAATTGAGTAAGGAAGCGATTGCTGAGATTATCCCATGTGGTGATGGATCCCGCGGGTAAACGCTCAAGCCATTGACTAGCTTGATCACGTAGAGAGAATTGGAATAGGCGTAATCGGGTTGTCTCTCTAGTTGCAACATCTAGGTCTATGGAATCTACGATTTTAAGGAAATCCTTAAGATGTTGATTTGGATCTTCGGAACGAAGTTCATGGAATGCACATCCGCTTTGCACCAACTGGATGGTGTCGGATCGCAAGGGGGTCACATTGGCTCCGGTGAGCTCAATGGTGTTTCGGTAGCCTTGGTGGCTAGGTCGGGAATACTCTCCTAAGGTTCGGGGCCTAAGAGGTTGTAGTGGTGGGTTTTGTTGTGGTGGGATGACGGGTTCAAAGATGTTCCCATCGTCCATGATGTCGGGTGGTGAAGAGTAACGAACAAAAACACAAAGAAATAAGATAGACTAAAGAGAACCTAAAAATAAAAAATAAAATCTTACTAGAAAGGAATCTAGCAAGTAGACCTAATAAAAAGAGATTCTAACCTAGACAATAACTATTCCCCGGGCTGCGGCGTCAAAAACTTGATGTGCGTAGGGTTGCACCAGGTTTTACCTCTCGAGGGATCTCGAGAAGCTTACAACCCCCACCAGGCAGTGTACCTGATCGATGTAGTATAGTATAATGACAAGTACCGGGGGATTGATCGTTCAGCTAGGAATAGTGTCGCTAGGATTAGAAAACCTAATGATTAAGTCTAGAGATGGGGGATGATTCTTTTTGTATTATTATATTTTTTAGAAAGCAAGTAAAAATCTCGGGTTTGAAGGATTTGGGCGGAATTAGTTGCTAGTCAACTAACCCAATACTAAGATGCAATCAAAATAAAATACTAAAAATGAAATTAAAACTAATTATACTAAGGTTGTGAGCAATAAGTGGAGAAATGTGTTTACTTAGATTTCACTACTCCCTAGATATCTTTTACACGTTAATTACTTGTTATAGTTGCGTGGATGATGGATTGTATTCCTTAATACCATTCATGGGGTGGCGTACTTAACTCCCCAATCCTATGAGTGCCTACTTCACTCCTATGTCGAGCCGGCTAAGAAGCTCCTAACATGGGATCATTAGAATTTACACATGCATTAAATACAACCAGTAAAACCTAGTACACATCGGTTCATGTTTCCTAAGACGTTCAAGCATGTTACCAATTGGAGATCTGCCAGTTTTCTTAAGTCTAACATTGAAATCATTCATCCATTACAACCATAAACAAGTAATCAACACATAATTAACATCTAGGTTTCATTAGATCTAAGCAAACACAAGATAGATCTAGCCTAACATGGTGGAATCAAGACAAGCACAAGATATAGGCAACCAACACATAGACATATTGATTGAATTAAAAGAACACTTATCTCAATAACACATGTAAGGGTTCAAGGGCTGAAACCCTTGAAAAACCTGTAAAATTCGTATATGGTTCGGCCTTAGGGTTTCTCCAAACTTGTTCCTCTTAATGAATGAAAATTAGAAAACTATATATAGATATTAGAGGCTGACGGCGTCAAGAACGAATGGGTGACGCCGTCATCTCGCCGCCAAAATAATCCTCGGACTACCTTGATCTACATTTGACGCCGTCATGTAGTCCACTTTTGCAGGCCATCACACATTTAACTCTTGACGCTCTACTTTGTGACGCCTTCATTTCTGTACTGGGTCGTCATGATCTTTACTCTTGACGCCGTCAGGAAAGTCTTCTTGACGCCGTCACACACTGTTCCCAGCATGGAAAATTAAGTCTTTGGCGTTTTCTTCACTTTTATGCTTCAAAAATGTCCGAATTGCTTCCTTTTCCAGATTTCACTCCCAAAGTACCTAAAATCACAAAAGGAACGATTTAGGGCAATATTTGATCAAATAAATTCAATTCCGGGCTTAAATGACCCCCTAAAAACGGATCATTTTTCGCCTCATCACAATTCCCCTAAAATACCATGTTGCCTGTTTCTATAAATTACAACATTTTATAGCAATTCAAATATATAAAAAGCTGTATTTCCATGAAAATTACTTGTTATTGCCTTCTGTGTTGTAGGTATGTGATGGATGAATTGGTTTCAGCAGTGCTACACAATGATTTGCCAAATTTCATAGTAGCACCGTTCCTTTACATATCTGATGGAAAACTAGAGTCAGCTGTCAGGTCCTCTATTCTTATTAGTACTCTGTATTGGTTTAATTTGTTCATTTTCTAACTAATCTATTTGCCTAACACTCAAAATAATTAAAATCCAAGTCACATATTCAGTCAGCCCAATAAAGGAGCTTTAAACAAACTTACCAAAGCAAATGTCTATTTGCTTGTGATTTTCTTTTCTTTTAATGCTGATTGGATTACCATTTTCAGCTTTACAATCTTTGGCCAACCAAAGATATCCAATCTGGTGATGAGTGCACTCGCTTATCTATTTGGCATTGGAGAGGAGAAACAACGTTCTGCTAGGCTTACTTCTTGGTTTCATACTCCACAGAAGTACTTTATCAAAGAATGCATGTTTTATCATAAGATTGTTAATTTGTTATTATAATCATCATAAGCTAGTATTAAAACTACCATTTATGTTCAAATCTCATCAATCCTACAGGAGTATGAAAATTATTGGCAGAATATGAGGTTAAAAAGTTCTTCCTCAGTCAACAATGCATCAAGTACCAGTAGTGTGAAACGTAACGATGGACTTCCTCTGCGTGTTTATACCAATCTACCACCAGTTGAAGAATATTTAACACACCCAAGTTTCATACTCAGTACGTGTTGTTAATTTATAAATAGATTCTTTCTTCTGGATCTTCTGGAGTTGGCATACTGGGTGGTTAGATGGGTTGTGTTAACGGTCAAAATGGGTATTCTCTGAAAGAAGTTGTTTACTTTAACAATTAGTACGTCTATGATTTCAAATATTCTGTTGTCAACTTTTAAGCTATTTGACCCATCCGAATCATTCCCTTTTTAGCTAACTTTCTTCTATTTTAGTCATTTGACCCGTTAGTAAAACAAAACCGTAAAATGCGTCAAAATTCTTGTATGTCTCAAAAAACTAATATTGATATTGTATGGTTACAGCCGAAAGAAGCATATATAATATGGACAAGCATGCAAGTGGATGAGGAAACAAGGAAAGCTATAGGGCTCAATGATCAACAAATCATTAATCAATTTCCTTTTGAAGCTACTTAGCAGAAACAGTTCAAAAGGTCATATGATCTTCTCCTATGTGATTGATAATTATTCGAGTGGTTGATTCCAATGTTCTGCTAGGCTTTTGCCGGCAATTTGTCTGCAATTATACGTCTTATGGAAACCGGCCCAAAAATACGTCAAAAGTATATAGAGCAGTGATGAGTGTGTAAATACTCATCATTTTTATCGTATCTGAACAGCCAAAACGTCCAAAAACACTCAAAAATGCATCAAATACAGAAATTATCCCAAAAGTGTGTTTTATATGTTTTAGATGCAAAATGTTTAAAAACAAATGAAAAACGAACAAAGTTTGCATAATTGGCAGTTTCAGTCCCTCAAGTTTCAAAAATTGACAAAACTAGTCCCTGAAGGTTTAAAATAAAAGAAAAGTCAATCCAAGGTTTTTAAAAGTCAAAAACTATCAAATCAAGTCCTTGGGTGAAAAGTTTCAGAAAATAACATAATTGGTCCCTCAGGTTTCAAAGTTGGCAATGTAGTCCCCGGGTATTTAAAAAATGGAAAATATTAAATATTGCCTTTGTAATATTCACATGTGTCAAAATTAGTCCTTGTTGCAACTTTGTAATATTGGCAGTTGTGGTCCTCAAAGTTTCAGCAGTTTGTAAATTTAGTCCTTGGGCTCAATTCCATACAAACCAAACGGGCCATGTTATTATTCCTCATTTAAATCCAAAATCAAACACAAACAAAACACCCAACACCCCAGCCCATGTACCTTGGCTCAAGTCACAACCAGCCCACCACCACCCTTTAATATTAAAACGGGGTCAAACCCCAACTTTGACCCTGCCCTTTGACCCCCTTTGTCCGTCTCCTCCACCTCACCTCTCCACTCACTGCTACCCTCCTGCACACTCAACCCTCCCCCTTGCCTAACCAAACAACCATAACACTCCAAACAACCCCTCTGGCTTCAATTATCTAGGGAAACAGACAAAAAGGTTTTGGCGCCAAGAATTTTAAACGGCCAAGATCAAACATGATAATCCAATGGTCACAACTCATGCTGGGAAAAGACAAAGTGGTAATCAGAAACCCTAATGTTGAGCTATTTAAATGAAGGGAAGCAGTGGTGCATGTAGTTAGTTTTTTAGTTGTAATTTAGCCAATTTCAAAATATTGTAATTCTTGATTTCCAGTATTGTAATTGTTATTCTCATTTAATCTAAGACTTCATTTCAGAAATTCAATTCTCAATTCCATTTTCAGTTTCATTAACAATAAATATAAAAAAAATAAACAGAAAATATAAAAAAAAATATAAAAAGTGAAGGTAAAGCATGGAGCAGGGTTTATAAGGGATGGCCTTGGTTTAGAACTTCATGGGGAGTATAGGAATGTGATAAGTGGTCCTTGGTTTCATGTCCTGGCTGGGATGCTCATTGTAAGCTCTTTGTCAAAATTTTAGCTTCCTGTTATATTAAGGCTTTGTATTTGTTCATTTCTGAATGTTTGGATTTATTTAGTGTAGTTAAGTTATAATATTGCTTAGTATTGTACAATTGATAACTAGATTGCTTTGTGCTTAAATTGTCTCTTTTAACTGAAAATTATAGATTTGTAGTGATTTTAGAGTAATTGTAGTTATTGTTGTGGATTTGTGTTTAGACAGACTTGTTATATCATAGTGTATCCTTGTGTGTCATTTGCATGGCTTAAATCCTTTTATTGTTTCAAAAATCACCAAGACAGTGATTTAAAGGAGTGTTTGGATCTATGTTGAACACTGTGACATAAGTTGTGTTTGTTGGTAACTTGGGTTTAAACACCTCTCTTTTGAAGTTATATACTCAGTCAAACAACAAAATCCAGTGTATGCTTTTGTAAAAGTCAAAATGACCTTCAATCTCAATTTCAAGACTAACTGTGTAAAGATTGAGTATGCTTATCATGTCTTTTGTTGTATAAGTAGCCAAGCAAGCTTATTTCAGTTCCATAATAGCCTAGTACAACTTATTTAGTCATAAAAGTTCATTAGAAAGTCACAAAAGTCAAAGTGTTACAAGATTGTCAAAAGTCAAAAATGTCAAAACCATCAGAATCTCACTTTTAGTGAGATTTTTCCTGATTTTTGAGAGTGGAATTAGCACTTGAAATTTTTTGGGGTTAAAGTATCTCATCTTAACTATAAGGATTCATGTTCAGCTTATTTTCTGGAATTTTTGTGTGGCTTGTGCTCAGGCTTTTTTGAGGCTGCAGGGAATGCAACCTCCCCTGCACCATAGCATCATGAGCATTAACCTTAGCTTATTTTTACACATCCAGTGGACCCCACAGTTGATAATCTAGATTTTTAGGAAGGTTTGGAGTAGGGCTTGTTAGTTTTGAGCTTATTTCACCAGTTGGCTTATTTGCTTATTGTCTTATTTGGTCTTAAACCTCACCTGTCTCAGGAACCATATTAGGTTTTCAGATTTGACCCATCTTTCACAAGCTCACACAGAGCATTGATAGTGGACCCCACCACTAGCCCTTTGGCTTTTTGAAGAGCTGAACAGCTCAGCTTTTGACTCCTGAGCTTATTTTACACATTTGCTCATTCTTGCTTAACTTATTTGAGCTTTTTCTGAGGCCTATACAAGACCCCCATACTGATCACTCAGGTTTTGAACCTAAGTTCCAAGGCTCATACAGAGCTTATTAATAAGCAATAAGCAGAGCTTATTGGCTTATTTTGTACCCTGCCAGCCACCCTTGACAGGTCATTTGCTTATTTGAACCTTCTTTCACCTCTGCGGACCCCACAGAGGTCCAAAAAGACCCTTGTAGGCCTGTTTGGTCCTGTGTTTTGGCTTAGTGCTTAATTGGTATTTTCAGCTTATTCTTGTGCTTATTTGGGATCTTTTCCCTCATTTCAAGTTTGTCTCAATTTGTATTAACTTATTTGGCCATAAGGTAACTTGATAATAGCTTTTTCAACAAACCACAAATCCTAATAAGCTAAAGTTAATAATCTGTTAAGCACTTAGGTTTCCCAAGTGCTTATTTTTGTGTTCTAACCGAAGTTCCTTCACAAAAAGTTCCTCATTCCAGTACTTAAAGTAGTTTGTAAAAGAAAATTTAGAAAAAACCAAAAATAAATAAAGTGATAGCTTCTATTTAAGCCATTTGGCTTATTTTTCTGCTTATTTATAAGCACTTCTCATTTTTAAATTTTTCTTAGGTTTATTATAACTAAAAATAATTTTAGGAATTTTTTTAGATTTTTCTTTTGTCATTTAGTATTTTTTATAATTTAGTTTAATTTAAATTAATTAAATAATTAGTTTTAATTAATAATTAATAATTAAAAAGTAGAAAAAATAGGTTTTCTGTTTTAAAATTAGTTTTATAATATTTTAGATTTTTCTAAATTTAATTTTCATTTTTCTAGTTAATTTTCATAATTAATTAATAATTAGTGTAATTTAGTTAAATAAAAAGTAATTAATAATTAATTAATAGTAATTAATTAAATAGTTGTAAAAATAATTTTAATTTTCTAAAAATTTTCTTAAGTCATTAGGATTGTAAAAATATAATTTTCACGTTCGTAGGAATTTATTTGCTCACGTTTCACTTTTTATTTCGCGCGTTCGCGTTTATTTTAAATTCAAACGCGCGTTTTAGGTTTAACTCACGTTTCTAGGTTATCTGATTATCAGTAATTGTTCCAATAGTGTTTCTAAGCTATTCTCAATCATAATCTCGTAGTTTAATCATAATAATCAAATTTCTGATCCTCCTGTTAAATCACCCGATCACTTAAAACGTTTTTAAATACAATTGCTTACCTCGCTGGGACATAACGACCCGGGAATACACTGTACTCCTTGGTTAGTTGGTTTTAGACGTTTGACTTGGTTGACCATCACCTTGTAAACTTAGTTGACTGTTTAGACTCAATCAAAATTTGGCGCCGCTGCCGGGGAGGTAGCTGCGTAATCAAAACGTTTTTTTAGAGATTAGTGGTTTTTCATTCGTCATTGTATAAACACCACCAACTTTTTGTAAATTTAAATCATAAAACAAAAACGTCATTAACACTTTTCCTAAAGTGTTAACAACACCAAAAAAATCAAAAACAAACAAAACAGATCGTTACGTTTTCTATATCGTGTTTCTTTTAAGGTGATTCTTAAAGAGATACGATTTTGGTAAACAAAACGACACCAAAAATATTATCCAAAAGTTTTTAACCCATACACAAAAACCCAAAAACATTCGTCTCTTTCTTGTGAATAATAATTCTACATAAAAATAAACCGTCGCAAACCAAGACAGAACACCTACTAACTGGGGGTGTGAACATAATAAGTCCCCAAACTAAAGATAAAAACTTGCCTTTGTATCCTTGTGAGTGGTGTACCTTTCTTAAAGAAGCCATTCACTCGTGATTATTGGTTTAAGTTCACTGTTGATTTGCCTCGATTTTGTTTTGATTGATTTTTGCTCCTAGTGCATGCGCACTCGCTCTTCTAGGTCTACTAGCCCATTACGTGAGCTTGTAAGAAAACCTAGAAGACCTCGTAGACGTTCAGCACCAACAGTCAGATCTGAGATCCGTACTGTTTCCACTCTAGCTGTTACCATGGCAAAAGACCGCCCCATGTGTGAGCTTCTCCAAGCACCCATCGAGGGTTACGGAGATGTCATTGTTGTTCCAGCCATCGTGGCTGATAGTTTTGAGCTCAAAACCGGGTTACTTAATCTTGTAACCTCAAGTCAATTCTACGGTTTTGAGAGGGACGATCCTCATGCTCACATTCGATGGTTCAATAAAATCACTTCAACCATCAAATACAAGAATGTCCCCTGTGAAGCAATCAAGCTTCTTCTCTTCCCATTCTCACTAGAGGGTCAAGCCCGGATTTGGCTTGAGAAACAACCCCCTCGCTCAATTGAGACATGGGAAGACTTGGTAAAAAAGTTTGTGAATGAATTCTTCCCACCTTCAAAGACCACGAGTCTTAAGAACGAAATCACCAAGTTCACTCAAAAATAAGATGAATCATTTGGTGAAGCGTGGGATCGTTTCAAAGAATTACTTCACAAGTGTCCACATCATGGTTTCTCAGAGTTGATGCAACTTGATACTTTTTACAATGGCGTGAGCCAAGCTGATCAGGATTCACTCAATGCCTCTGCGGGATGTAATTTCTTGAGTAGAACCACCAAAGAAGCTTTGCAAATCATTGAAAATAAGTCCAAGGTCCGCTCTACGAGAAGCAAGCCGGTTGTTTCTCATCTTCTATGAGTCAATCTAGTACGGATGCTAAGATTGACAAGCTCACTGAAGCTATCCAAGCTTTGGTTCTCGCCCAAACAAAGAAAGTTTCATTTCCACAACATCCTCCACCTGCTGAGGTTAAAAAAGTGGAAGTCTGTGTAACTTGTGGTGGGGCCGCATGCCTACTACAATTGCACAGCTACTGATGGTTCCCCATATGAAGCTCATGCTATAGCCGGGTCTTCAAATCAAGGAGGCAATCAATACCGCCCTCCTATGGACCCGAACTATCGTCCTAATCATTACCCTGGACCACCTGGTTTTAATCAAAACCAAAATGTCCAAAACCGTAACCAGAATCAAAATAGAATGAACCAAGGTTATCAAAACCAAGGTAATTTCAATCAGGGTCACGGTTTTCAAAGTCAAAACCAAGGGTTCCAAAATCAAGGAAACTTTAATCGGAACCAAGGTCAGGGTAACCCCAATCAAGGGTACTTTCATGAAAACAACAACCAGAATCAAAGGAATTTCCAACACCAAACTCAAGGAAATTTCCAAAATCAAGGTCCCAACCAAAACAATCGTGCTCCAAATGTTCCTAACAATCAAGCCATTGTTCCAACTGGGCATTCATCTGACGAGTTGTTAAAACAATTCATGAAGTCCCAAGAAGAATTGAACAAGTTGTTGGTTAGCCAGATTTCTGACATCAAGAAGTCTTTAAATAATCGACCCTCGGGCTCAGGTACTATTTTACCTAGCAACACGATCGCTAATCCGAGGGGCGATGCAAAAGCGATAACAACACAAAGTGGTGCTTCATATGATGAACCCGCGATTCCTACTACCTCTTCTTCCTCTCCTCCAAAGGTAGTGGAACGTGAACCTGAGGTGACAAAGGACAAGGTTCAATCTAATAGTCCACGAAGTACCGCACATGTCCACCCTCAGGTTATCCCATAAACCATGCCGAAACCTGGAGTTGTCTTTGATCCACCTAAGACTCCAGCTGAGAACCCTAAATCCAAAACTTCTATTCCTTACCCATCACGCTTGAATGAGCAAAAGCTCCGCGAAAAGGCTAGTCACCAAATGGATAAGTTCTTCCAAATCTTTCAAGATTTGCACTTTGACATTAGCTTCGCGGATGCTATAATCTTGATGCCCAAATTTGCATCAATAATTAAGAATCTGTTAAGTAATAGGGAAAAACTCTTTGAGATGGCAAGAACTCCTCTAAATGAGAATTGCTCAGCAGTTCTTTTGAAAAAGCTTCCCGAGAAGCTTGGAGATCCCGAAAAATTCCTCATTCCATGTATTTTTCCTGGGATGGTTGAATGCTTTGCCTTGGCCGATCTTGGTGCTAGCATTAACCTTATGCCATATTCTGTGTGGAAGAAACTATCTCTTCCCGAACTTACTCCCACGTGCATGACTTTAGAGCTTGTCGATCGTTCAATATCACGTCCTCTCGGCATTGCTGAAGATGTGTTCGTTAAAGTGGGAAAGTTCCATTTTCCGGCAGATTTTGTGATTGTTGACTTTGATGCCGATTCAAGGGTCCCTCTAATTCTTGGAAGGGGATTCCTTAGAACTGGGCGTGCTCTCATCGATGTATTTGAGCAAGAGATCACATTGCGTGTTGGAACTGAAGCTGTCACCTTCAACCTCGATCAAACTTCGAGGTACTCCTCCAATTATGACTCTGAATCGGTAAACCAAATAGATGTCATTGATATTACTGCTGAGGAGTACGCTCAAGAGGTTTTAGGTTTTATTGATGATTCTTCGAGTGAAAACCTCACTCAATCTTCTCCCATCATTGCCAATTCTTCTCCTTCCCTCACTCCGTTTGAGGGAAGTGACTTCATCTTAGAAGAAATTGAGGCCTTTCTCAAAAGTGATTCGATTCCCGATGGAATCGATAACCAAGAGATTGACCCTGAGAGGGATATTCTCTTACCTGAGAAATTACTAAACGAAGATCCCTCTCCTTTTCCTGTTCTACCACAACAACTTCATAAAGAGGAAGTCAAAAATGTTGAGAAAACTGATGACTTTCCTGTGGTTGAGCTTAAGGACTTGCCGCCTCATCTTGAATACACATTTCTGGAGGGTGATGATAAATTACCCGTCATAATTGCTAAAGATTTAAGTGTTGAGGAAAAGGCTGCTCTTAAAAAGGTTTTGAAGTCACATAAACAAGCAATTGCTTGGCGACTCTCCGACATCAAGGGCATTGACCCTGAATGTTGTACCCACAAGATTTCAATGGAGGATGACTTCAAACCAGCAGTCCAACAACAAAGAAGGGTGAATCCAAAAATTCATGAGGTGATCAAACAAGAAGTTTTAAAACTTCTTGATGCCGGATTGATTTACCCTATCTCGGACAGTCCTTGGGTTAGCCCAATACATTGTGTTCCAAAAAAGGGTGGCATTACTGTTGTCACAAACGAGGAAAATGAGTTGATTCCAACTCGATTGGTTACGGGTTGGCGTGTCTGCATTGACTATCGCAAGTTAAATGACGCCACCCGCAAAGATCATTTTCCTCTGCCCTTTATGGATCAGATGCTCGAGAGATTAGCGGGGAATGAGTATTATTGCTTCCTCGATGGTTTCTCGGGTTACTTTCAGATTCCCATTGATCCGCAAGATCAGGAAAAGACCACTTTTACGTGCCCCTATGGAACATTTGCTTACAAACGTATGCCATTTGGTTTATGTAATGCTCCGGGCACGTTACAAAGATGTATGATGGCCATATTTTCCGACATGATCGGGAAAACTATGGAGGTCTTTATGGATGATTTTTCGGTCATTGGGGATTCGTTTCAATCATGTCTCTCCCATTTAGATAACATGCTCAAACGTTGTGAAGACACAAAGTTATGTCTAAATTGGGAGAAGAGTCACTTTATGGTCAAAGAGGGCATTGTCCTTGGCCATAAAATTTCAAAGAATGGGATTGAGGTTGACAAAGCCAAAATTGATGTCATTGCAAAATTACCTCATCCCACTACCGTCAAAGGTATTAGGAGCTTTTTGGGTCATGCCGGTTTCTATCGTAGGTTTATTCAAGATTTTTCCAAGATCGCCCGGCCTATGACCCATCTCCTCGAAAAGGATGCTCCTTTTATCTTCTCACCTGAGTGCGTAGAAGCTTTTGAAACTCTAAAAAAAAAGCTTACTGAGGCACCAATTCTTGTTGCCCCCGATTGGGACTTGCCCTTTGAACTTATGTGTGATGCTAGTGATTATGCAATAGGGGCAGTCTTAGGGCAAGGCAGGTCTAAACACTTTCAGCCTATACACTATGCAAGCAAAACGATGATCGAGGCTCAAAGTCATTACACCACCACTGAAAAGAATTATTAGCTGTGGTGTATGCCTTTGAAAAATTCCGGTCATATTTGATCTTGACCAAAAGCATAGTGTATACGGATCACTCGGCTTTGAAGTACCTTTTTGCAAAACAAGATGCAAAGCCGAGACTACTTCGTTGGATTCTCCTCCTGCAAGAATTTGATATCATAATTCGTGATAAAAAAAAGGAGCTGAGAACCTAGCTGCTAATCATCTCTCCCGTTTGGAAAACCCCCACCAAGATGTCTTCGAAAAGAAGGAAATTAATGAAACCTTCCCTCTCGAGACACTCAATGCGGTTGCCTTTCGTGGAGATTCTGTTACCCCATGGTTTGCCGATTTTGCAAACTACCTTGCGGGTAACTTTGTGGTAAAAGGGATGTCGTCCCAACAAAAGAACAAGTTCTTTAAGGATGTCAAACATTATTTCTGGGACGACCCCTACCTTTTCAAAATCTGTGCGGATCAAGTCATCCGACGGTGTGTATATGGTCAAGAAGCCACTGAAATTCTTAAGGCTTGCCATGCTGGTCCCACGGGGGGCCTCCACAATCCAAATTACACCGCCAAAAAGGTGTTTGACTCTGGGTTCTACTGGCCCACAATTTATAACGATGCCCAAGAATTGGTCAAATCCTGCGACGCTTGTCAACGTCATGGGAATATTTCACAAAAGAATGAAATGCCACAAAATGCAATCCAAGTTTGTGAAATATTTGACGTATGGGGCATTGACTTTATGGGGCCATTACCTTCATCTCATGGAAACAAATACATACTCGTGGCTGTTGACTATTTGTCAAAATGGGTGGAAGCAAAAGCTCTACCCACTAATGATGCCCGAGTAGTTGTGAAATTCTTGAAAGCTCTTTTTGCTCGATTTGGAACTCCACGTGCTATAATTAGTGATCGTGGTAAGCATTTTTGCAATGACAAATTCGATAAAGTCATGCAAAAGTATGGTGTAACTCACCGTCTTTCTACTGCGTACCACCCTCAAACAAGTGGACAAGTAGAAGTTTCCAATCGAGGCATTAAGAGAATTTTAGAAAGAACCGTTGGTGAAAATCGTGCATCGTGGTCGGATAAATTAGATGATGCACTGTGGGCTTTCCGTACAGCTTACAAAACACCCATTGGGTGTACGCCTTACAAGCTTGTGTACGGGAAAGTGTGCCATCTTCCGATCGAGCTTGAGCATAAAGCCTATTGGGCCCTCAAGCATGCAAATTTTGACCTTAAAACTGCGGGTGATCATCGGAAAGTTCAATTGAATGAATTAAATGAACTTCGTAATCAAGCTTACGAGAACACTTTGATCTATAAGGAAAAGACAAAGAAGATACATGACTCAAAAATCAAGAACCGCATTTTCAACATTGGTGATCGAGTTCTTCTTTTCAACTCTAGACTCAAGATCTTCTCGGGAAAGCTAAAAACCCGATGGACTGGTCCATTCACTATCGTTAAGGTTTATCCTTATGGCACCGTCGAGTTATCTCAAAATGACGGTCCTAATTTCAAAGTGAATGGACATCGTTTGAAACATTACTTTGGAGAGGACATACCATCCATGGTTGTCCCGGATCTCCAAACATTCCCCAAGGACAATTAAATTCGGGGATCGAGTCAAGCTAGCGACTCGACAAACAAAAACAGTAGCAACAACATGGGTTTTCACCCATGTCTCTGACTTCTTTCTACTTTCTAACACCCTAGTGCAGGGGAGTGGCCGTCCCCTGCAGCTATTTGAAATGTATATATCTTTGAAAAAAAAATGTGTGATTGTATATACAGATAAATAAAGTGAAAAATGCAAAACGATATTTCCACAGTTAGCTTATAATATTATATTTTTACGTTCAAAGAGTCGGCATAAAAGCCGGGACTTTGAATATTGAGGACAATATTCAATTCTAAGTGTGGGGGGGGGGGGGAATTCTAGCGAATTTTATCACATTATATCCTCTAGAACCCCCGTTTTTTGCCCGAAATTTTCAAAATTTTTGTGGTAATCAGTCCGCCGTGTCTAAACGACAAAAGGATTGGCTAATCCAGGAGCAAACGGCTCTTGGTAAAGATATCTCAAATCCGTTGATGGCTTGCAATTTGCCCAAAATTGTATGGTAAATCAACTCGCCATATCCAAAAAAGTGAATGAGTTGGCTAGCCCGCAAGATTATGGCTTGTGGTAAAGGCAGTGGAAAAACCATAATTGGTAATCAGCTCACCAAGATGTTGACTATTCCATCAAGAGTTGGCTAGTCCAGAAGCAAACGGCTTTTGGTAATGACAAATCAAATCCATTGACAGCTGGTGGTTTGCTCAAAATCACATGGTTATCAGGTGGACCATAGTTCTTACTTGAATCGATACATCTGGCTACTCCAGAAGTGATAGCTTTTGGTAAAGAGTTTCAAATCCATTAAGTTTTCTCAAAAGATTGCTAGGGACTAGCAATAGTTTAGTGTAGGGGATTGATTAGTGTGTAAATACTCATCATTTTTATCGTATCTGAACTGCCAAAACGTCCAAAAACACTCAGAAATGCATCAAAATACAAAAATTATCCCAAAAGTGTGTTTTATATGTTTTAGATGCAAAATGTTTAAAAACAAATGAAAAATGAACAAAGTTTGCATAATTGGCAGTTTCAGTCCCTCAAGTTTCAAAAATTGACAAAACTAGTCCCTGAAGGTTTAAAATAAAAGAAAAGTCAATCCAAGGTTTTTAAAAGTCAAAAACTATCAAATCAAGTCCTTGGGTGAAAAGTTTCAGAAAAATACACAATTGGTCCCTCAGGTTTCAAAGTTGGCAATGTAGTCCCCGGGTATTTAAAAAATGGAAAATATCAAATATTGCCTTTGTAATATTCACATGTGTCAAAATTAGTCCTTGTTGCAACTTTGTAATATTGGCAGTTGTGGTCCTCAAAGTTTCAGCAGTTTGCAAATTTAGTCCTTGGGCTCAATTCCATACAAACCAAACGGGCCATGTTATTATTCCTCCTTTAAATCCAAAATCAAACACAAACAAAACACCCAACACCCCAGCCCATGTACCTTGGCCCAAGTCACAACCAGCCCACCACTACCCTTTAATATTAAAACGGGGTCAAACCCCAACTTTGACCCTGCCCTTTGACCCCCTTTGACCGTCTCCTCCACCTCACCTCTCCACTCACTGCTACCCTCCTGCACACTCAACCCTCCCCCTTGCCTAACCAAACAACCATAACACTCCAAACAACCCCTCTGGCTTCAATTATCTAGGGAAACAGACAAAAAGGTTTTGGCGCCAAGAATTTTAAATGGCCAAGATCAAACATGATAATCCAATGGTCACAACTCATGCTGGGAAAAGACAAAGTGGTAATCAGAAACCCTAATGTGGAGCTATTTAAATGAAGGGAAGCAGTGGTGCATGTAGTTAGTTTTTTAGTTGTAATTTAGCCAATTTCAAAATATTGTAATTCTTGATTTCCAGTATTGTAATTGTTATTCTCATTTAATCTAAGACTTCATTTCAGAAATTCAATTCTCAATTCCATTTTCAGTTTCATTAACAATAAATATAAAAAAATAAACAGAAAATATAAAAAAAAATATATAAAAAGTGAAGGTAAAGCATGGAGCAGGGTTTATAAGGGATGGCCTTGGTTTAGAACTCCATGGGGAGTATAGGAATGTGATAAGTGGTCCTTGGTTTCATGTCCTGGCTGGGATGCTCATTGTAAGCTCTTTGTCAAAATTTTAGCTTCCTGTTATATTAAGGCTTTGTATTTGTTCATTTCTGAATGTTTGGATTTATTTAGTGTAGTTAAGTTATAATATTGCTTAGTATTGTACAATTGATAACTAGATTGCTTTGTGCTTAAATTGTCTCTTTTAACTGAAAATTATAGATTTGTAGTGATTTTAGAGTAATTGTAGTTATTGTTGTGGATTTGTGTTTAGACAGACTTGTTATATCATAGTGTATCCTTGTGTGTCATTTGCATGGCTTAAATCCTTTTATTGTTTCAAAAATCACCAAGACAGTGATTTAAAGGAGTGTTTGGATCTATGTTGAACACTGTGACATAAGTTGTGTTTGTTGGTAACATGGGTTTAAACACCTCTCTTTTGAAGTTATATACTCAGTCAAACAACAAAATCCAGTGTATGCTTTTGTAAAAGTCAAAAAGACCTTCAATCTCAATTTCAAGACTAACTGTGTAAAGATTGAGTATGCTTATCATGTCTTTTGTTGTATAAGTAGCCAAGCAAGCTTATTTCAGTTCCATAATAGCCTAGTACAACTTATTTAGTCATAAAAGTTCATTAGAAAGTCACAAAAGTCAAAGTGTTACAAGATTGTCAAAAGTCAAAAATGTCAAAACCATCAGAATCTCACTTTTAGTGAGATTTTTCCTGATTTTTGAGAGTGGAATTAGCACTTGAAATTTTTTGGGGTTAAAGTATCTCAGCTTAACTATAAGGATTCATGTTCAGCTTATTTTCTAGAATTTTTGTGTGGCTTGTGCTCAGGCTTTTTTGAGGATGCAGGGAATGCAACCTCCCCTGCACCATAGCATCATGAGCATTAACCTTAGCTTATTTTTACACATCCAGTGGACCCCACAGTTGATAATCTAGATTTTTAAGAAGGTTGGGAGTAGGGCTTGTTAGTTTTGAGCTTATTTCACCAATTGGCTTATTTGCTTATTGTCTTATTTGGTCTTAAACCTCACCTGTCTCAGGAACCATATTAGGTTTTCAGATTTGACCCATCTTTCGCAAGCTCACACAGAGCATTGATAGTGGACCCCACCACTAGCCCTTGGGCTTTTTGAAGAGCTGAACAGCTCAGCTTTTGACTCCTGAGCTTATTTTACACATTGGCTCATTCTTGCTTAACTTATTTGAGCTTTTTCTGAGGCCTATCCAAGACCCCCATACTGATCACTCAGGTTTTGAACCTAAGTTCCAAGGCTCACACAGAGCTTATTAATAAGCAATAAGCAGAGCTTATTGGCTTATTTTGTACCCTGCCAGCCACCCTTGACAGGTCATTTGCTTATTTGAACCTTCTTTCACCTTTGTGGACCCCACAGAGGTCCAAAAAGACCCTTGTAGGCCTGTTTGGTCCTGTGTTTTGGCTTAGTGTTTAATTGGTATTTTCAGCTTATTCTTGTGCTTATTTGGGATCTTTTGCCTCATTTCCAGTTTGTCTCAATTTGTATTAACTTATTTGGCCATAAGGTAACTTGATAATAGCTTTTTCAACAAACCACAAATCCTAATAAGCTAAAGTTAATAATCTGTTAAGCACTTGGGTTTCCCAAGTGCTTATTTCTTTGTTCTAACCAAAGTTCCTTCACAAAAAGTTCCTCATTCCAGTACTTAAAGTAGTTTGTAAAAGAAAATTTAAAAAAAACCAAAAATAAATAAAGTGATAGCTTCTGTTTAAGCCATTTGGCTTATTTTTCTGCTTATTTATAAGCACTTCTCATTTTTAAATTTTTCTTAGGTTTATTATAACTAAAAATAATATTAGGAATTTTTTCAGATTTTTCTTTTGTCATTTAGTATTTTTTATAATTTAGTTTAATTTAAATTAATTAAATAATTAGTTTTAATTAATAATTAATAATTAAAAAGTAGAAAAAATAGGTTTTCTGTTTTAAAATTAGTTTTATAATATTTTAGATTTTTCTAAATTTAATTTTCATTTTTCTAGTTAATTTTCATAATTAATTAATAATTAGTGTAATTTAGTTAAATAAAAAGTAACTAATAATTAATTAAATAGTTGTAAAAATAATTTTAATTTTCTAAAAATTTTCTTAAGTCATTAGGATTGTAAAAATATAATTTTGACGTTCGTAGGACTTTATTTGCTCACGTTTCACTTTTTATTACGAGCGTTCGCGTTTATTTTAAATTCAAACGCGCGTTTTAACAGGTCATTTGCTTATTTGAACCTTCTTTCACCTTTGTGGACCCCACAGAGGTCCAAAAAGACCCTTGTAGGCCTGTTTGGTCCTGTGTTTTGGCTTAGTGTTTAATTGGTATTTTCAGCTTATTCTTGTGCTTATTTGGGATCTTTTGCCTCATTTCCAGTTTGTCTCAATTTGTATTAACTTATTTGGCCATAAGGTAACTTGATAATAGCTTTTTCAACAAACCACAAATCCTAATAAGCTAAAGTTAATAATCTGTTAAGCACTTGGGTTTCCCAAGTGCTTATTTCTTTGTTCTAACCAAAGTTCCTTCACAAAAAGTTCCTCATTCCAGTACTTAAAGTAGTTTGTAAAAGAAATTTAAAAAAAACCAAAAATAAATAAAGTGATAGCTTCTGTTTAAGCCATTTGGCTTATTTTTCTGCTTATTTATAAGCACTTCTCATTTTTAAATTTTTCTTAGGTTTATTATAACTAAAAATAATTTTAGGAATTTTTTCAGATTTTTCTTTTGTCATTTAGTATTTTTTATAATTTAGTTTAATTTAAATTAATTAAATAATTAGTTTTAATTAATAATTAATAATTAAAAAGTAGAAAAAATAGGTTTTCTGTTTTAAAATTAGTTTTATAATATTTTAGATTTTTCTAAATTTAATTTTCATTTTTCTAGTTAATTTTCATAATTAATTAATAATTAGTGTAATTTAGTTAAATAAAAAGTAACTAATAATTAATTAAATAGTTGTAAAAATAATTTTAATTTTCTAAAAATTTTCTTAAGTCATTAGGATTGTAAAAATATAATTTTGACGTTCGTAGGACTTTATTTGCTCACGTTTCACTTTTTATTACGAGCGTTCGCGTTTATTTTAAATTCAAACGCGCGTTTTAGGTTTAACTCACGTTTCTAGGTTATCTGATTATCAGTAATTGTTCCAATAGTGTTTCTAAACTATTCTCAATCATAATCTCGTAGTTTAATCATAATAATCAAATTCCTGATCCTCCTGTTAAATCATCCGATCACTTAAAACGTTTTTAAATACAATTGCTTACCTCGCTGGGACATAACGACCCGGGAATACACTGCACTCCTTGGTTAGTTGGTTTTAGACGTTTGACTTGGTTGACCATCACCTGGTAAACTTAGTTGACCGTTTAGACTCAATCAAGCAGCCAGCTTTATTAAGAGGGAAGAAGTTTGATCTTCGGTACATTGTTCTTGTTCGCAGTATCAACCCATTGGAATTATTCATCACTGACTTTTTCTGGGTATGTATCTTTCACCAACAAATGAAACTGATTTCTATTTTTCTGTTTTCACTTTTTAAAAATATATTTATTACTTATGATAATTTTCTTTTGAAAATCCCAGTTAAATGGTCAGATATCCATTCAAGTGTTAAACAGATGATCCGAAAGGTTTTTGAATCAGCAGCGTTAGTTCATGTCTGGGCTATGTATGGTGTGGATATGATGTGAAAGGTTTTTGAGTCAACAGCGTTAGTTCATCCAGAGATGCATAGTCCGATGTCTAGGGCTATGTATGGTGTGGATGTGATGCTTGATAGATCTTTTAAACCCAAGTTATTAGAGGTACTTTGACTCTAAACAAACATATAACAATTGTTATTTATTACGTGTAGTTTAGTTTCAAATGAGACTTACGTGGCTCTTGTAATCACAGGTTACGTATTGCCCCGATTGCACCAGAGCTTGTAAATATGACATGGAAGCTGTATTTGGGGGGGGGGGGGGGGGGGGGGGGGGGGGGGGGAACCATCAAAGCTCAAGATTTCTATAACTATATATTTGCTTGCCTATTTTTAAACGAAACCACCCATGTAACATGTAAGAACAAATGTTCAATAGTCTACAAGTTTTGCTACTTTGATTTAGAAAAAATGTTCAATAGTCTACAAGTTTGTAGTAAAGAACAAATGTTCAGTGGTCTTACAGATTTTGCTATTTTTATTCAAAGAAAAAGAAAACTGCACAAATCTTTGTACATGGTTCTCATAACCCAAAGTCGTGGTTGGGATAGGAGCGTGGATGATTCATGCACTATTGGCTTTTTTTTCACCTTTTAAGTGTTGAAATCTTGTGTTCAAATTTTGACATCCGCTCGCTCTCCAATGCTCTTTCAAGCTACAAAGCAAAACCATAAATGTTGTACAACTTTATAAATCTACTAAATGAAGGATTCAAATGTCTTGGAGAAAAAATCAATACCTTTGCTGCTCTGGTACTCCATTCTCCTAGTATAGCTCGCAGCCTTTCATTTTCCTCCATATACTATTCATTGAAAAAGGTTTAGAATATAAGACAATTACTATGTATACTTGTGTATGGTTAGCTGGCATATATAGAGATTATGCACACCTGATTGTTGGTATTACGCACACCCTGGATTTCAGTCTCTTTCTCAGCAACCAGAGACTGAGCAACTCTTAATTCAGATTGCAGTTGATTCATCTGCAACCAGAGATCGAGCAACTCTTAATTTAGATGCAATTGTTTATTTCCCAAAATCTGATTCAAAGACACTTTCTAAATGTGTCTCTGTAGGCTAAGGCAATCTTTTTAAATTTGTATTTAAAAAAGCCAATATGAGTATTACCTTAGCTGAAAGGGTTTGTAGCTCCTGATCACGAGTTGCTAATAGATGAGCCAGATCGACCTACAGAGGAAGGCAACTTTATAAATATATAAGATAATTCATGCCATCTTGATTTTCAGAAGAATGATTAGACCAGCTAACATTTTCAAGCATATTAGCATTTTCAAGCATACTAGTAATCGAAAAGGACAACCAGCCAGTGTATCCATAAATGCAAATTTGAAAACCGGATATACTACCTGAGGTGTCATCCCGTCAGTGGATTTCTCATACTTGCTTAAGCATTCTTGCAATCGAAGTATCTACAGCGATATTATTATTTCAAAGAGAGAACGATAACCAATGTCACAAATCCTACTGAATATGAGGTATAATTATTTACCTCCTCACTCAGAAAGTTAAGATTCTCCCTCTGATACTGCACAAAAGTCATTTGCTGATCTGAGACCACCATTTCAGTAAAAGTACACTCTTAACAGATTAAACATTCTGAAACCACCATTTGGATTTTCTTTAGTTTTTTGTCATCAAGCAACATCAGATATGTTAACTTGAAACATTTTAATTGAAGATTTAAGGAAAATATGATAGATGTTTCATTACCTGACGCCTTCGAGAGAGCTAGATGGCTGAAGGGGTGAATACAAAGACTTCAAAACATCTGGTTGGGATTCCAACGTATTGTACTGATGAACATTACCTGTCAAACACAAATACCTTTTACTTGTATAAAAATTGATACAACATAACAAAATCAAATGTTTTTGACAGTAGTACAGAACAGGTAACATCAAACTATATAATGGCCTAGTTAGAAAAAAAAAAAAAAACTGTCCTTTAGCATTTAGAACTGGATTGTAATAAGTGTGTGTCCATACATGAGAATGCTTCAAGTGGATTTGGATTTCATTTGCAGATAATTTGAAATTTGAATATGCATGATATCGAAATTGTAAACAACTCTGTAAATTATTAAACACCATCTCCACATACTTTACATCACCTAATACAAGTATATAACTGACCAATATAGACACTCATAAAAGAGCCAGCAAGAATAGCATCAGCCAACATGATAATATTGAAAATTTGGAGGAGATTAGATAATGTCATCAGTTGTACAAGCTTACGACATGCAGATAGATATTTATTCAAATTGTTCAATGTAGCGTAGGAATGGCCAGGATGTAACCTTGACAGATTACCAATATAGAGATTTAGAACTCGTGTAAAGTTCTAGTGAAGATACCAGGACATGAACTTTATGAAGATATATCATTTAGTGAATGAAGAGCCATACAATGTTTAAGATTGAAGCAAGTTGGATTTGTATAATTATTAGTTTCAGTTTCTTTCATTGGAATAGGAGTTACCTGAGTATCATAGGAATAGGAAGATTCTTTAGATGTGGTTACCAGGCCATGATAAGTACTTTTCTCTCCTCACATATTCATACTCCTTTTCTAGCCACCTTTAAAAGACGAGAACAAGTATAGTTCATACAGATATGTGGGACAGAATCCATCTGGATTAGTGGTATATAGATGGAAGTATACCATCATTTTGGTGACATTAGAATGAAGCCATGTTTTCTTATAACTTTTCATCACATGAACAAATAGAAATACAGTTTGCCTAGCTTTTTTAAGTAGCAAAGTCGATATCACAAAGTGTTCATTAAGAGCCCTTTTACAGTTCAAATAACAGGAGTTAGCCTTCTAAGTTTCCTGAGCTGTTTTCTAGTAGTAGTAAAATATTCAACTTTTGAAACAGGAACAATAAGACACTGCAATATAGATATGCATACCATATGACGTGCTGGCGAAGGGCAGGCGAACAATATGCTTCAACTTTTGACTAAAAATATAGCAACCCTACATAATGGAATTCATAGTTAGGCTTCCATCATGGAAAAACATCATCTACGAGTCACACCAGTAAAATATATAAACGGGAGTAATTGTCAAAGTGATTCAATTATAAAAAGAACAGAGTTTTGCACTCACAGCTAAAATAGTTTATAATCTTAAAATATCCATCAATATGATATCAGAATGATTTATTGATATGATTTCAACGCGGCTGGTAATTTCAATAACATGTGTAATTTTGGCCTATATTTTGCCATGATTAAACCTATGTAGCATGATGAACTAATTTTATGGCTAATAAGAAAGAGATGCGAGTTATCATAGTGGCTACTAAGTGCATACTAAAGATTGTAAAAGACTACCTGCAATCTTATTTTCTGGACTTGGTAAAACCATATATTGCTGGAAAATACCTGCAAGAAAGCTAATCGTCATGAATCACCAGCAACTAGTAATAAGCAATATACCAACGGGAAACTTCATTAGCAATGAAGACATGATATAAAAATCAATCAAAGCTTGACCCAAAGAAAGTTGGCTATAACTCTATAAGATATTCGGACTCTGATATAAAGAAGAGAAACATTAAATAGTAGAGAATACCAGTGATGATCAATAAAATGACGTCAAATGTGCAGAGTATCTGTAATATTAAGGAGTTCTCGGCTCGGAACACCCATGGAGCTCCAATAGCCAATGTAGCGTAACCTGACTAGAATCAAACAGAATTATGCTAATCTCCAAAACTACGAAAGTGCATTGAATTGAAAAAACAAGTAATGACACTTGCCATAGTAGACAATACAAAATGCTACCAAAGATGCTTGCACGTTTCCGATGCCCACATAAAGGAGCTTCATTTGCTATATCAAGGAACCTATAGTAAAAAAGGAGATAAGTCATCCATGGATCAATGTGCTGAATAAAAGCAGAACTTCCTAATATGCACATTGCATATACAAATTATGACCTCCGTGTATCTAAACCTTATAGTTTTTACCTAAATGTGAGATTCAAGCAAGCCATTATTTCCATGATAGACAAGGATGGTGTCGCAATACATGCGTTTTCGAAATGGAATAGCCTAAATCAAGTCATGAAGATTATTCAGCAAGTTGACGCATCAACCATAAGGGAGTTCTAAATCACGTCAGTTTAGCAGGTAAAGCATAACTATAAATGATTACTGAGAACGACCAAAAGAAAACTAATACATGACGGTTTGAGACCTCTGAAGCCTGAAGGCGGTTAAGACGACATCACAAGGTGGTCTTGCAGAGATGGTTGTGCATACTTGTAATTCAAACGAAATCAGTGGAACGAGATAAACTATTATTTTCAGTTAATAACCCTCCTCCTAATACTAGTTTCATACTTTTTTCCAAGCATCCCAAACCGCTAATTGGCTAACTAAATATTTTCACATGTGAAGAAGTTCCTAAAAAGTGACGAGATGTATATTTTCACATGTGACGAAATTCTTAAAAAGCTATGAGACGTATATTTTCACATGTGAAGAAGTTCCTAAAAAGCTACGAGATGTATATTTTCACATGTGACGAAATTCTTAAAAAGCTATGAGACGTATATTTTCACATGTGAAGAAGTTCTAAAAAAGCGACGAGACGTATATTTTCACATGTGAAGAAGTTCCTAAAAAGCTACGAGACATATATTTTCACATGTGAAGAAATTCTTAAAAAGATACGAGACATATATTTTCACATGTGAAGAAGTTCTTAAAAAGCTATGAGACGTATATTTTCACATGTGAAGAAGTTCCTAAAAAGCGACGAGACGTATATTTTCACATGTGAAGAAGTTCCTAAAAAGCGACGAGACGTATATTTTCACATGTGACGAAGTTCTTAAAAAGATACGAGATATATATTTTCACATGTGACTAGGTTCTTCACACATCTTATAATACTTGTAAATGTAAATGTGTTTATTGAAGTAGTTCACACATCTTATAATACTTATAAGAGCCAAAAATGAGTCGTCTTATTCATTTGTAATCGATCAGTTTCTCATCGAGTTGAGCTCGAGTTTTAGGTTGTCCATGCATGACTAGGCTTTCATAAAAATCAAAGCCATGCCTAAGACAGAGATGGTTCTCGGAGATTCACATGGACCATTTTGATTTGACAGGCATGGTGTGAAGTAAGAAGCTGAAGGGGCAACATGTCAAATGGGTCAAATAGGTTAGAAGTAACCCAAAGTCGATCCTTAATGCATACATCTTAAACTCCATGTACTCACAGATTTTATAAATTAGATGTAATAATAACTTGTACATTATAAAACATATCTACACCTTAGCTAAACCATTGAGATTCTACATGACTAAAACAGTGTGACCAGTTAGAGTTATCGAGTGATCCAGAACAGTTAGACATCCCCAATCTGGTTTCTAGCAATACCACATGAATCGTCATTAGCCCTATCCCGAAGGACTTGCTTGGCTGCATTCCGTTTCTAGGCAAAATTACTAAAGACCAAAGCACCCCTACTACTTGAAAGACCAAAGGAAGCATAGACACAAATTTACATGGATCTGTCCATCAGAATCTGATTACATCAACCAACCCCAGTCTTAAACTAGGCTTCTGCGTTTTTGGTGGTGTTTGGAAGTGTGTTTTGAAAGTGATCAAGTGAAAATCATATAACTAGTTATGGTTTAAACACGTTGCAAAATCAAGGTAGTGGTATGTTTGAATGCATGGAAAATTCTGTTAATTAGTTATTAGTCGGACTATAAATCACAATAATCAAATTTTGGTTCAAATAAGAATATCCAAACACCCATAGGTTCAAATATAAACAAATTAAAACTTACTTTTTCATTTATAAGCTTCTACGTGACATTGTTTTGCTTCTTAATCTCTTCATATTTCTCAATGAATAGTAAAGAAAAATACAAAGTGAAAAGCTAGAAATAAGCTAAGGAACTAGAGGCTAAGGACTAGATTAAGCTCCTAGAATTATAAGCTATCCTAAAAAGTCAAAATAATGCTAAGTAACTAGGCCTAATTGAGCTAAAAAGCAACAAATTCAGAATAAGCATACAACACAAACTGGTAAGCCAAACAGCCTCCTAGAGGGGTTTTAAGCTATCCAAAAGCTAATCAAAAGCTAAGGCTAGGCTACCAGATTTCAAATATACTAAGCTTATACTATAACTCCTAATAAACCAAAAATCAATCATAGAGGACCAATAAATAAGCAGATATCAAGTAATGAAGATGGGTACTCAGGACAGATAGGTGCATCAGCAACTCATGAAAATTAGTCAAATGGGCAACTTAAGCCTAAGTTTTATGCTACTAAATGATTAAGAAACATCCTAAAAAACATAAACAGATAGAGATAAGCTATAATAGAACTAGGAAAAGCAATAAAATGGAAATTTGGCAAAGAAAACAAGCTAGGAAATGGTTTAGAAAATGCTTAACTGAGTAAAAAGTATGCTGATGCAGTGACTTTAGAAAATTGGTAGAAATGGTTATTGACCTAAGGATCCTAGATATCAGATACCACACAACTTTAATAAACCATATTGAGCATATTTGAACACCTAATTTGAACTATATCTATATAATCCTATATTATCCAATCTAAAGTGTTTTAATTCTCTAAAACTGAAACAACTGATGCAAAAGCTTAAGACCTTCCTTAAACTATTAAAATCAGGCTCAAAACAACTAATTATACCAACTTATGACAGAATCATGCAACCTAAATTACCAAATCAAACTTTGACTCAAAAAGTCAAGTAAAACCAAACACCCCTTTTACTTGTTGTCTGTATTTGCTATTCAGGCTACTAGGGACTAAATCAAGCCAGGTTTTAGCAACACAGAGGCTTAATTAAGATACTAGAGACCTAAAAAGCAAGTTTAACAGAAAATAAGCAAAAGAAATAAGCTATCCTAATTATAAGCATATTTTTTGGTTTTTATGAGTTTAAATGAAAAACAGATACAAATCATATTTAAACTACAAGTAAGCATAGGTTCAAATTTAAACAAATTAAAACTTACTTTTTCTTTTATAAGCTTCTACGTGACATTGTTTTGCTTCTTAATCTCTTCATATTTCTCTTTCTACGACGGCATCCTCTCATTCTTACTTTCCTGCAACAACCTAGTTTCCTGTTTCTTGGCAACATCTTTCACCTCATTGTCCTTGGTCCTCGTTGCAGATCGCTTTAACTCATTGCAAAACTCAGTCACTTGACCCAATATGTCTCTTCCTGCAAATAAATTGTGTGACAACGTGCTTTTCAGCAGCCTCTGCATTTCTTCCTTTTGTAAAAAAATAGTTGGCAGTGCTCTGCATCAATTTTCTCTTGGATCAACTTAAATTGCAATGTAAAAGACAGAGCACCTTGTGTTTGTTGTAACAGATCATCGGCCTTCAGCACATCAAGTAGATCAATGGCGACACTGAATCTGTAAAAATCCAAATACCACTAGATACCAAAACTATGATTTACGCGAACTAATTCTTTTTTTTTTTTTTTTTTTTTTTTTTTTTTGCAATTATAGTATACAATACATGCTAATAGCATCAAAACTTTCATTAATCGCTGATTTTTTCACATGTGAAGATACTCTTACTAAACTAAAATAAACCTCTTTAATTCAACACTAGTCTACAATCTTATCTAAAACAACTTTAATCGCACCTAGAATTTTACTCCTAATTTCTAATATAAAATGTATTCTAATTTTCACATGCGAAGATTTTCTTAATAAATATTAAAACCTCTTTAATTCAACACTAATATACCATCTTATCAAAACAACTTCAATCTCAACTAGAATTTTCCTCATAATCTGTGATTTACGCAAACAAACTCCTAATGTCTAATATAAAATGCATGCTAATAATTTCAAAACTTTCATTCCTTGCTGATTTTTTTCACATGAGAAGATACTCTTAATAAACTAAAATAAACGTCCTTAATTCAACACTAGTCAACAATCTTATCAAAAACAACTTCAATTGCACCTAGAATTTTTCTCATAATCTATTATTTACGCAAACAAACTCATAATTTTTGCAATTCTAGTATAAAATACATGCTAATAACATCAAAACTTCATTCATTATTTATTTTTTCACATGCGAAGATTTTCTTAATAAATATTAAAACGTCTTTAATTCAACACTAGTCTACAATCTTAACAAAAAACAACTTCAACCACAACTAGAATTTTTCTCATAATCTATGATTTACGCAAACAAACTCCTAATTTTCTAATATAGAATGCATCCTAATAACTTTCGATGATTTTTTTCACATGTAAAGATGCTCTTAATAAACTAAAATAAACCTCTTTAATACAACACTAGTCTACCACAAATCTTATCAAAACAAATTCAATCACACCTAGAATTTTACTCCTAATTTTCTAGTTTAGAATGAATTCTCATAACTTCAAACTTTTATTCCTTGTTGAGTTTTTCACATGCGAAGATACTCTTAATTAAACACTAGTCTACAATCTTATCAAAAACAACTTCAATCAAAACTAGAATTTACTCATAATCTATGATTTACGCAAACTAACTCCTATTTCTTGCAATTCTAGTATAAAATACATGCTAATTGCATCAAAAATTCATTACTTGCTGATTTTTTTCAAGCACGAAGAAACTTTTACTAATGTTAAATCTTCTAATAACATCATTCCTTGATTAAAAAAAATCACATGTGAAGATACTCTTAACATACTTAAATAATCAAAAAATTGCTAATCTCAATATTCTTCATAAATAATCTCTCAAGTATGCAATTTAAATCTCTGAACATCAAAAACTTAATTCGTAACCTATTCTTTCACAAACGCATCAAAATTTACAATTCTAAACTAATTTTATAAAATTTGAATCAATAAAAATAAAATATAAAAATTACTTGAAATCTCTGTGTAGTCTGATTTAAACAAAGCATCTTCTTCACTAATTTCAGCTTCCTCTGGTTCAATTTCATCCAAATCCATGTTTTCTTCATTCATATTTATTCGATTGACGGTGACATATCGACGGTGATATGCGATGTTTGAATGAAGGTGAACTACGGTTGTTCAGTGACAATTATATACCGTGTTTGAATGACGGTGATGTGCGGTGGTTGAATGACGGTGATCTGCGGTGGTAGTTAGTTATTATGATCGGAGATGATTGAGGATCAGCGTGAAGTGAGGTGGTTGAATGGCGGTGATTTGTGGTGGTTGTCAGTTATTATGATCGGAGGAGATGATTGAAGATAGGTGGTGGTAGATCGACATTGTCGAAGATATTTATCCCGGAGAGGATTTGTGTGTTTTTCACCTTCAATTTTGGGTTATGTGTGTTTTTTTATTTTATAGTAGGTAAAAGAATGATATTACCAAATTATCCTTACATAGTGTAAATTGAAGTTTGATTTTAGCCGATAGATCTAAAAAAAAAATGAATGATTAGATGGAGGGCTAGGATCTCTTCTCGCGTTCTCACAAAAATTATATATATATATATATATATATATATATATATATATATATATATATATATACTAGTTTTCGAAGCCCGCCCGATGGGCGGGCAAGTCTTATAATTTTACTTTTGATGGTGTTAGTTAACGGGAATTTGTTTTTAATTTACGGTTTTTATTTATTTTTGTTACAAATGTATTAGTTCACGTTAATTATTTTTTGTTTAAGGGTAAGATTTTGATGGAACATAGTATATGATTTTAAATCAAATGCAAAATAAAGTTTGACACTATGTTTGTTCCATTGTTTTCCCTGCAAATAAAAGATCGCCTAAATACATGAACGCTTAAAAATGATAATTGAATGAAATAAATATAACAATGCATTTTTCTTGTGCATTCTTTTTCAACACACTCCTATGATTTAGCAAGTTGCAAGTCTCCTATGATTTAGCAAGTTGCAAGTGTAGAGGGTGTTTGGGGTTGTGGACCTGCAACGCCAAATCAATTTTTTAGTCAGTTATATCTCATGCAACTTTTGACTACACATGAAACCCAAACACTACTTGCTCGAGTGCCTGTTAACAAATAGTTATTAGTATAACTTATAAGCAGAACTTACCAGCTTTGACTTGCTCATTTTGGGACAACGTTCAATTTCGTCCGCAAGCCTTTTTTTTTTTTAATGATCATTATGATTAAATAATTGGGTTACTATTTTTAATAAGGGGATGGATATCTTGGCTGCAACTCGATGCAGCCTTTTCGCTGCACTCACAGCCATAAAACATCAACGTTTCACTATAAAGTTGCAATTTCTTTTCATTTTAGCAACTTACTATTTTATGGTAAGTTTTTACTTTAAAACCACAAAAACAATATGAAATGCCATGAGGTCAATTTTAGTGAAAAATGGCATATAATTCATTGATTATTTGATTTCTAAGTATATGGCACATTGAAGCTTGTTGACCGACTGGATTCATGGATAGTAAATGAAGATGTTAAAGAAATAAATGAAAAGCTCTTAAATGCAGCAAGTTGGTTGCAAATTATTCCAGCTGATATATTTCCTTCGCATAAAAGGAGGTTGTAATGTATCATTTCAGTTTTCATATTTATGCCTGGTTACAGCTACTTTGCCAAAATTTCACAGTAGAAGACTCAATATCCAGCGATTTCAGTTATAGGTAAAGCATATATCTGTTTAATCAACATCCAATATAAACCACAAATTTGGAAAAGAAAAACATAGTACCTCTGAATCCTTGGGAAAAATCTATTTCTCGAGAATTTGAACACGTTAAAGGGCCTCTTGAAGACATTTTTCTTTCTCATTTAGAAGCCTATAGACCAAAAATAAAGAGCAACGTGTAAAAGACTTTTAGCAAAAAATTCATGCATAAAGCTTTTATCAAACCCTCTTGTGTCTTTAGGCGATCTTTTAGCCACTACTTTTGACATTGTTGAGCTCTTCCCTGGCCGTCGAGTTTCACCCATTATAAATAGACATTTCTGAAACTATGCCTTATCGAATCATCACTGTATAAACGACCTAACCCTGCAGCCCAAGGTTTTCGATCCAGATGGGATATGTGCAGATCATTAAACATGTAAAAGTTAATACATTCATTTTGATTAAGCCCCAACATCCCATATCGGTGGCACACCCAATATCAACTTACACATTCATAAGCAAACCTTCATAAGGCTGTGAGACGGTAGTATTGGAAATTTTAGTTGTTTTCTCTTTGTTAGTGTGGTGTTTGGATCCTTTGAAAGAACGGCATGAGTACCCGGTGATGTAATATTAAATAAGATTTTCAAATAATTAAAACATGGCATTCTTTATTTTCAAAATTGACTTACAATAATATTAAGGTGAAGTTACCCTTAAGGTAGGTTAACCCCAAGATGAAACCTATGTTAAATATCAATGCAAAACCAAGCAAGGCACCTAGTGATATCTAGTAATAGTATTCTTCAAACTCCAAACTACGGCTTTTAAGTGTCTATAGCCCTATGGTTGTGTTTGTAGATGTCATCTGCTTGGCTAAGTTTAAGAAATGAATAACATATATACTGAGTAATATAATCAATTGTTCTTGATAAAATACGGATTCTTGTGCTCTACCTTGTTCCATCTAGGAACATGAAATTCATTAACTGCAAGGCCTATTTCCCCATATGAAAGTGGACAAATACAGAATCCCCATTTCAACCAAGCTGTCATTGAAGCTGCATCAAGTTCAAATCCCTTAGTTTGACCATAAGTCTTTTAAGTGCTATATGTCAAGTTAAAAAGAAAATAAAGGGAACTTACTGTGTGGTATAATGAATCCACCAAATGATAACAAAAACAATATTGATATATTGCCCATAGTTTTCGAAGCAACCACAATCTGAAAAGATGATGCCAAGAATCGAAACATCGATACGGATGTGAAATGGGCTCCAAAAGTAGCATCAGGTGGTGGAAGAACCTTTAATACATGACCAAAATTAAAAGTTAGATTCTAGCGAGTGAACTGGTCTCTACTACACTAGCTCTCGATTCACTCTCACTCTGCAAACAAAAACTTATCAAAAATTTCAGAACGGATCAGCTAAAATTTGGGTAATTTTATCTAGTTTGATACGGTGCTCAATCCATTTTGAACTATTATTGTTATGCGCAAATTGCCTAAAACTAATCACATTTGGCAAATTTCAATCTCATAAAACAAATTTGAAATTGTTAAATAGAAAGTATTTGTATATGAACAAAAAAAGTAGAATAATTATTGACTTGTAAAGGGAAAGTATTCATAATAAATTCTTCCCTTGTTTTCATCCATCAATACCTTGTACATCTAGCCATCCCTATACCTTTTGTCGTTGTAACCTGATATACATCCAACATGTCAGTTTCCTAAGCTAGGATCAGAGAACACAAATCTAAAGAGGCGTTTGGGATTGTCGATTGGTTTTTAAAAATAAGGTACTTTCAATAAGCAGTTGTAAACAACTTATTATCAACAGTTTATTTCACTCACATATAAGAAGTTTCAAATCTCAAATAATCTCAGCTTATATACTGAATCGAAATTCAGCAAGCAAATTAGCAGTTTTAATAAGAAATCCAAACACCCCATAAATGTTGAAAATAGATATGTACCTTTCCTTGAATTCATCCATTTCCTTGAAGTTTATATAAAACAAAGACAATAGAAGTTATGAGTGCTTATCAATAAGTAGTGAAACGTATAAGCTGACAAGTATTTGTGTCAGCATCCATGGCTATCATAGCCGTAGTAGGTAATCCAGCAACTCCAAATAGGTAAACGTAAATGGGTAGTATACGATGCAACGAAACTCATTTCATTGTCACAAAGTACGGATAAGCAATATCGTCCCAGTCATCCCTGTATATTTTAATAGGTCTAACTTTTGGCCTTTTTATTACCCATGTGATCCATTATGTATCAAACATTTTCCGAGTAGACCCATTTATATATAAACTAATGGTGGTTGCTGCTGTTGCAACAGTAGCGTATGTCACCTCATATTTTGAAGCTAGATGTGGTAGCTTCAGGAGTTAACATACTTGCGACTTGGTACGGGTGATTCAAGCCCCTCGAGCCTTGAAAACTATGAAAGAAGACTGACCTTCAATATAATTTCAGGAACTTCGATGTCGTGCCCCCATGTTAGCAAGGTGCCGAACTGTAATCAAATGCCAAAATCATGTTAAACTGACAATGAGCTATGCAACCTTCATGAAAAATCAATTTTGTTACCTGTAAAACTGACAATGAGCTCTGGAATAATCATGACGTACCTCAATTGTTTTAATATCAGATCTCAGTGATTAACTACATTGCTAATATGTCTATGCTTCATTAAATTTTGACAAGTAAAATGGTATATTTAGTTGTTTACAAAGAATTTCTTGTTGTCAGCTAGACGTTAAAATAATCTATAGTGGCAGGATGGATTTGGATATATTGCCCCAAGGTGATGATAAAGGATAAGCTCTTACCTTGTAACTCTAGTTGGAATCTACATAAGCTCATCAGAAGGTTCAACATTTTGCACATGAATTCGCGACTTGTCCGCCCCTCTTTTTCTTAACTTGAGGATTTACGTCAAGACCCATGCTGTCATCAGTTACAACTTGCGCCTTTGACCTTGTAGCTCTAACACGACCAACCACATTCTCAACTGATTCACTACCCTTCTTAATGTCTTTAGTTGGCCTTTTTCTTTGCTTGCTGAAACAGCATAATCTTTGTTTTTGTCAAGAAATAGTTTAGACTAATATTGAACCTAAATATACATCGAGGCAAATATTCAGGTCTGGACAAATAGCATCTTTGTTTGACCCTAAGGGTAGTGTAACTGTTACCACCTCTTAAAATAGCATAAAAGAGATAGATAACTGTTTAAAAAAATGTGTATTTCAAGCATCTTATAAAAGGTTCATACTGAATTCATACTATTTATTTGAAAAACAGAATATGAAAAATGTTTTCTATTGTAAAGCAATCATCTTAATCACAAAAAAACCCAACATAAATTCTAAACTGCAAACTAAGAACCAGTGTGAAAATGCAAGTTCAATATTACTTTTTTGAAAAACAGAATATGAAAAATGTTTTCTATTGTAAAGCAATCATACTATTTTTTTGCTTCATGCGATATCTTTAAAAAGTAATCACTCGTTAAAAATTCCTAAAGTAAAATACCTGAATCAAACTCTAACCATTTTGGATCATCAACATCAGCTTTTATCTTCATCACAACATCCTCTTTGGATACCACTTTCCTACCAAAAAAATAAGAAAATGTATGAGGAAAAAAATAAACATGAACATGAACATGAACATCTTAACATATACATGAAAATGAACATCATAGATAAACCAAAAAATAAGAAAATGTAGAAAAAGAAAATATAATCATTGATGCTACACTTGCTACTGTGCTTAATTATTTATGAATATGACATCAAAGTCGTGATGAACTGTTTGGCGAAGATATATACAGCTAATTTACACGTTTATTGAAAACATATCGGCCGCCTTTAATATGTCTTCTTTATTAGAGTTGAAAAACAAACTTGCATTTCTTGTGGAACCTGAGTGACCCAGCCGACATAAAAAAAAGCCCACATATTTACCCGTTACCCAAACTCACGCACTTTGAAACCTCTACCAGAAACAGATAGAAGCATAAAATATATTTTGCTTTCAATGCCATTATGAAGAAAAAAAAGCCCAACGCAAATGGGGAATCCACATGTAGAGAATGATACGTGAATATATCGACAACGGAAGCCTTACCTAGTCAATCCGACTAACTTTGTTACGAACTTCCTGAACTCTTTTTCCTTATGAGAATTAGCCTATGTGTCACCTGCAGTGAAGAATTTGATTAGTTAACTCTTACTCAAAGAAAAGTTCAAGAGATTATATACTTTGAGTACAAACGTAGAGACCTTGTAAGTACTTAAAAAAGTTTATCTTTGCAAGTTCCAGCTCAGGTATGTAGAACCTGTATGCATTGGTCCATTTTAATACTCGGCTGCATTCGACTTTCTGTAGTAGGAACAATATCAGTTAGAAAGAGATAGTAATTAATTATCGATACTTATAAACCAATGTATAAAAAGCTATGGTTCCTTCCAAACACTATAAATTCATGGTATGTATGGAGGTGTATCGTGAATTTATTTCTCGGCAACTTCAGCAATGCAGGCTTGCAGCACCAATAATTCTATTTAGATTGAAGGAATACTGTTATTACCAGTTCCAGCATCATCATGATGTTCGAAGTTCCAGCAATGATTCTTCGTATAAATGAGCCATTTCAAACATGATTGCTAGGCTTTCCTACACATGATTGCAAGGCTTTCCTGCACATAGAATTAATAACTTATTGAAAAGCCATCTCAAACATAAAATAGCGTATGTTAATAGGCTCACCAGCAAATGTAATTGGATCAGCAAATAATATGACAACATTAAATAATAAACCAACAAAATATTAAATTAAGGATGAATGGGGTTGTATCCCGCATATAGCTCATTGTTATGACCAGATTCGCCGTGCGCCACATATTATGACCATGAACGCATCTAATTTCTACAATAAAAATACACAATCAGTTAAACCACAATAAGAACATATTATATACAAATGTTTAATACGATTCATCAAAAATCCATGATGTTAGAGAAACATTTGATCAATAATATTTGCTGAACCAGAGAGAGAATAAACCTGTCATCTTCAAAGATCCTCCTGCAACCATAGTGACATCAAGCATTCTGTCAAGTATAAACTTATACATGCACACAAACCTATATAAATTAATAAACAAAAAGAAACCTTTATGTGAGGTACAGGTATCGCTAGTTCTATGAACATAATTCCCATCAACATCAACATGTACCTCATAGACCATCTACCAAACTGCAAATGGCTACAAAGAAACCAACAATATCTAAAAAAGTTAACAGATATCATTAGGGTTTTTAGAAGAAAAAAAAAGACGTGCCTAGCTAGGGCTGAAAAACTTCACCATAGCGTGAGTATTCAAAATCGATATTATCAAAGCTTAACAATAACTTTCTTGTGAAATCATTGTGTCCGGTGATTTTTTTGTTGGAGGAAGAGTAGGGTTAGTTGGATTTAGGGGGGTTGTTGTTGCCGTGATTGAATGAGAAGAAAACTGTGTTTGAGCCTTTCAATCCGGCTTTAAACATGGTATAGATATAGATATAATAAATCACGATTTGAATTAGAGAAAGAGGTAATTTTATGTCTGTATATTAATGTTGTTTTGCAATGATATATCACAACTTGTGACATGGTCTAATGGTTGAGGTTCTTGTTTAGTGAATGAACAGCCTAAGTTCGAATCTTGCAAGGGCTATATATTATTTTTAAACACCATAAATCCGAAAATTTAAAAAGAAAAAAGAAATTTATGAACAAATTGTGCTTTAAAAAGAAAAAAGAAATTTATGAACAAATTGTGCTTAGGTGGAATTAATTATAAATATGTGTAATAAATTATAGAAATTGCTTACATGGCTAATAATGAATTACTTGCCAATGACATGGCTGATGACGTGGCAGAAAATGAATTACATGGCAATGACTGGACAATGAGGTGGCAATACGCGTGTAACGCCTCCTGTTATATATATATATATTCGGTTTTCGATTTTCATTGCCAAACCCATATCCAAACCGATAACCAAATATTTAGTTCGGTTCGGTTTGATTTTTTTCGGTTCGGTTCTGTTTTGGTTTTCGGTTATTGTGGATATTACCCGATCCGTGAACACCCCTACATAAAAATGTATTGAATGATTTTTGATTTCAAGCCCATTGGTCTTGTTTTTTAAGCTGAACCTTACCACTCAGGCATGGATCAATTCTACTACAGGCCTATAGTAAATTTCATGGACTGGTTCATATCCTTCACGCACACTTTCAACATTTCAAGGAGTTTTCATATGTGGTGATCCAATATTTAATTACTATATATATAACGTCCCGGAAAAAACGACACGCTCTTTGTCGTTTTGGGCTTACGGCTTTTGGGCCTGGTATATTCGTATGCTCCACTTCGTATGTGTCGGCCCATTTCCTTAATTTATACCGTTGTTTTATATTAACGAGGCAACCGCTTCCACATTCATAGTAATCTGCTTTCTGTGATCGGAGTTATCAGGTAGCCGGCCTTTCACTCTTTATTGTCCACCTTAGCTTACATTCGGTATCTTAGCCCCTTTATGGAAACTGTTCTCATAGTTATCGTGTTCCGTGGAGATAACTGTGCATCTGGGTCTGTTACAATCTCACCGCCTCTCTCTCTCTCTCTCTCTCTCAGCCTTCGGGTTTGCACTGTTTGTGGCGGTATAACGTAAAGACACAGCAAAGGCACAGCTGTGTACGAGAAGATCATCCGGAACGGCCCAAAACAGGTGCTTCAGTGTCAGTTTGGTTTGATTTTTAGGTGTTTTCATTGTGTTGTGAAGTTTGGTTTGATTTTTATATGATGTACTTTATTGTGTGTTTTATGAGTTTTATGTGATTAGGATGCCTAAATCAATGGTGGTTTTTAATTGCTACCAGTGAATCTGATTAATCTTTTAAATTGCATATGAGGTGTTTGATAAAATGTTTTGATGACAGACTGAAAAACGGTTGTGTGATTCGAGAGGGATTCGTCGCGGTGGCAGTCTTGCGGGTTCAGGTACCGTGCTTTTGTTATACAGGTTTTAAGTATATCAAAAAAATTGCAGTAAAACTCTCCAATATCATGACTTTTACAGGATTTTATACATGTTTAATACTATTTCCAGCTAAAGTCTTAAAAAATTTTAGCAGGTCTTGCGGGTTCATGTACCGTGCTTTTGTTATACATGTTTATTAGAGTACTATTTTCAACTAAAGTCTTAAAAGATTTTAGCAGTGTCAAATTAAAAAGATGTCAGTGAAATTCGCCAATATCTTCAGTTCTAGATTATTTGGTGGTTTTAGAACATTTGAAGCTACTATTTTGGGTATTTTTATGATATTTATACATATCACTGATTTTGAGCGATGTGGCCAGGTATAATCGTGGTAGGACGATCAAATATATAGACTTCTATAGCAGGGACGCTGAACTATGCTTCAGCCAGGTACGATATTACATGTATCATTTTTTTCCCCTTTTTGTGAAAATTTGGTTTGACTCACGAAAAGGCGTTGCATTATTTCCGAAGACTCAATCCGAAGAAGTGATGATACTCAGAGAGAGGGTCTGCCAGGCGGCTCCTCAATTTGTAAGTCACCCGTAGGTTTCCTATTTTATCGCATTTTCCCTTTTGAGACATAAAAATACATACACACACATACTAAATGATACATGTTACCCCTGCTACAGATGCCGTAATTGGTATGTGAACATATAATGGTGTGATCCACAATGTGAATCGGATTATCAGGTATAAAAATTGACTCTTGCATCTTTGTTTAACATTTTAGGCGTTAGCGGACAAGTAGAAGCAAATTTTTTTGGTTCACACAAGTATAATAGACACAGGCGCCCAATACCACAAGGTCATTCAGTTACTTATTTCTTACATTTTGGAAATTACATTTATTGATTACTGTGTCCCTTTCCTTTTTATATTTATTTATTTGTTCTCGATTTTTTTTGTATCCGTACAGGAACTCGAGAAGAAATGCATAAACAACTCGAGTACATCTCATTTCTAAAAGAGATCTCAGCAAAGGAAGCCGAAGATGTTCATATTGTGGTATCAAGTCTTGATGTGGAGAATAAATAAATTATTACGGATGATGAGACAATGGACAATAAACGGCCAAAATTTACTTCTAGAAACAAAAAGGTTTTCAAAATGACCATACGGAAGTCGATTTGCTTTTTATGAAGGTGTTTCGCCCAATGAAAAGCTACTTTTTGATATTGCTTATAGACTAGAAGTTTGCATCTTTCAAGTTAGCTTTCTTTAATTTTGCAGATTTTGTAGTCTTTTTATCATTTAGGTTATAAGATAAAATGTTGGTGGTGCAGTACTCACCTAAGGTAAATAATGATTTGACTAAACTGTCATGTAACTGAATGTGTCATTTCTAACTGTGGGTAAATTCATTGGGTTCACACGAATATAGGCTTGCTCAAGGATGTTCACTGATTGAGTGGCTGATTTAAAAAAGGTATGATGGAAAAGCTGAACTACATGCCAGGTAAACGTGTATATTGAATGGACGGTTTTTGCAATTTTTTATATTTTATTTGGTAATAATATTTGAGGTATAAAAGAGTTATTAATTTCTCAAGTAATTAAATTACTATTAATATATTTTTATTTTCCTCATTTTCAGATGGTGACTCCTCACAATCTTAGTTGTAAATTGGAACAATTGCATACAAGATAATGCGCGTCACCCATTGTAAGTGGCATATTTCATGTCCATCTTTCTTTTTGTTTGTGATGCAAACAAAGCTACTGATCATTTTATAAGTCTTACCTAACTCAATTAGTCAGTTGTTTTGGTTATTCTGAATTTGCAGATAAAAAATCTGAGTTGGGAGGGAGGATGGATGAAGCTTCTTCTAATAATGTTGAATCCACCAAAATTTGCACTCACTGGTATTCATATCCATTATTTTCTGTATTATCTTTTGATATTCAATGATAGCCTTTTTGAGGTTACTGTAGTTTTTAGTAAATATCATGACTTTATATGATTCTGGTGGCAGCATATAGTAACCAATAAGAATATATTAAGTTATTTAAGTAATATGTTAAGTTATTAATTTAAGTGGTGTGTTGTTTAAGAGTGACTCTTATTTGCAGAGTTGATTGTGTTTTATTAGCTTGAAAAATTGTTTAAATGGGGTGTTTGGGGTTGCTTATTTTTTTAAACGATGCTTATTCGCTTATTATAGTTGATAATAAGTTAACAGGTGGATTTTTGTCTGAGTTGCAGACTTGCAGCTATTAAAATTTAAAAATACAGTGACACTGAACTTCATGGTGGCTGCAGATGGTAGCAGGGTCATAGTGCACATACGTATATGCTCTAAACTAGACAACTGTGATAACACTATCGAATAGCACATTATGAAAATCATACCATGAATTTCCCTAAACTTTCTTTCTTAGCTGTAGCAGGTACTAAAGGAAAACCAACAAACATTCCTGCATCCCGCCGTAAGAGAGCCAGACATGGCCGCCAAACTCCTCAAAGCTAAGTGCAATTTTACACATTTGCTATGCGTAACATACGTATATCAGTTTAAATTATTATGAACTATTGCAATCCGTTACTCTTGCAGATGCAAACGATAATCTGGGCCCAAGCCCTGTTACTTCAAATGAAACTGATGCTTGCAGGCACGCATGACCCAGGGTCATTTCTAAATGAATGATCGTAATATTTATAAATTGAAACGTGTGATTAAATTCCGTTGGTTTTTCTTCCTCTTGTAGAATTTGAAAACCAAATAATTCCCTAGGCAAGGCGATCAACAAGCTAAAAAACAAAAGGCTGGCCTGTGCTCATTATTTGACATATGAAGCCCTGCCAAAACAGAGAATATGCATATTCACCCAAAGTTAACATTCTCCATATGGTCACGTACAAATTGAGGTTTTGGTTTTAGTTTACTTTACCCTTTTATTTCATTATTCTTTACAGGTTTCAGTATCAAATGATAACGATTAAAGCTAAACAGGTAAATGCTAATATTTTGTTTTTTCAGGAAGCAAGGCGTATAGCTGATAAAGCGATTGGTGTACCTGACATGGATGAGACGGTGAACAAAGGCGTGAACCACAAGGCAGATCAGGAAGCATGTAAGCAATCTTTTAATTTGCATCCAAGTAGTTTGCATCCACGTAATTTGTATCTAGCATGATGTAATTTGTAACTTGCAACATGTAAAGATGTGGTGTCTATAAGATATTTTCAGTTGATTCAAAGAGCCTTTGAAGATCGATTATAAGGTAATTGAGGGCGTGTTACATACTACTAATCCTTACACAAGAGAGGTACTAAAAATGGTTTCTTAACACCAAGAATTATAGCCAAGAATTATAGATATGCAAAAAATGTATTAGTAGGCTTAATGTTGTGAAATGATAAAATATAGTTTTATTTCGATCAATTAGTATGTAAAGCAAGAGTTTGCGTATTCTTAGGCTATGGTAGCTGATTTACAAGCGAATGCATTTTGCATCTGTGCCTGTTAGGGGACGTTTGGTTGGGGGTTGTTTTGCTGAGTGTTTGACAAAAATGTATCATTTAAGGATTTCACATGTAATAGGTATCCTAAATAATCAAAATGAAAACTATATGCATGAAGTAGTTATAGTAGTTTAGATGTTTAATTCATCATTTAGACGTTACACCATTAAAGATCTCAGTACTGATTTATAAGCATAAAAATTAGCAATCCCAACTACCCTCTAAAAAACTAGCATTATATTGAATATGAGTACCAAGTAATTTTTTTTAACAGATGGCATTGGCGTCTGTTGCAGGGCCTTTCATAGGCAGAGTACGCATGGCTCGGTTAGGAATGTGGCAAAGGAATTTATGGACAGTGAATGCCATGAGGCTGGAGCTTGAACCAGATAGGACTGGACCTAAAAATGTTGTCTTACAAGGTTAGTATTTGTTTTTAAGGCACACATAATCAAGTCTACATGTATTTGTAATAATACCTAACTGTAGAATCAAATAGCTGTTGAATACATATATCCTGAAGCTTCTCTATCTTCCCACCAGTACACGTTTACGGTTTACTGCTGACTGATACTTCAACGCTTGAGAAAGGTATTATCTTGACGGGGCGTATTTTGTTTTGGTACTTGCAGATGTTCAATGGTTTTGGTTCTATGCCTTTGGTTCAGTGCGTTGGTTCAGTGGCTTTACCTCAGTATTTAACATGCTCAAGTGGATTTGGTTCAACAATTTTTTTTATTGTGCCTTGGTTTAGCAGATTTTATGTGACTTTGGCCCATTTATTGCTTATTTAATCGCTCATTTATGAAGGCGATGATGATAGTTGTCTGTATTTTTTTTTTCTATGAGCGTAAGTTTACCAATACCATTATCTTGGCGGAGTAACCTGGCACGATTTTTGGGTTGCAACTAAGGCTGGTGTTTGGTTCCATATTGGTGCAAGGATATGGGTATTCATAAGCTTTTCTCAATTTACTTTAAAAGAAGCATTTAAAAGCCGATTTTAACTAGATATGCACTTTTAATAAGCGATCTTAAACACTCCCTTAGGAGTTGTTGTTGTGTTTTTTTTTTTTTTTTTTTTTTTTTTTTTTTTTTTTTTTTTTTTTTTTCTTTCCCTTTTGATGTTGTGTTAACTTTTTGTTTACTTTCCAGTTGCAGTTGCACATTTCACTTTTCTTGCATTTTTGTAGGAAGCAGTTTCCTAACAACACCGGGCCGACAAGGGTCGAGAATGGATTATATGACAATGGGTACTGACTTCATTCGAATAAATGCTTATGAAGGTACTCGCTCTAATTTAAGCTTACCATTTCTATTTTGATTATAGTTTTTAATGATTCTTGGGTTTCGATCACTTTTTATAATTTACTTATTGTGGCTTTTATCACTACGTTATAGTGTTTAATGACGGCTCTTTTTTTGTTTGTTGACATGTTATGCTAATTTATAATTTGTCAATTTCAAGCCTTTTGAAATGACTACTGAGATGTTGTGACAACAAGCTAAATCATGTGGAAGCCATGCATAAAATGTGTTTGGTTGCTTATTTTGTTACACTTAGCTGATTAGCTAATTAAGTTAGTAGTTAGTCTTTAGTTGTTGAGCTGATTATCAAGTAATTATGTCATTAGGTTCGTTTGTTTGACTATCGATTGATTATAATTTTTAACGTTTAATCGATGTCAGTGATTTAGATTGCCTTTAAATCGACAGGTAATGAAACTGCAGGATTGTTTAAGCATGGTTAACGAGTATCAATTGTCAAGTGGAAGTGCAGCCTATAACAGCCTGTTAAACATATGCGGGTAATGGGTGAATTTTTATATCTAAATTCAGCTTTATGAAATAGAGTTCATCTCTATGAAACAAAGTTTACTTATTTTGTGACAGGAATTCACCTCTTTATCATTTGGGACAACAGAGGCGAAACTGTGACAAGTTGCTATGTTGAAGACTTTCATGGTGAATATATGGATGCTAAAAGATGTAGTACTAGAGTTAGTCATATATAGAATATAAGGAAACTGGGAAGTGTCGATTTAGGTGTCGAGAAAACAAATCCTTTATATTGGTAAAATGTACTCTAAATGTTGTTTGATAATGGTTTTTCACTTCTAATTGACATCTTAATTCACAGCATTTACAAACAAGGTTAAGGTTTTATTGGTGCTCGCACGGAATATATAAAATATTGTATTATCTGTCAGGCATTATGTAGGCCTTGGTTTTTACGGTCAAACAGGCTAACTCCATCGCAACGCGAAGGTGCAATCATCAACGACGTGAAACGACGATCCGCTGCAACGCGGCGGCCCGTCGTCCACCTTGTTTTGTAAAAACATGTGACCTTGAAATATTTGTTTTCTACATCTGTTCAAAAGTACTTTTTTAGAGTAAATTAAGTCCCTATACTTTTTTCAGATTTCATACGACATCCAAAAACGCGAATATTTTCTTTTTTGATCCAGGATCGAGAATATATTACACCACTAGTCCAAAATCCTGACGGTCGTTAGTTTTTCCAGTTAAGTCGGTCTCACGTGCATCCCACACGAGGGCACTTTCGTCCGATCACTTTTTGGTACTTTTCCATCTACCATCTGACCACTTGTCATGTCAGTGTTCCCGCCCATTAGACTATCTTTATCAATCTATTAGAACCCAATCTCTTATTAAAACATTATTTTCTTTTTCATCCACCTACATAACCAATACATACAACCAATCTATATTTTTTTTTACCATTTATCAACAACCTAACCAATACATTCTCTTTTCTTCACCTACACAACCTAAAAAAAAAAGATTGGGTTGGTGATCTTGGTTTGCCAATTGATCTAGGTTGGGGATCTTGATTGTATACAACATTATAAAAATAATATATTTCTACTTATTTTCATAAGGTTGGGTTGTCAACCCACTCAATAAACATAGTCTTATATCCTCATTTTTCAACACTTTTTCACATAATTTCTCTCACAAAATTCATCTCACAAGTTCTCTCAATTGCACACAGTTAAAACCCCAATCTTTTTCCTAAATTTTTTGTTCATAATTTTCTTATGGTTGTTTCACAAAATTGGTACTATTAAATGGAAGGTAATGGCATTGGTTATTTTTTTTTGTTTTAGTTTTAATTTTGTTCGATTAGATATAAAATGGTTCACATTCTATATTGATGAGTTCCTAATTATTGTTTGACTTTTTGCAGAAGATCTTCCTACATGCTTTACAATGAGGATACACCATGAAGGTGAGTTTGACTTGTTTCCTGGAAGGGTATACCGTAATGGTAGGAAAAGTATTGTTGATTTGGTGGATACTGAAACGTTCTCGATTCACGACTTAGATGAAATGGTTCAGGACCTGGGTTGGACAGATAGAAAAATAATGTTTTATAACTTTCTTGAACCTGGTAAGAATCTTGTTGTTGGCTTGCATTCATTATGTAGTGATGATGATATATGTTATTTAAGTACGTTTATAGCTGAGCATAAGGTCATTAAAGTGTACATAGAACATGTAGTGTCCAAAGTAGGAACCTACTTCAAGCCAAATCAGGCAATGGGTCTTGTTTTTAATTAAATAGATGAGGACAATGATGTTAGTCCTAGTAACCGTAGTCTTATTGGTAGTAGTATTTCTAGAAGAACTTGATCTAAGAGGCTATTATTGGAATATGTTATTCCTTAGGAGGCTGAAGTAAGTGATGAAATTAGTAGGTTTACTGATGTAACACCCCCAAAATACCGCAGCGGAAGACTGTGTCATAGGGGTGCTACTTCATAATACAAAGTACAAGGTATAGAAAACGAACTCTAAATGAGACGTTTTGAAAAGTTGCCATTCGATTAATAAATTCTGAGTTACAAACTTGAGTTCCATAATACAATACATAAGAGTTTTAAGACATATCGAATGGTAAAGATAAAAGCATAAGTCTTCAAAACATGCCAAGCGACTCTATGCTCCATGCAACAGCTTATCATCTTACAGACCTGAGACAAACATGCTAAAGTGTCAACACAATGGTTGGTGAGTTCATAGAGTTTGTCTTAAAATAGTTGAAAAAGCCTCAAAAGAATGTTCACACAGCAAAGGCATTGAGAATCCACTCAGTTGCAATTCCCGTCATAAGAGACTTGCAACCTGTGTGTTCACAACCCATTGCTAACATATAGTATGAATAAGACATGTATAAGTTCATCAAGACAATTTAAGCAATTAGAAGTGAGTCTCTACTTCATCTCCGAAGACCTCACTTTTGGGAGCCAATTCCCAAAGACAACTGGGAGTCAATTCCTAAAGACAACTGGGAGCCACTTCCCAAAGATAACTACTAGCCCATAAATAGAATAACGCAATTAAGTATAACGCAGTCATGTATGTATGCAATCAAGTATAACACAGTCACGTATAAACGTTTTGAGTATTTGTACAAGTAAACAAGTAGTCGAGCATGTGTCTCCCCCAAAGAGTTAAGACAAGTATGAAAAGAGTAGGGGCTATGACTCACCTTAAGCTTAAGTGATGTGAAATCAAAGTGGTAGTCGAATCGTGAAAGTCTCTAAGAGTAGCCTATAATAGAACGTTGCGACTTAGGTTTGGAGTAACGTCTAAGAATACGAAGAATTGCCTATATATGTCTTGCATAATGTTCATGATGTAGTACTTAGTATATAGTGTAAGTCTTTGAATATAAATGGTTTATGGAACATGTATAGGTTGTATATCTCTTACTACCGTTCGGGCCAACATAATTCAGAAGTCATGGAGTAAACGTTCGAGGAGCCAGGACACTTTAACTTGTAAATCCACAACTCATCTCGACGGCTTACTTAATGAACTCCTCACATGAGGCTCCCTACTATTGTAGTATTTGATAACAAATGTATAAGTTTTAATCCGAAAAGTTACATGTCCAATATTTGAATAAACTTAGGAAAGTTTATTAGTACATGAAGATTGTTATTAGGGGTAGTTTCATAAGTCTTATATGACCATTTTCTCTTTGTAATATCTCATGGTTCCTTTTGAAGTGAAGTAGATCCAAATTGTTTGTTCAAGTTATCGCCTAATTCCTTTAAAAATCAAAATTTGATCAGAATGCTATTTGGGCAGTTTTGCCGTTTTGGTTTCGCTAGCTTCAAATGGTCATAACTTTTGACTCGGGTACTCGTTTTGGGTGATTCAAATTGCTATGTTTTCCTTTTTAAGTCCTCTTTAACATTAAGTAAGTGTCAAATATCAAGTTTATACTATTTTGGTCGTGGTTCTCCATAAAAATCACTAGTTTGCTTGTTTACTTGACATAAGTTAACATATGTATATCAATACTTGTTTTATCCATTTTTAAACATCATGAACACAATAACAAGAACATATATAGCATGAAAGGAACACAAAGAGCATGAAAATGATAATTAAGCAAGAAAGTATGTTAGGGTTTGCTTACAACTTTTGGCCTTAATGAAAAAGGGAAACTAGGACAAGAACTAGGACTTTGATTGAATAAGCTTTCCTCCTTTGCAATCTATGATAAACCGAGGTTATTTGAAGATTATAACGACGCCTTCTTGAAGTCCAAAGCTATTTGAAGATTATAACAACGTCTTTTAGGAGACTTTAAAGTTATAACAACTTTTCTTAGAAAATTTCCAAGATTGAAGATCAAACACTAGTTTTCTTTCAAAAACTAGTTAACTTTCTTACAAAATATAAGAAAAGTGCCTTAGGTTTTAGGACTTGAAGGTTATAAGAAGGTGTGGTGCAAGATTTATATGTGTTTTTAGCTTGGTATTTATAGGGTAGGAAAAATAGTTAACCATATATTGGGTTAGAATTTAACCATGGTTAGTTTAGACACTTGTAAACATCCTAGAGATCAATGGTCAAGATTTAACCACAAAATGGTGACTCCCCCCCCCCCCCACATTGGCGGTTCAAAGGAGGATAAGGTGACTAGATGATGACTCTTGGTGTTATCTTGCTTAGTTTGTGCATTTTGACTCCGTAAAATGCTAACCGTAAATGATTAGGCCTTAAAACATAAAACCGGGTATCGTAAAAATATGAAACTTGAAAGTATTGTGAAACATGTCAATATAGTCCATAATAAAATATAAAATGAGTGGTAGGATCTATCAGGTGCTAAAACCCTGCTAAAAACTGGAAACACGGGTCTAAAACGCGTAATTCGCGTAAAACGCTGAACTGAAAAACGTAAAATTCCAAAACTTTTGGAATTGTCATAAAATGATAGAAAATCATATTTCTATTGTTTATAATGTTTTATGGATATATCGGGATGCTGGAAGGACGTTTAAACCTAAAAGTAAATCTCAGACACGGCTTTGTGATTTTTGAAGAAATGATCCGACGAGCGTCAAACTCTCGGATTATCGTTAAAATAGTTTAACTTACGAGAATATGAAATAAAAATTTCTGAGATGAATAGTAAAAAGTGAATAGTAAAATTTTCCGGGAATAGTAATTAATCTGAAAATGCGAATTGTTACAGTCTCTACCCCTTCAGGAAACTTCGTCCCGAAGTTTAGTGTGTCTAGGTCTCTTATCTTAATAGCGGCATAATAAAGCTAAGTTTTTGAACTAGGATAGAATAATATGGTAGGATAAAATACGTACCCGTTACGCATTGCGGGCTTCCTTAGCACCCAAATAGTATGCTCGACCCCGAGGTGGACTAACATTGTATTCACGCTTTGGGTTATTTGCTTCAAGCATTACTGCTAGAGTCGGGTTATCCAGTACTTGTCCCTGTGCCCTATTCAACTTAGGACAAGTATTTCGGAAGTGGTTTGGGCTGTTGCACTCATGGCATGTCTTTTGGTTGTTTCCTATATTGTCCGCATTCGCCTGCCTTGTAATTGATTTACACTGACTTGCAAAGTGGCCAGACTTCTTGCAATTATAACACACAGGGCATGGTTCAGACCTCTGATGATGATAAGTGCATTTAGTACACTTAGGGTGTGGACCCTCATACTTTTTCTGATCGTAAACTGTTGCTGCAAATCCTCTTGCTCTCTTATTATCAACCATTGTACCCTTTTGCTCGCTTGATTCACCTGCTCCCTTCCTTTTATCACTAGTCTTCAAAGTTCCATTTCTAACCATCTCATCTGTTAGTGTCCCTGCTCTTAATATTGCACTTTGAATTGTGGGAGGTTCGGTTGTTTTCACTGTCCCACGAATCTCAGGAACAAGGCCATAGATGTACCTCTCAATCCTTTTGGATTCAGGGGTAACCAGATGAGGAACTAGTTTAGCTAGTTCATGAAACCGATCTGTGTAGGTTGCATGACCAGCCCCTACCATAGAGTGATGCCAAAACTCGTCTTCTAGTTTTTGCATTTCATTAACCGGGCAGTATTCTTCCTTCAGTAGTCCCTTAAAGTCGTCCCATGTCATGCCTACAGCTGCTTCTCTAGTCCTTGCTTGAATCTGCATGTTCCACCATGTCAATGCCTTTTCTGATAGTAAGCATGCAGAATATTTCACTCTCTGGTGGATTACACAGTTACTGATGTCAATCACTGACTCCATCTTCTCGACCCATCGAGTATATGCCAATGCACCTCCTTTGCCATTAAACTCAATTGGTTTGCATGACGTAAATTCCTTATACGTACATCCAGTCCTATGGTTGTTGTTGTTGTTGTTGTTGTTGTTGTTGTTATTACCATTCCTTCCTCCATCATTTGTAGCGTCATTTATGCTTCCATGGTTTCCTGAATTGTTCATGTGATTGCCAACTTGTGTGACTATAGTGGGAAGTAGGTTTTGTAGTTGTTGGGCAATAATGGTGGAGACATCTGGATTTCCACCATCGTTACTAGGGTTACTAGTGTCGTGAGCATCTCCTCTACCTCCACGTCCACCAGTTCTTCCACTATCATTACTAGGATTACTAGTGTCGTGAGCAGCTCCTCTACCTCCCCGACCACCAGTTCTTCCACCTCTTGGTGTTGCACCACCTCGGCTAGTGCTACGAGTTACTCTCTTTGGTGCCATGATATCTACAAGGAGGGACATTTTGTCGACGTCAGATTTGAGGTGATATTCCTAGACTACTTAGTCATAAATCTTGTCAATTTTGAGTCAATCGTCGATTAATGTAAGCATGGTCACATATGTCTACGTGAGTCGTGACGCCTTTATAATTATGTTGGCCACCATAATTATAATTGCTTCCTTTCACACGTATACATATTTACCAGGCACACATAACTCAACAATTGGTACTACATAATTGGGTAGACTTTCTATCATCTGCACTTAAGTTGTGAAAGGGTAACATAGTCTGGGTATCTAGAAAAGGTGATATGACGAAATGGACTAGTCGCGCTTGTAGAAAGGTTTGAGTGTCGTACTAGGACATATGAACCACTTCTAGGTATTAGAATCATATAAAGTAAGTATAAGGCAAATCATCAAATCTCTACAGGAAACTAATAACCTTTATTTAACTTAATCTTATGTCTTATCAAACAAGAACTATCACAAGATTAAGTTAATTAAACAATTATTACTTAGCTCTAAATTTTTGATGACTTGACTATTGTCTGGGGTTTCTCCGAAACAAACAATTAGCAATAAGCATATGCACATGAAGTGTGTGTAAGGCAAAATAAAGAGAAGAGTCTTAATGTTTATAGCAGTTATAGTCTAGGCATAAAATGCAACCTAGTTCTCTATAACCTGGCTCTGATACCAATCTGTAACACCCCCAAAATACCGCAGCGGAAGTAGATCCAAATTGTTTGTTCAAGTTATCGCCTAATTCCTTGTTTCATGTTTACGCCTAAGTAAGCTTATATGGTCATTTAGTCATGGCTTCGCCGTGACCTTGGTCATTTTTCCATGGTCTTGAGACTCAACCTTGGCTTTATCCATGGTTGTGGTCTTGGCTTTAGGTCATTAGACCTCTTGGTATTAGTAAATGATAACTATAGTATAGTGACTTTGGTCTAAAATGGGCTGTTAAGATTTTGAAGAAATTTATCACTCGGAAAGCGTTTTCAGGGCTCGAGTTTCTTTATTCCTGAACGAAAACGTCGTTCCGGACAACTTTCGTGTTTTAACTTTTTGATGAATCGGACCAGAAGGGTGACTTTAAAAATCAAAATTTGATCAGAATGCTATTTGGGCAGTTTTGCCGTTTTGGTTTCGCTAGCTTCAAATGGTCATAACTTTTGACTCGGGTACTCGTTTTGGGTGATTCAAATTGATATGTTTTCCTTGTTAAGTCCTCTTTAACATTAAGTAAGTGTCAAATATCAAGGTTATACTATTTTGGTCGTGGTTCTCCATAAAAATCACTAGTTTGCTTGTTTACTTGACATAAGTTAACATATGTATATCAATACTTGTTTTATCCATTTTTAAACATCATGAACACAATAACAAGAACATATATAGCATGAAAGGAACACAAAGAGCATGAAAATGATAATTAAGCAAGAAAGTATGTTAGGGTTTGCTTACAACTTTTGGCCTTAATGAAAAAGGGAAACTAGGACAAGAACTAGGACTTTGATTGAATAAGCTTTCCTCCTTTGCAATCTATGATAAACCGAGGTTATTTGAAGATTATAACGACGCCTTCTTGAAGTCCAAAGCTATTTGAAGATTATAACGACGTCTTTTAGGAGACTTTAAAGTTATAACAACTTTTCTTAGAAAATTTCCAAGATTGAAGATCAAACACTAGTTTTCTTTCAAAAACTAGTTAACTTTCTTACAAAATATAAGAAAAGTGCCTTAGGTTTTAGGACTTGAAGGTTATAAGAAGGTGTGGTGCAAGATTTATATGTGTTTTTAGCTTGGTATTTATAGGGTAGGAAAAATAGTTAACCATATATTGGGTTAGAATTTAACCATGGTTAGTTTAGACACTTGTAAACATCCTAGAGATCAATGGTCAAGATTTAACCACAAAATGGTGACTCCCCCCCCCCACATTGGCGGTTCAAAGGAGGATAAGGTGACTAGATGATGACTCTTGGTGTTATCTTGCTTAGTTTGTGCATTTTGATTCCGTAAAATGCTAACCGTAAATGATTAGGCCTTAAAACGTAAAACCGGGTATCGTAAAAATATGAAACTTGAAAGTATTGTGAAACATGTCAATATAGTCCATAATAAAATATAAAATGAGTGGTAGGATCTATCGGGTGCTAAAACCCTGCTAAAAACTGGAAACACGGGTCTAAAACGCGTAATTCGCGTAAAACGCTGAATTGAAAAACGTAAAATTCCAAAACTTTTGGAATTGTCATAAAATGATAGAAAATCATATTTCTATTGTTTATAATGTTTTATGGATATATCGGGATGCTGGAAGGACGTTTAAACCTAAAAGTAAATCTCGGACACGGCTTTGTGATTTTTGCAGAAATGATCCGACGAGCGTCAAACTCTCGAATTATCGTTAAAATAGTTTAACTTACGAGAATATGAAATAAAAATTTCTGAGATGAATAGTAAAAAGTGAATAGTAAAAAGTGAATAGTAAAATTTCCCGGGAATAGTAATTAATCTGAAAATGCGAATTGTTACAACTGAGTTACCTAATGAAGAGCCAAGGGTGAATGAGATACCAACTCAAGATTCTAGGTTTACTAAATTACCTAATAAAGAGCCAAGGGTGAATGAAATACCAACTCAAGAGTCTAGGTTTACTGAGTTACCTACTGATGATGCAAGGGTAAATGAAATACCTACAAAAGAGTCTAACTTTACACAGTTACCTGTTAAAGAGTTATTTTCCAGCTTTAGATAAAGAACTAGCTGAGCTCGATGGGGCATTTGGTAGTATAAACTTAAGTCAGTTTGGAGATAATGTTAGGCAGGAACATGTAGCCGAATATTCTTTGAGGGTATAAGATTATGACCTACATGATATGATTGTTAATGATAACTTTAGGGTAGGTCAAAATGGAGAAAACATTGATAATGTAGATCATATGGTTGTTGATGGTCATGCTACATTAGAGGAAACTAATGAGCAAGTGAATGCTAATAATGTAGGTGATGATTATGTGGGTTTAGATAGAAGTAATGATCAAATGAATGGTAATGTAGGTGGTGAACATATGAATGCTAACTTAGGTCCTGAAAAAAAAATATTAATAATAATGGTATACAGATTATGGTTGATGATGTGTATTCACCACGTGGTCCTTTTGAGAATAACGATGATGAGGAGAGTTATGTTTATGATGAAGACAGTGAGGAGGATACTGAAAGTGAGGAGGATAATGATGTATTTTTTGATGAGAATAACGTTATCCATGAACCTCATGTTGATACACGTTATTGTTTCGGTAATTCACTCGATAATGAAACCCCTGATCTTTTGGCGAATTTAAACAAACAAGTTCTAGATACCCTGTTTGGTGATACTCAGGCAAAAGTTGTTGATACCGAAGAATTTGATAATGACTCTGATGAAGACGTAGCTACTCATGTACAAAAGAAACTTAGGCAGTTAAGGAAGGAGAAAGAGAAAGATGAGTTTATAGTTAAGAAGTTTGGGTTTCTTGCAGGACAAAGATTTGGTACTAGTAAGGAGATAAAAGATAGAGTTTACATGCATTCCATAGAAACTAGAAGAAAACTTAAACTGGTAAGGAACGAAAAAGTTAGAGTTAGGGCCAAATGTGATGGTACCATCCCTATTTTTGACCTTAATAATGGGCCATTTAATGATGGGCCTTCTGTGGATGACCCATCAAAGGTAAGCCTAAGTCAATCCACTGGTCTAAAAACTAGGTCTAAGTCAAAAGTTGGTTATGTAGAGAAAGACAAAGGAAAGGGAATATTTGAAGACACAAGTAATCAGAGCTGTCTATGGGAACTTTATTGCACTAAAGAGTTAGGTAAGGAGACTTAGGTTTGCAAGACTAACCACAGTGAGCATTTATGTCTACAAACAAGGGACATTAAAGCTTGCAACTACAAATTTCTATCACTTCAAATTATGGATGAAGTTTCTGTGGATCCAGAAATCCCTACTAAAGCAGCTCAAGACGCACTTCAAAAGAAATGGGAAGTAAATGTTTCTCGCATGAAGGCATTCAGAGCCAAGGCTGCAGCTGACAAATTGATAGTGGGTGATCACAAGGGTCAATATGCTTTGCTAAGAGATTATTCTCAAGAGTTGATGACTCAAAATCCAGGAACCACAGTGAAATGTCAAGTAGAAATGCCTGAAGATCATAATTGTCCTACTAGAGTATTGTAACACCCCAACCCGATAAGGGTAAAAGTGTCACATTATGGTGACATATCAAAGCAAGCACAAGCATACATCTCAAGTAATACAAAAGAGTATAAAGGTTACAAGGGAGACTGAGGTACAAGTACAAAAGAAAGTAATACAAATACTAAGTCTGGCATGTACAAAAGCTCCTACTAATCCACAAGCTATCAAGATAAGGTCTTCTAAGTCCAATGCACTCTCCACTCATAACACAGCTTCCTACTAAAACCTGCCGCAGGAAAAGAAATGCGGCTGAGCTACGAGAGCCCAGTGAACAAATATGAAAGTAACAAGCAATAGAGAATGATATATATAAGACAATGGAAAGATAAAGTAAAGCATAAAGGAGTACAACCGAAGTAAGAAGAACCTGTATTAAAGCTATAAAGGTGTAAGGTATAAAGGTATAATGGTCAGGTTAGTTATCCACCACGAGCCCAAGTCAAGTCAAGTATCAAGTCAAGTTAAGTAATCAAGTAACCATGCATCCAGAGGGGAGACCTCGGGATACCAAGTATAATATGAGGGGATACCTCCAAGGGTTGGAGTCGCAAACTCCCAAGATGTGAAAGACGTGTATCGCACACACCATCAGTCACCAAGTATATATATAGCAAGTAATATCATGATATATCCATCGAAACAATTAAACAAATCTAGGATGCATCCATACGCCCCAAACGGCCAAATATCTTCATCTCTGTAACAAGTCAAGTAATGGGACGGGATAGGTCATCACTCTCCTACCCTAGAGTCGTGCCATCGGTGCATCAATGACACGGACATGGAACCCCCATGCCTAGTATACAAGTGGTGGCTTGTAGTCTCAAACTATGGGTCAAGGGTCAAGTCAAATATCAAGTGTACAAGTACAAGGTTCATATCAAGTGATTCAAGTCAAGAGTCCATATCAAGTGGTTCAAGTCAAGTTTCATATCAAAGGTTCAAGTCAAGATTCAAATCAAAAGGTTTATTATCAAGGCCCATAGTAAAAGGTTCAAGATAGAAAGGTTTATACCAAGATTCATACTGAGAAGTTTCATGTTTAAGGTTCAAGGTAAAGGTTCAATAGTGAGAGAGTACGTAGAGTTTAGTGTAAAGGTTCATGTCATAAGTTCAAGTAGAGGTTCCTATTAGGTTCCAATTAAAAGTTCATGGCAAGGGTTCAATTCAAGTGTTTATGTCAAATGTTCATTTAAAAGAAATCTTTTAATAATGGTTTTCATGAAAATCAAGGTTTTCAATAAGGTACTCCTTAAAATAAATATTCATAAAATTAGTGAAACTTCATATAAAAGTGGTGTTACAAAATGTTCATAACCCTCATTTTAAAATAGTTTTTCCTCAAAACATTTTCATACTATAATTACGAAAAGTTTTCACATCCGGTTATAATATTAAAAGCACTTTCAAAATATCAAGGGTTATACCAAGTTCAAGTCAAGGTTTGAATCAAGTATCATAATATAGGTTTTCAAGTCAAGGTATAAGCCAAAGATCGAAGTAAGTGATTTTAACATAGGCTTCAAATCAAGGTTCAAGTCAATATTATCACATCAAGTTTATTATATCAAGTGTATCATGACAAGGTTATTTCAAGGTTCAAGAATCATAGTGTAAGTTCAAGCAAGGTTCAGTTTTAAAAGGATCATAGCAAGGTTCAATAATCAAAGAGAACATAGCTGGGTTTAATAATCAAGGGAATATAACAAGGTTCAATAATCAAGGGAACATAACAAGGTTTAAGATATCGAGGGAACATAACAAGGTTCAAGATATCAAAGGAATAGGAAAGACAAGAGTGCATGAAAAACCTGTAGATAGGTCAGAATATCTGTACCTTATACCGCAAGTGCAAACACATAAAAAACATAAAGATTGGAGCAACTCCTTCTTCAGCGGATCTACACGAATTCATAATCGTCTTATTATTAATAACTTGTTTTAAATCAGATTACTCATTTTAGTCGGCTTTCCATTTTTAGTAACTTTCCATTTTTAGCAAGTTTTCCGAATTAGCAATTTTCCATATTTAGTAAGTTCCTGAAATTGAAATTTAATATTTGAAGGTTATAATGGACATTTAATAATATTTAAAGTTAAAATGACCAATATAATAGTTTAGGTTCTAAAACGTCAATATTATAAGTTTAGGGTCAAAATGTAAATTATCAAAATTAAATATTAAAAGTTAAATAAAATTATTTTAAAGTTTATTTTAAATAAATTAATATTAAGATAATAATTTAGGACCCCGTCATAATAATTTTTTTTATACAATTTATTAACGTATCTACGATCTTAATATTTATGCCGCGACAACCCAAGCTTTTTATAAAATCATATAAGACTCTTTTATAACCCGACATCGTTTCACTTTACTCATATAGGCACGACCTATATTTATATATATTACACATACACATATAGCTTTGTTGACACGGATATAAAACATACATTTATATATACATGTACATCGACCGTATATATAGACATACACATGCATACACCATATTTTACTCTTTCTTTCTCTTTCTTTTATATCCTTATAACAATTGTTTAATGCAAATCAGGTCATGGCTTCTTTTAGTCCATTCAGGCCATACGAAACATAAGAAACATGTTCTCATTCTATTTGAAATTTGATGAGGCGAAAAATGATCCGTTTTTAGGGGGTCATTTAAGCCGGAATTGGAATTTATTTGATCAAATATTGCCCTAAATCGTTTCTTTTGTGATTTTAGGTACTTTGAGAGTGAATTCTGGAAAAGGAAGCATTTTGGACGTTTTTGGAGCATGAAAGTGAAGAAAACGGTAAAGTCTTGATTTTCCTTGCTGGGAACAGTACCTGACGGCGTCAAGAGGAATTTGATAACGGCGTCAAGAGCAATTTTGGTGACGGCACAGAGAAAACGTGACGGCGTCAAAACAAGGGCGTCAAGAGTAAAAGTGGTGACGGCCGAGAGCAGGATTACACATGACGGCGTCAGATCTGGATCTAGGCAATCCGAGAATATTTTTGGCAGTGGGTTGACGGCGTCAGAACTTTCTTCTTGACGCCGTCACCTTAGTAAATCTATATATAGTCTTTGTAATTTTCATTCTCAAAAGAGAGGAGAATTTTAGGGTCGAACCTAATAAACCCTAACACGACTTTTACAGTATTTTCAAGGGTTTTCACCCCTTGAAACCCTTCATGTTCAATTGAGATAAGTATCCTTTCAATTCATTCAATATGTCTATGTGTTGTTTGAATATATCTTACGCTTGTCTTGATTTTAACATGCTAGGCTAGATCTCTTGTGTGTTTGCTTAGATGTAATGAAACCTAGATGTTGATTATAGGTTGATTGCTTGTTTCTAGTTGTAATGGATGAATGATTTCAATGTTAGGCTTACGAAAACTGGCAGATCTCCATTGTGTAACTTGCTTGAACGTCTTAAGAAACATGAACCAATGTGTACTATGTTTTTATGGTTTTATTTAATGCATGAGCGAATTCTAGTGATCCCATGTTAGGAGCTTCTTTCAGGCTCGACATAGGAGTGAAGTAGGAGCTTATAGAATTGGGGAAGTAAGTACGCCACCCCATGATTGGTATTAAGAAATATAACCCTTCATCCACGCAACTATAACAAACAATTAACCTGTAAAAGATATCTAGGGAGTAGTGAAATCTAAGTAAACACAATTCTCCCATTTATTGTTCACACCACATTAGTAATTAGTTTTATTTTCATTTTTGTCATTTTATTTTGATTGCATCTTAGTTATTGGGTTAGTTGACTAGCAACTAATTCCGCCCACTCTTCCAAAAACCCGAGATTTTATTTGCTTTTATAAAATATAAAAATACAAGAAGAATCATCCCTCACCTCTAGACCTAGTTTTTAGGTTTTCTAATCCTAGCGACACTATTCGTGAGTTAAACGATCAATCCCCCGGTACTTGTCACTATACTATACTACAACGATCAGGTACACTGCCTGGTGGGGGTTGTAAGCTTCTCGAGATCCTTCGAGAGGTAAAGCCTGGTGCAATTCCCATGCATCAAGTTTTTGGCGCCGCAGCCCGGGGAATAGTTATTGTCTAGGTTAGAATTTCTTTCTATTAGGTCTACTTGCTAGATTCCTTTCTAGTAAGATTTTATTTTTATTTTTAGGTTTTCTTTAGTCTATCTTATTTCTTCGTGTCTTTGTTCGTAACTCTTTACCATCCGACATCATGGAAGGTGGTAACATCTTTGAACCCATCAACCCACCACAACAAGACCACCCACAAAACCCACCACTAGCAAACCAACCTCTTAGGCCCCGAACCCTAGGAGAGTATTCCCAACCTAGCCACCAAGGCTATCGAAACACCATTGAGCTCACACAAGGAGCCAATGTGTCTCCCTTGCGATCCGACACCATCCGGTTGGTGCAAAGCGGATGTGCATTCCATGGACTTCGTTCCGAAGATCCAAATCAACATCTCAAGGACTTCCTTAAAATCGTAGATTCTATAGACCTTGATGTTACAACTAGAGAGTCGACCCGATTACACCTATTCCAATTCTCTCTACGTGATCAAGCTAGTTGACGAGTGTCTAAATACTCATCATTTCGTTCACATTTAAGCTACTAAAACATCTGAAAACATACAGATATGCTTTAAAATATATGAAATATCAATAAACTGTGTTTTTATGAGTTACAAATGCAAAAGGATTGAAAACTGATGAAAAACAACATATTTCACATAATTTACAGTTTCAGTCCCTGAACTTTGAAAAATTGGCAAATCTAGTCCCTGGTAAATCAAAACATGTTAAATATCATCTAAGGTCCTTAGGGATTAATAAGTTGTCAAGTCTAGTCCTTTAAAGTTAAAATTTGTAAAATGACAACTTTAGTCCCTCAAGTTTGAAAAATGTCAAATTTAGTCCTTAAGGTTTAAAAATGGAAAAATATTAAAAATAAACCTTGTACTATTCATTAATGGCATAATTGGTCCTTGTGGTATTTATTGGGAAATTACAGGTTCAACCCTTCACAAATTCAGAAATTACATGTTTGGTCCCTGAAGTTTGAGATTTGGCAGAAAAGGTCCCTGGTTATTTAAAATTGGAAAAATGGCATCTATGGTCCTTATATTATTCAAACTTGGCAAGTTTCACCCTTGCAAGTACTTTGGGATAGTTATATTTTCAGCCCCCAACTTTTGGATAATTGCAAAATTAGTCCTTGTTTATTACTTAACCAAACCGGACCCTTTATATTAAAACACAAAACCAAATCTAATCCAAACACAACCCTTACCCAGCCCACACTTTTCCTAGGCCCAACCAAACCCCAGCCCAACTCCCTTTATAATATAAACGGGGTCAAACCCCGTTTGACTTTCCCAAAACCGCCAAACCATCTCCACTGTTCATCCCTCTCCCTCAACCCTGCAACACCAAAACCACCATGGTATTCCCACCTTTTCACCACCACTTGCTCACCTCCAGCTCATCCCCTCCACCTCACCAACCTATCCAAAGTGCAGTTAATGCATCCCCACCATATAGCACTCAACCTCCATGGCTTTACAGCCTGTTTTGCTCCCAACTTGACCCATAGCCTCTCCTACATCCCCAATTGTCCCCCTGCCACCTTCACAAGCCTCCACAATTCCTTAATTGCAATAAAACTACCCCTAGACACGTGGAAGCATTTTGGCGCCAAAATCAGTTTTGAAGGTCAGGATCGATTCAGAGCAATTCAATGGTCAAGATGAGTTGGGATATGTTCAGAAGACTCTCCCAAACCCTAATGCTCAGCTATAAAAAAAAAGATGCAAGGAGAGAAGAGTAGTCAATTTTTAGCTTAAATCATAATCGTATAAGTTGTAACATGTTATTTTAGTGAAATCAAAAGCTTTTAAGCATTGTGTTAGTTAATTCAAGTGTAATCTCAACTTTTCTGATAATCAATTTCAAGGTTTAATTCATATCTCAGTTTGTGCAATTTTCATATTCATATCAAATTTCTTGATAAGCTGTGTTGTTGTTATTGTTAGACTATAAGAACTCTCAAGCACATATAAGCTCCCAGGAAGCCCATTGAAGCTTTTAGAAACCTTAAAACATGATCTAGTTATAAATAACTCAAAAACACAAAAACAGTCAATGAAAGTCAAAGTGGCATGTTCATGGTGTTCATACTTGGAGCAGGGTAAATTGTGGATTGCCCTGGGTTAGTGGTTCTGTGGAGAACCTTTACGTATGGTTCTTATGGTTCTTGGTTTATGAAGTTAGCAGGAAAGCATATTGTAAGTCCTTGAAAACTCATTTCTGTATTATTACTGTAGTATTGCTTATTTCATTGCCTTTTAGCTTTTCTGAGTTTGTTTAAGTATTAAGTAGTGATAATATTACTTAAAATCAGTAGGTTGTTTGTTGATTTTTATAGTTGTTTAAAATTCATAGTTTGACAGTTAAATCAGTCCATTTAGTAATCTTGGGTATTTGTTGTTAAATCTAGTGAACCTGTGTTTGATTCAGCTTAACTTAGCTTAAGTTAACTTTTGGAATCAAGTTTGTGGTGTAAAACTTTGAATCTCTTTGAAACCTTAAAAAACAGTCAACCAAGGGAGTGTTTGGATCAGAGTGATCCTGCATGTTCTAATGGTAATTTGTTGATTGTTGTTGTTGAGACTTGTTCATTTAGGTCATAGTAGCATAAAACAATCATAAAAACCAGTGCTTGTTCTAGGAAAAGTCAAAATCACTTTCAAATCTTCATAAATAGTCATCTGTGAGGATTTGTGTTTCCAAACTCATCAAATATGTTCATAAATTGTTAAGGTTGCTTATTTTCAAGTCATTGTAGTCTAAAATAACATAATCAGTCAGAAAATCAAGTTGGAATCTCACTTTAGTCAACTTAGCAAGTTTTTATAAAAAGTCAAATTTGCACTACCTCAGATTTTCCAAAAATGGCATGAATTTTATAAATTTATGTATTAGGAGTTAGGCTTTGAAACTTTCACATATTAAAGAGTCTCAGCTAGTCTTTTGAATCCCACCTTTGCCATATTTTTTTGATTTTTCTTGTGCAAGCCACACAGGCTCAAACACACTTGCAGGGGAAGAAGCTCCCCTGCTATACAGACCATCACCACCACACCCACCACTTTGGTGGTTGTTTCTGAGCTACTCAGTGGGACCCACAAGCCCCAAGTTGGTTCTTTCAACCCCCCTCCTACCCACCTGAATCACCCCTTGAAATCTGTCCCATTTCTGTCTTAGTCACTCAATAAGCAATTGCTTATTGTGGCTTATTAGCTTATTCTGTGAGCTAATCTTATCAAATCTAGCTTATACATGTCCAACTAACTTAGGTAAACCAGAATCCACCCTTGTGGACCCCACATAAGCTCATTTGAGCTTATTTCTTAGTTTGGTCAAACATGGTCAACTGTTAAGGCTAATAAGCACTCACAGTGCTTATTTTTGGTTTCCAAATTAGTTGTTTTTATAAAAGTTTCATATTTTAAGTATTTTAATAGTTATATAAAAAAAAAAGCAGAAAAAGCCAAACTTAATTATAGTGATAGCTTCTATTTAATAGAAATTATCTTTTTAATTTTCTTTTTAGCTTATTTATAAGCACTTCTGCATTTTTATATTTTTATTAAATCTCTTTTATATTAAAGTACTTTTATAAATTTTTCCAGATTTTTCCTTTGTCATTTAGTAATTATTAGAATTAATATTAGTTTAATTAATTATTAATTAATGTTAAAGAATTAAATAGCAAAATTAGATTTTATTAAGTAACACCTAGTTTTTATAATTTTCCTAGCTTTTATACAAGTTAAAACATTTTTAGTAATTTTTTCTAGAATTTCTAGTGTTAATTTTCTATTTTTTATAAAATAATTAGATTAATTGATAATTAATTAATAATTAGAATAATAATTAGTAAATTAGTTTAAAAATACATAAAACCAACTTTTTATAATTTTTTAGGATTCCTGTGATGGTTAATTAGTTTTAAAAAATTTTCCATAATTTTTTAAGGCATTTAGGTATTATTAGTAATTTAAAATAGTTTAAATAGTTTAATTAATATAATTAGTTTTTAATTAATAGAAAAATCATAAAAAGACAAAAATATTTATTTTTAATTTTTATACTTTCTTCAAATTCATTTTAAGGTTTAGAAATTATTTTTGCAAGTTTTTAGTTTAATTTGTAATCTTTATCATTTTTAGTTTTATTTAAATTAGGTTTAATTTACTTTTTAAATAGTTTTAATTAATTAAAATAGTAATTAAATATTAAAATAATCATTTTCATAATTTCATTTTCATTTTAAATTTTCTTTTTATTTTAAGTTTTAAAAAGTTTCACTTGCACCCCCTGTAGTTTGTAATTTGTTAAAACTCACTTTTCTCTGTCTGTAATCTGATTTCCCAATTTGTGCTTTTGTGATTATATCTGTATCTCTGTTATTGTTTATATCATTTCATATTGTCCAAATACCAAGCAATCAGTAGTATAATCATTCCTCAATCATCTTGGTTACTGTCCTCAGTGCCACTTATTCCCATAAACGTTCAAAATACAATTTCAATCTCGTTGTGACTTAACGACCCGGGGATTTCCCTATATTTCCACGGTTAATATATATTGCACTTTCTCCTTGGTGGGCCTATCAACTGCACCCGGTTGACTGGTTGGTTTAGGAGGAGTCAAAATTTGGCGCCGCTGCCGGGGAGGTTGTTGCGTATTTCAAAACGTTTTAGGTTTAGTGGTTTTTAAAACCCCTCCTGTAAAAATATCACCACTTTGTAAATTTTTGTGAAAATCAAAATCATATTTGAAAAAGTTCATTAACACTTCTCCTGAAGTGTTAAAAACACCAAAAAAATCAAAAACAACAAAACAAACTGTGAAGTTAAATTACTTCGTTATCTTTAAGATTACAACCTATACAGTTGGTTTAAGGTAAGTTCTGACATTAAATTGCGAACTGAAGAGGGATCTATTCATTCCCTCCCGCCAGCCTGCGAGTAATCTTAAAGGAACGATTTCGGTTAACGAATCAGTTCCAAAAATATTGTCCAAGTTTTTCACCCATACACGAAAAGCCAAAAATATTTTACTGTGAATATAATTACATAAAAGTTTACCACCGCAAACCAAGGTAGAACACCTACCAACTGGGGGTGTGAACATAATAAGTTCCCAAACTTAAGATTTAAAACTTACCATTGTATCCTTGTGAATAGTGTACCTTTTTTAAAGGAGCTGTTCATCTGTGATTATTGGATTCAAGTTCACTGTCGTTTTGCCTCTGTCTTGTTTTGATTGATACCATTTTTAGTGCATGCGCACTCGTTCGCAAATAAAACGTAATAAAGGAAAAAACGTAACTAAGTTACGTACTGTTGAAGAAAAGCAACCATCAAAAATGAACGACGAGCCCTCAATCCCTCCCAAGGAGGAACCAGTTCCTGACACACGAACAATGGAGGAACTGTGTCAACCTACCATGCACGGGAGGGGTGGACCGATTGCACCACTCACTATTGGAGCCACGGACTTTGGATCAAAACACCACATGATACAACAGATCCAGAATTCGTGCCAGTTCCACGGATTGCCGGGTGACGATGCTAACAAGCATCTCGACAAAATTTTAACTGTCACCCAGAGCATGAAACAAAATGGCGTTACCGACGACGGCCTACGTTTGTACCTTTTTCCCTATTCCCTCACTCATCATGCGACTTCCTGGTTCGATCGACTTCCAAAGAACTCGATCCACACTTTTGATGTGATGATCACTAAATTTCTGGCCAAATATTTTCCACCATCTATGGTCACAAAACTGAGGAATGATATCAGCAACTTCAGACAGCTTCCTGACGAATCTTTATTCGAAGCATGGGAACGCTACAAACTCGCCATTGATCGATGTCCCAACCATAATATGCTTCTTGTCACCATTATTGACACCTTCTATAATGGTTTGACTCTTCGCCATCAGGACACCATCAATGCTGCTGCTGGGGGCACCTTTATGAAAAGGACTCCTGAAGAGTGCTATGACTTAATCGAAAACATGACTGCCCATCATAATTTTTGGGACTCCTCTGCTGAGAGGAACGACTCATTTAAGTCAGTCACTCCGGCAAGCAATGAGATATCCATCCTAGCTAAAAAGCTCGATGATTTGTCTACAACAGTTTTACGTATCCATCAGACAAATCATAATCAGGTCAAAGTTGTTAACCCAAGTTGCGAAACTTGCGGAGGTCCACATCCATACACAGAGTGCCCAGCCTCCGGTGGCACGGCTCATGAAAACGTGTACGCAGCTCAAGGTTCCTATAATACGGGAGGTAATTCTTACCAACCGCAAGGGGATCGAAACCTTTTGAGCTACCGATCTAATAACTACATTGGACCACCAGGATTTAATCAGTCCCAGAACCAAAATGGTCAAAACAGAAACCAGAACTTTAACCAGAATCAGAACCAGAACCGAATGAACCAAGGTTTTAACAACCAAGGGAATTTTAGCCCTGGTCAAAACCAGGTTAAACAAAATCAGACCCAAGGGAATTATAACCGAAATCAAGGTCAGAACAATTACCCTCATGGTAATTTTCAACAACAAAACCACTTCCAGGGTAATAACAACCAGCAACATGGGAATTTCTAGAACAATCGGGCTCAAAATTTTCCAAACCAAAATCAAGCCATTGTTCCAACTGGACCATCATCTGATGAGTTATTAAAACAGTTTATGAAATCCCAAGATGAACTAAACAAAGTGCTGGTTAGTCAAATCTCTGAATTGAAGAAGTCTTTAAATGATCGACCCTCGGGCTCAGGTACTACTTTACCTAGCAACACGATCGCTAATCCGAGGGGCGATGCAAAGGCGATCACCACAAGAAGTGGAGTTTCTTATAAAAGACCCACAGCTCCTTCTACCACTTCTCCTATCCAGGTAGAGGAATGTGATACTGAGGATACTACGGATACGGTACTTCCTACTAATAACGGAGGTGCCAATGACATCCCTCCTCCAGTTGTCCCGGTCCCGACTCCCCCTAAAAGAGTCGTATTTAAAACTCCTGAAGGTCCTGTTGAAATCCCAAAAGCCAACCCAAAATCATCAATTTCATATCCCTCACGATTGCAAGATCAGATGCTCCGTGAAAAAGCTAATCATCAGATGGAAAAAATTTTCCAAATTTTCCAAGAACTACACTTTGATATTTGTTTTGCGGATGCTCTTCTTTTAATGCCCAAATTCGCATCGACAATCAAAAACCGGTTGAGCAATAAAGAAAAACTGTTTGAGATGGCACGAACTCCACTCAATGAGAACTGCTGTGCAGTTCTGTTGAAACAGCTTCCCGAGAAGCTAGGAGACCCCGGGAGATTTCTAATACCATGTATTTCCCGGGGATGGTTGAGTGCTTTGCCTTGGCCGATCTTGGTGCAAGCATCAACTTAATGCCCCACTCAGTTTGGAAAAAGCTCTCTCTTCCGGCACTTAGTCCCACATGCATAACTCTCGAGCTTGCAGACCGTTCAATTTCACGTCCCCTTGGTATTGCCGAGGACGTATTTGTAAGAGTGGGAAAGTTCCATTTTCCGGCAGACTTTTTCGTTGTTGATTTCGATGCAGATCCAAGAGTTCCTCTCATTCTTGGGAGGGGATTCTTAAGGACGGGTCGTGCCTTAATCGATGTTTTCGATGAGGAAATCACGTTACGAGTTGGCACTGAAGCGATAACGTTCAACCTTGATCAAACCTCGAGATACTCCTCGAATTATGATGCTGAATCGGTAAACCGAATTGATGTCATTGACATTGCATCCGAGGAGTATGCTCAGGAAATCCTTGGATTCGCTAATAGTTCTCAGAGTGGAAATCCCACTCCCTCTTCTCACCCCATAATCGCTAATTCTTCTCCTTCCCTCACTCCGTTTGAGGGAAGTGATTTCGTCCTTGAGGAATTAGAGGCCTTTCTCAAAAGTGATTCAGTTCCCAAAGGAATTGATAACCTAGAGATTGACCCGGAAAGGAATATAATTCTCCTTGAGAAATTATTGTACAAAGATCCCTCTCCCATTCTTGTTCTACCTCCACAACTTCATAAGGCAGAAGTCAAATATGTTGAGAAAAATGATGATTTCCCCGAGGTCGAACTTAAGGACCTGCCTCCTCATCTAGAATATGCATTCTTGGAAGGTAACGATAAGTTACCAGTCATTATTGTAAAAGACTTAAAGAATGAGGAGAAAACCGCGCTGCTTAAGGTTTTAAAATCCCACAAGCAAGCAATTGCTTGGAAGCTCTCAGACATAAAGGGTATTAACCCGGATTTTTGTACACACAAAATCCTAATGGAAGAGGACTTTAAACCTGCCGTGCAGCATCAAAGAAGGGTAAATCCAAAAATCCACGAAGTTATCAAAGAAGAAGTTATCAAACTTCTCGATGCGGAATTGATTTACCCTATATCAGATAGTCCTTGGGTTAGCCCAATACATTGTGTTCCAAAAAAGGGTGGCATCACGGTTGTCACTAATGAGGATAACGAGTTGATACCAACTCGGTTGGTTACAGGGTGGCGAGTATGTATCGATTACAGAAAGCTAAATGAAGCCACCCGCAAGGACCATTTTCCTCTGCCCTTTATGGATCAAATGCTCGAAAGACTAGCGGGGAATGAGTATTATTGCTTCCTCGAAGGCTTCTCGGGTTACTTCCAAATTCCCATTGATCCTCAGGATCAAGAGAAGACTACCTTCACATGCCCTTACGGGACATTTGCCTATCGTCGCATGCCTTTTGGGTTATGTAATGCTCCGGGCACTTTCCAGAGGTGCATGATGGCTATTTTCCACGACATGATCGGGAAAACCATGGACGTATTCATGGATGACTTCTCAGTCATCGGGAATTCTTTCAACTCATGCCTCTCCCATTTAGAAAAGATGCTTCAACGTTGTGAAGACACTAATCTTTGTCTAAACTGGGAGAAGAGCCATTTTATGGTTAAGGAGGGCATTGTCCTCGGCCATAAAATTTCAAAAAGTTGGATTGAGGTCGATAAGGCCAAAATTGATGTTATTGCTAAACTGCCTCATCCCACCACTGTTAAAGGCATAAGGAGTTTCCTCGGCCATGCCGGGTTCTATCGGAGATTCATTCAGGATTTCTCCAAAATAGCCCGGCCCATGACTCATCTTCTTGAAAAGGAAACTCCTTTCATCTTTTCCCCCGAGTGCGTTGAAGCTTTTTCTACTTTAAAGAAAAGGCTTACCGAGGCACCGATCCTTGTTGCCCCCGACTGGGACTTACCTTTTGAACTTATGTGCGATGCTAGCGATTTCGCTATTGGTGCAGTTCTGGGGCAACGCAAAACAAAACATTTTCAGCCAATACACTACGCAAGTACGACCATGAGTGAAGCTCAAACACACTATACCACCACAGAAAAAGAATTATTAGCTGTGGTATATGCCTTTGAGAAGTTTAGGTCTTACTTAATCCTAACCAAATGCGTGGTGTATACGGACCATTCGGCTCAGAAATACCTGTTCACTAAACAGGACGCAAAGCCAAGACTGCTCCGTTGGGTCCTGCTCCTTCAGGAATTCGGTATACTCATAAGAGATAAAAAAGGAGCAGAGAACCTTGCAGCTGATCACTTGTCCCGATTAGAGAATCCTCATCAGGATATTCTCGAGAGAAAACAAATTAATGAAACTTTTCCTCTGGAGACTCTCAATCTAATCTCTACCCGGGATGATGCCACTACCCCATGGTTTGCCGACTTTGCAAATTACCATGCGGGAAATTTCGTTGTGAAAGGATGTCGTCCCAACAAAAAAGAAAATTCTTTAAAGATGTAAAACATTACTTCTGGGACGACCCCTACTTGTTCAAAATATGTGCGGATCAAGTCATCCGACGGTGTGTCCATGGCCAAGAAGCCATGGAAATTCTTAAAGCTTGTCATGATGGACCCACGGGGGGACATCATAACCCAAACTACACCGCCAAAAAGGTGTTTGATTCAGGATTCTTTTGGCCCACGATCTATAAAGACGCCCATGAACTTATCAAAACCTGTGAGGCTTGCCAGCGTCACGGAAATATTTCCAAAAAGAATGAGATGCCGCAAAACGCCATCCAAGTCTGTGAAATATTTGATATGTGGGGCATTGATTTTATGGGGCCATTTCTGTCTTCACGAGGGAATAAATACATACTCGTGGCTGTCAATTATTTGTCTAAATGGGTTGAGGCGAAAGCTTTACCCACCAATGACGCACGAGTTGTTGTGAAATTTTTGAAGTCTCTCTTTGCCAGATTCGGGACTTCTCGTGCCATTATCAGTGATCGTGGCACATACTTCTGCAATGAACAATTTGCAAGAGTGATGCTGAAATATGGTGTAACTCACCGTCTTTCTACGGCATACCACCCACAAATAAGTGGGCAGGTGGAGGTCTCGAATCGGGGCATTAAAAGGATTCTGGAGAGGACGGTGGGAGAAAACCGTGCCTCTTGGTCGGATAAGCTGGATGATGTACTATGGGCTTTCCGCACTGCTTACAAAACACCCATCGGGTGTACTCCATATAAGCTAATGTACGGGAAGGCATGTCATCTTCCGATCGAATAAGAACATAAGGCCTACTGGGCCTTGAAATATGCAAATTTCGACCTTCACACAGCGGGTGATCACCGTAAGGTTCAACTAAATGAATTAAATGAACTTCGTGATCAAGCTTATGAGAATTCTTTGATTTACAAAGAAAAAACCAAGAAAATCCACGACTCAAAAATTAAAAACCGTGTTTTCAACATTGGTGACAGAGTCCTTCTCTTCAATTCACGATTAAAGATATTCTCAGGAAAGCTTAAAACTCGTTGGTCTGGGCCATTCACTGTAATAAGAGTATTTCCATATGGAATTGTTGAGTTATCTCAACCTGACGGTTCCAACTTTAAAGTGAATGGCCATCGGTTAAAACACTATTTTGGAGGGGACATATAACCAATGGTTGTCCCGGATCTCCAAACTTTCCCCATGGACCAATAAATTCGGGGTCGAGTCAAGCTAGCGACTCGGTAAACAAAAACAGTAGCTTCCTCATGAACAAATCAATTCGAGGTCGAGTCAAGCTAGCGACTCGGTAATCAAAAACAGTAGCTGAACATGGGTTTTCACCCGTGTGTACCACCCTAGTGTGGGGGATTTACTAAACCACATGTTGTATATATGTATATATCTTCAAAAAAAAAAAAAAAAAAAAAAAAAAAAAAAAAAAAAAAAGCATGTAAATAGACTAAAATAAAAGTTAATAATATTTCCTTCTTACGTTCTAAGTGTTGGTTTAACACCCAGTACTTTGAATATTGAGAGCAATATTCATTTCTAAGTGTGTGGGGGGGGGGGGGGGGGGGGGATTCTCACGAATTCAAACACATGTTCCATCAAGCACCCTCATTTGATCAAAATTTAAAGTTTTTTCACACTTAGAAATGCAATAAATGGTTATCAGTCCACCATGTCTAACCCACATAAGGATTGGATAATCCAGGAGCAAACGGCTCTTGGTAAAGATATCTCAAAACCGTTGATGGCTTACAATTTGCCCAAAATTGTATGGTAAATCAGCTCGCCATATCCCAAAAAGTGAATGAGTTGGCTAGCCTGCAAGATTATGGCTTGTGGTAAAGGCCGTGGAAAAACCATAATTGGTAATCAGCAAACCAAGATGTTGACTTTGTCCATCAAGAGTTGGCTAGTCCAGAAGCAAACGGCTTTTGGTAAAGACAAATCAAATCCGTTGACAGCTGGTGGTTTGCTCAAAATCACATGGTTATCAGGTGGACCATAGTTCTTACTTGAATCAATACATCTGGCTACTCCAGAAGTGATGGATTTTGGTAAAGAGACATAAAATCCATTAAAATTTTCTCAAAAGATTGCTAGGGACTAGCAATAGTTTAGTGTGGGGGATTGATGAGTATCTAAATACTCATCATTTCGTTCACATTTAAGCTACTAAAACATCTGAAAACATACAGATATGCTTTAAAATATATGAAATATCAATAAACTGTGTTTTTATGAATTACAAATGCAAAAGGATTGAAAACTGATGAAAAACAACATATTTCACATAATTTACAGTTTCAGTCCCTGAACTTTGAAAAATTGGCAAATCTAGTCCCTGGTAAATCAAAACATGTTAAATATCATCTAAGGTCCTTAGGGATTAATAAGTTGTCAAGTCTAGTCCTTTAAAGTTAAAAATTGCAAAATGACAACTTTAGTCCCTCAAGTTTGAAAAATGTCAAATTTAGTCCTTAAGGTTTAAAAATGGAAAAATATTAAAAATAAACCTTGTACTATTCATTAATGGCATAATTGGTCCTTGTGGTATTTATTGGGAAATTACAGGTTCAACCCTTCACAAATTCAGAAATTACATGTTTGGTCCCTGAAGTTTGAGATTTGGCAGAAAAGGTCCCTGGTTATTTAAAATTGGAAAAATGGCATCTATGGTCCTTATATTATTCAAACTTGGCAAGTTTCACCCTTGCAAGTACTTTGGGATAGTTATATTTTCAGCCCCCAACTTTTGGATAATTGCAAAATTGGTCCTTGTTTATTACTTAACCAAACCGGACCCTTTATATTAAAACACAAAACCAAATCTAATCCAAACACAACCCTTACCCAGCCCACACTTTTCCTAGGCCCAACCAAACCCCAGCCCAACTCCCTTTATAATATAAACGGGGTCAAACCCCGTTTGACTTTCCCAAAACCGCCAAACCATCTCCACTGTTCATCCCTCTCCCTCAACCCTGCAACACCAAAACCACCATGGTATTCCCACCTTTTCACCACCACTTGCTCACCTCCAGCTCATCCCCTCCACCTCACCAACCTATCCAAAGTGCAGTTAATGCATCCCCACCATATAGCACTCAACCTCCATGGCTTTACAGCCTGTTTTGCTCCCAACTTGACCCATAGCCTCTCCTACATCCCCAATTGTCCCCCTGCCACCTTCACAAGCCTCCACAATTCCTTAATTGCAATAAAACTACCCCTAGACACGTGGAAGCATTTTGGCGCCAAAATCAGTTTTGAAGGTCAGGATCGATTCAGAGCAATTCAATGGTCAAGATGAGTTGGGATATGTTCAGAAGACTCTCCCAAACCCTAATGCTCAGCTATAAAAAAAAAAGATGCAAGGAGAGAAGAGTAGTCAATTTTTAGCTTAAATCATAATCGTATAAGTTGTAACATGTTATTTTAGTGAAATCAAAAGCTTTTAAGCATTGTGTTAGTTAATTCAAGTGTAATCTCAACTTTTCTGATAATCAATTTCAAGGTTTAATTCATATCTCAGTTTGTGCAATTTTCATATTCATATCAAATTTCTTGATAAGCTGTGTTGTTGTTATTGTTAGACTATAAGAACTCTCAAGCACATATAAGCTCCCAGGAAGCCCATTGAAGCTTTTAGAAACCTTAAAACATGATCTAGTTATAAATAACTCAAAAACACAAAAACAGTCAATGAAAGTCAAAGTGGCATGTTCATGGTGTTCATACTTGGAGCAGGGTAAATTGTGGATTGCCCTGGGTTAGTGGTTCTGTGGAGAACCTTTACGTATGGTTCTTATGGTTCTTGGTTTATGAAGTTAGCAGGAAAGCATATTGTAAGTCCTTGAAAACTCATTTCTGTATTATTACTGTAGTATTGCTTATTTCATTGCCTTTTAGCTTTTCTGAGTTTGTTTAAGTATTAAGTAGTGATAATATTACTTAAAATCAGTAGGTTGTTTGTTGATTTTTATAGTTGTTTAAAATTCATAGTTTGACAGTTAAATCAGTCCATTTAGTAATCTTGGGTATTTGTTGTTAAATCTAGTGAACCTGTGTTTGATTCAGCTTAACTTAGCTTAAGTTAACTTTTGGAATCAAGTTTGTGGTGTAAAACTTTGAATCTCTTTGAAACCTTAAAAAACAGTCAACCAAGGGAGTGTTTGGATCAGAGTGATCCTGCATGTTCTAATGGTAATTTGTTGATTGTTGTTGTTGAGACTTGTTCATTTAGGTCATAGTAGCATAAAACAATCATAAAAACCAGTGCTTGTTCTAGGAAAAGTCAAAATCACTTTCAAATCTTCATAAATAGTCATCTGTGAGGATTTGTGTTTCCAAACTCATCAAATATGTTCATAAATTGTTAAGGTTGCTTATTTTCAAGTCATTGTAGTCTAAAATAACATAATCAGTCAGAAAATCAAGTTGGAATCTCACTTTAGTCAACTTAGCAAGTTTTTATAAAAAGTCAAATTTGCACTACCTCAGATTTTCCAAAAATGGCATGAATTTTATAAATTTATGTATTAGGAGTTAGGCTTTGAAACTTTCACATATTAAAGAGTCTCAGCTAGTCTTTTGAATCCCACCTTTGCCATATTTTTTTGATTTTTCTTGTGCAAGCCACACAGGCTCAAACACACTTGCAGGGGAAGAAGCTCCCCTGCTACACAGACCATCACCACCACACCCACCACTTTGGTGGTTGTTTCTGAGCTACTCAGTGGGTCCCACAAGCCCCAAGTTGGTTCTTTCAACCCCCCTCCTACCCACCTGAATCACCCCTTGAAATCTGTCCCATTTCTGTCTTAGTCACTCAATAAGCAATTGCTTATTGTGGCTTATTAGCTTATTCTGTGTGCTAATCTTATCAAATCTAGCTTATACATGTCCAACTAACTTAGGTAAACCAGAATCCACCCTTGTGGACCCCACATAAGCTCATTTGAGCTTATTTCTTAGTTTGGTCAAACATGGTCAACTGTTAAGGCTAATAAGCACTCACAGTGCTTATTTTTGGTTTCCAAATTAGTTGTTTTTATAAAAGTTTCATATTTTAAGTATTTTAATAGTTATATAAAAGAAAAAGCAGAAAAAGCTAAACTTAATTATAGTGATAGCTTCTATTTAATAGAAATTATCTTTTTAGCTTATTTATAAGCACTTCTGCATTTTTATATTTTTATTAAATCTCTTTTATATTAAAGTACTTTTATAAATTTTTCCAGATTTTTCCTTTGTCATTTAGTAATTATTAGAATTAATATTAGTTTAATTAATTATTAATTAATATTAACGAATTAAATAGCAAAATTAGATTTTATTAAGTAACACCTAGTTTTTATAATTTTCCGAGCTTTTATATAAGTTAAAACATTTTTATTAATTTTTCTAGAATTTCTAGTGTTCATTTTCTATTTTTTATAAAATAATTTGCTTAATTGATAATTAATTAATAATTAGAATAATAATTAGTAAATTAGTTTAAAAATACATAAAACCAACTTTTTATAATTTTTTAGGATTCCTGTGATGGTTAATTAGTTTTATAAATTTTTCCATAATTTTCTAAGTCATTTAGGTATTATTTGTAATTTAAAATAATTTAAATAGTTTAATTAATATAATTAGTTTTTAATTAATAGAAAAATCATGAAAAGACAAAAATATTTATTTTTAATTTTTATACTTTCTTCAAGTTCATTTTAAGGTTTAGAAATTATTTTTGCAAGTTTTTAGTTTAATTTGTAATCTTTATCATTTTTAGTTTTATTTAAATTAGGTTTAATTTACTTTTTAAATAGTTTTAATTAATTAAAATAGTAATTAAATATTAAAATAATCATTTTCATAATTTCATTTTCATTTTAAGCTTTCTTTTTATTTTAAGTTTTAAAAAGTTTCACTTGCACCCCCTGTAGTTTGTAATTTGTTAAAACCCACTTTTCTCTGTCTGTAATCTGATTTCCCAATTTGTGCTTTTGTGATTATATCTGTATCTCTGTTATTGTTTATATCATTTCATATTGTCCAAATACCAAGCAATCAGTAGTATAATCATTCCTCAATCATCTTGGTTACTGTCCTCAGTGCCACTTATTCCCATAAACGTTCAAAATACAATTTCAATCTCGTTGGGACTTAACGACCCGGGGATTTCCCTATATTTCCACGGTTAATATATATTGCACTTTCTCCTAGGTGGGCCTATCAACTGCACCCGGTTGACTGGTTGGTTTAGGAGGAGTCACTAGTCAATGGCTTGAACGTTTACCCGCGGGATCCATCACCTCATGGGATGATCCCAACACTCGTTTCCTTGCTCAATTTTTCCCACCGGGGAGAACTACCAAGCTTAGAAATGATATCTTGATGTTCCAACAACGTCAAGGTGAAACTCTATATGAAGCATGGACTTGTTTCAAGGACTTACTCCAAAAATTCCCTCATCATGGCATAGATCTTTGGCTCCAAGTCCAAATCTTCTATGACCACATCGATCTCTCCACAAGGCGAACCATTGACCAATCGGCCGGTGGCAAGCTACATGATCTAAGTGCGGAAGAATCATGGGAACTCATAGAAGATCTTGCTCTCTATGACAATGAAAGTTGGAATGATCCCCGTGATTTGAACAAAACGGTCAAGGCAATATCTTTGCCTTCGAACAATTCAAGCACTCCCGACCGTAGGATCATGGAACTTGAGGACCAAGTCAAGTTTCTCATGAAATCTTACGAAGCTCCTAAACCTTCAAGCCAAGTGAACAAAATCACTTCTTCACGCGAATTATGTAGTGGTCCCCATGACACTCGTGATTGCGTGGAACTCCCCGGAACAGCTTTTGCGGACTACGCATCCTCGCGTACCGATGAAGCGGGAGATAAGTGGTACACTTTCAAACCCGAGCCAAACCCTTACGGTGATTCCTACAACCCTTCTTGGAAAAATCACCCGAACCTTAGGTGGAAGCAAAACGAAAACAATTCTTCCAATCCGCCTAATCGTTACCAACCAAACGGTCCACCCTCCAACCGTACTTTCAACAACAATCCTTCTAACAACTATGGTAGTACCAACAATCTTGAAGGATTAATGTCCAAGTTTATGGCATCTCAAGAAGCTCGCATAGCTAAGTTTGAAACCGAATTCAATCAACAACAGACGAAGATGACCAATAAAATTGACAACTTGTTGAAAGCCCTCAACAACCAAGCGTTAACTACACCTAGGAAGGACACTAGGGACACCAATAGCGGAATCCAAACTAAGGACCCCTCGTCATCCAAACACGTCCACTTTGTCAATGTTGTCACCATTAAGCCAATTGATAAGGAGATAGAAGAAAGTGACAAGGATGAAGTTGGAGTAGAAACCGAGACTAGGGATGAAATTAAGGAAGTTAAGGTTAATAAGGGAGATAAGTTAGAGGAAGTAGAAAACGCAGAAGAGTACTTTGATAAGTTGCCCACCAAGGAAGAACGGGAATATCACAAGGATTTATTCGATGATCCCGAGACACCATATATCCTTGGTTCACCCCTTATTAAAGTAGATGACCCCTCTAACATCAACATACCATGAAACATTGGGCATATGCATGTATGGAAAGCTTATATCGATCCTAGGTCTCCTGTAAACATCATGACTAGGACTTACTATAATTGGGTAATGAAGAAGCAACTTGGTTATAGGATGATGCCCAGCAAGAATTTGATAAGTAATTTTGTAGGTAGAGTGAAAGGATTGCATGTGATTGTCGGAAATTTCACTTATGAGATCGATTTTATGATAGTGGAGGATACTCGTCCGGTGATAGATGATTGCGTAAGTCAAGTAGTGTTCGGAAAACCGTTCGTTGAGGCCACTAAGATGAGTTATGATCCAACCCTAGGGATAGTTAGGTTCAAGGAAGAGAATGATGAGATTGCCTACCAAATGCCCTGTAAGATTGAACAATACCGCCTCCTATCGAACAAAGAAAAGGAACACAAACAAGCGGCTTACTATAGGAATGATAAGGATAGACATAGAGGAGTAGAGTATGTGATGAATAGGATGCTTGGTTTCTACAAAGAATGCTTGCAACTAGGTCCGGAATACAAAACTAATATAAGAGATGACCTAGAGAGTGAAACCAACGATGAGGTCACGTAGTAGCCCACGACCTTGAGTCTAGCTACAAGACTCGTAAATAAAGAAAAGCGCTTCTTGGGAGGTAACCCATGATTTGTGTGATTTTTATTTTGTTTGATAGTTATTTGTTTCCGTATGCATGCTTTATTTAAATCATGTTTCAAACTAAAATGGTGAAAATACTTTATTTTGTCGTTTGGCTTAGTCTTAACTTCATCCAAAGGTATTTCGCAAAAGATAAGTGTAAGGGGAAACCCCAAATATGTTTTTAAGAAACAAAACTTGATCATGATTCTCCACAATATTAAATGAACATGTATATTCGTATTTGTTAGAGTCAAATGCTTGTATCGAGTCATAATGATGTTTTGCAGGATTTTCCAGGAAGTAGGACAATTTTTTTCTAGAAATTTTCCGGAAACTTAATGTAAGAATTTCTGCAGGTCACTTCTGACGGCGTCAGGAAGAAATTCCTGATGGTGTCACGTGTAAAAATCTGGAAATTTTGCTAGTTTTGTTTTTCTAACGGAGTCTAGTTTTTGTTGAATCTTTAGTTTTATAAACTCCAGGAAATCTGCAAACATCATTCCACAAGCATTATATCTTACTTTGTTTTCTAGGATTTGTTATCATATATAGATTGCCGCCGATTTTACGCGAGGTTGCCTTGTTTGTTTTCTCAGGTTTAACAGGTTATGTATGACAAGAAGATGATTTATATTCTGGAAGGGAAGCTTTGATTGTTCATTTTCTTGGAGAAAGATCTAACCTTGTTACCATACTATCCATACCGAGCGAATCAGGGGAGTATTTGATTTCATTCTTTTACCTTTTTCACTTCTACAATCTTTAATTGAACATTGGGGACAATGTTCATCCTAAGTGTAAGGGGAGGGTAAAATGATGATACCTTATAGTATACACTTTCGCTTGAGTTTGTTTGTTTGATGGTAGGTGTGTAATAAAACTATGAGAAATACTTGTTAGTGTAATTTTAGCGCCAAATTTAAAATTTTTTACAACATTTAGGAGTGAAACTTTAGCCATAGCAAGCATCTCATGGATAGGAAATTGTATGACTAGCACAAAACCGTACCATTAAGAAAAATTTTCCACCCAAATATGTGAGGTTCGCCTTTAGATTTGATAGGAAAAGCATTTATTATTAGTGCTTACGAGTGTACCGGTAGCATTTAGATTCTAGAACTTGTGATAGCGATGCATCCCGAGACCGCTAGTGAGACTACATTCGTGTAGTAGGATTTACTACATGATAAGAGGCATTAGGATCACCCTTGTGTTAAACCCGTATCATAATTACTTGACCATTTAAGTCATATTACTTGGCTAGTAAAGTCAACTAATTTTTCCCACACCTTAGCGTTGTACTCATTTTTAGTACACGAAACCCCTAGTACACCCGTCCGAGCCTATCTTTTTGTTTCTAACTTTAAGCATCTTACTTAAAGGAAGAATTTGTTACACCCCACTTAAATGTACACCCAAATCACCTTAGCCTTCCGTGTATGCACTCATCTTTAGTGCATTATTGATATATGTTTAAACCCTTAGTTAATTATCTAATTGATTACATGGTTGCTAAGTCGAGTCATATCCTTGTACATATTGTTTTGGGATGATTGGGACTCATGGGTAAAGTACTTTTGTTATGGAGTAATGGGGAAGAACATCTATTATTACCCCTATATGTGCGTTTATCTTAAAAGTACTCCAAGTGTTTTGATTATCTTAATTCGAGTCATTGGATTAGTTTATTGTAAAGTATGTAAAAATTCAAGTGTAAGAGGAATGTACATTCCCTATGATGTATTATTTTGGATGGTAGGGTAAGAGTGTATGCACAAAAAATAAATAAATAAATAAATAAATAAATAAATAAAAATTAAAAAATTAAAAAAAAAATAGAAAAAGAAAAGAGAAAAAACATACGGACTACCATCCCGTTTCATTCTATGTTTATTTTATGTTTTTGTTACTTTTCATTCATTAGCTTAAGTCGAGTCTAGTCTTGGCTTAGCAACGCCATATTGTACATGTAATTAACCAAGATGATTAACTCGCCACCAGTAAAGATTGCCTATATCCAACAAAACCGTGTATTCCATATCCCTACACCTAACGTTATAACCTTTTAAAAGACCTCTTTGATAGTTTATCCTAGGTGCTTACGCCATGTGGTGGAGGTTTGATCCTTTCCCAAGCCTATGGTAATCTATTTTGCTATGAAAGGTAGTAAGAGATGTTTCCCATTTCCATATTGTGATATATACTTTATTACACTCGAGAGATGTGAGTATCTAAACACTATTTGTGAGGTGCTAGTGTATGACCTCCGTGCTTGTCTTTGGTCTTTAGTGGAACGATTATTTGTTGTAATTACTTTTATATTAGTGTTAATTGACCCCTAACTTGTATTTTGATTAGAATAAAAGCGCATTTGCTTGAGGACAAGCAAATCTCAAGTGTAAGGGTATATGATGAGGCAAAAAATGATCCGTTTTTAGGGGGGTCATTTAAGCCGGAATTGGAATTTATTTGATCAAATATTGCCCTAAATCGTTTCTTTTGTGATTTTAGGTACTTTGGGAGTGAATTCTGGAAACGGGAGCATTTTGGACGTTTTTGGAGCATAAAAGTGAAGAAAATGGCAAAGTCTTGATTTTCCTTACTGGGAACAGTACCTGACGGTGTCAAGAGGAATTTGATAACGGCGTCAAGAGCGATTTTGGTGACGGCCCAGAGAAAACGTGACGGAGTCAAAACAAGGGCGTCAAGAGTAAAAGTGGTGACGGCCCATAGCAGGATTACACATGACGGCGTCAGATCTGGATCTAGGCAATCCGAGAATATTTTTGGCGGCGGGTTGATGGCGTCAGAACTTTCTTCTTGACGCCGTCACCTTAGTAAATCTATATATAGTCTTTGTAATTTTCATTCTCAAAAGAGAGGAGAATTTTAGGGTCGAACCTAATAAACCCTAACACGACTTTTACAGTATTTTCAAGGGTTTTCACCCCTTGAAACCCTTCATGTTCAATTGAGATAAGTATCCTTTCAATTCATTCAATATGTCTATGTGTTGTTTGAATATATCTTACGCTTGTCTTGATTATAACATGCTAGGCTAGATCTCTTGTGTGTTTGCTTAGATGTAATGAAACCTAGATGTTGATTATAGGTTGATTGCTTGTTTATAGTTGTAATGGATGAATGATTTCAATGTTAGGCTTAAGAAAACTGGCAGATCTCCATTGTGTAACTTGCTTGAACGTCTTAAGAAACATGAACCGATGTGTACTAGGTTTTTATGGTTGTATTTAATGCATGAGTGAATTCTAGTGATCCCATGTTAGGAGCTTCTTGCAGGCTCGACATAGGAGTGAAGTAGGAGCTTATAGAATTGGGGAATTAAGTACGCCACCCCATGATTGGTATTAAGGAATATAACCCGTCATCCACGCAACTATAACAAACAATTAACCTGTAAAAGATATCTAGGGAGTAGTGAAATCTAAGTAAACACAATTCTCCCATTTATTGTTCACACCACATTAGTAATTAGTTTTATTTTCATTTTTGTCATTTTATTTTGATTGCATCTTAGTTATTGGGTTAGTTGACTAGCAACTAATTCCGCCCACTCTTTCAAAAACCCGAGATTTTATTTGCTTTTATAAAATATAAAAATACAAAAAGAATCATCCCTCACCTCTAGACCTAGTTTTTAGGCTTTCTAATCCTAGCGACACTATTCTTGAGTTGAGCGATCAATCCCCCGGTACTTGTCACTATACTATACTACAACGATCAGGTACACTGCCTGGAGGGGGTTGTAAGCTTCTCGAGATCCCTCGAGAGGTAAAGCCTGGTGCAATTCCCACGCATCAAAATTCGAGTACAAGATAGTTGTGGTTTATATTACGTTTTAGAAGTCATTTGAATAAGCCTATGTCGAGCCAATTCCCACATGAAGTTTACAGGTCGATTGGTATATATATGTTGACTCGTATTTTATGTATTATGAGATTTTATGTCAACTTATTACGATAGAAACATGCATAGTCGATTTGAAGATCATGCACACGATAGAAAAGAAAGACAATCGAGAAGTATTGAACAAGATAGGATACTATACCCTCGAAGCGTGATAGATGTAGAAACACAACACGAAAACGAATACCAACGAGTCACTAGTCGAACCAACCCCGAGCCAAACCCACGTCGAAGTTCAGCAACTTCTAACACCCCGTACAAAATCAAATACCCACGTCTAAAGGACCCCTTTTGTCGAGCAGTTACTCACCCATAATCACCCACGTTCACGCCTTTGTTGGACAGCACTTTCCCACGATCTAGACCTCCAAAAGAACCACAAACACGCCTTCTTGCTCGACAGAAAATGGAAGGAAAAAGGAGAGTCGCCGGTTTTGGTGTTTAGGGTTTTTAGTTTTGTGAAACATGTTGGTGTGATATACGGTTATGACAATAGATGAGTGGGCAGGGAAAACACATATACGCATCAATGAAAAAGGAAAAACGTGTTTTGTATTTTAGGCAATGTCGTGTAATCACAATGTTAATTCGTATCATGTGTTTAAATGAAAAGATAAGTATGTATCTTCTATCTTGTTTAGGATATATGCAATGTGTTTAATTTTCTTCTTATCTCTCATTTACAAACATATATGTGGTAAAGGAAAAGAGTGTTGTGACGTGTGAAAGTCTAGGAGTTAGGAGGGTGCACAGATTTTATTTGTAACTTAGGTTTAGGATAGATTTAGTTTAGGTATGTACTTTATAAGGTATAGTTTAGGTTTTTAATTTATGTAGTGTATAACATATAGTCTAAAATGTCAAAAATTTATTATCACACTTAGGTTATCATTCAAATTATCAAAAATATACGATTACGGATTTTTGGGTTTTACAAGTATTCAGGAGAATATATGTCTGTCTTGGTGCATTAAAGAAAGGATTCAAAGCTAGTAGAAAAGAACTGTTGGGGTTGGATGGAGCTTTTATAAGTGGCCCATTCCCTGGCTAATTATTAATAGCTGTTGGACTTGAAGCTAACAATGGCATCTATTCGGTTGCTTATGCCCTTGTCGAAGCTGAATGCAAAGATTCGTGGGTGTGGTTTTTGAACATGTTGGGGGATGACCTAGATCTACACCAAAACTCTCATTTTACTTTCATATCAGATAGACCAAAGGTACAATACAGTTGTATTAATTGGATTGGTTTGTTTTATACTATTATATTTGTATTATAATTGTTCAAATTTTATTACATGGTATCGTTCAAGCAATGAATGAATTGTTTCCAAGTGCAGAATATAGATTCTGCTTAAGGCATATCCATGAAAACATGAAGAAGCAATGGAATGGACTTGCATACAAGCAACTGCTATGGAAGTGTGCTACAGGTACAACAGTAATTAAGTATGAAGCTGGAATGAAAGAACTCAAGGACTTAAATGTGGCTGCACATGACTGGTTAGCAAAGATTCCACCAGAACATTCATCCAGATCACACTTTTCAGGTAAATTCAATTAGCTTTTGTGAATTAATTATCATGATGTAATCAATTAATTCCTTACAAGAATATATTTTTTCTGTATGTAGGAAGAGCTCATTCAGATGTGTTGATGAATAACATGTGTGAAGTGTTGAATGGTAAGCTTGTCCTTGGTAGGGATAAACCTATTATCACTCTATTAGAGTTCATCAGGGAGTATTGCATGAAAAGAATTGTGAATGTTCAGAAATCCATTGAAAAGTGTCCTAGTCCTCTAACTCCTACTGCCACACTTAAAATGTCAAAAATTAAAAATGTAGCTAGCAATTATAAAGTTATGTAGAATGTGGATCAAATGTATCAGGTTACTGGATCTTTTGGGGAACAATGTGTAGTTGATGTTGAAAGAAAAAGATGTACGTGCAGCAGATGGGAGATTTCAGGATTTCCTTGTAGGCATGCAGTTGCTGCAAAATGGCATATGGCTGTCAATGGCCAACCTGTACCACTACCAGAGGCATGGATTGATAAGTATTATTGGTTAGAAACTTGGAAAGAAGTTTACAGTTTCAAGATACAACCAGTTCGTGGGAGGTCAGACTAGAAGAAATCTCCATGTCTTACAACACTAACTCATCCACATTATCACCCTCAAGTTGGTAGGCCTAAGAAGAAGAGAGTCAGAGGACAAATGGAGGACTCACCATGTGTTAGCAATGGTAAGTTGAGTAGGAGAGGGAGAACTGTTAGATGTTCTTCTTGTGGAAACCCGGGTCACAATAAATAGTCATGTAAGGGTCAAGGTGGTGCAACAACTTTGGGTCAAAAAATACAAGCAAAGGAAAAGGGAAAAATGTTGAAGCTTCTGGTGGTTCATCTGGTAATTCAAGACCCCGCAAGAAAGTCATGTTTTGTTTGGATGATTACATAGAAGGTTCACCATCTTTTGTTGCAAGAGAAGGTAATAAATGCTTAGTCTTATTAAGTTGTTGTATTTTTTATGTTTTAATTATTTATCATTTCTTACAAATTTAAATGATAATGTTGATAATGCAGGTGGAAGCAACACTGCTGGAAATGACAATCATCCTTCTGCAAATCAAAGTGGTCAAAGACCAGGTGCATCTGTTGCTACAAGACAAAGCCAAAGGCATCCTGATGCAATTCTAAGTTGTCAAAGTTTAGTGGTTGGTGAATCATCTGCAAATCAAAGTGGAATTGCTAGTGGAAGCAGAAGTCCAGGATCACCAAGATGGAACAAAAATGCAATAAGGAATGGCATACATAGAGGTGGTGGAATTAGTAAGAGAGTTTACACCAAACAAGACTTTAGCAGGATTACATTTGAGTTAGAAACCTATGTCAGCTGTTTGAACATGTTTAAGACTTATTTTTATTTGTTTTCCTGTATTTGGATATATGTTTAAGACTTGGTACTAGGCCATTGCAATTTTCAAGTCATTGCAACTTGTTGCATTGACAATATGCAATTAAAGGCTTTTATAACTAATATTCTACATTTTTAGGTAATTTTCTTTTAGTGCAAATGACTTGCATCTGCATAATGCAATTGAAAACATGCAAATTCTTATGACTATTTTGACAAAAACAAAGTCAACATGGTTGAAAAGTTCCATTAACTTGGGTTGTAGTATGCAAAAACCATTGTTTTTGAGTCTAGTGCAAAAGTCAACTTCCAATTTTTAACCAAAGCAAACTCAACATGCTTTATACCATTATGTTGGATTATGATACACAAACTTAACCCAATAAGATAATGGTTAAGTACTTATTTGTACCCATTTAAAAGTCAAGAAGTAAACGTTATAGTTTAACCAAGACATAAAACAATAACAATGACAATTTCACAACTGAATCAATGCTTGATATCATTGAACTAATATTTCATAAGCAGCAAACAATTACACCGGTGATGAAATACATCTTATTAACAAAATAAAATCATAACCCATCACCTACTCTCTTCCCAACTGCTACTTCACATGTAAAATAACACGAAAACTTAAAAAAAAAAAAAAAAAAAAAAAAAAAAAAACTAAGATAAAGTATTTATTCATTTTAGCAGCTTCACGTCTTGTATCATCTAGTGTAGCTTGGATATAGCATTCCTTGACCTTAATAGACTGGGGATGATTGAAACTGATCTTGCACACATGGGCGGATCGTACCAGTTAATAAAATCACAACAACCATAGAACCTATGTCCTAGATTTCGATTGGTCCATGATGTGCGAATTACAGCAGTTTGTCCACACCAGCACTGTACTTTTTTTTTTTGAGCTTTTGGGGAAGAAATAAATAAAGTTGAGTAGAGAGAGAGGGTGATGGAAATATTTGAGTGAAAAAAGAAAAGATTGTGGAATACGCTTTGCATGCAATCGAGATTTACAGGAGATGTATCGAGATAAGTAAAAGCATGTACACGTGTGTGGATAGGAAGAAAGTAAACAGTCACCTGACAATATAAGGCGGTGTAAGTGGGGAAAGTACCAAAAAGTGATCGGACGAAAGTGCCCTCGTGTGGGATGCACGTGAGGACCGACTTAACTGGGAAAACTAACGACCGTCAGGATTTTGAACTAGCGGCGTAATATATTCTCGATCCTGAATCAAAAAAGAAAATATTCGCGTTTTTAAATATCGTATAAAATCTGAAAAAAGTGTAGGGACTAACAGTGTAATTTACTTTTTTTTAAAGAAATTTCACCAGTCTTGCAAAAGTTGATGTAGCCTAACGTTGCAATTTCATAGATACTGACATACTGTGTACAAGGTTAGTGATATTATATATATATTCTAAAAGGCATTAGGTGTATGTGAGTGTGGGTGCACTGTTCATGCTACAGTGCAGAACAGTGCAGAACAGTGCCCACTTTTTTTTCCGTTTGCTACAGTGCAAAACAGTACCCAATTTTTTTTTTTTTTTTTTTTTTTAGTTATATTCCACACTTAAAATAAAAATTTCATATTTTTTTAAATAAATAAAATTTAATACGGAAATAAATAAATAAAAACATAAATATTTATTAATTTTCGGATTAAAAATAAATAATATATAAAAAAATACAAAACTTTTATATTTTTCAAAAATAGTGACTGACCACTCATTTATTTATTATTCTAAACATAAAATAAATTTTTCATATTATTTTGAAATAATAAAAATATATACGAAATTCAAAAATTAAAAACAAAAGATATAAAGGGTTTTGGGTGATAATTTTACCGAGCAAACAACTAGAAAAATAGTGGGAAAGTGGTGGAAAAATGGTGGAGTCGTAGTGGTGTTATGGTGGTCGACGGTGGTGGTTCAAAAGGGGTGTTCGGGTGAGTTTTGTGACGATCGGTCCGTACTTCCGGAACGTACACGACCCGATCTACAAGATGGTGGAAGAAAATATTTTTGGCCGGAATATTTTCCGGTGGCCGGAGGCCGGCGGTGGAGGTGGTCGGCGGTGTGGGAGAAGAGAGAAAGAGTGAAAAGTGTATGTGTGTGTTTATTTGTTTGTGTTATATGAAAAAAAAAAAAAAAATAAGTAAATAATATCAATAGTAATAATAGTTAGTGGGGGAGGGGGGTAAAGTGACAATGTGGGAAGTTTAGGAGGCGCCGGTCAAAAGAAAGGGAGGGGGGGTTTGTGTCAACGAGCTAAACTTGGTCCAAAAACGATTCGGAAGCCAAACGACATAGCAAACGGACTCGAAAAATTACGAAACTTACGGCATTGTTCTCAAAATTTATTTTCCCATAAAACTAAGTACAAACTTCAATATTTTTCCCGAATCGCGTTTTTATTTATAAAATTGTAAATGTACATAAAAAAAAATAACACGAAAGATAAAATAAAAATTATCATACCAACAATTTTACAAAACACACCCGCAGCATCGCGCGGGCTTTCCCGCTCGTTAAATATTAATAGTCACACTAGGCTGTCACACAAAAATACCTGCATCTTGTGTTAATATGTCTTTAAGAGACGGTTGGATTTTGTATTATTAATTTTGCATATAAATTATTACTACTTACGTTTCATTTTAAGTGTAGAAAAGCAAATTATTTACATGTTATGACATGTGTGATAAACGAGAGTAGTTTAACCCACGCGCTGTTGTGGGGAACTTCAAGATAAAGTTCTTACGTAAGCATATCTTCTAAAAAGTGAGTAAAAGTAAATAGTTTAATTGGTTTATGAGTTAATCTGTTATATTCCAAACTTAAAAGGGAGCAAAATGTAACCTTTTATGAGTGCAATTAGGGGCCAATTTGTACTTTTTAGCAAAGCTAGGGGGAGGATTAGCCATTTACCAACCAAGAATTATTGTTAATGAACGGTAATTTGTAGTATTAAGGTTAATAAATGTTATTTAGTAAATGTAGGGTGATCAACGGTTCAAAACTAGATCGGACTAAGATCGAACAAGCCCGAAACCTTAAACTGAGGCCCGGACAGAATATGTTCGGTCCGGTCCGGTCCAAAAATATATAATAGTCGTGTTTTATGTAAGACTGGTTCGAACCGAAATCGAAATAAGAAATAAATCGAGATCGAGATTGGACCGCTGGTCCTTCGGTTCGGTCAGTTCGGACGGTCCTCTCGGTCTCGATCGATTTTGGATATGTGATGCTCAGCACTAAGTAAATGTATATTGAAGTTTACAAAATGACATTTATAAAAATGCATTTAATACATTAATGAGCATGTTTCAATATTTTGCACTTTACATGTGTTTACATTTAATATGACAAAGGTTAAAACATGTAAAGTGGAAATCATTATTTTTATTTGTCACAAAAATGAATTGTTTTTAAGAGAACAATTGTATTGAGAATACTTAAAATAAGACAGAAAAAATATTTGTTTATTAAAATGTCATTGTCTAATATAAGGTTCCAAACTTCCAATAATTTGTTGATTATGCTTGTGAATGTGGTATTTTCGGCAAAACAATTCCTTAAACTTAATTAGTTGAATACAACACATATCATGGCATTTTGAAATACTAAACGAATATTGACGCATAACGACGAATGCATATAATAACATTAAGTTTGTGTATGCATTTTTTCATATGATTGTGAAGTAAGTGAAAGTGAATATATTCAGTAGTTTAAATTGTAATTTATTACGTATAATTAAGAGTATTTTAATATAAACATATTATTTATTTTTTAAGTTTTTAAATTTATATTTTCTCGTATTACAGATACTCCAATGTATTTTCAATGCTGGAAGATATGACCCCCATTTGGATATCTGACTTTTATGTTTTCTGCCTTCTTAAGCAAACTTATATAGTGACCCTTCGAACTCCATCAATTTTAGTTGTGATGATAGAGTGTTTTGTTAAAATTCCATATCTAATTAAACCAACTATCATGCATCTTCTAAGAAACGAATTATTCGATTCGAACATTTTCATCATAAATGCATGAATCAGTGATTAAACCAGTACTAAATATAATGGGTGCACAAAAAAATTAAGCACTAATACTAGAAACATATTTCGATAGACCGGGTGCATTTCAAATGACTTTATGAAATATTGATGTTTTTTCAAAAATTAACACTACTGTTGATACAAAAGTTGGGCGTTTCTAGTTTGGGCTCCTGCTCTCGTACCAATTAGCTCTTAATGCTTGAAACCTGCGCACTAAGAAAGTAAACAAACACCATTAGGCTTATCGTGGGATTGTCTCCCACGATTATCCTCCGGCGTGAGAGTAAGTAATCGGTTTTAAGGTTATCGTAAAGAGTTAGGGTTTGTAAATCGTACCTTTAATGAGAATTATATCATTCTATATATAGGCGCAGAATCCTTGTAGGTTTCGTGCTCCTTACTCTTCGCACACATGGTGCTTATCCGGTCCAAGGATCTTTATCCGTAAATAGAAGATCCTTATCTAAACCATAAATAGTTTTGTTGGTCTTGGGCCTATGCGAGCCCGACCCATTGGTGGTGCGGCCCAAACCATTGTTATGATAGCCCACGCGTGGTGGGTTTGGGCCTTAGTAATGTTTATCATTTGGGCTCGTGACCCAAATATAGACTATACGTCATCATGTCCCCCCCCCCCCCCCACCCCCCCCCCCCCCAGTCTAGTGTGCGCGGCTTGTAGCCGCAGATACTAGACTAGTGAAAGCAACGGTAAGTGTGACGGGAAAAGTTACCGCCCAATATTAGGGACTATGTATCTAGTCCAAAATATCCTAAAAAATGCCTAGGGAAACGGGGAGTGTGTCCACGTGTATATCGGGAAGTGGGAAAAAGTGCATGTACCCTCTCGTCTTCTAGCCACACGATCATATGAGTGGATTCCACGTGGCTAATTTTCTAGGGTTTTTGTAACCCTATATAAACATCGCCTCCCATTTTACTGAAGAACACACAGTAAAAACACACTTCCGCCATTTTCAAATTTCTTGAAAGCGTTTTTTAAAGAGAGCAACTGTTTAATTAGGTAACCGCGAATACGCGCTTTTAACTAGCATTATTATTCTCTAGAAATGGTTCGCCAATTACACGAGTTTCCATCTGAAATGGACGAGGATGAACTGCGTCAATTCTCCTCTGATTATTTCATTCCTCTTGACGTGCATCCGGTTATACCGGAGGCCAACGCGTGCATCGCGGATTTTCCTGAGGGAAAAATAGGGTTATATACGCGCTTCTTCGAGTATGTGAACCAGCGCGTACCTATATCCTTATTCTTGAGCAATTTGCTCAACTACTACCGCCTTCACATTTCCCAGCTGCACTGTATAGGTGTGGCAAAAGTGTCAAATTTTGAAATAAAATGTCGGTTGCTTGCGGTAAACCCTACTATTAACCTATTCCGTGCGTTTTACCGCACAACGTGGTCGCATGGATGGGTGTCTTTTGCGAAGCGCGGTGGGCGCCTTCAGTGTTATACGGAGAAGGTGGATTCCCTTAGGGATTGGAGGGAAAAAATTTTCTGGGTAGATGATATAGTATTTCTCTCGCCGTTTGAGTTTTATACTCAAGGGACGCTGCTAAGAGATGTGCGCCCTTTGCCCGGTTCGTATAGCGCGGAGGATGCGGATACGATTGATGCCAACCGCATCCCCATTAACCCCTACCCCGAGGAGTTTTTGGTTCACATGGGGCTGAGTCGCAACTATTTCCATGGTTCTGACGAGGTTCCAACCTTCATTGATGAGAACGGGCGGGGTGGGTGCTTGTCCCTTTCATTTGTTCGCCTCAATAATGTAAGTGCTCCTGTATATGTAGTTTCAATAACTAAATTGTTTTTGTTATTTGCTCATGTGTTGCGCAGAGATGGATTTGTTTGCCATGGTGAAGCTTAAGAAGCCAAAGCAGGTGACAGTGGATGTGCGTCCTCTGAGGGATAATGAGGAGCCAATTCTGGAGGCTACTACGGGACACATAACGGTGTTGGCGCAAGCTGGTCCTAAAGATTCACCTCCTGTTGATGCGCTTGTGACGCCTGTGCAGAGCGTTCCTCCTACTGGGGAGCGGTCTCCCGTGGTAGAGGAATTGCGTACTGAGTCCTCTGACAGCGTGGAGGTTCTGGAGCCTGAGAGTGTAGCGCAGGGTGTAAAGCGCAAGGGAGAGTCTGATGGCGCTGGTACTTCTAAGATAAGGCGCCATCTTATCACGGATGAAGAGTCATCCGCAGCGGATGACACATCCGCTACTAGCGTGGATATGGAGATTGCAAAGTCTTCTCCATTTTTGTAAGTGATGATCATATCCATGTTTTTTTTTTTTTTTTTTTTTGCATTACTTGTCGTAATATGTTCTAACCTTCTTTCTTTGCTTGTAGTGACCATGCCGCAGAGGGTGATGCAGTATTTGTTGAAAGCGTGGTCCCTCCTCAGGATGCGAACGTGGAGGAGACGGTGAAGGTAGCTAAGGGGGTGTCTGCGCAGCAGTTGATGGAGGAGCTAGCCTGCTGCTGCTGAGCGTCAGACTGAGTTGGTCGCTCAGTTGAAGACGTGGTATGTTGGGGAGAGCAGCAACCTCGCACGGAAGGATGAGGAGATTGCCATGCTCCGTGCGCAGTTAGCTGATACGCGAGCGGAGGTAGAGTCCGTCAAGGCGCATGCGGATAAGGTTACTGATGAGAAGTTGACTGTGATGGCTGAGCTGCAGCATGAGCGCGGGGAGCTGCATCAGTTTAGGTCGAACTTAACCTGGGGGATAAGATATCTGGAGGAGAAGAAGGTTGAGCACTTCGGCCATATAGATGAGCTTCGCGCTCGAGTGGAGAAAGCGCTGAAGGTGCAGGAGGACAAGCTGCACAGCCTAAGTATAAAATACGATGAGGAGTTATATCCTCATCTTATGTCTACAATCGCTGAGCGCAGGTATGTGTTGTTTATTCTGCGATGTTTTCTTACCATATGTGCTAATATTCATTCTTTTGTCTTCTAATGCATCCATTATTGCTTGTGTAGGTGGTTGATCAGCCATGGTTTGCGCCTGGCTGCGATGGGCACGTTGGAGTCCCCAGAGGTGTTGGAGGCCTTTGGGAAGGTCTTTGAGTGCGTCGTGGAGCATGGCAGGGCGCAGGCTGTAGAGGAACTCCATGAGGCCAAGATGCTGACCGTGTCAGTTGCTGAGGTGCCTGGTTATAAGGCGGACGCCTATAATGAGCTTGTGAAGGCTATGGAGGGGATGAAGCTCTTTGAGCTTCCACATATTGCGCGGCTGGAGCGTGACCAAGATTACCCCATAAAGTTGATTATGGAAGGGTTAACCCTGGGGAGGCACATCTTGGAGGATGCGGAGGCTCAACCTGCCTTTTTTCTAAAGCCTGACGAGTCGCAGCTGCAGGTTCCAGTCTTTGCGCAGCCGCGTGATATCTTGAACCCCTTCGTTCTTGAGAAGGAGGTTCCCCTGAAAGAAGTCTTGGAACTTCATGCGGAGAGGGCGGCCAAGAAGAAAGGTGTTAAGGGAAAAGCCATCCTATGTGGTGTAGGCGCTGCGCATATCCCCAGATCAGATGGAGTTGCGGTCAGCGTGGCGACCGTATCGCCTAAGGATGCGTTACTTTTGAGGAAGCTCCAAGAGGCTGGGAGCTCCGCAGCCCCAGAGCATAGTCCTGAGCACCGACATAGTGTGTAGATATAGGCTTTTTGTAACTTTGTAAATGTATGGTGTCGTATAAATAACAAATTGTATCTTTTGTTTATGTGTGATGTTATCTGTTAAAAGATCTATTAAGATGCTCGTTGGAACCCATACTTAAATTAAGTGCGTGACTTAAAGACAAATCATAAGTATGAAAATAGACTTGCATTATTTTGCAGAGACTTATTAAATGACCAAGAGTCTTGGCTCATAATTTGCTAAGCCTGTACGATGTACGTGATATTGCGCATCCTTCGTGGAATGCGCATGGAAAACTTACTTCAACGTCTTGAAGGTAAGGCGCTTAGCAAGGATGCATGATCCAATGTTGATGGGTTTGCAACCTTCTTACTCAACGAGTTAGTTAGTAGGTTTACTCATCCTTTCTGCCATCGTGGGTCTTAATAAGTGCATGCACGCCATGTAGGCAAAATATAAAATAACTATATTGAAACATAATAAAAATGTACGCAATAAAATGAAGTGTGTTATGGAGTTAGCTAGAAACCACAACGTTTTATTAATACTTGCAAGTTTTTGGAAAATAAAAAACAATTCCTAATAAAGAAAACAAAATTCAAAGACAAACATTTATTGGGCACATACTAAAGTGCAAAGTTGTCTGTTTGTGGGCCGTAGCCTTTCCTAAAGATAGCATCTTTTGAGATTGCAGATATTCCAAGTGCGCGCCAGCTCGTGACATTCCATATCGCGCAACCTGTATGCACCATTACCTAGTGCATCCGTGACCTCATAGGGTCCTTCCCATTTGGGTCCAAGCTTTCCTGTGTCTTCTGCGTGGCTTGCATCATTAGCGCGGTATACAAAGTCTCCTGGCCTGAAAGAAGTGTGTTTGACCTTTGCATCATAATACTTCTTCATCTTTGCTTTAGCCTTTGCTTCGTGTATAGCTGCGCGTTCACGCCTTTCTTCCAGCAAGTCTAAGTTTATGCGCCGCTCCTCGTCATTTGTTGTGACGTTTATCTCCGCTGTACGTATAGTTGGCATTCCAATTTCGGCTGGTATGACAACTTCTGTTCCATAGACAAGAGAAAATGGTGTGTCTCCGGTACTGGTTTTGATTGTGGTGCGGTGCGCCCATAAAACATGTGACAATTCGTCCACCCATTTTCCTTTGTGTCTGTCAAGGCGCGCTTTTATCCCTTCGCCTAAACTGCGATTCGCAGGTTCAACCAAGCCATTGGTTTGTGGGTGTTTTACTAAAGCAAAGTGTTGTGTGATGTTCAATTGCGCGCACCAATCTTTGAATGGGTTATCGCAGAATTGTTTTCCATTATCTGAGATAATTTCCCCAGGTAGCCCGAAGCGACACACAATATTGTCCCACACGAAGCGTTTTACCTAGTTGCCAGTGATGCTCACCACTGCTTTTGCCTCAATCCACTTTGTAAAGTAGTATATGGCTACGATGAGGAACTTCAACCCTCCCGCTGCAACTGGGAAGGGGCCTGCGATATCAATGCCCCATTTATAGAATGGCCATGGTGAGGTAACGGGGGTTAACTCTTGTTGTGGTTGGCACGGAATTGGCCTGTGTACTTGGCAATTACTGCATTTCTTTATCATATCTCGCGCGTCGCGGTGCATAGTAGGCCAAAAATATCCTGATCACAGGGCGCGGGCCACAATGGACCGTGGTCCCGAGTGCATGCTACATGATCGAGCGTGAATTTCGCGGAGTACATAATCTGCTTGAAGAGGTCCAACACATCGGAGCCAAGGTTATAGGAATGAACGTCGATATAGGATGCCATCTCGTAGTTCAAATCTCTGCGCTGTGCGCCGTACCCTTCGAGCGCCCTTTTGCTCTTGTGGTAAAATTCCTTTGCTAATAAATTCGATGATAGGTGTCATCCACGTGGGATCCTGTTCTTCTATCACCGTGGATACTTCCATCTCCAAGATTGATTTATTTTTTAGAGTTTCTACCAATACTTGTTTTGATAGGTGCACAAAGCTTGTAGATGCGATCTTGCTAAGCGCGTCAGCTTTCCTGTTGTCTCCTCTAGGTACTTGTTTTATTGTGAACCTATCAAAGCTCTGAATTAAAGATTTGGTTTTTTCAAGGTATTGGATCATATGTTCATCCTTGGCTTCATATTCACCTAACACATGGTTAGCTATTAGTCTGGAATCTACATTTGCCTCTAGGTTGCGTACACCCATTTGAATTGCAATACGCAGTCCAGCAAGTAGGGCTTCATATTCTGCCTCATTGTTTGTGGCTGTGAATTCGAAGCGCAGTGCGTAGGTGAACTCCATCCCCTCTGGATTAGTAAGGATAAGGCCTGTGCCTGATCCATCCACGCATGAGGATCCGTCTGTAAATAGAATCCATGGTTCTTGTAACTCTGTCTTGCCTGTTTAAGGTGGAGTATCGGTATCTGGCTTTTCAACAATGAAGTCAGCTAATATCTGCCCCTTGATTGCAGTGCGTGGTCTATACGAGATGTTATATTCGCTCAACAACACACTCCACTTTTGTATCCGTCCTGATGCGTCAGGTTTAGAGATAACTTGTTTGATGGGTTGGTCCGTGATCACAGCTATTGGGTGCGCCTGAAAGTATCTGCGCAGTCTTTTAGCTGCGAATACTAGAGCTAAGACCAGTTTTTCCATGGCGCTATAGTTAGTCTCTGTTTTCTTCAGTGCCTTGCTTACAAAGTATATGGGTGTTTGGACGGAGTTCTTATCTGTCAATAGTACTGCGCTAACTGCTCCATGGGTTGCAGATAAGTACATTATCAACTCTTCCCCTGGTCGCGGTGCGACAAGTTTGGGAAGTGATGCAAGATGCTGTTTTAGTTGTCGGAAGGCTTCCTCTGCCTCCTTAGTCCAACGAAAGTCTCCCTTTTTTGTGCACTTCGTGAGTGTTTTGAAGAGAGGAAGTGATTTGTCTGCTGACTTGGATCAAAAACGGTTTAGCCCCGCTAGCTTTTCGTTTAATGACTGGACTTCTTTCAATGTGCGCGGTGAGGGAAAATCGATGACAGCTTTTGTCTTCCCTGGACAAGGTTTGATGCCATCAGGTTCTATTAAATACCCAAGGAACATGCCTTCTGTCGAGCCAAATATGCACTTCTTGGGGTTTAACTTCATGTTTATTTTTCCCAATGTTTTGAACGTCTCCTCAATATCCCGCACCAATTCTTCCTCAGTGTGGCTCTTGATGACAAGGTGAGGAGTGCTCAAACACTCATCATTTTTGGTCAAATCTGAACTGCAAAACATACAAAAACACTCAGAAATGCATCAAAATACTAAAAATATTTCAAAATTGTGTTTTATATGTTTTAGATGCAAAATGAGCAAAAACAGATGAAAAACGTATAAAGTTTGCAAAATTGGCAGTTTCAGTCCTCCAACTTTCATAAAATGACAAAACTAGTCCCTGGATATTCAAAATATAGAATATTATCACCAAAGGTCATTTTGAAATCATAAATTGTCATATTTAGTCCTTTGGTGAAAAATTGGAAAGTTTTGGAAATTTACAGTTTGGTCCCTGGAGTTTCAGTAATTGACAAATTTGGTCCCTGGTGGGATATTTTTGAAAGGAAAATCAATTTTTGTCCTTGGAAAATCAAAATGTGGCAAATATGATCCTTGGGTAAAATGATTTGTGGAAATTACATGTTTGGACCCTGTATTTTGCAACTTGACACATTTGGTCCCCGGGAATTTGAAAAATGAAAAAATACAAATTTGGTACTTGGTTTATTTGTTACTTGGCAAGTTTGGACCCTTGTGATAACTTTGGAGAATCTACATTTTCAGTCCACCACCTTTCACCAAATTACATAAATGGTCCTTGTGATTTAACTTTACCAAATGGACCATTTTTGTTAAAATAAACAAAATCTAATCCTAAACCCCATAGCCTGGTCCACCCAAAACACCCCAGCCCACTTCCTAAACCCCCAAGCCCAATCAAAGCCCACACAACCCTTTAATATTACCCCATTTTTTGACCCCGGTCAACACACCACAGTCAAACGGTCAACACCCCAGTTACTATTCATCATCCCTAATCCCTCTCCCCTAATTACCAGGCTTATGTCTCCCCCTCCTCTCCAAACTCCACCAACCTCACCAACTATCATTAATACCTTCACCTACACCCATACATCCCCCCTCCTCATTTAATAACTCACCAAACACCATAACCTGCCAATCCCACTTTTCCCGCCAATATTAATTTAAACGGCTGGGATCAACATAAGCCAATCCAACGGCTGCAATTGGTGGGAAAGAAAGAGAAGACTTACAGGGCCTTTAAAAGAAAAGAAGAAAAGCAGAAGTAGTGTAGTATTAGAGTAGTTTAGCATAGCTTTAGTCAATAGTAGTGTAGCTTCACTTTCAGTTGTATTTTTTAGTTGAAAACTCTTGTATTCAGTTCAGTTAATGTATCAAAACCTTTATTTCAAGTAAAATTTAAGTATTGTTCAAGAAAATCAGATTTAGCAATTTTTAGTGAAATTTACAATTTCAATTATTATTGTTAATTGTTGTTACATTGTACTTCTTTTAATTCATATAAGTTCAATCATCAGTTTTCTTAGGTTCCTGAGATGTATTGCTCAGTTGGAAGTATTTTCACAAAAATTATCAAAAATTCCACATAAATAAATAAAAAATAAAAATCAGTTGCAAAGGAGCTTGAAGCAAGGAAACTAGTTGCTTTTGGAATCTCATGGGTTTAGTACTTCTTTGGAAGTGTTAGGGAATGTTTGAGACCTGGTTCTTGCTTTTCTTTGATCACACTGTCCTTTGTAAGTCTGCTCCTCAGTTCAAGTATCAAAATTTGCAATATATTGTGATTTCAAGTTGTAGTGGTTAATTATTGTTAATGTTTATTTGTTTGTGTTAAAAATAGCTTAGTGTAACATTAGAAGTCAATTTCAAGGTTTAGATTTTATGTTTGCATCTTTAACCATAAACAGTTACAAGTTAAGGGGTGTTTGGCTAAAGCTTGACTGCTATAATCTTGTTGTTATCTTATTGTTGTTATAGTTTAGACATGCTTTATTATGTTTAGTTAGGCCTTAGGAGTCATATAAATGGTACCTTAAACATACAAAAAGTCAAAATCACCCACATTGCCCCATATCAGTTACTGTTGGGCAGATTTGATCCCAACCCCATCATTTTCATCACACAAGTTAATGTTGTAGTTTGTTAGAGTGTTTTTACAGCTTAAGATAGCTTAATCAATCAGTAGGAGCCTTTAGAAATCCAAGAAAGTCAAATAACCAAGTTTTCTCAAAAAGTCAAAGTTTTACATTTCAGAATTTTCCCAAAATTGCATGATTTTTATGGATTTATGTGTTTGTTCTTAGGCAGTGAAACTCTCACCATTTGTTGTCCATCAGCTCATCTTTGAGTTCCCAACTTCCTTTCATTTTTACAATTTTTTCTGTGGGCCCCATTCCACCCCAAAGTCACTTGCAGGGGGGCTTTCTGCCCTGTGCAGCTGCACATCAGCCCACCACCACCACTTGGTGGTGGTTTTCTGGTCATCTCAGTGGTCCCCAAGCTACCATCTTTGTACCTCACAACCCCCCTCCTGGTGGGCTTCAAAGATTGACCAACCATTTGACCTAGGACCTAGTGGACCCCATCTGTTTACCTTCTCCAAGTCTGTTCCACTTTTTGTTTGGAAACAAGTAATCAATGTGCTTTTTATTGGCTTATTTGCTTAATTTGTGGTCACCTATTGCTTATTATGGTTCAAACAAGTTTCCTCAACTTATTTAGACCTGATTCAACCATAGTGGGCCCCACACAAGCTGGTTCAAGCTTATTTTGCTTGTTGGTCAACAAAAGTCAACTGTTGATCCAATAAGCATTCAAAGTGCTTAATTTTGATTTATAAAAAATTTGTTTTTACAAAAAGTGTTAGTTTTTAGTTATAAAATAGGTTTGTAAAAGAAAAATCAAGAAAAAACAATTTAATATTAAGTGATAGTTTCTATTTAATGTAATTTAATTTTAATTTTAATTTTTATATTTTAATTAAGAACTTAGATTTTTTATATTTTTCTTAAATTCCTTTTATATTAAAGTATTTATAATAATTTTCTCAGATTTTTAGTTTATCATTTAGTATTTATTAGAATTAATCTTAGTTTTATTAATAATTAATTAATATTAAGTATTAAATAGCATTATTAGTTTTTATTAAGCAAAACCTAGTTTTTATATTTTTCCTAGCTTTTATAAGTTGTAAAATAATTTTAGGAATTTTTTCATAATTTCTACTGTTCATTTTCTATTTTTCTTAATTTAAAATAGTTTAATTAGGTAATTAATATTTAATTAGTAATTAATTGATAAAAAATCCACAAAAAGACAAAAATACTTATTTTTAATTTTAAAACTTATTTTTAGTTATTTTATAATTTTAGAAATTTTATTTTCACCTTTTTAGCATTTAATCAATATTATATTGTATTTAAGTGTTTTAAATATTAATAAATAGTATTTAATTAATAATAAATAATTAATTAGGGTCAAAATTTATTTTCTTTTTCTAAAAATTTTCTTTTAACTTTAGGTTTGTAAAAAATCCATTTTCACCCCCTGGGGGTTTTCAGATTTCAGTTTTTACTTTTTATTTTGTACGTTCGCGTTATTTTAAACGTGAACGTACGCGTTTTTAGGTTTTAAACGTTTCTAGTTTTTCCAACTTTCCCGTCTTATTCATATAGCTTATTTAAGCTATTTCCTTGTAGATTCCCTAGCTTAATCGCACACAAACCCTTTTTCCATCCAAATTCACCCGATCACGTAACCGTTTGTTAACCATCCACACCTCGTCTGGACATAACGACCCGGGGAAACACTATATTCCGCGGAGCATTGACTCTAGGCAGTTTGACCTTGTTGACCATTCTTTGGTCAGTTTAGGTTGACCGTTTGGACCTCAATCAAATTTTGGCGCCGCTGCCGGGGAGGTTGTGTGCGTTTTCTAAACGGTTTTTCTGATTAGTGACTTTGGAATTCGTTCCGTTGTACATTTATCCATCCCTTGTTCATATTTTCTATTTTTCAAAACAAAACGGTTCCCGAAAACATTTTAAACTCAGTTTTCAACGAACACAAAAACCCTAAAAACATTTTCTTTATCATTTGTACAAAATGTTTATCCAAAAAACCAAAAATATTCACCTTTACCCTCTCACATCTTTGATTCTTCATCCCTACCCCTCTGTAAACCTTTGATTCTTTCATATGTCGTATCCACACCATTGCGGTTGCCAATGGTGTGGTGGTCCTCATAATGGTGGGAATTGTCCCGGCTGTAGCATGGTAGAGTCAGGAGATGGGTCTGTCTATAACCAAGCTCCCTATCCTTACCATGACACATCTGATTCATCCTACCAGCCACCACATCATGAGATACTGACATATCTATGTGAGTTTTGTGGTGGTCCTCATCAAGGATTTGAGTGTCAATCCGGAAACACGTTTGTCTATGAACAGTTTTCCGGTGATGCTCAGAACTTTGGTTATGACCAATACCCATATGATTCACCAGTCCAGACTCAACAGTTTTACTGTTGTGATTACTGTGGAGGTCCACATTTCAGCTCAGATTGTCAATCAGGGAATCCATACCCTTGTGACAATTTTGACACACCTTATTACGACCAACCTCCACAGTATGATATGAATCAAGCACTTCTTCCAGAAATGCAAAATCTGATGAAAATCGTTGATGAGCTTAAGGGTTTAGTTAACGACTTTGCCCAAAGACATACTCATCAAAAATCCATGGAAGAATTGTTAGCTGAAGAGCAGGCTGCTAGAATAAATTCCCAAGATGATTATGAAAAATCTGTGAGGGAATCCATTGCAAGAGAAAAAGCAGCCAAGTCTAGCTCTTTGTTCCGTTTTATTCCTGATGACAGTGATGATGAAGATACACTTGACATCCTTGAATTTTATAAAACTTCATCAAGTTCATCAGTTGATACCCCAGCAGTTGAGATTCCATCTCAAACAACTGCTATCACACCCGAAGTTCACACTCACTCTCTTAACATGGGGGATGAGCATCTTAGCACTGTTCCTAATAAGGAATCGGACGAATTAATAAAGTCTAGTGTTGAGATCCTTGTCCCAATCCCGAGAGAGTCACAGGGAACTTTGGATCATGTGTGTGATTTACCTTCCCCCATTGAGTGTCCTAAAGATCAATTTGAGACTTTCTCCGATTGTAGCGATGATTGTACATCTCATGGAGACATTGAGTATATTAAGGCATCACTCCTACAGTCTGATGCTGATCCTCTTCTTGAGGAGTTCGCCGATGAACTTACTCACATCAATCCACTTTCATTGGAAAGTGATGATGGTCTCCTTGACTTCGAAGCCGATCTGGGAGAAATTGAAAGTCTCCTATATCATGATCCGTCACTCACTTCTGATCCCGACAGTCCAATAGAGAATAATAATCTCTTTGTTCCCGAAACATTCAATACTACTCTCACCAATCCTCTATTTGAATTCGAATCTGAATTCACTTTGATTTCTGATAATCCACTCTTTGATATTCAGAACGAGGATTGTGATGAGTCTATTCCGGAACATGAGTTCACAGATTTACATCTTGTGAATAATTCTCTTCATGAGGAGTTCTCCGGTGAACTCACTCATCATATCATGACTCCTCCGGAGTTTGATAGCCCGGGGGGAGATGCACTCAATCTTGAGAATTTGCAAATTCCCACCCACCCTCCCAGGTTGTTTACGAGCTTAACCTTTGAAATCCAAATTCAGGCTACTGAGCCTCCTCTCGAGGAAGAAGATCAAATCATGCTTTTTATCATGATTTTCTTCCTTTTCTTCACCTACAAGGTGACTTCTCTTGTTCTTCACTCCTTCGGGAATGAAGATACCATCTTTGATCCCAGCATTTTCATGTATCATTATCTTGAGCCGGATACTTATCTCATCGGTGTGGAACTTTCACGTGCTTCAAATGTTTGTCCAAACATCTTGAATGAAAGTCCGATTGAGATTGTTTCTTCCACATCATGCTTCCCAAGGACAAATGAATTATGGGTCAAGTCAAGCTAGCGACTCGGTAAACAAAAACAGTAGCATTCTTATAGGGTTTTCACTCTAAGTGTGGGGGAGTCCCCCATGCTATGGTTACTTATGAAGTGAAAATACAAAATGGTGTTTTCCACGCTTAGCTTGTAATGTTGCCCTTTTACGTTCAAAATGTCGGCATAATAGCCGGGACTTTGAATATTGAGGACAATATTCATGCTAAGCGTGGGGGGGGGGGGGGGGGGGGGTATTCGCTATTCTAGCGAATTTTATCACATTTTACTATATAATACCCCCGTTTTTAGCCAAAATTTCAAAATTTAAAAAAAAAAATCACTGGTGCTTCAAAATTTTTGTGGTAATCAGTCCGCCATGTCTAACCGACAAAGGGATTGGCTAATCCAGGAGCAAACGGCTCTTGGTAAAGATACATCAAATCCGTTTATGGCTTGTAATTTGCCCAAAATTGTATGGTTCCTCAACTCCCCATATCCCATAAAGCGAATGAGTTGGCTAGCCCGCAAGATTATGGCTTGTGGTAAAGGCAGTGGAAAATCCATAATTGGTAATCAGCTCACCAAGATGTTGACTATTCCATCAAGAGTTGGCTAGTCCAGAAGCAAACGGCTTCTGGTAAAGACTAATCAAATCCGTTGACAGCTGGTGGTTTGCTCAAAATCACACGGTTATCAGATGTGCCACAGTTCTTACACCTGGCTACTCCAGAAGTGATGGCTTTTGGTAAAGAGTTTAAAATCCATCAAGTTTTCAAAACAGTTATTGCTAGGGACTAGCAATAGTTTAGTGTGGGGGATTGATGAGTGCTCAAACACTCGTCATTTTTGGTCAAATCTGAATTGCAAAACATACAAAAACACTCAGAAATGCATCAAAATACTAAAAATATTTCAAAATTGTGTTTTATATGTTTTAGATGCAAATTGAGCAAAAACAGATGAAAAACGTATAAAGTTTGCAAAATTGGCAGTTTCAGTCCCCCAACTTTCATAAAATGACAAAACTAGTCCCTGGATATTCAAAATATAGAAAATTATCACCAAATGTCATTTTGAAATCATAAATTGTCATATTTAGTCCTTTGGTGAAAAATTGGAAAGTTTTGGAAATTTACAGTTTGGTCCCTGAAGTTTCAGTAATTGACAGATTTGGTCCCTGGTGGGATATTTTTGAAAGGAAAATCAATTTTTGTCCTTGGAAAATCAAAATGTGGCAAATATGGTCCTTGGGTAAAATGATTTGTGGAAATTACATGTTTGGTCCCTGTATTTTGCAACTTGTCACATTTGGTCCCCGGGAATTTGAAAAATGAAAAAAATACAAATTTGGTACTTGGTTTATTTGTTACTTGGCAAGTTTGGACCCTTGTGATAACTTTGGAGAATCTACATTTTCAGTCCACCACCTTTCACCAAATTACATAAATGGTCCTTGTGATATAACTTTACCAAATGGACCCTTTTTGTTAAAATAAACCAAATCAATCCTAAACCCCATAGCCTGGTCCACCCAAAACACCCCAGCCCACTTCCTAAACCCCCAAGCCCAATCAAAGCCCACACAACCCTTTAATATTACCCCGTTTTTTGACCCCGGTCAACACACCACAGTCAAACGGTCAACATCTCATTTACTATTCATCATCCCTAATCCTTCTCCCCTAATTACCAGGCTTATGTCTCCCCCTCCTCTCCAAACTCCACCAACCTCACCAACTATCATTAATACCTTCACCTACACCCATACATCCCCCTCCTCATTTAATAACTCACCAAACACCATAACCTGCCAATCCCACTTTTCCCGCCAATATTAATTTAAACGGCTGGGATCAACATAAGCCAATCCAACGGCTGCAATTGGTGGGAAAGAAAGAGAAGACTTACAGGGCCTATAAAAGAAAAGAAGAAAAGCAGAAGTAGTGTAGTATTAGAGTAGTTTAGCATAGCTTTAGTCAATAGTAGTATAGCTTCACTTTCAGTTGTATTTTTTAGTTGAAAACTCTTGTATTCAGTTCAGTTAATGTATCAAAACCTTTATTTCAAGTAAAATTTAAGTATTGTTCAAGAAAATCAGATTTAGCAATTTTTAGTGAAATTTACAATTTCAATTATTATTGTTAATTGTTGTTACATTGTACTTCTTTTAATTCATATAAGTTCAATCATCAGTTTTCTTAGGTTCCTGAGATGTATTGCTCAGTTGGAAGTATTTTCACAAAAATTATCAAAAATTCCACATAAATAAATAAAAAATAAAAATCAGTTGCAAAGGAGCTTGAAGCAAGGAAACTAGTTGCTTTTGGAATCTCATGGGTTTAATACTTCTTGGGAAGTGTTAGGGAATGTTTGAGACCTGGTTCTTGCTTTTCTTTGATCACACTGCCCTTTGTAAGTCTACTCCTCAGTTCAAGTATCAAAATTTGCAATATATTGTGATTTCAAGTTGTAGTGGTTAATTATTGTTAATTTTTATTTGTTTGTGTTAAAAATAGCTTAGTGTAACATTAGAAGTCAATTTCAAGGTTTAGATTTTATGTTTGCATCTCTAACCATAAACAGTTACAAGTTAAGGGGTGTTTGGCTAAAGCTTGACTGCTATAATCTTGTTGTTATCTTATTGTTGTTATAGTTTAGACATGCTTTATTATGTTTAGTTTGGCCTTAGGAGTCATATAAATGGTACCTTAAACATACAAAAAGTCAAAATCACCCACATTGCCCCATATCAGTTACTGTTGGGCAGATTTGATCCCAACCCCATCATTTTCATCACACAAGTTAATGTTGTAGTTTGTTAGAGTGTTTTTACAGCTTAAGATAGCTTAATCAATCAGTAGGAGCCTTTAGAAATCCAAGAAAGTCAAATAACCAAGTTTTCTCAAAAAGTCAAAGTTTTACATTTCAGAATATTCCCAAAATTGCATGATTTTTATGGATTTATGTGTTTGTTCTTAGGCAACGAAACTCTCACCATTTGTTGTCCATCAGCTCATCTTTGATTTCCTAACTTCCTTTCATTTTTACAATTTTTTCTGTGGGCCCCATTCCACCCCAAAGTCACTTGCAGGGGGGCTTTCTGCCCTGTGCAGCTGCACATCAGCCCACCACCACCACTTGGTGGTGGTTTTCTGGTCATCTCAGTGGTCCCCAAGCTACCATATTTGTACCTCACAACCCCCCTCCTGGTGGGCTTCAAAGATTGACCAACCATTTGACCTAGGACCTAGTGGACCCCATCTGTTTACCCTCTCCAAGTCTGTCCCACTTTTTGTTTGGAAACAAGTAATCAATGTGCTTTTTATTGGCTTATTATCTTAATTTGTGGTCACCTATTGCTTATTATGGTTCAAACAAGTTTCCTCAACTTATTTAGACCTGATTCAACCATAGTGTGCCCCACACAAGCTGGTTCAAGCTTATTTTACTTGTTGGTCAACAAAAGTCAACTGTTGATCAAATAAGCATTCAAAGTGCTTAATTTTGATTTATAAAAAATTTGTTTTTGCAAAAAGTGTTAGTTTTTAGTTATAAAATAGGTTTGTAAAACAAAAATCAAGAAAAAACAATTTAATATTAAGTGATAGTTTCTATTTAATGTAATTTAATTTTAATTTTCATTTTTATATTTTTATTAAGAACTTAGCTTTTTTATATTTTTCTTAAATTCCTCTTATATTAAAGTATTTATAATAATTTTCTCAGATTTTTAGTTTATCATTTAGTATTTATTAGAATTAATCTTAGTTTTATTAATAATTAATTAATATTAAGTATTAAATAGCATTGTTAGTTTTTATTAAGAAAAACCTAGTTTTTATATTTTTCCTAGCTTTTATAAGTTATAAAATAATTTTAGGAATTTTTTCATAATTTCTACTGTTCATTTTCTATTTTTCTTAATTTAAAATAGTTTAATTAGGTAATTAATATTTAATTAGTAATTAATTGATAAAAAAATCCACAAAAAGACAAAAATACTTATTTTTAATTTTAAAACTTATTTTTAGTTATTTTATAATTTTAGAAATTTTATTTTCACCTTTTTAGCATTTAATCAATATTATATTGTATTTAAGTGTTTTAAATATTAATAAATAGTATTAAATAGTATTTAATTAATAATAAATAATTAATTAGGGTTAAAATTTATTTTCTTTTTCTAAAAATTTTCTTTTAACTTTAGGTTTGTAAAAAAGGCATTTTCACCCCCTGGGGGTTTTCAGATTTCAGTTTTTACTTTTTATTTTGTACGTTCGCGTTATTTTAAACGTGAACGTACGCGTTTTTAGGTTTTAAACGTTTCTGATTTTTCCAACTTTCCCGTCTTATTCATATAGCTTATTTAAGCTATTTCCTTGTAGATTCCCTAGCTTAATCACACACAAACCCTTTTTCCATCCAAATTCACCCGATCACGTAACCGTTTGTTAACCATCCACACCTCGTCTGGACATAACGACCCGGGGAAACACTATATTCCGCGGAGCATTGACTCTAGGCAGTTTGACCTTGTTGACCATTCTTTGGTCAGTTTAGGTTGACCGTTTGGACCTCAATCACAAGGTCATCAACGTAGACTTCCAAGTTGCGACCTACTTGTTTTTCAAAAGCCATGTCCACCAATCGCTGGTATGTTGCGCCCGCGTTCTTTAGACCAAAAGGCCTTTTTGTGTTGCAATAGACCCCTTGACTTGTGTGGAAGGCTGTTTTTTCTTCATCCTCCTCTGCCATCTGAATTTGATGGTACACTTTGTATGCATCTAGGAAGCATTTAAAGGGATATCCGCACAGGGATTCTACCTTCCAGTCTATCTCTGGCAGTGGGTAGCTGTCCTGTAGACATGCTTTATTGAGGTCTGTGAAGTCCACGCACATCCTCCAACTGCCATCACTCTTTTTTACCATCACTGGATTAGAGAGCCAGTCGTGATAGTAGACTTTGCGCATAATACCTGCGTCCACAAGTTTGTGTACTTCTTCCAGGATGGCTTTTGCGCGATCTGAAGCCTGGCCGCGCTTCTTCTGTCGTATTGGGGGATATCCTTGTCGGATTTGTAGCTTGTGCTCCATAATAGAGCATGGCACTCCGGTCATGTGCTTTGGTTCTAACGCAAAGATACTCAGGTTCTTTTGCAAGAGTGCGCACATAGCTGCTTTACCTTTGTCAGATAAAGATCCTCCAATCGATATTTTTTGATCTGGGTAATCAGGATGAATGGCGACCTTGAAGTTTTGTACTTTTGCTGCCCGTTGTTCTAGAATATGCTCCACCTCACTAGTTACCGCGTTGCATTCTTTAGGCGGTACTGTGGTGTTGTAGAGGGTGACAATTCCTCCTTCTACTGGAAATTTGAGCATCCCATGTGATGTGGATGGTACATCGCGCATGGATGATATTCCAGGTCTCCCAATGATGCCGTTGTACGATGAAGGAGACTTGATTATCATGAAGTTTATCCACGTTGCTGTAGAGTGTTGTTCATCGCCCACAACTACAAGTAAGCGTAATTGTCCCATAGGCCATATCTTTTCTCCTGTGAAGCCAGTCAGCGACGTCGTGGCCAGTATCAACTGACTTTGTATCTCAGGCCGTAGCCTTTTAAAGCAATGTTCATACAGAATATCTGCGGATGCTCCTCCATCGATATACATGCGGCAGATGTCATGTCCCCCAGTATGTATCTCAATGGTCAGTGGCTTTATTACTGCGTTGTCCGCGGCTAGAGTGGGGAAGGATATCTTATTTTCTGAAGAGAACTTTTGACTGACTTTTTGCTTTGTCTTGCGTTGCCATGACTGTATCATGTAGATGATGTCCGCTTTATCCTAGGGAGGCTCTTTTTTGCCTCCATTCCTTTGCTTGTCCTTCCCTTCTTTAATGTTCTTTACGAGGTGATCCATTCTACCCTCCTTTACTAATTTTTCAATTAGTTGTCGTAGCTGGACACACTCGTTGGTTGTATGGCCCTTTTGGCCATGGTATTCGCAGTATCCATTCCCTATACGCTTGTCCTCTGGGGTGCGCATTGGTGGAGGTTTTGGGAAGTTTGCGCCTTCTGTTACAAATATTTCCCTCGGAGTCTTTGTGAGGGGGGTATACTTGTCATTATCTCGTCCACTTCCCTGACTGCGATAATTCTTGCTGCGATTGCTGCTCTGATCATTGGATTGTTTCCTAGGCTGTTCTTGCTGCCTATAATTTGAGTAGCCTTTTCTACTGTCCACAGCGGCTGCTTCTCCTTGGATGAAGGATCTCGTGCGCTTCATTAGTTCATCGAAGGTTTGGGGAACCTTGTCGTTTAACTTCCTAATGAGTTCTGAGTTATTGATCCCATTCATGAACCCTGAAATTTTTAGGACTTCGGGACACGCCTTGATATGTATACATTCATCTTTAAAGCGTTCCATATAAGCACTGGTTGATTCCCCTTGACGCTGTTTTACTCTGGCTAGTTCAACAGGGTTTTTAGCGCACTTCTTTCTTTGGGTGAAGTTTAAGCGGAATGCTTTTCGCAATTCTTCAAACCCGCCAATGCTCCTTCGTGGAAGCTTGCTAAACCAAGTGCGCGCATTACCTACTAACGTGGAGTTAAACATATGACACCACATAGGTTGTGGCCAATTTTCGATAGTAGCAGCGGATTCGAAAATTTTTAGGTGGTCATCAGGATCACCCGTTCCATCATATGTTTAACATTAGTGGGCATGCGCCTTTTCTTATGATCGAAGTAGTCGCTGATGCGTCGTGTAAATGCATCAACTATCTGGCGACGCCATGGAAGAGATATGTCTTCGTCTTCTTCCTCGCGACGTCTTCCTTTGGACTTCCAATGTCCTGTTTCCTTATCCTCGTTGTCCGAGGAGTCACTGGAGGATGAGTAATCTCTTTTGCGGCGCTTGCGCCGGTTTTCCTCAGAGGAGGAGCTTGAGGGGCTTTCACTTGGGGAGTTTCGCCTTCCTAACCTGTCGTGAATTCTTCTGCTCCCAGACCTGGAGGAGCCTTCACTTGGTGAATGTTGGCGTCCAAGTCTGGAGTGAACATTAGTGCGCCTCTCGCCATCTTCATATTCCTCCGAGTATTGTGAGTCAGATGCTGTACCAAGTCTATCATGGATATTGGTACGCCTTTCGTTATTTTTGCGCCCCCCTCTTTGGTAGCGCGGTGGTGATGTTTCGCGTTCAGGACCAAAGTTGAGTCGGGCTTGCAGGCTCATACTAGACCTTCTCCTTGCCTCTTCTTGCATGAGGGCGGTTAAAGTTTCGTAATTTTGGGACACAAAATTACTTAGAGTTAAATCAGGTGTGTCCTCATCCGTTGCAAGGATTTCTGCCTCCACATTAGGCGCCCTATCTTGGTTGGGTGCGCCAGGTGGCACAGTGTTGTCCACTATAGGTGCCGTTTGACGGGGAGTATTGAAGAGAGTGCAGCTAAGTTCTTCAATACTTGAGACCACCGTGGTGGCTTGAGTAGTTCTTGTAGGCAATTCTACCGCTGGGAGAGGTAGGGTTGGTCCCGTTTCTTGGTGACTAGGCGCACTGGTTGTTCCAGAGGCCAGCCTAGAGGTCGAATCTTGAGGGTTCTTCCTCTGGGGGTCACGTGTTTTTTCCAACTGCGGAGTCCGCTGGCTTGAGTTTTTGTTCTTCGTCATTCTAGTTCTTAGTTCTTAGTGTAAGGTCCCACGGATGGCGCCACTTGTTGATACAAAAGTTGGGCGTTCCTAGTTTGGGCTCCTGCTCTCGTACCAATTAGCTCTTAATGCTTGAAACCTGCGCACTAAGAAAGTAAACAAACACCGTTAGGCTTATCGTGGGATTGTCTCCCACGATTATCCTCCGGCGTGAGTGTAAGTAATCGGTTTTAGGGTTATCGTAAAGGGTTAGGGTTTGTAAATCGTACCTTTAATGAGAATTATATCATTCTATATATAGGCACAGAATCCTTGTAGGTTTCGTGCTCCTTACTCTTCGCACACATGATGCTTATCCGGTCCAAGGATCTTTATCCGTAAATAGAAGATCCTTATCTAGACCATAAATAGTTTTGTTGGGCTTGGGCCTATGCAAGCCCTACCCATTGGCGGTGCGGCCCAAACCATTGTTATGATAGCCCACGCGTGGTGGGTTTGGGCCTTAGTAATGTTTATCATTTGGGCTCGTGGCCCAAATATAGACTATACGTCATCAACTACATTGAAAAAATCCATTAGACACCCGCGGGAACCCCTTTGCCTCCATCCCTAGCATGAATTTCTAATCAATGGATAAAAGGTCAGAAGATTATGAGATCTTTTACATGCATACCCATCTCGTACTAATTTTTTTTTTGGGTAAAAGGGAAACATCCCTGGTAAAATATATTATTCACCCAAAATCCGATAAGTACAATGGAATGTAACTGAGTGACACATTAACCTCAAGCTCAAAAGCTTGAACAGCCAAAACGAATGACATGCCATTCGATTACATCATAACTACATAACCAATAGCACCAATAGGAAAAAACCATCTAATGGTACATAAACAAATAGAAAAGCTACTCATCTAAACACCGAGTTAGGAAGATCCCATTATCGCGCATAGCCTTCTGCCTCCTTAGAGCGTTTAAAACAACAGGAGAGAAGCTTAAGCCGAACAGTCGTGTAAATACCTTCAATGACTTGATTAACAGTCCTTTTAGACTTCTTGAATAAACGCCAATTACGCTCTTGCCATATAAAGTACGTAGAAGCCGCAAGCACCAATTTAGCCACAACAATTTGAGTCAACCTTCGATTAGCACTAGAACCAAGCTGATCCACAATAGAGTAGACATTATGAGGAAGGTTAGCAAGACCAGCCAACGACTTCATATGAGACCAAAACGAATCAGCAAATGAACAATCAAAGTATAGATGATCATAAGTATCCGGAATTAGATCACATAGCGAGCATGTAGATCCAAGGTTACTATCCACATCCCACCAACAAATACGGTCCTGCGTTTTAAGCTTACGCTTAATAATAAGCCAAAGATTAAACGTGTGGCGAGGTATGTTATTAGGGAACCACACCATATTATACCAAATCACTTTGTTATCTCTCGGCCGAATTGAACTCCAAACCTGGCTCACCGAGAAAGGCTTCAGAGAACCATCACTAAGGCGCCAAACCAAACAATCTTGATCATTATTAACCGAGGACGAACAAGAAGATAAGACCGAGTACTTATCACTAAGATACGTAGGCCAAACCAACGCTCCTTCATGAATCAAATCTGCCACCTTCGATTGAGGGTTTAAACCTGACCGATAAATATCTCTATAAGAGATAATATTAGATAACGGCCCAATTTCACACCACTTATCAAACCACACCGAAACAGTAGAACCATTTCCAATCTTATGCCACATAAAATCACGAATAGTAGATCGCAAACGTAACATGTGACGCCAACCATTAGACATATTCCCAGAAATAGGCACATCCCAAAAGTTCCAAGCATGAAGCTTATGTGAATGAGTCCATCTAACCCAAATGGAGTCCTTATTAGAAAATAATTTCCAGATGTGACTCACCAGTCACCATTAGGGCCGTATTAAAATGAGATAAACGTCTAATTCCAAGACCGCCTTCATCTTTAGGAAGACACACCACTTCCCAAGCAACCTTCGACTTACCTCTAAATTTAGATAAACGTCTAATTCCAAGACCTTCGACTAATTACAGTACTATTTTAACTATCTTATAATGTATTTAGGACATCTAAATTTAGAAGTCTTAAAAAAATAAGACCAAAAACATTTCCACAAAAAGAAAGTTACCTATAAAGAGACTTCAACCCAAAGTTAAATGTATTAATTTTGCTATTAAAAATTAAGACTTGTAACATCTTGAAAATAAAGGGAGTGCTTGGTGAGGGGTTAAGGGGGGTGGGGAATGGGTAAAGGATTGATTAAGGGCCCACATCTCTCATTGTTTGTGCTTGGTTAGTAAGGGGCAAAGGTATTGATTACCCCGTAGTGGGTAATCAACCATTATAGAGTAAATTGGGGGGTAAGGTATTGATTACCCACCTCACTCATTCCTTTGCATTCTTTTCCCTTTCCCTTTCCTTTTCCCCACTTTGAACCAAGCGGACCCTAAATGTATTTAAGTGTCGACTTGTAACTGTCTTCGAATATTTATAATGTTTTTAAATGTATTTTGAATTATTATGTAATGGTTGAAAAAAAATGTATTTCGCCATAAAAATTGTCACAGGGTACCCACCGCCACATTGCGCGGGTACCCTTCTAGTATATCTTTTATGTATGCTTATAGAAGTGCTAATTATATATATACTAAATGATAGCTACAGTGGACGCTACGGTAAATTTTTATTTTTATTTTTATTTTTTTTCAGTATTAACAGTCGTTAGTTATTTAACGGCGGTTAACTAACGACCGTTATTTTTAACATTTCTTCAAAAAATTTGTACGCACTTTGACATTCATCTCAGAGGTTCATTGCAAATTTAGTCCTCACATAATTTACATAAATGGTCCTTTATGTTATACATCAATTGCAGAGTCAGTCCTAGGTAACTAACTTCACGTTAAGTAGCTAACGACAAAAAAAAAAAATGCTTTTAACACAATTACCATAACCCAAAGCCGTTAAATATTTGTAACCACAAACAAAACTTAACCGACACCCAATAAATGCTTACAAAAATATATAAACTATTTCTCTCTTTTTTTACAACCAACGCACGACACCAAACTACTATCTAAAAACACCCGCCGCAACGCGCGGGTTACTAAACTCGTTTATACTATTATATAATGCATTTAAGAATATTTTAAAAATTATAAAGCTTAAAAATTCAGACTTTTTATTTTTTATTATGGAAAGATTTCAAATATTGATTGAAGAAAGGACTTCAAACATTAATTGCAGAAAACTGAAAATTGAAAACTAGAAAATCGGAAAATTGAAAAATTGGAAAACTAAAAAACTGGAAAACTGGAAAACTAGAAAAACTAGAAAAACTGAAAAACTGAAAAAAGTGAAAAAAACGAAAAAACTAGAAAATTGAAAAACTGGAAAACTTCAAACATTAATTGCAGAAAACTGAAAATTGAAAACAGAAAACAGAAAAACAGAAAACTGGGAAAGTGAAAACTGAAAATCTTGAAAACTGAAAAACTGAAAACTGAAAAATTAGAAAATTGGAAAAATTGAAAAAACAGAAAACTGAAAAATAGGAAAACTGAAAAACTGGAAAAACTGAAAACTAGAAAACCAGAAAAACCAAAAAACTGAAAACTTGAAAACCTGAAAAACTAAAAAACCGAAAACAGAAAAACTGAAAAAAGAAAACAAAAAACAAAAAAGTAAAAGCAGAAAAGCAGAAAATCTCTATTTATAAAGTATAAAGACAATTAAACGTGTAATCGACCGCCAAATATAGTTACAGGGTACCTGCCGCCGCATTGAGCGGATACCGTTATAGTAACTTAATAATGTATTATAGTTGTCATGGTTTCTTTATATATATATATATATATATATATATATATATATATATATATATATATATATATATATATATATATATATATATATATATATATTTGCTATTCTATGTACTAAACTTGTTTTTTTTTGTTATTTTATAACCATTTTGCCATTCATTTTATTAACCGGGAGAGGCAAAATAATTATAAAATAGACAAAAATACCAAAAATGCAAGAATCTTGATGTGTTTCATCTAAATTTAACACGTGTTTTCTTTGTGAACATAAGTTTTTACAAGTATTGATGAGCATGTTTCAATTTGGCTCTAACTGAAGTCCCATCGTGAATTCGTGATCACTTTCTCTCTTAGTCCTCAGTTTTAAACCAAGTGTGGCATAAAACGAGACTGCTAGGAACATATAAGTTTTGTTATAATATGTTAGATGATAGATAAGAATCGGCATTTTTTTTAAAACCAACCTAACAAATGCATGCTTGTAAAAACTAATTACGTTGTAACAATTTATTCAGCTATGACAAATTTGTCATGTAACTTAATATAAGCTACTATTATAACTATTATAAAATTTATCAATAAATAGAAACTTGAAATTACAACTTGAACTAAAATCACAACCTGTCACCAACTTAATTAAGTTTTTAATTAAACATCTCCCAACTATAATAGGACCATCTCACCAAACAATTACTCATTTACCCCCGACTCATCTCCATAAAATCCCCCATCTCATTCCAAATTTCCAACACATCTCACACATAATCCAATATCCTTAACGATCACAACTTCTTTCCAAAAATAGAAACAAAATGTCGCCACATTTTATTTCAATCCATTTCTTGCTACTACTACTAATCCTCCTATGCACCACCACCACAACTACCTTAGCTCAATTCGCAGCCACACCCGAACCAACCGGTCCTACCAACGTCACCAAAATATTGGAAAAAGCTGGCCAATTCACTACCCTAATACACCTTTTTGCCCTAACACGTGTTGGTGATCAAATAAACACACAACTTAGGAGCAACAGACAAGGCATAACCGTACTCGCACCAACAGACAACGCCTTCTCCATGCTCCCTGCAGGCACTCTAAACTCACTTAACGACCAACAAAAAGTGGCACTAGTACAATTCCACATCATCCCTACCTTCATTGCCTCATCACAATTCGAAACCCTAACTAATCCCGTAAGAACACAAGCTGGAGATAGTACATATTATAGCTTCCCATTGAACATTACTACTTCTGGTAACTCGGTTAATATAACAACCGGGGTTGTTAACGCGACTTTGGCCAACTCAATATATAGTGATGACTTTCTTGCTGTTTATCAAGTGGACAAAGTGCTTTTGCCAATGAGTTTATTTGGCCCAGTACCTCCAGTAGCCGCACCAGCACCCGAACCGGTTAAGGAAAAGAAGAAAAAAACCGGGGAGGATGATGTTGTGGCTGATGGAGACGGTAGTGCTAAGGCTACTTCTGGCGTGGTTTCTTTACGTGGTGACTTGCATGCTTTTATATCGGGAGTGTTTGCTTTAATTGTTATGGTTTATTGGTAAGATGGATGGTTGTGATGATGCCACGTTGGAATCTGATGTGGTCATATAAATTTTTATTGTTTCATTTTTTTTTTTCTTTTTTTTTTTGGTTTGATTGTGTGTGTGATACCACATTTTGTAATCTGCTCTAAGTCTATTTTGTCATTTTTTATTTTTTATTTGAAATGTACGGTTAAGATTGAAATGAGAGTCGAGTTTTATGATTTTACTAGCTTCTAACATGTTTTTAAGCTTTCGTATATAGTCAAAGAAATTTTAGATAAGTTAAACTATGTAAAAAATTTTCTATCACTAAAAATAAAAGATGGTGTCTTGTGACACATCAAACTAAAAGTAAAAAAGCTGTCAAGTATGAAAAAAAGTTACTAATTCGAAGTAAATCGGTAACAAAAGTATAACCTATTTTACTACACATAGATATAAAGTTAAGGGAAATGTTGGTTGGTTAATACCTTTTGTATAGCCATTCCCGAAAGACTGCAAGAAGACATATTTCTTAGCTTTTTTTGTCACACAATATTTTCATAAAAGAGTCATCAAATTAAAAGTAAAATTAGACTTCGTGTGCCATGATACCTACTATATATTGTAGTATTTGTTGCATGATTCTTAAAGATGCAAAAAGCTCTACCATCTTTATAGGTTGAGAGATATATGAGATGGGCGAGAGGGAAGAAGTAATAAACAAGAGTTGGTTTATGCTCTTTTTGACTTTTGTTGTTTAGAACTATAGATTCGTGAACATATACATCACCTTTTTGATACATAACCAAGGTCGTAACTTAGGTGGTGTTTCTTTGTTAAGAGGGTCTGAATCTGAATCTAAATCTGAACCGCACATCTGAATCTGAATCTGATGCGTAAATTTCTGAATCTGACCGCATCTGAACGGGAAGAAAAAAAACTCATGTTTGAACCGCACATTTGCTTGCTCGTACTACTTTTTTTGGTTTTTATTTGTGTCAGCAAGAGGCAACAAGACGCATTCAGACACCTTTTCAAGTCTAAACCATTAAGATCTTACTGCATCTGAACACGTCTGAACGGAAAAAAAAAAACAAACGGTCTGAACGTCAAAATGTCTGACCGATTCAGACACAGTGTCCATTCAAAGGCTGTTAAGAGGCAAAAAACCAAAAAACAAACAAAGCCTTAATTACAGAGTAACTTTCAAACAAATTGACCGGATTAAGAGTAAAAGTAGTCTAATAATGTTTATAACATCAAAAATTATCAAAAATTATGTACTTCACATTATATATTTAGAGGAACCATATATTAGATAGATTTATAACTAATTGCTTGTTTCAACATATACTAGAAATCACTTTTGATTAGACTCAATATCTGACACATTCGACAATGACTATTTTCTCTATCTAAATAACATAACATCTTAAACTTGGGTCATTCAAGATGAAAGGTTTAAGAAAAGAATTCAAAACCTATTAAAAGCTTCATCTTCATCTTGTACTTCATTCATAGTGAGTCTTTATTTTAAATCTAAGCTTATATATGAAAGGTTTATGCATAGTTAAAAAAAAAGACTCACTATAAATAAGTAGACTTAAAATAAAGACTCACTATGCATAAACCTTTCATAGTTAAAAAATTCAAAGCCTATCAAAAGCTTTATCTTCATCTTGTACTTCATTCATAGTGAGTCTTTATTTTAAGTCTACTTATTCCATAAGTTTATATATGAAAGGTTTATGCATAGTTAAAAAAGGTTTACAAAATCAAAACTTTTATAAATTGATGATTAAACACGATACGACACAGTTATAAACGTTTATTAAAAGGTTCACTAGGGTGGATGCTTTATGCTTTCTTATTGATTGTAGTACTTGTTACCAAATGAATTGATCTACACTCGGTTTGGTGCCTTGTTTGTAACGATGATCTCGAAATACAAAATCACATCTTTGTTCATTGTGTCATAGTAAAGCAAATGTTGACCGACATTGTAAAATGGTGAAATCTTCACAACTTAATTCCTTCCAATCTTTTTGAGGCAATCACCTTGCCGGATTGGCCAAATCTCACGTCTACTCTCACATACTATCTTGATGGTGTGATTCAATCAACTATTTGGATTCTTTGGCGGAATAGAAACGAGATAACTTTTCAAGAACAACCGAAGGAACAAAGATGTGATTATAAATGATGTGAAGCTTCACTAGCTCATTCAATTGGATTTCTAGTAGATGTAGAAAAAGCTTTTGTAATTGGATAGAGTGGTATTTTAATTCTCATATCGCTATATTTAATCATTGTAATGCTTGATGCTAGTTTCTTTCTAGGTTCTTAATATAATTGCGGTTTAAAAAATAATAATAATCTATACTACATTATAATGCATTTTAGACTATTTTATAATTAGAAAGGCTTAAAATTCAGATTTTTTTTCTTGCTTATTATGGAAAGATTTCAAAATTAATTTGTTAGGAAGCAAGTTGGTTAGGAAGTTTGTTAGGAAGTGGTTGGTTGTTCAAACTAAAATTATTTAGCTTAACCATCTCTAATATCTCTCCTTATAAAGAATGAAGATAACTGAATGTGTAACCAAATAACGTAAAATATAAAAATCACACGATACCCCGCCGCAACTCGAAGGCTAATTCATGCTTTGTCATTGAGTGATGTTATTTTACTTAATATCCCAAGTTAGGAATAAGATCACAGCTTATCCCGCCACAAATGATTCAAATCTCTTTTCCATAGGAGCTTACTCTTAATTAAACAGCTTCGCTTTCTTCCACAGATGCATTATGCGGGTACCGTTCTAGTAATAAATAATAAGGAAAAGAGCTCAGGGGTACCCACCTCCGCAAAACCTTGGCATTTGCTTCATATAGGTACCCACCTCCGCAAAATATATGAGTACACTGGAGAGACTTTGTGGAGTAAGAGCTCAGGGGTCCGAGTCTTGGCTCGTGCTCACTCCAGTTGATGCTCCACTAGGCCAGGAGAGTTGTCGGAGCTATTCCTTGTGGGGTGGACAAATGTTGATGCCAAAAGCCAGCCAGGGTCAAGGTGTTCCCGCCAATTTACACCTTTTGTGGAATAAAGAAAAGAAAAGAAAAAAAAAAAACTAAATAAACACTTATAATCAAATGGCTTGTGTTTAAATGGTACCTTATGTGCGACAATGTCTCCTAATCAAATGGTTATGGATTTAAGATATTGTGAGATTGATTTGTTGTATGTATAATGTGAGATAGTTTGTTGCCGTTAAAAAGTATATAAATTTAAAAAAATTGGAGTACTTATATATTATAAATATGTCGACTCGTGTTTAAATAACGTAATAGCCGCGCTTACATAGACTTTTATGCTTTCTATTTTTGTCATTATTCTTCCAGACTAAAATTAATAAAAAAACATAATAAATGAAAAAACTATCAGACAAAGCTTATATGTTACATCACGGTATACATTTATACAACTACTATTCCAACCTAACATTCTTTCATAGACTTTTATGCTTTCTATTTTGGTATTATCTATAGAAGAAGAGATTATATTAGTTAGTTGAAACTTGATAGCAGTGGCTTTGAGCTCTACTATACTAATCAATCATATGAGAAAATTATTTTAGGGATTTATACTCTAACTTTTAAGTTAGCACAAACGCTAATAATGGACAAGAAATTAAACATTTACAAGTGAATGTTTGGTTATATTCACAAGGAAACAAATGTTACACGCGTTTTGCACCAAACATGTGCACTGTTTACAGTTGTTCACAAGACATGTAAAACTTGTCATCATATAGGTTTGAGTTTTGTTGTTTAAAATCTAAGCGCGTTCAGAATAGACTACAAACAAATCGATGCATTTCCTAAATGGACACGCATTGCAAATCATAAAAGATTGTAGATGTTACAAAAATTACGATGATAGAGCCTTACGGCCATCACATTATTAATTACCACGCTTCACCCCTTATAAAATGGAGTGTCATCACCAGTTGTACATACGAAAATACATAAACGCTGATCGGATTAAACATACTAAACAAGACCGAACCGAATAACATCAATTGGCCGTCATGTACTTCCTCTCACCTTGACAAATCATAGGACTTATGGATTTATCAAGTTCACATTTTATCATCCGAAAATAAGATATACTTTTACATGAGTAAAGTTTATGAGCCTAAGCATGCTCAATGACTTCCATTAGAGCGTGCATATTCTTGATTAATCATTCATCGAACAAGTAAACTTGATTAGTTCTTGTTGCTCGTTACCTTCAACACCAAGAAAATCTCGGGTCAAGTTCCCATCATTGGAGTCTAGACACGTCTTTTGCTTCAAACCTTCCATCATCATCATCATCATTAGCCCGTCACCATTCATCATCCCACCACTCAAGTTTTCGGCCTCAGATACACTATTGCTTCCGGTTTGGTTTAGAGAAGTAAGCCCGGAGAGTTCACTTGTGCTCATGAGCCCATATCCACTAGAGTTTGTACTTCTCGTAGACCCCATTTGAGACGCCTTGTGTAAAAGGGCAGTGGCAGACATTTGTGGGTTAGGACAACCTACAGACTTTGTGGTTGTTGGTAATCCTGCTGGTAATGTGGACCATTGTGAAATGTTTTCCTGAAACCGCCATTCGCTGTTATCCACTTCCTCTTTCAAGGGTAACCCTTGTGGCATATCAGTATAATTTTCAACTGTTTGATGGCTTCTATTCAGCCATTGAACCATTTCTGGAGACAATATTTCACTATTGTTGTTGTTCGAGCTTGTTGACCCCAAAAGTGAAGAATTAGTAGTCGAGTTTTCAAGGGGATTCTCAGTATGTTGGTGCAACCAAATTGGTAACCTCGGTTTCATCCCGTTTCCATCCAAACCATTCATTTCTAACCCACCAAAACCACCAAACATCCCTGGAAACCGTGGATGCATAATCCTACCACCGTCATTCATCATCATCAGGTGGCTATTAAAATTGAGATTCGTGGTGGTTTGAATGACAGGAAACAACCCCATTCTTGAGTTTTCATGCGATAAAGCATCACAAAATGCTCTATGCGTTATAAAGCTATCTTTCCTGTTTTATTAAAACATACACATGCAAAATGGTTTATATATTGAGCAGTAGAACAACTATATATAAACTTGTGCAAGTAAACATAAGTGCATAAAGAAAATTAGGAAAGTATCGGCATTTTTTCTATTGTAAGTAGATACATACAAATTTATTTGCATTTCTATTTTTAGATGCGAAGCAATATAAAATTTGATAATAGTTAAAGTGTTTAGATTAATTTGTGATACCAAAATTTTCTTCATACAAGATATGTCAAAAGAGTGTGTACAAGGATGAATCAAATCAAATCGTTAGAAGTAGAGATATATACCTTGAAAAGATTGTTCCGCAGTCACACTTATACTCTCTCGTACCACAAATCTTGCTATGAGCCTTCCAATCCGATTGAACCGCGTATTTTTTTGAGCACTTCTCGCACTTCCACTTCTTTTCACCGTGTTTCCGACTAAAATGTTTCTTAACACCAGTAAGATCTCCAAGAGCCCGAGAAGCGTCATGATGAACACAATTTACTTCGGGACATATGTAAACTTTCTTCCTCACAATTTCATTTTTATTTCTTTGCTTAAGCTTCCAGGGCAAGTTATGTCCTCTTCTATGAAGCTGCAAATTTTGATCTCTTTGAAACCCTTTGCTACATATCTCACACACGAATCGATTTGTAGCCATCAAAGATGTCGGTGATAACGCTATCACTTCAGCATCTGGATCTATAAATTAAACTCAATTAGTTAAACAAGAAAAAAATAATAAAAATAATAATAATTTGATATGAAACGTATTTCAAGTTTAACTTGATAGTAGTATAACTAGTATATTTTTAGTTTACCTGGATTTCCAGCTAGGTTGCGTTTTCGTTTAGCGGAATTCAAAGGATTAGGGTTAGGGTTTGTGTTTGTGGCATCCATTTCCTTGATTAACAGATTTCGAGTATTATAAGTTGATAAAAATGATATAAATCTAACTACTAAAAATAGATAGTTGGTTGATGAAGCTGATGATGTATGACCATGTGAATAAATGATTCATCGTGTTCTTGAGTAGAATATTTTACACATAGTAGAACACACAAACACACACACAGATGGAATTATGTCACACGGGTTTGTATGTAAAGTCGGTCGGGCTGCGAGTCAAGTGGACCACATATATATAATATCTTTTTGCATAATTGAGATACCTTCTCCGTGAGTAACTTTTGACTTTTACTTCCAATTTGTTTATTTTTTTATTTTGTTTGCATGTAAAAAAGTTACAGAAAACAAATATATTTTGTATTGGTAACTCATATGATTGGATTAATGAAACCTTTATTTACTTATAATAACAAGATAAAGTTAGAAAGATGTTCCTGAATGTTTACGATACTTGTCTCCTCTAGATAATCTAGAGTTTTAAAGAAAAAGACATATTACTTTAAAAGAATTAAGAACTAGCTAGCTATAGGTGGTAAGACACATATACTATAAATTCAAAGGTAAATATTCTGTATTATAATCGTGATAGGTATGTTTCGTCAAAAATCGTAATGGGCATGTACTGAGGTATCGATCTTGACTTGGTTCTGTAGGGAAGTATATTATTTGTGAATTGTATATCCTCCATTCATAAGAATCGTGGTATATAAATACCATACAACGAATATTCTAGACATGGGCCGTAGCCCGTACAAATACATGTTGGGCTAGATATATTATTATACGACTAACACTCCCCCGCAGTTTGAGCGGGAGGACACCGAACACTCAAACTGGAACGAAACTCGTCAAACAAAACTGATGGTAAGCCTTTGGTAAAAATATCTGCATATTGATAACGCGACGGTACGTGAAGCACTCTGACCTGACCAGCAGCAACCAAATCCCTTACAAAATGAATATCAATCTCGATATGCTTCGTACGTTGATGCTGAACCGGATTAGAAGATAAGTATACAGCACTAACATTATCACAGTAGACAAGCGTAGCGGAAGACAAAGGTGTATGCAACTCACGTAGCAGGTTTCGCAACCAACAGGTCTCAGCAACAGCATTGGCAACACCAAGGTACTCTGCCTCTGCACTAGAACGAGAAAGTGTCGGCTGACGCTTTGAGGACCAGGAGAGGAGATTGTTGCCAAGGAAAACACAATAGCCAGAAGTAGATCGCCTTGTAGTAGGACAACCAGCCCAATCGGCATCCGAATAAGCAACCAATGAGGAAGTAGAGGATGAAAACAATTGCAAACCATAGTCTAATGTGCCCCGAACATACCTCAAAACCCGCTTGAGAGCATTGAAATGTGGCTCTCGAGGATCATGCATATATAAACAAACCTGCTGCACGGCATAGGAAATATCAGGTCTAGTAAAGGTAAGATACTGCAAAGAACCAGCAAGACTCCGATATAACTTAGGATCAGAAACTGGATCACCATCATCACCCAATTTAGACTCTGTGTCAACAGGAGTCCGAGAAGAGTTACAATTGACCATATGTGCACGTTCCAATATTTCCAGAGCATACTTCGTTGTGACAAAAACATCCCAGAAGAGTCACGCGTAACTGAAACACCCAAAAAATAATTAAGAGCACCCAAATCTGTCATAGCAAACTCCTTATGTAAAGAAGCAATGATCTGCTGTAATAAACCATCAGACGAAGCAGTGAGCACAATATCATCCACATAGAGTAACAAAAATGCAATATCATCACCCTGTTTATAAATAAATAAAGAGGAGTCACAACGACTAAAAGAAAAACCATCAGTAGTGATGTAGTTAGCAAAGCGCTGAAACCATGCCCGAGGAGCCTGCTTAAGACCATACAGTGAACGCTGCAATAAACATACATAGTCAGGATGAACAGGATCACGAAACCCAGGTGGCTGATACATATAAACAGTTTCAGCCAAATCCCCATGTAAAAAAGCATTCCTGACATCCAACTAATGAACCGGCCAATGTCGAGAAATAGCTAAACTAAGAACAGTCCGAATAGTACTGGGTTTGACAACCGGACTAAACGTCTCATCAACATCAACACCCTCTATCTGATTACTACCATTCGCAACAAGACGAGCCTTGTAGCGACTAAGAGTCCCATCTGCTAAATACTTGTGACGAAACAACCACATACTGCGAATAATATTCGCATCCGGGGGTTTTGGTACAAGAGTCCAAGTTTTGTTTTTAATAAGTGCACCATGCTCATCACACATAGCATTTCGCCAATTTGGATTACGAAACGCATCACTAGGAGAACGAGGTAAAGGAGAAATCGTAGACACATGACCAACATAACGAGGATTGGGACGAGAAATCCCGACACGAGCACGTGTGACCATGGAGTGAATCGAACCGGTAGGCTGGGTAATTATAGGAGGAGGTGATTCATGAGAAACAACAGGCGTTTGTGGCGTTGGTGGCAGTTGTGGCGTTTGTGGAGTTGGTGTAGGTGTAGGAGATGGACTTGGTGGCGGTTGTGGCGTTTGTGTAGTTGGTGTAGGTGTAGGAGATGGACTAATAGGCTCAACAGGTGCATCAGGTGTAGGAACAGTAGGTGTAGTGGTGGGAGATAATCTTAGAAGATTAGAGATGACATTAGATGAGTCATCCAAAAATTCATAAGAAGAACTGGCAGTGGGAGTGGTGATATTTGATGTTTTTGTAGCAAACGGGAAAACAGTCTCATCAAAGGTAACATGTTGTGAAAGAATAATTTTATTGGTGTTCAAATCTAAACAACGATAACCACGATGATTGGTGGCATGACCTAAGAAAAGGGAAGGTGTGGCCCGTGCACCAAGTTTGTTATTAGTATCGATGTGAGGATAACAAAGACACCCAAAGGTACGTAAAAGACTATAGTCAGGTTTTAAACCAAAAAAGCGAGTAAATGGAACTTCATTATCAATGGCACGGGATGGTAATATATTTAAAAGATAAACAGCCATATTAAGAGCCTCAGTCCAATAATTAGGAGGAAGATGTGCTTGAAACAACAAGGTACGGATAAGGTTATTAATAGTTCTAATCATCCATTCGGATTTCCCGTTTTGTTGAGAGGTGCGAGGACAAGAAAATCTAAATTGAATCCCATTATCTAAAAAGAGCTTATGAAAGACTTGGTTGTCAAATTCCCCACCATGGTCACACTGAAAAGCCTTAATTTCACATTTAAATTGAGTACGAACAAAGGTACGAAACAACATAAATTTAGACAAAACATCAGATTTATTAACTAAAGGATAAACCCAAACAAACTGAGAATAATGATCCAAAAATAAGACATAGTATTTGAAACCAAAAAGACTCGGAACTGGGGAAGTCCACAAGTCCGAGTGTACAATATCAAACGAAGACTAAACCAAACTACTAGAACTAACAAATGGAAGTTTCACATGTTTGCCAAGCTGACAAGCATGACAAAGCATGGGAGACTGCTCTTTATTACATGAAATAGAATTACTAGAAAGGACACGACGTAACACTTCACTTCCTGGATGTCCAAGTCGTTGATGCCACGTATACTGACTCGCGAGAAAAGCATGCAGAATGGTGGAAGGCTGAGTGACTGGGTAGAGGTCTCCATTGCTATCACAGCGGAGCAGCACCCGACGCGTTTGAAACTCCTTAACAGAAAAACTAAAAGGGTCAAACTCAACAGTACAATAATTATCCCGAACAAACTGACGAACAGAGATCAAATTTTTGACAATATTAGGAGTAATTAAGACATTATTTAAATGAAGTGGTCGGTTAGGAGTAGGCAAAATACTATGTCCAGAGTTGATAACGGGAATTGAATGCCCGTCACCAACTGCAACAGATGGGTAAATGCACGAATTAAAAACATCACTAAGACAGTCAACAAAATCATTAAGATGAGACGACGCACCTGTATCCATATTCCAGTTTCCTGGAGCAGGATCCTGAAGTGTACCAGCAGCAAAAGTATGAGGTAAAACAATTTCCTGACCCGGGAGTTGTCCCGAACCATTACCAAGGGACTGTGATTGACCTTGATGTTGATCAGCCACAATATTGGACCCCAAAACTGAACTTGTCAATCCAACCTGTTGAACCTGTGAACCTGCCATTTGACCAACTGAACCCCCTTGACAAGACTGACCTACCAATGAACCACTTAGTCCATTGAACCCCCTTGTCCAAACTGACCTGTCATTGGACCAAACTGACCCGAGTGCAAAGCCAAGTTAGGATAAGGCATAGGCTGAAATTGTTGGGCTGAGGGAAAAGAAAAGCCTGGTGGAGATTGGCCTGGATATGTGTGGAGTGCAACAGGGTGTGTTTGTGAAACAGAACCCAAGCTACTGTTGGAATTAACAATATTGTTATTTCCACTACATCCAAGTTTGGCCAAGAGACTTTGTAGAGTTAGTAGATCAGGTTGTGATAAAGTATTGCAAGTAGTAATAGAAGCTGTAGAAGGTCGACTATTTGGATTGCCATGTACCCCGTCATGTAGGAACTTGCACTTCACCCCAAATCGACACGATCCGCTAGCAAAGTTATTGCATGGCTTGTAAATCTTATCTGGCATAGTGGTGGACCGTCGAGAGTTATCACGATTATTTGCCAATAACACCATAGGAGAAGATGAAGTACCATCACTAGAGGTGGTGATGGTACGGGACTTCAAACGCATCTCGGCCGTCGTGAGCATGGATCGAACCGTCTTAAGATCGGGAAAAGGTTCACGGTGAATAATGATATCGGACACATGGTGATATTTTTCAGGTAGCCCATCTAATGCAATATTAACCACATCGTCATCACTGATTGGAGAGCCAAGACTAGAAAGCACAATAGCAATGTTTTCAATTTTCCGGAAGTATGCATCGATGGAGAGGTCACCGAGCTTGATGGATCTTAACTCCGCCTTCAAAGCTATCGAACGAGAACGTTTGTTATCGTTGAAAATCAACACAAGAATATCCCATGCTTCCTTTGCAGTTTTAGGGTTGTCAACGACCAGTCTTTGTTGAAGATTTTTAGACGACGTGGAGAAGATCCACGAAAGTATGATGGCGTCAAGGGCAAGCCATTCGGCTGTGGGCGGAGGTTTGGAGCTTGAAGCAGCCCCAACTCCATCAGTAGAAGAGTCACCAAGAAGGTGGTCCAGCAAGTTGTAGCCACGAACCAGGTTCTGAAAGAAATACGTCCAGGAGGCATAATTCATCTCATCCACATCGAGGACAACCGGGACACGAGTAGACAGGTTGTTAAGGGCCATGAGCTTGTCAGACAATAGAAGAGTAGGAGGAGCAGTAGATCCTGTCATAGCTTCGACTTGAGAAGAAACACCAACAACAAATAGGTGATAAACAATTAAGCAGGTGATAAAGAAACACCAACAAACAAGAGAATCAGACTTAGACGACTGGTAAACAAACGGACCAACAATCGTCTCTAACAAACAGACACTTATTGTCGATTGGTTTTATGAAGTACCAACGACCTGACACATGAGCGAATATGGGGACTGGGTTTAGGGTTTGATATTCAGAACCGAGAGGAGGCCTGATACCATGTAGGGAAGTATATTATTTGTGAATTGTATATCCTCCATTCATAAGAATCGTGGTATATAAATACCATACAACGAATATTCTAGACATGGGCCTTAGCCCGTACAAATACATGTTGGGCTAGATATATTATTATACGACTAACAGGTTCTTTGCCCAGTTTGCAACGAGGAAGTAGAGGCTTTCCCACAGTTGTTCATCGATCCACTACAAGAAAAAGTGCCTAATGACGACACGAATATGGTCACTAATAGTAGATATTTGGTCACTAAGGTGATTTAGTGACCATATCAACGTGGTCACTCGTGGTCACTAAAAGTCGGTCACAAAAGGTAATAGTGATGACATTTGAATATGGTCACTAAATAGTGACAACTTAAAAGTGGTCATTAAAATTTGTGACGACCTATTTGGTCACTTATTATGGTCATTAAAGTTATAAGTGGTCACTATTTTGACCAAATTAGTGACCAAAATAGTGACCACTACATAATAGTAACAGAGTATGTGGTCACTAATTTAAAAAATATAGGAAAAAAAAATTCTGCAAAAAATCTGCAAATAACCACTAATACTTATTAAACAGCAAAATGAAAATAGAATTTATTCGAAACAATAAATTTCCAAAATTAATTACATCTACATAATCCATATTTCTTGTTCCAAACTAAATACTGTAAAAGAATCACCATTACATCCACTTGATACCAACATAACAAATAACTTAAACAAAAATAACCCGCCAAGTACTTAATACCGGTTGGTGCTACCTGACTGCTGAATCAAATCTTCTGCAAGTTGCCAAGCTACGTAAACTAACTTGTGCCTGAGATTTGAGAGAGTATCATTAAGTAAGATGCCTTCAAAGTCGTTATGGATATCAGGATATACATCAATCTGATCTCCTAAAAACTGAAATAAAATTGTATGTTTTGGTTGACCCTCATGTTTGACTCAAATTAGTAAATTAAATGACTGAGTAAAAGTGGTGGGATTTAATGTGCAAGCAAGTATAGCTCATTTATGGCATGTGATAGTGATCAAACACCAAAAAAAGCAGTAATGCATATGACCACAAGCAAACCAAAATGATACGCAACTGTTGTATAGTATACAGTGATGCATGATTGTAGCAGTAAATCAGGACATACAAAGCAGTAATGCGTATGTTCTTGAACTGTCATGAAAATATTTGATACGCAACTGTTGTAACGGTATATGCATTTCATATATTAATCAAAAAGGCACTCAGCTACATATAATTGAACGCCGAGATACTGAAACTCAACAACATATATTTCGTATGGTTATTACAAATTATAAGCAGCAATGGTTAGTCCAATTTTTTTTTTACCATTTATGGTTAGCCACTCGTTAAGATCTTCTCCAGCAGTTAGGCGCACGGCTCCCTTCAAATTTCTACTACCCACAGTTCACCTATTATAGACAAACACAGGCCGTTAAGAGTTAAAAAGCTGAAGTGCAAGATGCGTAGGCTTAGAAGCAAATAAGATATTAATAATGGAAGCACAATGCATATTTGTGGAAGGTTCGTCTCCAGTGAGCAATTCCCACATGATAACCCCTAAAGAATAAGCATCAATCTAATTTTGGGTAGAGAATATCAACAAATAAAGATGTCACTTGGGGAGTTTGCATACCATGACTAATAGGATATCTTCAGCTGGTTGACAACCCAAAATCACCACTATCATTCTCCCCGCTTGATCTCCTCACCTCCGTCAGAACCGTCATCCTTCGTCACCAACTTCCTCTGCGCCTGTGAAAGTTTGATGATGACAGCAATGCTGCAATAGAACCCAGACCGGCAGGAGCTTTGTGTCTAACAAATCATTACAACAGAATAATGGAAGTCTAACAGTGTGTAATAAATGTACCTGCAGAGACACGTGGTACTGCCGTCGGGCGTCCACATCCATGTTGTCAAGGAACACCATGTGTGCCTGTTGCATGGGGCGCCACTGATGTAGTTGGAGGCACATTCTCATGTGACGGTCTACTTGCTATATAGCTTATCAAAAAAACAATAAGTAACGTTGTAACCACCATTGTATCTATACCGCAACACATATGTTAGTGACAGAACGCGTATGACAAACGTTGATGGAGGAGACAAACATACTGTAAGGTGACAAACATACTGTAAGGTGACAGACAACACGTTTTCAATCAACTTTCATCCATACCTGTTGTTGTAAATCCTGTTACGTTAGGTGGACGTACAGATGCCGTTTCTGCTGGCACTGGAGCTTGACGAACGGGCATGTCTGGACAGCAAGTCTCTGTATTTGATATGCCTGCATTACCAATGAAATAAAAAGGTCTGTGAACATTCATTGAACACCGTATTTAGATCCTACTGCTCACAACATAATGTATATGTATTTTAAACTCGGCTTCCAATCGTCTCACATTCTATATTCAACTTATTCGATAGCAATTTGAAAAAAAAAATTAAAAAAAATAAAAAATAAAATAAATAATGATTATATGGATATACATTGTGATCTACCAACATCGTGTACCATTTTCATCATTTCATGTACCTGCGCAGCCTCAGCAAATCTCCTTTTTCCAAGAATGGTTGAATGCTCATTGTCTGCTGGCATTAGCAATGCACACCCATCAGACATGAATGTATCCAAACACATCTAAAAGTTCTACAAACATCTGAGTACAACAGGTGGACACCTGTGGTTTGACTGGCATTGACACGCGATTTGCTATGGGATAAAGGCCTAGGACCAGTACGACTGCTACCTGCAATTGATAATTGAAGAAAAGGTGAGGCCAGAGGCGGAGGCATGTTAAAAATATTGTGCCCTCGGGTTGTTAATCCAAGTGCCCTCGACATTGACTGAAAAATAACAATCACGGTGTCAACTATGGTCTAATGCCCAAAAAATTCGGTACCACCTAAACGGTGCTGGTTCGGTACGGTACCAGTCCCGAGCTCATCCCTAAGCAACACACATACAAGCCATTATGGTCTAACAAAATAACAAAAATTATGTAGTATACTACCTTTCTTTCTTATCTATGTATCTTTCCTCACAAAGTGTGTTAATAGCTTAGTTTGCTAGTTGGGTTTGGTCCATGGTTGGTAATGGTTAAAAGGGTTTATACTGCTGGAAAATGAGACAGTGAGTATCCGTCAATCTGATTCTCTATCATTTTTAATTCACACAAGTTATACATAAGCTTATATGCAGTTACAATAAGCAATCCCAAACACGTCCCTAGCATGCTGTACTATCTAACATACTCAGTTTGTGAGCTAAGTCTGATGCAAAAAGGTTTCGTGGTGAATGATGTTTTTGGTTGTGAGCTAAGTCTGATGCAAGTATCAAGTGTGTAAAACTTGGGTGCATTGGTTATTGACATATGTTTTTGGTTGTGAGCTAAGTCTGATGCAAGTATCAAGGTCAGACAAATGACTAGTGAGTTCTCACTTTTTGTTAATCAAACCAAAGTGACCCTGAACCCTACTCCATACTTGACAACCATTCTTTAAAACTAAAGTATGCAATTGATATATACTTAGACACCGAATGGTAAAACTTAAGTATGCATCAGTTACTAAAGCCACTATAATCATTCAAAAAGTGCACACAGAAACAAACACAATCTGTTGTTGAGGTCACAAGACGGCAACAAAAGCTCTCTAATTTATGGTCATAAAAGTCATCAAAACACATATTTCCAAAATTACACTCAAACCAAAACTAGATACGAGAGAATAAAATGGTATTACATTGTAAAACAAGCCTTGAATCACTAGCAGCAATTACATAAAACTGCATACAAAGAAACTAAAAAAACTAACAGGCGTGTTTCAATTAGCTTATTTTTGCGGCTTGATGGACTTATTTGAACCTGGATAAGTTCATAAGTTCACTAAACTGTAAGTGCATAAAACTATAGAGAATTAAACAAATACTCTAAGTTTAATTTCTAACGACAGGTTCTCAAACGCTAGATTACTTTCCAATGGTAAAAAGACGATCACTAATTAGACCGGATATAGTAAGATGGTGTGGTCGTGTGCCATATCACCATCCTAATATGAGCTACATAAGACCAGCCTAATATTGGGTATTATTGGGTATTATTGAGTTATTGCAGATAGGTAAAGCACAACATGAGCTACATAAGACCAGCCTAATATGCATCGCAAATTCTGCATCATTTCACTACTCTATATGATAACTCGAAGTACACATCAATCATAACTATTGAACTCTCGGCCTACATTTTCGACCATAGCTTTTCTAGATCGACAAAGTTCCATAGGTTCTATAATCCCTAATGTTACTATCACAATCGGAACACCTAAAACTAAGTCAAATACTGTAACAACATATAAAGATATGTATCTACTATACCAAATACAAATAAGCTAAACATAAGCTATCCGAAACGCCAACACCAACAACTGAACATAAGAGATTAACAAATTAAACATTGAGAACGAATAAGCTAAACATAAGCTAAATATAAGCTGAACGAATAAGCTAAACACTGAGATAAGCTGAACGAAATACAAACAAGCTAAACATAAGCTAAATATAAGCTGAACGAATAAGCTAAACATAAGTTACCTCACGAATCGATCTAACAACTCAATCAGTTATTAGGGCATAAAAGGCGTTTGAATTGAATTGAATCGATCAGTTATTAGGGTAAATTTGGTCAGAACATTTGGGATCTAAACAAATGGATAGAATCGATCAGTTATTAGGCGTTTGAATTGAATTGAATGGTGGTACTGTTCGATTATTTTTATATGAAGCTTTGGTGGTCTGTTTGATTAGTTTTTATAAAAATGAGATTGGTTAATATATAAATAAGGGTAAAATAAATTGGGGGGAAAATTATTATTTTATAAATTGGGGATAAAGAATTATTATTTTTATAAAAAAGAATTATCATTTTTGATTGAGGCACTTTAATTACTTCATCTTGCTTTGATTACTTGTACAATGCAAATAAAAAAAAAAAAAAAAAAAAAAAAAAAGTTTGCAAATCGCCTCCCTTGTTATGCTTATATATAGGCTTACGAGCTTATTTGATTTCGACTTATATTTTATAAGCCTCAATTTTGACTTATTTTAAGACTTATGCTTATATAAGTTTATCATATTATATTATAATAAACTTATATAAGCCCACAAGTCTCAAAATAAGCTGAAAATTTTTTACTTATAAAATATAAGCCGAAACACAAATAAGCTAATAAGCCACATATAAGCTTAAACAAACATTTTTCGTCATTAACCTTTTAAAAACTTAGTGACTAGTAATGTTCATCACTTTTTTATACCGAAAAATATCGCATATGTATAGTGACGAAATTAGTGACCACTTTTGAGTTTGGTCACTATTTGTTTACGGATGACCAAATATTAATGTCCATGTATTATATGGTCACTATTTTGCCTAAATAGTGACCAAATAAAAAGTTGACACTAAATTTTGGTCACTATAGGCACTTTTTCTTGTAGTGATCGCTTGATTAATTGCTTCAAATATATGGACTTGGATTATAAACTGATGCATGATATGGGTTCTCGTGAACTACCATAAAGACCTAACTAGGGGCGGACCTACTGTATATGAAAGTGGTTTCCGAGAACCATCTTAGAAATCGAACGAAACCTTTGAAAAGTGATGAACAAATAAATTTAGGGCCTACTTTAGGATTAGTATGGAAACCGCCTTACATTAAAAAAAATGAAAGTCTACATCCTTAAGTAACATTTTGAAACGACCATGCTTTGATGCGGAAATACAATCGACCACTTGGATTATTTGGCGAAACATGTTATGCTTTGATTTGAGATGCCGCCAAGGAAAGATACGTCTGTGATGAAATCAAGACTTTATCACAATCGTCGATGACCAGTAGGAATAATAATTTACATCCTACTAATTGGAACGTATGGATCACCGATCCAAAATATCTTTGTACTTCTAATTGTAATCTTGTATTAGGGTTGGTAATACGCCCATCACCTCAAATCTTTTCACCCACTTACAACCAATCCTTTTATGCCACATCATATTCCTACTTTTTTCTTCACTCACCCATTTTTTGTTGGTATCATACCACTCACCCATTTTTACTCCAACGGTACAATTATTTTCTTCCTTTCGTGCGGTAAACTTCCCCGCAAAAATCCTCCCCGCACCCTCCCCGCATGGTCGGCGGCGGTGTTCCCGCACGGAAACCACCCCTCCCCGCATGTGTTGCCAACCCCTTACTCGAGCTCCTTGCTTGAGTTTTCTAATGCAATATTATATTTTGTTCAAAACAGTAATTAGTATTTTAAGTTTAGGAGTGGTTGAAAAGTTTAGGAGGTATAAAGCAATTTTGTTTTATTTTGGGCCTCATAATTGTTAAAGAGACTGAAAATAAATAAATACATAAATAAATAAATAAATAAATATATTATTATTATTATTATTATTATTATTATTATTATTATTATTATTATTATATATTTTTTAATCTAAGTACCCCAAGAAAAATGTATAGATTCTGTGGAATATGCTCGCAAACTTTTCTCCACTAGCTAAATTATTTAAAAAAATAAAATTTTGGGTCTTAAAAGCTTTTGGGGCCTAAAGTAATCACTTTAGTAGTTTTATAGTAAAGCCGAACCTAAATTTAACAATGAATCAAGTCCTTAGGAATGGGTAGAGCCAGATGCTCTTATTTGCACAGTATCCAATCCACAATATAGGCTTGCTTTTGCCCTCTCTCGATACATTGATGCTCCTATATCACTGAATTCAAACTTTCTATCGGATGAAAGGGACCGAGCGAGTGCTAGGAATCATTTTGTCGATTCGGGGGAAGTTCTCGTTCCTTCACCTCTACAATTCGGTAATTACAACAACACGATCATATTTTTTCTAGAATGACGCTAAATCTTTTTATTAATAACCATAACATATACAACGGTTATATTATGTATTTAGTTATCGACATAAATTTTAAGTTTTACTTCGTACAATATTATTGTGAAGGATGAAGCTTCTATATATGCAAAGTTAAACTTGTACAAGATAATCTCTTATATAATAAAGGAAAAGAGAAAAGAGAAAATTGGTATTTTTACAGCTAAAATGAACCAAAATGAGAGTCTCATTTCAAAAACAATACTTCAAATTAGCCAAAAGAAAGTTAAAATTAAATTAGTTTTGTCAAACTATTAACATACTCAAATTTTTAATTTGATGGAGAAAATAACTAAATAAAATTGAATGTAAATTTGACAATAAAAGAAACTTAAAATAAAGGGTAATTAATTAATCTTAAATTTACTTCTGTGGGTTTATGTGTAAATTTATCTAATCATAGATTTAATTAAAACTCAAAACTATATTAAATATATAATTTTAAAATCTTACTTTGATGGATTTAAGCAGGATGGAAGATTGTGGAAATAAAAAGAGGTTCTGACCCTCCCATTTTTTTTTTTTTTTTTTGTCATGAAGCATAAATTTTACCCTTGTAATTGTAGTAATAGTCATTTTTATATAACATGTTTGAAAATTTAATGGTTGCCTAAATTCGTTGGTCCTTCAGGAAATGTGTTGAAGCTCCGTCCTTGGAATTGAGTATAAAATTACTAATTTTTAAAATTTTAAATAATTGTATTAGTATGACAAATATCTCACAAATTTTATATTTGTTTTCAGGGCCGTCTCATGAATTTCTGTGGCCCCGTGCAATCACCATAAAGAGGCCTTTAAACACACATACAAAATACACATGTATTACTAGTGCGTGAACTAATTAAACTCAAGCCTCATATTGTGTATATCTATACTATATTATAAAGCATTTGAGACTTACTACAAAAGGAAGTCTTAAAATTTTAAGACCAAAAGCATTATTATTAAAGGAAAAGTAAAAAATTAATGTAAAATATGAAAATTTAAGTCTAATTTAAACCATATGTAACCCCTCCAATAATGATATATTTAAATGAAAGTGTTTATAAGAAAAACTCACTATTAACCATCAATTTAATACTATTATTTGAAAAATAAAAGTGTTAACCATTTACATTATTAATAATTTAGACATTCTATTTTTGAAAAACATATTTCTATGAAAAACATTTGCTCGCCACAAAAATAGTCACCGGGTACTTGACGCCGCATTGCGTGGGTACCCTTCCAGTATATATAATAAAGCATGAAATTTTGTGGCCCTCGTTAAGTGGTGGCCCTGTGTAATGGCACCTCTTGCACTCCCTTAAAACCGGTCCTGTTTGCTTTTGAAAAAGCAGCATTTTACTATTATTGGTTTTATTATTTATAATTATTATTAAATTAAATTAATGTATGTATATGAGAATATAAATATTAAAACAATAGCGCGAGTTATTTTGATATGTAAAATAATACACGTGATTATCGGTAGTCGGGCGGTCGACCACCCTGCAGCGATTAATTAGTCAAGGCTGGATTAATCGGTGATTAATTGTATTGGCATTTTCCTACAAATTTTGAATATTTCTGAAGACCAAACTAAAGATCTTAATTGATTTTAAGCCTACTATATTTTCAAACCTCAATAAAAGGCTCAAATTCTGATTATAAGGCACATTGTGCGTTATAAGTGAAATAAATGATCTCCAAATTAAGTAGAATGCCTAAATTATAAGTTTTTTTAAAGTTGACTGATTAGTCTGATTTGACCGATTCGGCCGATTTTTGACCGATTCAGCCAATTTTTAACCGATTCGGCCGATTTTTGACTGATTAGTGGCTGATTTTTGCCTAGGCCAATTTTTATGCCGATTTTCAAAATTCTACAATGTACAAGGCCGATTACCTCGGCCGATTTTTGCAACATTGATTAGTATGACAATATCTCATAGAATTTATATTTGCTTTTGAAAAAGCAACATTTTATTATGGGCAAATTGCATAAATAGGTATCAAACTCACGTTCAATTTTAATTTAAGGTACCTATCTTTTTTTCATTTTTTTTTAATCTCAATTTAAGGTACTAAAGATATTTTTTGTTGCAATGCTAGACAATTAGCAGGTTTCCAAGTTAATGACAGGTTACTCGCATTTATATGCTAAGTAGACAGCCACATCATATAATTTATATGACTAGTGCGTATTTGGAAACCGAGCTTATGAAACCCACCTCGTTTCCGTCGAGATCAGGCTTAAAGATTTAATATCGAGTTTGTGTTATAACAACTATTTTTGTCTGATGGGAGTGTTTTGGTTGACCCGATTTGGATTTGTTTTTTAACATTTTCTTTGTGTTATGGGTTGTTTTAATTTGCTGGGAGAAAATTAGAGGTGTGATGGTTGTCTTAATGTAGAAGACAAAGATGCTGACTTATTTATTTATTTATTTATTTTTTATTTTTTTTATTTTTTTCTGCTGAAATTGATAAACAATAATGCCACGTCACTTATATAAAGACACTTGAACAAATGATAAACGGTAACCTATTGTAAAAGTAAAATCTTCCCGAATTTGCAAGGGAAAAAAATGGGTACCTTAAATCAAAAAAAAATAAGATGAGTACCTTAAATTAAAATTGGACATGATTTGAGTACCTTTTTATGCAATTTGCCCTTTTATTATTATTGGTTTTATTATTTATAATTATTATTAAATTAAATTAATTTTTTATATAATAAAAGAATTACATCATTTCATAGATTTTTTTTTTTTTTTTTTTTTTTTTTTTTTTTTTTTTTTTTTTTTTGACAAAACAATCTTATAGGAAAAAAATTTAGACAAATAGAAAAGCTTGATTTTGACACATAGGTGAAATCAAGCAGTATGATTGGCCAATAAAAAGTAAAAATTGAGTTGATTTTGGTCAAACTTTAATAAATTTGGTGGAGAATTTGATTGGGAAAAAAATACTTAAAAATATAGGTGTCAAATTTATGAAAACAAAACCTTAAAAAAGGAGGTAATTAATAAAACTATAGTGTTTGAATTTTAAATATAGTATATAAAGTTAAATGTAATATTATAAGTCTTCATATTTTTTAATAACTTTAAATAATAAACAAATAACCACTTACGCTTTATACCCCGTGTACTTTATAATATGAAATTTGTTTACAATTACATGTATCAATATTAGCTTGAGACATTTTTTTTTTTTTTTTTTTTTTTTTTTTTTTTTTTTTTGGTAAAAGGTCAACGACCCGGTAAATATATTACTCCAAAAAGCATTTAAGTCCAATGGATATGGGTGATCCCATATTTCAGCCCGTTACATAGGCGAAAAGCTTACATAACAAGATACTTCCTATTTTCTAAACAAGAAAACGAAACCACTAACCACATGATATTAAGAGACAACTTGAGACTTTCATCTATTTAAATTACAAAATTTTGTAAATATACTAATTAGTTTTAATATACGTTAAATATTTTTAAAACAAATATTAGTTTTAAACTTTCATCTATTAAAATATTTTTTTTACTATATATGTTAAATAAGGACTAATGTTATCCTATTTAAAAGTTTAATTTATGCGTACACAAGTTTGAATATTAAAAACAACTAAATAATTATTAACTATAATATAAATATTAAATGTTAAGAACAAGTTACCGTGATATAAAAACAAATATACGCGATTGTACTTATAACAACGACTTATGTAACTATTATTTAAAGTTTATATAAAGATATCCGGAAAAATATTTTTAAAAAACTTTACGGAGTATATTTTAACTTCATCAACACTTATTATGAGCTACTAAACTCGCACATTTTGCACAACATGATATCCAAATATACGCGGTTGTACTTATAATAACGACTCATATAATTATTATTTAACGTTTATATATGGATATCCTGAAAAATATTTTTAAAAAACATTACGGGGTATTTTTTAACTTTATCAACGCTCATTATGTGCTACAAAACTAGCACTTTTTGTACATCATGATACCAATAGTTAAAGTTAAACAATGACATCAACCTCAACCTCAACATCTTTGTCAGCCAAATAAAAGTTTATATACGAATATATGAAAAAACATTGTTAAAAACTTTATGCAGTATATTTTAATTTTATAATTGCTCATTATATGCTACTAAACTCGCACATTTTGTACATCATGATATCAAGTATACGCGATTGTACTTATAACAACGACTCATGTAATTTTATTTAAAGTTTATATACGGAGTGTATTTTTACTTCATCAACGCTCATTAAGTGCTATTAAACTCGAACATTTTGTACGGCATAATATCAATAGTTAAAGTTAAACAAAAAAATCAACCTCAACCTCAACATCTATATCAGCTAAACAAAGTTAAATCTTTCATCTAATAAATTTTTAGACAAAATATTAATAGATATTAATACATAATGAAAAACTCATGCATATTTATTAGTTGTACTTATATCATATTTCACGGGTAAATTCTTATATGTCCATATAGTAAACTAAAATTTTAAAATAAATTTGATTTATGTATAGCCGCACTTAGTATTTGCGCAAGTCATTGCTTAACCTTTGTTGTATAATGTGTTGACATGAAAAGTAAGATTCATGCAACCTTTGTTGTGCATGCTACGGCCTTATACAGATAAAAATACTGAGAAGATTCAGGCTTCCCTAGAGACTCAAAAGATGCTAAAAAGCAAATTACAATTTACTCATCCCCGAAAAAATGGGTAGGTTGTTTGAATTGCCTATTACGTGAAATACATTTGGTCTAAACAATTTCTTTAGTATGGGCGATGGGTCAAAGCCGACGAGATTTGGTCCACAAATATTCTTACCTTGAATTTTATTTTTCGAAGACACTCTCAAAGATCCCCTAAGAATTCTTTGAGTGCCTGATGCAGTGGCGTAACACACGCCATAGGGTTTTTTGCCCTATGACGCCGCCAAACTGCACCTGAGGATGAGCCATTGCTGCATCGTTAGTCCCTTCGCCAGCCATTTACTTTAAAAAAAAATAAAAAATAAATAAAACAAACATGAAAATACGACAAGAAATGTTAGATCAAGCTATCTTACCAAAAAATATTTAACACTTATCATTTAAAACATTTATTTAAGTAATTATCTACCACATAAAATCAAAACAAATTAATGTATATATTTATATAGACTAGCAATAATCAATATTTATATAACAAAATTTTTTTTATCATAACCACGTGCGTGTACAGGTATTATAACTAGTGTGTGTTTATGAGAATATAAATATTAAAACAATAGCACGAGTTATTTTGATATGTAAAATAATACACGTGATTATCCATATATGAACGATCCACCATCCATGTATTTTTTTCTTCTTCTTCTAAAGTTAGAGGATATCCGAAGCTTCTTTAAGTTGAAAGGAAACGATACAAAACTTTTAACTTTTCGAATAAACACACTCTATTGCTGTTGATTCAACTTATATATATACCATGCGCGTAAGATAGTTTTAAAACTAGTAAGGATACACATATACATCAATGAATTCTAAATTGTAAAAAGCGATTGAAACGTGGTGGGGATTGTTGTTGATTTTAACGTGAGTGTGAGTAGTCATTTTTATCCACAAGTCCGTGATTTGCATTGGATTAGATCGATTGATTGAATGTGTGGTGTGGTCCCATTTGCCTATATTTCATCATCTAATGCCATTATACTATATTCTAAAGACGAAAAAAGCATTAGCATTAAAATTTTTGGTTAACTTATGATTTATGTTTTAATGTTCGGTTTGATTGGTTGGTACCTTTTGTTATGGTTCATAAGCAAGCCCAATAGTAAGCAAAAAAAATAGCTGTCACAAGCCCATTGGTTTAGAAACGTTGGTGGATAGACTGTTCACAGGGTTTAGCAGTTTCTTAGCACCTAATATGCGTATTATGTGTTTTTTCAAAGTGTGTCATGCCTACAATCTGTACTACGCAATGCCAGCCATACATTGTCAACAAATCCTTTGAAAATCTGCATGATTAGAAGCTTCTTCATAATTTAAAGCCAGATACATGCATCAAGCTACATATACAAAGTACAAAGGCAGAATGGAAGCATAGACAAAGCCACTTACATCCCACCAAAAAAAAATCCAGAAAAAAAATTTCAGAAAAAAAAAATACTAATAACTAAAAAAAAAAAATTACAACAAAGCAAGAAACTGGAGCAGCTGGGACTGTGTGAGATCCAGGGAGCACCATCTTTGTGCACCAGGTAAGTGTTCTTTCTTTATGTAAATCTGTATAAAGAAAGCTATTATTTTATTATTTTTTTCATAGACTGAAGCCATAGTAAAGCTGCATGTTGTTTTTTTTTTTTTTTTTTTTTTTTTTTTTTTTTTTTTTTTTTTTCATCCTTAAGATTATCACATACCTTTGTTACTAATAGTTGTAGCATAACCTGTTTTGCCATGGATAGTGGACCTGGTAAAAAAAACAAAAAAATAGTGAGTTTACTTTCAACATATTAGATAGGAACTGTGATTTCCCCTTAAGTGGTGACTTAGTCAGAAAACATGCAACAAACAGTCATAAACATAATGAAAGCCAGCAAATACAATTAGAGTACCAAAATTGTTGTAGACCATTTGGGGGTGTTATCAGTAATGTAGAGTATGGAGTTGGTCAAAGTGTAGTGGAAGGAAGTGAGGGTGGCTGCTATGATCCAACACAGATAAATGTAGAAAATACAGAAACCAAGAGAACAGTACCACAACCTCTTTTTGCATCTGCACCCTTACAGGATAGTTGTGCTGCATCAACTAGCAACCAAGGTAACATCTATGCGTCTTCTTTTATAATCCTAAAATGTCATAGAATTGCCGTTACTAACTGTTGTTGCAATTCTGCAGTATTTACAAGTGATGAGCCAATATATGAGTTAGAACAGTACCAGCAAAACTTAGAAGCACAAACGTTCAACGACACATTCTCTTGCTTTGACGCAAGTTTCATGGATGTTCTTCAGAATCATGAAGGTCTCGACCCTTATGCTGATTGTGTTCATTCTCAAGAGCAAGTGCAAAACTCTTTTGTGACAAACATAGAACAGAATGGAAAAAATGGCCTCTTGAATGAACACAACAGTCATTCATTCACAGATACTAATTATAGACTTTTAGAGCATTTATCTATGCCAGGTTTGCTTACTACACTATGTCTTAAATCATAATTTTTTTTAACAAAAGATGAAACCTAAGTTGAAATTAAAACGTTAACACAGTATACTGCAACACTAAACTCAGGGCAAGCATGTCAGTTAATGCATAAAAGTGAAAGCATAACTGGAAGAGGCATGAAACATCCACCACATACATGTGCCAGTGATGTGCATCAAACTGGGATGTCGGCAATTCTAATGGAAAGCAGCACACCAACACGCGAAAGTTTCCAAGGTGAATGTTAGAATGTCGAGGCACCTTATATTTATACATCCTATTATTTTTATTTACCAGCATATACTTTTTTTTAAACAAACAGGTAGCCGGCAAACTAACTTTGAAAGTCCAGCTCATACACGTCGACAAAATGAGAGGCAAAGACGTCCTAGAAACTCTACTAATTGTAATACCAGGCAAAGGCTTAATCCTCAAGGTAAATATATCCATTTACATCTTTCTATTTAAATAATGTTAAACGGTAAAGTGAATTGCAGAAACGGAAAAAAAAAGCATGGGTGAATTATAAGTATGTCATTTTATTGTTTCCATTGGTTTACAGGTGTTTCTGATCTTTATATTGATATTGGAGATTGTGATTGGTCGTGTGACCATTGCGGGGCTGCATTTTGGTATGGTGAACGGCTGAAAAGCTCTACACTCACGAGAGTGAGGTTCAGCAGGTGCTGTGGAGAAGGAAAAGTTAGGCTTCCGCGAGAAAAAGAACCACCAGAATTCATCAAACAATTGTTCAAAGAAAAACAGTTTCTGGAAAATATTAGAGCATATAACCAGATGTTTAGTATGCCATCATTCGGCGCTCAGATAGATGACTCGGTGAATAATGGGAGAGGCCCATATGTATTTAAAGTCTGTGGCCAGGTGTGTCATCGGCTAGGATCAATGTGTCCAACAAATGATAAAGAACCTAAGTTTTTGCAGCTATACATATATGATACTGAAAATGAAGTTAAAAACAGGTTACATCATTTTGGGAGAGGCGGGTCAGGGTCATTAAACCCTAAAATTGTCCAACGTCTTATACAACTTCTAGATGAGCATAATGAATTGGTTGCGGTATTTAGGACAGCCAGAGATATATGTAGCCAGCCAGATGTTCCAGAATTCACTATCCACCTTTACAATGTAAATGGCGCTCGGCAATATGACACACCTTCAGCAGACATTCTAGGTGGCATAATCTTTGAAAATGGACCACAGCCATAGACAGACTACGATGTCATTATACAGAAGAAAGGTGAAGGCCTTCAAAGAATTACCAAACTGCATTCAACCTATATGGCATTGCAGTTTCCTCTTCTATTCATCTATGGTCAGTCAGGGTATACTACAAGCTTAACGCTAGAAACACATAATGCGCAGGGAGAAAAACCAAAGATGACTATGAATACCTACTACATGTACCAGTTATACGAAAGGCCTCATGAATATGGCTTGCTATTTAAAGGTGGAAGGCTATTTCAGCAATACGTTGTGTCAGTCTACTGTGCATTGGAACAAGAACGGCTTGATTTTGTCAGGGCAAAGCAAAATAACATAAGAAGTGACTACTTATCAGGCATTCATGATGCAATTTCAAGAGGCGATCGTTCAGGTGCAGATATAGGTAAACGAATAATTTTACCTTCAAGTTTCACTGGCGGTCCATGATATATGTACAACCACTATCTTGATGCTCTGGCTATCTGTCGAGTCCTTGGCAACCCACAATTTTTCATTACATTCACATGTAATGTAAATTGGCCTGAAATCCGAAGATATATGCAGCGGTATCCTCACCTATCAACGTCTGACAGAGCTGACATCGTCGACCGTGTTTTTGAAGAAAAAGTCCACGACTTCGTTAAAACTTTAAAAGAAGGAAAGATATTTGGCCCTGTTACAGGAGGTATACATCTTTGTCATGCTTTATTAACAAAAAATACTTTGATACATACACAACCAAATAAACACGTAAAAAAATATTGTTGTTTGGACAAAGAGGAAACAAGGAAAAAAAACTTAACTTCTTTTTATGTCATTACCATTGCAGTTTTGTACACGATAGAGTTTCAGAAGCGTGGTCTTCCACACTGTCACACACTGCTTTGGCTAAAATCAAGTCACAAAATACAGAGTCCTGAAGACGTTGACAAGTTCATCTGCGCAGAATTACCTGACAGAACAATAGACTCAGAGGCATACACAGTTGTTACTGAGATGATAATGCATGGACCCTGCGGCGTTGCTAACCCAAAAGCTCCATGCATGACTGAAGGTGCCTGTACAAAAAATTTCCCAAAAAAATATAATGAGAAAACATTTTTTGACAAGAGTGGCCATGTACATTATCGAAGAAGAAAGAGTCGACATTATACAACAAAAAACAAGGTTAAGCTCGATAACACATATGTTGTCCCCTACAATAGGCTACTCTGCTTAATGTTTCACGCACACATAAACATGGAATATTGTGGCTGGAGTATGCTTATAAAGTACTTATTCAAGTACATATCAAAGGGGACTGATAGGATTGCCGAACGAATCGTAAAACCAATCGGCGATACATCATCATCGTCAAATGCTCCAACAATTCAGATCGACGAGATTCAGAATTTTATAGATGGCCGTTTTGTATGTCTACATGAGGCATGTTGGAGAATATTCAATTTTCCAATACATCACCGAGAACCAGCCGGTCAAATTCTCGCTGTTCACCTTGAAGGTATGCAAAGAATATCTTTCCGGGACAGTGAACCTTTGGGTTATGTTGTTAGCGACGAAGGAAGAACACTCACAACGCTCACAGAATGGTTTACATTTAACAGTTTATACGAAGAGGGTTACAATCTTACATATTTGGATTTCCCTTCGGCTTTTGTCTGGTATGAAAAGTTAAAGACATGGCGACCTAGGAAGCAGAAAACAAAGTCATCAATTGAAAGGCTTGCATATGTGCATCCTGCTACAGGTGAATTGTTCTATTTGAGGATGCTCTTATGTCACCAGAAAGGTTGCCGATCATTTACAGAAGTGCGCAGAGTGAATGGTACACTGCTTCCTACTTACAGAGCCGCTTGCCAAGCAATGGGACTACTTAGAGATGATAAAGAGTGGGAGTTGGCTTTGCAGGAAGCAGCTATCTCAACATCAGCATCAGAGACACGCAAGCTGTTCGCTCACATATTGCTTTACTGTGAGGTCTCAGACACAGTTAAGCTTTGGGAAAAGCACTGGACGCTCATGACGGACGACATTCCAGCAAGAGCAGCAGCCATGACTCATATTAGAAACCTTCATATCAACAATTTGGAACTGAAAGGTTATGTCCTATATGAATTGGAAATGATACTAAACAGTTCTTCGAAATTGGTCACAGATTTTGGCCTTCAACTTCCTCCTAGACGTTTGTTAGATGAATTGCATAACAAGCTGCTGATGGAAGAAAAAAACTACGACCGTGAGCAGTTGAAAAATGAAGTAGACATTGCTGTGACGAAGCTCAATTATGACCAGCAAAGCATCTACAACCTTATTGTTGAATCTTCTTCAAAAAATGAACAGCAATTACTGTTTGTGCACGGTCATGGAGGAACGGGCAAGACTCTTTGTGGAAGACAATAATTAACAAGCTACGATCGGATGGGAAGATAGTTTTGGCAGTTGCATCTTCCGGTATTGCATCTTTGTTACTTCCATCTGGCCGGACAGCACACTCACGGTTCAAGCTTCCACTTGATTTGACGGATGAATCGATGTGTCATGTTACCAAAAAAACACTGCTTGCAAACCTCTTTGCAGATACAGATTTAATTGTTTGGGATGAAGCTCCAATGAATGATCGAAAATGCTTTGAGACATTGGATCGGACACTCAAAGATGTGCTTGGCAATCCAGATAAATTATTTGGTGGCAAATCAGTCATGTTAGGTGGTGATTTTAGACAAACATTACCGGTAAAAAAAAAAGGGACGAAATCAGATATAATATCAGCATCAATAACTGCTTCACCTCTATGGAAGCATTTTAAAGTATGCACGCTAACAAAAAACATGAGGCTGATGCAAACAGGAATAGATGATGATGAAAGAAACAGAAGAAAAGGGTTTGCTTCTTGGCTATTAGACATAGGAGATGGCAAGACGGGTGAACATGACAAAGAAGATCCGCAGAACGTAAGCTGGGTTGAAATTCCTCAAGAATATCTAATTCCAGACGACGATGAAGGCGTTAGAGCACTTATCAATTTTATATATGACGAGTCGACACTAGAATCACCAAGTTCAGAAGTGTTACAGCAAAAGGCAATTGTCTGTCCTAAAAACGAAACGGCTGATGCAATAAATGAAAATGTTATGTTATTAGTAAAAGGAGACACAACAACGTATGTAAGTTCAGATGAGGCTATTCCGCTTGCACAAGACGGTGCTACAAATGAACTTCTATACCCACCTGAATTCCTTAACACACTTAAATTCCCAGGCCTGCCCCCCAACAAGCTTGAACTTAAAGTTGGTACACCTATAATGCTACTTCACAATGTAGACCTTGGATGTGGTCTATGCAATGGAACGAGGATGATTGTGACACAACTGTTGTCAAACTTAATACAGGCAGAGATTATTACAGGCAACAGAATTAGAGAAAAAGTTTTTATTCCAAGGATTGTTTTAAAAGTGATAGATCAAAACATGCCGTTCGTTTTCAAAAGAAAGCAATTTCCGGTGAAAGTCTGCTATGCAATGACAATTAACAAAAACCAAGGACAGTCTCTAAGCAAGATTGGAGTTTATCTTCCGGAACCTGTATTCGCTCATGGTCAACTCTATGTTGCGTTATCACGCGCTACAACCCCATATGGTCTAAAAATCCTCATAAAAAAACAGCAAGACTACCCTCCAAACACAACAAAAAATATAGTCTACAAAGACTTTCTTACCACTATCACTAGACCATACCCTTAAATGCTTAAACTAAATTTCCACTTACTAATAGTCATTGTTAGTGAAACACGCAAACTGCATTGGGTTATTTTTTTCTTTTTCATGCATAACATTCACTAAAGTAGACTACATATTTGGTAAGGATTTATTTACTTTCTTTGATTCCATGATTTTTCAGATGCTAATATTTTTAAATATTTGTTTACACAGAATGGCATTAACCAGTATCAAAGACCTGAAACCTGGAGACAGAGATAAATTATAGAAGCAAAAGTGTATCGTGCATAGGCAGCCCGAAATCCTCCAGATACAACTGAAAAAGGGTACAGAGCAATCTTATTAGATAGACAGGTAATCAAAGGACAAATTAATATACAAAAATCATTAGAGTTCCTTAATCATGACATATTTTTTGCATACCTAGGGTGATCCAATACAAGCGAACATGGAGCCTGAAGACATACATCATTTTAGGCCTCTTCTCATACTTGGAAAGCCATTTCGCATATCAGAATTCCAATGCATCAGAACACAAAATTGGCAGCAAACTCTCGAGAACAACACATCATTGTTTTTTAATACACTAACAAAATTCGATCCAATACCATCAGAGGGCTTCCCAAATCACTACTTCAGAGTTGTCTCTTACAATCAGCTGCCTACAAAACTCTATGACCCAAAGGACAGGCGCAAAAAGGGATATCTAGTTTTTACAGGTACAAAGACACAAATTCTAGCAATTTTAATTATTATAATTGCAACCATGCAACTAACTCTTAAACTTTTACAATACGCAGATTATATTGGATGTTATATTACATCAGGGGAAGCTGGCGATGTTGGAGATCCAAACAAAAATCTGTCAAGAATTAGAAAAGTGGAGATAAAAAATCTAAAGTAAGTTCATATATGCAAATTCTAAAAGAAACTAGATGTTATGCACACTGGATTGACAAAATATATTTGCAATTTTTGTATCAACAGCCGCAATTCTATTGAGCTCACATTATGGGATGCATTGGCCGACAATTTTGAAAAGCAAGCTATTGACGCACTTGAAAGACCTATTATAATTGATGTCACCTCATGCAGAGTTTCAAAATTACAAAACGGAGGTAACTCTAGCTACTTATGAAATAAAAATTATTATAGATACATAAATATGAACGGCATTATACTAAAACAAATATGCTATTTACAGAGCTGCAACTTTCAGCCACGCCAGTAACATACTGTTACATTAACCCTCAAATCCCAGGACTAGAACAATACAAAGCAGCGTAAGATTCCTAATTGTCTTCATTTTTTTCTTAATCTAATTCTAAATTCATTAAGCTAAGCAAATTCCACAACCAACAGATGCATGCAACTTTATGAGCAGCAGCAACCCTTACGTGTCATTAGATACCGATTAAAGGACCCTAAACAAGAAAAAAACAAAAACCGTATCCCAATTGCAACTCTGCTTACACATAGCCCGGAAAGTTACAGAGTGAGTTTCAAACAATAAATATGCTTACATTATAACATTTGTTATCTAGAAAATATATTTGTCATAGATACTTAATTCTTTTTTTACTAGGGTGTTCGCTTTACTTGCCAAGGAACAATAACGGATCTAGATAGTGCAAGGGGCTGGTACTACACCGCATGTTCTGTTTGCACAGGTAAGGTGACAAAGATTAATGGCGGTTACGAATGCAAAAAGGATGGAATTATGCAAGCTCCCACCTATCGGTAAGTACACATAAACCACAAATATTTGTTACTTAAGTGTTGCTAACACAGTTGTTTAATTAATGCAGATACAATTTCAGGGCTACCATAACTGATGGCACCAAATCGGCAACATTCATTTTCTTTACACCTAAAGCAGACCAGTTTGTTGGCGTTAAGTGTGCAGAATTGCTTGCATCAAATGAAAATGTTCACTCAGGAGGCTTTCCAAAAGACATTGAAAAAATTGTTGGTACAAATCATACCTTTCAGTTTCATTATAATCCAACTTGCATTACAGGATACGTTGAATTTGTTGTCATGAGGTCTTTGGCATCACAGATAAAGTGTAACAAATTGAAGGCCAAACTTCAGGTAAATAAAACCACGTCTAACTAGATTTCACAAGTATGATGTGCATGATGGTTAACACTGAAAAAAATGGTTTTCATAACACAGGTTCTGACACATCTTCAATGGTTTTACCTCCTACAAACCCAATCTTGGCCATAACAGATACCATGCACCAGATTCAAGGCCAAACTTCAGGTAAGGAAAAGCACATGTCATTCTGCTCTACAATTACCACACACATAATGCCTAACATTTAAAGACCTAATTTTCATATAACAGGTTCTCACACAGCAGAACTGGTTTTAGCTCATAACGTCCCTATTCCAAGAACAACAGGGCCAAAAAAAGAAACTGCAGCATGCTTTCCACATCCAAAAGGTGCAAACTTTTGATATAACCAACTTAATTTAACAAATATATATATATATATATATATATATATATATATATATATATATATATATATATATATAATGTAAAATGACAAGCGGTTTTATTCTTATGACTACAGAAATAGCAACACCAACAACAGTCATCACAGATATGCCCTCAGATGCTACCGATGACGTTCTACCAGCTACTCAGGCACAACTAATAGAACCACATGAGCATGTTGAAGGTAGCCGGCTTTTAACATTTCATGAAATAATTACAAATCTTCTAACTTTCTATAAAATGATGACATACATTTTCTTTCACTACAGCCATGTCAACACCACCACTGGCATATACAGAGATGCAAACCCAATCAAAGACAGATATGACTGCTAATGTTACTCGCAAGCAAGTGAAACGCCCACTCTTCATGGAAGACTCAGTAGACCCAAAAAAGAAAAAAAAAATTAGGCTTGAACGGCAGCCACTTATCTTTTGCTACTTGGATGCACACTACTAAAGTGCATCCTAAAAAAAACAATGCTGTAAACCCCAAGCACTTATCTTTTGCTACTTAGATGCGCACTCTAAAGTGCATCCTAAAAAAATAACTGCTGAATAGTCATGAAAAATGACTAATGTAAATACGCACGCCTGCTAGCACCAGTCGTGTTCATCTAGGTTTGCCGCTGAACAGATGTTCTAACATCTTCTTTTGTAAAACACCTAACAAACAGCGTGTAACAACTACTTCCTGTTCATGGCTAATGAATTCTAGATTTGGTGCAACAACTATTGATTACATTACTACAATTTCAGAAGCGTATATGCAAACTTTAGTGGTTGTATGGAACATGCTAATTTTAAAGCAGTTTCATGTCCCATAACCCAGTAATATGGGCTGTTTGGGATTGCCAAAAACTAATTAGGGTTGATTAAGCTAAAATGTATCTCAACTTTCACAAAACAAGATGCAAACTTATTGATTAATGGAATTGAAAAATTATAACAACTAAATTCAACAATTACTCACTGAAAAGAAAAGAGTTGTTCAACTTACATTCAACATTTTTATCCTGCTTTCTTTGATCAGTGATTTCGGTCGTCTTCAACATATTACACATCCTTCATTTGGTAAAAATGATACTCACGATATCAACATCTGAGAGAATAGTAGTAATTGTGATGCTATTGAAATTGAAATTCATTCATTTTTTGGTTTAGGTGACCTAATCATCTGACACTACCGATCTATTCTTTCTTAAAAGTGGGCTGCCAGTTCTTTTACCAAAACTGGGCCAACTAATAATTGTAAAATGGATCGAATGTCATTTTAGTTTTTGGCCCACATTTTCCTACCTATATATCATTTACAAAAATTCATTTATTTAATTTTATAGAAAAGAAAATAAAATAATTTATAAATTAACTTAAAAAAATGTATCATACATAACTAAACTTAACATTCTTACAAAACAGTCCCGAAAATTATATACCAAAAGAAATAAGCCTAAAAATAACAAAAAATAATACACAATATATTTAACGTTCGACAAAAAAAAAATATAACACCAACAAAACCAATTAAATACAAACAAAATTATTAGCTTTTTATTTAACACAAACGCATCTGCCCCGCAGCAGCACGCGGGCAATCCTGCTCGTTACTTATGAGGCAGATGATTTGCACATATTTAGGGCCGTTTGGTATGCGGGTGTGGGTGGGTATGGAATGAAAGAAATATCAAATACTCCGTAACTTGTTTGGTTTATTTTTGATTCCCCGGCCCCACAATTTTTAATGAAAGTTGCATTCCCACCCCCACTATCATCTTTGAGTGATATCAACCAATAAGATTCTATTTTTTTTCTTTTATGTGGGATCACATATTATTTTATATTTGTTTTATTCTCAAAATAATATTAATAATATCCTACTTATTTTTAAAATAATAATATTTAATTCATTTATATTTTTTTCTCATTCATCAATTCTTTCAAACCTTTCCCAAATCCAAATCTAATTCCAATCCCACCTACAAACCAAACGCACCCTTATTTTTAATTTGCACATTCTAATATATAACTAGTTAAAAAACATAATTTATAAACGATATAACTGTTTTCTGCAAAAATTAAAGTGTGTGAAGTGTGCAAATCATTTCCATTTTTATAAACAAATAATATTACACCTAAAGTACATTTAGCGGGGAACCCGTTACCCACGACCCGCCAACCATTTTTGACCCAATTTTATTTAACCATACCCAGTTATATTTTTCCCGTTCCTCACTCACACTCTCTATTCCGGTTTGGATCAACTTGCTGGTAACTAGTTAGAAGAAAACCTCATTTTTCTCAAAACAAAATATTTTTGGTTTGGACTAAAATAATAATAGATTAACAATTCGTTACAAAGACCAAAGGCAATTAGAATATTGGTATCAGAGTAGCCATTTAATTTCTTTTATCATAATGCGTAAACTTTTATACGATATGGTTCTCTCTAAAGCAACCATCTCTATTTGTTTTTTTAGCACAATGACCTACCTTTGTGAGAGTTTTCGCTACCAGCTTTGCTTCCCACTTCATCTAAAATGTTGAACCTGATTTTTGTTTTTGAGGTGCTTAAACATGAAATATCCAGTTAATGCTACGATGCACATTGGACATTGATGACGACGTCAAATCTATAGGTTTCGTCTCATTTTAGGTATTGTTCCTTTTTTGTTTTCAATCTTATGTTTTGGTTGAGGTCTGGTTTAGGTCATTTTTTTGGAGTGTCATTTTTGTTGTGTGCCGATTGTAACTTTTAGCGTCTTGATAGCTTTAATATAAAATTTGACGTTAAAAAAAAACTTTGGTCTGATGTTCAATTAAATAAACATTAAATCAATTAAATCAAACACAAATTTAGGTTATACGTGATAGACATTAAAACCCCGTAGGTTATAATGTCATCTAATACTCCTCGCGGTTAGAGTGGTGAAAGCATGAAAGCTCAAGACTAGAGAAAACTAAAAAAACTAAAGATAACTTTTTGATGAAGAAGTGTTTAATAATAAAACTAAATAAAGTTTTTTTATGAATAAGCCCGAGAGCAAGGGGATAAAATCTTCAAACAACAATTAAAGCAAAAGAAAAATAAAACAATCAACTACATAAGCAATGATGATCGTTAGCCGACAACAACGACATCTTTGATTCATATTTTAGAGAATAGTATTTGATAGCGTATAGGACATTTAGCCCAATAGGCTAAGGTCTACAAGCTCGAGCTATGCCGAACAACAGCTCCAACTCATCAAGTTAAGTTTGGGAAGCAAACTCTCAGGTCAAGCTCATACGTCTGCCAAACATTTCCATGCAACGATAGTCCTGGGACCCTTCCCAGGACCATTGCAACCACTAAAAATGTGCTTTTACCTCATTCGTTATAGAGGTAGTACTACATTCGTGCATGGATCATTCCATGCATCTAGTGAGACCAAAGGAGGCACGCCATGTGTCATCCCTTATCTCCCCCGTTTGATGTTCACAACGTGGATTATCCTGGAAACTTGGATGGACTTTCAGGTAGGGCATGAAACCCTAGGGCCATCCTTATAAATAGAAGGTTCATTTCCACTAATGAACCAACTTAACTTCACCACACATACTGAGTGAATTCACACAATTCACTCCAGCTACTCCGTAAGTGTTACCCCAACTCATGACTCCGGTCACACCGAGGGGTCCTTACCGAATGTGGGAAACCAAACCAGATAGCTGCCTCCGATATGTACCTTATGTAAACATGGCGTAACCATGCTATACGTAATAATATAGCTACAAAATCCACCCTCCGATTCATAGGAAAACTTTTCCGATTAACCAGAATTTTTTTTACCACCAGAAAAACCTTATTTCGTCAAAAACTCACATAGTTTTTTATCCAAAAACTCACAAAAACCTCCTCAAAACAAAAATCTCAAACCCCGTCATTGGAAAAAACCATATCTAAAACAGAAATATATCATTTCACTTTACCAAAAAGTTAACCTCCAAACTTCATTAACAAAAATGACGTCACAAAATCAAACAAATTCCACCATCATCACCTCCGCCCGATGTAATCGGTCCCGAGGACATCACATACACGAACTAAGGACGTGAAACTTTAACACAGAACAATCACAACATCATATCTCAACCAACTATGATGAACATAACATTATTACCAGATAATCCACCACTAAGCACCGTTAACATTTTAGGACAAAATGATAGTTTCATCACACCACACATAGTAAGATCGACTTCCAAGATGGCACCTGAAGCTGAAAATAACAATGCTCAACCAAACCAGGAGCACATAGCTTTCCTATATATGCTAATGCGCAAAAACCAGCAATCAGGTGAGGAAAGACCACAAACACACACTATAACCTTAAACTCATAACAACCTAACAATCAGACGATGCATCAAATAACACAACCACCTAGTTACAACACCGCTCTATCATAAACGCTCCACAATCAACTTTTCAGGCAGCTCAAAACATGCAAACTCAATACCATCAACAATACTTATATCAAGGCAGGCCAACACATCATATGCCTGGATTTCAACATACTCAGGAAACCATATCATTAATGTCTACACATTTATAAAGCTCACAACAACAAGCTTCATCCATAGACCTATTTAACACACTAATGAGAGGGTTCTAGACAGAAACGAACATCGCAACTACAAAACAGTTTGCGATGATGTGCCTAAGCACCTTCGTGTCTTGGAGATAGAGAGACACCAATTTGTGAATGTATCAGCTACCAGTAAGTCTAAAGCTTCCAGCTGACCTACACGTGTATGATGGAGTCACAAATCCCGATTCGTACATATGGAAATTCGAATGTGTGGCGAAATCAAATGCCTGGAATAGCTCAATGGCATGCCACCTATTTCAACGCACCTTAACAGGGCGATCTGTCATTTGGTTCAAAGGCCTAGAGAAGGGCAGTATCAAAGGATGGGAAGTTCTCAGGGAAAAGTTCATCAAAAACTTCCAACCTAGAAGGGAATACACATGCGATTATGTCAACCTACATTCATTAAACATGTCCAGAATGAGCACCTGATCGATTTCAACAAAAGATTAAATGACAAAGCAAGCAAAATATCGTGAGTTAGGGACAATTACAAGATTTTGGCATTCATTGGCAAAAACATCAAGGGATAGTTTTACATTAAGCTTACTTGTAAAACACCAAAAACATACCAATAATTGCTAGATAGTTCCAGGGAGTTCACAAACAAGAAAGGAATATCGCAAAGACTGAAGACAAAAACAACAACAACGGTGGTTGGCAATCTGTGCCAAGCTACCAAGCTAGGAGAGATACCAGGCAAACACATCAGGTGCGGGAAGAATGTCGTCCTGATCCCATGATTGAAACACAAGAAGCTCTCCTAAGAACATTGACAAAGACACCCACTCAGATTCTAGCTACAAAGAAAGAAGTCGCGGACAAATGGTTACGACCTCCACCATTGACGAAAGAAAGAAAAAGGGACACATGACAATTTTGAAAGTTCCATGTCGATCATGGCTATGACATAAACCAATGCAGAGAACTAAATAAAGAATTCGGGAAGGCAATCCAGGCTGGAGAATTTGACCATTTATGTCAGGCAGCTAAGAAAATGATAAGTGGCAGGGAAGCCGAGCTACCTTATCTAAAACCTAGAACTCCTTATAGGAACAACATTATGGACAATAAAGAGCAAGGCATACTCTCAGGATGAAGAATTCACACCCTCAGCTGATCCAGTAGTCATCATAATAGTAATCGCCTCACACTTAGTATGCATAATATACCTGGATGAGGGGGAGTTCAGTCAACATTGTGTATGTTAACTGCTTTCGACCAATTACCTAAACATCTAAAGAACATGTTGCTTCTTATAAAAACTCCTCTACTCGGTTTTTATCCGACAGGCATATGCCTGAAGGGACGATATACCAGGAGATAATAATAGGAATGCATTCGTTGAAAAAACAACAATCATGGAGTTTCATGTCCTTAAGGCATATACGACATACAATGTCCTGATAAAAAGGAAAGCAATACAACAATTGCATGCAGAAGTTTCTACTATATGTTCTCCATTTCAGTTTCTAACAAAGGCAAGGATAGCAGCAATCATGAGTGATCCCCGAGGGAAAAGTGGAAAATTGGTAGAGTTACATAACAAATCATCAGGGAGTAAGTCCAGGGACAAATCAACCACGGGGCACAATATAACAACCCACTAACTTCCCTATTAACTCCCTTTAGGATAGCAATGCCTCACTAACTTAACTTAGGCCCTCACTAAGCAAAATCTAGGTTATATAAATTCCTATAGCTATTTCCCGAGAGAAAATTTTGCTTTGCTATACTACTATTGCCTAACTAACCTCTAGACAAGCTCTCGTATCCACCTATGCCAACCACCACTATGTTTAATTGATGTAAACATCCAGGTATGTCAATTCAAGCTTAAAAACACATTTTCACTAAGTAAACTATCACTCTAATACACAATACTCATCAGAAAACGCTAATTGCACCTATGTGTTCCCAGTTAGCTTTAAAACCCTAATTGCTTATCTGAACTAACTTGAAAGTGTTCAAGGCTTAGGTATGAGTTACATTAGTAAATTTAGAGTATATTAGACTCCCTAGATCATAGTACAACCCTCTAGAACCTAGGTACAAGTTCTTTAAGCACAAAACCCTAATTAGGTCATAACTTCTTGGAAACTAGGTTAAACCTTCCCAAATCTTTACCATAAGTTACCACCACTTAGTATAAGCCTTCTAGGACCTAATATTAGTCACTAAACACCCTTAGGACCCTAATCTAGGCACTAAACCCTAGGCAAAACCCTAAACTCTCATTAGGCAAAACTAGGTTAAAATTTGACCTAACACCTAAACTAAGCTATTTAAGCACCTAAAATGAACTAAGCAAGCACCCTAGCACCTACCTAATACTAAGCTAGCACCCTAGCACCTCTAAGCACCCAAGAAAGTAGGTGGATCACCTACTTGTCACCTCTTTCAACCCCTCGACACACCACCACCACAACCGGCCTATACCAGCCCCCTACCTACCCTTAGCTCGTCCTAATCACCCTACTAGGCACCATTAGTCACCCCTATCTCAGCATAGTTACCTCCTCCTCCTTGCCACCTCCTTCTTCTTTTTCTTGGTCGTTACTCCATATGCGACCTATAAATACCCCCTCCCCTCACCACTTCACTTCACACCTGCCCTCTCTTCTCTATCACATATATTCTATAGTATAGAACCCTTAGAACACTTAGAAGTCGAGTATTGAAACCCTAGCCTCGTCGAGTTTTAGTTTTATGTCGAACAAACCCTAGTTCCCTCGTTACCCTTCTCACGACCTAGTTATGCCTCACCTTTGAATCTATTAGCCTTAGAACTGACCTAGGACACTTAGGAAATGCCTTAGAACCTTTAGAGTAGCCTTGAACCTTTTCTTTTAGAAGTTCTCATTTAGAAACCCTAATTTTAGGTAATTATGTGTTTATGTGCTAAATTGCTTTATTATATGCTATAATCTGGTTTATGTGACTTAGTTAGACATATATTAACTAATCATAATCTAAGAAACTTAATTATCTCATTAGAATATAGTTTACCTAAAGTTAGGACTAGTTTTGCAAAACTTTATATGCATAGGGGTATATATTGTAAATTTCTAAAAATATAAAGTTTAGGGACTGTTTTTGAAAATTCCTAAAAGTTATAAGTACAAGGACCCCTTTTGCAAAGTTTTAAAACCTTAAGATAATAAGAAAAATGAAATATAAACTTAAAAGGACTAAATTTACAAATATTGTTAAGTTAAGGGTATAAAGGGTAATTATTGAAAGTTAGTGTAGTTTAAGGATTATTTTTTCCATTTCTCTTAAATATATAAGTATAGGGACTAGTTATGTAAAAGATAGAAAGTTATATGCCTAAATGTTATAAGTTTATAAGTTTAAGGTAGAAAGTGTAAATATATAAACTTGAAGGTTTTAAATGGAATATTTTCATATAAAATATAAAAATCTATTTTGAGTTAGAAACATAACACAATACTAGAGAGCTTCATGTGAGGAGTACCATGTGGATATTTCGTTTTGACTAGTTTGCTAGGTTTATGAATTAAAGTGCCCTGGCTCCTCAAACGATCATTGCATGTACTTCTGAATTATGATGGCCCGAACGGTGTTATGCTATAACTAAAACTTAATAACAACATAACTCAATAGTAGAGAGCTTCATGTGAGGAGTATTAACTTCTGAATTATGATGGCCCGAACGGTATTATGTTGATAACATAATACAATAGTAGGGAGCTTCATGCGAGTAGTCATATACTTCTGAATTGTGATGGCCCGAATGGTGTTATGTTATATCCATAAACCTTAAGAGTAATTACTTAAAAACCTAGACTAAGGCTTGACATACACACACCCACCTACACTACCCCAGGATACGTGAGTAAGCTGTCTAAACCCTACCCTACTTACCTTAGACCAAGGTGAGTTTTCATAGCCTCACTTTTAAATGCTTTACAACCCTGTGAGGGGGATACATGCTTTAAATCGAATACAAGTCTTTTTCTTTGGTTGTTGCACGAGTAAACTATCTACTACCCCTACACAACAAAATTCATGAATCTAATCGCTTGTGATATTTTACACAAGTGAACGCGAATATAATTGATAGATCTATTGGAGTTTGACAACTCTCGTTGGTATTACCTCTCAATGGAGGGCACCAACAAGTATTATATTTGAACCCTCACTGAAGGATTAACTTTGACAAGTTATCCTTCCCATCCTTCATGGTTAGGTCTGCAGCCCCCATGACCCGGATTGTTAACGTGTGGTTCATGAGCTTAGTGCAATACACCTACTATCACTAAACTTTTCCACACATAGGGTTTAAGCTGAACCCTGTGAAACTTGTATTCACACACCCTAACTATTTAAACCTATGACTCTCACTCAACATTCGTGTTGACTTTTAAGCATGTTATCCTAGGTAATTGAGCTCTTTAGGAACCCTGGCACGGAGAAGTACTGGACATGAGGACATCTAGAATAGTTATCATTCATCAATTTTGCCTTAAAACGTATCTTTTGGGACCTCTCTTTTGGTAAAGTATATCTTTTACTGTAAAAACTCTGATGAATAAATGAAGGATAACACCTTTTTCTAAAACGTCTCTTTTCGAGTCGTTTTCTATTATCTTGTCTTTTTTTCCATGAGGTAATACCCCAAACACTTAATCCGCTGCGATCAGTGAAAATTGGGTGTGTTACAGATTGGTACCAGAGCCTCGGTTATAGAGAACAAAAGGATTTTTCCTAAACTATAACCACTTTTTCAAAAAGTCCTCCGTGCCGCTAGAATCCCCAAACTTGCCTTTAGACTCCCAAATTGCCTTTAGATTAAGATTCCCGACTTGCTTCTAGGTTAGATTCCCCAAATTGCCTTTAGGTTAGATTCCTCACTATTGCCTCTAAGATAGATACCCCACTATTACTATTGCCTCTAGGATATAGCATAGGTTAGAGATATGCTAAGATACTTTTCCCGGGTATTACAGTTAGTTATGTCCTCCTTTAACAATCCTATCATCGTGTTGGATACCGATGATACGGATACCTTATTGGATAGTTATGAATCTACCCCCGCTACCCCTACTCACTCATCTTCTGGTTCTAATTCTCCGAAAGAATTAGCCCAAAATGCCTTAGTTAGCTTAGGTTTAGAACATTCCCCGAATGATCCATATATGCAAGCATATAACGGTTATATGCAAGCATATGGTGATATTCCTACCGTACCTACTATAACCCTTACCCCATCTATACATCGCTATACTAGTAAAGATCATTATGTTCCCGAAATATCTTCCCTCCCCGTAAGAAAATACGTATTATACCGCCTTCGCCTCCCCTAGGTTTGAAATAGGTAGTAGTTCTTATAAAATGCCTTTCGAAAGGCAGGAGGAACAAATAGAGGATATACTTAATCATTTAGATAAGTTGTCCTTAGGACATATTGAGGAAGTAGAAAATAAGATACGTGCCCTAGGAAAAGGTAGAATTATAATTCAAAAAGACTATAATAGGTTAGAAAGTGAATTAGAGAAAACACGTAGTCAAATCTTTAGGTTACAAACAAAGTACGAAAGACACTCCGATGAAGTAGTTACAGTACATGTTAAGCTTTCCACTATAGAGATGATCATCGAGGATATTAGGAATAGTCATAAGTTTGATATAAGAGATCTATTAGCAACAATCCAGGAACTCAAAAACAATAAAGAATCAAACTAGTAAGGTTATAGATTTAGTTTTATAGGTAGTTTAGCTATAGATAACTTAGTTATGTACGAGTACTTGCTAGGTTTCACTCTATAAAAATAAGAAGTTATAGTTTGCCTACACTTAGTTCACTCACATCAAGTATCCCGTATTAGGATCCCCTATGCCTTAGGAAAACACTATAGGCCTTAAGTCTAAATAACTCGAGGTCATTAGATTTAAAACAAGTAGACTTACCTAGAAACACTAAAGCTTAGAATTAGGATCCCTTAGATTAGTACCACTATGCCTTTAGACGGGGGAAAGTGAATTTCTAGGAAGATAGTCAATCTTAATAGGAAATCCGCCCTCTTAGTTTTAGGATTCCCTACCTATCCTTTTCGCTGGTATCAGACAATGTTCTACGAGTTAGAACTTGTACCATCCATCTATACGCAAGCTTCTATTAGTTAGAACTTGCAAGAATGTCTAAATTGGAAATGACATTATTCTTATCCCATCTTATTCCTACGAACGTCTATAGAATAGCACGTACGAGAGCCAATACTCCTGCTACTCCTACTACTCCCGCCATGTCTCAGGAAGACATTCGGCAACTAGTTGCTGACAGTGTAACTGCGGCACTAGAAGCTAGAAATGCTAACATGGCTAGAAACCTCGAAATTCCTGTACTGAAGAAGAGTAACTACAAGGAATTTATGAGCTGTCGGCCCTTTAATTTCAAGAGAACAGAAGGGGCCATAGGATTGATTCACTGGTTTGAGAGGTGTGAATCAGTATTCTCCCGTAGTAACTGTACTGAGGATTGTAGAGTTAAGTTTGCGACTGGTACTCTTACTGAGGAAGTGTTATCTTGGTGGAACTCGTATGCCCAACCCATAGGAATAGAAGAGGCATACAAGTTATCCTAGGTTGAATTTAAGAAACTTATGATTAAGAAATACTGCCCTCGAACAGAAGTCAAGAAAATGGAGGATGAATTTTATAACTTGACTATAAAGGGGAACAATGTTAAAACTTATATTAGGAGATTTCAAGAGTTGGCAACTTTGTGTCCCACAATGATGGCGACTGTTGAAAAGACAATAGAAGTTTTCATCGGAGGTTTTCCCCGAAGTATCGAAGGGAATGTTACTGCCTCAAGGCCACAAACCTTAGAGGAAGCCATTAACATCACTTTAGGGTTAATGGATCAGGTAACAAAGCACAACTCTGTGCCAGTGCCCAACGATAATAAACGAAAGTTCCACAATGGGAGAGCTTTTGGTAACACCCGTAACACCTATGGTAATCATCGTACCAACCCCTATCCTCAACCAAGGCAAGAGACTGCCAGAGCATATGTAGCCACTCCAAATGAGGGAAGTGGTTATGCTGGAAAATCCCCTTTGTGTAAGAGGTGCAATTGGCATCACACAGGGCCTTGTTCCATTAAATGTAATACATGTAACAAGGTGGGCCATCAGACAAAGGATTGCAAGCACAAAGGACCAGCTACTGGTGGTAATCTGCAACCAGTAACAGTCATTTGTCATGCTTTTAGAGAAAATGGACACTATGCAAGTAGATGTCTAAACAAAAATAATGATGGTGCCCAGGGAAGAGCTTATATGTTGAGGGATAGGAATGATCTACAGGATACGAGCGTAGTTACGGGTAAGTTTTTCTTAAACCATCACTTAGTTAGAGTTCTATTTGATTCAGGAGCCGATAGGAGTTTCGTATCTATGCCTTTTGCCTCTAGACTTAGGATCAAACCCGTAGCTTTAGATACCTACTATGACATAGAAATGGCTTACGGAAATTTAGTTAGTACTAACACCGTTATCAAGGGTTGTACCCTAACTTTACTCAACCACCCTTTCGAAATCGATTTCATACCCATTAGACTCGGTAGTTTTGATGTTGTTGTGGGAATGGATTGGTTGTCAAAAAATCAAGCTAAGATTCTTTGTATCGAGAAAATCATCCATGTACCTATCAATGGTGATCCGAGGAGATCGAAGTAAAACCCGACTTAACCTTATCTCATGTATCAAAATGGAACGATACATAGCATGAGGTTGTCAAGTCTTCGTTATCCAAGTAACGGAGACTAAGCCAGATGAAAAAAAATTGGATGAGATCCCTGTAGTCAGGGAATACCCAGAGGTTTTTCCAAAGGATTTACCTGGCTTGCCTCCCGTTCGTCAGATAGAATTTCAAATCGATTTAATTCCTGGAGCGGCACCTATAGCCCAAGCACCCTATAGGTTAGCCCCTTCAGAGATGAAGGAACTATCTGAACAACTCCAGGAATGATGCGTGGTTTTGCAACCTTGCAAAAGGTTTTACCTCTCAAGGGATTTTGAGAAGCTTGCAATCCCCACCAGGCAGTGTACCTGACCGTTGTAGTATAGTATAGTGACAAGTACCGGTATTGATCGTTCAACTCAAAGAATAGTGTTCGCTAGGGTTAAAACTCGATTAAACTAGGTCTAGAGGTGAGGGATGATTCTTTTTGTTTTATGTTTTATGGAAAGCAAGTAAAAATCTCGGGTTTTTAAGGAGTGGGCGGAATTAGTTGCTAATCAACTAACCCAATTAACTACAAATGCAAACAAAATAAAATAAAATGACCTTAAAATAAATGTGGCGAAAACAATAATAAGAGAAAATGTGTTTACTTAGATTTCACTACTCCCTAGCTATCTTTTACCGGTTGATTAGTTTGTTACAATTGCATGGATGACCGGTTATATTCCTTAATACCATTCGTAGGGCCGTGTACGATCTTCCCTAACTCTATAAGCTTCTACCTCTTCCTATGTCGAGCCGACTACTAGCTCCTAACATGGCCTCATTCTTAGTTACCTATGCATTAAATCTAACCAATTTATCGTAGTACACCTCCGATCATGTTTCTTAAGACGTTCAAGCAAGTTACCAATTGGAAGTCTACCAGTTTTCTTAAGCCTAACATCGAAATCATGCATCCACAATAATTATAAACAAACAACCAACCAATAATCAATATATAAGTTTCATTACATCTAAGCAAACACAAAGAGAACCTAGCCTAGCATGTTAAAGAGAAGACAAGCATAAGATATAATCAAACAACACATAGACATATTGAATGATTGTCGGAAAACTTATCTTCAATTAAGCATGGATGAAACAAGGGTTTGAAACCCTAAAAAATACAGTAAAATTCGTCTAGGGTTTTCTCCTCTCAAAATTGCACACAATGAATGAAAAATCAAAAACTATATATAGAATAATGGGTCTGACGGCGTCAAGAGTAAGGTCTGACGCCGTCAACTCGCCGCCATAATTATAATCGTATTGCCTAGATCCACTTCTTACGTCGTCATGTGTAAACTTGGTCTTGGCTGTCACATGCAAATTACTCTTGACGGCCTTGGTGACGCCGTCATGTACAATTCTTCCAAAACCTATCTTGCGCGTCACGTGTAACTTGATTTATCCACCTCTTTGTCAAAGGGTGACGGCGTCACATGCATATCCTGACGCCGTCAGGTACAATTTTCAGCATGAATTTGAGACTTTGTCGTTTTTTTACCTTTTCACTCCAAAAACGTCTAAAATGCTTCCTTTTCCAAATTTCCTCTCAAAAGTACCTAAAATGACAAAAGGAACGATTTAGGGCAATATTTGATCAAATAATCTCGACTTTGGGCTTAAATGACCCCATAAAAGCGGTACACTTTTCGTCTCATCAGTTTCATATGCCCAAGTACATCACCCTGGGGAGCTGATTCACCTTAAACAGTCAACTGTTATTAGTCAACCACTTGTGAATGGGCAACCGTAAAAGTCAAACGTCTAAGGCCAATGCTTCCGTGGAATACAGTGTTTCCCCGGGTCGTAATGTCCCAACGAGGTGTGCGATGTTTTATTAAAAACGAATCTGTGATCGAGTGAATGTGAACAGGAAAAGTATAAAAGTGTGTGTGTGTGTGTGTGTGTGTGTGTGTGATTACACTAGGGTTTTATAAAATAAAATAACTTAAATAAACTATTTTAATGATTACGTAAGACCTAGATATCTAAAAACGTTTAAAACCTAGAAACGCGTACGTTTAATTTAATCTACGTAAACGTACGAAACAAAAACAATTTTAGCTAAAGTATTATTTTATATACCTTAGGGGCTTAAATGCAAATTAAATAAACTTAAAATATTTATTTTATTATTACTAATTATTTAATTAATTTATTATTTAATAACTATTATTAATTATTTAATAATACACTAATAATTAATAAAATGTAAAATAAGTCTTAGAAAAATAAAATTAAACTTTGTAAAAGTCTAAAATATTATAAAACTTATTTTAAAAATAAAATTATATTTTTAATACTATTTATCTAATTATTATTAACTATTTATATGATTTAAATTATTATAAATACTAAAGAGTCTAAGATAATTAAGAAGATTTTTATAAATCTAATTAACCATCACAGGAATCCTATAAAATTATGAAAACTTTATTTTATATATTTTAAAACTAGTTTACTAATTATTATTCTATTTATTAATTAATATCTAATTGAACTAATTAAATTATCAAAACTAGTAAATGAACAGTAAAAATTCTAAAAAAATTACTAAAATTATTTTATGACTTATAAAAACTAGGAAAAATATAAAAACTAGGTGTTGCTTTATAAAAATTAATTATGCTATTTAAAACTTATTTATTGATTAATTATTAATAAAACTATTTTTAATTCTAATAAATACTAAATGATAATATAAAAATCTACTAAAATTACTAAAAATACTTTAATATAATAGGAAATTAATAAAAATATAAAAACACAACTTACTTAATAAAAATCTAAAAATGAAAATTAAAATTAAATTAAATTAAATAGAAACTATCACTTATTTTTATATTGTCTTTTCTGGATTTTTCTTTTACAAAACTAATTTATACCTAAAAATAGATAACTTTAATAAAGACAACTATTTTATAGCTTAATAATAAGCTAGTTATAAGCTAACAACCTAGACAGTTGACTATAGTTGACCAAACAAGCAAATAAGCTCAACTGAGCTTGTGTGGGACCCACTATGGTGAAATCTAGTCCAAATAAGTTGTGTGAACTAGTTTGAGTAAGATTAAGCACTTGGGGTACACTGAATAAGCCAATAAGCCACAATAAGTACTTGCTTATTGTGGACTGAGACAGAAAATGGGACAAAGATCAAGGGCAAATCCAAGTGGGGTCCACTGGGTTTCAGGTCAAACTAATGGTCAACTTAAGATCTCTGGTAGGAGGGGGTTGGGAGGAACTAAGTTGGAGGTCTGGGGCCCACTGTGGTGGCCACAAATCACCACCAAAGGTGGTGGTGTGGGTGTGATAACTGCTGCACAGGGGAGGTGTTCTCCCTGAAGTTGTGTTTAGGGTTGTGTGGGGCCCAGGGTAAAAATCCTAAAAATGAAATAACAATGAGACACTAAAGTAGAGATGGTAGACAACAACTAGGAACAAATTTCAAGTCCTCAAACCTACTCCTAAATTCTAAACAAATCTGGGAGTTTTGGGAAAAAACTGAGATGAGCAATTTGACTTTTTTAGTTTAAACCCTTAAGTTGACTTTGGTGAATTTCTACTGCTTCCTATAAGTTAAATAAGTTATGATAAGCTATGGAGAAACTATTTTTAGCTTAAGCTACAACTAATAAGGTAAAATGGAGATTTGTGGATCACAAATCCCTCACAGTTAACTGTGAGGGGTGATTCACTAAATTTTTGACTTTTGTTAATATAACCTAGGTGTTTTATGATTAAATTAACCTAAAGGTACCTATGTAAGACTATATGAACTAAAAATAACAACAAAGATAACATGTGACTAGGCCAATTCACACAATCCAAACACCCCTTATGAAACAGTTTACTCTAACTATCTTAGGATTAAACCTTGAAATACCTAACTACTGATCTAACTATCTTATTATATCATTTTTAAAGCTAAATGAATAGTAGAATGCAATATTAACAATAAGAAAACAGAAATTACAATTATTAAGATTGTGACTTACAATGATCCTGACTGAGACTAGGGTACCAATGAACTCAAAACATAACTTATGACCTCCCAAGAGGTAACTAATACCACAACAATCACTCCTTGCCCTGCACCATCATTCTTCAAGCTTGACAACTATTTTTTTTATTTATTTTCTATTTTCCTTTATATTTTTGAGATTTTTGATTATTGAATATAAACTGAGTAAGGCTGAGTGAAATTCTTTGAGAGCTTTTAATAACTTTGAAATAAGACTACTTGATCCAAAAGGAACACAGAATAACAACAGTTAGCAAAGTTAAATGAATTTGTCAAATTCACTCAAAATTACCAAATTTTAATTTGATGAACAAGAGTTTAATTAAAGGTTCAAGATAGATTAAATTACACAAAAGTAACTGAGTTCAACTGATTGAAATGGAAATTACAATTGAATTAGAAAGTTATACTACCTACGATTACTTTTAACTAAAACTACACTAATGATACTTCACCACTTCCTCTTCTTCCTTTTGTAGAGACTTTATAGGTTTGTGGGACCCACAGATGCATTTCCCACCACATCTTAGCCCTTGATTTGGTCAAACTCATCTTGGCTGTTTAAAACAGCTTTTCCCGCCAAAAGTCAAGGGAGCAACTGTGGTTGCGTGTGAGGATTTCCAGGGCATTAAATGTGCTTTGGTGAGGCGTGGAGGACAAGGGGAGTGGGTAGGACAACTGGGGTGGTGAGGTGGAGGCAATACCAGGGTGGTGGTGGTGGTTTTGATGGTCTGTGAGTGAGGGAGAGGGAGATGGTGGTGTTTGACCGGGGTCAAACTGGTATTACATACCAGGGGTTGGGGTTGGGCTAAATGGGAAATGGGCCAAAGGAGTGGGCTGGGATTGGTTTTTATTTAGTTTGGATTGGATTTTTTTTGTTTTGGGTTTAATAATACTAAGGGTCCGTTTGTATTAGTAACTTAAAAACACAAGGACCATTTTTGTAATTCTGATTTTTAGAGGGGTTAAAATGGTAAGTTTCCAAAATATTCCAAGGGGTGTAATTTGCCAAGTATTGATAATATGAGGACCAAATTTGAGAATTTCCAAATTTACACCTTCAGGGACTAAACTTGCCAATTTGTGAAACTTCAGGGACCATTTTGTAATTATGCCACACTTCACACCAAGGACCATTCCTGCAAAATATTATTAGTACAAGGACCAAAATTGATTTTTCTCAAAGTTTTTATATCCCAAGGACCATTTATGTCAATTTCCAAAGTTGAGGGACTAAACTTGTAATTTTATGAAACTTTGCACCAAAGGACTAAATATGTAACTTTGTGATTAAAAAGGACCTTTGGTGACATTTTCATGTTTTTAGAATAACCAGGGACTAGTTTTGCCAATTTATGAAACTTAAGGGACTGAAACTGCCAATTATGCAAACTTTGTACGTTTTTCATCTGTTTTTGCATATTTTGCATTTGAAACATATAAAACACACTTCTAAGATATTTTAAGTATTTTGATGCATATTTGAGTGTTTTTGGATGTTTTGGCAGTTCAGATTGGTATAAAATGATGAGTATTTAGACACTCATCAGGAGCCCCTATCTTATTCGTAAAGAAGAATACGGCTTTATGAGAATGTGTATCGATTATTGTGGATTGAACAAACTTACTATCAAAAATCGATACCCATCACCCAGGATTGATGACGTATTTAATCAACTACAAGGATGGAGTGTATATTCAAATATTGACTTACGATCAGGCTATCATCAACTGAGAGTGAGGGAAGAGGATATCCCTAAGACCGCTTTCAGAACAAGATATGGGCACTATGAATTTCAAGTTATGCCAGTTGGTTTGACAAATGCACCAGCGGTTTTCATGGATCTCGTGAACCGGGTGTGTAAACCATACTTGGATAAATTTGTCATAGTGTTTGTATATGATATCCTTATCTATTCTTGTAACGAGGAAGATCATGCTCAACACTTGAGAATAATCCTAGAACTACTTAAGACGGAGAAACTTTATGCAAGTTCTCTAAGTGTGAGTTCTGGATTAGTGTTGTGCAATTTCTCGAACACTTGATAGATAAACAAGGACTTCGTGTCGATCCAGCAAAAATTGAAGCAGTTAAGAATTGGTTGTATCCTACGAATCCTACCGAAATACAACAATTCTTAGGACTCGCGGGTTATTATCAAAGGTTTATTGAGGGATTTTCAAAAATAGCAAAACCTTTGATGGAGTTAACCCAGAAAAACAGGAAGTTTGACTAGGAAAAAGACCAAGGGATAGCTTTCTAACTTTTTAAGAGAAAGTTGTGTGAAGCTCCGATCTTAGCATTACCAGAGAGAGGGTAACAACGATTTCATTGTTTACTGTGATGCTTCACGTGGAGGTCTTGGAGCAGTATTGATGCAAAGAAATAAGGTTATTGCTTATGCATCACGACAACTTGAACCGCATGAGGAAAACTACACTACACATGATCCAGAATTAGGAGCAGTAGTGTTTGCTCTGAGAATATGGAGACATTATCTGTATGGCACAAAATGTACGGTTTTCATCGATCATAGAAGCCTACAAATATTTTTAATAAAAAAGAGTTGAACATGAGAGAACGTCGTTGATAGAACTGCTCGCTAATTACGATTGTGAGATTCGTTACCACTCTGGCAAAGCTTTAACCGCGAGTATTGTAAGTACTGAAAAAAGGATGTAAAAACTCTTGCCAATTACAGAGAACTGAGACAAGAGAAAAATCCTCACCTATGGAGGCCGAGCCACCGGTTTTCACTCCTAACTGTTTTTTATGCGACCCTATATAAGCCCGGGAAAAACGATACAACCAAAAAGACATAAAAGCAAACAATCCAAACAATCTTGTCCCACAGAAGCACCAACAATCCTCTTCTTCCCGGGCCAAAATAAAGAATCATTTTGAAACCTCCATAGCTCCCACCACGGAAGAGATAGCTAAACAAGGATCTTGTAACCAAGTAACCAAATTTAAATTCATCCTTTTGCATCTACCTCTAATCCAAAGAAGCGCATAAGTGATGATGATATCCATGCAAAGATTTCTCTTTGGTTTTTTCTTGGCGAACAATCTAGCATTTCGAAAATTCAAAACATGACACCATAATGCCAAGAACACCACCTCTAAACAATCCTTTTTTTGCCTTGGACATAGTTAGAGACTCAAACCAAAGTTACCAACTTAGAAAACAACCAATCGTTGGGATATCAAGACACCACCAATGACCCACCTCTACCATCAAATCCTTGGCTAAATCCAAAACAGAGATGATCTGTCAATTCTATACCATTATCACATACCTCACAAAAAATCGAAGTAACATCAATCCCTCTATTATACAGATGGACTCTCATCGCTAGTTTATTACTAGCCAACCACCAAACCTCGTCGCTAGTTTATACAGATGGACGTAGGGGTTTAATGTTATATTACTAAGGTTAAAAGGATACTAAACTATAGGATTTAAAATCATTTACATACCAAACTTTATATATAACAAGGGTCTAATCCTCACCCTCCATCTCAATTGAATCTAATGGATGAGATTAAACCTAACATTTTAACAAACACATTTTCATCATTTTCAAATATTAATTTCTTTTAAATAGTTAATCGTTAAGCGAAAATAAATATACCATCATGATGAGCATTTAATCATCTTTCTATCGATATGCATTTTGATATACTTTCGACATTTTTTTTTTTGACATTCTTTCGACTTTGTTTTCTTTTTCCTCATTATTGAAACTTGAATAAGAAATCACATGTGATTAAACACTAATTTGAATATTTCTAATAAAATCACATGTGCTTTTTTCAACACGTATCTCAATCACATGTGATTTTCATAAAAGAATTATTATAATCTATAAGATCACATGTGATTTTATTAGAATATTCAAATTAGTATTTAATCACATGTGGTTTTGCATGCTATTTCAATACGAAGAAAAAGAAAAAAAAAATATTAAAAAATGAAAAAAAGGGAAAAAAAATTTGTCGAAAGTATATCAAAGTAAATATCTATAGAAAGAAAATTAAATGCGGGTCATGACGGTATAATTTTTTTTATCTAACGATTAATGATTTATGAGATATTTAAATTATAAAAAATATATGAAATATTAAAATCCTTTTAATCTCAGCAATTGATTTTCTTTAAAAGAATGGTGAGGATGAGTCCATCCATATGCAAGAAATGTTTGGTATGCAAAATAACCCTTCTCCTATAGAGGTTACTGGTTTAAGGATATTTTTGATAATTCTTGTAATCTTGGAGATGTTAATAGGTTTACTAGTTAAAATGTTTTATTAATAAGATTAAAAGGATGCTAAACTAAAAAGGTTAATGGTTTAAAGTTATTTTTTACTTGTTGTAATCTTGAGGGTGTTTATGACATTTGTAAACACAAATTACTGTTCATTAGCAGTAAATTTGAATTCACAAATGCTAATATATAAATATATATGTCTCTTTTTTAAAAGGATTAACACCGGTTTTTCTTTTTTTTTTTTTTTTTTTTTTTTTTTTTTTTTTATTTTGTTTCTTTTAAAAAAATTATTATCAGTATATATTAAATTAATGTATTTATACAAAATTATAAATATCAAAATGACAACACGAGTTATTTTGATATGTAAATGAGTATCGAATTATACATACGAGTGACTTATGTTATTCTTCTTTATGAGATAAGGATATCCAGAAACGTATTTTTTTTATAAACTAATACACATTCAATAACGATTCATATTATTATTATTTCTCTTTTTAAGTTTAACCCGAGCGTACAGGAGTTTAAAATTGAATACAGCTAAAATTATTATTAACAGAAATATAAAAATCAAATGAAGGCAAAACTTTATGGGTTATTATAAGATGAAAATAAATAGACAAGATTCTACATATAACAACGACATGTGCCTTTTTAAAGGTTATTATGTGCTACTAAACACTCACATTTTTCAAACATGATGTCAATGGTTAAATTTAAATAAGATCAAGCTAAACACCATGTTAGTTGAACAAGTCAAATAATTCCTGCAACAAAAATCCATACAAAATATAAATCGATATTAATGCTTAATGTAAAAATTAGCACGTGGACGGTATTATAATTATATAAGTAGAAAAGATTTAATTTAATTTTATAAAAATTTCTTAGACATTACAAAAACCATGAATTTATAAATTGCCACAATATTTAACTTATTATTACCCGTTGTACTATCTGCCCAAACTCCGTATGTGCACGAGTTATAAAGCTAGTTAATACTTACACGAAATTTGTTCATTACAGAAAAATTATTTGATGGCAAATATTTTATAGGGATTTAATTCTAGAAACAATATTCCTTAAATATCTACGTAGTATATTCTATATTAAAACATAATATTAACATATCAATTTACCCTAAATAGTTTGCCACATAATCTGAATAATCCAACCACCTTCCTTGGCGTGAAATACAACTAGCGTGGCAATTTTTTACAGTTACACTTTTTATCTCGCATAACCAATACATAAATCCAGCCACCTTCCATGGCGTCAGTAGCATGAGGATGAAGAAGACATCACATGGCCGTAAACAGATTGAAATCAAGAAAATCGAAAAGACAAGTAGGCGTCAAGTAACCTTCTCCAAACGCCGCTCTAGGCTCTTTAAGAAAGCTGCTGAATTTTGTGTTCTGACGGGTGCGGAAATAGGAATCATTGTCCAATCACCCGGTGGTCGTATTATTAGTTTTGGTAATCCCAATGTTAAGAAAATAATTGCCTGCTGCCAAAACACCGACACCAACACCAACACCAACACCAACACCAACACCAATGATGAGTCCAAAAATAAGGCACCACCTTTGAAAGAGTTTAACCAACATTATTTGGAGGTTTCTAAGGAGTTGGAGATGGAGAAGAGGCGTCAAGAATTGATTGATGAATCAAAGATGCTGAACTCTAATGGGCTACCATGGTACAAGGAAAACATTGAAGATATAAAGGAAGAGGAACTTGAACAATATCTGTCGGCTATGGTCGAATTAAGGAGGAAAGTTTTACTACGTGTGGATGACCTTTACAGTGCTAGTTTTGGTGGTGGAAACAATCTTCAAAATTTGAATTTTGGAAATCTTCTGTATTTGAATTTTGGTGATGGAAACTGATACACAGGTTATTTGTGAATTCCAGGATCGAAATATTATGAACAATATTTACAAGAATTGATTCTATATTAAAACATAATTCGTTACATTGTTATTGAGACACACTTTACAGCGTTTACATTCGACTCTATTTATAAGGTTCTAATTGAACCATCATGACTGTTCATGAATCGGTATAACCGAATCATAACTACCTTTAACTACCATAACTAACTTTAACCGCTATTCAGTTATAAACTAACTAACTAACAAGTTCAGTCCCTTGGCATTCATTTGCTGTACTTTGAACCTTATCCAACAAGACTTATGCAATTAAAAGTCCAACATTTCCCCCCTAATTGTTTAAGTCTTGTTCTTCGAATCTTCACGCCTTTCTACGCGTTCTCTTCCTTTCTTGTCGACTTCGATTCTGTCCACAAACGAGTTCCTTCTTTTTCTTTCCGGTGTTACTAACTTGTTCCTCACGTTGGTGTTTCCTTTTGTGTGTCAACTTTAATTCATCTTCCTCAAACCGTGCCCTAGAACTTCTTGTTCTCGGTTTTCTTCTAAACAGTCAAATAATGTTTTCGTTGTTGTTGTTTCTTTTATCTTGAATTCCAAGTCTCTTTCCACACAAAATACTTGAATACTTCTCTAGGTATCCTTCAAAAACAAACGAGTGTTTGTTTTTTTCTTTCGTTGTTGTTGTTGTTTTGTCATTTATCTCCAAAACGTTTTCATCAAGAACAATCCTTGATGTTCTTCTTCTTGGTATCCTTTCAACCGTATCCACAACAACCTTGAATATCTTTCGGTATTCTTTCTCCAAACAAACGAGTTGTTTATTTTTCTTCTTTCTCTCGTCGTTGTTGTTGCTTTGTAATTTATCACCAAAACCTTTTTCAACAATACTCCTTGATTTGTTCCACACCGTGTTCACAACGCTTAGAATACCCGTCGATATTCTTTCTTCTAAACAAACGATATGTTTGCTTTTGTTCGCTGCGTTGTTGTCGTTCTTATATTGCCAAAAGTATTCTCCACAAAAATCCTTGATGCTTGTGTCCACAACGACCTTTACTTCTTGCGTTTGTCACGTGTATCCTTTTCCCTTTGTGTTTCTTTATTCAATCGGTTCTTCTACACAAAGTTTCTTTTTTACTTGACGTCGTATCCCCTTCCTTGTTGCGTTAATCAGCAACAAAGGTATCCTCTTCTTGTTGTCACGTTATTTCAGTCACCAACAAGGTACTCGTTAACAATATTGTTCCCTTCTCTTGTTTGTTGTCGCGTTTCCTGAATTCACAACAAAACAGTCCACCAATTTTGTTTGATGCTTACGTTTGCAACTTCAATCGATTTGTCTTCCTCTTCTCCTTTAAGAGTGGATTGAAGTCGTTGCTATCTTGCAACTCCTGTTGATTCTGATCGTGCACTATCTTCTTCCAACGTTCTTGGTGTCTCTTCCCTCCTAAGTCTTTTGATCTTCTTGATCAAAAAACTTGAATAAAAAATTCGTAATCTTGCAAACCCTTCGCACTTGATTGGTTTTTCCAGGTTTTGAACCTTTGGCTCTGATACCACTGATACACAGATTATTTGTGAATTCCAAGATCTAAATATTATGAACAAGATTTACAAGAATTGATTCTATATTAAACAACATAATCAGTTACATTGTTATTGAGACACACTTTACAACGTTTACATTTGACTCTATTTATAAGGTTCTGATTGAACCATCATGACTGTTCATGAATCGGTATAACCGAATCATAACTACCTTTAACTACCATAACTAACTTTACCCACTATTCGGTTATAAACTAACTAACTAACTAGTTTAGTCCCTTGGCTTTTGTTTTCTGTACTTTGAACCTTGTCCACAAGACTTATGCAATTAAAAGTCCAACAAAAACAATCTTCAAATTTTGAATTTTGAAGACAATATCCAGAATGTGAATTTTGGTGACAGAAACGATCTTCAGAATATGAATTTTGGAGACGGAAACAATCTTCAGGATTTAAATTTTGGAGATGGAAACAATCTTCAAAATTTGAATTTTGAAGACAATCTCCCGAATGTAAATTTTGGTGACAGAAACGATCTTCAGAATATGAATTTTGGTGATGGAAACAATCTCCATGATTTAAATTTTGGAGATGGAAACAATCTTCAAAATTTGAATTTTGTAAACAATCACCAGAATATGAATTTTGGTGACGGAAACGATCTTCAGAATACGATGATTGATACGACAAATGATATGGGCTTAGAAGGTCTCAATTTTAAATTTTGATAGTTAACTATTTGCTAGCTATCATTCATGCAAGTTTTATTGTTTTGAATTTTTTATTAACTGCGAAGTTGTTTTTGGTTTTGCTAGTTTATTAAGGGTTTCATGAACTAATATTATTGTTACATGAACGTTTGTCATTCTAGTTAATTAATCGGTATATGAACGTTTATCATTCTCGTTATTTACCACAAAGGTATATACTTACAACAACAAATAGATCATAATAATCTACAGATATACGAGGTGGTTTGCTAGATATTCGAGTTAATATTGTCTATACCTATTTTATTTTTGGATCATATATTTGGTCTTTTGTCAAAGGAAAAATCTTTAGAGACTCGTATCATCACCTCATTCTGGTTTTCAATAGCATCAGTAGAACACAATGTGACATCTAACAAGCTTGGCTCCTCGACCTGGTCCATACCCTCGGCGTACATGTAGCTAAGCTCTATTTCGTGATGACATGTAATGTCTCCACTCATGGGATACGTAGGTGAGGGTGCTCCATCAACATCACAGATCTCGTTATTCAAGTAACTCAATCTTGATGGGGAGGTTTGTTGGAGGCTGTCGGTACTTCTTGGATAATGACCTAGAAGGTGAATTGGAGACAAGTTGTGGACAGTTGATGGCGTGCTTGGCCTGCTTGACAAAGGGGCCCCTTGGCCTGATTTCTTGTTTTCTTTTATATGTTTTCTTGCAGTGTGGTGCCAGTTTTTCAGGGCAGTTGCAATTCTGTCGTTGAATATCGTTGGCCTCATTGTGGATCCCATCTACAATAACATAAAAATAACAGTTGAAAATCTATCATCGTCAATGAAATAGTATTTTGAGATATCAAATAGCGACACACTGATGAAGTTCACCTGTGTCACGAGGGCATATAGTGGAAGCGTTACGTAACTGCACAGGATCTGAATCAGAACTCTGCAGACTCACAATTATACAATTAGTATGTGTATCTATTAAGTAATTAACTAATAGCAACTATCATGTATAATACTATAATATGCATTTCAACTCCATTCTTTTATAATGAAATTCAAGTATATATGGAGACTCACCCCGTTGTGATTCTGATGATAAGATCCTCCATATGCTCATGAAAACAAGATTTTAATCCAAATTGATACTAAATAAGAAAGAAGAACAAGTTTAAAAACTTTCAGTATTATTTATAACTACCATTGTCCCTGAAAGCTGTTCCAAAAAAAAAAAAAAAAAAAAAAAAAAAAAAAAAAAACACCATTGTCCCTGAAAGACAGGTGTTTTCGTAGATAAATAAAAAAGACCGGGCATAAATTATAACTATCAAATAAGAATAACTTTTCAGCAATATAAAAGGTTGAAGAAAACTGAACTTTGATTTTACAATTTGCATAAGCTTACCGCAGTCCATGTAAAAAAGGCGAGCTGAAATGCATTCTGCAATTTTTTACAATGAAATACCATTAAAGCACACGTAAACGTTAATAAATAATAAACAGAATTGTAAAAAAAATTTCTTATATGATAATACATCTGATCCATTGAAAAGACACTAGGAAGAAGCTAGATGTTATAATAAGATAATACAATTCATATTTCCAGAGAATTAAAATAAAACGTCTTCTTCACGTTTGATGCAACTATTTAGTTACCTGAAACAAAACAAAGTTGAGGAGGTAGAGAAGAAGCCGGGGACGGTTGAACCAGAAGAGGTCGTCACCAGGTTCAACCACCGGTACACCCTTGATAACCTTTCCTCTGTCTTGGATTTTTAATCCCATTATTGTAACAATCTCTTGTAATTTGGTCCCAACCAGTAAAACAATCTATACATTTGATCAATGGGTAAGTATTAGTAGTAAATCAGCTAAAAACTTGTAGAATCATAATCAAAGGTATAAATTTGTGGCCTTGTGCCCTTGTGGGATAATCACATAAACCACATATTCAGATTGAAACTAGGTTTCTGATATATGTATAGCAACTCAAAATTACTTCTTACTTACAATCAAGGGGACAAAGGGTAACCATAAATAAGCAAACCATCCTGTCCACAAGAAAGAAACATTAGTCTAAGAATCTGTAGAAGAAATCCCGATGACATATGTAGGATAGAATTTAATTACAGTTTTTGAATTTTAAGTAAAAGATACACATTCACTCACCATGAGTATTTAAGAGCAAGAACGCCACAGCAAATAACCATATTGCGGGACTGAAATAAAAAGAAAAACAGTCAAGGTGATCAGGGATGTCATATTTTGAATACCTACCGGTGTTTTTATTCTGTTATTGAGCATACTGATCAAGAAATAGCACCTGATTCCCACAACCACCTTAAAATCTTCTTCAAGTGATCTATTGATGTATTTGGAAAAATCAAAGCTTGAGTGGGCATCTGCTGCCAAATGTGCCTACAGGAAACAAACAAAAATATAGAACTTGATAATGTTGGATGGTATAAGCAACATTTATGTTACAAAAATTTTTATAATATTATGAAACTGAAGTTATCATAGTCGGTCGTATTTAATGTAGACATATTTTGATTCAAACTCACAATGATGAATCCATGTCGCAATGTCAAGTAGTCAACTTTTGGCACTGATCTTACAAATTGTCTAAAGAAACAGACCTAAAATAGGTGAGCAAAAGATTAGCATAAGTTAACACAAATAGAAGATAGCTAGGAAGCAGTTACAGTTATAATTTTCGAAGCTAATGAGAAACATATCCACCTAATTGTATGGGTCGTATTATACAAGACATACGGACAGCAAGTACAGTATAGAGCAAGGACTTACAATCCAGAGTAGAATGGGAGATTTGCTCCAAAAACTCATGTGTCTTCTTCCAAAAGATGTGTCCCTTGCCAATCTGAATCTCTTTGAATCTATATGAGGCGTTATTAACATATGACATAATTAAAATATGTTGACCTAGCATGGCCAAACCCAGGCGATTCTTGAACATAATAAGAACACACAGGGGCATCGCTGATTTTGACAAAATATTTCAAAATTCCATCTTGCATGGGGAAAGAAATACAAATTACCATGAGAGGATTTATAAGCTGCTGTTTTTGGCTCCGTCTCCCACTGCTTCCAACTTCTCATCTACGCAACAGACACAAATACGCACATCGTTGATTATAAGGTTAGCTTCTTATTGCCAAAGGAGTTTCTTATGATAGAATGAATGTGTAGGTATATATGTTACCTTCAATCTACCTAAAGCGATAGTAAGAATGCTGTTAAGAACATGAGATACAGCCAACGCGAAGATGAATATATGAAGTTGGTGAACACCATCATAAGACATAAACGATACTTTTCCCTGCAAGTTAAAAAATGGAGGTAGATTTATTTTTGCATCATAAACACGATTATATTTGTAAAATGAATAATCGAACATTTTTCATTATCAAAAACCACTTAATTTAGCTGCTCAAGTTCTGTAGAGCTGACTTTAAATAAGCTTTAGATGATTTTTTTATGTCAAAATCAAAATATTTTAAGGTCAAAATTAAAAGATTTTTTTTTTGTCAAACTTAGTTTTCGGTTGAGAACAAATCTCCATTGGTATCACACCTTTTCTGCACATTTGTTGCTGTCACTGCTACTTCCTGCCAGCACACGACGGTCACCCATATCTGACCAGTGGAGGAGTCTTCGGCGTCTTCCTATTTCTCCATTATTTGAAGTTTCCTCACTCTGCTTGCTGCATGGATGCCAAGTCGATGCTATGCTTTCTGAAATACATATTTGTGTAATCGGTGTTGTTCCTACCGTCAGTAGCAACGATATGAATCCCATCAACATGAGTTCTACCACAAACACCAAATGAAAAAGAGGGAAAAAAAATGACCATTAGTAATTAATGTTATTTCAAGTTGTTACTGAAGCATACTTAAGAAACCAGCTAAATTCTTCTCAAACTAAGGAGATCATAATAAATGTGATACTATAGCATATTGAAATAAACGTATAGCATGGTACTCAAGCTAGCTCACCCATCATATGTATGCTTCTGTTAGATTGTCACATCTAAGTGGCCCATTAACCATAGAGTATTGCCGTGTTGGTTAAGTTAGTGAAAACACACATATATACGCAAGTTTATGACATTCAAAATTTCATTAGAGCTTAACCAAATATGTTACGATTTGGCATACCTGATTTGATCTTCTCTAGTGATTCAAAGAGAGCTCTTTTATGCTTCTTCAAAAACCACTGAATGACGAAAATAGCTTGAAATAAATAAAATATATGTAGCTAATTTAAAACCGAAGCTTGTAGACTTCTAAGCTTACTTGTTCAATCTTATGGAGGGAGCGTTCGACAACAATGGAGATTGCAATTAGCACAAAGCAAACAGTAGCCAAAGCCCATGTAGGCGTTTGTTCCAACGACCTGCCTGCACTTGCTCCTGCCATGATCAATCTTGGGTCTTGGTTTCAGATTCTTGAATGATCACACAAGGAGGCTACTGACACACAAATTTGGAGCTTGCAGGAATAATACTGAAATATTAATTTTTAATGTTAATACTCATTATGTTTGAAATGTTGAAAGATCAAATTAATAATGTGACATTATACTCATATCCCTCTCATAGATCGGTCCTTGGTCCCAACTCGATAATTAAACACCGGCATTGGTCCCAATCCGACAAGTGAACACAAGTCTAAGAATGTCGATTTTCAAACCTACTACTAAAAATTGCAAACTAAAGAATTAAACATGAATGTAATATAAGTTATATATACGACTTTCAGTTTAACAGATAGTTATGTTATTAATTATTGCAACATTCTTTTATTTACCATGTACACAAATATTTTTGGTTCTACTTTAAATGTATAGCTCGAAATTTTGGCATCTTAGATGTTGCATCAATCGGTTATTAGTTCAACGCAAAGCTAAGTAATGAAGACGATTTTTCAGGAAAAAAATTCGGAATATATAACTCGGCCTATATGCCTTTTAGTGTGAATAGATCTAGTAAGAAGAATTTGTGGTTGTGATTTTTTCTCATTCTTCTTATCTTAATTAAATTTTTCATTTGATCCTAAGTCGACATTTTATATAATATCTCGTTACAACAACGTGCAGTTTTATATGATCTCATTGTACTATTACAATTATTTTATAAGACACAAAATAAAACAACAACGTCAAACAATCAAAATCAACGTAAATTTTCTTCTAGCTCCTCTTTTTCAAATATTTTCTCCACCAAAATTGAAGGACCAATTGAAATTCAAGGTTTCCGCGTAGACTTTTGAGTGCTCTTTGAAAATATTCATAAGTTTCGACTTTCGATTCATATTCACAGAATAATTTAAAGTAATAAAATTCAAAACGAATTCCTTTTAAAGCTTTTTCATCTAACTGGTTCGGTACGTGTTTTTATGGGTATTTGTGTAAGCTTATTTTGGACTTGAGCTTATTTGTGAACAAGTAGATGTTTGATGAATAAGTGCATGAGGGCTGGTTATAGTAGTGACCACGATCACCACTCTCAATTCAGCGGCACACCAGCTTTTCAACATCACCAACATAGTATAATAAGACAACCAGAATCACCACAAAAATATACTCACTTAAACACAAATATACCCTATAATAAACTGACACACACAAAAATAAAACAAAAAAGAAATAGGTGTCAATCGAGTTGTGCAACCACAAAAATATACCCCACTTAAACACAAATATACCATATACTGTAATAAACTTACACACACAAATAAAACAAAAAAGAAATAGGTCGTCTGACCGATCGAGTTATGCAAAAAAATGGATTGTAACGCGTCGTTTCGGGTGAATGTTTTAGGGATGGATGCGTCTTGGGGGTGCCAACGAGGATGAAGATGTGTCATTGATCGTCTATTACATGCAGTCTAAGATCGATGATAATGTCTAGTACTGTTTAGTTTATCTTATGTCAAAAAGATGGGAAAAGCTGGCTAAAACTTATATATAAACCCGTAAATTACAAAAGATTGGCTAATCAAGGCCCTTCAGAAGATTTGCTTAAATAACGAAGTACAAGTTTCCTAAAGTTTTGTTATATTTGCTACTCCCTCTGACCCATTTTTATTTTCCTCGTTATTATTTTAACATAACGGCAATCTATAAGAAACACAAGAAATGGATTACAACATGTTTTTACAAACAATTTATTTTACGATGTATTAGGACAATTTTCTTTCATCATTTTCTATTTTCGTAAGCATTGAGTGTCCACATGTTAAACTCTAATCGAGTCTAAGTCCTTCGAATGTGATCCATAACATAGGTTCCTAGACATAATGACCCATGATTCTATAGGTCTGGAACATGTGCCATCACAATCAACGGATTTTAAACAAATATACAATCTTATTTTGGCTGTTGCTATTCGTGGCAATAAATTTGAATACGCGAATGTGAAAAGTGATAGTATAGAGTTTGACGGATTTAGACCATGGACCAAGTTTTATCCCAATCATATTAATTGAGCAAAGAAATTTGTAGTTTTGACATGGTTGATGGTCCAGGTTTACAATCGGGCCATGGATATGGTCCTCTTGCCAATTAATTAAAATTAAGACATCCAATGAGTTTACTCTAACGAGTTTGATACTTTTCATTCTAAATCAATCAAAACTCTTCACATATAATTTGTGTTGATCGACACCATTGTAACGAATTACAGTGTCCTAATTAATTTGTTGAACTTTATGCAAATCACACTCAACTAATTAATATTAGCAATTAGGGGTGTTCATGGTTCAGTTAATAAACCGAACCGAACCGAAAATAAACCGAACCGAACTTGTAACCGAACCGAATTTGTCAAAACCGAACTGAACAGAACTAAAAATTCGGTTTTCGGTTTGGATATGATTTTGGCTATCTGAACCGAAAACCGAATTTATATAAATATATATATTTATATTACTATATATTTATATAAAGATATTAAAATTTTGTCCTAATATAGAAAACACTTTTTATCCTTGAAATACTTATTTTTTCCAAAAATCTATATAATTAACTTTAAAAAAAATATATAAATGGTGTAATTCAAGTACAAATTTCGGTTTTTGGTTTTGACTCATAACGGAACCGAACTTCGGTTCGGTTCGGTTCGGTTTTCAGTTATTACTCAAAAAAAAATTTAACTGAACAACCCACCGAATAAACCGATTAACCGAGAACCAAACCGATAAACGCCCCTAATTAGCATCACATATTATTAGCATCACATATTATTATGGCCATAGCTAGAGTTATTATTCTATATGTACAGGCCTTTGGCCCAATTGCCATCCGAATATGCATGTAGGTATATATTCGGTCACAGCCTCAAGATCCTCTCCTAACAAACCCAAAATTTTTATTCGACCCTGCCAATTAGTCGCTTGTATTCTTTATGTTTTTCTTCTTTTATATTTTGTGTGCTTGTTTTGCATTAATCTAGTCATACCATCATAACGGGAAACACATCACTACCAAATCCACCAAACAACGGATTGATAAAGCATATTCAATCGCTAGTATCAAGGCGTGTATCCCCACACCCCTTAATGTAGACAAGCTAAACTACAATTTTTGGAGTGCATTGTATAAACGTTTTTGCAAAACATATGACGTGAATCATCACCTTGAAGCTCCCCGAACCTCTACAAGCACCATCACCATTGCCACTTCACTACTAGGCATTCCTAACTCATATACTATCCAGCCCAACATGGGATATTTTTATTTTCAATCACGCTTAGATTTACCTGCTCCAGTCCAGTCCGTTGAACAAACCCAATTCCCTCAGGCCCATATTGCCACTACCATGTTGAAACCCACGTATTTTTTTATATTATTTATTTATTTATTTATTTATTATTATTATTATTATTAATATTATTGAAAGGCAAAATCCCCATGATGATGATGATGATGATGATGATGACGGTGTATACGCCGTATAGGCCCTTGAGCCTACACACCCTGTAACATTGTATATGCCGTATACACCCTTGGTTGAATACGTCGTATACACTTGCACATCAGACTGTCCAATAATTTTCTATATTTAACCAAATCCGTAAAACTTTAAACTAAACAAACTTCTACAATACCATTTCAAACATATTACTAACATAACATAAAAGTTACAAGTAATCCTTAGATCCACATAATTCAAAAGTTGGTAAAAATGGCATTATGCCAAACACTCTTTAACTTTAACGTATATGCGGCACCAAGTTCTAGACATTAACTTCGTGTTCTGCGTTTTTGACAACTTAACATGACACAAAACGAGTGTTCTAGTCATATCTTGAGAGGGTTAGAGAAATGCTCAATACATCCGATTACCACCTATAGCTAACCTGCTAAATCCTTCCCTTTTTGCTTAGAATCTCTTGGCTCACCTATAAAACATGAAACGAAACAACGTAAGCATAAAGCTTAGTGAGGTAATGTAGAATAAGCTAAAAACATGGGATAATTACGTGCATAAGTATTGCTTCACATAACATGGCCATGACATGAACGGGAAGTGCTAATTAAATACTTATACTCTACATATGGATTCGTAACTAATTTAATCCTCAAAGAGGTCATAATACTCCAAACTTGTTTCCTACAAAGGGTCATGAGTGCCATTTAAAGGGTCATGAGTGCCATTTTGTAGTAATACTCCTTAAAGGACATCTAAGTTCCATTTACGAATCATAAGTGTCATTTATGCACTGATTCTCTGCAAATGGCGTCTAAGTTCCATTTATGGAACATAAGTGTCATTACGCACTAATTCTCTACAAAGGAAGTCTAAGTTCCATTTAAGGAACGTAGGTGCCATTTATGCACAAATTCAAGGAAGTCTAAGTTTCATTTATGCACTAATTCTTCCTTTGGCTAGTGTATTCCAAAGAGCTTGAAAGAGTTTTTTCTTTTTTTTTTTTTCTTTTTTTCTTCGGGTAAAATATTTGAAAATGGATTGCAAAAGATTCAATAGTTAATGAGGGTTTTGCGGATTAGACACATCTTATAACAAGACTTAAAGAGCATGAAGTTGGTTTAGAACATAGCCACTTGGTTTGACATGTGCATAGACTGAAAAAGAATGAAACAATTAATAAAGTGTCACATGAACAATTTGAGGGAGAGAGAGATCAATGGATGAAAGTTCTGTTAAGAATAATTTCAATTGCAAAAAGAGCATGTGCGTCGTATCACGAGTGATGAAATTCATATTCATTTCTTGGGCATTCTATACAAAATGAGTTAATACAATTACTTGCTCGTTGAATTAGATCACAAGTTATTCAAAAAATAAATCAAGCTAAGTATTTCTCTGTAATACTTGATTGTACCCCAGATACAAGTCATCAAGAACAAATGCCTATGATATGTAAATGTAACATCTACATGTGTTACAGTTAGGCAATCCTCTTTCGGATTTTTGAGTGTAGATGCTACGACTGGTCAAGGAGTTTTTGATGTTACACATGATGAACTAAAGTGTCTAGATACTGGTATTGACGATATGTGTAGTCAGGGGTATAATAATGGATCTAATATGAAAGGAAAGCATCGGGGAATACAACACAAATTTTAAGATATAAATCCTAGAGCTTTTTACACTCCATGTGGTTGCCATAGCCTTAATCCAACATTGTGTGACATCACTAGCTCTTGTGGCGAAGCTATAGACTTTTTTGGAGTTATACAACATATTTACACTATGTTTGCCAATTCTTTCAAAGGTGGTTAATTTTGAAAAATACTGTTAAAGGGTTAACTCTCAAGTCATTGTCCATAACCTGTTGGGAAAGTCGTGTGGAGAGCGTGAAAGCTATTAGATTTCAACTTTTAGAAATAAGAGAAGCTTAGTTGAAAAAGACAATGACTCTAAGATCAAAAGCCAAAATCTTTAGCAACAAATGAGCTTGGCGAATTTGAGCTTTTAGTATCAACCGTCATTTGTTTTGACATATTATTTGCCGTCAATTTGGTGAGCAAGAAGTTATGATCTGATGATATGCTTATAGAGGTTGCTCTTAAAGAAGTTGAAGGGCTACTTTCACTCTTCGTGGAGTTTAGAGACACGAGTTTCTATAAAGAGGTTAATGTTGCTAAGGAAATTGCTATGAAATGGATGGTGATCCAGTATTTCATCAAAATCGCATAATTCATAGAAAAACACAATTTGATGAGAATTTCGTGCATCAAGATACCTCATATCTCGTCGAAGTGTCATTTAAGGTCCAATATTTCCTATGCATTTTTTATCAAGCACTTGTTTCTCTAAGAACACGATTCGAGCAATAAAAAGAGTATGAAAAAGTTTTTGGCTTTGTATTCACTTCTCGCAAGTTGAATTCCTTTGATGACAAATCTTAAGTCCCATTGTAGTAATCTTGAAGCTGCACTCAAGAATAGTGAATGATATGATGTTGACGCAAAAGATCTTTTTGTGGAATTGAGGTTGCTTAATAACTATTTGCCTAACAAAAATCTGAGACCTTTTGATATTCTGAATTTTCTTAAAGAACATAACTTTTTCCCTAATGCAATGATTGCGTATAGAGTATTGCTCATTATCCCGTTACAATGTCACAGAGAGACCCAAAATTTAGGGACGGCCTGACGGTGAAAGTAATGAGTGCTCTTTCATTCTCTTTGATGCTTTTCCATTGTTCCATTGTAGCAAAGGTGCTGCTAAATGACAATGTTTGCATGTAGAATAAAACTTGAGGTACTTGAAACCAACAGAAAACTCCATGAACATCCCCAAAACATTAAGTGGAAGATTGAGCAGGTGCGATTCATCCTCATCACCATTTACTGATCTTCCAATTATATCAACATCCTTGTCATTTTCTTGTTTAGAATCAGCATCACCACTTTCTAACCTACAATAAAGTATGATTTAAAATAATAATAATAATAATAATAATAATAATAATAATAATAATAATAATAATAATAATAATAATAATAATAATAATAATAATAATAATAATAATAATCTTTTATATAATAAAACAAAACCCCTATTGGAATTTTTCATTTCAAAAAAAATCAATTCATTCCTTATTAGGTAATTTTTTTTTAATTATTATTATTTTTTTAAGCATATTTAATTTTAAAAAACTTAAACACTTCCTTATTTGGCAATAGTGTTTATAAATTCGTTTTTTCTAGAAAATTTGAGTTCAAAAATATATGTGTTAAAAATATTAAAAAAGAAAACTTTAAAAACATGGGGTTGATTTAGAAAACCATAGGGGTCAAATCTAAACTTTACAAAAACAAAACCACATAACAGTTCCACACACCTATTCACAGCTCCAACCCAATAACCCAATATTTTGATTCGAACCCTAACTCTAAAATTGGGCGATTGAAAACAAATTAAAGAAAGCATGTTTCAAATTAGTATTCTTTTACAATATGGAAGAACGAAAACTCTTTTAGTGGCCTAAAGGTATGATTTTTAATTTTTTTTATATGAGGCTTTTAGCTATATTCTAAAAGGGTTTGTGATCTTACCATTTATTTTGTTCCAGTTTGGGGAAAAATTAGGGTTTGATTAAAGCTCTAATTTGATTAATAATGATGGCAATGAAGAAGACTAATGAGTAAGAGGTTGGTGGTTCTGAATTAGTTATAAAATCTACACAGGTATATACATGTATGGTTTTGTATTTAATTTTATGATTTTTAGGGTTTTGCTCTAATTATTTGTTTTATCCCTTGTGAGTTTAATTTTTGATCTGTGTATAATATATGTATTTGTGTTTGGTTTATCCCTTGAACTGGTAGTTGATATGCCTGAGAATGTAACACCAACCAAGATTGCTGTACAATTTTCATGAACATGCTCAAATAGATCCTGCAAGATAACATTAAACAAGTATATATGCCCTGGTTCCAAAAAAAAAAAAAAAAAAAAAAAAAAAAAAAACCCAACAAGTTTCTTTATAATTATATTCTTATGCTCTTTGATCCACCAATCCAAATACCAAAATTTTTCACCTCCTTGAGATAGCTATATAGGGCATTAGGTTTATTAGTTACGGTGGTTTAGCGCTTTGAGCCGTCATTAAACAATAAGTTTTTGGAAATCTTGGTTTCAAAAATGTTTTTAAAAGTACAATGGGACTCAAGTGTGTGATATGTTATGTCTAATCAGCTAAACTTTTCATATGTATAAATTATAATTGGATAAGTCAAATAACATAACCTTTAAAATGGGTAAAACAATACTAAATCATCTCTTCACTTTTAGGAATGGTTTGACCAACTTATTGGTTATCTGATTGGTTTTCTTGATCACTTCCAAATATGAGTTGTGGAGGCAATAGTTATTAATAGTGTTTAGATGAACGAGAATTTACAATGTAACATAAAGAGCAAGGGGAAAGAACCACTATCCCGATTTTTCTATGTACTTTTTCTATTTCATGGCCAAGTGTCGGTCAGTAAACTTCTTAGGGTTATATTATTTATTAAAATTTAGACGAGTTGTTCCTGGTTTCTATCCACATTATAATCACAAAAATATGAAATAGGATATATATACTTTCTGTAATATCGGTCTCTAAATAGTGAAGAAAGATCAAAATAGGATTAGGAGTTGTTTGATTGATAGTAAGGTTTCTAAAAGTTTGATTGCTGATGGTTTTAAAGAGAGTAAGAGACTCATGTTGAAAAGTTTTATGGTTTTTTTTGTTGTGTGATTGGGCTTATGTTTATGTTTTAAAGGTCTTATGTTTATGTTTTAAAGGTCCTGAGATTGGTTTATGTTTGTATGATCTACGGATGTGGAATTATTGTACTATGGTATTAGAGTAGATGTAGATTAGTTTATGTTAATATTGGATCATTGTTTATTATAGGACTTTCCGAAATTCATCACTAGGTTTTCTTCTTCTTCTATGTAGGTATGACAATCAGAATTACTCCTCTTTGTAGCTATGTTTGTGGGGTTTTGGAACAACAATATGTAACAAATTAAACTAATTTGTTTGTGAGTACCTTAATGATACATTTAAATACATATGAAAGCAAATCAATTCAGGTTGACTATTATTGATAAACTCGCCGAATGGGTCGAAAATAGCATAGAGTTACCTGTTTTGGCCTGCTGATTTTTACACCAACATGGTTAGTATATAAAGTTCATGTTTACATCTTTCATTGGTACTATATTTGCAGACAGAGAGAAATCAGAAACACATGGGAATGGTAATGTGCGCTACGTACTTGAGTTACTTTTACAAGCATTTATAGATAATTGGAAACATGTACTCTAAACATGTTTATGATTTATTCGGGTGCATAAGTCTTTTAATTTTCAGGTATGTGAGATCAAATATGTACTCTAAAGGCGAATCTCTTCCGTTCTCGATATCGAAACACTATCGCGATATCCGTAGGTTTCCCATCTGACTCACTAACCAAGGAAGAAGTAGAAGCTAATGTAGTTAAGAAAATAGGTGATTCTGAACAAGCTAACTATGTAGTTATTAGGAACCATATCTTAGCTAGGTGGAGGTTAAATGTCGATGTTTGGTTGACTAAAGAACAAGCGTTCGAGACGATTAAACCCGAGTATAAGGACTTAGTTGATTCGGCTTATAACTTTTTATTAGTACATGGGTATATTAATTTTGGGTTATCTGAAGTTGTTAAGTCTGTTAAAATGATAGGGAATGAGGGTGGGAGTAGTGGGACTAGAGGGGATGTTGTTGTGATAGGGGCGGGTTTAGCGGGATTGGTTGCGGCTAGACAGTTGATTTATCTAGGGTTTAGGGTTGTTGTGTTGGAAGGGAGGGCGCGTGCGGTTGGATGTGTATGGACTAAGAAAATGACGGGTGGGGAGTGTGTGGCTGCTGCAGATTTAGGTGGGAGCGTGTTGACGGGGATTAATGGGAATTCGTTAGGTGTGTTGGCTAGGCAGTTAGAGTGTCCGTTACATAAGGTTAGGGATGTGTGTCCGCTTCATTTGCTGAATGGAGTAGTATGAATCCGGAGATTGATTCCAAGGTTGAAGTGGTGTTTAATAAGTTGCTTGATAGGGTTTGTAAGCTGAGGCAGGCGATGATGGAGAGCGAAGTCGATTGATGTTCCTTTAGGTACGGGTTTAGAGGCGTTTAGGTATATTTATAAATTAGCGGAAGATCCTCAGGAGAAGATGTTGTTGGATTCGCATTTGGCAAATTTGGAGTATGCGAATGCTACTTTGATGTCAAATTTTTCTATGGTGTTTTGGGATCAAGATGATCCGTTTAAGATGGGTGGTGATCATTGTTTTATACCAGGAGGTAATGATACTTTTATTAGAAGAAATCGATTATATTCATACCCGATCTTCCTCAAAGGAAGAAAGACGTGATAGAAAGATTAGGTTTTGGGTTATTAAACAAAGTTGCAATATTGTTTCCTTATGATTTTTGTGGAGGTGAAATCGACACATTTGGGCATTTATCAGATCAATCAAGTATGAGAGGTGAATTCTTTTTGTTCTATAGTTACTCGTCTGTATCAGGTTGGCCACTCCTTGTGGCTTTAGTGGCGGGTGAAGCTGCAATTAAGTTTGAAAAAAAGTCGCCTGTGGAATCGGTCGAGAGAGTTATGGAGATTCTGAAGGTGATTTTTAATCCAAAAGGTATTGCTGTGCCTGAACCGCTTCAGGCGATTTGTACTCGGTGGGTCCAAAATCAGTTCTCTCACGGGTCTTATTCATATGTTGGAATTGGTGCATCGGGTAATGATTATGATATACTTGTGGAAAGTATCGGAAATGGGAGAGTTTTCTTTGTTGGTGAAGCAACGAATAAACAGTATCCAACAACAATGCACAGAGCTTTTCTTAGTGGGTTGAGAGAGGCAGCAAATATGTTTGAGAATCGATGCGGTATCTTAAAAGTAGAGAAACATTGTGGCACTTGAGTTTGGAAAATGTGTCTAGGAGTTCGAATAGCCGTTAAGGTCTCAAGTTTTGTGCTATGGTTTTATGCATTGTTGTGCAGTGGTTTTATTTGCTACACATGTCTTAGCTAAAGCTTGAACCTAAAACCCCTTTGTTAAGGGGCCATACATATAACACTAGGCTAAATGCCCATTGGTAAATCTTATAAAATTTATTAGTTATTGCTTGATTCACATAGTTTCTGGTTATTATCAGGTAGCCCCATGTTGGAGAAACCATCATGCTTCCTACTTGCTTTATTGAGAGCTCTATAAAGATCACTTTTTTCCGTCAGCTACTGAAGTTAATGGTCCAAACTATCACAGGTAAGATAATTATTTTCATGTTATTCGTAACTATAAAGTATGATCTTTTTATGCAGAAAAATAAACTAATATCATCACAGAAACATAGTGTTATCACCTCAAACTTGGGTTCATTTTGCATGTGGCACAATGAGGTCGAGTGGGTATGTAACGGGTCAAACACGCTCATGTTGAAAATAGTCATTTTAATGCACAATGAGCAAGTCGGGTGGGTATTAATCAAGTTTTGTTTATCGTTTTGTTCTTAAGGGGTGTTTTGGGTACACTGATATAAACGGCATAATCTTTTTGTTTTTAATGCACAATGAGCCAGGTCGGGTAGGTATTAATCAAGTTATGTGTGGGTATTAATCAAGTTATGTTTATCGTTTTGTTCTTAAGGGGTGTTTGGAGTACACTAATTTAAACAACATAACCTTTTTTTGTTACTAAAATAGGTTATTAGCTGATGCATGCATTGTTGATTAACCTTCAATCAAATATATTGCAGGAAAGAACCCGTTGCATGATAATTTTAACCATGTTATAAACTTAAAGAGCTAAAAACTCTCTTCCATGTGGGTACAAAAAGTAAAAGTGTGATTTCCGTATACCAACAAAGGAGTTCAATTCACTTATATCTTGAATCATCCTTTTACAATTGGTTTGTTACATATCTTTTTATTGTTTATTGTGAGAACTAAAGCCCAAAATTACTGACCCATACTGATAATTAGTTATGATGTTACATTTGTCTGAACTATGCTCATATGCCTAATATTTCCATTTCTTTTGAGCCTATCTTCATTTTATGTTGCAGGTAGGATAATAATGGGTGCCCACAGGGTTAGGATTGTTATTGCTTCTTTTAGATTCTACTAAGCAAATAACATATATGTTTATGTTGTTTTCTTTGTATTGTAAAACATTTTTTTTTCTTTGCTAGATAACCAAGGGATAAGTGGACAATTGTGATTGGGGTCATTGATACTCCTGCCACAAAGGTTCACAAGTTACTCATATCAGTTTTGGACTTTTGGTAGATATATTAACATTTCTTTAGCTTTTAAGTCTAAAACTCTCTTTATCTGTTCACATTCTAGGTTGGGTTCGCCATGATTGGAGTCGAATATTCCTATCATGGTCTCTTAGGCTGTGATTGAGTTTATGACTTTCATCTTTTCTATGCAGGTGAGAGTCCTTAAGTTTATGCGTCCTTCTATTTCTATATTACTATCAGGTGTGAATATGCTTTCAAAAAAGTGTACTCGGGTTATGCTTAAAAGATAATAAAAAGCACGCTAAAAACCCTCTTAATGTGCTTACAATTAAAGAATTGGAGTAAAAATCATGAAACGTTCATGTACTTTATTTGAGTTTGGACTTGAAGTATCACCAAGGATACTATAATCTTAGAATCATTGATATCATGTTAAATGTTTCATACAAAATTTCCTTATTCATGTATTCATTTGAGCAAGGTAACATATAGTTGATTAAATTACGCTTATTTCATTATTTTTGTTATTTATGGCTATGTAAAACAAGTTAGAATTTACCATTTCACAGTTACTTTCAAATATACCAAATCACATAATATACCTTTGCATAATTGTGTAATTTATTACTAGTATTCTTTAAAATTTTATGAACTAAATGTTAATTTGATGAAGGTACAACATACAAGTGGGAGTTCTCCTTTATACATGACAAACAGAAAGGAAATTGTGCAAGGATGATTTTGGGCATGTATATGTTGGCATGAGTAGGATGGGTAGGATGGGACCTAATGCAGCTGAGGTATTTTAACAAAGTACTAATTGCATTGATGTATTGTGATGAATTATCATGTATTTGTGCTTCATTATTGAGTTTTTTTTACACTTTTTATAGGAAATGTTTTTGAGCACCGTCATAGCAAAGGTTGCAACTATGGGTCTCTATATGAGCAGCAAGTGCACAGGTGTGTATCATACTTTTATTGTTTGGAATCATGAATTCTTCTCATAGTACGTATGGTTAGCCGCTTTACATTTTATGATCTAATGTGTGGATTTTCTAACCCAAAAGCACAATGAATGGATCTTACGGAATTCCGTATGTTCACTACAAGGGCAATTTCTTCTTATTTTTCTCAAATTATGTTATTGGATGTGGCTGTTCATACATATTTCCTATACAGGGGCATGTTACCTACTATTGGACAACATGTTTTGTCCCTTAAGTGACTATCTTGGAGCCGATTTCCAGAAATCTACGGTTAGTTTTTTTTGCGAGCTCTGATTGACATGCTGAAAGTTATTTCTATTTATGCAACTTTATTATTATGTTTAAGATTTGATCATGTCGCTTCATCGTTGTAATCAATCTTTATATACCATTTTCGTTTTTAAAATATTTTATTTTTCGGGTCGTTAATGAAGTTCTCCTTCAGGATGTCGGGAGGTGCGGTGGCTTGCATTTCTGTTTAGCCAATATCCATTCTTGAAAAGCTTCATCAAAGGGGGTCAGACTTATTGACATTGTATGGTTCTTACTTTTTTAGATATGAGAAGAAGTTAAATCTTTTGTAGCTGTGTCATAAATCTTCAAGGTAATGGATTGGGTTTGGTAACTCATAAGCTAAATTATGAAGATTTTCTTATGTTAGTTTGCATATAATATGAAAGCTATGCTTCTTTCTTAAGGTTTTTATGTATTTTTTTAAGGCTGCTATAAAGAGACTAAAGTGGAAATCTTTTATCGCTTTTGACGTGTTTGATTTTTAATCCTAAAAGGTTTAGCTCAGCTTAGACATAATTATAAACCTTTATTTTGATTTATTAGATTAAATTTTTTGAGTTTTTGGTTTTTTGTTTTCGTTTGTTATGATTATTTGTGTTGTTATTTCCATAGGGAGGCGATGATGATTATAGATTTATAGGTATGGTTGCAAGGGTTATGTTTATTTTTAGATTCATTATTGATTGAAATAGATGGGTATGATTACTGCACGTGGAGGCAGAAAATGTTGAGAACGACATAGGGGTGATTAAACAGATCGAGCGATACAGTGGTACGCCCCTAAATGATTCTGAATTTGATTATGTAATGCACAATAATGTTCACCTTAAGTATTACTGCTTCGAAGTAAATTTTACAACCAAATACTATATCATACCACCGTTTTATTAGAAATATCTACGTGATCATTTTCAAAAATCACGGCTAAACACCCCTTTAGAGATCACAATCATATAGATCAATGTTTGGTCTATTTCATAAATGAATTTACTAAAATGAAATTTCTACTTTCAGTAGCTCGGAATGAACGATATATAAGGAGCTTCTGGATACTTTGGGTCTTATAACGCTCTGAAGACAAGCCATTCTTATGGTCCTAGAGGCCACACAGGTATAAAAATTGTATTTTTAGGGTGATTAGCACTCAAAATAAAGTAATACAGGAATCAATATGCAACCGTTGAAGTGACTGATATGAAGGCTCACCTTCTCAAGTATCCCGTAGAAGTTGATCGCGTCTGTCAGTTGAAGCCTCTTCCTGGTTGTCCAAATTTACCAGATATGGGTGGCAGCATAGTGGCATTTTTGTGGACATTCAAAAAGACCTCACCATTTGATATTAGATGTATCTGATATGGATTTTTGGTCGATTTAATCAGGCCTGGTATCATGTTACCATCATTTATCGTATATATATGTTTTGTTTTTACAATCATGTTTTTGAAGAAACACGATGCAAGTTGTTACAAATTTGGTTAAAAGCACATCCTTTTTAAAAGTAGAAAATCAACACTTACTTTTTTTGGTGATAGCTTTGATGAATGATGATTGTCATGGAGCAACTCTTATTCTTATTGTTTACAGACTTAGGATCAAATGAGAAAAAACCTTAAAATAAGAAGGATGAGAAATAGCTATAACTATATATTAGAGATGCATCGATTTGAATTAGATACATCTTTAATCTTTTAGATGCACCATATATATTTTTTAGCTAAAAATTAGATGCATATACGTATATTAGATGCATTAATTCAGGTTAGAAGAATCATATGTATTTTTCGTCCTCTACGGGTCTAATTTGTTGTTAGTACTACTTTGCATTTTTTTTCACTTTAAAATCACTTTCGAAACTAATTGGGATGCATATAAATGAATAGAGATGCATCTAATTCAAGTCGATGCATCTCAAATATGTGGTTATAGCTATTTCTCATTCTTCTCATTTCAAGTTTTCTTCTCACTGGATCCTTAAATTGTATTATTTCAATAGATAGTGTGAGAGTATAGGAAATCAATTTCATATAATATTTCTTTACCACATTTTTATGTAATCGGATCCTATATAATACAATTGTTATCTATTATACACACCTAATTGTTCGAATAAATATGTTATGTCAAGATGACGAGATGTTGGTCTAACAAATCTACTTGATTTTGTTGTTGATGGAACTATGGATTATATCTCGACTGTGTAACCTTTTTGTGTTTCATCTCTCCACAAAAGAAAAAGTAAGAATTTAACAAGCCAATATCCATTTGTTAATATCAAATGCAAACAATGTACTCAATAATCATCAATAATGCAGATGATTTAAGTGGTTAATTAACATATGTTCACCACATATGCTAATAAGTACTGATTTCTTTTCAAATTGTTCATAAAAAGATATAACGTTTTATGTCTAACAAAAAATATTTACAACCTCGTGCGTGCAAAGTCATTATAACTACGACATAGTCGAGTTCTCTTCGGCGTATCATACAAAAATTAAAAACCATAAATAAAATGAAAATTTATTTGCTTTTTAATAAATAAAAATATTTATTTAAAAAATTAGAAAAAACCCCGCGCGTGCGCGAGTATTATAACTAGTAATAATAATAATAAAATCTCCTGCCAATAGTAAACATGTACTAAAAATTCGAATTTCTCTTTTGTTATTCTCGAAGAATCAAGAGAAGAATAAAATACGTGATGCTTAAGAGGGGGATGGCAACCAGTTAATTATACAATACAATACCAAAATACTATTTGCCCAAATATTAATATATCTTAAAAGAAAAAAGAAAAGAAAAAAATATATATATATATATTGTTTTTTTCTTTTAGCTTAGTCCATTTTGCCACCCATATTAAGTACTATAAATAACTAAAAGTCTAAAACCCAATACAATACCTGCATTCATATCCATGGAAGGGGCAACAATTTGAGGCATTCGACACCAACACAAAACTCCTTCATTTTGAAAACGCGAAATGGAAATTTGAGCTTGTGAGATTCAACCTCATGATTACGTACCCTTTACTGATCTTACAACTATCTCATCTTCCTTGTCGCCCTCTTTTTCTTGTTTACAATCAACATGAACTTGATCATCTTCTAACCTATACATAACATATGGTTTTCAAGAAACCATTTTCTAACTAAAGAAAAATAAATATATTAAAGCAAATAAGCAATAGAATACCTGGTCCATTCAGGCATTGCCCACGCTCATAGAGTCATAGGTGGTTTGTTCCTGCTTAACAAGGCATAGATAATAAGGACATGGTTTTATCTTTCACGTGGTATGAGTATACGGTCTTTCCTTTATCAGCAAGAATATGTATATAACCCCGAATTCTGATGAGGCAATTGAAGGACTGTAAAATAGTGGTGAATTGACAGTAAAGTCCACAGATAATATAGTGTTTCTGATGTCTCCTATTTCTTCCCACATTATATTATCCTTGTCCAGTTTATACACATGCACTGCAGCAATGGTTTTAAGCCCATCTTTGAATTACAATGGTAACAGTTCCATAGAAGATCCTTTTAGAGACATATAATGTCGACACAGCCAATTATGGTAGGATAAGTGAATTCCAAATTTGGCAATAAAGTAATCACAACTTCTCTGAATTTCTTCCTTTTACTATAATTAACCATAATAAAGTTAACATCTACGAGAAGTATGTTGCAACGAGTGTTGTCAGATGCTTTAATGTACGCGTATACTGTTCCATTGCAACAAGCTAAGTTAGGCAATGTAGCAAACCATCACAACCGATTATGATCCTTAATTGTTTAGCATATGTGCATTTGATCCATCTTAATTCTTTCTTTTTTACGTGTGTTCGGGAAGCATGAATCGCTCCCGAGCCTACAATACATAAAATTGGGTTTTTCGGCTTTCGTAAACAGAAGAACTGAATTGAGATGCTCGGGAGAGGCTGACAAACAATAATCTCCTAGATTATAATTTTTAGCATATGTGCATTTGATCCATCTTAATTCCGTTTTTTTTACGTGTGTTCAGGAAGCGTGAATCACTTCCGAGCCTACAATACATAAAATTGGATTTTTCGGCTCTCGTAAACAAAATAACTGAATTGAGATGCTCGGGAGAGGCTGACAAACAATAATCTCCGAGATTATAATCATAATCTCTTGATGATCCTTTATGATTCAAGGGAGGAAGATTGATGATCTTAGATGTAACTGTATTCCAAAGAGACCACTTGACGTCATGTTGGGTGGTCGGAGGAAAGAAGCACCCTACAGCCATGAAAACAACGTATTGGTACTAAGTTAGAGAGATGATTTCGTGTTCAACATACTACGTAATAATTTACGTTTATAATTCAATTTCTTAGAAACTTGACAGAAATCAATCATTTAACAAACAATTAATTAGTGGTTGTTGAGTAGTCAAGTTTAGCACCTGAAACATGCATGCATTATGTATACAATTAGACAATATTATACTCATTTCTAGAAACTTGACAGAAACCAATCATTTAACAAACAATTAATTAGTGGTTGTTGAGTAGTCAAGTTTAGCACCTGAAACATGCATTATGTAAACTATCTGACAATATTAAAGAAACACATCTCAATTTTGCTCAAAAGATACGATTGATACAATTTAGGATACAGCAATCACATAAAACAACTTGAAACATATAAAACAGGTAGGCAAACTTATTTCCCCTAATATAGAAATTATTTTTTAATACATATATATAGACAGTTGTTGAGATTGTAAACAACAACGAAATCTTTCATTCCACTGACATAATCCTCCACATGTCAGTCAGTGCAACTTCTAATGCTTTCGCTCTTTCATTTGCAAGTGAACCAGGTGATAACGCGGAAGATGTCAATCTAGCTCTCATCTTTGATAGATACAAAGATAGGTTCACAGCTTTTCCAAAAGAGAAAGGTTGGATGACGGAGGAACTTTACATGTATGAAGGTTTTTGGCACCAATCCATGAATGTAGTCTCCGTTGAAACTGTGATGGCCACACAAGACACTTTTCAAGCGCGTCCATCTGATATCTATTTGGCAACAATACCAAAATCCGGTACAACATGGCTTAAAGCACTTGCTTTTGCTATGGTGAACCGAAGTCAGTATAAAAATAAGTCTCTTTCGACTCACCCACTACAAAACTCTAACCCCCATAATTGTGTACCTTTTGCTGAGTGTGAAGTTTTAAGAACTAGCCCTACTTATGCTGATTCACATTGCCCACGTTTGTTTAATACCCATATGCCTTACACTTCGTTGCCTAAATCAATTGTTAATTCCGGCTGTCGTATAGTTTATATGTCTAGAAACCCCAAAGATCTTCTAGTCTCTTTGTTTCATTTTGCAAACAAGTTGAGAGGCAATAATTCTCGTGAGCTAATGACATTCAAGGAGGCGTTTGATATGTTTAGTAAAGGTGTAATACCAAGCGGACCTTTTTGGGATCATGTTAAAGGGTATTACAAGGTTAGTTTAGAACAACCAGAAAGGGTTCTATTTTTAACATACGAGGAAATGAAATTGGATCCAACAGGGAATGTAAAGTGTCTGGCAAAGTTCCTAGGCTGCCCTTTCACAGAAGAGGAAGAGGCCAAAGGCGTGGTTGAAGAGATTGTGAGCTTATGTAGTTTTGAAAACTTAAGTGAGGTTAATAAGCATGGCACTTTAAGTATAGGTATACCCAACCATGCTTTTTTTAGGGAAGGGAAAGTTGGAGACTGGATGAACCATCTCACACCTGAAATGAGTCAGATTTTGGATCAAATTACCAAAAAGGAGTTTCATGGTTTGGATTTAATTCTAAGTACTTGTCTGTGAAAGACGAATTCTTGTGTTCAAAATAAGGTTTCTGGTGTTCCAGAAGTATCCGATTATTGTAAGAAGTTTTAAATTGTTGTTATTGTATCTTATGAATGTGTGCTTTCTTTGGTATTTCGTTTTATATTGATCCACTTTGCAAGATACAAGGATCACAAGTAGACGACCAACTCAACTTCGTGTTGCAAATTATATCTTCTTCACAGGGTAAGAATTTCCCATGAAGTATTCCAGGTGCATGCTGGAATGGTTGTTTTGTTCTTTTGTTTGGGTCCTAGTCACTTTCATGGTGATCTAGTAGGTGTTTTCTCTGTGTTCTTTTCGCACCCGCTCGGGTGTTTGGGAGTGGTTTGTCTTGTATTTTTTTTCCTGATTTATCTTCTTGTATCCTGTTGTTTGTTTGTTCTTTAAAAAAATATCGATGCCTTTTCTAAAAGAAAATTTCTCATGATACATGGCATGATACATGGTGTAAAGATGGACCACTGAGTACTTTCATTACAACCAGAGAACTATATGATGCAAGGATGAGTAACTCTTGTAATGTAGCTGATTTGATTGTTTGGAATACAAAGTTTCCCAGGTTAAATCATGTTCAGGTTCCAATCATACAGAATTAGATAAGAGATGAGGCTATTTGGGTCAACAAAGATGGAAAAGCAGTCAACTTTGCTATCAAAAATGTTTGGAAGGATATGTGCTGCAATGAGCCTAAAGTTCCATGGAAGCCAGTGGTTTGGTTCTCGCAATGCATCCCTAGACATTCTTTTGTCTTATGGATGGCAGTTCAGGGCAAATTGTTAACTCAAGATAAAATTGCTAGATGGAAACCAAATGAAGTAATGAAATGTCCTTTATGTAATCAGTGCTCTGATTCACATAGCCATTTGTTCTGCACATGCTCCTATTCTAAATCAATTTGGGACGTATTACAAGGTTTGATGAACAAAAAGGTCTTTATTCTAAATCCATTTGTTCTGCATCACATCTAACGCCTTCATTAACTTACTGTAACTTTTTGTCAATTCGTACATGTCAGTATCATTCTCATCGTATTTAAGCAAACTCCAACTCAGATTATGTCCCTTTAACGAAATCACCTTCCCACGAATCTCCATAAGGCCCAAATATATTCGTTCACAATTATCTTTACAGAACCATTTAGCATCATCAGCAAACACTTCAAACCCTAACTTATTAATACAACTAATGTGAAACTGATGCTCACATTGTGCACACTTGATTAAATCATGATCTTTGCTATCTCCTTCCTTTGTTAAATTACAAGATTGACCCTGATGGCAAATCCGACACGCACAAGCAGGGCAAAACCATAATCTGATTCAGGAAAACACAATCCAATCCAATACAAGTTGAATGAAAGGAAGATGTGCACGAATCACATAACAATAACTCGCCTTCATCGTTACAAAATGAGCAATATTCATCATTAGTTACTTGTTACACTAGGTGATGATTTTGTGGATTTAACATCTGTAACCACTGATTTTATCGATTTAGCATCTGCTGGTAAAACACTGTTAAGCTGTAACTGAGTCTGGCAATCTAAAATCGACCTCTTATCGTCAAAAAATAAATTAGCAGCTGGTCTATGGTTCGTACTTCCAGCATGAGCTTCAAATCTTGTCAGCAAAAACATCTCATCACAACAATCACACTTAATCCCATCTTCATAAACCCGCCCTCTTGCCACAACTCTACCATCTTTTCTAATTAAATACGACACTCTTGAACCCCTCCACAATATTATTCTCAATCAACGACCCAAGAACACTCCGCTTTTTAGTACTAGAGACCTTAGCCTTTCATGCTACCTTCTTTCCCGTAACCATTAATCTTTTAACATCTTGAATCTGTTTCATCGGTCTATTACACAAAATTACCTCTCATTCTTAACTTTAGATTCAACAACACTCGAATCTTTACCACTTTTCTGATCAAGACATAAAGTTTCCGCATCTTTAATACGTATCTGTTTCTGCAGTCGATCCTCACACCAAAAAGACTCCAATTCCTTCATGGGTTTTTTACATACTTGAATCTTGGGACTACCCACATGATCAAAACTAGAAAGGACTCAGATTTTTTCTTGGATTTCTTAAATCCATCAATCTTGGAACCACCCATCTGATCAAAACTATCAAGATTGCGTTTCTTGGACCGATCTGATTCTTGATAGCACATTCACATGCAGTTCTCAACGACACATAAACTCTGCCATTAGGAGCTTTATATCTAAGCTCTCGAGTACCCGTTTTCTTAAACACATAAAAGAACGTCCACCCGATAGCTGCAAGATGATTTTTAGCTTTCATGATCAAGTTTTTAACGTGTGGATTGGTGCATCTTCCTGTTTGAACACTACATGAATAGTAGTTCATGATGGTTTAATTTGTGGGTTGTATTCAGGTGAGTAGTTTACATATGCCATTGAATCAAATACTGAAGATGCATGATGATTTGAGTTCATCATCATCATCATCATGATTATGAAGGTGATGATTAGGGTTTAAAGTAGCTAGGTTTATGATTATCAAGAATTGAATGCGAATGAATGAATGAATGGTTGGTCTGATATGATTTACTGTCGTAACTAATGTCGGTTAAGTAAAAATTTATTTACCCCTGAGGTTTTTAGAATGTGATGATAAAAGACAATTAAACGTTTTATGGAAACATTAGTGTTTTTTTTTAAACAATTAGATGAAAGTAATAAAGTTATACAGTAACAAATATATGGAAAGTTAATTAATGAGGAAATACGAACAAAGGCTAAGAGCACAAGGTGTAATGTCGCCGTTCTCCCTCGCCGTCTGAGTTGGCAAGCTCAATGGCGAGCCGTTGCTCGCCACCACACCAATTGCCCTTCGCCGTTGCTCGTTGTTGGTCACCTCCCCGTGGCTACGGCGAAGCAAAAAGGCTGACAACTTGCAGGTTTACGTTTGAGAAGATTTGGAAAGTGGGAAACATTACCGTTTGAACAACGGCTTTTTTTTTTTCCTCCTACCCTGTTTTACATAACACTATAAATACTAACCTTCTTCTTCCATTCTCTTCACTACATTCAACAATCTAAACTAAAAATTTATATACCTCTTCTCCTAAGCAAAAAAAAAATGTCTCAAAACCCGAACGAAGGAGGTTATTTCACGAACCTCCTAACGTCAAACCAACGTCAATACGGGGGAGCCTCAAACTCTTCTAGTCCCTCGTCTCAATGTCCAAACCCTTCACTGCCATACGGTTCGCAACCATTAAATCCGAATGACATTTACCGTAACCAACAATATGCGTTTCAACAAAGATTCGCAAGTCAACAACAATTCAATTCGTCGCCACAATTTTATAACCCGAATCAACCATCCACTTTTCCTCCATCACAACCACCACAAACGTCACAACCAAATCAAGGTACGTTTAAAGTACCTAAGGCAAGATCACCGCCCAAAGGCCGAGGAAAAAAAACCAAAGCCCAAAGAGGAAAAAACGTCGTAAATTTGGACGCGGACGATGACGATGACTTGGAAGAAGCTGCTCATACGCGTGTGCGAAAGTTGTGGTCAAAACAAGAAGAAACGATTCTTGCGGAAGCGTGGATAGAAGTTTCCCAAGACGAAAATCTGGGAAATGACAAAGAGAATGAATTTTTTTGGAACGAAATTCATGCACTTTTCAACGAGCGGACTACTGAAGCCCCACGAACCAAAAACATGCTATCCGGTAAATGGTCAAGGATCAATGCCGACTGCCAAAAATTCAACGCTATTTATAAACATTTAGAGCGTCGCAGTGGTGAAAATGATCATGATCATGTCGAGAATGCCAAAACGAACTTCTCACAACGTTTTGGACAGAGGGGTTTCACTTTGGTTCACGTTTGGGATATCCTGAAACGCTACCCGAAATGGGATGCTGAAGAACCTCTAGACATTACATGTCTTGAGGATATATTCGGGCCGGACAAATGACCTCGTCCCGAAAGAAACAACATGCGACCCGGAAAGAAACAAAAGTCGACGGAAACGTCGAGTGCGGCGAGTTCCGGGGGGAGTCAAACGAGTACTTTTTCAGGACAATTATCCGAAAAGTATAATCAAGCAAAAGACACTCAAACGGCTTGTTACGAGGCGCGGAGGAAGAGGGAGGAAAAGGCGTTCGAGAAAGAAGTTGCGGCGTTGGAATGGCAGGATATGCAGATGCTAATGCTCGATCCAAACACGGTTACTGACCCGGTTAGAGCTGAAGTAATTCGCAAGAGACAAGCAAAAATAACTCAGAAATACCAAAATCTCGACCGCGAAGATGACGAATAAAATGTTTAATTTTCGTATTAGTATCGTATTTTTTTTCGTATCGTATTTTCTTTTCCATATTGTATGCGTGTTTTTTTTTCTCGTATCGTATTTTTTTCCGTATTGTAACTTTTTTATTTGATGAAATAAAATTAGTATGTTTTGTTATTTTTTAGTATTTGTGAAAAGAATTTAATTTTTTTAATGAAATGAATAAAAAAATAAATGTATAAGAGGTGGGGCCCTAATGGGGAAGTTGAGGTTTGTTGTTTGGTGAGGGGGTTTGTTGTGGTTAGTTGAAGTTGAGGTGTTTGGTGATGTGGCAGGGGTGGGACCCGAATGGGGAGGCAAGCCTCCCCATCTACCCCTTGTGCTCTAATAGAATTTTGTTCCCAAAATAAGTGTTACTTTCGTACTAAACTAGTTATAATGGCCGCGCACGCGCGGGTTTTTTTTAATTTTTTTTTAATCATATATTTTTATTTATTAAAAAACAAATAATTTAATCTTTGTTTAGTTTGATTTATAATGTTTAATTATAGTTTTTGATTATTAAAGATAATTATTTAAAAATTTTAATATTATTGTTAATTGTATCTTATTTATATTTTTTGTATTTATCTATGGATAAATAAAAATTGTTACCTAATAAGAAAATAATCTTTTTTTAAAATAAAATTATTACGGAGTTCTAAATAAGGTATGATTTGATTTTTTTTAAAATGGAAAAATCACCACTTGAGGTTTTGTTTTATTATATAAAAAAAATTGAATGAAAAGGTTTAGCTCTTTAATTTGATTGGTTCGATCTGATGTCAAAACTTGAAACTTAAAGAACAAGTCTATGATATACTAAATTTGAATAAAAAGGTTTAACTCTTTAATTTGATCGTTTATGAACTTACTAGTCATTCAGATCCGTGCGTTGCACACGAGCTCTATCTAATTGGTCATAGTGTAATGTGTGGTATTTATTTTTGTCATTAGGTTTGAAAGTTGTGATGGTATCACAACTTTTGTAAGCATCGCATGAGTTTATGAATGAGTTTAATTAGTTGTTTGGTGACTTTTATATTTAGACCGAGTAATTCATACCCGCGCGATGCATACAGGCTTAATCTAAATGTTCGTTAGTGTATTGTTCAACACTAATTTTCGTCATTATATGGGCTGTATATAAGTATTCATAGCTTAATCTTTGACTTATTTTCGTCATTATATATCTAAATTGTGATGTTATCACACCTTTTCTAAGCATGACACGCATTTAAATAGTTTATTGACATTAAAATAGTATATGTAAAGAGACTTTTTTCAAGATGTTACATTTAAAAGAGTCTCTTCACATGTAATTTTTTAATATGTATAAGTTACATGCTAAATGTCAAAGGAAGGTTAAACAAATACGGTTCTTTCAAAATAAATGTAAACCTTATATAAAATCATAACAAAGTGATATTCTCTATGTTTTGAGATCTAACTTGTGACAATGAATTATCCTTTTGGTTTATCATATCAAATACGGTAACTTGAAATTACTATGCTTAGTTACTCGAACTTTATTTTATCCACAAACACCATTTAAGTTTCAATATTTTTTTATTGTTGTGAAAATCGGTCCAATATTGTTAGTATATTTAATTTGTAGCATATTGCATATATAAATATATTTGAAGACATCAATCTCAACATATAACTTTTCTACTCTTAACAACTAATATAACAATTTCATTTTGCCAAATTTGTTTGTCATTCTACAAATGAAACTAAAATCATATTAAGATAATCAATTAATCTCCATAGTGATATTAACACACCGCAAGATAAAAAACTACATTAAGAGCAAAAATATTAAAATGCACCAACAAAGTGTAGTAATAATTATTGACTAAAAATTGAATGTTCGTCCCATTATTCTTGTTTTTGTTGTTGTTCTTGTTGTTGTTGTTGTTGTCTTTGTCGTTGTTGTTCGTTGGCCTTTTGCATGTTTTGTTCTTGATACAATTTTTGTGACTTCTCGATCTCTTTCTTTAATGATTCTTGACGTGCTACAAAAAACAATTAGATATAGTTGATCGTTAGTAAGTTAAATACAATTAATCAATTTATTGCATTTTCGATCAAATTAAAAATGTCCGTGCATGTTTCACTTAATTGATAAGACAACGATGTGTAGGATCTCTTAAACCATTAGAGAAAATAATGTTACTACCAAACCTCCTAAGCGCCATCTTTATGTCCTACATTGTTACACACACAAAACACACGTGAAATTTACATGAAACAATATAAATCAATATGCTAACTAAGTAAGACGATATGATGCTTACTTTATCACCATAATAAGTTGTAACCCAATGTGCACGCGGTGTGGAGGAAGTTATGGTTTGTTGTGTGTGATTTTTGACGCATTATATAGTTGATAAAATATTTGTAACTCATGGACGGGAAAGTAAAAAGACTAACCACTAATTGGTGTGTTTAATTTATGCATTCATGGCACCAAACACTTCATCTCCTATGTACTTATACTTATGCATAACTATTAAATCAATGTACTAACAAATGAAGAATCCACATTTCACTTTCAATTCATGAGACATTTATTATTACCACTTACATTTATAAGGCTACTTAAGCTTTTAGTATACGAGACATGCAGAACCCGTGCTACGCACGGGCTAATAATCCAATTGTTAATCGTGTATTCTTTCTGTATATTGGCGAGTGTATACTTAATTATGGTTTAGTATATCATATGAAATGTTTTAACTTTCTTGTATAAAAATTGAAAGGTGTTTGATGTTGTTTTGGTTTTGTGGTGTTGTATTCTATATATGGGCTTTTGGTTATTAAGTTGTGATGGCTTTGTTTCTTTTGGCCTATTACTTATTTGCATGATAAAAAAATGGTTTTGTTTCTTTTGGTCTATTACTTATTTACTTAGCCCTACAATACTTGTCTATTAGATGGTTTTTGCATGATAATATGAAGCACACGGGGTTTATCTAATTTGTTATAGTTTAATGTGCGTTAAATATTTTCTTTATTAATTTTGTAAGTTAAAGTTTGTGTAATAATGTATATATAATAATGACACATAAACTGTATAAAAATCGTTACAAACCTTTTTAGCTTCATCTCATTTTAATGTACAACTAATTTTATTGAAAATTAACATTATAAAGTCTAACTAATATTAATAAATCTTATCAATAAACTCGATTCTAAATAGCTAACTAAATTAATATTAATTAACACATTATTAATAATTCCTAAAACCTTTGGACTCCACTATCATATCTTAAACATAATTTTTTTTTATTTACAAATGGGTTTGAGCAAAAATTATATACTTTTTCTTTTATATTCATTATTCAAGTTGCATGCTTACGTAAACTAATCATGCTAAAAAGTATCATTTAACCATTTAAATGTTGCTTTACATACATGCTCGTGCACATTTTCTTTAATCAATTCGCACATGTGAGCTACATCAATAGAAAATACACATAAATTACTTGTATATGAAAATGCATTAACATAATACATATATCTATATATATTACATTAGGTTAAATCATCAATTATTCTTGCAACCTTTTCAACTTCATCTCGATCCATAACCGAATTTTAATTGTATACTAATTACTAAATATCATGTGATAAATTTCAGCAAGCCTTGCACTTCCATCTCGATGTTGTATATACTTCACATTAAATGCACCAGTTTTGTTTTTCGATAAAAGTTTGAACTTTTGCTTATGTTTAAAACTCAACTTTTTTATTTGATATTACAATTTACAAACGGATTTAAGTCAAAATTATGTATTTTTTTTCCTTTCTATTAATTACTCAATGTGATATTTTTAATATGTCGTATTTTGCTATTATGGCAAAATCATTTAATTGGCGTAAATATTAGTTTCTCACTAATGATTCTACATATAGAAAAAGAAAACACTTTGCGATGCGCGACCCTTCTTCTTTTCAATAATAATTCAATTGCACACGATAAATTCATTCTAATATTTCTCAAAAAGCATTCGAAATGAACTACTTACATAAACTAATCAAGTTAAAAAGTATCATTTAACCATTTAAATGTTGCTTTACATACATGCTCGTGCACATTTTCTTGAATCAATTCGCACATGTGAGCTACATCAATAGAAAACGCACATAAATTACTTGTATATGAAAATGCATTAACATAATACATATATCTATATATATGCTTATCTATAACAATCACCTAAATATGTAAGAAACAAAGAAGATAGTTAGTATCTCAATCTTTGGTTCCATTTATCTGAGCATGCATGATCTTGTGTGATTTTCATGGTACCTGCATATGATAACTAAATTAAAAAAAAAAAAAAAAAAAAAAAAAAAAAAAAGACCAAGTTAATTACAAAGATCTAAAAGATGTTTGAATCATCTACAAAATGTTGCAAAAGATAATTTACATACCGCTACCAACAATCAAAGATCTAAAAGATGTGTGAATCATCTTCAAATGTACATACTAAATGTGATTTTTGCCGGTTTATATAGGCATGAATTAGGTTAAATCATTAATTATTCTTGCAACCTTTCGCAACCCTTACACTTCATCTAACCGACTTTTAATTATATACTAAATGTCAAGTGATCAATTCGGGTAACCCTTGCACTTCATCTAACTGACTTTTAATTCTATACTAAATGTCATGTGATCAATTCCGGCAACCCTTGCACTTCATCTCCTTTCATGATTGTATAGTTATTATGAGGCTGCATTGAATTCCGAGCATTATCTATCTTGTACTCTACGCAACTACTAAACGACTCCAACTTGTTTCTAACTCTAACAACTCTATCATCATAACTCCACATTAAATTTAGGGACTGAATCTTATAGTATTATAGATAAGATGATGTTAAAACTTGAAACTTAAAAGAACAAGTCTATGATTATGAAGTGTCCCAAATTAATTATTTGATTTTTATTTGTAGATTTATTCGGTATATGTATCATTATGGAATTTGTTCAGAATATATTTTAAAACCGGTGGATTTTTTTTTTTTTTTTTTTTTTTTTTTTTTTTTTTTTTTTGTTTTGTTTGTAATACAGAGTAGATTTTTTAACATTTCAAACATCATATGTTCATTTGTTGATTCTTAAGCTGAAACACAGTTTTTCACAAGCAGACAAGGAGATGTCTATTTCATTACCATATTAAAATTAATTTTTAATCTCATGTATATTTAATTGAAAAGGTTTTTTTTTTTTTTTTTTTTGAACGGCAAATTTATTATAGAAAAAACTAGCAAGGCGCTAGAAGTTTACAACAAAATAAGATTAGGGTTTTTAAGCCACTCAATCCAACTAAAACTAGTTTTGCTTCTAAACCGAATCCAAAAGAAAGAACGAGAAACAACTTCATCAAACATAATTGCCTTTGGAGGAATCTCTTGACCGAAAATCGTTCGGTTGCGCCAATTCCATATGTACCACCACACAATGTAGCATACACCTTCGAACGCCTGCTTTTGCTTCATCGGGAGCCGAATAGACAACAACCAATCCAACCAATCATCATAAGAATTAAGCTCCTTGTACTCCATATCCCACCATCGAGTGATCTTATGCATAATCTCACGAACTAATTGGCAAGAGAAGAATAAATGCCTAGATGATTCAACCGTCCTATCACACATAGGACATAATATAGACTCAATCTCCATACCTCTACGAGAAATATTGAATCTCGTAGGAAGACAATCGTTTTTAACTTTCCAAGCATGAACATTAATCTTGATTGGAACCGCCTTTATCCATCTTGTCTTTGAACTACCATTCGGAAGTAAAGTGTCGTCGATAAGTTTCCTAACCGAGGATACCGAGAACTCACCCGATCCATCAAAGGACCATGACCATCTATCTTTCGAATTACTTAGAATACACCCATCTGTCTTTTCCTTTAGCAACTCCAACTGAACCTGCTCTATTCCACCCCTAGGATTTCGACGAAGAGAAAAGTCCAACCCTCCATGAGACATTTTCAACGCAACCTCAATCCCTTTCATCGTTTCCAAAGCATAAATTCTAGGGGCCAAATCTTTAAAAGCAACATCACCACACCACTTAGTTTCCCAAAACGAAGTATTCATCCCATTACCCAATATCGGAGTAATATATCTGAGAAGATCAATACCATACAACTTCAATGAATCGATTTCCTGAATTATACTAATCCATATAGACATGTAGCTCAATTTAGCTTTCATACCAATTTTTCCACTTTCACCATGTAACGCTTTTATGACCCTAGCCCATAACGAATTCTTTTGGGTTATAAACCGCCACACCCATTTGAACAAGAGGGCCCTGTTAAGCGCGAATAAACTCGAAACCCCAAGACCTCCTGTATCCTTAGAAGCCATCACATTTCTCCATCTGACCCAACTTGATTTTCTCGAATTTATCTCCATGCCATTAAAAAACCGCGCCCGGATTGATTCCATACTCTGCAGCACCTTCATAGGCACTTTAAAAATGGACATATGATAAATAGGAATCGCGCCTAAAACCGATTTAAGGAGAGTCAATCTTCCTCCTATTGAGAGTGTCTTTAATTTCCATCTAGATAGCCGAGAAACCATACTATCAATGACCTCCTTCAAAGACTGAATTCGTGACATAAAATCTCCCACTCTAGATCCTAAGTATTTGAACGGCGTCTTAAGAACCACACATCCAATCTTGACCGCAGCCTGCTCCACTTTACAAGAGTCCACATATATCCCCATCAACTTACTCTTATTCATATTGATACGAAGGCCCGACGCACGATGAAAAATCTCCAACACACGGGTAATAGTTTCAATATTCGATTGGTTCCATTGCCCCATGAAAATAGCATCATCCGCATAAAACATATGAGATATCTATAAAGATGACCCCACCATAATCCCCTTAAATAAACCTGCGTCCACCACTCTTTGAAAAGGTTTAATGAATGAATTTAATTGAGATTATTATTATTTATTTATTTATTTATTTTATTTTATTTTTTTGCATTGTTAGTGGATTTCTAATAAAATTTAAGCAAATGTAAACGCTATTTCAATAAGTAATCACCTTTTTTGCAGAATTTAGAAAAATTAAGTGATTCCAAAAACACCCACTCGATATCCCTAGCAACAATAATCACTTGTGTCATTGTAATTTGTAACTAGATCTTAGTAAAAAAAAATAGTCAGTCAAATATCGCTCGAATTGACGTCTTTTTAGTAGTACATTGTTTCAATGTTAATATTATACACCGAATAATACAATATTTCTAAAAGCATAACCGCAATATTTATGTGACTTTTATTATGGTTGTATGAGAAGAAAAGTAAATAGAGTAGTGGTATATTTGAGCCTTTTAACTTGAAGTTTGTTTTAATGGAGAGTTTAACTTCTCAAGTTGATAGTAATTGGAAAGTTAAATTAAATTAAATTATACAAAAGTTATATTATCTCAATTAAATAAAATTCCCAATCTACTTATAACATTAATGAAGTGGATTATTGAGCAAGTCAAAAGTCAACTCATTGAATTTGGTGTAAAGTTTTTTTACCATTGTTTATGACGTTTTTTTACTAATTCACGCGATTTGAACTCACCGCCACACAAATTCAAACGGAGTAAAGCTCTTTCTTTTTAAGAAGTTGACGTGACCACTTTAAATTGTTTGCACCTAATAAGAATCACACATTTTATTGGTATTAGTCAAAAGGCTTTTACCACTAAACCACCATCGAGTGGTTTGTAAAGTTGAGTTATATTTAAAGGTAGGTGAGTAAAATTATTTGTTTTATTCAAAATAAACAAAAATAATGATTGAATATGTAGTATTACCAAACAATGTCTAAGTTGAAGTCACCCGTTAGAGTTCTCATGATCATTTTGTCCAAGCCTATTTTAGTGCGAATCTGATGTTTTTGGAAGAGACTTTCGAGGAAATGTTCCGAATGAGTTGAATGCTATTCACATTGATAGTTGAAGAAAGTCTTCATTCTGCATTCTTTCGTAATAATACTGATTGTACCGGAAGACAATACATTTCCTCGTTGATGAAGTGCACCTTCGCAATTCACTAATTAGCATACGGCACCGCTCCTGACACCCTTGATGAATATTTGCAAATGGGCCAAGAAACGTCTCGGCTATCTCTTGAAATTTTTTGTGCGTCTGTTATAGAAATTTTTGGAGCAGAGTATTTGCAAAAACCTACTATCACTGGTGTTGAAAAGCTATACGTGTTTCACGAACAAAAACACGGGTTTTCGGGAATGTTAGTAAGCCTTGATTGTACAGATTGGCCTGGTTTATATAAAGGGCAAAATTGCAGACGCGAACATGGTTCGAATCCATTTATTTTGCTGGAAGCTGTTGTGTCACAAGATTTATGGATATGGCATGCTTTCTTTGGTGTTTTTGGGGCGAACAACGACATCAACGTTATACATCAATCCCCTTTATTCAACGATCTCAAAAACGAAAAACATCATTGATTATGTTTGTGGCTAACGATTTAACTTATCCATGAGGATACTATCTTGTTGACGGGCTATATCCAGAACGGTCAACTTTGGTTAAGACGATAGGAGAACCAGGCATCGATTAACACAAGCGAATGTGGTATAAGCGAATGCAAGAAGCGGCAAGGAAAGATGTGGAACAGGCATTTGGTGTTCTAAAGAAGAAATGAGTTGTTAGCCAATCCGACGACCGTGTCATGAAGAAAAAAAATAAGGAATAAGATGTATACATGCATCATATTACATAATATGATTATAAAAGGCAAAGGGGAGGAGATATCTCCCGATTGACATCTGAAAGAAGTACATCAACCAGATGACGTCATACGATCTCAAGAACAAAGGCATAGAGTTATCAAACAAATCAATTCGGCACAACTCATGTAATGTTTTTAATTTAATGAATAAAAGTTTTAGTTTTTAATAAATAAAGAATGGCTTGAAATGTGGTGGTAATGTGGTATGACAATTATGGGTGAAATGTAAGAAGGAGTGATAGAAGGTAGAGAGAGAGAGAGAGAGAGAGAGAGAGAGAGAGAGAGAGAGAGAGAGAGAGAATGAAAAGTGTTGATTAAGAGCGTGTTTCTTTTGTTAGCTAAGAGAGTGTGTGGAATTCGCACCTATATGAGTCACTTATTGGGGAAGTCATTACAATTCATGTCTTGTAGATATAGGTCAACTAAGAGAAATAGTGGATCATACTTAGGAAAGAAAAAATATTAAATATGTTTGTGAACTCATTCTCTTAGCTAAAAAATAAATAAATAAATAAATAAAATAAATGTTTATTTTACAAAAAGAAATCTCCGGTTTAAAGACCATTTCTTTGTTTTACCGTATGGATACGTTTAAATAATCACACTATGATTGGTTTTTTTGTAATTTTGAACCTTTAAAGATCCTGTTTCGAAGTCATTTCTTATTATCTATTACTACATTTATTAATTTAAACCAAACATTGTAGAAAAATATGAGATGTTGTATAAACTTCTAAAAAGGTTACATATGTGAACATATTTTAGTGTTTTATGCTATGTCCAAGTATATTGTAAACATTATACAAGGATTATATTTGTAGTTTTCTATAAATTTTCAACAAGCAAATGTGAGCTTATATATCAACTATAGTTCAAGATTTCTGAAGATGAGTCGCTTTGATTATTTCTTCTTTGTCTTATCCTTTTTGAACAGCATTAATCTCTTGAGTTTTTTCATCGTTTAATATACATATTTTTGTTTACCATCTATTTCACGATGGCCGACCATATATTAATACCAGTCCCATGATCCTAAGTTGTCAAACTTGCTGGTAATATCTTCTTATTCGTCTCACACGTTCCCAGTACTTCATCATGTTCCATCTTCATCTCACTTGGTACCAGCACTTGAACAAGATCTTTCTTCATCACAGTCTGTCCCATCAATTCATTAGAACCAAGATGACCATACACTTTGAAAATTTTTTTTTGGTCAATTTGGTTTTTATTTCACAAAAATAAAATTTACATAGTGGTTGAAGGCAAACGAGCAACAAGCTGCACCGCTAGCTCTTTTTGTATTACAAAGTTAACTCTTTTGAAAACTACATTCGTGGATCTATGTGTCATAACATTACTGTTCATAACTCGTTAGACTCTGTTTAGTAGTTTCACCGCCTCAGGTGCAAGGAAATCAAATGTATCAAATGCAAAAGGAATAAACACGTGTTGATTTTCAATGCATGCTTTCTCATGTTTTGTCACTTTGCACAAAGCTGCTTTCAAAGCGGCATGTACAGCTGTAAAACCCCGACTACTCAACCCCACGAGAGGAGAAACCCCGGTCAGATCCACATAAGCATGTTTCCCCCCAACCCATCCAAAAACCAAAATGTCAGCCGGTCTCAATGTAGATCTTCTATCCGACGGATCCGTCAAAAAGTTCACAAGCGCTTCTTTCTTGGCGGAGATCCCGGCACGCCTACATACATAAAAAAGGACGTCTCTAACAAAATCATGTCTGTACTTGAAACCCAGAAGCTCTTTACAAAGAACCGCATGTTCCCCAAAGGAATCCAAACATGACTTGCGACAAACAGGGAATATCTCATCTACTGGAAATAATGGAATCATAAGGCGATACTTAAGGATAGCACAATGTTCCACCGGTGACATATGGGGATTGCTTTGAGAAAATTCTTTGATTTTGTCTGAGCGAGGTATTCGCTTAACAGATAAATCTGTGAATCGAATTTACTATTCGATGAAATGTTTTCAAAGCCTTAATCCATTTCCCTAAAAATACGTTGACATAAGACATCTATGGCTTTCATGTAACCTAATGTAAAATCCTGATAAATGAAGAAAAAAAATTCAACTAATGCAAATCATAAGCATAACATGTGATAATCAATACTATAGCTAAAACATATTTATGTGACCATAAAAATTGTCATCTTATACGAACAAAAGTAATCTAGAAAACTAATAAACAAATGACAAAAGCTAATCTACACACTTGAGTTGAATAAATAAAAACCATAGCAAATCATTTCATTAGCAATAGTAAGAACTTAATTGTAGATACACTGATACGTAACTAAGCACTTAATCGAATCATCAATTCAACACCTAGCGAACGAAAATCATCAATTCAACACCTAGCGAACGACAATTATGAATTCAAACCCTAACTATCGAGAATCATCAATACAACACTTAGCTAACGAAAACCATCAATTCAACACGTAGCTAACGAAAATCAACAATTCAACGCCTAGCCAACGATAGTTATAAATTCAAACCGTAGCTATCGAGAATCATCAATTCAACACCTAGCTAACAATAATCATCAATTCAGTAGCTAGCTAACAATAATTATGAATTCAAACCCTAACTGACAATAATCATTAATTTAAACTCTAATAATTGAGAATCATTTATTCTAACCTAATCAAAATATCAAACACTTCTTATATATGTTCATCATTTCATAACAATAAATTCATATCTGATAACAATTACTTAAACATATACAAAATTAAATTAAAACTAATCGCTATTAATACATCAATTAAAGAACGTAACATACTGTGCAGGAGATATGATGGTCGGAAACCACTTCTCGACTACCATGAAGGCTATTGCATTTGAGACACGTGGCTTCATCGTCATCCACATTTCGAGGAGGGATAAACATGATGGGTTTGAGTTAAGAGATTAGTGAATGGTTTGTGCATTATGGATTGTAAATGAATCAAAACTTGTAAAATGTGGAAACATAATATTTATAGAGAAGAAATTGGGGATAAATTGATCGCCTAATTCAAATTTTAAATTCAAATATTTACTAACTCGGTCCTTGCATTTCTTAGAGATTAGAAATTGATAGTGTATGGAAGCTCTAGCCCAAATGGTTAAAGACCATACACTCGAGACAGACCCAAAACTTTCACACTCAGCCAAGGAGGCAAGTCCCCAGGTTGGTAAACAGACAAATCAGGCCTGGATAAGCACATCCATGCAGAGACCAAACTGGGATCTTATCCCAAAGGCCGTTACAATAGACAACGCGTGTCACTACCTCGTTGGTTCAGAGGTAATGTTGCGAACATATCGATGATACGTGCATGGAACATCCCATACACCAAATGGAACAAAGAATATCATGTCACGTGTCATTCTTGTCTCCTCCTTTGGAACCAAGAATATCATGTCACCTTTCAAATCTGCTTGTTATTTCATTTGGATATGTTTGTTATTTGATTTGGATATGGATTTCGTGACTATTATCATTGTGGTATTTATTTGTGTATATCTTATGGCAAATAAAATGTGTCATTTATTGATTGATCAGCGACATATTTTATCCTCAAAAGATTTTTAAATCGCGACAAATTAGAGACGAATATGTTTTACATGCTATGAAATGGTGTTGATTTAAGCAACAAATTTTTAGTGGCGGTTTTGAGAAAATACTTATAGTGGTGGATTAACGACAAATGTTTCTCTCTAGTAGAGATGGAATAACAACAAAATGATTGGTTGATTATTAGCAATGGATTAGTGAATGCTTTGTTGTTACTATTAGTGACAGAAAGTGTGTCGCTAAGCCGTCACTTAATGGTCGAATCAAATGTCATATAGGTAACTTTAGAAAGGCTCCAGTGAATGGCATGAGATTGACAATCCATCGCCGAAACTCTAAAACTTTTGTCGCTAAACATGTTCATAAATTTTTGCGAAGCCCTTTTTTGCGAAGGAATATATCTGTCACCATTCCGTCGTTGAAGCGCTTTAGTGACAGAATAGCAATGCAAACTTTCGTTTTTTATGCCTGATTTTCTAGTAGTGATCAAGCGGGTTATGTTACTGGTCAACCATCACCATCATTAGTCATAATATTGTATCGTACTCAGACTTGTACATGCAATATCCTCATCATCGTTGACCCATTTCAATGTTTGTCCCACTTATATGATATTCACATGATGGAAAAAATACAAAGGAGCGCAGTTTGGGGCTCCTGAGTTTTGATATGAAAGAAAAAGAGAAGAGGTTAAAACAGACAGAAAAGAAGAGAAGAAGAAGAGATATTAAATTTTTAATTCGTGTTCATGAGTTAGAGAGAAAAGAAAAGAAGAGTACGAATAAAAATGATGATTTTACAATAATACCCTATGTTGTAGATATATTTTATGTTGTATGTTATGCCATTTAATACATTTTGATTATTATTGGTTTCAATAATTACTTTCTTTTCAAATCATCTCACATTTGAGAAGAAAGTTTAGGAGAGAAAATTAGGCAATTTTTCACTCCTCTTCTTTTCTCTTTTCTCTTAAAAAAAACTCATGGAACACATTTTTTTTAATTTACCATCCACTTCTTTTCTTTTCTTTCGAAAATAAAACTCAGGAACAGAGTACTTATAGTCATGTGTTTGCAATAGAATATTTTGCTTTTAGGTGATATGCATGCGCAATTATGTTTGTATTGTACTAATAAATTAAATGATTAAACTGACATGCTAACTTAAGTTGAGATGAATTAGGTAAGCGGTTAATACTATCTTTATTCACAACTTTATGCGGGAATGGATCCATTAAGAAGAAAAATAAAAATAAGAAGAATGAGAAATGTTTTGAGCTACACATTTCAAATGAAGAAGAAGAATTTCATGATAGATGCATATCTTTTTGTAGGTGCATCTGAAATGTGCGACTGTGGTTATTTCTCATCCTTCTCATTTTACTTTTATTTCTTATTTGATCCTTACTCACTTTAGGCAACTCAATCTTTTATTAAAATATTATTTTCTCACTTATCCACATATACAATCTATACATACAATTAATCTCAATATTTTTATCATATATCAACAACCCAACCTAACATATAATATTATTTTTATGTTTTTGTTTATAATATAAAATAAATTCTAAATTTAACATGTAAGTGCTTACTTTTTTAATCATGTAGTGACTGATACAAATTTTACGAAGGAAAAGAAAACAAAAACAAAAAAAACTTGTGAACCCAAATTGCAACAATCAAAAAGCAAATCACAGTCAACTTTGAGAATCAAATTTGACCATTACTACATACTTGTTTTTTATTTTTATTTTTTCTCATCTATATTTGTGCTCTTTTTGCTTCTTTCTTCTCTGGCGACTATATATATTTTCCGGCAAGAAAATTTGATCATTACCAAATTCGGAGGAAATTGTTGGCAGAGTGACACATGGCAAGGTCGGTTCAAAGGTTTGGAAGTCACATACCGACCAGTTCGTGTTTTTCTCACTCTTTCTTTTGTATTCTTTTAATATGATATTGAGTATTTTTTGTATTGTATACTCCGATCAGTCGGATCATTTTGCGAATAAAGATAGTCTAACGGAGAACAAAACAACTCAATCTTGGTTAATGGTGAAAAACCTATTAATGCTTAGTTTGTGTACCTACTCATGAGGTTTGATATAATACTCTTGAAATTGACATAATTAATGATGATCCAATGATAAAGTTTTAGTAAAAAAAAAAAAAAAATACTTAGAATGAAAGGAGGGTTGTTCGTTTTGTTTATTGAAAAAAATAATAATTAAAAATAGTGTATGTCACATAGGCAATAAACGGTTTATAGGTTATAAGTTCAAAAGTACGTAGTATATGATTAAAAGAAAAAAAATTGGCTACATGGCAAGTTAGATACTCGATAACTTGAGAATTAAATAATGACGCACATTATTTTGAAGTGTTATGAAATACTCCGTAATTAGCAATTGGCGTTTGAAAAATAAAATTTGTTTAAAAACTTACGTATGCATTTTGGATTTTGTTAAAACGCTAATTTTTACATATGTTACTAAAAAAGCATTAAAATATGAACTAACGTTTTATGTTATCGCTAATTGCCTGATTTTGCTAGACGCATTTTTGTAAACATAAGGGTATAGCGAATTTCAAATTTTGTTTAGATTCATTTTACAAATTGAACTATGATTTGGAAACATAAAATAATACTATTAAAAAGTGATGACGGCCCACATGGGAGCGTATGTAGTCAACCAACCACTCCTCCGCTCTTGGGGCGCCTGTTACCGCTCTTTTCCATTTTGATTTTGAAAATAAGAAAACTTCCTTTTCAATATTTTGAACTTCTTAAAACTGAAACACACTCTCAAAAAGTGTTTTATCCATCTCATCTTCTTTTGAAACTCCTATCTCCATAACTTTATTTCAAACAAACAGCAATGGATGCTCATCCTACGCCTTTTCCTGGTACCATAATCTTATGATTTTTTTTTTTATGTCTATAGATTTTAGTTTCTTTCGTTGCAAGTTTATTGATATTTTATCGATGATTCATTTGTTTCTTACGTCGCATGATTTGAACAGGAAACAAAGCCCAACCGGTGAAGTCCAAGTACAAAAAAGTCTCGGAAGCACCAAAACAAAAGATCAAAGAAGCACTTCCTCAAAGGTACCATTAGTATATGCTAGTGTTTAGTGTTGTTATGTAATTATTTGTATGTTATTCTAAATAATCAGACCGATAAGCAATTTGGAAGTAGCACCATCAAAAATGATTATTCCTAACTTGCTTTTAAAGTCTCATGTTCTTGAAAACAAATTGTTAGTAAATCTTCTAAACAATTATTTCCGATTTAAGAGAATGTACATAAACACTTCTAAATCTACTAACACATTTCAGGCAAAGGCGAACCTTTGGCACTATTCGAAACCCAAACATCCCAGAAAAAACACTTCCTGAAAAAACACTTCCCGAAAAACCAAAACCAAAACCGACTAAGAAAATCTCCTCAAAACAACCAAAAACCGAAGTTGCACCAAAACCAGAATCAGCAAAGAAAACCCCCAAAACCACGAGCAATGACACAACAAAGTATAGCAAAAAGAAGACCGTTTCTTTCACAGAAAAAGTTGAAGGATCATTGACTAAGAAATCACCAGCTAGAGAAGCGGACGGGGTTAAAACTCCAATAAGGCCACCCTTTACGGTTAAACCAATTAAAGTTTCGGGGACACCATATCTTAGTGCTGAAAAGTGTAGCAGTTGCCAGTTTGATAGGCTTGAAACCGCGTCGTACTGGCTTGGTCAGATTAAAACTGCAGAGTCTGTTGGGAAGCATTTTGTTTCTGCTGGTTTCTTCCGTCTTGCTAATGATTGCAAAGCCGAGGTTTTTTTCTTTTATCTTTTTGCTAAGTACTTTACAAAAGAATAGTATAACATTACAAATATTAATTAGTTGATATTGTACATAATTTGCTTTTATGTAAACTACTTTTTTTGTGTAGCCTATACGAAATCTTCAGATTGAACTAAAGAAATATATGGCTCGTCACGACAACTTATCAACCAAGGTCGAATGGGAAGATGTGGCCCTTGCTTATGGGATATTAAAGAAAGAGCAAGAAGCTAAAAGCAATGAAGACGTCATGAATTTATCTATTTGTGATGAGATGGGCACGCCAAGTGGTTCTAAGCTCAGAGATGTTAGTGATGCTCAAGAATCTGGAATTGAGGATGACGACTGGGTGAAAGAAATAGATCTAAACAGTAATTAGTTAAGTGTGTTTTAGTGTGGTTGTGTAATTACGAAATCGTGTGTTATTAGGTTTGTTGTGTGGTTATTTAAGTTTGTTATGTAAAATCTGGAGTTGTATTTGTGATCTTTATACTTTTGTTAGATTTGGTTTGATTTCTATTCAGTTTGGTTAATTAGGCTGAATTATGTCTATACGATTTTCTGGATAAAAGTCATAAAACACTACGACTTGGCACTTTATTTTGCATACTTTTATTTTGGTGTATACCAATGGACAAATCTCCACCATCCATCTAGTTTGATCTAATGTGGGATTAACCTAAGATTAAACAGGGAAACATAAGTCCATGTTTTTTTTTTTTTTTTTTTTTTTTTTTCCCTTTTTCTTTGTCTTTTTGTCTTTTTTATTATTCATTTTTTTTTTTGTTTTTTTTTTAACGCTTCAAGGTTTTTTTGTTTCTTTTCCTTTTTTATTTTTTTTTTTGTGTCCTTCTTTTCACCTTTTTTTTTTTTTTTTTTTTTTTCTAATTCATGTTCTTTTTTCTAATAAACGTTTTTTACGTTTTTTTTTCATACATTTTCGTCTATTTTCATACGTTTTCGTCCGTTTTCATATGTTTTTGTCTGTTTTCGTACGTTTTCGCCCGTTTACATATACGTTTGCCCGTTTTCATACGTTTTTATCCGTTTTCATACGTTTTCGTCCTTTTTCTTACGCTTTCGCCCGTTAACGTCTGTTTTCATACGTTTTCATATGTTTTCTTATATTTTCGTTCGTTTTCATACGTTTTCGTTCGTCTTAATACATTTTCGTCCATTTTTCATACGTCTTCATCCGTTTTCAGACGTGTTTTTACGCTTTCATACGTTTTCATCCGTTTTCATACATATCCGTCCATTTTCTTATGTTTTCGTCCGTTTTCTTTCGTTTTCGTCCTTTTTTCAAACGTTTTTGTCCTTTTCATACATGTTTTTACACTTTCATACGTTTTCTTCCGTTTTCATACATTTTCGTTCATTTTCTTACGTTTTCATCCATTTTTTCATTCGTTTTCGTCCGTTTTTAAATGTTTTTGGAAATTTTCATATGTTTCTAAATATCACAAGTGATATTCTGAATATCACAAATTATATTCTGAATATCACAAGTGATATTATGTGATATTCTAAATATCACAAGTTATACTCTGAATATGAAAGTGATATTCTGTGATATTCAGAATATCACAATTAATATTCTGTGATATTCAGAATATCGAATATCATAACTGATATTCTGAATATCACAAGTGATATTCTGAATATCACAGGTGATTTTCTGTGATATGCAGAATATCACAAGTGATACTATACCACAAATGATATTTCGGATATCATAAGTAATATTCTGTGATATTCAGAGTATCACAAGTGATATTCTGAATATAATAAGTGATTTTTTGAATTTGACAAGTGATATTCGACAAATGTTTTGTAACATGAAAATCATAAGTGATATTCAGAAAATCACAAGTGATAGATATTCAGAAAATCACAAGTGATATTTAAAATATCACCATTGATATTCAGAAAAAACACAAGTGATATTCTGAATATCAATTGTGATATTCAGAAACGTATAAAAATGGACGAAAAAGTAAAAAAAATTGACTAATACATATGAAAACGGACGATAACATAAGAAAATCACAAGTGCTATTCAGAATATCACAAGTGATATTTAGAAAATCACATATATTAAAAAAAAAAATGGACTAATACCAAAAAAGCTTATGGAGTTCTTTGCATTTTTCGTGTTGTTTCTGAGTTTAATGCTGAGTATATAATGAATATCATTTTTGGATTTTACACCAAGGTATTAATTACGTATTTTTTATGTACAAGATGGTTTTTGTGCCTTTCACTGTAATAGACAAGCACAATAAATGTTTTTGTTGATAATATATGTGTAGTATCACTAGTGATATGTTTGATATATATGTAGTATCACTAGTGATATGCTTGATATATGTGTAGTATCACCAGTGATATGTTTGATATATGTGTAGTATCACTAGTGATATGCTTTATATATGTGTAGTATCACCAGTGATATGTTTGATATATGTGTAGTATCACCAGTGATATGTTTGATAATTTGTTTCTTATTGTTGTAATTACTGATAAGCTGTCTATGATACTGGACATCTTTTGTAGACAACCTGAGAGAGCTAAAGTCAAAAGTTGAGACTGATTTGCCAAGTCTTCCACCCTGAAAAGTTTGTGATATTGTTCAAGATTTTATGGGTATAAAGAATCTTCCTAAAGGACATAAGAATGACCGTATTAAGGATAGACGTGAAAAAGCTATTGAGAAAAGTAAGAACCGAAAGAAGGGTTGTAATATTTGTAGTTTAACTGATCATAATAGACATACTTGTCCAAACAAGGGAAAAGTTTCACCATCATCACCATCTTTTCTACTACCTTGGATTTGTTTTTAGTGGTATTTAGTTTAATATGGTAATGTGAAAAGTGAAAAGTGTCATACCTGTAGTATCACCAGTAATATATCACAGAATATTACTTATGATATCCGGAATATCATTTGTTGTACTCATAGTATCACTTGTGATATTCTGCATATCACAAAAAAATCACTTGTGATATTCAGAAAATCACTTGTGATATTCTAAATATCACAGAATATCACTTGTGATATTCTGAATATCACAGAATATCACTTGTGATATTCAGAAAATAATTTGTGATATTCAGAAAATAATTTATGATATTTAGAATATCACTTGTGATATCAGAATATCACTTGTGATATTTAGAAAAATATGAAAACGTCTGAAAATTGCCAAAAACATTTAAAAACGGACGAAAACGAATGAAAAAGGGATGAAAACGAATGAAAAAACGGACGAAAACGTAAGAAAACGAACGAAAATGTATGACAACAGAAGAAAACGTATGAAAGTATAATAACATGTATGAAAAGGACAAAAACATTTGAAAAATGGACAAAAATGAAAGAAAACGGATGAAAACGTATGAAAACGAACGAAAACGTAAGAAAACGAACGACTATGTATGAAAACGAACGAAAACGTAAGAAAACGAACTAATATGTATGAAAATGAATGAAATCGTATGAAAACGAACGAAAACGTAAGAAAGCGGACGAATATGTATGAAAACGAACGAAAACGTATGAAAGCGTAAAAACACGTCTGAAAACGGACGAAGACGTATTAAAAATGGACAAAAACGAAATAAAACGGATGAAAACGTATTTAAATGAACGAAAACGTATGAAAACTGACGAAAACGTACGAAAACGAACAAAAATGTAAGACAACATATGAAAACAAACGTTAACGGACGAAAACGTAAGAAAGCGGACGAAAACGTATGAAAACGGACGAAAACGAGCGAAAATATATGAAAACGGGCGAAAACCTACGAAAACAGACAAAAACGTATAAAAACGTTTGAAAACAGACGAAAATGTATGAAAGCGGAAAAAACGTTTATTAAAAAAAAGAACTTGAATTAGAAAAAAAAAAGTTCACCCAAAAAAAAAAAAAAAAAACAAATTTCCCATGAAGCGTGAAAAAAAAAAGAAATTAAAAAAAAAGGAAAAAAAGAAAGAAAAATAAATAAATAATAAAAAAGACAAAGAAAAAGAAAATAAAAAAAAAACATGGACTTATGTTTCCCCAATTAATCTTAGGTTAATCCCCATCATTAGATCAAACTAGATGGATGGTGGGGATTTGTCCATTGGTATGCACCAAAATAAGAGTATGCATTTGAATTTTCCTCTGATACAGAATCGATTTGAACACATGCGAATACATACTTTGTTGTATAGTATCTTGTATTAATGTTCTAATAAAAAGAAAAATTTAAATAAGAATAAAAAAATGAATTTATAGCCACATACTTCATATAGAAGGGAAAATTTTAAAAAGAGATGCATATATTTTTGTAGGTGCATTTGAAATGAGTGTTTGTAATTTTTTCTTGATAGTTTAATCAATGTGAAATTTCTTTCAGATATATTTTCTCTCATTTAATTTACTGTGTTACTCGAATGCGATATATAATCAAGGAAATTGTTAAACGTAGTCCTAAGAGTTAGCTTAAGATATTATTTCTACGTTAAAGTTTAAAGTTATTCTCGAGGGCATCTTCTAAGTTATGTGGTGGCACCTTTGGACGTTCAGGAATAAACTTCTTTTTGAGGCCACGAACCCTGCGAAGGCGATTATATTTGATGATATTGTTTCTAGATCTTTTTATTGGTGTAAGTACCGCTGTAAAGCCTCGTTTAGTTGGAACGATTGGCTTAAATCTCCTTACCTTGTAACTCTTTAACACTAGCACCTTGCTAGTTTTTGCCTTAATAAATTTGCCGTTCAAAAAAAAAAAAAAAAAAAAAAAAAAAGTTAGCTTAAGATATTCAGACATGCAATAATTGCTTGTCCTTTCAAGAATAACTACCCACCTTTTAATTTTAATCACTGTCGACCGACTTTATCGTTTACGGATGGTACGTAAAACAAGGATTTGGGTAAATCAATGGTTTGAGATGAGTATGATCGTATGTTCGATTATCCACTGAAGATAAGGACCTCAAGATAAGAACGTTATTTTGAGTCTGGGTAACACTCACATACGGTGAGAGTTTACTGAGTTTTTGGTGTGTGTGAAATGGAGGAGATGGTTTGGTACTTCTCACCAAACACACTCATATTTATAGAGATGCATTTGGGGTTATGTGGGACTCATGGATGTGATCCAATGGTCCTAGATGGTCCATATGGTGGATATCCTATGGAGGAGACAAGAACTACACTTGTCGTGAGATCCTTGGCTCGGGTGGTTTTTGGGAATATTCGGCAACATCTACACGTACTAACAAAATACTCACGGTACTATCTTTATGGATAAGTTTCCAGGCCCTTGCCCTAGGATCAGTTTTCCATGAGAGACGCTTGTAGTCGGCCAATGTTTTCCTAGGAAGTTAATTTCCCTAGGGCCTTGTAGACTGGTTATAGTAGTATGGGCTTTAGCCATTTGGGTTAAAACTGTCATATGCTATCATTTGTGTACCACCAATTATGCATGTTTTTGTTTCTTAAATGTAGCCTTAAGTGCTATTTTTAGCAAAAACTATCAGTAAAGCTGTTTTCTTGATTCTCTAAAACATTAGACCAATGGTAATAAGGCATTGAAGACACGTCTTCGAGCCTATTACCACACGTGTAACACCCACGCAACACGCGCAGTGGCGGACCCAGAAAATAAGATGTGGGGGGCAAAAAAATTTCCGACAATAGCAACAAAATGTGGAAGAAAAAAGTATGATCAAAATGATAAATTGAGTATTATTACTTGGAAATGAATGATTTATAAAGTTTGAAAGTGTTGAATGTTGGATTTTAGTATTTAGGTGGGGGCAATTTAAATTTTTGTTGGGGAGCACTTTCGGAAAAAAAAATCTTATCTTTCTCGGCTAGCCATGGGGGGCGCCGCCACCACAAACCTTCAATGTAAGTCCGCCTCTGAATACGTGTCTTGGAGAAAATGATAAAGGACTCGGTCATCCCAAAGACCGAGTCGTGGAAGAGTCATGTGTGGGCCAAAGGTAAGTTGTGTGAGTTGTTTAATTTGTTTATGTGAGGTATATTTGTGTATAAGTGAGGTATTTTTGGGTGGTGAACTTGACTGTCTTATTACACTAAATGTTGTATTTGTTTTTACAAAAAAAGTCTTACCAAGCTCTTACCACTTACCAGTAAGAGGCGGTCAGACGCAGGATTTGTTTGTTTTTTTATATCAATTCGGACGCGGTAAAAGGTATCCTATCTTACACAATAATACTCGGTGAACATGTCTTATCACTTCTTACCCATTCACACTATCAAAACCCTTCAACCCATCATAACCTTCATCGATATTTAACACAACACATAACCTGATCGATACCTTGTTACAAGATCTTGAAACCGAAACCAAAAGTTTAAAAAGGCTGTGATTCTCTTTTTGACAATAAACATACAACAGGAATTATTTTTTAAAAGGGTGTTTATATTAGGGCTTATGTAAAGTTTAGTTGAAAGAAATATAAGGTTAGGTGCTATTGAAATTATGAAGAAATAAAAATGAAGTATTAGGAGGCGTGGGAATAGAAGTATACTTAGAGTATGCTAGTATTAGGTTAAGTGGATATTAGGGTTAAGAGTTTTGGGGTGGACATTTGGTTATCCATGTTACCTAGGCTGAATTTTGTGTCTTAAATTTGTTTTGTAAGTTGAAATGGTTATATGAATGTTGGTATTATAATTTGGACCACAAATATTTGTTCAAAAAAATATTTGGAATACAAATAGCGTTGAGCTTAATTTTTCGGGTTTCTTGGATTAGACAACGAGCTATTTTTCATGAAACGGAGAAAGATTATTAACTGTAACATGTTCATTGACAAAGTTTCGTTCAAGCTTTAGATAAAATGAGAGATAATAAAGTTGGGAATGAAACAGATCAACAATATATGATTAATTTACGAGATTCAAGCACGTCAAGTAATGCAAGCTAAGTTTTGAATTATTTGGCTTTGGATAAATTACTTAATTGTTGCTTCACTGCGTTAAAGTTATGTTTTATTTTAGGACAATTCATGTAATAGCTTTTTACTATGTTAAATTTAGAATATGATTTATTATTGCGTTAAATTTATGATAAAAATGTTTAGCATCAAGTCTACACAAGTTACTTATTCATCGTAATGCTATGGTTTAATATATACTTAAAAACGGACAATTAAAATCATTCAAATAATTATACAAAAACAAAGAACATAATTTCATTCAGATTTAGAGTTTATAGCAACCTCTTAACAGTAAGATGTGGTAATCAGATTCAGACCTAAAATATCTTAATGAAACAAATATACCTTAAACTTGTGGTAAAGTTGGCTGTGAATATAGAAAAGGATGTGACGCTGAAATGACGGTGATGACTTATTATTACCACTAGCCTTGCTTCTTTGACTTTTGCGCGAACGATTTTATTAAAAAAGAAATTGTTTTTATCTTTTACGTCCGCAAATATTTTTTACAAAAATGTGTTTAATTTTTAAGTGATACGTGGCAAAAAAAAAAAAAAAAAGATTCATTATTTTCTTTTCTCAAATTTGTTTTTATCAGGCTCGGTTTTGGGTCAGGGCGGACTGGGCCGATGCACCAGGCCCCAAATTTTGAGGGCACAATTTAACAAAAAAGCCCAATGTGTATATATGTTAATATAAAGTTGCCCAACATTGGGTCTAAGATTCAAAATTCAAGTAAGATATTTTTATTTTATTTTATTTATTTATTTTTGAAGTAAGATATCTTGTTCATATTCACGTCAATATGGTAGACAAAAAGACAAATATACACTCCTGTAAAAGTCTGACTGGTCATCATCGTCAAATATAACTTAAGTTTTTTAAATGATTCTTTTGGTGTTAACTCTTCACCTTGTTTTTTTTTTCTTTTTTAAGTTTTACTTTAAAATGTCTTTGTTAAAGTTTATCTTTGATGTTATATATAACTCCTATATTTAATTGCTTACTATTTGTCAAGTTAGCTCTATATAACAGTCTTTCCATTATGGAAGATGTATCTTTCATTATCTTCTTATTTTGGTCAAGATATTGATTTATTCAACTTAGTATGTATGTATATTGAGTTTTAGTTGATAGCCTTAAATTGAGTAAATGGCCAATGTATAATCTTAATTATAAGGAGTTATTCAATAACTTTGCTTATAAAGCTGAGATCAAATCATCAAACAATAATAAACTCGTTGTATTAACAAATTCGCACCCCTATAATATTTTTGTAGTATTATTGTACCTTCTTACTTAGATACAAAAGTCTTCATATTAACAGGGCCTATTTTATAGTTATCGCTCGTGGCCATCAAAATCCATGAGACGGCCTTAGCTCTTATATTTTCTTTACCAATTCTTGTTTTTCTTAAACTTTTATATTACAAAAGGCTTCTTGCAGATTCAGACTTCAAATCCATTTTTCCATTAGACATAATATTGCTATAAATCAAGAATAAAACATATAAAAACAACAACAACAAGCAACACCTAATTTACTTTACTAAATTTTATCAAAATCAAAGCCTAACTCCATTACAAATATATGCTTCAGTTGTCTCATTAATCAAGATTAAATTATTCTAATAAGTTTGAATGTTTATTTACCATTTGATTATAATCTATAAATTCATTTTTCTTGGTTTATATGTAATAGAAAAGTTGATTTACATCCAAATATCAAAAAAATTTTATGAGACTATTTCATATAATAAAAATGTATCTGAAAGTTAATTAATTAAGATACTTTCTATGCTATGAAATAGAACACGTATGTGATATGTCTGTTTGATGACAAAAACATGTTCCATGAGGCATCGACAAGGCATATATGGTAGGCCTATTAGAATTTAACAAGTCAGGCCCAAATAATGTGTGTACTAAACTCTTACGGCCTACTTTTAAAGAATGATTCAACATACATCAAATCATGTTGGCCCAGTACAAATTTATAAAATCAATTGATATGAAATTTTGTTTTTTTGTGTTTAACATGTTTACAACTTAAAAAATTAACACAAATATTAAAAAAAAAAAAAAAAAAAAAAAAAAAAAAAAAAAAATATATATATCAAAACGTAAAATTTCACTGAATAAAGTGATGGTAATTAAGTTCACATATTTTTAGACAACAATAACACATGCAATTGAGTGTCAAAACTTATACATGTAAAACAAACTAAAAAGAACAAACATAGAGATTAGCATTGCAAAAGAAAAAAAAAAAAAATCAATTATTATTGCTACCCGTGTTAGATATTTTTAGGGTATATTACTTTTTCAACTTAGAAACGACCACCTTCGCGGACAGCGAAGGCCCCATTGCCACCCCGCCAAACTATGTTGTCTTAACCGGGTCCACGCTAATCTCAGGTGGTAACGGGTTTCCTCTGAAAACCGTACTGCCTCCACACAAGTTTACCTTGCTGGAGAAACAGCCGGATGAAAACCGAGTCATACTCAAGATTCGAACCCCCGCAACATGTGGCTCAAGGGTTCAAATCCATCATTGCAATATATCTCCGGAACAATATAGTCTACAAGTGGACCATAAGTGAGGACTTCTCGGGTGGTCACCTACCCTGTACTACTCCCACTTGTGACTCGCTTAACAAGTTAAGCCTCACCCACCAGACAACAAGTACTTTGATTTAGGATATATTACTTAACTTTGTACTATAACCTAAAATAAGATACATTAAATAAATAAATAAAGTGATTGTTGAATGACAATGTGAAAAATGTTGTCTCATTGAATTAATTAAGAAACCAAAATATTTTTTTCCATAAATATTACATGTTCCAATCCTTGGATGATTGCTTTGCACCAAATAGGACATAATGGACCATTCTATATTCGTTCTTTTTTTTAAATAGTAGTAAAATGAACTAGATATGCCAAGTGCAAGCTTGTTATCATGGAGATACACTTTGTCTCCTCAAAGTGTTTGGTTTCAAAGTAATCTAGTTGGTTGTCTTCAGCCTTTTTATATCCTTATTATCTGCCTTTTAACTTTATATAAAGATTATCATAATTAAAGTTGAAAGTAAAAACATCATAATTAAAAAACATAGCACGTTTGTCTTAATCCTCCATGGATATATATTTCCAGACCAAATAAAAAGAAATAGTGTCACTTATACAATACAAATAAATCACATTTGTTATTGATGAAAATTGAACACACAACCTTTTGCTCTAGACCCACTTGATTCCATGAATAGTTTTCTTAGAGATAACTTGTATAATATGTATGGAGTATAGACTATATAACTCAATAAACATAGGGAAAATTGTTCAAAAATACATCTAACTTGTCGTCTTTTACTATTGTATGCTATGAACTCTTTTTTTTCCTATTATATACACGATCTTTCTTAATATTTCCTATTATATACACGAACTTTTTTAATCTTCCTATTAGATATATGAATCTGACGTGACATTGAGTTAATTACATAAATTTACATGAATCGTCCCTGTGACTCAAAACAATTACACCATTCGTCCTTAAAACAATTACATAAAAGGTCCCTGTAACTCAAGAGTTAAAATATTTGCATCGTTAGTCCTCATTGACTATTGAATTAAAATATTTGCATCGTTAGTCCTCATTGAGTTAAAATATTTGCATCGTTAGTCCTCACTGCCACCGACTGCCACCACCACCACCACCACAACCCACCACCGCACCCACCATCACCACCGCCCACTACCACCACCCACCACCACCTCCACCCACCACAGCCACCACCACCTATCGCCACCACCACCCACCACCTCCACCCACCACCACCATCGCCCACCACCGCCACCTACCAACACCCACCGCCACCACCCACCACCTCCACCCACCACCGCCACCACAGCCACCCACCGCCCACCACCACCACCCACACCTACCGCCACTACCACCTCCACCCATCACCACCACCGCCCACCACCGCCACCTACCACCACCCACCGCCACCACTACCCACCACCACCACCGTCCACCACCGCCACCTACCAACACCCATCGCCACCACCCACCACCTCCACCCACCACCTACACCACCACCACCCACCACCACCTCCACCCACCACCACCACTGTCCACCACCGCCACCGACCACCACCCACCGCCACCGGTGGTGGTGGTGGTGTCCGGTGGAGGTGGTGGGTGGAGGTGGTGGTGGCGGTGGTGGGTGGAGGTGGTGGGCGGTGGTGGTGGGCGGTGGAGGTGGTGGATGGAGGTGGTGTAGGTGGTGGGCGGAGGTGGTGGGTGGTGGCGGTGGGTGTTGGTAGGTGGTGGTGGTGGGCGGTGGGTGGTGGTGGTGGCCGGTGGTGGTGGCGGTGTTTGGTGGAGGTGGTGGGTGGTGGCAGTGGGTGTTGGTTGGTGGCGCTGGGGGGCGGTGGTGGTGGTGGGTGGAGGTGGTGGTGGCGGTAGGTGGTGGGTGGTGGTGGTGGTAGGTGGCGGTAGTGGGCGGCGGTGATGGTAGGTGGGTGGCGGTAGTGGGCGGCGGTGATGGTAGGTGGTGGTGGTGGGTGGCGGTAGTAGGCGGCGGTGATGGTGGGCTGTGGTGGTGGTGGTGGTGGTGGCGGTAGGTGGCAGTGAGGACTAACGATGCAAATACTTTAACTCAATGTGGACTAACGATGCAAATATTTTAACTCTTGAGTTACATGGACTTTTTATGTAATTGTTTTAAGGACGAATGGTGTAATTGTTTTGAGCTACAGGGACGATTCATGTAAATTTATGTAATTAACTCCATGCCACGTCAGATTCATGTATACAATAGGAAGATTAAGAAAGTTCATGTATGTAATAGGAAAGATTAAGAAATATCGTGTATATAATAGGAAAAAAAAATCATAGCATACAATAGTAAAATGTGGCAAGTTGGATGTATTTTTGAACAATTTTATGTTGGCTATCCGGCGAGGGCATAGGCGAAGATAGGAGGGGGCAAAGAGGGCATGTGCCCCCCTCCAAAAATAAGTGTAGTGTAAATTTTTCAAAAGTTTGTAATTATTTTTGTAAGGTGCACGATGTTGTTTTTTTAAAAATTATAAAAGTTTGACCCTTCGACAAAATATTCTTAGCTCCACCCCGAAAGTGTGTATGGTTTTTACTAGAAATTTTGGCGGTTTAACCAATATCCCCAAAATTTCTAACTAGTAAGTTGTGGATGAGCACTATGATAATTTTGTGATAGATTTTACTGAAAGATGTTAAAATGTACTGTATCTTTTACATAAGTGTTATTTGTGGTCTTTATTACTCTTTAGATTCCACAATTTTAATGTGTAGTCCACAAATAATAGATACTTTTTCAGGTTTTTAATGACTTTATGTCATAAGTTATTAAAGTATAGTTGCGAGTATTTAGGGGGGAGTGGGGGGACCAGGTATCATTTTTCGATTAAAGGGTACGATGAATGCGGGCGATATACAATCGATCATCACACCGGTCCCCAGACAAACATACATTTCGATTAAAGTTGGTTTTGCCCATACATACATACTACTTTTATACAATATTCATGGTATGTTTTTACCTTGTGGTCGTATGTAACTTACCTATATTCGTGATGGTGAATTTGCACCTTTTTAGATGTATATAGCTTTGAATGACAGCAATAAACGTACTTGCTTAGAGAAAAGTGTTGGAAGTATTTTACCTACCTTTTATTTAAGTATACACTAGAATATTGAGGTGGTAAAACTATATAATAAAGGTCAAAATACCAATGTGGGTTTTTTTTTTTTTTTTTTTTTTTTTTTTTCATGTTGGAATTTTTTTTTTTTTTTTTTTTTTTTTTTTATTTTTTTATTTTTGAATGGTTGGAGTCGTTGAATTTCCGGCTAGACTTTTAGGTTCATATTTTTTAGAAGAAACAACAGACAGTCAACTAATTAATAATTCGACAAGACTCATGAATCATGATTCGCTGAATCTATGAAATTAATTACTGTATTTTTTTTTTGAACGGCGGCATATTATTATAAAAAAAAAAAAAAAAAAAAAAAAAAAAAAAAAAAAAAATTATATGCCTTCTTTTTTTTTGAAATACGATTAAACGTAACAGTAAGGGCTATGCTTAAGGTGCTCAGATTTGCATTAGTTACTTGTAGGGTTACTGATTAAAAATGCATTTAAATTTACCATTTTTTTTAGTTCTTTGTAGTGGACATTTTATTTCAAATAAAGCATAAAACTTTTGAAATTGTGCTTTTTTTTGCATCCAATGATCATTTTACCTCTATCGAGAGGTAAAATGGTCATTTTCCACCAGCAAAGTACCCACAAAAGCACAACTTCAAAAGTTGTGATTTAGGAAAAGAAAAAAAAAAATCCATTACATGAAAATATAAAAAATGATAAGTCAGATACATTCAAAAAATATTAACCTTTACTTATATTCACCTATTTAATTTAACTTATCTCACCCAACGTACCTCCAATTATCCATTTTTTGTTGCTTAAATTTAACCCTTAAGGGTATATTTAGCAACCTTTTAGAAAAGTCGAACCTGTAATTTGTTACCATTTTGCCAAAAATAAATAAACAAATACTCATTATTGAACAAATTACTCAAAAACCTTGTGTTGAAAAGTAAAATTTCCATTCACATCCAACAACGTATTTCTTCATATCCTTGTTTTATAATTGAACCGTCAAAGTTTAGAAAAGTTTGACAAAAAAAATAAAAAATAAATACATAAATAAAAATAAAACATTGATGTAACATATGCTAATATTGCAGTTGTAATCATGTGATGTAGCTTTGTCTTGCAACAAAAAAAGAAAGTGGAATGATCGAGGCCTACCATAACCATGTAAAATCAAGTAACTTGCCTTATTTTACCAAACAATATCTTCAAGTGGTAAGTAATACAAACAAATAGCAATGAAGGATTTTGGGAAAAACCAACATACTTTAATATTACGTTTAAAAGAATATGCTTGTCTATATAATGTAGGTTGAATATGTCGTATGAAGTAAGAAAATACGGAGTATGTCTTTTTTTTTTTTTTTTTTTTTTTTTTTTTTTTTTTTTTTTTTTTTTTTTTTTACCAAAGAAAATATGGTTATTGTTACAAATGATCGTTAGCTTTGAATTATGATCATAAAGTAGTTGTAAGTTTATCGTATGTAGTATGTGTTGTAAGCTTAAAATCATTTTGCGCGGTAATGTGATACGAGTGCATGTCTACGTAAATCTAGCTTTTAGTTAGTTTTTACTATTAAAACTTTGAATTATTCGTGCTGCTTGGTTCGGGCAAAGAGTCGGGTTGGAATTTTCTTGCTGACAACAAGAACATATGACCACATAAGGTCGATTTTGCTTGATCGATTACTTATCATAAATTTATGACAGTAGGGACTTGTCTGCATGGCTTCATGGAGCCCGGCCTTTCAATGCCAATAATAAAAGAGCAAGTTTGATTGAGCATATATATCAAAATTGTGCGTATAATTTACTGAGGATAGTATAAACATTTAAAATCAAATATGATTAAGGTTTATATCTTAACAAATATTTTTATCCAGAAGTTAAAATACGCCCAGTTAATAACAAAAAGGTGGCGATGAATGAAGGATATATGAAAGAGGAAGGGATGATGGTGGCCAAAACCAACGGCTGAAAAGATATGAAAGCCAAGAATATGAAACTTGAAATAATTGAGTTGACATTCAAGTATGCCTGACAAACAGACTTATGTTAGCCAAATTCTAGTAACTACACCTAGTTGAGCATTCTATGTCAATGAACATAGATTCAAATTTTCTTATAATAGCTAGGTTTGTGTTGTATAAGAGTACTGGGTGCAGTCTTCGCCGGATTTCGTCGTGCATAAGTGAATGCCTCGCCAGCACACCCCCTTCATTCGTTTTTGCTCGCCACCAAAAAGCTCCTCGCCTGCACGGCGAGGTATTGAATTGTACTTTTATTAGAAAAATTGAAACATTGTGAAACGTTTATATTATAAACGTTAACTTTTTTTTTTCTTTAAAAAAAAAAAAAAAAAAAAAAAAAAAAAAAAAAAACCATATTAACATTATAAATATTAATTACACATTTCAATCAAATTTACACAATTTTTATTTCAAAACATTACACATACAAAAGCAAGAAACATGGGCGAATCATATTCCGGTGATAGTGATCTTGAAGATATAACGGAGCTAGAGATAATTCTCCAAGAGTTTGAGTATGAGCAATCGTTGCAAGATCAAGAAGCCGGTCCTTCACGCCGCCGTAGATACATCCCCCGTGAACGTGAAGCTGCTGAAGCGCGTCTAATGGCACTATTTTGGTGAAGAACCAAAATATTCGGATGATAATTTTCTGCGTCGTTATCGTATGAGCCGTAAACTATTTTTAGAAATAGTACAAGGTATTGAAACATATATTCAAACTCATCATCCTCTTCCCAAGCATTTTGATTTCTTTATAGTCCGACCCAATGCTGCGGGTTTAATGAGTTTTAGTGTGATTATGAAATGCACATGTGCTCTACGCCAATTGGCTTACGGGATAGCACCCGATTTATTAGATGAGTATTTATGATGAGGAAAAAAGTGAACCGTTTTTAAGGGGTCATTTAAGCCCGAAGTTGAGATTTTATTTAATCAAATATTGCCCTAAATCGTTCCTTTTGTCATTTTAGGTACTTTTGGAGTGAAATCTGAAAAAGGAAGCATTTTGGACGTTTTTGGAGCATAAAAGTGAAGAAAACGGCAAAGTATTAATTTTCCTTGCTAGGAACAGTACTTGACGGCGTCAAGAGCTTCTACATGACGGCGTCAAGAGCAACAAAAGAGGTGGATGTGGACAATACACGTGACGGTCCAGAGAGTTTTGTGCATTGGAGATGACGGCGTCACCTAAGGCTGTCATGGTCCAAGTATTAGTGACGGCCCAGAGGAAATTTACACATGACGGCGTCAAAAGTGGATCTAGGCATTACAATTTTATTTTAGGCGGCGAGTTGACGACGTCACATGTTTACACATTGTTGATATAAATAAATGACTAAAAACGTTATTCATATCTTTCGATATCTCTATGTTTTGATAATCACAAAACGAAAACTCATCAAACCAAAGATTATGACATAAACAAGTATTTAGTAGTAAATACTCATCTTCACCATCTAATCACTTAAGGTATGAATAAACAAAGTATCTAATGCATTATAAGATCAAATGAACACTTTTGTTAATCACTAAATATTTATAAAATGTCACAAAACATTTTATATCTTTTGTAAAACATTTTTGGCATTAAAAGAATATGTTTACTTCATTACATATTTATGAATTCAAATTTTTAACCAAAAATGGCAAATCTAATCCAGAAAAATTTCTCTCACAAAAGGACAAGAAAATCCAACGTTCAGGAGGGCGGCCCCCTTAATTTTACTAGGTGGCCCCCTTAATCATTAAGGGGACCGCCCCCTAATTAAGGGGACCGGCACGCTCCAGAACAGTATTTTCTTGGCCTTTAAATACTGGATCATTCCACATATTTTTCTCACCTTTTTGCACTATAAACTTTCTGATCTAAACATCATTCTCCATCGTTTAAAAATCCTTTGATCTTACATACTTTGATCTTTGTTTCAAAGTGATTCAAGCCTCAACACTCAAGTGCAAAGAGAAGAATACTTCTATTAGAAGTATTACAACTTAGTATCATCTTGCTATCTAAGTTGTTTGTTTGTTTCATCTTGTTGATCTTTCATATTTTAGTGAATAAGGTGTATGTATTAGTTAGCTAGATTTAGTTGTAGAATCTAGAATTGTTGTAAGTGTGAAGTGGAACTTGAAGTGAAGAAGTAGTGTTGGATAGTTGTGGAGATAGGAGATAGTAGCAATAGTGACTTGTAGTGAAGTAATTGAAGCTTCCAAGTGGAGAAGACTAGAAGACATTAGTAGATTGAAGTTGTGAAGACACTAGTGGCTTGAAGGTGTGAATACATTATTGGTTTGAAGTTGTGAAGACGTTAGTGCTTTGAAGTTGTGAAGTTGCAAGACATTGAAGTCGTGAAGTATTTTGTGAAGGCGTGAAGATACTTGTGGTGTGAAGAAGTATAGAAGAAGTAAAAGGTGTGAAGAAGGTGTGGTGTGATATTTGGTGTGAGATTGGTTCTAGCTACGATTAGAACTCGACATTTTGCTTTGTGTCGTTAATTGGTGTAAGCGTTTGGTGTGTACGGTTTTCTCCGCCATAAGGGAGGTTATTGACTTAGTGAAGAAAACTCTCGAGTTCGGTGCTCGGGGAGTGGAGTAGGGCAAGGAAGGTGTCCTTGTAGCCGAACCACTATAAATCCTTTGTCTCTCGGTTTGATCTTTCCATCTCTCATTCTTTGCTTGCTTACTTACTTGCTTCTCGTACATTATTATCATTGTGTGTTGTGCATATATTGATTTCACATAAACATCAAACTAGGTTCCATTTAAAACATTAATTATACATTAGTAAAATATAAGTATATACAATTATTAAAACACATATACTATATAAATACTTACTTATAATTAAGTGAGATATATGAAATTATAATTTATATTCAACACTTTAAATAAGTAGTATCTATGTGATATATGTGAATTAATTTGTATCTATACTTTAGCTTCAAAGTTTTTTTAATCACCCTCAATTCTTTGGAAGCGAACTTTTATTTAACGAAAAAGACGCAAAACTATTCAACCCCCCCCCCTTCTAGTTTTCCACAATTGGTATCAGGAGCCACGTCTAGCAAGATTTTTAAAATAGATTGTATTTTAAAACTTGTAACGATCTATGGAATTTGAAAAATATTTAGAAGGGGAATTTACACAACAACCATCATTCTTTGAAAATGTTCATTTTCTTGAATGGAAAAACAAATTTGAAAATTATGTGAAATCAATAGATCTTGATCTTTGGCGTATCATTTCAATTGATGATCTTAAACCAACCAAAATGGATTTTGAAAATCAATATAATCATCTTCAAACTAAAATTGATAAAAACACTAAAGCCAAATTACTTATTTTCAAAACTCTACCAAGAGTTAAATATGAAAGATTATTTCGTTGTAAAACGGCAAATGATATTTGGAAATATCTTTTAAAGTTTCACCAAGAGAAATGTAAAATCAAAGATGATAAACTTGATATTGCACAAGAAATAGTTAATCTAGAAAATTTAGTAAATAAATATTTAGTTGAAATAAACACATGTACTACTAGTTCAAATGTGATCATTGAAGGTATCTATAACGAATAATACATGAGCCAAATCCGAAGAAAGAGCGTTAATAAATCATGGTGCAACAAGTGCGAAGAAGACGATGATAATACGGCTTGTGAGAATATTCAAACAAATGTGAACACAAGCATTGATGGCAAGGACTACATGCTTCTAGATCCAAGCGAAACTACAAACAAAACATGGAGCGACATGGACAATGGAATTGATCACCGTATAGCATGTGAAGAATGTACAACTACAAATAAGGTACAATCCAAAACCACACATTTTTGCTATGATCAATTTATATTAGAATTTTCAAAAATGGAAAACAACTTCAAACATTTTTGCAACATTGACTCAAAAATTATTTTTAAAAACGAATCTTCAACATCCGCTGAAAACAACTTTTAAAAAGAAATAATTTTAGAAGATAAAATGTCTAGACTTGAAAGTAATATTGAAATTGATCTTGAATGTAAAAAATGTCAAGACTACAAACATGAAATTAAAATGAAAAATGAAAAAGCAAAAACATTGGCAAAATTCGAAAATAGTTCTAAATCTTTAAAATATCTTCTTAATATTTAAAAGTCATTTTATGATAAAAACCGGTTTAGGATTTACTGCAAATGATTCTTTAATAAACATATCAAAACAAATAAAATTTGTTAAATCTGGTGGAGTAATTTAGAACTAATATTATTTACACTCATTATTTATCACTCTAGTCAAGAAAGTCATAGTTTGTTAATTAAAACAAACTATTGATAAATTCTTGTACTTCTCGACGACATCCTCAACATGTGCATTTAAATGCAATGGATGTTCTCAACTAACTAACTCAGACCCATGAGAATCTGGGTACCAAACTTTTTATCATGTTTAGGTAATTAACGAACGAAGAGTACATTACATGTGGATTTGCTCATCTCGCTCTATTACCTTTAACGGCTATTGTTTCCTATCATTATGTTTTACTCTCTGCAAATGTTTTGCCTATGACGGTGTTGTGGTCATTTCTTTGTCTCGGGATTTTGTTATTCACTCTTGGAGTATTGGTATCATGGTGTGTCCGTTGCTATTTCCTGTTGAAGGCTCCAAAGCACACTTATTCTTAGTCTTCATGACTTGTGATGATTAGTGTGATCGATTAAGCATTTCGGATAAAGCTCCCTTGACTTTGCTACTTCGACATGTTTTGAACAAACTTTTAAGATATCTTCCATTTCCCTCATGCACACTCTTAAAGAAAAGCTGGACCTGAGATAAGTTTTCCTTTCAAAATACTCGCCAATATTACATTATATTTAAGAATGCTTTAATTAGTATACGAATATGATTTAACTTATAAGTTGTCATGCTTTTAGAACGTTAATACTAATATATGCATATATGATATTAGCATTATTAACCTTCTTGTTGTTTAGTCTATTATCATTTTTCTTAGTCTTCATCTATATTGAAAATCCTCTATGATCTATAGTAGAATACTTTCCACTTAAGCTATATGATCTTACTAGTTGCATTAATAGATGTATTATAATTGAGACTTGTTAGTAACTTGATATTATGATGCTCTTTGCATACATACATATATATATATATATATATATATATATATATATATATATATATATATATATATATATATATATATATATATATATATATATACACACACACACACATGTTTATCTTGTATCCATAAATAATTTACTTTTTCCCTTTCTATCTCATTGCATTTAGATCATAAATATCTACCATCTCTCTTTCATATCTTTAGTTGTCATTAGAGATGATTATGTGTGACAATGGGCTTAATTGATTCTCTTGAGCATGATATGTTTCCATTTCAAATCCTTCACTTGAAATTTCTTGTTACCATGATCAAAACATCATGTTTAAAACATCTCTCTCTCTCTCTTTGAATAAAAATCTTTCAAACATCTATATTATTTTTCTTCAAACAATTTGTTTAACTACAATTTTTTATAACCTTATTTTAATCAAAAACAAGATAGAAATTTTTTTTTATGTTATGAAACAAAATTCAATTTATTTTATTGTAATGCACACTTGAATTTATTTCAAAACATTGTTGAATGAAACTAAAAACGTTTTGCTTAAAACACGTTTGATTATCTCACATGTGTCATACACCTCTATGGAAATGACATTCACAATTTAATCAAATCATTTCATGAGAATCATGGATTGCCCATATGGATCTTGTTTGTAACAAGTCTTGAAGTTCATATAATCATATCCTCCTACTTGTTACTTGTTAACAATCGTCTATGTGTTTGCACTAGACTACATGTTGTCATCTTCATATAGTTACACATTTAACTAATTTGCATTATTGCCTCCTTAGTTGCATATCTTAATTGATAAATTAATAGATATCATGATTATTAGAAATTAATTGTCTAATTTAATTATTTCTATATCACTCTCTACATTCATGAATAGTATGCCCTATATTGCCTCAAAGAGTTGAACTTACTTGAATCCAAATCCAAAAACACAACCTTTTTGAAAATTTTCTGCCAAAAACCCATTTCTGGCATTCTGGGAATCACCAGATGGGCGGCCCCCTTAATTCTATAAGGCGGCCCCCTTAATGATTAAGGGGACCAGCCCCTAATTAAGGGGACCGGCCATCTGATGGTCGGGAACACTGTTTTCTTTATCACTTTTTGACCCATTTCAACCTATACTTCCCAAAATTCACAAACATATTTTGTCCCATACTATCCCTCAAATTTTCCTTCCTAAACCACATTTCTCATACACTATAAATACCCTCTTCCCATCATTAATGCCATCACACCCAAACATGTCATCTCCCAACAACCAAAAACCAAAGATTTCAAGAACCGCAAGGATCTCCGTCAAACCCGTTTGGAGGAGGAAACTTGATTCTTGTCATAACTCAAGTGATGTTGTTCCAAGTCAACCAACAACTAAGCCTCAAACCCACTCTAATGAGTCATCTCACAACCTATCTTCCACTCATACCCTCATTAATGCTTCTTTTTATGATGAGCATGCTCAATCCCAAAACAACAATCCCAACATCTCAATCAATACTTCACATGTTGCTCATTCAACAAAAACACCACTCACTCATGAAGAAACTCTTCCACCCTTTTCATGTTTTCATGACTACCCAAGCTCAACCATGTCTCCACCACCAAGAGTACCACCACCACATCCTACAACTTCACATGCCATTCCTATGTTGCATGTTCAAACCTTCACCCAAGACAACCATCATGTTCCACCATCATCACCTTCCTCCGAACACTTGAAGTTCGTTGAGGAGCTAAAAGAGGCTCATGAGCTTAGTGCTCTTTTAGCATTACATCTTGCTCAATGCAATTTGGATCCACCCCAATCAAGCTCACCATCATCACCATACAACATCAACCAAATTGATAAGCATGTCAACAATTGCCCTTGTTGCATCTTTCTTCAACAACAAACCATTGCCTTGAATGAGCACTTCACTTGGATTGAGTATCTTCTTACAAGATCTCAACAAACACCATCATTTGAACAACATCAAAACCCTCAATCAACAAACCCTACTTCAAATCCACCACCTCCAAGTTCCACATCTCCAAACTCACCAACATCCATGCAACCAAAAGTTTATCTCCACTAAACCACCAAGCATTTTATATGCTTATGTTTCTCATTTTCATATATAACTCTTCAACCATTTTGGGATTCAAGAAAGTTTGGTGACACTCCTTGTTGGCACATTAGGATGCTCTACTTAGTTTAGTATTTTATATTTATGGTCTTTGTAACAATGATTATGGGTTGACATAATCATTTTCTAGTAAATGAATGACTTAATATGTGTTTTTAATTATCTTTTGTCATGCTTATTATTTTTTGGTATTATGATATATGTGTTTGCTTGTGTCACGCTTGTGCTTCTAATATTTTTCTTGCAAGAATTCCATTTCTCGAACCCTTGGTGCCCCCAAACGATGGGGAGCATACATCAAGGGGGAGCCTCCTTCTTATTGGCTTAAACCTTTTTGATTCTACAAAAAGGGGGAGAAGTAAATATAAACTCACTAAATACTTTGTCTAAAAATTAATTTTTGGATTTAATGAGTTTAGGTTTTGTAATCATCAAAAAGGGGGAGATTGTTGATATAAATAAATGACTAAAAACGTTATTCATATCTTTCGATATCTCTATGTTTTGATAATCACAAAATGAAAACTCATCAAACCAAAGATTGTGACATAAACAAGTATTTAGTAGTAAATACTCATCTTCACCATCTAATCACTTAAGGTATGAATAAACAAAGTGTCTAATGCATTATAAGATCAAAGGAACACTTTTGTTAATCACTAAATATTTATAAAATGTCACAAAAAGATTATATCTTTTGTAAAACATTTTTGATATTAAAAGAATATGTTAAATTCATTACATATTTATGAATTCAAATTTTTAACCAAAAATGACAAATCTAATCCAGAAAAATTTCCCTCACAAAAGGACAAGAAAATCCAACGTTCAGGAGGGCGGCCCCCTTAATTTTACTAGGCGGCCCCCTTAATCATTAAGGGGACCGCCCCCTAATTAAGGGGACCGGCACACTCCAGAAGAGTATTTTCTTGGCCTTTAAATACTGGATCATTCCACATATTTTTCTCACCTTTTTGCACTATAAACTTTCTGATCTAAACATCCTTCTCCATCCTTTAAAAATCCTTTGATCTTACATACTTTGATCTTTGTTTCAAAGTGATTCAAGCCTCAACACTCAAGTGCCAAGAGAAGAATACTTCTATTAGAAGTATTACAACTTAGTATCATCTTGCTATCTAAGTTGTTTGTTTGTTTCATCTTGTTGATCTTTCATATTTTAGTGAATAAGGTGTATGTATTAGTTAGCTGGATTTAGTTGTAGAATCTAGAATTGTTGTAAGTGTGAAGTGGAACTTGAAGTGAAGAAGTAGTGTTGGATAGTTGTGGAGATATGAGATAGTAGCAATAATGACTTGTAGTGAAGTAATTGAAGCTTCCAAGTGGAGAAGACTAGAAGACATTAGTAGATTGAAGTTGTGAAGACACTAGTAGCTTGAAAGTGTGAAGACATTATTGGTTTGAAGTTGTGAAGACGTTAGTGCTTTGAAGTTGTGAAGTTGCAAGACATTGAAGTCGTGAAGTATTTTGTGAAGGCGTGAAGATACTTGTGGTGTGAAGAAGTATAGAAGAAGTAAAAGGTGTGAAGAAGGTGTGGTGTGATATTTGGTGTGAGATTGGTTCTAGCTACGATTAGAACTCGACATTTTGCTTTGTGTCGATAATTGGTGTAAGCTTTTGGTGTGTTCGGTTTTCTCCGCCATAAGGGAGGTTATTGACTTAGTGAAGAAAACTCTCGAGTTCGGTGCTCGGGGAGTGGAGTAGGGCAAGGAAGGTGTCCTTGTAGCCGAACCACGATAAATCCTTTGTCTCTCGGTTTGATCTTTTCATCTCTCATTCTTTGCTTGCTTACTTACTTGCTTCTCGTACATTATTATAATTGTGTGTTGTGCATATATTGATTTCACATAAACATCAAACTTGGTTCCATTTAAAATATTAATTATACATTAGTAAAATATAAGTATATACAATTATTAAAACACATATACATATATAAATACTTACTTATAATTAAGTGAGATATATGAAATTATAATCTCTATTCAACACTTTAAATAAGTAGTATCTATGTGATATATGTGAATTAATTTGTATATATACTTTAGCTTCAAAGTTTTTTTAATCACCATCAATTCTTTGGAAGCGAACTTTTATTTAACGAAAAAGACGCAAAACTATTCAACCCCCCTTCTAGTTTTCCACACACATGACGCCGTCACCCTGTGTAATCTATATATAGTTTTCCAAATTTCATTCATTAGTGGGCAACTTTGAGGGAAAAACCACCGGTCGAATTTTCCAGCTTTTTCAAGGGTTTCAACCCCTTGAATCTTTCATGTTCTATTAAAGATAAGAACTCTTTTAATTCATTCAATATGTCTATGTGTGGTTTGAATATATCTTACGCTTGTCTTCAATTTAACATGCTAGGCTAGATTTCTATTGTGTTTGCTTAGATGTAGTGAAACCTAGATGTTAATTATGGGTTGATTGTTTGTTTATAGTTGTTACAGATTATTGTATTCGATGCTAGGCTTAAGAAAACTGGCAGACTTCCATTGGTAACTTGCTTGAATGTCTTAAGAAACGTGATCAGAGGTGTACTATGATATTTGGTTGTATTTAATGCGTAGGAGAATTCTAATGATCCCATGTTAGGAGCTTCTAACGGCTCGACATAGGAGTGAAGTAGGATCCTATAGAGTTAGAGAATATTGTACACGGCCCTACGACTAGTATTAAGGAATATGATCCGTCATCCACGCAATTGTAACAAGCTATCAACCTGTAAAAGATATCTAGGGAGTAATGAAATCTAAGTAAACACAACTTTCCCCATCATTGTTTACACCACATTAGTATAATTAGATTAATACTCCCTCCGTCCCAAAATTATAGTCCCCTTTTGGCTAGCAACTAATTCCGCCCACTCTTCCAAAACCCGAGATTTTACTTGCTTTTATAAAATATAAAAATACAAAAAGAATCATCCCTCACCTCTAGACTTAGTTTAGGAGACTTTCTAATTCCAGCGACACTATTCCTGAGTTGAACGATCAATCCCCCGGTACTTGTCACTATACTATACTACAACGATCAGGTACACTGCCTGGTGGGGGTTGTAAGCTTCTCGAGATCCCTCGAGAGGTAAAGCCTGGTGCGATTCCCACGTATCAAGTTTTTGGCGCCGCAACCCGGGGAATAGTTATTGTCTAGGTTAGGATTTCTTTTTATGTATACTTGCTAGATTCCTTTCTAGTAAGATTTTATTTTTATTTTTAGGTTTTCATTAGTCTATCTTATTTCTTCGTGTCTTTGTTCGTAACCTTTACCATCCGACATCATGGAAGGTGGTAACATCTTTGAACCCATCAACCCACCACAACAAAACCACCCACAAAACCCACCACTAGCAAACCAACCTCTTAGGCCCCGAACCTTAGGAGAGTATTCCCGTCCTAGCTATCAAGGCTATCGAAACATTATTGAGCTCACTCAAGGAGCCAATGTGTCCCCCTTGCGATCCGACACCATCCGGTTGGTGCAAAGTGGATGTGCATTCCATGGACTTTGTTAATACAAATATTGCCTAAAAACGTTATTTATATTTTACGATCTTTGCTAAGTTTTGTTAATGACAAAGTATGAACTTTAGCTAATAGTAAATCATCACTTTAGGGTTTAAGTCTTGTTTAAACTAAGGTTTACATTTCCTTTTAAACAAAACATTGTTTTTATTTCTTTAATTAGAAAGTGACTTGTCACATCATACATTTATGGCAAGCTTGTGTATTTGACTTGCCATAACATCTTACACACTTTTGGAAGCTTTCCAAATTGGATTTAATGTGTTTGACTAGTTGTTGTTGATGTGACTTTAGTTGGTTTGAAGTATTTATGGTAAAACCTACTGCAAGCCTGGCGGAACCCTGGGGGTACACGGGCGGAACCCATCTGAGGGTTCCGCCGTATCCGCCAGACCTGCAGTTTGTTTTACTATAAGTACCAAGCCACTTGTTTGTTTTGTGTCATCACTTTAGGATATATTTTCAAATACTCTCTCAACTAACTCAGTAACATTTCACTTGTGTGATCCTCTTATGTAGCAAGGGACTTCACAAGATCATTCAAGAAGTTACAAAGCTTCAACTCTAAAGTTGCAAGTCTTGTTAGCTTTGTCATGTATAAGCTTTGGTAGTTTATACTTCATTTGTATCATGGGTGTAGAAGTGATCGGTTAGTATTTTAGGCCTCAAAATACGTAGTGTGTTGGGAGTTGTTGTACCCTTGTAAAACAACTAACGGGAGTGGTTGTACCCTTGGTAAAGAACTCGACATCTAGCTTAGTGTCGGTAAAAGTGTAAGCGACGATGGGAGTGGTTGTACCCGTGTAAAAGAACTCGACATCTAGCTTAGTGTCGGTAAAAGTGTAAGTGACGTTGTAAAGGTTTCTCCACCGGGAAAGGAGCTTGTTGATTAGTGCTTATAACTCTCGAGTTGGAAACTCGGGGCGTGGATGTAGGGCAAGGAAAAAGAGTCCTTGTAGCCGAACCACGATAAACTATCGTGTTGTGGTTTGATCGTTTCTTTCTTTATCTTTGCTTATTACATATTGTCTTTAGTTAGAATTGCTAATCACACGTAAAGCTTTTCAAAGAATTAAACAAGTAAAGTTATGTTTATATCTTTAAACAAACGTAAAGATTCTAAAGGATAATCAAGTCAAAAAGCGGTAAACTATTCAACCCCCTTCTAGTTTTCCACAATTGGCATCAGGAGCTACTTTACTCAAGATCTTTAAAATATAGTGTATTTTAAAACTTGGATCGATTCATGGATTTTGAAAATCTCAAAGAAGGGCAACCTATTCAAAACCCACCGCTATTTGAAAAAGAAAACTTCCTTGAATGGAAAAGTATATTTGAAAACTATGTAAAATCAATTGATCAAGATCTTTGGCATATTATTTCTATTGGTGATTTCAAACCAACGAAAACAAGTTTTAAAAAAAAAGATAACTATTCTAAACATGATAAAAATACTAAAGCTAAGATAATGATTTATAAAGCTTTATCAAGTACCGAATATGAAAGAATACATTTTTGTCTAAAGGCTAATGATATTTGAAAAAATATAATCAATCATCAAGAAATATGTCAAGTCAAAGATGATCAATTCGATCTTACATATGAATTAGATGTTTTAGAAAAACTAATAGATAGACACTTAGTAGAAGTTAATACATGTGCTACTAGTTTAAATGTTTTAAATGAAGGTACAAGTGAAGATGAGTACGTGTGTCTTGATGAACTTGCTTGCGAATCATGGAATGAAACGAATGTTGACGAAGACAATGATCCGGTGGGTAATTGTCAATTTATTGAAACAACAAGCAAGGTACATGTTGAAACCAAACATTTTTGCTTTGACACATTTATCTTAGAATTTTCTAAATTAGAAAATGAGTCTAAACTTTTAGGTAACATAAACCTAAAAACTATCTTTAACAATGAGTCTTCAAAATATTTTTTGAATAACTTTGAAAAGGAAATCTTGTTAGAAGATAAAATGTCTAGACTTGAGAGTAATGTTGAAATTAATTTAGAATGTAAATTATGTCTAGATTACAAACATGAGATTAAAAACTAAAAATGAGGAAAGAAAAATGCTAGCTAAATTTGATGAAAGCTCAAAATCTCTTGAAAGATTGTTGAGGAGTCAAAGGTTGTTTGAAGATAAAACCGGATTAGGATTTAACTCAAAAGCACCATCAACTAGTAAAACAAAGCAAGTTAAATTTGTTAAACCTAGAAGAGAGATTTAGAGATTATTCAATCTCTAATAGAAACTCATGATAAAAGGATTAAGATTATCATGTTCTATGCTTTTATATGATTATCTAACCTTCTTGAATACATGAATAATTGAGTGTCCAAGCGTGTCGTCAAACCAAGATTTTACGCTTTGTGTTTATTCTCTTGATAGCATCTCTATGCAATTTAAAAGGTACGCATTACTTCAACTTGACTTTGACTGTCTCGTGTTTCTAGCATTATGTGTTGTAGTATGTGTTATTAGTAGTATTCTAAAGTGTTTACCTGCTATTAGTAATAACAAATATTAGATTCTCTGAGACAAAGGAATTTCGTCATTAGTACTAGTTGAAGATATAATGTGTTTCGGTTCTTTAACCATCAAGAGATAAACACGATAAACTCTTGAGTGAGTCTCACTCAACTCTTGCTTACAAGTGAGCTAACTAAGAATTTCCTAAGTGATAAAATGTCTAACACTTTTGTGATGCTTGCAAAACAAACCTTTGTAAAACAACATTCTCAAACACCATACTTTGGGTCTTAAATTGTGTTTTACTTCAACCACTCCTTTATAATAATTTCACATAAAACACACAAGCTGAAATAAAACACATTAGCATACATTAGGATGTGTGGAAGAAAATGAGTTTTCAACATCTAGGATTTACACATCAAATGTGACACTTAGTCTTATGATGTTGTACCTCTTGGACTTTTTCAAAACGAATTAAGTTCATAGTGTCTCAAGTAAGGAAACCCAAAGAGTCGAGGAGTCGTTGAATATAACATTTAACGAGAAATCACCTCCTTCTAAGACATCATCTTTGATAGATGATGACTTAGTCGAAAGTCCAATGATGGCAAGACAAGTATGTTGTGTAAAACATTAAGGATAAAGGTACAAAATAACATCTTCTCAGCTTGAGTCAAACATTGAATCAAGTAAAATTGACATAAGTTATACAAATTGATTTATAGGTCATAGTTGTGTCTAAACAAATTCAACAAAAACAGTTTTTGGAACTTAGAATAACTAGTGAAACAAAATAGATTTTTCAAAGTAATCAAGTGATTATAGTGTCAATATTAGAAAGACTTTTTGATAATAAAAGCAAGCCCCAAAAGCAAGGGATTTTAACTTAAAGACATTCCTAGTTACTCTCTTGTTCTCAATGGTTAAGTTATTGATGACTTATCAAGAATGAGATTAGTAAATCCGTAGGTAAAACTAAACGTAGAGAAATGTTCAGAGGACTACTTGTTCTCATAACAATTAGATCCAACATTATGTTTAGTGTTTGTCTATGTGCTCGTTTTTAGTGAAGATCCTAAAACAACTCTTTCGAAAGAGCTTGTTTGGATTCATCATAAGGTACTACACAACTAGGATTATCGTATCCCAAAAGAACGGAAATAGAAACCATAGTGTGTGCCAAATGGAATTATGTCGGTAATAAGTTGATAAGAAAAGCCCAAGTGGTACTTGCACTTTTATACTTACTTACCCAATGATTCTCCAAAACACGTAAGGTTCTCAAATTAGTATCGGATGGAGAAGCACATCAACAAGCTCCACTTGAACAAGCTAACTCACGTCGACAACGGAATTCATCTCATCAACATTGTTATCCCTTCAACAAAGGAAGCATCGACTTCAACGACAATCCAATCCATTATGTTCTTAATTGACATATTGTGATCCGTCATCATTGTCTTGGTAAAATTTTTTATTGATGAACATCTTAACTAAGAAAGTCTTATACGTTAACCATTCTATCAACGTTTTCACAAAACCTCTTGAATGAGAAGCATTCATCATCCCTAGGCTTAGTCAAAGACTCATAAGACCTAAAACCTTAGTTTTGAACATTAGGATAAAACCACAAAAATCAAGACAATCCCTTTTGAATTTTTCCCTGCAGTACCCACGGAACCCTCAGACCATACGGGCGGAATCCTCCCTTTGGTTCCGCCTGGTCCCCCAAATCTGCAGCATGTTTTATTTTTAATTTCAAAACCAAACACCTCTTTACTCACAACTCAAACTTACCAACATCCATTCCTCACTCACAAACACCTTACCGCACGAAAATTAGGGCTCTCACTTACATCTCTTCCAAACCAATCAACTTTGTAAGTGTTCTAATCATAATTGCATTTTTGAGTCAAGTATAACATTTTCATTTATTAACTAGAATCTCAGGGTTTATGCATAGAACTTTTTGATTCATGAAAAACTTGGTTGCTAACCAATCATGTCTTCCATTAGTTAAGAATTGTATCCTTTTTGTTGTTATTTTGATTTGCCAAACACACCAAGTGCATTGTCTTTTAAAAAATTACAATCCACAATTAGAACATAACTCTTCACCACATTGTTAAAACAAATGAAAAACATCATTGAAACATCACTTGCATATTGTCTCTTGAATGCTAAAGGGGATACATAACTAATATGTATTTTTGGGTACATTAAATTGAAGACACATTCAATTAGGAGAGTTTTGGTTATCTTTTGTTTTTATAACAAAACTTGCATAACAAAATAATTTGGGCATCAAAATGAGTCAAGATAACCAAGTCTCCACATTGTTTGCATATAGGAACACATTAGAACATCCACATTGTTAAAAGTCGTTAACATATAATTTTGTGTTTTCTAGGAATCAACATGCCTCCCGCAAATTTCTCCGATCACAAGGAAACTCTTAGGTACTTGCCCAAACACCATAGGGCCAAAGGTCTCAACAAAGTTCAAGTAGAAACCTTTAAGGCATTAGAAAAATGCTATGTTCACGAAGGTAGAACCATTGATCCATCCTTTCTAGAAGGAACATCCATTCGCCAAAGCTTTGCCGCAATCAACTTTGATTGTCTCCTTGATATCGATGAGCCAATTTGTCCTAGGTTCATTTTAGAATTCTATGCAACCATAAGCCTTTCCATTTTGGTGAGATATCATTAAACTTCACAACCAATCAAATACCAAATTTCTTAGATTTAAAAGACTTAGCTATCATTCTTGGTGTCCCAAATGCGGGTACTTGTCTCTACACGGATAAGTGGCTCATTTCAAGCCTTGATTCTATTAAGCGTTTTCATCCATACAACAACCCTCTTGCTAGTAAGGAAACAATTATAGAACATCTCTTTGTTAGAACCTCTACCACTAGGAAGAATCGTTCGGGGAATGATGTAGATAAGGATCCTTTTGGTATGGAGCTCAATGAGCTTAAACCACAATTTAAGAAGTGGGAAGAAATTCTTAGAGCTAACGTCATAAGTTCCATAGGAAATAGAGATCATGTCAACACATGTCTTTACTACATGCTCTATAGCATTTCCACCAATCAACCATTTAACTTAGCCTACTACCTAGCCAAAAGAATGGCTGACATACTCTTAGTTGGAACAACCGCTCTTCCTTATGGAATGCTTCTCACCCGCCTCTTTAGAGCAATCTCACCCATTCCTCCGAACGATAAGGGAATGCGCCTTGACTATTCTTTTGTTCCATACATTTTCGTCCCTCTAAGTGATAAACGAGTCTTCAAAACTAAGGGCAAACGTACTCGCTCACCTTCACCATCATCATCATCATCCGACATGAGCGAGGACGATAAACTTCCTAACTTTAAGTTACCCCCTTTAGACTACTTTCAAGAACTCCCCGTCATTGACAATGCATCCGAAGAGTTCAAGCAAACCAAAGGTATTTTCAAGTGCTTTGGAAGGTACCTAAGCAAGCTAAATAAGAAGATAGACCGGTTGTGAGAAGCGTGATTAAGGAGTGTTTGGATTATGAAGATTTTAGAACCTTGTATGTGTTAAACTATGTGATTTGTATTGTTTTTCAGGTTCATGCTTTATTAAGTTTGTCGGATTATGTTTTGTATGAGTTTTTATGCATAATGACAATATTTGAGGTGTTTGTCAATTTTTATGCTTATGGTAAATTTCACTAAGTTTAGTGAAAAATGCTAGCCCCCGGTCAAAGTCCTATGATATTAATGTCTACATGCCAAATTTTTGCATTTCCTAATCAGACATATACTAAATTTTCATTTTTAAGAGTTTTCAAAAAATTTGAAAATCGTCTCGCGGGTCAAATTAGTGGACTATCTCGTTTTTGGGGTCTGACGGACTGGCGGCACCCTAGATTGGGTTTCGCCAGTGTAATTTCTGGGCAACCCAGAAATGGCCCAACGGACCAGACGGAACCCAAAACAGGGTTCCACCTGTGTATCGCGAGGGTTCCGCCAGTCACCTGTAGAAAATTTTTGTCATTTTTCTTAAGTTCAAAACTTGTAAAGTGTCAAACCATTCTCTTCAGTGAGAAACATATTCCATTACCTGCAATAACCATATTAGGACAACTCTCACTCACTAAAACAATTAGGAAGCCACTTTCCGCCAAAAATTCAAATTCAAACATAACTAACCTAAGGAACCCTTTTAAAGGATCCTTCAAACCATTTTAACATTTTCAACCAAATCACATCCCATGATCACAAAGCATTGAGTGCATATGTTGGTCTTTCACTCCACCCTATTCCATTGGATTGACATCCAATGATGTGACATGTTCATGAAAATCATTTAAAACCTCAATCTTTGAATGGTAGAACATCAAATCCAAAAACCCATTTCAACATCTCTTCCACCCTATAAATTTGAAAGTTTCAACAATTCAAATCACACCATCACCATTAAAATTTCTTCTCTCAAAACATCAAAACCACACCTTTGAAATGACTAAATCCAACACCTCATCCGAGTCATCAAAATCCGTCTCAAAAAACCACTAAGATTAGTGTTAAACCTTGTTGCTTCAATAAAACCGTCAAGTCAAGCTCGTCATCTTCAAGTGATGCTTCACTTAACATTTCTTCACCTATCCAAGATTTTCTTAACCTTACTACCTCAACACCTTGCAATACCAATGTGATCACTATTCAAGATTTGCTTAATCTTGCTACTCCAACACCCTCTCCACCACATTGCAACACCAACATAGCCACTATTCCACCACCAACTAGACCTTCAAGTGATTCAACATCACCGTCTCAACAAGCTCAACCATCAAAAACTCCATCACCTCAATCACCAACACTTACACCAATGGAACTTTTCCATACATCACCAACATCACCACATCTACTATTTGGAAACTTTTAGAAGACCTATCACCTAAATCATCAAGCCCTCCATCTTTGTCACTCGTTGACACCATTGCTCAAATAGAAACCCAACAACAACCAAGTGAGCAATTAGATGAACCCCATCAACCATCATTGGTAGAACGGTTGGCCTACCGTTATGCTAAACCTTTAATTTTTCCAAATGATCAAGGTCATACACACCTACAATCATTTGTGTTTCACCCCATTTACAAAAACCTTCATGATAATCCTTCCGGAGAACCAAGCTTCCGTCACTTTGTTCAACGACAACAACCACAAGAACCTTTCCAACACTTTGAATCTCTATTTTCTTCGTATAAGAAAATAGAAGCATCTCAATGATCTTCCACCAAGACCAGCAAAACCACCACCTTTCACAAATGAAAAACCAAGGTCATTGCTTGACCAAAATGAGTCTTTTGACCACAACCAACCACCACAACAAGAGTATCACCACTCAAAACCATTGTTGTTTCACCCTATCTACAAAGACATCCATGGTCTTCTAACCAATGAAATGAGGTTTATCCTAAACCACATTTTGGATCATCTCAAGTTTCGAGTCTCCAAAATGAAACAAAACCGTTTCTTTTGGAAAATGTTTCCCATTTAAACCAACAAACCAAAACCCGTGTCACCCTCTCAACCTTCAAAATAAAGCCCGCTACAACCTTCAACACACATTTTCATCCTTAAACAACCTTTGTCTTGTTTTTGGAAAATGTTTCTCATTAAGGAAAATGATGATTTCCTTGTAGCATTTTATGTTCTTAGTTTATTTCTAGTTTTTCTTTATTTTTAAGAAGTAGGATGATGTCATCCTAATTTCTTGTCTTTGACTTTTTAAGAGTCAAAATTTTATATGAAATGAATTTCATTCTACTACAAGATTTGCATTGTTTGTTGACCATTTAGGTATAATGAGTAAACTATACATCGCTATGGTAGCATACTTATATCTTGTGTTTTAGAAACTAACCTTTCTTTTTGTAGGATCATTATCCATGTTTTCTTTTCTTGATACTCCATTTAGGGGAGTAATATTCAAGGGGGAGCATGAGTATTGCATTATTCGGCTTTGCAACTCTTAGTTGTGTTTTAAGACATGAAATGCTTTCATGACTTGTCTTGTGCGGCAACTAACAATTTTTTCTTGTAGGTTCAAAATCCATGTCTCCTCTCTTGGCACTCCATTTAGGGGGAGTATCGTCCAAGGGGGAGCTAGTGCATACTTCCGATTCACTTCTCTTCTTTTTGTTTTGACAACAAGGGGGATAATTTATATAAAAACTTGTTACAAATTTTTTTCTTAACTCTTCCATATCATATCATCTTAGCAAAAACAAGTTTTTATACTAACTTTATAAGACTTAACACTAAAACTAGTGGCTTACTTATAAATAAAGTTTATGTTTTGTCATCAACAAAAAGGGGGGGATTGTTAATACAAATATCGCCTAAAAACGTTATTTATATTTTACGATCTTTGCTAAGTTTTGTTAATGACAAAGTATGAACTTTAGCTAATAGTAAATCATCACTTTAGTATTTAAGTCTTGTTTAAACTAAGGTTTACATTTCCTTTAAAACAAAACATTGTTTTTCTTTCTTTAATTAGAAAGTGACTTGTCACATCATACATTTATGGCAAACTTGTGTATTTGACTTGCCATAACATCTTACACACTTTTGGAAGCTTTCCAAATTGGATTTAATGTGTTTGACTAGTTTTTGTTGATGTGACTTTAGTTGGTTTGAAGTATTTATGGTAAAACCTACTGCAAGCCTGGCGGAACCCTAGGGGTACACGGGCGGAACCCATCTGAGGGTTCCGCCGTATCCGCCAGACCTGCAGTTTGTTTTACTATAAGTACCAAGCCACTTGTTTGTTTTGTGTCATCACTTTAGGATATATTTTCAAATACTCTCTCAACTAACTCAGTAACATTTCACTTGTGTGATCCTCTTATGTAGCAAGGGACTTCACAAGATCATTCAAGAAGTTACAAAGCTTCAACTCTAAAGTTGCAAGTCTTGTTAGCTTTGTCATGTATAAGCTTTGGTAGTTTATACTTCATTTGTATCATATGTGTAGAAGTGATCGGTTAGTATTTTAGGCCTTAAAATACGTAATGTGTCGGGAGTTGTTGTACCCTTGTAAAACACCTAACGGGAGTGGTTGTACCCTTGGTAAAGAACTCGACATCTAGCTTAGTGTCGGTAAAAGTGTAAGCGACGATGGGAGTGGTTGTACCCGTGTAAAAGAACTCGACATCTAGCTTAGTGTCGGTAAAAGTGTAAGTGACGTTGTAATGGTTTCTCCACCGGGAAAGGAGCTTGTTGATTAGTGCTTATAACTCTCGAGTTGGAAACTCAGGGCGTGGATGTAGGGCAAGGAAAAAGAGTCCTTGTAGCCGAACCACGATAAACTATCGTGTTGTGGTTTGATCGTTTCTTTCTTTATCTTTGCTTATTACATATTGTCTTTAGTTAGAATTGCTAATCACACGTAAAGCTTTTCAAAGAATTAAACAAGTAAAGTTGTGTTTATATCTTTAAACAAACATTAAGATTCTAAAGGATAATCAAGTCAAAATGCGGTAAACTATTTAACCCCCTTCTAGTTTTCCACAGACTTCGTTCCGAAGATCCTAATCAACATCTCAAGGCCTTCCTTAAAATCGTAGATTCTATAGACCTTGATGTTACAACTAGAGAGTCGACTCGATTACGCCTATTCCAATTCTCTCTACGTGATCAAGCTAGTCAATGGCTTGAACGTTTACCCGTGGGATCCATCACCTCATGGGATGATCTCACCACTCGTTTCCTTGCTCAATTTTTCCCGCAGGGGAGAACTACCAAGCTTAGAAATTATATCTTGATGTTCCAACAACGTCAAGGTGAAACTCTATATGAAGCATGGACTCGTTTCAAGGACTTACTCCAAAAAGTCCCTCATCATGGCATAGATCTTTGGCTCCAAGTCCAAATCTTCTATGACCATATCGATCTCTCCACAAGGCGAACCATTCACCAATCGGCCGGTGGCAAGCTACGTGATATAAGTGCGGAAGAATCATGGGAACTCATAGAAGATCTTGCTCTCTATGACAACAAAAGTTGGAATGATCCCCGTGATTTGAACAAAATGGTCAAGGCAATATCTTTGCCTTCGAACAATTCTAGCACTCCCGACCATAGGATCATGGAACTTGAGGACCAAGTCAAGTTTCTCATGAAATCCTACGAAGCTCCTAAGCCTTCAAGCCAAGTGAACAAAGTCACTTCTTCATGCGAATTATGTAGTGGTCCTCATGATACTCGTGATTGCGTGGAACTCCCCGGACAAGCTTTTTCGGATTACGCATCCTCGCGTACCGATGAAGCGGGAGACAAGTGGTACACTTTCAAACCCGAGCCAAACCCTTACGGTGATTCCTACAACCCTTCTTCAAAAAATCACCCAAATCTTAGGTGGAAACAAAACCAAAACAATTCTTCCAATCCACATAATCGTTACCAACCAAACGGTCCACCCTCTAACCGTACTTTCAACAACAATCCTTCCAATAACTATGGTAGTACCAACAATTTTGAAGGATTGATGTCCAAGTTTATGGCATCTCAAGAAGCTCGCATAGCTAAGTTTGAAACCGAATTCAATCAACAACAAACGGAGATGACCAATAAGATTGACAACTTGTTGAAAGCACTCAACAACCAAGTGCTAACTACACCTAGGAAGGACACTAGGGACACTAATAGCGGAATCCAAATTAAGGACCCCTCGTCATCCAAACACGTCCACTTTGTCAATGTTGTCACCATTAAGCCGATAGATAAGAATGTGGAAAAAAGTGACAAGGATGAAGTTGAAATAGAAACCAGGACTAGGGATGAGATTAAGGAAGTTGAGGATAATAATGGAGAAAAGTTAGAGGAAGTAGAAAACATAGAAGAGTACTTTGATAAGTTACCCACCAAGGAAGAACGGGTATATCACAAGGATTTATTCGATGATGCCGTGACACCATACATCCTTGCTTCGCCCCTTATTAAAGTATGTGATCCCTGTAACATCAACATACCATGCAACATTGGGCATATGCATGTGTGGAAAGCTTATGTCGATCCTAGGTCTCCTATAAACATCATGACTAGGACCTATTATAATTGGGTAATGAAGAAGCAACTTGGGTATAGGATGATGCCTAACACGAATAAGATGAGAAACTTTGTAGGAAGAGTGAAAGGATTGCATGTCTTTGTAGGAAACTTCACTTATATCACTGATGCGTAGGGATTGCACCAGGCTTTACCTCTCGAGGGATCTCGAGAAGCTTACAACCCCCACCAGGCAGTGTACCTGATCGATGTAGTATAGTATTATGACAAATACCGGGGGATTGATCGTTCAGCTAGGAATAGTGTCGCTAGGATTAGAAAGCCTAAAGACTAGGTCTAGAGATGAGGGATGATTCTTTTTGTATTTTTTATATTTTTTATAAAAGCAATTAAAAATCTCGGTTTTGAAGGAGTTGGGCGGAATTAGTTGCTAGTCAACTAACCCAATTACTAAGATGCAATCAAAATAAAATACTAAAAATGAAAATAAACTAAATTAAACTAGTGGCGTGAGTAATATATGGGAGAATTGTGTTTACTTAGGTTTCACTACTCCCTAGATATCTTTTACAGGTTAATTACTTGTTACAGTTGCGTGGATGACGGATTGTATTCTTTAATACCATTCATGGGGTGGCGTACTTACTTCCTCAATCCTATAAGCGCCTACTTCACTCCTATGTCGAGCCGGCTAAGAAGCTCCTAACATGGGATCACTAGAATTTGCTCATGCATTAAATACAACTAATAAAACCTAGTACATGATGCGTAGGGATTGCACCAGGCTTTACCTCTCAAGGGATCTCGAGAAGCTTACAACCCCCACCAGGCAGTGTACCTGATCGATGTAGTATAGTATAATGACAAGTACCGGGGGATTGATCGTTCAGCTAGGATTAGAAAACCTAAAGACTAGGTCTAGAGATGAGGGATGATTCTTTTTGTATTTTTTATATTTTTTAGAAAGCAAGTTAAAATCTCGGGTTTGAAGGATTTGGGCGGAATTAATTGCTAATCAACTAACCCAATACTAAGATGCAATCAAAATAAAATACTAGAAATAAAAATAAACTGTATTAAACTAAGGTTCTGAGCAATATATGGGAGAAATGTGTTTACTTAGATTTCACTACTCCCTAGATATCTTTTACACGTTAATTACTTGTTATAGTTACGTGGATGACGGATTGTATTCCTTAATACCATTCATGGGGTGGCGTACTTACTTCCCCAATCCTATGAGTGCCTACTTCACTCCTATGTCGAGCCGGCTAAGAAGCTCCTAACATGGGATCATTAGAATTTACTCATACATTAAATACAACCAATAAAACCTAGTACATATAGGTTCATGTTTCCTAAGACGTTCAAGCATGTTACACAATGGAGATATGCCAGTTTTCTTAAGCCTAACATTAAAATCATTCATCCAATACAACCATAAACAAGTAATCAACACATAATTAACATCAAGGTTTCATTAGATCTAAGCAAACACAAGATAAATCTAGCCTAGCATGTTGAAATCAAGACAAGCACAAGATATAGACAACCAACACATAGACATATTGATTGAATTAAGGAGAAGACTTATCTTAGTAGCACATGAAAGGATTCAAGGGGTAAAAACCCTTGAATTTACCGTAAAATACGAGCTAGGGTTCACAAAGTTCGGCCCTAGGGTTTCTCCACACAAGTTCCTCTTAATGAATGAAAAATAGAAAACTATATATATATTTTAGAAGGGGACGGCGTCAAGAACAAATGTCTGACGCCGTCATCTCGCGGCCAAATAGTTCCTCGGACTGCCTGGATCTGGATCTGACGCCGTCATGTGTACACCTTATGCAGGCCGTCATGAATTTAACTCTTGACGCTCTTGTTGTGACGCCTTCATGTTTCTTCTGGGTCGTCATGGTTTTTACTCTTGACGCCGTCAAGAATTTCCTCTTGACGTCGTCATACACTGTTTCCAGCATGGAAAATTAAGTCTTTGGCGTTTTCTTCACTTTTATGCTCCAAAAACGTCCGAATGGCTTCCTTTTCCAGATTTAACTCCCAAAGTACCTAAAATCACAAAAGGAACGATTTAGGGTAATATTTGATCAAATAAATTCAATTCCGGGCTTAAATGACCCCCTAAAATTGGTTCATTTTTCGCCTCATCAGTACACATCGGTTCATGTTTCTTAAGACGTTCAAGCATGTTACACAATGGATATCTGCCAGTTTTCTTAAGCCTAACATTGAAATCATTCATCCAATACAACTATAAATAAGTAATCAACCTATAATTAACATCTAGGTTTCATTACATCTAAGCAAACACATGAAAGATCTAGCCTAGCATGTTGAAATTAAGACAAGCATAAGATATATTCAAACAACACATAGACATACTGAATGAATTGAAAGAGGACTTATCTTAATTGATAATGAAAGGTTTCAAGGGGTAAAAACCCATGAAAATACTGTTACAAACGACCTAGGAATTATTAGGTTCGACCCTAGTATTCTCCACACAAGTTCCTCTCTTAATGAATGAAAAATAGAAAAGTATATATAGATTTGGTGAGGTGACGACGTCAAGAACAAATGTCTTATGCCGTCATCTCGCCGCCAAATAAATTCTCGGATTGCCTAGATCTGGGTTTGACGCCGTCACGTGTACTCCTTATGCAGGCCGTCACCATATTAACTCTTGACGCCCTTCTCTTGACGCCTTCAGGTTTTCTCTGGGTCGTCATGGATTTTACTCCTGACGCCGTCAGAATTTCTTTCTTGACGCCGTCAAGTACTGTTCTCAGCATGGAAAATTAAGTCTTTGCCATTTTCTTCACTTTTATGCTCCAAAAACGTCCCAAATGCTTCCTTTTCCAGAATTCACTCCCAAAGTACCTAAATTCACAAAAGGAACGATTTAGGGCAATATTTGATCAAATAAATTCAATTCCGGGCTTAAATGACCCCCTAAAAACGGTTCATTTTTCGCCTCATCATATACCCTTACACTTGAGATTTGCTTGTCCTCAAGTTAGGGGTCATTTAACACTAATATAAAAGTAATTACAACAAATAATCTTTCCACTAAAGACCAAAGACAAGCACGGAGATCATATACTAGCACCTCACAAATAGTGTTTAGATACTCACATCTCTCGGGTGTAATAAAGTATATATCACAATATGGAAATGGAAAACATCTCTCACTACCTGTCATAGCAAAATAGATTACCATAGGCTTGGGAAAGGATCAAACCTCCGCCACATGGCGTAAGCACCTAGGATAAACTATCAATGAGGTCTTTTAGAGGGTTGTAACGTTAGGTGTAGGGATATGGAATACACGGTTTTGTTGGATATAGGCAGTCTTTACTTGTGGCGAGTTAACAATCTTGGTTAATTACATGTACAATATGGCGTTGCTAAGCCAAGACTAGACTCGTCTTAAGTTAATAAATCAAAAATAACAAAAACATAAAATGAACATAGAATGAAAAGGGATGGTAGTCCGTTTTTTTTTTTTTTTTTTTTTTTTTTTGCATACATTCTTACCCTACCATCCAAAATAATGCATCATAGGGAATGAACATTCCTCTTACAATTGAATTTTTACATACTTTACAATAAACTAATCTAATGACTCGAGTTAAGATAATCAAAACACTTGGAGTACTTTTAAGATTAACGCACATACGAGGGTAATATATGATATTCTTCCCCATTACTCTATAAAATAAGTACTTTACCCATGAGTCTCAATCGTCCCAAAACAATATGTTCAAGGATATGACTCGACTTAGCAACCATGTAATCAATTAGATAATTAACTTAGGGTTTAACAAATAACAATAATGCACTAAAGATGAGTGCATACACGGAAGGCTAAGGCGATTTGGGTGTACATTTAAGTGGGGTGTAACAAATTCTTCCTTTAAGTAAGATGCTTAAAGTTAGAAACGAAAAGATAGGCTCGGAGGGGTGTACTAGGGGTTTCGTGTACTAAAAATGAGTACAACGCTAAGGTGTGGGAAAATTAATTGACTTAACTAGCCAAGTAATATGACTTAAATGGTCAAGTAATTATGATACGGGTTTAACACAAGGGTAATCCTAATGCCTCTTATCATGTAGTAAATCCTACTACACAAATGTAGTCTCACTAGCGGTCTCCGGATGCATCACTAACGCAAGTTCTAGAATCTAAATGGTACCGGTACACTCATAAGCACTAATAATGAATGCTTTTCCTATCAAATCTAAAGGAGAACCTCACATATTTGGGTGGAAAATTTTCTGAATAGTACGGTTTTGTGCTAGTCATACAACTCGTATCCATGAGACGCTTGCTATGGCTAAAGTTTCATTTCTAAATGTTGTAAAAAATTTTAAATTTGGCGCTAAAATTGCACTAACAAGTATTTCTCATAGTTTTATTACACATCTACTATCAAACAAACAAACTCAAGCGAAAGTGTATCTGTAAGGTATCATCATTTTACCCTCCCCTTACACTTAGGATGAACATTGTCCGCAATGTTCAAGTAAAGAATGTAAAAGTGAAATAAGTAAAAAGAATGAAATCAAATACTCCCTTGATTCGCTCGGTATGGATAACAAGGTGGTCATGTTAGATCTTCCTCCAAGAAAATGAACAATCAAAGCTTCCCTTCCAGAATATAAATCATCTTCTTGTCATACATAACCTGTAAAACCTGAGAAAATAGACAAGGGAACCTCGCATAAAATCGGTGGCAATCTATATATGCTAACAAATCCTAGAAAACAAAATAAGATCTAATGCTTGTGGAATGATGTTTGCAGATTTCCTGGAGATTATAAAACTAAAGGTTCAACAAAAACTTTAAGACTCCGTTAGAAAAACAAAACTGGTAAAATTTCCAGAATTTTACACGTGACGCCGTCAAGAGTAAACTCGTGACGCCGTCAGAAGTGACCTACATAAATTCTTATGTTAAGTTTCCAGAAAATTTCTGGAAAAACTTCGTCCTACTTCCTGGAAAATCCTGCAAAACATCATTATGACTCGATACAAGTATTTGACTCTAACAAATACGAATATACATGTTCATTTAATATTGTGGAGAATCATGATCGGTTTTGTTTCTTAAAAACATATTTGGGGTTTCCCCTTACACTTATCTTTTGTGAAATACCTTTGGATGAAGTTAAGACTAAGCCAAACAACAAAATAAAGTATTTTCACCATTTTAGTTTTGAAACATGATCTACCAATAATAAAAATAAAGCATGCATACGGAAGCAAATAACGAACAAACAAAAATAAAAATCACACAAAGCATGGGTTGCCTCCCAAGAAGCGCTTTTCTTTATTTACGAGTCTTGTAGCTAGACTCAAGGTCATGGGTTATTACGTGACCTCATCCCTGGTTTCACTCTCTAGGTCATCTCCTATACCAGTTTTGTATTCCGGACCTAGTTGCAAGCATTCTTTGTAGAAACCAAGCATCCTATTCATCACATACTCTACTCTTCTACGTCTATCCTCATCATTCCTATAGTAAGCTGCTTGTTTATGTTCCGTTTCTATGTTAGACAGGAGGCGGTACTGCTCAATCTTATAGGGCATTTGGTAGGCAATCTCATCATTCTCCTCCTTGAACCTAACTATCCCTAAAGTTGGATCATAACTCATCTTAGTTGTCTCAACAAATGGTTTTCCGAACACTACTTGGCTTAGGCAAGCATCTATCACCGGACGAGTATCCTCTACTATTATAAAATCGATTTCATAAGTGAAATTTCCCACAATCACATGCAATCCTTTCACTCTTCCTACAAAATTACTTATCGAATTCTTATTGGGCATCATCCTATAACCAAGTTGTTTCTTCATCACCCAATTATAATAAGTCCTAGTCATGATGTTTATAGGAGATCTATGATCGATATAAGCTTTCCATACATGCATATGCCCGATGTTGCATGGTATGTTGATGTTAGAGGGGTCTCCCATTTTGGTAAGGGGTGTGCCAAGGATATATGGTGTCTCAGGGCCATCGAATAAATCCTTATGATACTCCCGTTCTTCCTTGGTGGGCAACTTATCAAAGTACTCTTCTACGGTCTCTTCTTCCTCTAACTCTTCTCCCTTATTGACCTCAACTTCCCTAATTTCATCCCTAGTCTCGGTTTCTATTCCAACTTCATCCTTGTCACTTTCTTCTATATCCTTATTTATTGGCTTAATGGTGACAACATTGACAAAGTGGACGTGTTTGGATGATGAAGGGTCCTTAATTTGGATTCCGCTATTAGCGTCCCTAGTGTCCTTCCTAGGTGTAGTTAACGCTTGGTTGTTGAGGGCTTTCAACAAGTTATCAATCTTATTGGTCATCTCCATTTTTTGTTGGTTGAATTCGGTTTCAAACCTAGCTATGCGAGCCTCTTGAGATGCCATAAACTTGGACATCAATCCTTCAAGATTGTTGGTACTACCATAGTTGTTAGAAGGATTGTTGTTGAAAGTACGGTTGGAGGGTGGACCGTTTGGTTGGTAACGATTAGGCGGATTGGAAGAATTGGCTTGGTTTTGTCTCCACCTAAGGTTTGGGTGATTTTTCCAAGAGGGGTTGTAGGAATCACCATAAGGGTTTGGCTCGGGTTTGAAAGTGTACCACTTATCTCCCATTTCGTCGGTACGCGAGCATGCGTAGTCCGCAAAAGCTGTTCCGGGGAGTTCCACACAATCACGAGTGTCATGGGGACCACTACATATTTCGCATGAAGAAGTGATTTTGTTCACTTGGCTTGAATGCTTAGGAGCTTCGTAAGATTTCATGAGAAACTTGACTTGGACCTCAAGTTCCATGATCCTATGGTCGGGAGTGCTAGAATTGTTCGAAGGCAAAGATATTGCCTTGACCGTTTTGTTCAAATCACGGGGATCATTCCAACTTTCGTTGTCATAGAGAGCAAGATTTTCTATGAGTTCCCATGATTGTTCCACACTTAGATCACATAGCTTACCACTGGCCGATTGGTCAATGGCTCGCCTTGTGGATAAATCGATATGGTCATAGAAGATTTGGACTTGGAGCCAAAGATCTATGCCATGATGAGGGACTTTTTGGAGTAAGTCCTTGAATCGAGTCCATGCTTCATATAGAGTTTCACCTTGACGTTGTTGGAACATCAAGATATCATTTCTAAGCTTGGTAGTTCTCCCCGGTGGGAAAATTGAGCAAGGAAACGAGTGGTGAGATCATCCCAAGAGGTGATGGATCCCGCGGTTAAACTTTCAAGCCATTGACTAGCTTGATCACGTAGAGAGAATTGGAATAGGCGCAATCGGGTTGACTCTCTAGTTGTAGCATCAAGGTCTATAGAATCTACGATTTTAAGGAAGTCCTTGAGATGTTGATTTGGATCTTCAGAACGAAGTCCATGGAATGCACATCCGCTTTGCACCAACCGGATGGTGTCAGATCGCAAGGGAAACACATTGGCTCCTTGGGTGAGCTCAATGGTGTTTCGGTAGCCTTGGTGGCTAGGTCGGGAATACTCTCCTAGGGTTCGGGGCCTAAAAGGTTGGTTAGCAAGTGGTGGGTTTTGTGGGTGGTCTTGTTGTGGTGGGAAGATGGGTTCAAAGATGTTACCATCGTCCATGATGTCGGATGGCGAAGAGTTACGAACAAAAACACGAAGAAATAAGATAGACTAAAGAGAACCTAAAAAAAATAAAAATAAAATCTTACTAGAAAGGAATTTAGCAAGTAGACCTAATAAAAAGAGATTCTAACCTAGACAATAACTATTCCCCAGGCTGCGGCGCCAAAAACTTGATGCGTAGGGATTTCACCAGGCTTTACCTCTCGAGGGATCTCAAGAAGCTTACAACCCCCACCAGGCAGTGTACCTGATCGATGTAGTATAGTATAATGACAAGTACCGAGGGATTGATCGTTCAGCTAGGAATAGTGTCGCTAGGATTAGAAAACCTAAAGACTAGGTCTAAAGATGAGGGATGATTCTTTTTGTATTTTTTATATTTTTTATAAAAGCAATTAAAAATCTCGATTTTGAAGGAGTTGGGCGGAATTAGTTGCTAGTCAACTAACCCAATTACTAAGATGCAATCAAAATAAAATACTAAAAATGAAAATAAACTAAATTAAACTAGTGGTGTGAGCAATATATGGGAGAATTGTGTTTACTTAGGTTTCACTACTCCCTAGATATCTTTTACAGGTTAATTACTTGTTACAGTTGCGTGGATGATGGATTGTATTCCTTAATACCATTCATGGGGTGGCGTACTTACTTCCCCAATCCTATAAGCGCCTACTTCACTCCTATGTCGAGCCGGCTAAGAAGCTCCTAACATGGGATCACTAGAATTTGCCCATGCATTAAATACAACCAATAAAACCTAGTACACATCGGTTCATGTTTCTTAAGATGTTCAAGCATGTTACACAATGGAGGTCTGCCAGTTTTCTTAAGCCTAACATTGTAATCATTCATCCAATACAACTATAAATAAGTAATCAACCTATAATTAACATCTAGGTTTCATTACATCTAAGCAAACACATGAAAGATCTAGCCTAGCATGTTGAAATCAAGACAAGCATAAGATATATTCAAACAACACATAGTCATATTGAATGAATTGAAAGAGGACTTATCTTAATTGAACATGAAAGGTTTCAAGGGGTAAAAACCCTTGAAAATACTGTTACAAACGACATAGGGTTTATTAAGTTCGACCCTAGTATTCTCCACACAAGTTCCTCTCTTAATAAATGAAAAATAGAAAAGTATATATAGATTTTGTGAGGTGACGGCGTCAAGGACAAATGTCTGACGCCGTCATCTCGCCGCCAAATAAATTCTCGGACTGCCTAGATCTGGGTTTGACGTCGTCACGTGTACTCCTTGTGCAGGCCGTCACCATATTAACTCTTGACGCCTTCAGGTTTTCTCTGGGTCGTCATGGATTTTACTCCTGACGTCGTCAAAATTTCCTTCTTTACGCCGTCAGGTACTGTTCTCAGCATGGAAAATTACGTCTTTGCCGTTTTCTTCACTTTTATGCTCCAAAAACGTCCAAAATGCTTCTTTTCCAGAATTCACTCCCAAAGTACCTAAAATCACAAAAGGAATGATTTAGGGCAATATTTGATCAAATAAATTCTATTCCGAACTTAAATGACCCCCTAAAAATGGTTCATTTCTTGCCTCATCAGTCACCCACTTTGTGATAGTAGAAGATACTCGTCCGGTAATAGATGATTGCCTAAGTCAAGTAGTGTTCGGGAAACCATTTGTTGAGGCTTCTAAGATGAGTTATTACCCGACCCTAGGGTTAGTTAGATTCAAGGAAGAGAACGATGAGATTGTTTACCAAATGCCCTATAAGATTGAACAATACCGCCTTCTATCAAACATAGAAAAGGAAACCAAGCAAGCGTTTTATTATAGGAATGATGAGGATAGACGTAGAGGAATAGATTATGTCATGAATAGGATACTTGGTTTCTACAAGGAATGTTTGCTACTAGGCCCTGAATACAAACCTAAGACTGGAGATGACCTAGAGAATGAGACCAACGTTGAGGTCACGTAATAGCCTATGACCTTGAGTCTAGCTACAAGACTCGTAAATAAAGAAAAGCGCTTCTTGGGAGGCAACCCATGTTTTGTGTGATTTTTATTTGTTTGATTGTTATTTGCTTCCGTATGCATGCTTTATTTTTATTGTTGGTAGATCATGTTTCAAATTAAAATTGTGAAAATGCTTTATTTTGTTGTTTAACTTCGTGTTAACTTCATATAAAGGTATTTTGCAAAAGCTAAGTGTAAGGGGAAACCCCAAATTTGTTTCTAAGAACGAAATTTATTTTCGGAAACTTAACATAAAGATTTCTGCAGGTCACTTCTGACGGCGTCAGGAGTTAACTCCTGACGGCGTCACGTGTAAAATTCTGGAAATTTTGCGAGTTTTGTTTTTCTAACAGTCTTAAAGTTTTGTTAATTCTTTAGTTTTATAAACTCCAGGAAATCTGCAAACATTCATTCCACAAGCATTATATCTTAAATTGTTTTCTAGGATTTGTTAGTATATATAGATTGCCGCCGATTTTACGCGAGGTTGCCTTGTTTGTTTTCTCAGGTTTAACAAGTTATATATGACAAGAAGATGATTTATATTTCTGGAAGGGAAGCTTTGAATGTTCATTTTCTTGGAGGAAGATCTAACCTTGTTACCACACTATCCACACCGAACGAATCAGGGGAGTATTTTTTTTTTTTTTTTTTTTTTTTTTTACCTATTTTACTTTTACATCCTTTTATTGACCATTGGGGACAATGTTCATCCTAAGTGTAAGGGGAGGGTAAATGATGATACCTTATAAGATACTATTGCACTTGAGTTTGTTTGTTCGATGGTAGGTGTGTAATAAAACTAATAGAAATACTTGTTAGTGTACTTTTAGCGCCAAATTTAAAATGTTTTACAATATTTATGAGTGAAACTTTAGCCTTAGCAAGCGTCTCATGGATAGGAGTTATATGACTAGCACAAAACCGTACCATTCAGAAAAATTTTCCACCCAAATATGTGAGGTTCGCCTTAAGATTTGATAGGAAAAGCATTCATTATTAGTACTTATGAGTGTACCGGTAGCATTTAGATTCTAGAACTTGCGTTAGTGATGCATCCCGAGACCGCTAGTGAGACTACATTCGTGTAGTAGGATTTACTACATGATAAGAGGCATTAGGATTACCCTTGTGTTTAAACTCGTATTATGATTACTTGACCATTTAAGTCATATTACTTGGCTAGTTAAGTCAACTAATTTTTCCCACACCTTAGCGTTGTACTCATTTTTAGTACACGAAACCCCTACTACACCCCTCTGAGCATATCTTTTCGTTTCTAACTTTAAGTATTTTACTTAAAGGAAGAATTTGTTACAACCCTCCCAAATGTGCAACCAAATCGCCTTAGCCTTCCTTGTATGCACTCATCTTTAGTGCATTGTGACATGTTTAAACCCTTAGTTAATTATCTAATTGATTACATGGTTGCTAAGTCGAGTCATATCTTGTACATATTGTTTTGGGACGATTGGGACTCATGGGTAAAGTACTTGTGTTATAGAGTAATGGGGAAGAACATCATAGATTATTCCTATATGTGCGCTAATCTTAAAAAGTACTGCAAGTGTTTTGATTATCTTGATTCGAGTCATTAGAGTAGTTTATTGTAAAGTATGTAAAAATTCAAGTGTAAGGGGAATGTACATTCCCTATGATGTATTATTTTGGACGGTAGGGTAAGAGTGTATGCAAAAAAAAATAATAATAATAAAAAAAAAATCGAAAAAATTAAGAAAAAGAAAAAAAAAAAAAAAAAAAAAAAAAAAGAAAAAAAACCATACGGACTACCATCTCGTTTCATTTTATGTTTTCTTTATGTTTTTGTTATTTTCTGATTTATTAGCTTAAGTCGAGTCGAGTCTTGGCTTAGCAACGCCATATTGTACATGTAATTAAGCAAGATTATTAACTCGTCACCAGTAAATATTGCCTTTATCCAACAAAAACGTGTATTCCATATCCCTACACCTAACGTTATAACCCTTTTAAAAGACCTCTTTGATAGTTTATCCTAGGTGCTTACACCAAGTGGTGGAGGTTTGATCCTTTCTCAAGCCTATGGTGATCTATTTTGCTATGACAGGTAGTGAGAGATGTTTTTCATTTCCATATTGTGATATATACTTTATTGCACCCGAGAGATGTGAGTATCTAAACACTATTTGCGAGGTGCTAGTGTATGACCTCCGTGTTTGTCTTTGGTCTTTAGTGGAATGATTATTTGTTGTAATTACTTTTATATTAGTATTAAATGACCCATAACTTGTATTTTGATTAGAATAAAAGCGCATTTGCTTGAGGACAAGCAAATCTCAAGTGTAAGGGTATTTGATGAGGCGAAAAGTGAACCGTTTTTAAGGGGTCATTTAAGCCCGAAGTTGAGGTTATTTGATCAAATATTGCCCTAAATCGTTCCTTTTGTCATTTTAGGTACTTTTGGAGTGAAATTTGGAAAAGGAAGCATTTTGGACGTTTTTGGAGCATAAAATTGAAGAAAACAGCAAAGTCTTAATTTTCCTTGCTAGGAACAGTACCTGACGGCCTCAAGAGCTTCTACATGACGGCGTCAAGAGTAACAAAAGAGGTGGATGTGGACAATACACGTGACGGTCTAGAGAGTTTTGTGCATTGGAGATGACGGCGTCACCCAAGGCCGTCATGGTCCAAGTATTAGTGACAGCCAGAGGAAATTTACATATGACGGCGTCAAAAGTGGATCTAGGCAATACTATTTCATTATAGGCGGCGAGTTGACGGCGTCACATGTTTACACATGACGCCGTCACCCTGTGTAATCTATATATAGTTTTCCAAATTTCATTCGTTAGTGGGCAACTTTGAGGGAAAAACCTTAGGTCGAATTTTCCATCTTTTTCAAGGGTTTCAACCCCTTGAATCTTTCATGTTCTATTAAAGATAAGTACTCTTTCAATTCATTCAATATGTCTATGTGTTGTTTGAATATATCTTACGCTTGTCTGCAATTTAACATGCTAGGCTAGATTTCTATTGTGTTTGCTTAGATGTAGTGAAACCTAGATGTTAATTATGGGTTGATTGTTTATTTATAGTTGTTACGGATGATTGTATTTGATGTTAGGCTTAAGAAAACTGGCAGACTTCCATTGGTAACTTGCTTGAACGTCTTAAGAAACATGATCAGAGGTTTAATACGATATTTAGTTGTATTTAATGCGTAGGAGAATTCTAATGATCCCATGTTAGGAGCTTCTAACGGATCGACATAGGAGTGAAGTAGGATCCTATAGAGTTAGGGAATATTGTACACGGCCCTACGACTAGTATTAAGGAATATGACCCGTCATCCATGCAATTGTAACAAGCTATCAACCTGTAAAAGATATCTAGGGAGTAATGAAATCTAAGTAAACACAACTTTCCCCATCATTGTTTACACCACATTAGTATAATTAGATTTATTTTCATTTCTGTTATTTTATTTTAATTGCATTAGTAGTAAATTGGGTTAGTTGGCTAGCAACTAATTCCGCCCACTCTTCCTAAACCCGAGATTTTACTTGATTTTATAAAATATAAAAATACAAAAAGAATTATCCCTCACCTCTTGACTTAGTTTAGGAGACTTTCTAATCCTAGCGACACTATTCCTGAGTTGAACGATCAATCCCCCGGTACTTGTCACTATACTATACTACAACGATCAGGTACACTGCCTGGTGGGGGTTGTAAGCTTCTCGAGATCCATCGAGAGGTAAAGCCTGGTGCAATTCCCACGTATCAATTTACAAATAGGGGAACACTTTGCACGTGATTGTCTAGATATTTTTTATTATGTGCATACTCCAGTTATTTGGGAAGGAGTTTTTAAGAAAACCAGACAAGAATGACATTCGCAACTTATACCACACACATAACATGGTTCATAAGATACTGAGAATGTTGGGAAACATCGATTGTATGCACTGGCAATGGAAGAATTGTCCGAAAGAATGGTAAGGCCAATTTCACAGAGATGATAAAAACTATCCAACTATAACACTTGAAGCCGTTGCGCCATACGACTTGCTTATTTGGCATGCATTTTTTAGGGTAGCGGGTCCGAATGACGATCTTACCATTTTGAATAATTCTCCGTTATTCGAAGACTTGCTTGATTACATCGGCCTTGATGTTCCGATTGAAGTATACAGATGTAAATTTAACCATGGGTATTATCTAGCTGACGGAATTTACCCAGAGTGAGCATCTTATGTCAAATCATTTACGGTTACAAGTGACCCAGAAAATGCCGTATGAAAAGCGAAACAAGAAAGTGCTCGAAAATATATCGAAAGAGCTTTTGGTGTCCTCAAAGGACGTTGGCATATTATTGTACAACCGGCACGTGCATTTACTGTGGGCAATTTACGGAGAATCATGTACTCGTGCATCATAATGCATAACATTATTTTGAAAGATCAAAAACTTGCGATATCCGAAGCTAGCGAAATGTATAATCGTCCGCAACCAAATTTACAACAGACAGGGATTGAACGTTGCGCAATGCAAAGAAGAAAATCCAAAGAACTACATGATGAACGCAATCACGCAAAGCTTCAACAATGTCTTATCGAGCATGTTTGGCAATGACATCAATGGGAACAAATTCAACAACAGATTGCGAATAATTAGTTTCGTCATAATTTGATGTATTTCTTAAGTTACATCTTTTTAACCATATCGTTATTTTACGTTTTGTATGTTTTTATTGTATTGTATTGTATTGTATTGTATTTTTATATTTTAATGAAATGAATTTAGGGTCCGCTTGGTTCAAAGTGGGTAAAGGGAAAGGGTAAGGGTAAGGGTAAGGGAATGCAAAGGAATGAATGAGGTGAGTAATCAATCCCTTTATGAAAGTTTGTTAAAATGATGTGACACCTCCGTGAGCCCCAAATGAAGAGGTAAACCTCATCACTATACCCAATGCTCTAAGTTTCACTTCCCTTGATATAGGTAATTGCTAAAATTGTATGTGGAAAATTTCTCGAATCTATATGTAGTCCTTGTCAACGTCAATGCTAGGAAGTTTGGGTAATGTTTATAGTCACGACAGTATTACAAGGCCTTGTTATTCCGTAATCCATAATAAGTTTTGGTTAATATGAGGGCAAAAAAGTATGACACTTGTCACAATTTTTTTTTTCCTTTTTGTTATTGAACAAAAAAAAATTTAGAGATATTTTTCTTTCAAACTCGACCTTTTTAAAATGTTTTATGACATTTTTGTCCTTAAAAAAATAATAAAATAAAATAAAAATCCAACTACAAAAATGTTATAAAATTCGTAAAATACCTCAAAAATGCCGAATTTGAAAAAAACGTACCCGTATAAGAAACAAAATTTATTCGCTACCCAAAAAAACAAATGATGACAAATATGATATATTTTTAAAACATTTGCCCTTAATATGGAAGTTTAGGATCCCGGTTAGCTTCGTTTAATCATAGAGAAAATATACACTTATAGATAATATAAAAGTGCACTCTCACTCGTGTATTCTACATGTGAATTGCATAGGCACCGGAGTTCTAGTTAGCTAGAATAGATTTGTGATATGAAAAAACTTGTAATAACTTACTGTAAATTTTTTTTCTCTAGTTTCTTACAAGAAGTAATCAGTATATTGCCGAATAAAATACCATTTTGCAAGTCTTGATTCATCTTATTTATCGTTACCGATAATCGGGAATGCACGTACCAAGGCGTAACCATCAAAACACAATAACAACCTTTAGAGTGCTCAGTATGGTGTTATTGCTCCTCATGGCTCACGCCGACTTAAAGCGTCGGCATATGATGCGAACCCTACACCGGATGTGGCGTCAGAGAGCGTCGCGCCGTCATAACTAGCAAGCGTTATCCGTTATTTTTTATTTATTCATATATTTTTAATTTGCAACGGCTAGTAAGGTTTAAAAAATAGGGGGTGATTGACGAGACCAAAACAAGGGCCAAGTTGGATTTGGCGTGCTCCTCCGTGATGGTACCTTTGCTCTAACCAACGCATTAAAAAAGAAAGCAAATCTCAGGACATTAGGTATATACAAACATTTGCATGTGGGACATAACTAAATAGAACACAAAAATACACAGTTGGTCGCTAAACTTGCCAAAAAGCATCATTTGGGCCCCAAACTTGGGAAAATCATCGTCATGAGTTCAAAAGTTGGGTTTTTGAGGCCGATTACGTCCCTTGGCACGTTTGGTCTCGGTCAACGTCCGTTTTTAGTTATACATTCAAGGGCATAATAGACCATTCACCTTTATGACTACACCTTAGTTAATTCAACCCAACCCGTTTCCCTTTTATTGTTTCCCAAATCACTAACAATGGCACAAAATGTTAAGAGGAAGGCTTTGTACATTGGTTCTGATGAAGTGGAGTAGGCAAAAGTTTTAGACAATTATTTTCTCTCTGATTTAATTCTTGAGGGATTTGGCGATGAACCAATTGCTGAATATGGTTCATACAGAAAGATACTTACGGAGTTGAGACAAAAGATTCTGAATTGGCTAAGGCAACAAAAATACTACTATCAAGAGCTTTTGGATGCTACTGAGGAGAAGCAAGAGGCTGCGAATATCGGGTTACCAGATGTTGATGATTTGGAAAGGAGAATTTCAAAACTTGAAGCTGTGATTAAATATCTAAAGGAAAAGACGGAAATGGATGATGCAGAAAGTAGTGGTTCTTGCTAAGTGTGTGTTTAGTTAATGTAACTGCTAGTGTTTCGTTAGGCATTGCTAAATATGTTTGACTTAGGGAAGTCAAACATATTGTAAGTGAAATTGTTTGACTTAGGGAAGTCAAACATATGTTAAGTGAAATCAATCAATAAAAAGCTCTTGATTTTAATAATGGCATACTTAGAATCTAAAATTGGATTGTTATTGTAAATGATATTGTTTGGTTGTGCATTGTTAAATATGTTTGACTTAGGGAAGTCAAAAATCAAGAAGTTACACTTTGTGGCATTTGCTAAATAGGTTTGACTAAGAGAAGTCAAAAATCAATAAGTTACAATTTGTGCTATTGGGTTGTTCAGTCCCACTGTCAACACTAACACCATTCCATTTTTTTGATAAACAATACACCATTGTTAATACAATAAGATTTAATGCTAAAGTCTTTGCATTTTGAACACATATGACACTATAACCATTGTGTTTGGGTTTCCTGATATAAAGGGGTGTTTGTTTTTGTTGATAGAAATAGTAAACCAAATAGCACAATACAAATGCTAAAACTTATATTTATATTGGATCATAGTTGGAGTACATTACAAGAATAGTAGGAACTAGATCTAACATTCATCAACAACCAAACAATAGATCCATTTACATAACCCTGTTAACAACCTAAAAATCGAAAACAATGAACCAAAAGACCCCATTTACTTACCCCCATCAAATACCCAAAAGTTACTAATTATTTTCAACCATTTTAGCAACATAACATTCCTGATTACGAATACCATCATCAGCTTCACCATAAATCTTTATCAAACGAGCAAGTAGGTCGATGTGCCTAGCTTAGGTTTCTCTCAGCGCATCCAAACTGTCAAGCGCTACACCACGCTCTCCTAAAGCTTCATTCTCCACAATCTCATACGACAATCTCATACGATCATGTAAGCGTGATGAATCAACGACCTCCATAAGTTCATTTAACATTGGGAAATCTTTCGTTTGGGAAATGTGTGAGGAAAAGGTTGTGGATGGGTTTATTGGTTCGCGCGCAAAAGTAATTAGCTTCTCAAGGAAGAAACGGTCAAGGGGTTTAGTAATGATTTTTTTCACACTTGGTTCCTTAATTTGTCTATGTTGCCGTTTTCATACTTAAAACTCCCGCCCATTAATAACTTGATTTTTCACATTTGGTCCCTCTATTTGACATATTTATATTTTGTATATTAATCCCACCCCATTAAATCCTTACCCACCTAGATCAAACACAAAAACACAGATTGAATGGTAGCAGTTCGGTTGGTTAAATTGTGGTTTGAAATTTTTTTGTAATTGATTTCTGTAGCAGTTTGGGTGAATCTTGTTGAGTCTTGCGAATCATGGACCACAATTTGACTAAATGGACCAAACACCCCATTTAGCTGGATATTCGTAACTCATGGACCACAATTTGAGTCTTGCAAATTTGTGTACCAAACTCATGGACCAAACACCCCATGAGTTACAATTTGAGTCTTGTTGAGTCTTGCAAATCATGGACCACAAAGTGAAACTGGATATTCGTAACTCATGGACCACAATTTGACTCATGGATTTACAAATTTGACTTTAGAAAGTCAAACTGGAAATGGAAAATGTCATTTACCATTTGACTCATGGATTGTATTGTTACTTTCTAGAGTCAAATGGAAATGCTATATTGAAGTTTGACTTTCTAATGTCAAATGAAAATGCTATATGGAAGATTGACTTTCTAATGTCAAACTTACAAATCCCTAACAGACCCAGCCTATTTCAAAAGTTGAAAAAAAACACTATTTACTATAATTTAGCAACCAACATATGCACAACCTAAATTAGGCATTTGCACCAAACGCATATGCAGAAGCTAAACGTAATTAAACCATATAAAGAAATAGCAAAATACTTTATGCGAGATAATTGTCATAGGGTATTCAACCCATACATAAACTACAACCACTAGAAGAATTCTACTAAGGCTGTGCGGGAAGCTCGGTGGAATTTCAACAGGTTCCTAGCCAACTCCTAATTCATCCTCACATTTTCAGACTCATCATCGCTCAAATCGCTGACCCTGATATAAGGTATCATCAGCAAGGGGGAATACACAAGTATGAACTTTATTATAGTTAATTCATTCTCTGATCTAGGAAAAGATCGAAACACCACACTCTCAAGTTGCCATGACCTCATTATGTTGCTGCATAAATCTAATAAATAAAATTTCAAAGGTAGATCACTTTCCAATGAAGCTTGCAAAATGAGATAGTATTGAGATGCATAATCATGGCAATTTAAGATGATGTATTTAATACATATGCATTCCGCTTACTCTGGTTTCTAGCATTTGCAAATTCGGAGATTCACGAATCATTTGAATGATGAATGATACCATTGCATTATTCCCAAAATCCACTCCGGATAGATCAAGGATACAAATGCCACAGGGACGTTCATCCAGGAGCTACCTTCTTCCAACAACTACAAAAGGTCGACTTTTGGTAAGTTTTAAAGATTACATTTCATAAGTATTAGAGATTACTTTAACATATTGTAATCTGAAGTGTAAAACTCAAATTGGTCTTACCTTGTAGTCCTGAAAATCCAATGTAAGGGTCTCAAGTTTTGGAAGACTTCTCAGCTAAAAGATATTGGAAGTTATGATTGTCGTGGCATGGTTCCAAAAACAGAATGACAAATATAACTTCTTCATATTCCCAAGTTTTACAATATCCAATAGTCTCATCTCGTTTGTACTAGTACAATTCATTTTAAGAGACTCAACTAAGGGACAACGAGCAATAAACTCCCAAATTGTACCACTTCAAAAATTGAAAGATAACAATTATAAGCTCAATAGGTTTGGAAAACTACTAAAAGATGTCAAACTAGGAAAAGTACAATAATGAAGTTCCAAATGTTTCAACTCCATACGAGAGTAAAGTTGGGTTGGCAACATAACTGATTCGCCATACCAGTTTCTAATTATGAGCTCCTCAATTCCTTGCCGAGCCAAAAACAAAAGCCAATCATGAATCTCTTCATAATTCAAGTCATCTTGTCAAAACAACATTTTGGGCTCTATGGAGAAGACAAACCTTCTTATGAGACCTTTTTGCTAAAGTAACAGTCTAGTTACATGCCTATGCCTCCTATCAAACTTATTTGTTAAATTATAAAAGAAATCCTCGTTAACTATGACATTGGTGAGCAAAGTCCACTTAAACCTCTAGTTTCTCGCTAAACAATCAGGCCTCGCAGCATCTTTTATTGGCAAACGATTCATAATATTAGTCATCACGTTATCTAGCATGTTAGTGATAACATTAGGTCCAAACGACATGGTATTGTTGAAATTTAATCTGTTTTTATGAGTTCTGGAAAATGAGAGTTTGGATTTGGTTTTTGATTTTCAGTAAATGAGGTTTTTTGAGTTTAGATTTGGTTTTTTATAAGGGTTTGTGTAATTATGGTGTGTATAGGGGTTTGGTGGGTGGGTTTGGTTCACGCGTAAAATTAACTAGCGTATCATGAAAGATACGCTCAAGTTGCATAGTCAAATTCATGATTGGTCCCTAACGTTCACTGTTGGGTTAACTAAGGTGCTAAGGTCTAGTCATAAAAGTGAATGGTCTATTTTGCCTTTGAATATATATCTAAAAATCCCAACTTTTGGACTTACGGCGACGATTTTCTCAAGGTTTGACAGAGACCAAATGGGTCAAGTGACGCAATCGGCCTCAAAAACCCAACTTTTGGACTTACGGCGACGATTTTCTAAAAGTTTAGCCCAGACGATGCTTTTTGGCAAGTTTAGGGACCAACAGTGTATTTTTGTCTAAATACAATAACTCTAAAAGGAATATAAATCATCAACTAAAACGACATAGGTTTTTCAAGTTTATAAGTAGTGTGATGAAATGATATTATATAGCAGATTTCAAGTTTATAAGTAGTGTGATGAAATGATATTATATAGCAGATTTTGATACAGAGACCATTCTTACAGAGTTTTCATAAAATATAACATGATAGCTTTGAATTATTTTAGATTAGATACTTTCGAATAAATAAATTTGCAAACTATTTTATTTATTTTTGCAAGGCTAAAAACACAAGTCTATCTTCTATTAGTTGCCTCCTTTTAACTATTGCCTCCTAAAAGTAGCCAACAATTTTTCAGTCTTCTGGAGTACTAATTAATGTGAAACGAATAGTTCAAATAGACAAGTATTGTAAAATTAGTATTGTCATTGTTTCATCGATTGTGACCCAATCAATTCGATCATGGCATGTCGAAGTCAAGGTAGTTTCCAGTTGATGGTTCTACATTTGAGTATTTGACCCCACTTTGGTCAAAATTCACAAGCTAAATGTGATATGTGCCCTTGGGCCATCCTGAAATTCCCATTGTCTATAACAAAGTTTCAAACACTCGAATTTTTACTTGTATATTTGTAAATCTAAGCAGTAATAACTAGTTTCTGTAAATAAAAATAAATAAAAACCATGTGAACATTTATCCACTTTTTCTTTATGTATGAAAACAAGTTTGTGTAGAACATGCAATGAAAATTTTATTTTACTCTATTAATAACTTATTGTATGTTTCTTGTTATATTGTTTTGTTAGAAATTTACTTTTCAGTAGTCATTGTATCTTATTCATTAGTTACAAGATGTTAAATTTCAAGAATATAACTTTTATCAAAAGTAAAATATAAAATAAGTACATAAAAAAGAAAGTTGGACCATTTACTTAAAAGTTGCTTCCAAATAGACAGGGAAAGATCAACTTCACGTGCTTTCGTTTTGACGGGGACGACTTGACGTTTGGTCACTTGATCGTTTGAAAACGACACCTTGTTAACATTAAAGTAGGAATTAGTTTATAAATAAAAATCGAATTGCAAAAATCATCCTTAAAGTTTGGCCAAATTGCATGTTTAGTCTTAAACATTATGAAAGTGCAAGAATCGTCGCTGTGAGGAAACCTTTGGTGCAAGTATCGTCTTTTTTAGGGAAACCTTTGGTGTAAGTATCGTTCTTGTGGGGACGATACTTGAACCAAATATTTCCCCACATGGACGATCTTTGCGCATTCATAATGTTTAAGACGAAACATGCAATTTGGCCAAACTTTATGGACAATTTATGCAATTTACTCATAAAAATCTTATGAACTATTGGATCCTTTGATCATGGGAAGTGATTTGCACACTCTCAAAAATGATTGGCACACTCAAATTTTGAGTGTGTTTACATTTATATCCTCACATTGTTTGGACTTATTCTTATCCTGTTAGGGTATAAATGTCAACACACTCACATTTTGAGTGTGCCAATCATTTTTGGGAGTGTGCAAATCACCTCCCTTTGATCATAGTTTTTGACAAGTACAAGTTCTATAGCCAAAGTTCACGTACGTGTTATAGATACCTATCTATTGCCATCAGGGTCGTTCTTGAACTTTTGAAATTTTTGAGGGTCCTGAATGACATTCTATAATGAGGCATTATGAGAAAAATATTATATATAAAATATCACCGTTTATAATATATAATGCAATTAGTTATCTAAAAGTTAAACATATTACTCATTTGAGATATTTTACTATCTAAATACTTTTTTCTTTATAAAAAAATATTTGTAAACGTGCATATAATGTTTAATGGAACAAATTATCACACCTCATAATATCGTAGCGGAATGGTAACTGGGGCATAACGTTCATAGCACAAAGACAAGGATATAAAGAACGATATCTACATGAGTCGTTTGAAAATATACATTTGATTACAACATAAAAGTTTACAAAAGGGTCAAGTTAAAGAGTTCACATCTAAACATTAAAGTAATTCAAGAAATCTTCAAAATGATGAGACCGCAAATATGACTCTAGTAATGATGCTCCAATGCAAGCTATGTAATAAGTACGTCTAAGAACCTGAGAAATACATGCTAAAAGTGTCAATATAAAGTTGGTGAGTTCATAGGTTTATACAACTGTAAATGTTAAAGTGCACACCACAAGATTTTCATGTATGACCATTATAATAAATAAAATATCATAGAAAAGTATTATAATTGCCATAAGTTCATTACCCCGAAGCCTTAATGTTTCTAGTTATGTGCCCTTGCAAGTGTTCCTTTCCGTGAACACTTAAATTTATCATATAGTTATGCATTCGTTTGATGTACCAGTCAAGTAGGGCAACTACCTAGATGGGGGTTTCAACCCAATAGATCTATTCACAACATTATCAATTACTACTGTTAGCCTCGCTATTTTATAAAGATAACGTCACACAAGTGAAATGGACTAGATATGTAGCATGTTGTGTCCTTAGGGACTACTTGTGTAGATTAGGCAAACACGTAGTGTGATGAGCCTATAAATACCCCTCATGACTCTCCATGAGGGGTGTGGGAAATTGCGTAAGTTTACTTCATTTCAATAAAACACTTTTCTTCACCTTTCCCTTTCTACTTTCTCTCTCTAGAACAATGGTGTATTTTGATCAACCGCGACCTCCGGAACGTGTTTCTTGCTATTAACAAGTGGCATCAGAGCTAACCAGGGACGAATCGTGGTGTTTTTGGGTGAAAAATCGCGTTTTTAGGCTGTTCTTACGTATTTTATTGAGTTAGGATTGCACTTTATCGAGTAAGGATAGCAAAATTCTCGGGTTATCGAGTAACAGGCTGGTTTTATCGAGTAAGGAGCAGTACCTATCGAGTTAGGTTATCGAGTATGGATGCATGTTTATCGAGTAAGGACAGATGTTACCGAGTAAGGTTTCTGTCTTACATTACCGAATAAGGATTTACCGAGTAAGAGATTACCGAGTAAGCTTCATTTGGCGAGTTAGCCAGTTAGCGTGTTAGCTAACAACCCTTATCGTTTATCGAGTAAGGATCTTCTTGCTTTCATCGAGTAAGGGGATACTATACCTCGTTGAATACTAGTTACCGAGTAAGGAAAGTTCATCGAGTAAGGGATTTCAAGTATGTTGTCGAGTAACAAAGTCTATCGAGTAAGGAAAAATTATCGAGTACCAATACCTTATCGAGTTAGTACCTTGTATCGAGTAAGCAAAAAAAATGGCGGGAAAATTTGAGTAAAATTTATTTTTTAGAGGAGACTAAACGTTCAATTTTTACGCGAAATTCAAATTTTGGTATAACGTTGAAAATTTTGGTTCAAAATTCAATTTTGTTTTTCGGTAAAATTTGGCGTCAAAATTTTTAAAACTCAAAATTTTCTGGTAACCTTAGAATTGCAGTTCATAGTGATTTCACCAAAAACACACCACGTATTGCTTAAAAGATCCTGATCAAGAATCACAATCAAATGACAACGGCTAGTATCAGATTTTGTGATTATGGGGATAATTCTTTATTACTTTTCTGGGTTTAAAGTTCATTTCAAGGGCATGTGTACTTATTTATCTAAAAGTCTAGGGGTGGATGGATGCATGACTTTCGAAGATACTTGTTTGGGCATACACTAGTGATTAAGACTTGGATTATCTAGTTATACCCGATGTAAGGAGTTACATTGTAGTGCTCACGGGTTATAGCTATCACTTTAAGGAGTTACATTGTAGTACTCAGTGTCGCACAAAGTTGTGGATAGTTCAAGAGGCGGAGATTTCATATACTGTTTGCACATTTGAGTATATGGATCAACCTATGCTTAAAGGAGTTACGTTGTAGTGCTCAGTATAGGTTCTTAGGCATACCATCGTACAAGATTAAGTCACATATCTAAGGGATGTTTACTTCATTTTCAGATTGGTTATATTGGGTTGTTTCTCTAGTCATTGGTCATTTACTAGCTGGTTGGATTTTGAAGAGGTCGCTTATAGGTTGAAGAGAAGAGATGAGATTGTAGAAAAAGAGTCATATTTTTACGACATATACTCACATAATATGCTTCAACGAGCTGTTATGGCCTCTAAATTGTATCAAGTACAATGTGATTATACGACATGTACGCATCATTATGATGATTCCGATAACTCGCAACCATCAGGAGGGAGAAGAACATGCCGAAAGAAGTAGTGTTTCGTCTTCAGTGATTGGATTGACTGAGAGATTGTGCTTAACATCGTGAATGGAGAAGTAGTTTGTGTACATCAGGGCTTATTACTAACTTGGATGAAATGTTATGTGAGTTATGTTGTTATGATGCTCCCAGAACGACAACCATTGTGCTACAGTTTAGAGTCTACTTTATCCGCTGCGTGATAGAAGAAGGGTTGTTAGTTCAGGAGAGAGCAGAAGTAAGTAAAAGGCTCACTAGTTAGGAGGGAGTAATAACCTAACTAGACCAGTACAGTTGAAGTTCAGAGCTACAAAGACCTTTGCCGTCAGTACGCCGAGATCATCGGAAGAGAGAACTTCAAGTCTGCTTCAGTATCTAGACTACAGAGACTCTGCGCTTCAACAACGTCAACATAGTTTACTATTGTTGTAATTTACATTGTTTATGTATTTATTGGTCTCATTGTAATCATTCACGTGTGACGATATCTTGGAGGAAGATTGTTAGCCTTGCTATTTTATAAAGATAACGTCACACAAGTGAAATGGACTAGATATGTAGCATGTTGTGTCCTTAGGGACTACTTGTATAGATTAGGCAAACATGTAGTGTGATAAGCCTACCCCTCATGACTCTCCATGAGGGGTGTGGGAAATTGTGTAAGTTCACTTCATTTCAATAAAACACTTTTCTTCACCTTTCTCTCTCTAGAACAATGGTGTATTTTGATCAACCGCGACCTCAGGAACGTGTTTCTTGCTATTAACAACTACGTAATTTACGATTCATGATAGTTGGGACTTTAATGGAAAGTGTTGTAACTTGGGCAATACGTAAAAAATTTATATACTTGTGTCCATATGTAAAATCAAGAAATGTAATAAGTAAACGAGCATATATTCTTACCCCAAAATATTTGAAAACAAGTATAAACGAGTAAAAGTGGTGATATGAAACTCACCTCTAGTAAGTAATGTGATGGTAATGAATAATGTGAGTTCAACGACAAATGAGCCTAAATACGACCTAGAAAAATAAGCCGTTTTAAGAAAATGCAAAGTACTAAATGCATATGAGTTTTACATAGTTTTATCACCTTTATACATTTGTAGTGAGGTTTAATGAGTTGCGTCGGTTAAAAGTTTAATCAAAATAGTCAAAGAATTTTTTTTAACATAAAAGCATGTTTTTTAATGACTAAAGCTTTTAAACTAAAAATAAAGTTGCTGATTGAAATAAAGTCCATCTTAGAATGGGCGTATCTACATCGTTTCTAGCTCGTTTTTATCCGTTAAACACTCTAAACAAAGGTAAACATGTCTACTTTTAATAAATCAAAGTCCCTGTTTGTGAAAACATGTTTTAGTTGTAGATTCATAAAAAAATAAAAAAATAAAAAAAAAAAAAATTGCACCTGCTGTTAGGTATTTTCAAAAAACTTCCATCTGAATCGGACTAGATCTCACTCGTTTTCTAATGAAATTATGATGAAATCAAATAATCATGATATTTAAGAGTCAATTTCCCCCCTAATATGCTCGTTATTTGTATTGTTTCTAAGGATATATACTTTGATTTCTTTATATTTCGTTTCCAGGCTACAAACGAGCATAGGAGCGCGGAAATTGGAAAGAACTTGCAAAGGATACACATCTTAGTATGCTGAAGATAGCTATGACGTAACTCATACTCTCAACTATGCCATAGCCAGGAATTCAAATATATTAACAAGTCAACGCTTATCAAGAGTTACGGCGTAACCAACTCAAGAGGTTACGCCGTAATCATTCAAAGACTTAGAAGAATTCGTTAGCCATGAAGGCTATGCCGTAACCACACATAGAGTTACGGCATAATTATGGAACAGAACATGATCCAAGATTTTGTCAAGATTACGGCGTAACTACATCTAAAGATTACGGCGTAAGTGGAAACCCTAATGAGCTATGGCATAACCAGCATCACAACTACGTAGTAGCCAATGTTAATGGATAAGATCGTTTCACGATAACACTAGTTACGACGTAACCAACTCTTGGGTTATGTCGTAGCTATGTCGGGCCTATAAATACCAGCCCCAAACTCTGCATTTTATAAAATTTTCTCACCACAAAAGTCAGAGAACGAATGAGGGTTTCAAGAAGGCATTCTAAAGCAGCATACGGAGCATTTCTAAGGGAGAGATCACGCCTACAACACCATAAGTTTTAGTTTTTCATTGTTTAATTTACATTTCGAATTCATGTCTTCTTTAAACATTGATTTGGGTGTATTTTATAATATGATCGGTTAAGCACCTTTGGTGCTAGCCTAGTTATGATTTCTATATCAATGTGATAATGTTTTTGTACTTTTCTTTATGCTTCTAGTGTGTGCATGCTTAGTTTATCGTAGATCCTTTAGTTGCGGTAGTTTTGCAGAACTTGTTATACCTGGTATGCTAGACGAATCGATCAAAGGACCCTAGCTTAGTTAGGTTACGAGGGAAATGGTTTGGATGACAACTAGCCATTTGTCTTGTGTGCAAATCGACCAAATGACCGGGTTGGATAAACTTAAGTAATTAGAGGTGTGGTCTAAGATCCTAAAGGCCGGGTCACACCAAGATAAATCTAGCATGTAGTGATACTTAGTGACTCAAACTAGTCTACCGTACGTCGGCTTACTTACAGAGGGCAGTGCCTTTTGTTCCCGGCAGGATTCTAGGGAGATGGGCTAGGGAAATCGACCAAAGGAACCTAGCGATCTATGTCCACCTCACTTGAAGCATTGGATTAGTTTAATAGAAAATATAGTCATAGTGATATAGGATGACTAACTAGGCTAGTACACTTATATCCCACTGTTCACAACTTAATTTAATTTCATGATTTATTTTATTTATGTTTTTATTAGTTTAAATCAAATCATTTCTACTCAATCAACTTAAAAACGTGACATTAGATTTAAATAGGATCCATACCACATAGCTCTTGGGACGACCTCAGTTTTACCATTTACTAATTTACACACGACCGGATACACTGTCTATTAGTGCATTTAGGTAGACCTAGGGTAATCAAGACACTATAAATTTAAGACCTCTTCAGTAAAACCTGCATCAAATAACTTGGTTCAAAATCCTAGATTCATTGTTTTTTAGTCTAGTTTCTAAAAATACGTGACATTTTTCCCTAGGTCTTTACCAATTATTTTATAAAATCAAAAGTATACACGTATGTCAAAGCTGTTAAAAATCAGAAACTATAACCTAACTTGTTCGGGTCGTATTTTATTCGTTATTTATCATCACGGTTGCATCCAACTCTCAAAGATTAATTTAAAGTCTTATCTACAAAAGTCTCGACTGTCTCAACATTCCATTTTGCCCTTATAGTAATGATTATTACAATCCGGGTTCTGTTGAATAAGTTTTAGTTTGTAGTGGTGCTTAATGACTCTTCCGTAGGGTAAACCCACGAACTCTTGTAATCGTTTGGTTACGGAATAGGACACTATGGAAAATAGGCTAGACAAATTGACCTAAGGAGTAGAGTGACTTTAACCCCCATGTGGAGCGATAGAAAACACTAATTAGAAAACGTAATCATATCATTACAAGAATAGTAACTAGGCTAGCACATTTCTCCTTATTGATTATCTCTTTCATTTTAATTTGCTTTCGTTTTATTTCATTTCATTAGTTTAATTAATCAATTTATAAAGCCCCCCTTTAAAACCAGTGACACTAGAACTTAAATTAGGATCTGCACGCATAGCTCTTGAGACGACCTTAGCTTTACCGATTACTACACTACACATGACCGGGTACACTGCCCGTTAGTGCATTAGGCTGACCTTAGGTAGATGAGAAGTATATATATTAAAACCTGGTCAGAAATCCTGCATCAATCATCTTCATGAACCTCAACAGAAGCTATATGTAACACCCCCATTTTCAAGGTTTGCAGTGGATTTAGGGTTGGGGTATTACTTCATAGAATCATAGTTACAGTAATAGAAAACGATTCGAAAAGAGACGTTTTTAGAAATTTGGTTATCATTCATTTAATTATCAGAGTTTTTATAGTAAAATATATACTTTTACTATTGATGAGGTCCCAAAGTCTAAGTGTTAAGCTATGTTTGAATGATAACCGGTTTGAAGGTCCTCCGAGTTCAGTGCCTCCTTCTGCCATATCTCCGTAGAAATGATATACCTAGAATACATGCTTAAAAGTCAACACTAGGTGTTGAGTGAGAGTCATAGGTTTAAGTGTTAGTGAATACAAGTTCCCTGGGTTCCGTTGTTACACCCATCTGGGAAAATGTTATGTGTGTGTTATAATTGTGATGCATGCACAATTATCAAGAGTGGGGTGTGTTTCACTAAGCTCATGAACCACACGTTAACAGTCCAGGTCACAGGGTCTGCAGACCAAACCATGGGGGGACAGAAAGGATAACTTGCCAAAGTTAATCCTTCAGTGGGTTGAAATATAGTACTTATTGATACCATCCAGAAAGATGTAGTATCAACGGGAGTTGTCAAACTCCAATAGATCTATCAACTATATTCGCGTTCACGTGGGTAAAATATCCCAAACGATTAGATTCATGAATTTTAGTTATTTAGTGGTGGCAGATAGATTACTCGTGCAACAACCAAAGAAAAAGACTTGTATTCGGTTTAAAGTAAAGCAAGTAGCATGTATCCCCCTCACAGGGTTTGTAAAGTATTTAGAAAGCGTTTAAAAGGTGTGAGGCTATGAAAACTAACAGAAAAAGAGTATGAGGCTATGAACTCACCTGGGCTTAGGGAAATTTAATTGATTCAAAAAGTGACTCGGGAACTAGACTGTCTTACTCACGTATCATGGTGTGTTGTAGGTTTGGATGTATGTCAAGCTTTAGTTATCTTGTTTAAGTTTCTTAGGTAATTATTCTTAAGTTCGTTAATGTTTTAGATATAACATAATACCGTTCGGGCCATCACAATCCAGAAGTATATGACTCATCACATGAAGCTCCTTACTATTGTATTATGTTATCAACATAATACCGTTCGTGCCATCATAATTCAGAAGTTAATACTCCTCATGTGAAGCTCCCTACTGTTGAGCTATGTTGTTATTAATTTTAGTTATAACATAACACCGTTTAGGCCATCATAATCCAGAAGTACATGCAATAATCGTTTGAGGAGCCAGGGCACTTTAATTCGTAAACCCAGCAAACTCGTCAAAACGAAATATCCACATGGTACTCCTCACATTAAGCTCCCTAGTATTGTGTTATGCTTCAAACTTTAATTTAGTTTTATATTTATATAATATTTTCACTTTATACCCTTATAGTTTATATATTTACACTTTCTACCCTATACTTTATTATACTTATATTACTTATACTTATAACTATCTATACTTGACACAATTAGTCCCTAAACTTCTATATTTTGAGAAAATGACAAAATAACCCTTGGACTTATATGTTTTCTATATATACCATTTATACCCTTAACTTTATAACTTTTGCAAAACTAGTCCTTTTTAGTTTATAATTGTTTAACTTTTTATCCTAGGGTTTTATAACTTTGCAAAAAGGGTCCTTATACTTATAACTTCTAAGAAATGTCAAAAATAGTCCCTAGACTTAATATTTTCATAAATTTATGATATATACCCCTATGCATGTAAAGTTTTGCAAAACTAGTCCTAAATTCAAATAAACTATATTTTTATGTAACAACTAAGTTTCCTATCTTATTTTTAAATAATATTAGCTTATCTAAGTTACCTAAATCAGATTATAACTTATGTAAAGGGCTTATAGCATGTTAAAGGTAATTCGACTCTACTTAGGGTTTTAAAAAGAAAACTAGCAAATGATTATGACCAAGGCTTAGGCAAGGGATCCTATGTGATCTAAGTCAACCTATATCCATCCTAGAACTAAAATAAAGCTAATGGAATCATGTATAAAAGCTTACGTGACTAAGGAGGGCTTAACGAGGGGTTAACTAGGGTTTAGGGTTTTCTTGATGGCAACACGACTCAACAAGGACTCAAGGCTCACCCTACTCGACTCCTAGGACTTCTAAGGATCCTATACTACTACTAACTACAGAAGTTTTGAGGTGGAAATAAAGAATGGGATGGTTTGAAATGAGGAGAGGGGTCGCGGTATTTATAGGGCTCGCAAGCCTTGGTGGCCAAGTTTTGGGTATCGTGGTGTCACGAGGGGGGGAGTGACTAAACTCAACTAGTACGTGACTGTTGGGAGCTATAAGGGCGGAGGTGGAGGTCTATAGGCGGTGTAGGGTGGTTTTGTGGTGGAAATGAAGCCGTAGAGGCGGTTTGGACAATGTGGAGACAAGTAGGTGATGCACCTACTTGTGTGGGTACTTGTAAGGTGCTAGGGTGCTAGCTTAGTTAGGGGAAGGTGCTAGGGTGCTAGGTTAAGGTGCTTGAGGTGCTTATGTTTAGGTTTTACTAGTTCAGGTTTAGTTTAGGGCTTGTACTAGCTTAGGGTTTATACTTAGGGTTTTGTGCCTAGGTTAGGGTTCTAAGAGTGATTAGTGACTAGTATTAAGGTTTAGAGATCATTTCCTAGGTGGTGGTAGCTTATACTAAAGATTCGCGATGGTTTTTACCTAGTTTCGGGACCTAAATGACCTAATTTTGCTTAGTGAGAGATTAGGTTTTATCCTAGGGTTTAGTGCCTAAATTAGGTTCCTATGAGTGTCTAGTGACTAATCCTAAGTCCTAAGGGGCTTATACTAAGTGGTGGTAGCCTATGGTGAAGTTTTAGGAAGGTTTAGACCTAATTCCGGGAAGTTATAATCTAGTTATGGTTTTGTGCTTAAGGGACTTGTACCTAAGCTCTAATGGGTTGTACTAGTGCCTAAGGGTCCTAAGGTATTCTAATGTTCCTAAGGTAACTCATACTTAAGCTTTGGACACTTTCAAGCTAGTTTAGTTAAGCATATAGGGTTTAGTAAGCACATAGACCTAATTAGGGCTAGGGTTCATTAGAGTTTTGTGATATGTTTAGTGTGTTAGATTGGTAGATTACTTATTATGGTGCTGTTGTGATCTTATGCTTGACATACCAGGGGTTTATAGGATGTGAGTGTTGAGTTATTTGGCTTGTGTAGATACGTGAGCAGGTCTAGAGAGTCATGCAAGTAATGAATGCACATAAAAAGCAAAAGTTTACATGTGAAATACCTACTATAGGTATTTGTAATGGGAATGATAGTAATGAGATTTTGTGGGTTGTTACAGTCTTACCTCATTAGAAGAAATCTCGTCCCAAGATTTAATTAGACGTAGAAGTTGTAGGGAAGAATTTCTGATACCAAATGATGAAGCGAAAAGTGTACCGCTTTTGGGGGTTCATTTAAGGCCAAAGTCAAGATTATTTGATCAAATATTGCCCTAAATCGTTCCTTTTGTCATTTTAGGTACTTTTGAGAGGAATTTTAAAAACGGAAGCATTTTGGACGTTTTTGGAGCGAAAAAATGAAAAAAACGACAAAGTCTTAAAAGCATGCTGGAAATTGCACTTGACGGCATCACAAGGTGCTAGTTACGGCATCGTGAGTTGACAAAAGGGTGGATAAATCTAATACACGTGACGCGCCAGAATGTTTTGTGAAGGGGTCGTGACGGCGTCACGTACAAAATTGTCAAGGCCATCAAGAGTAACTGCAAAGAGTGACGACCCAGAACCCATAAAGAGCGACGACGTCAGAAGTGGATCTAGGCAATACGAGTTTGTTTTGGCTGCGAGTTGATGGCGTCACACATTACTCTTGATGCCGTCAGAAGACAAAATCTATATGTAGTTTTCTAGTTTTCATTCATTGTGTGCAACTTTGAGGGAATAAATCCTAGATGAATTTTACAGATTTTTCAAGGGTTTCAACCCTTTGTTTCTTCCATGCTTAATTGAAGATAAGTACTTTACCAAATCATTCAATATGTCTATGTGTTATTTGATTATATCTTACGCTTGTCTTCTCTTTAACATGGTGGGCTAGGTTTTCTTCGTGTTTGCTTAGATGTAATGAAACTTATATATTGATTATGGCTTGGTTCTTTGTTTATAATTTTTGTGGATGAATGAATTCGATGTTAGGCTGAAGAAAACTGGCAGACTTCCAATTGGTAACTTGCTTGAACGTCTTAAGAAACATGATTGGAGGTGTACTATGATATATTGGTTGTATTTAATGCGTAGGTAACTACTAAAGAGGCCATGTTAGGAGCTAGTAGTCGGCTCGACATAGGATGAGGTAGAAGCTTATAGAGTTAGGGAAGATCGTACACGGCCCTACGAATGGTATTAAGGAATATAACCCGTCATCCATGCAATTGTAACAAGCTAATCAACCTGTAAAAGATAGCTAAGGAGTAGTGAAATCTAAGTAAACACAGTTGTCTCTCATTATTGTTTACACCACATATTAGTTTAAGTTTAGTTTATTTTATTTTGATTGCATCTTTAGTTAATTAGGTTAGTTGACTAGCAACTAATTCCGCCCACTCCTTCTAAAACCGAGATTTTACTTGCTTTCCTTAAAATATAAAAATACAAAAAGAATCATCCCTCACCTCTTTACCTAGTTTTAGTGAGTTTTAACCCTAGCGAACACTATTTTATGAGTTGAACGATCAATCCCCCGGTACTTGTCACTATACTATACTACAACGAACAGGTACACTGCCTGGTGGGGATTGCAAGCTTCTTAAAATCCCTTGAGAGGTAAAACCTTTTGCGAGGGCGCAATTCCACGCATCACCAAAGAAGAGTGGTACGAAAAGAAGGGGAGGTTTGCACAAGCGGAGTAGGAAATGCTTGCACAAATGCCAGATACTTAGGCTTATTCATTTATATTTCATTACTTAGAAATAAAGGCGTCCCAGTATTTGTAAACAAGAGCTTATAAATTCATAATCCATTTGATTTATAACTTTCTCATTAAAATGAAGGAGCGTCCTAGTTCATTTTAATAGGATAGTCATTATAAATCATCCTTAAGTAGTATCGGCGGAAAACGAAGAGAGTTTAACACACTTAAGGAAATGTGGTACGGGAATATTTTAGAGACAAGTTTCAACCATGATGAAGACTAGTTCTAGTCATGGTGGAGACAAGTTCTAGCTACGGTGGAGGTAAATTCTAGTCACGATAGAGACAAGTTCTAGTCATGGTAGAGACAAGTTCTAGTCATGATAGAGACAAGTTCTAGTCATGGTGGGGACAAGTTCTACAGTCTCCCTGTTTAGCAACTTGCCTCGTGGTAACTTCCCATGTTATGACTAGAATGACGGGCGTTGAAGATCTCATTTTTGCAATGCTTGCAAAGCGAAATTTAATATCATAGTCAAACATAATGAGGATTAAAGTTCGATGTAGATATTCTTACAAGTTCTAACTAATAGAATCTTGTGATATGACGAGAAATACAAGTTCTAACTTTTAGAACATTGTAGGATGAGGTAGGGAGAGAATATAGAGTAGGAAAAAAATAGAGTGAAAAATGACGGAGGGATAAAAGAATGGAAGGAAATGGAAAGAGGGATTTTTATAGGAAGAGTGAAGAGGAAGAAAGAAGGAAATGGATGAAATAGGAAGGTATGAAGGAGTGGAAAATAATGAAAGGATGGAAGGGTAGAAATAGGTGAAGTGGGAAAAGAATAGGAGTATAGGATTAAACGATAAAGTGAGGAAGGCAAAAGAGTATGATTTAAATAGGAGAGTGGGAAAAAGGCGGAAAAATGAGATTTTAAACGGAAGAGTGAGAAAAAGGCGGAAGAAGGAGATTTAAACGGGATCTAAAAGGTAGAATGAGAGGAAATTGAACAATAGGATTAAACTGAAGAGTAAGAGTATAGGATACCTGAAAGATAGTATCCTATTGGTCCTTTATTAGAACAAGCATGCTGTTTATTACTCTTTATCACATCTGGACTGCTATCAATTTATATAAGAGCCTTGCTTAAGTAATTATCAACTGCTATTGCAACTCCCTTCTTAGGTGTAACAAAGATACTTGAGTCTACATTAGTACTTCCATGGTCAACATGCACTTAAATGACCTTATTGTCCTTAACATACTTTGTCAACTCTAACACATCAGCATCAACAGTCAAAGGGTGCAGACCATAATCTAAGCCTAATCTTGGTCTCAAAAAATGGTAGTACATTAAGTCTGCTACACTACAACTCAGCTTAACTACCATTTCTCTAAGGTCATGTAAACAAAACTCATCAATATCAAGAACATCAACAGATGATACCTGTCCACCAACGTAAGACCTACTAGGTGTTGGTGTAAAGCACCCGCCATGATGGATTTCAAGTGAGACTATCTTAGGGTTACCACTTGCAATGATGGATTTCTAGTATCTCATTAGATACGAGAATAGGGCAATTTCATATCTCTCCTCCTTTTATTTGAAAATTTCATATATATCCAAACATGAATTAAAAACATTGTGCATTATAAATTCAATGCTTACACTTTGTGTATATGAAATTAATCATGAAAATTGGGTGATAAATGAAATTAATCCTTTCTTTTATCATGTTAACCTTCTGAGTTTTGACGTGTATCATGGTCATGATCGGTGACTGGTTGTGTCATTTAAGATAATGATGTTGATCTCCATCTAATATACTCGTAATTTGAGTTCATATGTGAAATAACTAGATGTGTGTGCATCGCGATCGAAAAGCTATCATGGTTACGTACATGATAGACAAGCTATAAAGCGTCAAAAATAAAGTCATGTGAATGAAATATCGTATTTAAAATTGAGTTATTTGAAACTTGATGTTGATACAAAAGTTGGGTGTTCCTGATTATTGGCTCTTGCTCTCGTACCAATTCGCTTCTTAGTACTTGTAACCTGCGCACTAAGAAAATAAACAACACCGTTAGGCTTATCGTGGGATTGTCTCCCACGATTAAACTCCGGCGTGAGAGTAAGTAATCGATTTAGGGTTCTCGTAAAGAGTTAGGGTTGTGAATCGTACCTTGAATGATGGTTATGTCATTCCTTATATAGGACGCATAAACCGTGTAGGTATCTTGCTCCTTACTCTTCGCACTCGTGGTGCTTATCCGAGGTAAGGATATCTATTCCATAGATAGATGATCCTTATCTATGCCGTGTATAGTTTGTTTGGGTTGGGCTTACGTGAGCCTGTTCCCATTATTAATGCGGCCCAAGTTACAATAGCCCACTCGTGGTGGATTTAGGCCTTAGTAATGTATATCATTTGGGTTCGTGGCCCAAATATAGACTATACGTCATCATGTCCCCCCAGTCTAGTGTGCGCGGCTCGTAGCCACGGATGCTAGACTAAAATTAACAGCGGTAAGCGTGGCGGGAGAACATTGAAATATTGCCGCCCTTTTTAAAGTGGAATGCACCTAGTCATGAATATCTCAAAAAGGATACCTCAAAAATTGGGGGTTGTATCCACATGGCCCTCGTAAATCGGGAAAAAGTGCATGTACCGGTTCAATTCTAGCCACACGTTTTTGTTAGTGGGATCCACGTGGGGATAATCTAGGGTTTTCTTCCTCCTTATATAATAGTTACCGGCCCCTTTTTACAATTACACACAGTAAAACACACACTCACCATTTTCACTTTCTTGAAAGCTATCTTTTTGCAAATAAGCATTTCTGTAGGTGCGTTTTTCTAGTGAATAAATGAAAATGGTTGCCCAGTTAGGGGATTTTCGCTCTGCGATGAAGGTTGAGGATGTCACTGAGTTTCCATCTGACTATTTTATTCCTCTGGACGTGCGTCCAGAGGCTCCAGACGTTAACGCGTGTATAGCTGATTTCCCCGAAGGGAAAATAGGGCTATACACGAAATTCTTTGAGTACGCGAATTACCGCGTGCCAATTTCTATTTTTCTGAGCGATTTGCTCAACCACTATCGCCTCCACATCTCACAGCTGCACTGTATAGGTGCGGCTAAGGTGTCGAATTTTGAAGTAAACTGCTGTTTACTTGCGATAGAACCAACCATATCCCTATTCCGCTTCTTTTACCACACGACGTGGTCAAATGGGTGGGTATCTTTTGCGAAGCGCCCTGGGGCGCTTCCGTGTTACACTAATAAAGTAGACTCCCTCAGAAATTGGAGGGAGTATTTTTTCTGGGTTGATGATGTAGTTTTTCCATCGCCCTACGAGTTTTATACTCAGGATACGCTGCCAAGGGATGGGCGCTCCGCACCCGGTTCCTATAGGCTGACTGATGCGCAGACTCTTGATGCCAACCGCCTAGCCATTAACCCTTATCCAGAGGAGTTTTTGGTGCACATGCGGTTGAGTCGCAATTATTTCGGTGCTGCGGATGAGGTGCCCACTTTTCTGAGTGATGAAGGCCGGGGTGGGTGTTCGTCCCTTCTACTTCAAATTTTGTATAAGTATTTATGTATGCGCACCTTTAATAACTAATCCTTTCTTCCTTCTTGTTTTGTTTATGTGCGCAGAGATGGATCTATTTGTCGTTGTGAAGCTGGACAAGCCGAAGCAGGTGACGATAGGGGTGCGCCCTCTGAGGGAGGGTGAGCAGCCACTATTGGAGGCGACTGAGGGTCGCTTGACCGTGCTGCCAGAGGTTGTCCCAGAAAACACGCCGCCGCTCCAAGTGACGCCCGTTCAGAGCGTGGCGCCCGATGTGGAGGTGGCGCAAGAGGAGGCGCGCGCTGAGTCGTCTGACAGCATAGAGATCCTAAAGCCTGAGGAGGTGCTAAAGGAGGAAGTGGCGCAGAACATTAAGCGCAAAGGAGAGGCTGAAACCAGTGGCCCCAAGAAGAGACGACGCTACCTTATTGGGGATGCGGAGTCGTCCGCGGAGGCCTTATCCGCGTCTGGCACGGATAAGAAGGCTGCTGAGGCCTCTCCCTTGCTGTAAGTGTCTGCGTCTTTATTATGTTTTCTTTTATATTACTTGTCGCAATATTTATTGACTGTCTTCTGTATGTTTTTGTAGGGATGATGCCGCGAAGAATGATGGAGTCTTCGTGGATGTGGTTTCCTCTCCACAGAATGAAAACAAGGAAGGGAAAGCCAAGGTAGATGAGGGTGGGGAGGCGCAACAGTTGATAGATGAGCTGGCTGCGACTGCTGCGCGCTAGGTTGAGCTGGTGGCTCAGTTAAGGGAGAAGTATGCTGGGGAGAGCAGTACTCTCGCCCAGAAGGATGCGGAGCTAGCGAAGCTCCGTGCGCAGTTGGCGGATGCGCAGGTGGAGTTGGAGTCTTCGCGGGTGTATACTGAGAAGATCACCTAGGAGAAGTTGTCCGCCTTGGCTGAGGTGGAGAAGGCGCGTGGGGAGCTGGATCATTATAAGTCCGACCTAACTTGGCCTGTGCGCTTCTTGGAGGAGAAGAAGGTGGAGCATTTTGCTAATATTGCCAAGTTTAAGGAGGATATGATGAAGATCATCCAGCTGCAGGAGGACAAGCTGCGCGGCCTCAGTATCGAGTACGATGAGGAGTTATAACCTCACTTGATGTCGACCATTGCTGAGCGCAGGTATTTCTTTTATGCTCTTCTCCTTCGTAATACTTTTTGTTGCTATGCTTGTTATTAACACAAATTATCTTTGTTGATGTAGGTGGTTGATTAGCCACGGGCTGCGTCTGGCAGCAATGGGTACTCTTGAGTCCCAAGAGATGTTGGACGCCTTTGGGAAGGTGGTTCACTGCGCAGTGGCTCGGGGGAAATTGCAGGCCATGGAAGAACTCCATGAGGCCAAGTTGCTGAACAAGGATTTGGCCGAAGTGCCTGGGTATAATGGTGCTGCGTATGATGAGCTGATGCAGGCTATGGCAGGGTTAAAGGTCCTCGAGTTGCCGCACATTGGCAGGTTAGAGCACAACCAAGACAACCCCATAGATGTACTTATGGCGGGGTTGACGTTGGAGTGCCACCTTAGAGAGGATGCAGAGGCGCAATCGGATCACTTTCTGAAGCCTGATGTGTCGTAACTGCAGATTCCTGTGTTTGCGCAGCCTCGCGACATCCTTAACCCGTTAGCTCTTGAAAGAGGTTTTGGAGCGTCACGAGCAGAGGGTTGCCCAAAAGAGGGGCATTCAGGGTAAGGCAGTGATGTGTGGTATTGGTGCTGCACACATCCCCAGGTCTGATGGTGTGCCCGTGAGTGTTCCCACCGTATCTCCCAACGACGCTTTGATTCTGAGAAAGCTTCAGGAGGCGGGGAGTTCTGCTGCTCGGGAGGATAGCCCTGAGCATCGCCATAGCGTGTAGGCTTTTTGTATGTTTATGTAAATAATGAAGTGTATCTTTCCTTGTAATTTTTGTGGAGAAATGTTGAATAAGATACCTTTTCGTTGTTTAAGTACGTGACTTAAAATATACTTGCATTGTTTGCCAAGTTTGATTATTTAACCAAGTATCTTAAGTGCGTGACTTTAAGAATTATACTTGCATTGTTTGCTAAGTTTGATTATTTAACCGAGTGTCTTAAGTGCGTGACTTTAAGAATTATACTTGCATTGTTTGCGAAGTTTTATTATTTGACCAAGTGTCTTGGCTCGTTATTTGCTAAGCTTGTACGGTGTACTTAGTATTTTTGCACTCGTCGTGGGGTGCACACGTTAAACTTACTTTGACGTCTCAAAAGTAAGGCGCTTAGCAAGGATGCGTGATCCAATGTTGATGGGTTTGCAACCCTCTTACTCAACGAGTGAATTAGTAGGTTAACTCATCCTTTATGCCTTCGTGGGTCTTTAATTAGTGCATGCACGCCATGTAGGCAAAAATATAAGATAACAATATTGACATATATAAGTATGTATGTAATAAAGTGAAATACGCTATGGAGTTAGCTAGAAACCATAACATTTTTATTGATACTTGCAAGTTTTTGAAAAAAGAAAAATACAATTCCTAGGAAAGTAAAGAAAAACAAACACTTATTGGGCATCTCGTAGGATGCAAAGGTGTCTGTGTAGTGGCCGTAGCCTAAAAGTAACATCTTTTGAGGTTGCAAATGTTCCAGGTGCGCGCTAGGTCGTGACCTTCCATATCGCGCAGTCTGTATGCGCCATTGCCAAGCGCATCTGTGACCTCGTAAGGTCCTTCCCATTTTGGTCCGAGCTTGCCTGTGTCTTCTGCGTGGCTCGCATCATTAGCGCGGTAAACAAAGTCTCCTGGTCTGAATGAAGTGTGTTTGACCTTTGCATCATATTACTTCTTCATTTTTGCCTTAGCCTTTGCTTTGCGTATAGCTGCGCGTTCACGCCTTTCTTCTAGTAAGTCTAAATCTGTGTGCCGTTCCTCGTCATTTGTTGTGACGTTGACCTCTGCTGTGCGTATAGTTGGCATTCCTATCTCAGCTGGTATGACGGCTTCTGTTCCATAGACTAGGGAGAATGGCGTGTCGCCAGTACTGGTTTTGATTGCTGTGCGATGCGCCCATAAGACATGCGAGAGCTCATCCACCCACCTTCCTTTATGTCTGTCAAGGCGCGCTTTTATTCCTTCGCCTAGACTGCGGTTTGCGCGCTCAACTAGGCTATTGGTTTGTGGGTGTTTTACTGAAGCGAAGTGTTGCGTGATATTCAATTGCGCGCACCAATCTTTGAATGGGTTATCACAAAATTGTTTTCCGTTGTCTGATATAATCTCTCCCGGTAGTCCGAAGCGACAGACAATGTTGTCCCAGACAAAGCGTTTGACTTGGTTTCCTGTGATGCTCACCACCGCCTTTGCTTCAATCCACTTCGTAAAGTAGTCTATGGCTACGATGAGGAACTTTACTCCTCCTGCTGCTACAGGAAAGGGTCCTGCGATGTCAATGCCCCATTTATAAAATGGCCATGGTGAGGTAATAGGTGTTAGCTCTTGTTGTGGTCGGCGCGGGATTGGCCTATGTACTTGACAATTGCTGCATTTCTTTATCAGATTGCGTGCGTCGCGATGCATAGTTGGCCAATAATACCCTGACCTTAGAGCGCTTGCTACCACAGATCACGGCCCTGAGTGCATGCTGCATGATCCAGCATGGATTTCTCTGAGTACATAGTCTGCTTGAAGAGGTCCAACACATCTGAGCCAGGGTTGTAAGAAAGAGCGTCGATAGAGTATGTTGTCTCGTAGTTCAAACCGTTGCACTGTGCGCCGCACTCTTCGAGCGTCCTTATGATCTTGTGGTAAGATTCCCTTGCTGATGAATTCAATGATAGGCGTCATCCATGTAGGATCTTGTTCTTCCATCACTGTGGATATCTCCATTTCCAAGATTGACTTGTTTTTTAGGGTTTCTACCAATACCTGTTTTGAGAGGTGCACGTTGTGGATGCGATTTTGCTGAGCGCATCCGCTTTCCTGTTATCTCCTCTAGGCACCTGTTTTATTGTGAATCTGTCAAAGTTTTTTATTAAGTACTTGGTCTTTTCTAGGTATTGGATCATGTGTTCATCCTTGGCTTCATATTCACCTATCACATGGTTAGCACCTAGCCGAGAATCTACATTCGCTTCCAGGTTGCGTACACCCATTTGGATTGCGATGCGTAGTCCGGCTAGTAGGGCTTCGTATTCTGCCTCATTGTTTGTGGCTGTGAATTCAAAGCGCAACGCGTAGGTGAATTCCATACCTTCTGGATTTGTAAGAATAAGGCCCGTGCCTGATCCATCTACACATGAGGACCCATCTGTGAATAGAATCCAGGGTTCCTGTAGATTTGTTTTGGTTGCAGGTGTTGGACTGTCGTTATCTGGCTTTTCCACAATGAAATCGGCTAAGACTTGTCCTTTGATTGCAGTGCGCGGTCAGTATGAGATGTTATACTCACTTAACAGTACACTCCACTTCTGTAAGCGTCCTGATGCGTCAGGTTTGGAGATAACTTGTTTGATTGGCTGATCAGTGATTACAGCTATTGGGTGCGCTTGAAAGTATCTGCGCAACCTTTTGGCTGCGAATACGAGGGCTAAGACCAGCTTTTCCATAGCGCTGTAGTTAGTCTCAGTCTTCTTCAGGGCTTTGCTTACAAAGTATATGGATGTCTGGACGGAGTTCCTATCTGTCAATAGCACTGCGCTAACTGCTCCGTGGGTTGCCGATAAGTACATGATTAGCTCTTCAACTGGTCGCGGTGCGACAAGTTTGGGAAGAGATGCCAGATGGTGCTTTAGTTGTTGGAAAGCTTCCTCCGCATCTTTGGTCCAGCGAAAATCTCCCTTTTTAGTGCACTTCGTGAGTGTTTTAAAGAGAGGAAGGGATTTGTCTGCTGACTTGGATAAGAAATGATTTAGCCCCGCTAACTTTCCATTCAATGATTGGACTTCTTTGAGTGTGCGCGGTGAGGTGAGATCAATAACGGCCTTTGTTTTTTCAGGACAAGGCTTGATTCCATCGGGTTCTATTAAGTATCCAAGGAACATACCTTCGGTTGCGCCAAAGGTGCACTTCTTAGGATTTAACTTCATATTTATGTGTCCCAATGTTCTGAACGTTTCCTCTATGTCGCGCACCAATTCATCCTCTGTGTGGCTTTTGATGACAAGGTCGTCAACGTAGACCTCCAAGTTGCGGCCTACTTGTTTCTCGAAGGCTGTGTCCACCAATCGTTGGTATGTCGCGCCTGCATTTTTTAAGCCAAAAGGCATTTTTGTGTAGCAGTACACTCCTTGACTGGTGTGTAAAGCTGTTTTTTCTTCATCTTCGACTGCCATCTGAATTTGATGGTACCCTTTGTATGCGTCTAGGAAGCATTTGAAAGGGTATCCGCACAGAGATTCTACCTTCCAGTCTATTTCTGGCAGTGGGTAGCAGTCCTGTGGACATGCTTTGTTGAGGTCTGATTCGCCTCAAACCAGTTATCTTTTATTTCTCAACCACTTGTGAATGGTCAATAGTAAAGTCAAATTAAGCTGAGGCAAATGCTTCCGAGGAATACAGTGTTTTCCCGGGTCGTAAGTCCCAACGAGGTTGTGATGGTATTAAAAACGAATCTGTGATTAGTGAATGTGAACAGGTAAGGGTATAAAAGTGTGTGTGTGTTTAAACTAGGGTTTTACAACTTTAAAATAACTTAAATAGGCTAATGGAATGATTACGTGAAAGCTAGGTATCTAAAACGTAAAAACGTACACCAATTTAAAATCAGACGCGACTGCGTACTGAGAAAAAGGTGAGTTTTAAGGAAAAATAAACTACAAGGGTTAAAAATGAAAATTCTATAAACTTAAACTTAAAATAAAATTAAACAAAAATAAAACTATTTTTAAGATTATTATATTATTTATTATTAATTATTTAATTAATAACTATTTAACTATTTATTTAAAACTAATTTAATTAAAACTAAAAATAATTAACACTACAAATTAAACTAAAAACTTACAAAAATAATTTCTAAACTTAAATTAGAACTTGAAGAAAGTATAAAAAATAAAAATAAATCTTTTTGTCTTTTTGTGAGCTTTTTATTAATTAAAAACTATTTATATTAATTCAACTAATTAAACTATTTTAAATTACAAATAATACTAAATCAACTTAGAAAATTATGAAAAAATTTATAAAACTATTTAACCATCACAGGAATCCTAAAAAATTATAAAAACTTTATTTTATGTATTTATAAACTAGTTAACTAATTATTATTCTATTTATTATTTAATTACTATTTAAACTATTTAAATTATGAAAACTATTAAATGAACAGTAAAAATTCTAGAAAAATTATTAAAATTATATTATGACTTATAAAAGCTAGGAAAAATATAAAAACTAGGTGTTGCTATATAAAAATTAATTATGCTATTTATAACTTATTTATTAATTAATTATTAATAAAACTATTTTTAATTCTAATAAATATCAAATGACAATATAAAAATCTAAGAAAATTATTTAAATTACTTTAACCTATAAGGAAATTAATAAAAATATAAAAACACAAATTACTTAATTAAAATCTAAAAATGAAAATTAAAATTAAATTGAATTAAATAGAAACTATCACTTATTTTTATGTTGTATTTTCTGGATTTTTCTTTTATAAAACTATATTATACCTAAAATTAGACAACTTTAATAAAGACAACTATTTTATAGCTTATTAATAAGCTGTGTGTAAGCTTATTATGGTGACAGTTGACCACAGTTGACTTTTAAAGCAAATAAGCTCAAATGAGCTAATGTGGGGTCCACCTTGGTATTTTCTGGTCCACCTAAGTTAGTTGAACTTGTTTGAGCAAGATTTGATCAAATAAGCCCACTGGATAAGCCACAAGACCACAATAAGCTGTCAACTTATTTGGTTCTGGGTCAGATTAGGGACAACCTTTGGGTCCAAATTCAGGTGGGGCCCAGTGATCTAAGGGTCAAACAAAGGGTCAACCTAGGTAGCCTACTAGGAGGGGGTTGAGGGAAACTAATTAGAGGTAGTGGGACCCACTGGGGTGGTCACAAAACACCACCAAAGGTGGTGTTGTGACTGAGTCTGAACTGAGCAGGGCAACACCTTGCCCTGCAGTTGTGTTTAGGGTTGAGTGGGGCCCACTATGATCTAGGCCAAACAAAGGGTCAATGGTTCAAGCCTGGTAGGAGGGGAGTTGGAAGAACCAAGATTGAGGTTGTGGGACCCACTGATAAGCTCAGAAAGAGCTTATGAAGTGAGGGGTCCAACTGATTCACTCAGTTAAGTGAGTGAGTGAAAATAAGCTATTAAGCTTGGTAAAAGCTTTAAAACTAGCTTGAGAAAGAAAACAAAAGATTATTACTATGTATATATAGTATATTAATAAGTATTAACAAGTATGTTCACTGGCTTAAACTAATAAGCTTATAAAAAGCTTATAAGTAATTCCACTAAACACTCAGTCCAAACACTGTCTTGCAGTCAAAATATGGTCAATTTAAGCTTATGGAATAAGCTTGAAAAGACAAATTTAATATTGGACTAGCAAGTTGGGATGGTAAGGATTCCAAAAAAGCTAAAGTTAGACCTGTGGGGTCCACTTAGTAGCTTTTGAGGAGCTTATGAAGATTGGTGTAAAACACTGACAAGCTCAATGTTCTCAGTGATGGGGTAAAGTTCAAGCCTATTGCAGCCCTATCAAAAGGCTTTGAAATTGAGATTACAGCTTAGAACTTTGAAATTGGGGTGCTTAGCTTCTAAATGAGCCAAAGTTTACAAGCTAAAACTCAGAATTGAGCTTTTGATTAAGCTTGCAATATTGCTTGATTACACTGAATGTTCAGTGTAGTTATTGATTTGTAGCACAAAGTTAAGGCAAAATAAGCACTCCAATTTAAACAGTTATGGCAATATAAGCACTTAATCTAGCAACCAGCCACATGGGCATCACAAACAACCAAATAAAACAGATTAACATACAATAAACAAGCTTGTGCAAGCTTGTGAAAGTAGCATGTAGTCTGTGAGACAGGGGAGGTTCATGCAGAATCACTAATTAATAAGCACAAATTTAGCACTGTAACTACTTGGATAAAATTTATAAAAAATATGATTAGATAGAATAGCAACAGAATATTTAAAACCTACAAGCTCAGTTACTACAATCAATTATACAGATCACAATTTAATTCCAAAGTTTATTCAAAAAATAAATGTGACTGGATTTTTGACTTTTTAACAATACCACTAGTTTGACTAATATGAGCTTGGATCTAGATTATTGGACTGATTATGTTATATTAGGTTATAATAAAGTTAAATTAAGCTAGAGTATCAACTTTTAAGCTAGATTAAAGATTATGGATACAAATTAAACTAACAGTTAACATATAGATGGATTAAACACTAATTTTGACTTTACCACTAACAAAACCTACTTAATGTGACAGATATGAGTTATATTGGTCTAAGCAAACATGAAGCAACAAGAATCATCAACAAAAACACACCCCAACTCAGGAAAACAGCTTGATCCAAGCACTCTTTTAAGAAGCTTGTTTCTATGATTAGTGTTGTATATCCTGAATTAAACCATGCAATTGACTTCTAACACTAGATTGTGATGTTGTCAGACCAAATGAACACAAATGAACAGATATTAACAACAAATTAACTAGTAATCACCTTTACACTAATTGACTGTCTAATTTTTATCAACTAACAACTTAAATTTTCAACTAATAACCTAGCAATATTAAGTTATAAATCCACTAACAGGCACCACAGGAACAATTAACTACCAAGATCTAAGCTAGTTATCTACTTAAACAGTAAATGCAAAAATTAATGAAAATTGCTCACAACTGAATCCAAGCAACAAAGTGAGAACCAAGAAAAGAACCAATCCTATATGCTTTCCACAAAGCTCTAAACCAAGGCAATCCAAGATAGCACTTGCTCCAGCTTTCTTCTTCACAGAATTCTTTTTTTTTTTATCTTTTCTATTTTCTATGACTATTTTTGTATTTTTCTAGTTTATGAACTAATGCTGGTTAATTGAATCAAAAAGCTTGCATAGACTTACACTGAGCTATGTAGTGTTTATAGGACTCTCTTAAACAACCAATAACAGTATTGAAATGACTTGGAATTGAAAATTGGTACGAAATGAAATACTTGATAACTTGAAAGATAGATTGTTATTAAATAAACAACTGAGTGTTTTACACTTTCACAAGTATAGTGAACACTTTTGAAACTGAAATTAGCAATTACACTAGTGATAACAACTAATTTAATTATGCTACGTGATCATAAACTAGAATTAAAATTATGATGCCACTCTTCTTCTCCTTTCTTCTGTATTTATCATCACTTTGCATCCCACTAGCTCTAAGATCTTTTCCCACATTGAATCCTAGCCTTCCATTCAGTCAAACTCATCTTGACCATTTAAACTCATTTTGGTGCCAAAACGCACCACGTGGATTAGAGGCGGTTTGAGACTAATTAAGGGTTCTTGGGAGTTAGCATGAGGTGGAGGGACACGTTTTGGATAGTTTGGACTAAGATGGGGTGGTTTTGCTCAATACTATGGGTAAGAGTGGTATTGTAGTGAAAATGGGGAAAAAGGGGTGGGAAATGCATTTATTGTGGGGGGGTTTAGGCTGACAGAGGTGGTGGAGGAGTAGGTAGGAAGATAGGGTGTGAGCTGGAATGGGGTGAGGTGTTGAGTTACAGGTGTAAAGGTGAGGGGAGGTGGAAGATGAAGAGGAAAACGGGGAGGTCTGGTGTGTCTGTTTTATTTATTTACAAAGGGTGGGGTTTGGGCTGGTTGGGAAGTTGGGCCATGGAAATGGTAAGTGGGCTGGGGTGGTAACTGGGTTTAGTTTTGGTTTGGGTTATAATAAATAAGGGTCCGTTTGGTATTTAGTAATCACAAGGACCAATATTGTAATTCCTGCAAAGCTGAGGGGTTTGATTTGTAACTTTCCCAAACTTCTCATAAGGACCAAACCTGCAATTAATAATAACACAAGGACCAAAATTGTATATTTTTATTATTTTAAACCCAGGGACCATTTTTGTAATTTTCAAAGTTGAGGGACTAAACTTGTAATTTTATGAAACTTTGCACCAAAGGACTAAATATGTAACTTTATGATTAAAAAGGACCTTTGGTGACATTTTCATGTTTTTAGAATAACCAGGGACTAGTTTTGCCAATTTATGAAACTTGAGGGACTGAAACTGCCAATTATGCAAACTTTGTACGTTTTTCATCTGTTTTTGCATATTTTGCATTTGAAACATATAAAACACACCTTTAAGATATTTTAAGTATTTTGATACATATTTGAGTGTTTTTGTATGTTTTGGCAGCTCAGATTAGTATAAAATGATGAGTATTTAGACACTCATCAAGGTCCGTGAAGTCCACACACATTCTCCAACTGCCGTCGCTCTTCTTGACCATAATTGGGTTAGAGAGCCAGTCGTGGTAGTACACTTCGCGCATGATGCCTGCGTCTACAAGCTTGTGTACTTCTTCCAGAATAGCCTTTGCACGATCTGGGGCCTGGCCGCGCTTCTTTTGTCGTATTGGGGGATATCCTTGTCGGATTTGCAGCTTATGCTCTGTGATAGAGCGTGGCACTCCTGTCATGTGTTTTGGTTCCCATGCGAAGATGTCAAGGTTCTTCTGTAAGAGTGTGCATACGGCTGCTTTACCTTTGTCAGATAAAGATCCACCAATCGAAACTTGTTGCTCTGGGTAATCGGGATGAATAGCGACTTTTAGATTTGACGTTTTCTCTGTGCGCTGTTCTGGAATAGTCTCTACTTCAGTTGTTACCGCATTGCATTCTCTTGGTGGTATTGTCGTGTTATAAAGAGTGACAATTCCTCCTTTCACTGGAAACTTAACCATTTCGTGCGCTGTGGATGGTACAGCGCGCATGGATGATATTCCAAGTCTCCCAATGATACCATTGTATGGTGAGGGAGACTTTATTACCATGAAATTTATCCATGTTGCGATTGAGTGTTGTTCATCTCCTACGACCACCAGTAAGCGTAACTGCCCCATGGGCCAGATCTTTTCTCTGTGAATCCAGTCAATGACGTTGTTGCTGGTATCAGTTGACTTTGGATCTCAGGTCGCAGTCTTTTGAAACAATGATCATACATGATGTCTGCGGATGCTCCTCCATCAATGTACATGCGATGGATATCGTGCCCTCCCGTATGTATTTCAATAGTTAGAGGTTCCACAATTGCGTTGTCCGCAGCTAGAGTAGGGAAAGATATCTCTTTTTCTGGAGAGAATTTTTGGCTAACTTTTTGCTTTATCTTGCGCTGCCATGATTGTATCATGTATATGGTATCAGCTTTTTCTTTGGGGGGGTTCTTTCTTACCCCCATTTCTCTGTTTATCTTTTCCCTCTTTGATGTTTTTTACGAAGTGGTCCATTCTGCCTTCCCTTACTAACTTTTCAATTAGCTGTCTTAGCTGGACGCACTCGCTAGTTGTATGGCCTTTCTGACCATGGTACTCGCAGTATTCATTCCCTATGCGCTTTTCCTCCGCGGTGCGCATTGGTGGTGGTTTTGGGAAGTTTGCACCTTCTGTTACAAATATTTCCATCGGAGTTTTTGTGAGGGGGTATACTTGTCATTGTCCCTTCCACTGCGGTAATTCCTGCTGCGGTTGTTATTCTGATCATTGCATTGTCTCCGAGGCTGCTCTTGCTGCCTATAGTTCGAATAACCCTTTTTGCTGTCCGCGGCAGCTGCTTCTCCTTGTATAAAGGATCTGGTGCGCTTTGTTAGCTCATCGAAAGTCTGTGGAACTTTGTCGTTTAGCTTTCGGATGAGTTCTGGGTTGTTAATCCCATTCATGAACCCTGAAATTTTTAGGATTTCAGGACATGCTTTGACTTGTATGCACTCATCCTTGAAGCGTTCCATAAAAGCGCTGGTTGATTCCCCTTGGCGCTGTTTCACCCTTGCTAGCTCAACAGGGTTTTTAGCGCACTTCTTTCGCTGGGTGAAGTTGAGACAGAATGCTTTTCGTAATTCCTCGAACCCACCGATGCTCCTACGTGGGAGTTTGCTAAACCATGTGCGCGCGTTCCCTACTAACGTAGAATTAAACATGTGGCACCACACAGGCAGTGGCCAGTTTTCGATAGTGGCTGCTGATTCGAAAACTTTTAGGTGATCATCCGGATCACCTGTTCCATCATATGTTTTCACGTTAGTGGGCATGCGCCTGCGTTTGCGGTCTGAGTAATCGCTGATGCGCCATGTGAACGCGTCAACTTTCTGGCGACGCCATGGAAGAGACATATCTTCGTTCTCTTCATCGCGACGCCTTCCTCTTGACTTCCAGTGTCCTGTCTCTTTATCTTCGTTGTCTGAGGAGTCACTGGAGGAAGAGTAGTCTCTTTTTCGGCGTTTGCGCCGGCTTCTTTCAGAAGAAGAGCTTGAGGGATCTCCACTTGGGGATCTTCTTTTTCTCAATTTGTCTTGGATCCTCTTACTTCCAGGTTTGGAGGATCCTTGGCTTGGCGAATGTTGAGGTCCTAACCGGTCTTGTATCCCCCGACTGCCAAGTCTGGAGTGAATATTAGTGCGCCTCTCGCTATCTTCTGAGTATTGTGAATCAGATATCGTACCCAGCCTATCATGGATGGTGGTACGTTCTGCGCGTCTTCCTCGTGGGCGGCGCAATGGTGATGGTTCGCGTTCAGGACCAAAATTCAGTCGAGCTTGTAGGCTCGTGCTTGCCCTTCTCCTTGCTTCTTCTTGCATGAGGGCAGTTAAGGTTTCATAATTTTGGGATACAAAATTTCCCAACGTTAGATTGGGTGTGTCCCCAGTTGTTGCAAAAATATCTGCCTCGGTGTTAGGCACCCTATCTCGGTTAGGCGCGCCTGGTGGCACAGTGTTGTTCACTGCGGGTACAGTTTGGTGAGGAGTGGTGAAGAGGGTGCGCTGGAGTTCTTCAGCGCTTGGGACCACTTGGATGATTTGGGTAGTCCTTACTGGTAGTTCTACCTCTGGAAGAGGTTGGGTTGTCCCTGCCTCTTGATGACCAGGTGCGCTGGTTGTCCCAGCAACCTGTCTAGAGGTCGAATCTTGTTGATTCTTCCTCTGATGGTCACGTTTTTCTGACTGCGGAGTCCGCTGGCTTGAATTCTTATTCTTTGTCATTCTAGTCTTTAGCTCTTAGTAGGGTCCCACGGATGGCGCAACTTGTTGATACAAAAGTTGGGCGTTCCTGATTATGGGCTCTTGCTCTCGTACCAATTCGCTTCTTAGTACTTGTAACCTGCGCACTAAGAAAATAAACAACACCGTTAGGCTTATCGTGGGATTGTCTCCCACGATTAGACTCCGGCGTGAGAGTAAGTAATCGATTTAGGGTTCTCGTAAAGAGTTAGGGTTTGTGAATCGTACCTTGAATGATGGTTATGTCATTCCTTATATAGGACGCAGAAACCGTGTAGGTATCTTGCTTCTTACTCTTCGCACTCGTGGTGCTTATCCGAGGTAAGGATATCTATTCCATAGATAGATGATCCTTATCTATACCGTATATAGTTTGTTTGGGTTTGGCTTACGTGAGTCTGTTCCTATTATTAATGCGGCCCAAGTTACAATAGCCCACTCGTGGTAGATTTGGGCCTTAGTAATGTATATCATTTGGGTTCGTGGCTCAAATATAGACTATACGTCATCACTTGAAAACGGTAAAATGAAACTTTTTTGGTTGTTTCATTTTATACAATTTTTCATATTTTTGTATCAGTCCAACTAACTGAGACTTATTCAACAAGTAGATTACAAATTTGTTTCTTTATGTTTAAGAAGATTTTCAAATCGTTTTAAATTATAGTAACAGATTTGCGTATCTTATTTATATTTGACTGCGATTTTTTCTTGCTGCAAAAGATACGTTCTTTGTATAACAATAGTAGTAGCGTTGGACGTATTTAATTATAACAATATAGTAGTGTTGGACGATGGCGGATCGCCCGTACATTGATGAATCCTAAGTAGAGAGTGACTCATGTAACCGATGAACGATGTGATGATGGCGGGTCTTGGCATGGTGGTACGTTGAGAATTTCATATGTGGGTTCCTCTGGCAGGTTAATGTTAGCGGGCCTCCCTATCAACTCCGTAAAATCAACAATTCGATAGCATTAAATGGTAACTTTATAGTACATCACATGCATGCAATAGGTAAAGCTGGATGCAAAATTTTCAGGTGGTTTGCTCAATAATAAATAATGTGAATTTTGAATTAATGTTCTAATTTTAAACTAAGGTTTCAAAAGATCGATATGAAATTTAACTAATGAGTGTTATTTTTGCATGATAGATTTAGAATTATGTGTTTTAATTAGACACACTCTCTTACCTAACAAATACCTCATAATTATTGAAACCTGTAAAATACAAATGGTAAACTTATACTAATTGTAACTTTTCAAAGAAAGGTTGATGAGATAACTTAAACTATGATATTCAAATAGGTTAACACTTGGGAAATATATCCAAGTAACGCAGAGTTATATGTAAAGGGATGGTCATGTTAGAACACAGTGTATGAAAACATGGCGAACTTGGTGTAGCTTTATTTGGCAACGGGGATCGGTCAACGTCCCGGACGCAACCCTTTGCCCGACATAGTTCATGGCGGGGGTTGCGGCACCCTGATGCCGATCAAGATAAAGAAGGATTAAAATTAAGTTGTCTTTTTTATTATTTGGAATAATAACTTTAATCTAATGTGTGATATATGTTGGTGATAAAAGTGATGCAAAATAAAGAAAGCAAACCATATGTGATGCTCTTAAATTTGAATACTCTACTTGCCATTTAATATACAATCGAAGAAACTATTTGGCAAATCTATGAAAAACAATTTGACACCACTTCAAAAGCTAAATGTAAAATCTGTCTTTTAACATGCATTTTCGAGAAAACTTTAGGACCATGGTCAAATGAACCTAATTGAATGTACATACAATAAGACAACCATAACAAAACACTTCGCTTCCACTAGCAATCTTACGAACATTTTTTAGTGGCTGTCAAAAAGTCAGTTAAATAAAGTAATAAACTGTAAAAAGGACAAAAATGCTTATTATTATTATTATTATTATTATTATTATTATTATTATTATTAGAGTAAATTACATGGTTCGTTAGAGTAAATTACACTTCGCTTGCACCGTTAGTCCTTTCAGTTAAAAAATTTGGAATTTTTTTTGCAAAAAAAATAATTTGAAAAAAAAAATTCTAATAAAATTATTTTTTAAAAAATCGAAAAATATTCTAAAAAAAATTTGACGAAAAATTTTTTTTTCCAAAAAAAAATAATTTGAAAAAAAAAAATTCTAATAAAATTTTTTCGTAAAAAATTCGAAAATTTTTCTAAAAAAAAAATTTGACGATTTTTTTTTCCAAAAAAAATAATTTGAAAAAAAAATTCTAATAAATTTGAAAAAATTTCTAAAAAAAATTGACGAATTTTTTTTTCCAAATAAAATAATTTTAAAAAAAATCTAATAAAAATTTTTCTTAAAAAATTCGACAACGTTTCACTTCACTCATATACACACCTAACATTATACCCATGTTTGAGTCGAGTATCAAATGATTAAACCCAATCGTACTAAACAGATTCGACTAGCAAAACTACCAAATTAGCAAATATGTTTTTTTTTTTTTTAATTTTTTAAGAAAAAAATTTATTAGAAATTTTTTCAAATTATTTTTTTTTGGAAAAAAAAATTTCGTCAAATTTTTTTAAAAAATTTTTTTTCTAATTTTTTAAGAAAAAATTTTATAAATATTTTTTTTTCAAATTATTTTTTTTGGGGAAAAAAAATTCGTCAAAATTTTTTTGAGAAAATTTTTCGAATTTTTTAAGAAAAAATTTTATTATAATTTTTTTTCAAATTATTTTTTTTTGGAAAAAAAAATTTTAATCAAATTTTTTTTAGAAATTTTTTAAGAAAAAATTTTATTAGAAAATTTTTTTTCAAATTATTCTTTTTTGAAAAAAGAAATTTCGTCAATTTTTTTTAAGAAATTTTTTAAGAAAAAATTTTATTCGAAAATTTTTTTCATATTATTTTTTTTTGGAAAAAAAAAATTTTTTTCGTCAAATTTTTTTTCAGAAAGTTTTTTGAATTTTTTAAGAAATAATTTTATTAGAATTTTTTTTTTCAAATTTCTTTTTTTGAAAAAAAAATTAGAATTTTTTTCGAATATTTCTAATTATTTTTTTTGGAAAAAAAATTTCCAATTTTTTAACTGAAAGGACTAACGGTGCAAACATTGCAAACGACCATTTTGTTAATGGACTAACTTTGCCAATTTGAGATAACGATAGTTAGCGATAAGGACTAACAGTTTTACATAGTTTCAGAATAGGGACTCAATTGGCGCAATTAAAAATATAAGGACTCAATTAGGGATTTTGGCCAAACCACAGGGACGAACCCTGTAATTTACTCTTATTATTATTATTATTATTATTATTAAACCCGTCGTAGTGAATGATATAACAAACACATAACACAAAATAAATTTTCATAATTAACAACGAAAAACAAACTTAAAAGGATTGATTTGCATACACATGTTTTTTATTGGTACACTCAACTATACGTCTCACATAGTTATTTAGTGTACCAAATTAGTGCTCCAAAACAAGTTGCTTCAAAATTCATTTGTCTGTGTTATCTAAATTGAGGGTGCGCATAAATTTTGAAGTAGTTTTTTTTTTTTTTTTTTTTTTTTTTTTTTTTTTTTTTTTTTTTTAAGAAGCAAAGATTTTATTAAACCATGAAGGCACCGAAAAACAACAATAAACAACGGACTCTTAGATAGAGCACCGGAGAGAGAAACACCAACACAAAACATCAAAAACCAAAAAATCTACGGAGGTGAGACAAAGACTTTCTTAGAAGAACGATTGTAAGCCCATAAAAGAGACGATCTTTGCACCGACGGAAAAATATCCTCATGACGAATAGCAATTGCCTCGGAGTCCGAAGATGCATGAAGAATTCTGTTTCTCCACTTCTAAACATGCCAAATAAAAGTCATACATACCGCGTGGAACAGTTTTTCAACTGACTTATTCTCGATAAACCCCGACTTTCCTTTAAGGATTTCCACTAAAGACGGGTTGTATAATGGAGGAGACCTCCACCAACTCTATATCTTACGCCAAATAATTTTTATTATGGAACAAGAGAGGAAACAATGGAGTTGGGATTCTTCATCGAGGCCACAAAACAAACATACAGGCGAGGGATTTGACACCCTACGACGGATCAAGTTAGATCTTGTGAGGAGCCGGCTTAAAGCCATACACCAAACACATATATTCACCTTACTCGGGACCCAAGAATTCCAAGTGAAAGGGGTGCCGGTTTGAAGCAGTTTGTTTATCAATGATATGCACTAAGGGTGTCTTTGGGAGGGGCTTATATAGGGCTTAAATTTCAAAATTAAGCTCCAGCCCAAAAGTAAGTTTCGTTTGACGTAAAGGCTTATAGGGAGGCTTTTAAAATCATAAGCCCTAGCCCTAGAAATGAGGCTAAAACTTTTAGACGAGGCTTCTAATATGCTAAATTACTTACTTACCCACAAAAATATCTAATATATACATATTTTAATTTAATTATGTGTCGTTTTTAGTAATTTTATAATAATAATCTCTAACTTAAACTTATTTGTGAAACAAATTTATAAAAGTAAAAATTCTAGTTTCAGCTTATAATATAAGCCCTAACTCTAGCTTTAACCTTAGCCCAACACCAATCCCAGCCCATCCCATTTTACCAAACATTCCCATTTTAAATTATCAAATATTTATTAATTTTATTCTATATTTCAAATCATTTTCAGAAGATATGCATATGACTCATATAATTAGGTTACCAAAATAACTCCACTAGGTATGAAGCTTAGGAAGGATATTGTAGTCATTTTCAGAGAAGAGAGGATAACAAACACATAACACAAAAAAATAAAATCCCTAACTAACAACCAAAAACAAACTTAAGAGGATTGATTTGCATACACATACATCAACTATACGTCTCACATAGTTATTGAGTGTACCAAATTAGTGCTTCAAAAGTTGCTTCAAAATTCGTTTGTCTGTGCTATCTAAATTGAGGGTGCGCATTAATTATTTTTTATTTTTACTTTTTATTTTATTTTTTATATTTTTTAAAAAGCCAAGATTTTATTAAGCCATGAAGGCATCGAAAAACAACAATAAACAACGAGCTCTTAGATAGGGCATCGGAGAGAGAAACACCAACACAAAAAACATCATGAACCAAAAAAACTACGGAGGTGATGATGAGGCTTGTTCACCAGGATTTAGGATCCAATTTTTTCATGAGACAAAGACTTTCTTAGAAGAACGATTGTAAGCCCATAAAAGAGACGATCTTTGCACCGACGGAAAAATATCCTCATGACGAATAGCAATTGCCTCGGAGTCCGAAGATGCATGAAGAATTTTGTTTCTCCACTTCTAAACATGCCAAATAAAAGTCATACATAACGCGTGGAACAGGTTTTCAACTGACTTGTTCTCGATAAATCCCGACTTTTCTTTAAGGATTTCCACTAAAGATGGGTTATATAATGGAGGAGACCTCCACCAACTCCATATCTTACGCCAAATAATTTTTATTATGGAACAAAAGAGGAAACAATGGAGTTGAGATTCTTCATCAAGGCCACAAAACAAACATACAGACGAGGGAATTGACACCCCACGACGGATCAAGTTAGATCTTGTATGGAGCCGGTTTAAAGCCATACGCCAAACACATATATTCACCTTACTCGGGACCCAAGAATTCCAAGTGAAAGGTGTGCCTGTTTGAAGCAGCTTATTTATCAATGATATGCACTAAGGGTGTATTTGGGAGGGGCTTAGATGGGGCTTATGGAGCTTAAATTTCATAAATAAGCCTTAGCCCAAAAGTAAGTCTCGTTTGACGTAGAGGCTTATAAGGAGACTATTTAAATTAGAAGCCTCAGTTAAAAAATAAGTCTCAGCCCCAGAAATGAGGCTAAAACTTTTAAAAAAGGCTTCTAATATGCTAATTTACTTAATTACCCATAAAAATATCTAATATATACATATTTTAATTTAATTTTGTGTTTTATTTAGTAATTTTGCAATAATAAGCTCTAAGTTAAACTAATTTATCAAATAAATTTATGAAAATAAAAAATTTAATTTCAACTTATAATATAAGCCTTAACTCTAGCTTAGCTCTAGCCCTAGCTCACCGCATTTTAGCATACATACCGATGTTAAATTATCAAATATTTATTAATTTTATTTTATATTACAAATAATTTTCAAAAGATATGCATAATTGCATATGACTCATATAATTAGGTTACCAAAATAACCCCACGAGGTATTAGGAAGGATATTGTAGTCATTTTCAGAGAAGAGAGGATAAGGTTACGTTACTGGAAAAAGGGGTCGTGCGTCTGAGAAAAAGTCGGGTGTAAACGTAAAAAGGGGGAGGTTGATGGTAAAAACGTAATAATAAGCGAAGAAAAAGGGTAATTTGTGTCGGGGAAAACAAAGCTTTTTTGTCTTTATTCATACAAAGAATGTGTGTGGTGGGGTACTTGGCCAGCGCCAAAACCGCAGGCTTCCTATGCTTGCTTATTTACCTTTTTCACATTCATGACCAAGCGCGTGTATTCACTTTTCACTTTCTTTTTATTTTGTTTTGAATGTTTTTTGATATAGAAAGTTACATTTTAAAACACTAGACGAATACCCGTGCATAGCAACGGAATTTTATAGCGACAGATCGTTTAGTGATAAAAAAAAGTTTATGAGTAACAAATGAAAAATAATAAAAGTTAGGGGTGACAAATCTTGCCTAATTTGTAATTTTTGAGCGATTTTTGACACTTTTTAAAAGTTTGAGTTATTAGATGGGCTTTCGAATCACACAATTCAACTTTCAAGCAATTACTCTCATTTTTTTTCGACCAATTCACTTGTCACTGGTAACTATAAAACATTCCAACTATTTTAATTTTAATTTATCTTTTATTAACTATTTTATACATAATTATTTAATACTCTAATTAATTGATAGATATATTTAATTAGTTGCATTTCTATTCATTTGTCCCAGCAGATTTTCTCAAATTTGCAGTTAGACTTTTTTTTTTTTAAGAAAAAATAATTAAATATAGTTAAGACTTAAATGCTTGATCTTTTTTTACAAGATGAATTAGAGGGGTTTTTAGGACTATTCCGAATGTTTTTAATAGTTGAATTATAATTTGCTCATTTTAGCCCGTGCCCGTTTGACCTGATTTATAATTTGTCCGTTTTGGTCGTGCCCGTTTTAACCCGTGCCATTTTAGCCCGTGCTCGTTCCCGCCCGTTTTGCCACCTCTAATAAAAGTTTGAAGATTTGGGGATTAAACATAATATTTTGAAACCCGGTTAAACCGTTTCAGTCGAAAAACGGGTCGATTTAAACCGAGTCATGCTTTTAATAACTGAACCCGTCGTGTATTAGTCCTTCTATTCAAAACTATATTTTTTCCCAGTTGAACTCGTTGGTCCGGTCCAATTTTCAAACTATATGCAACATCAACTTATTAACTTGTATGAAGTTTTGTGTGTTCTATTAATTTGTATAATGTGTATAATAACATATACTTTTTATTTTAGGGTGTTTTAAAAATAACATTAATTAGTATGTTTAATTATTTTATATTTTATATTTTATATTATGTTGTAGCTTATTTAAATTGTATATTATGAAAATTTTATTTTACTTTTTAGTAAGGAGTGTTTTAATTGATTGTTTTTAATTTGATAGAGATGCTTTTAATTGGTTGTACCATATGAATAAATTATTGTAATTTTAAGTTATGGGGTGTTTTAATAAGAGTATTAATTACACAATTCATTTTCTCTCACCCTTGACTTTCAAGATTTCACTTTTTAAGGTTTGACCATTTTCTCTTTATATGTAGTATAGATACTACGTAATAATTTTCGAGCTATGAGGATCACTGGTGAATAAATTTGAGGGAGGTTAGCAAAAGCTAAGTGTGTACTCGGCAACATAAACTTGGACTAATACATAGGCCAACAAAAATAATTTAAATGTAGAATAAGAAAACAATAGCTTGATTTACATTTTAAAAAAGAAAGTATATAAAAAAAAGTATAAGCTATCCAGAAGTAAAATTAAGAAAAAAGTATAATGGTAATGCCTAATCACTAACATTTTTTTTTTCCAGATCATACAACCAGTGAAGCAAATGAATAATGATATGGAATTAGAAAACATTAGATTGAAAAAAATGTTATTAGGCCATGTCATTTGTTCTTTTTTTTTACAAAATTTGAAGTTGAAAAGTTAGGGCTTGTTTGTTATTTTTTTTATTTAAGTTATATTTAATTAAGAGATGAATTAATGCAAACACTTTCAGTTTTATCATTTAATATTTTCAGTTATCGTTCTCTATTAAGTAAAAAAAACAGTTTTCATATTACTTAATAAATTTAGTTTTTTTTATATTAATTCAATTAAGTCGAATTCAAACACCACTTCATTTGTTAAAAATTTCAAATTATTGCTAGCACATCTCATAAATTAACTACTTTTTGTAACCTCAAAATCTAAAAGTGGTGATTTTATACAGTTTCTTTTGGCATTATAATGAAAAAAAATTAGGAATTTCCATCCCTGCCATACTAAAATCAACTAGAAACTAGAAAAAGTAGGTAAGGCTAGATTATCTTACAATATTATAAAGGAGGAATGTCTTTTAATTTTAGCATGCTTAATTTTAAGCCTTACAAATTAATAAGCTTAAAGTACAAGTGATGAGATATAATTAGACATTTACAAGTTAATAAGCTTAAAGTACACACCAATTTTCCCCTCATTTAATTCTAACATACCATTAATACTAACATTAAATATAATAAATAAAACATTATGTACATTAAATACAATTAATTAACCGGTCAATAAATACAATTAATGCACTTATTAAAACACCCCTTACATAAGAAATGCAAATTATCAAGCATATTGTACAACCAACTTAAACACAATTCATGCATTAAATGTCACTAATACAAATAATAAAGCACATTATACAAATATTCAAGTCCGAACGGGCAACGGGTCAAATGGGCTCGAGCCCGAACGGGCATAGGTCAAACGGGCTCGAGCCTGAACGGACACGAGCCAACGGGCTCGAGCCCGAACGGACACGAGCTAAACGAAATTTTGATATCTGTAAATTTATTGTCAAAAAGAACATAATAAACTAAAATTACACGATTCACCGAAAAATTTTAATTTATGGTACCCGCCGCTGCAACGCGCGGATACCCTGCTAGTATATATAAAGAAAAAACACTTTTAAATGAAACCTACTTTTAAAGGGTTATCACTTGAAGTCTTGAACCTATATTAAATTTAAAGCGATCATTAAAGCACTGGGCAGTCAAATTTTATTACGTTAATTGCAACCGCATCTTTTTTCACTTTGCCAAAAACGCCCCGTGACATGAAGATTAAAAAAACAGTATAATTTCGTTAAAAGTAATACAGTAGAATTAAAATAGTAAGTATTTATTGTAATGAATTAAATAAAAAGAAGCGCGTGAGACAGGAGTTGATTAGACAGAAGAGGGATCGTAAAAAGGGATGGCCTGATGGATGGGAAGCACTGACTCACTGAGTCGACTAATTACTAAACACCCCCTCACCACTCGCTGCCAAACATCTCTCATTGACTACTCTTTCCACTCAAAATACTAATAAAATCTCTTTTTTCATTGTAATATGATGTCAATGTAACAAATGTTCGAACAATATTAAATGTATCAAACATGTACAAATGTACAATATAAAAGTACATTAACAAGTTTTATTTATTTATTTTATTTTTTTACATGAGTTCTGACTTAACATTGCGAGCTTACTAATCTTAAAACGTTTATTTTTTTAGATAGCCTTGAAGTCATTGCAAATTAACAAGTTTTATACAAAGATATGAACATTAAAACTTCAAGTTTAGTAGTACTAAGATGGAACTCTAATTTACCTTAATTTTGTAGCGCAAAATATTGTGTAAAGTTATCAGTTTCTTGCTACAAGACACTAATTTTGTATTTATAGCTTAAATTGGATTTTAAACTTTATTGTAATGTATTTTTGTGGGTGCCTCTAAGAGCGGACATAGTTAGAGGGGTGTTTTCACCTGTGGTCACTCAATACAATGGGGGACGGAGTATGACGTATGAGAGAGAATACAAAAAAGAGGTTATAAATAGCGCAAGGTGTGTCATGGCAGCATGATCAAGTCTCACGTTTTAGCGAAAAATACAAAGATTTTGCGTTTATAAGGCATGGCATAAGGTAGAAAAAAAATATGAAAATATTTATATACTTATATCTTGATCGTGTTTATAAAAAGACGTGGCATAAGGCGTGGCGTGACGGTCTGACCAAGCCTCATGCCTTTGCGCACCTTTTAGAACCATGGTATTTAGTAAATTATAGTTACATGGTAAAGGTGGGTAATTGTTATGGAGTAAAAGTAATAAGAAAAAATGAATGACGCGATTAAGTTAGTGGTGATAAAATCAACTCCGCTACGTGTAGTCCAACCTTAAATGGTCTTTAACAAACAAGTTGTAAATTAGATATTTCTAACTTTAAATGGGTCTTTAACAAACATTGTAAATTAGACATTTCGGAAAGGTGGGTGTTAGAAGATGGCATTTAGCAATGTAAATAGGCCTGGAGAAGGCAACCTATTGGCCGTGTAGAAGGTGACTTGTCATTATTACTAAGTCTTATTAACATTATTGGTATGTTCTTTGTCAGCTCTCTAAGCCGAGTTATTAAAATTCTTAAAGGTAATACGAGTTTCTCAACAGTCAAGTGGGTGGCCAAATTATTTCATGTAGTGTGCATGACTTTTATGTCGACCATATGGAACTGGAGAAACAAAATCCTTCATGCGACTTCAGAGGTGTAACACCCTCATTTTTCACTAATCGCAGCGGATTAAGTGTTTGGGGTATTACTTCATAGTATCATAGTTACAGTAATAGAAAACGACTCGAAAAGAGACGTTTTAGAAATTTAGCTATCATTCATTTAATTATCAGAGTTTTATTTGTAAAAGATCTACTTTTACTTTTGATGAGGTCCCAAAAATCTAGGTGTTAGGTTATGTTTGAATGATAACCAGGTTGAAAGTCCTTTGAGCTCAGTGCCTCATTCTGCCATATCTCCGTAGAAGTAGTATACCTAGAATACATGCTTAAAAAGTCAACACTAGGTGTTGAGTGAGAGTCATAGGTTTAAGTGTTAGTGAATACAAGTTTTCTGAGTTCCGTTGTTACACTCATCTAGGAAAATGTAATGTGTTTGTGATAATTGTGAAGCATACATGATTGGCCTTAAACTAGTTATCTTTTATGTAACAATTCGCAATTTCAGGTTAATTACTATTCCCGGAAAATTCACTATTCACTTTTACTATTCATTTTTACTATTCATTTTTCCCGAAACTTTCCCGAAAGTTGATTTTTATTTGATTTTATCGAGTGATAAATCATTTCCATGGCAAATTAAAAGTTTGACATTCATAAGCTCATTTTCGTGAAAGTTATTAAGGAATTACACGGAATTACACGTTTTAGGGTAAAACGTCAATCAGAAATTCTACGCACAACGAAATTCAACCCCGTCAGGTGACCCCACATCAGAAAAATGTTTGACACACTCATGATTTATTTGAGAATTAATCGTGACTGAGAAAAACATGACCAAAGACTTCCCAGCAGGTCACCCAAGCCTGTACTAATCTCACATGAGCACGCTTAACCGTTTGGGCGATTAACCGTTAGACCACAAAACGCGTTTCTAAGACTATTTGAGTTTTCAACTTCTTAGAAAAAGTCAACATATTCTTTCCCTCCTCCATTGACCAAAAATCATCCCTTGATGTTATAAGTCATTTCGTGATTTTTAGGCTTACGGTTTGATGTCTAAAAGACATTTAATACCAACCGACACTAGACTGAGCCCAGTCTAGACATTATAAGTCATTTTAAATCATTTTTATCACATTAGAAAAGTAACATTTTACTTTTCTCAATTTTACGCAATATTCGTACGTTTTACGTATTACGCGTTTTAGACCCGTGTTTCCAGTTTTTAGCAGGGTTTTACACCCAAATGGAACCTACCACTCATTTTATATTTTATTATGGAACTTATTGACATGTTTATCAATACTTTCAAGTTCCATAATTTTACGACACCCGGTTTTACGTTTTGAGGATTAATCATTTACGATTGGCATTTCCCGGAGTCAAAACTAACCAAGTATCTTGGATAATACCAAGAAAAGTCCACACCCTTGCTCTCCAAGCTCATGAACAGCCTTGGAGGGGGGATTCACCACCCATGTGGCTTGATCTTATGCCTTGTGTCATGAGATGTGAACATGTGTTCAACTTGGCCTCCAAGTGTTGACTAGTCAACAATGTAACCTCCTCATTTGCATATAAATGCTTCTCCTCCCACTCCTTGACCATATGAACGACCCACACACACAACACCCTTCATTTTACTAGTTTACTTCAAGTTCCATCCAAGAAATCAAGTGCAATATCCATACATAAACCCTAGTTTAGTTTTGATTCATCAAAACTACTTCAAATCCTTAGAAACTTTGGTGATTTCTCTTGAGTTTGAATCCACTCAAGTCACCTCAATTTTCATCATCTCTCTTTCAAGATTACAAGAGTAGAAAGATTGCATGAAGTGAAGTGGGTTGAAGCAAGTCTATCAAAGTCCTATCCTTACATGTTAACTTCCTTTCATCTTTGAAAGCCAAAAGTTGTGAGCCAAACCCTAACTTGATTCTTGTTAAATAATCATGTTCATGTTATTTACCTATTATTCATGCTATATTATGTCTTGTATGCATGTCCATGATGTATAAAAATGAACAAAACAAGTTATTGTAATTGATTGTTAAGACAAGTTACTAAAACAAGTAAACTAGTGACTTTCTTGGTAAGACCTGATCAAAATGGTAAAGATATGATGTTGGATCATTACATATTACAGTAGATGACTTAACAAGGAAACCATAGCAATTTGAACCACCCAAAACGAGTATACGAGTCAAAAGTTACGCCCATTTGAAGTTACCAAAACTTTGCGACAAACTGCCAAATACCATTCTGATCAAATTTGGGTTTTGAAAGTCCCACTTCTGGTCCGATTCATCAAAAAGTTAAAACACGAAAGTTGTCCGGAACGACGTTTTCGTTCAGGAACAAAGAAGCTCGAGACCTAAAAACACTTTCCGAGTGATAAAATTCTTCAAATTCTAAACAGCCCATTTTTAGGCGAAAGTCACAAGATTATGGTTATACTTTGAAAGGAACAAGAGGTCTTATGACCTATAATCAAGACCACAACCATGGCTAGAGCCAAGGTTGAGTCTCAAGACCATGGAACAATGACCAAAGGTCATGGAAAGGCCATGACGAAATGACCATGTAAGCTTACTTAGGCGTAAACATGAAACAAGGAATTGGCGATAACTTGAACAAACAATTTGGATCTACTTCACTTAAAGGAACCATGAGATATACAAAGAGAAAATGGTCATACAAGACTTATGAAACTACCCCTAATAACAATCTTCATGTACTAATAAACTTTCCTAAGTTTATTCAAATATCGGACATGTAACCTTTCGGATCAAAACTTATATCTATATATTTCATCAACTACTACAATAGTAGGGAGCCTCATGTGAGGAGTTCATTATGTAAGCCGTCGAGTTGAGTTGTGGATTTACGAGTTAAAGTGTCCTGGCTCCTCGAACGCTTACTAACATGACTTCTGAATTATGTCGGCCCGAACGGTAGTAAACGATATACAAAACATACATGCTTCATGAATCATTTCTTTCAACGACTTACATTATACATCATACCACATCATGGACTAAGTGCAAGACATACATATATTGGCATGTTTATGTTTCCTTAGACATTATTCCAAACCTAAGTTGCAACAATTATTCTAGGTTGCTCGTAGAAGTTCTTACGGCATATCCATCATTCTCATTATACATCATCCAACTCAAGGTGAGTTCATAGCCCCACTTTACCTTACTTCAATGTTTTACAAACCCTTGGGGGGAATACATGCTATTATTTTTCTACTCGAACACAATGCTTTCTATTGTATGCTATTCGACTATGTTTTATTATCACTAAGTAACATCCTTGCCAAACCAAGATCCCTTATTATGAACCATTTAATCACTTGCGAGGGTTACTTGCAAGTGAGCGCGAATATTGTGAATAGGCCTATTGGGATTGACGAATCCCATTTGTATTGACTAAGTTCAAACAAATGCATTAATATTTGAGACATTAGGTATGACGGCAAAGTACCTACCGGGATAACTCCGCCGATTGATATTGGTACACGTTAACGTTTTGGTGTCATAAGCTTAGTATTTGATAATACATTTTATGGGCGTATAACAACATAGCCTACCTATTTTGCTTTCCAAACATTGGTGTGAGTCTATAGCTCACACTACCAACATATTGTGTTCAAACGATTTAACTACAAACACTACGATTATTGTGTTCAACGATTTACTACCAACACATTGTGTTCAAACATTAAACAAACTCTATGAATATCACTCAACCTTTGTGTTGACCTCTCAAGCATGTATTTCAGGTTCATGACGATCAAGGATGGCACGGAAGGGCACGGATACTCAAGAGGGCTATAAATTTTATTATCATTCAAAAACTCCTTTATTATACATTGTAAACATGGAACCATTTGGGACCTCATTTTGTAACCTCTGATATTTATACGATTTGAATGATAAATCTCTTAAAACGACTCAATTGGAGTTCGTTTTCTATTATTGTGACTATTGTGCCGTCAAGTAACACCCAGTTTGAATTCCGCTACATCCATGAATTGGGGGTGTTACAGATTGGTACCAGAGCCATGGTTATAGAGAAACGGGTCTAATTGAGACCTAAACTATAACTACAACTACAAGCAAAACCATTTTTATAGCCTTCCGCTCCCCGTGTCTTCCATCCTCCAGACGATTATGGACTTAGTAAGCATGTTATGCTACACAAACATATTAGTATATTCATATATATACCCCTTTTGAGCATTTCCCCGTAAGCATTTTATGCTACATGAACACATATACGTATATTGATATATACACACTAAGCATTTTATGCTACATGAACACATATAAGTATATTGATATATACACACTAAGCATTTTATGCTACATGAACACATATAAGTATATTGATATATACACACTAAGCATTTTATGCTACATGAACACATATAAGTATATTGATATATACACACTAGGCATTTTATGCTACATGAACATATTAGTATATTGATATATAAACTCGGTTTATTTTCAATCATTTATCTAAACAATGGACTAAACATATCTGTGTATGCCTATTCTAAGGCATTTCGGCACAGCCACACTCTCCCAATCATGTTCCTACTCCAACATTATATGTCCAAGACATTGTAACTAATTACAATGGTCTCATTCATTTTCCAAAACATTGTGAGATACAATGGTCTCATTCATTTTCCAAGACATTGTGAGATACAATGGTCTCATTCATTTTCCAAGACATTGTGAGATACAATGGTCTCATTCACTTTTCAAAACATTGTGAGATACAATGGCCTCATTCATTTTCCAAGACATTGTAAGATACAATGGTCTCATTCATTTTCCAAGACATTGTATGATACAATGGTCTTAATCATTTCTCAAATGTTTTGAGTCACACAATGGCCTAACCTACTTCCCAGACATTGTGAATTGCACAATGGTCTAACCTACTTCCGAGACATTGTGTTTTGTGCAAATGGTCTCTAGAATTATTCCATCACATCATCAATATCATTTCTTATGATATCAAAAACCCGTCACAATCTATCGATTTCAAAACAAGAAATATGAGATTTCTAAAGGACAAACTAATCCATCATCGACAAAAGCTGAACTTTCTCTACATTCATCAAAGTTTTCTTATGAAACCTTCATTATTAAAAGTTCGTGATCCTGGCCAAGTATGTTCTATTTTAGAACTACTTAAAACTTCCTTTCCATACGTATCTACCCCTACTACCTTCTATGTAATGGAATATGAAAACATACGTTACAAGTCTTGTATGGACGGGACTTGCAACTTAAGGGTTTGACATCGCCTTTGTTTAGTGGACAGTTTCCCGAAAGCAACGGACATATCAAAAGTATACCTAGTTTAGGTATTTGAAAATTTTATCGAACCTTGGCTAAATATAGACTAGTCACCTATATTTAACCTAGGGACAGTGGAATATAGTCTGACTAACTATATTCGACTTAGAATTTTCAAATACTGAGAATAGTTGTACTAGGGTTATGTTTAGATTGATTTCCTACATGAACACGATAAACCACCAGAATACATTAAAACAATCTAGAGACACGATAGTGCCTTACCACTCAGCGAAATCTTAACACTTTATTTGTACTACCTAACTTCTTTCTTGAAAGTTTTCATTTATGAGATAATCCGAACTACTATCTGGGATAGTTATCAATTATTCTCTTCATCCTGTAGAAGTACTATCCTGTTTAGGTCCTAAGGATACCATTCCATCATAAACCTTTAAAATCTCTTAAGATTTTTAAAGCAAACTCAACATCTATACCTAAGGGTATTAATGTTAAGCATACACTACACACTTTTGTTCATCAACATATCACATCATTATCTTCACAACCGTTACAAACACAAGCTCATTAACAGATCTTGATGCACTTTTAAAGCTCAAATCATCCTTAGTTACACCACAAGCACCCTTATCAGCTTTACAAGATTGAATATTCATCTTGTACTTTTGGAACACCAGTATCATCTCATAATACACTACCTTGTAACTCACCGGCTAAGTATGAATGTTGTGTCGGGAATTCTTGAGTAGGATGATTTATAATGTCCTTATTTGAATGGATTGGGATGCCTTTTCATTTAAATAAAGAAATTATAAATCATCGAACCATAAGTTTATAGTCCTTTAGTTACATTGTTTGGGATGCCTCTCTATGTAAATAAAGAATTATAAACAAGTGGGCTTAATTATATCCGAAATAACATAAGTATGAAGTCAATAAACACTAGATACAACAACAGATTACCTACTAGGCTATGATTGCAACAACTATCCCAATTTCCATTAGTACGAGATTTACTTTTGGTTTTCATAATGATAGTGCAATAACAAACAAACTCATTACGGGGCCATGTAACCATACGCATGCGCAGTCATACCAAACTCATTGCGAAGCCATGTAGCCATATGCATGGGCAGCCGTACAATTCAAACAGGACTTGGTCCAACCACATGTTCAACGCTTATTCCATGATTCGATTCTTATATCAATTGTTATTGATACTTGACAACTATATCAAGTTCTATTTGATATTCAACTACTATATTAATTCCTATTAATATCCGACTGCTATATCAATTTCCTTTAATATTCGACTATTACCATACCTTTCCTACATAAAAGAAAGCCTCATCCTACACCATACACCGAAATGACAAATCAAATTACATCACTGGTAATTCCAGACTCTAGTCCTCATAAGTAACCACACCTTTTCATCGACATCACTCCAACATATGACACACAAAGAACTTCGGGACGAAGTTCCCCGTAAGGGGTAGAGACTGTAACAATTCGCAATTTCAGGTTAATTACTATTCCCGGAAAATTCACTATTCATTTTTACTATTCATTTTTCCCGAAACTTTCCCGAAAGTTGATTTTTATTTGATTTTATCGAGTGATAAATCATTTCCATGGCAAATTAAAAGTTTGACATTCATAGGCTCATTTTCGTGAAAGTTATTAAGGAATTACACGGAATTACACGTTTTAGGGTAAAACGTCAATCAGAAATTCTACGCACAACGAAATTCAACCCCGTCAGGTGACCCCACATCAGAAAAATGTTTGACACACTCATGATTTATTTGAGAATTAATCGTGACTGAGAAAAACATGACCAAAGACTTCCCAGCAGGTCACCCAAGCCTGTACTAATCTCACATGAGCACGCTTAACCGTTTGGGCGATTAACCGTTAGACCACAAAACGCGTTTCCAAGACTATTTGAGTTTTCAACTTCTTAGAAAAAGTCAACATATTCTTTCCCTCCTCCATTGACCAAAAATCATCCCTTGATGTTATAAGTCATTTCGTGATTTTTAGGCTTACGGTTTGATGTCTAAAAGACATTTAATACCAACCGACACTAGACTGAGCCCAGTCTAGACATTATAAGTCATTTTAAATCATTTTTATCACATTAGAAAAGTAACATTTTACTTTTCTCAATTTTACGCAATATTCGTACGTTTTACGTATTACGCGTTTTAGACCCGTGTTTCCAGTTTTTAGCAGGGTTTTACACCCAAATGGAACCTACCACTCATTTTATATTTTATTATGGAACTTATTGACATGTTTATCAATACTTTCAAGTTCCATAATTTTACGACACCCGGTTTTACGTTTTGAGGATTAATCATTTACGATTGGCATTTCCCGGAGTCAAAACTAACCAAGTATCTTGGATAATACCAAGAAAAGTCCACACCCTTGCTCTCCAAGCTCATGAACAGCCTTGGAGGGGGGATTCACCACCCATGTGGCTTGATCTTATGCCTTGTGTCATGAGATGTGAACATGTGTTCAACTTGGCCTCCAAGTGTTGACTAGTCAACAATGTAACCTCCTCATTTGCATATAAATGCTTCTCCTCCCACTCCTTGACCATATGAACGACCCACACACACAACACCCTTCATTTTACTAGTTTACTTCAAGTTCCATCCAAGAAATCAAGTGCAATATCCATACATAAACCCTAGTTTAGTTTTGATTCATCAAAACTACTTCAAATCCTTAGAAACTTTGGTGATTTCTCTTGAGTTTGAATCCACTCAAGTCACCTCAATTTTCATCATCTCTCTTTCAAGATTACAAGAGTAGAAAGATTGCATGAAGTGAAGTGGGTTGAAGCAAGTCTATCAAAGTCCTATCCTTACATGTTAACTTCCTTTCATCTTTGAAAGCCAAAAGTTGTGAGCCAAACCCTAACTTGATTCTTGTTAAATAATCATGTTCATGTTATTTACCTATTATTCATGCTATATTATGTCTTGTATGCATGTCCATGATGTATAAAAATGAACAAAACAAGTTATTGTAATTGATTGTTAAGACAAGTTACTAAAACAAGTAAACTAGTGACTTTCTTGGTAAGACCTGATCAAAATGGTAAAGATATGATGTTGGATCATTACATATTACAGTAGATGACTTAACAAGGAAACCATAGCAATTTGAACCACCCAAAACGAGTATACGAGTCAAAAGTTACGCCCATTTGAAGTTACCAAAACTTTGCGACAAACTGCCAAATACCATTCTGATCAAATTTGGGTTTTGAAAGTCCCACTTCTGGTCCGATTCATCAAAAAGTTAAAACACGAAAGTTGTCCGGAACGACGTTTTCGTTCAGGAACAAAGAAGCTCGAGACCTAAAAACACTTTCCGAGTGATAAAATTCTTCAAATTCTAAACAGCCCATTTTTAGGCGAAAGTCACAAGATTATGGTTATACTTTGAAAGGAACAAGAGGTCTTATGACCTATAATCAAGACCACAACCATGGCTAGAGCCAAGGTTGAGTCTCAAGACCATGGAACAATGACCAAAGGTCATGGAAAGGCCATGACGAAATGACCATGTAAGCTTACTTAGGCGTAAACATGAAACAAGGAATTGGCGATAACTTGAACAAACAATTTGGATCTACTTCACTTAAAGGAACCATGAGATATACAAAGAGAAAATGGTCATACAAGACTTATGAAACTACCCCTAATAACAATCTTCATGTACTAATAAACTTTCCTAAGTTTATTCAAATATCGGACATGTAACCTTTCGGATCAAAACTTATATCTATATATTTCATCAACTACTACAATAGTAGGGAGCCTCATGTGAGGAGTTCATTATGTAAGCCGTCGAGTTGAGTTGTGGATTTACGAGTTAAAGTGTCCTGGCTCCTCGAACGCTTACTAACATGACTTCTGAATTATGTCGGCCCGAACGGTAGTAAACGATATACAAAACATACATGCTTCATGAATCATTTCTTTCAACGACTTACATTATACATCATACCACATCATGGACTAAGTGCAAGACATACATATATTGGCATGTTTATGTTTCCTTAGACATTATTCCAAACCTAAGTTGCAACAATTATTCTAGGTTGCTCGTAGAAGTTCTTACGGCATATCCATCATTCTCATTATACATCATCCAACTCAAGGTGAGTTCATAGCCCCACTTTACCTTACTTCAATGTTTTACAAACCCTTGGGGGGAATACATGCTATTATTTTTCTACTCGAACACAATGCTTTCTATTGTATGCTATTCGACTATGTTTTATTATCACTAAGTAACATCCTTGCCAAACCAAGATCCCTTATTATGAACCATTTAATCACTTGCGAGGGTTACTTGCAAGTGAGCGCGAATATTGTGAATAGGCCTATTGGGATTGACGAATCCCATTTGTATTGACTAAGTTCAAACAAATGCATTAATATTTGAGACATTAGGTATGACGGCAAAGTACCTACCGGGATAACTCCGCCGATTGATATTGGTACACGTTAACGTTTTGGTGTCATAAGCTTAGTATTTGATAATACATTTTATGGGCGTATAACAACATAGCCTACCTATTTTGCTTTCCAAACATTGGTGTGAGTCTATAGCTCACACTACCAACATATTGTGTTCAAACGATTTAACTACAAACACTACGATTATTGTGTTCAACGATTTACTACCAACACATTGTGTTCAAACATTAAACAAACTCTATGAATATCACTCAACCTTTGTGTTGACCTCTCAAGCATGTATTTCAGGTTCATGACGATCAAGGATGGCACGGAAGGGCACGGATACTCAAGAGGGCTATAAATTTTATTATCATTCAAAAACTCCTTTATTATACATTGTAAACATGGAACCATTTGGGACCTCATTTTGTAACCTCTGATATTTATACGATTTGAATGATAAATCTCTTAAAACGACTCAATTGGAGTTCGTTTTCTATTATTGTGACTATTGTGCCGTCAAGTAACACCCAGTTTGAATTCCGCTACATCCATGAATTGGGGGTGTTACATTTTATTTCTCAACCACTTGTGAATGGTTAATAGTAAAGTCAAACTAATCAAGCCAAATGCTTCCGAGGAATACAGTGTTTTCCCGGGTCGTAATGTCCCAACGAGGTTGTGATGGTATTAAAAACGAATCTGTGATCAGTGAATGTGAACAGGGATATGAATAAGTGTATGTGTGTGATTACACTAGGGTTTTATAACTTAAAATAACTTAGGTAAACTAATTTAACGATTACGTGAAAACTAGATAATTAAAAACGTTTAATAACTAAAAACTCGTACGTTTAATTTAATTCTACGTAAACGTACGAAACAAAAAACAAATTTAACTAAAGTATTAATTTGCAAACCTTAGGGGCTTAAATGCAAATTAAATAAACTTAAAATATTTATTTTATAATTACTAATTATTTAATTAATTATTATTATTTAATAACTATTTATAATTATTTAATAATTAACTAATAAATAAGAAAAATGTATAATAAATTTAGAAATATAAAATTAAAATTTCTAAAAGTCTAAAATATTATAAAACTTATTTTAAAAATAAAATTATATATTTCACACTATTATTCTAATTATTATTAATTAATAACTATTTAATTATTATTTAACTAATTATATGATTTAAATTATTATAAATACTAAAAACACTTAGATAATTATGAAGATTTTTATAAATCTAATTAACCATCACAGAAATCCTAAAAAATTATAAAAACTTTATTTTATATATTTTTAAACTAGTTTACTAATTTATTATTCTATTTATTAATTAATATCTATTTAAACTATTTAAATTATAAAAACTATTAAATGAACAGTAAAATTCTATAAAAATTACTAAAATTATATTATAACTTATAAAAGCTAGGAAAAATATAAAATCTAGGTGTTGCTTAATAAAAATTAATTATGCTATTTATAACTTAATTATTAATTAATTACTAATAAAACTATTATTAATTATAATAAATGCTAAATGACAAAACAAAAATCTGAGAAAATTATTAAAAATACTTTAACCTAAGAGGAAATTAATAAAAATATAAAAACACAACTTTCTTAATTAAAATCTAAAAATGAAAATTAAAATTAAATTAAATTAAATAGAAACTATCACTTATTTTTATATTGTATTTTCTGGATTTTTATTTTACAAAACTATATTATATATAAAAACAAGTAACTTTTGTAAAAACAACTAATTTCTAGCTTATTAATAAGCACTGTGGAAGCTTATTACTTCCACAGTTGACTTTTGTTGACTAAAATGGTAAATAAGCTCAAATGAGCTTATGTGGGACCCACCTTGGTATATTCTGATCCTAATAAGTACTTTGGACTTGTCAAAGCTAAAAATGGTCAAATAAGCTTAGTAGATAAGCTAATAAGCACAAATAAGCTAATCCAAAAACTAAATTAGAACACAGAATGGGATAAAGTTTATGGACTTATTTATGTGGGGTCCACAGTGATTCAAGTCAAACAAGTGGTCAATCTAGGTTCCCTGGTAGGAGGGGGGTTGAGAGAAACTATTTAGAGGGTGTGGGGCCCACTGGGTTGGTCACAAAACCACCACAAAGTTGTGGTGGTGGCCTGATATCTGATGTGCAGGGGAAGTGTCTTCCCTGCAGGTTACTTTGAGGGTGAGTGGGGTCCACAACAAAATTCCTAAAAATATGACAAAGATAGAAATCAAAAGATGAGCTGATAGAGTGCTAATCCTAAAAAGCTCAAAGCTTAAAGCCTTATACTAAATTCTATAAAAATCTCTCAAGATTTGAGAAAATCTGAGAATGGTACTTTGACTATTTAAGAAACTTGAACTAGTTTGACTAATGTGGATTTTAACTTGAATCTACTGATTAATATTGATATAATAAGATACCTAAAGGTTAAATTAAGCTATCATAACAACTAATAAGCAAGTATGGCTGATATGGGGTTGTCAATTCCACATAGTCAACTGCCAATGATGTTTGAAGGTGATTTTGACTTTTGCCTTATATAATACCTAAAGAGATGGTTTGACTGAGCTTGTATGAACCTAAGTTACTATCTTGAATCACAAATTCACACACAAACTCAGTTAAGCTCACTGAGCAACCCTGAGCCAAACACCCCTATTAAACCTGATGTGAAGATTTAACAAAACAACTCAGTGATTTAAACCTTAAATCTAACTCCTAACACTATATTGATATTATTAAAGATCAAATAAGCAAAAATCAATCATACCACAAGCATATAACTCAAGTTTGTCAATTTTGAGTCATTCACTGTGAGATTTTCAATTTTTAGTATCAAGTGAATCCAAAGAACAAGTGACTGAGTTAAACCTATATTATCAGTAACAAGTATCTAATAAACACTTAAAAACACTGATCAAACAGTAACAATCATTATCCAAGTAAAAAGCTTAAAATAGAATTATCACTTACAAAATGGAATTGGGCTGAGATGATTTAACCAAGGACTGTGAATCACCTAACAACTTTCCACAAAGTTACTACTACCCAAAACAATCCAGAATCACACCTTGCTCAGCTTTAATTCTTTCTTCACTCTATTTTTTATTTTCTATTTATTTTTCTTGTTTTTCTTGTATTTTTGAGTTTTCTATTCTAACTGACTTCTGAGGAAATTTAAAAGCTTTGATAAGCTTTGTCAAAGCTTAAGTAGACTTTAGATTTCAATAACAACAACAACTAACAACATACAAACTTATTGAGATTTTTGAAATTCTTGAAAATGGCATAAAATGATAAATGAGCTTAAACTTGAAATTAACTTTAATTAAAGTTTGTAATACATGAGATTTTACTAATACAAGCTTGTTTAATTGAAAATACAATTGAATTTGAAACTTACACTACCTACGACTACTTTTAACTAATCCTAAACTAATAATTCTAATCTTCTGCATCTTTTCCATTTTGTAGCCCTTTTCTGAGCTTGTGGGACCCACTGGGGTATTTCCCACCATTCCCTAGCCCTTGATAAGGTCAAAGCAATCCAAGCCGTTTAAATCATTTCTTGGCGCCAAAGTCTCTTTGGCTACTGTAGATTGCGTGGAGAGTATTTTAAGGGTTTAATGGGGTTTGGAGGGTTGTGGTGAGGTGGAGGATAGTGGGTAGACAGCTGGGGTGTGAGGTGGAGGTGGTATACCAGGTGGTATGGTGGTCTGAGTGGTGGTGGTATTTGGGAGGGAAAAGGGTGGTTTGGCTGGAGGGTTGACCGAGGGTGGGGCTTTGACCGGGTTTTAATACTAAGGGTGTTGGATTGGGCTAGGTAGTGGTGGGCTTGGGTAATTAGGATAGTGGGTGGGTTGGATTGTTGGTTTGGATTAGTTTTATTTTTATTTTTAGTCCGGTTTGGTTTATTAGGTGTAAAATCACAAGGACCAAAATTGTAATTAGGGAAAAGTTGAGGGTCTGAAATTTGTGACTTTCCCATAGTTTAAATAAGGACTAATCTTGCCACCAATGAATAGTACACGGGTATTTTTGATAAATTTCACTTTTGAAATTCCCGGGGACTATTTTTGCCAATTCACCAAACTTCAGGGACTGATTATGTAATTTCACCAAACTTATCACCCAAGGACCATTCCTGCAAAAGATTAATATTACAAGGACCAAAATTGGTTTTCTCAAAGTTTTTACATCCCAGGGACCATTTATGTCAAATTCCAAAGTACAGGGACTAAACTTGTAATTTTATGAAACTTTGCACCAAAGGACTAAATATGTAACTTTATGATTAAAAATGACCTTTGATGACATTTTCATGTTTTTAGAATAACCAGGGACTAGTTTTGCCAATTTATGAAACTTGAGGGACTGAAACTGCCAATTATGCAAACTTTGTACGTTTTTCATCTATTTTTGCATATTTTGCATTTGAAACATATAAAACACACTTCTAAGATATTTTAAGTATTATAATGCATATTTGAGTGTTTTTGTATGTTTTGGCAGCTTAGATTGGTATAAAATGATGAGTATTTAGACACTCATCAATCCCCCACACTAAACTATTGTTAGTCCCTAGCAATCTATTTGAGAAAAACTTAATGGATTTGAAAAACTCTTTACCAAAAGCCATCACTTCTGGAGTAGCCAGATGTAAGAACTGTGGCACACCTGATAACCGTGTGATTTTGAGCAAACCACCAGGTGTCAACGGATTTGATTAGTCTTTACCAAAAGCCGTTTGCTTCTGGACTAGCCAACTCTTGATGGAATAGTCAACATCTTGGTGAGCTGATTACCAATTATGGATTTTCCACAGCCTTTACCACAAGCCATAATTTTGCGGGCTAGCCAACTCATTAGCTTTTGAGGATAATGGGGAGTTGAGGAACCATACAATTTTTGGCAAATTGCAAGCCATAAACGGGTTTGAGATATCTTTACCAAGAGCCGTTTGCTCCTTGATTAGCCAATCATGTTGTGGGTTAGACATGGAGGATTGATACCATTTATTGCGTTCTAAGTGAGAAAAAATTTTAAAATTTGGGCTAAAATGGGGGTTCTTGATGGAACATGTGTTTAAATTCGTTAGAATAACGAATCTCCCCCCACACTTAGAACTGAATATTGTCCTCAATATTCAAAGCACCGGGTGTTAAACCAATACTTAGAACGTAAGAAGAAAATATTCCTTAGCCTTTATTTAAAATGTATATACATACAATTATTTTTTTAGATAAAACTTCTTAAATAGAAGCTATCACTATATTTACATTTTTTTTAAGATATATATATATATATATATATATATATATATATATATATATATATATATATATATATATATATATACAACATGTGGGGCATCTCCCCCCACACTTAGGGTGAAACATGGGTGAAAACCTATGTACATGCTATTGTTTTTGATTTCCGAGTCACTAGCTTGACTCGACCCCGAATTTATTTGTCCATGGGGAAGCAAGTGGAAGAGACAATCTCAATCGGACTTTCATTCAAAACGTTTGGATAAACATTTGAAGCACGTGAAAGTTCCACTCCGATGAGACATAATGACACCCGGCTCATAATTTATAAATGAGAATGCCGGGATCAAAGATAATGTCTTCATTCCCGAAGGAGTGAAGAACAGGATAAGGAACAGAATATATGAAGAAAAGAAAGACAGTCATGATGAAAATCATGATTAACTCTTCTTCCTCAATAGGAGAATTCATTGTTTCATGAATCTCCTCGTTTAAGCTCGTTTGATCAAGACATATTATGGGTATGTCTAGATCAAAATAGAAACTATCATACTCCGGTGGAGATATGATATGAGTGAGTTCATCGGAGAACTCCTCAAAAGTGAATGATTCGTATTCGGGATTGAGTTGAGTGAATTCACTTGGGAACTCCTCAATAGTAAATGATTCATAAACGGGAAGAGAATTATAAGAATGAGAAGTGGTGATACCACTTATCTTCTATTCCGTTTGATCAAAATGGAACGTTTGCAATTCCAGAATAGAATTATTGATCAAAATCTCACTATCCTTGACGGGGATAGGAGATGAAATAGGCTTTTCATTAAAAGCCTCGATTCTAGAAATGAGAAGATTAGCATTTAATAAAGTAAGACGAAGAGATTCGTCTCGGTGAATTTCTTCCTCATTCTCTTCTTCTGAGTTGACAAGCTCAGAAGGTAATTCCCCAACATAACTTATGTTTCCACAAGATAAAGAAGTGTCCTCATCAGAATCAGAAAACATCTCAATATGCTCATTTGGGAAGACAAGAGGAGGAGGGATATCACACATATGTTCAAGAATTCCCTGTGACTCACTTGGGATTGAGACAAGGTTCTCAACACTAGACTTTATGAATTCGTCCGATTCCTTTGCAGGAATAGTGTTAAGATGCTCGTCCCCCATTTTCAGAGAGTGAGTGGGAACCTCGGGTGTGATAACATCATACTTAGGGAGATGAGAAGGACTAGCAGTAATGGGATCTACAAGTTCCATTATTTCTACTGCTGGTGATTCAGTTATATTCTTTTCTCCCTGTATATGCATGGAAGGAGTCTCAACTGATGAACATGATGAGGTATTATCACTTTCATCATCCTCATCGAGAAAAACAGCATTTTGAAATTTGGTACGTGTTATAGCTGCTTGTTCTAAGACTAGTAATTCTTCCATGCTTCTTCCGTCTCTAGCAGCATGTTCTTCAGCAAGTAATTCCGTGATAGATTTATCACGAGAATATGAAATGAGTGGAGACTGTGGGGGTGTGGATGTGTCAAAACCGGAAGGTTGACATTGATCATCATTATGAGGACCCCTACAATGTACACAAGAAGAACTTGGTGCATTGTGAAACGACATATTAGCTAACTCCTCTCTATTGTTTTTAAGTTTTTCAAGAACCTCTAGACAAGGGTCTTGCTGGTTTTGAGGAGTTGCTTGGTTCATTTGGTACTGTGGAGGTGGGTCTTGAAATGAATAGTCGTAATTGTTACAAGGAAATGGATTCCTTGTTTGACAATCAGAGCTAAATTGTGGACCTCCACAGTACTCACAACAGTAAAACTGTTGAGTCTGGTTTGGTGTATTTTGATACGAAGCATCATTGAGATTTGTATAATATGATTCTTGCTCGTATAAATGTGATGGGTAGTTGGAAAAATTTGAGGAGTCGTTGAATGAGTTTTGATTAGGATCATAAGCAAATGAATTACTCGATCCACAAAACAAACAACTCCCGTTTTGAATATCATTACCACATTGTTCACATGTACACCAATGACATGGAAAACCTAAAAGCGGCTCACCACAACCGTCACAAGGAACAAAATCTGGAGGTGGGACAAGTGGTGTGCTCTTAGAGCTAGCAATTTCCACCACTTCCGTTATGGTCTCAGGTTTTTGTTTTTGATAAACGTGAAGATTAGGCAATTCGCTGGTTTCTCGTTCCATTTCCCTCACTGGAGAGGGAATAGGAATAGATGGATCATCATGATCAACACGAATTCTAAGTTTCTCGGACAAGGCTTGATACTTTTCAAGCGTGAATAAGAATTCGGGGTTCATAGATGCCATAAGAATATAGAAGTTAGAATTAAATGGATAGAGGGTAAAGAGCTAAAGAATCAAAAAGGGTAGGAGGGTAAAGATGGATATTTTTGTGTTTTGTTTTATAAAAGTTTAGATAAAAGATGGTAAATATACAATGGATGTATATCCAGAATCACTAATACGCAAAATCGTTTAAAATAAGCGCACAACCTCCCCGGCAGCGGCGCCAAATTTTGATTGGCCTTAAACTAGTTATCTTTTATTTCTCAACCACTTGTGAATGGTTAATAGTAAAGTCAAACTAATCAAGCCAAATGCTTCCGAGGAATACAGTGTTTTCCCGGGTCGTAATGTCCCAACGAGGTTGTGATGGTATTAAAAACGAATCTGTGATCAGTGAATGTGAACAGGGATATGAATAAGTGTATGTGTGTGATTACACTAGGGTTTTATAACTTAAAATAACTTAGGTAAACTAATTTAACGATTACGTGAAAACTAGATAATTAAAAACGTTTAATAACTAAAAACTCGTACGTTTAATTTAATTCTACGTAAACGTACGAAACAAAAAACAAATTTAACGAAAGTATTAATTTGCAAACCTTAGGGGCTTAAATGCAAATTAAATAAACTTAAAATATTTATTTTATAATTACTAATTATTTAATTAATTATTATTATTTAATAACTATTTATAATTATTTAATAATTAACTAATAAATAAGAAAAATGTATAATAAATCTAGAAATATAAAATTAAAATTTCTAAAAGTCTAAAATATTATAAAACTTATTTTAAAAATAAAATTATATATTTCACACTATTATTCTAATTATTATTAATTAATAACTATTTAATTATTATTTAACTAATTATATGATTTAAATTATTATAAATACTAAAAACACTTAGATAATTAAGAATATTTTTATAAATCTAATTAACCATCACAGAAATCCTAAAAAATTATAAAAACTTTATTTTATATATTTTTAAACTAGTTTACTAATTTATTATTCTATTTATTAATTAATATCTATTTAAACTATTTAAATTATAAAAACTATTAAATGAATAGTAAAAATTTTATAAAAATTACTAAAATTATATTATAACTTATAAAAGCTAGGAAAAATATAAAATCTAGGTGTTGCTTAATAAAAATTAATTATGCTATTTATAACTTAATTATTAATTAATTACTAATAAAACTATTATTAATTATAATAAATGCTAAATGACAAAACAAAAATCTGAGAAAATTATTAAAAATACTTTAACCTAATAGGAAATTAATAAAAATATAAAAACACAACTTTCTTAATTAAAATCTAAAAATGAAAATTAAAATTAAATTAAATTAAATAGAAACTATCACTTATTTTTATATTGTATTTTCTGGATTTTTATTTTACAAAACTATATTATATATAAAAACAAATAACTTTTGTAAAAACAACTAATTTCTAGCTTATTAATAAGCACTGTGGAAGCTTATTACTTCCACAATTGACTTTTGTTGACTAAAATGGTAAATAAGCTCAAATGAGCTTATGTGGGACCCACCTTGGTATATTCTGATCCTAATAAGTACTTTGGACTTGTCAAAGCTAAAAATGGTCAAATAAGCTTAGTAGATAAGCTAATAAGCACAAATAAGCTAATCCAAAAACTAAATTAGAACACAGAATGGGATAAAGTTTATGGACTTATTTATGTGGGGTCCACAGTGATTCAAGTCAAACAAGTGGTCAATCTAGGTTCCCTGGTAGGAGGGGGGTTGAGAGAAACTATTTAGAGGGTGTGGGGCCCACTGGGTTGGTCACAAAACCACCACAAAGTTGTGGTGGTGGCCTGATATCTGATGTGCTGGGGAAGTGTCTTCCCTGCAGGTTACTTTGAGGGTGAGTGGGGTCCACAACAAAATTCCTAAAAATATGACAAAGATAGAAATCAAAAGATGAGCTGATAGAGTGCTAATCCTAAAAAGCTCAAAGCTTAAAGCCTTATACTAAATTCTATAAAAATCTCTCAAGATTTGAGAAAATCTGAGAATGGTACTTTGACTATTTAAGAAACTTGAACTAGTTTGACTAATGTGGATTTTAACTTGAATCTACTGATTAATATTGATATAATAAGATACCTAAAGGTTAAATTAAGCTATCATAACAACTAATAAGCAAGTATGGCTGATATGGGGTTGTCAATTCCACATAGTCAACTGCCAATGATGTTTGAAGGTGATTTTGACTTTTGCCTTATATAATACCTAAAGAGATGGTTTGACTGAGCTTGTATGAACCTAAGTTACTATCTTGAATCACAAATTCACACACAAACTCAGTTAAGCTCACTGAGCAACCCTGAGCCAAACACCCCTATTAAACCTGATGTGAAGATTTAACAAAACAACTCAGTGATTTAAACCTTAAATCTAACTCCTAACACTATATTGATATTATTAAAGATCAAATAAGCAAAAATCAATCATACCACAAGCATATAACTCAAGTTTGTCAATTTTGAGTCATTCACTGTGAGATTTTCAATTTTTAGTATCAAGTGAATCCAAAGAACAAGTGACTGAGTTAAACCTATATTATCAGTAACAAGTATCTAATAAACACTTAAAAACACTGATCAAACAGTAACAATCATTATCCAAGTAAAAAGCTTAAAATAGAATTATCACTTACAAAATGGAATTGGGCTGAGATGATTTAACCAAGGACTGTGAATCACCTAACAACTTTCCACAAAGTTACTACTACCCAAAACAATCCAGAATCACACCTTGCTCAGCTTTAATTCTTTCTTCACTCTATTTTTTATTTTCTATTTATTTTTCTTGTTTTTCTTGTATTTTTGAGTTTTCTATTCTAACTGACTTCTGAGGAAATTTAAAAGCTTTGATAAGCTTTGTCAAAGCTTAAGTAGACTTTAGATTTCAATAACAACAACAACTAACAACATACAAACTTATTGAGATTTTTGAAATTCTTGAAAATGGCATAAAATGATAAATGAGCTGAAACTTGAAATTAACTTTAATTAAAGTTTGTAATACATGAGATTTTACTAATACAAGCTTGTTTAATTGAAAATACAATTGAATTTGAAACTTACACTACCTACGACTACTTTTAACTAATCCTAAACTAATAATTCTAATCTTCTGCATCTTTTCCATTTTGTAGCCCTTTTCTGAGCTTGTGGGACCCACTGGGGTATTTCCCACCATTCCCTAGCCCTTGATAAGGTCAAAGCAATCCAAGCCGTTTAAATCATTTCTTGGCGCCAAAGTCTCTTTGGCTACTGTAGATTGCGTGGAGAGTATTTTAAGGGTTTAATGGGGTTTGGAGGGTTGTGGTGAGGTGGAGGATAGTGGGTAGACAGCTGGGGTGTGAGGTGGAGGTGGTATACCAGGTGGTATGGTGGTCTGAGTGGTGGTGGTATTTGGGAGGGAAAAGGGTGGTTTGGCTGGAGGGTTGACCGAGGGTGGGGCTTTGACCGGGTTTTAATACTAAGGGTGTTGGATTGGGCTAGGTAGTGGTGGGCTTGGGTAATTAGGATAGTGGGTGGGTTGGATTGTTGGTTTGGATTAGTTTTATTTTTATTTTTAGTCCGGTTTGGTTTATTAGGTGTAAAATCACAAGGACCAAAATTGTAATTAGGGAAAAGTTGAGGGTCTGAAATTTGTGACTTTCCCATAGTTTAAATAAGGACTAATCTTGCCACCAATGAATAGTACACGGGTATTTTTGATAAATTTCACTTTTGAAATTCCCGGGGACTATTTTTGCCAATTCACCAAACTTCAGGGACTGATTATGTAATTTCACCAAACTTATCACCCAAGGACCATTCCTGCAAAAGATTAATATTACAAGGACCAAAATTGGTTTTCTCAAAGTTTTTACATCCCAGGGACCATTTATGTCAAATTCCAAAGTACAGGGACTAAACTTGTAATTTTATGAAACTTTGCACCAAAGGACTAAATATGTAACTTTATGATTAAAAATGACCTTTGATGACATTTTCATGTTTTTAGAATAACCAGGGACTAGTTTTGCCAATTTATGAAACTTGAGGGACTGAAACTGCCAATTATGCAAACTTTGTACGTTTTTCATCTGTTTTTGCATATTTTGCATTTGAAACATATAAAACACACTTCTAAGATATTTTAAGTATTATAATGCATATTTGAGTGTTTTTGTATGTTTTGGCAGCTCAGATTGGTATAAAATGATGAGTATTTAGACACTCATCAATACACAATTATCATGAGTGAGGTATGTTGCACTAAGCTCATGAACCACACGTTAACAATCTGGGTCATGGGGGCTGTAGACCCAACCATGAAGGGATGGGAAGGATAACTTGCCAAAGTTAAACCTTCAGTGGGTTCAAATATAATACTTATTGGTACCATCCAGTAAGATGTTAATACCAACGGGAGTTGTCAAACTCCAATAGATCTATCAACTATATTCGCGTTCGCATGGGTAAAATATCCCAAACGATTAGATTCATGAATTTTGGTTATGTAGTGGTGGCAGTTAATTCACTCGTGCAACCACCAAAGAAAAGACTTGTATTCGGTTTTAAGTAAAGCAAGTAGCATGTATCCCTCTCACAGGGTTTGTAAAGCATTTAGAGTGAAAGTTTTTAAAAAGAGTGTGAGGCTATGAACTCACCTGGGCTTAGAGAAATCTAAGTGATGCAAAAAGTGACTCGGGAACTAGACTGCCTTACTCACGTATCCTAGTGTGTGGTAGGTTTGGATGTATGTCAAGCTTTAATTATCTTGTTTAAGTTTCTTAAGTTATTGTTCTTAGGTTCATTAATGTTTTAGATATAATATAACACCGTTCGGGCCATCACAATTCAGAAGTATATGACTCCTCACATGAAGCTCCCTACTATTGTATTATGTTATCAACATAATACTGTTTGGGCCATCATAATTCAGAAGTTAATACTCCTCACATGAAGCTCCCTACTATTGAGCAATATTGTTATTAAGTCAAGTTATAGTCATAACCTCGTTCGGGCCATCATAATCCAGAAGTACATGCAATAATCGTTTGAGGAGCCAGGGCACTTTAATTCGTAAACCCAGCAAACTCGTCAAAACGAAATATCTACATGATACTCCTCACATGAAGCTCCCTAATATTATGTTATGCTTCTAACTTTTATTAAGTTTTATATTTGTATGATATTTTCACTTTATACCCTTATAGTTTATATATTTACATTTTCTACCCTAAACTTATAATACTTATATTATTTATACTTTTTTTTCGGTAAAAGGTCAACGACCCGGTAAATATATTACTCCAAAAAACGTTTAAGTACAACGGACATGGGTGAATCTCATATCTCAGCCCGTTACATAGGCGAAAAGCTTACATAACAAGATACTTCCTATTTTCAAAACAAGAAAACAAACCATTACTCACATGATAGTAGTGACTCTGACAAAAGATAAACTACTTCCTACGACCTTGGAGATTAAAACCATAAATGGCATTAAGAGCATCCAATTCCCCTGGAAGATCATAAATTTGCTTCGAATAGTCATCATAGTCATACTCATCTTCACGCTCATGACCACCACCAAAAAGATTAGCTGATTCATCTAACGTGTTAAGAACCTCATCCTCATCACTATCAGAAACCACAACCTCACCCACCTTAGAAAATGGGTTAGCCCTCTTAGTGACAGAGGTAGACGGAATAGGATGACCAGCATCATCCACAAGAGTAGCTTTCCCATCGATCAGAAGCTTTTCAAGCTTACTAATTTTCTCAACAATATGAGTAGAACCAACTTCCATTGTTCCCATAGAATCACTCACAAGCGGTTCTTGCGTATCACTCACAAGAGGGACTTGTGAAGTAGTACCAGTCGTAACCGACTCATCCTTATTAACTTCCATTGTACTGCCAGCATCCACATCCTTGTTAGTAACAACCTTAGGAATACCAAAACCATCTATATCATCCATATTAAGAGCATCAAACTGATTAGAAGTAGTGATCTTGGTTCCATTTGTACTAGCCACATCAGAAGCCTTCTTCTTACTGACATTAGCTTTATTTGATTCAGGAAGAGTCTTTTTGGGCTGATATTCAAAATGCTTACCCACCACAGGTTTGGTAAAACCTCCTCGACCCGGATTCGAACCAACTTGCTTTCCCTTATTCTTATTGTTAACAGGCTGGAAACCATCAATTGCATTCATAGTAGGTTGAGCATTCAATATGACAACCTTAGGGCACTCAACCAAAGTATGTCCAAATACCTTACATTTATCACAGCGAGGCGGTTTCCACTCATATTCTACCCGGATCTTTTCAATAGTCGAACCCGTACCATCAAGTAGAGGAATCTCAACAGTGAGACTGTCCTTTAGTACCTCATCCGACTTTACTTCAATCATACACCTAGCAAAGCTACTCCGGCCCCAAGATTCCTTGCACATTTGACTAGTAAAGGCATCTAACCTTTTGGGCATCCCAATCACTGTAGCAAGAAGGCTAAGCCCGTCATCAGAGAACATAGTTAAAGGAACATCATGGAATTTAACCCACACCGGAATGTTAGTCAAATCCTCTTTAAGCAAGTTGGTGTTCAATGTCCATGGTTTAAGGATAATAGGGACATTACGAATCAACCAAGGACCATTATCAAGGACATCATCGACACCTTTCTTCGAAGTAAACTTAAAGAAAAAGAAACCCTTAGCATTCATCATAACCTTTTGTAAACCATAATTAGCCCACGCATTGCGAACATAATAATCAACAACAGGAAAAGCAAGGCGTTGACCAAGGAAGTATCCGTAGAGAGTATTCTCGAACCTCATGTTAACCTCTTGCACTACATTCATTGGGACTGATAGATCAACATCAATCTTCTTCTTGCTACATTCCAACCTACGAAAGTTTGAAACATGTTTCAGAGGTTCATTAGAAGTAGCACCCGCGTAAGAAACCAACTTCACTCCCGTACCATTAGTAGTATCATCCTTGTGAGCATTAGGACCAGAAGTAACAGGAGGAGTACAAGTAATATTAACTTCATTAGCTCCAATCTCACTTTGGATTTTATTCAAATGCATCATCAAAATTCTGATGCGCATTATCAATCAAGTGTTTCACAGATTCAGCACTAGTAATCCGCTCCAAGTCGTCACCAAGTGATGTATCTTTCGTAAGTGGAATCGGCTCCACTTTCTGAGTACCATTCATAGAACAATCATTTGCATCATCCACATTCAAACTAGAACTCGTCACATCAGGAAGATTCTTCTTAACAGCCGATTCCTTACTCACACTCTTAGGACTCAAGAAACCCTTAATCATCTCTCACCACCAATTAAACAAATCAAAGCGTAACAGACTTAATGTAACCAGCAGCAAGCAAAACCAATACAGAAAAAACCCTAATCGCTTAGGGTTTAACGTGACGCCCCAAAAAAAACTAACCAGCATCCATGATCCAATCAATAAAGGTTAATGATTCAGTGGATAGAATATAGGATCAGAACCGACTAAGGATTGGAAGAACCCTAAAGTCGATTTATAAAAAAACGATAAGAAGGAAACCCTAAGTATGCGATTACAAGAAACTCACCAAATTCGTAAGATACCAAGCGTTAATTCAACAAGAAGCAATAGATAAGAGTGTTAAATCACAGGATTATGCAGGGAATCAAAGAGGTTTGGTGGAATTAGATGAATCAAAAATCGTATAAGGTTGTTAGGGTTTTTCTCCAGAGAGAAATCGTATAAGGTTGTTTATCTTGTTTATATTATTTATACTTATAACTATCTATACTTGACACAACTAGTCCCTCGACTTCTATACTTTTAGAAAATGACATAATTAACCCTTAGACTCATAAGTTTTCTATATTTACCATTTATACCTTTAAATTTATAATCTTTGCATAACTAGTCCTTTTTAGTTTATAACTTATTTTAGTTTCCATCCTAAGGTTTTAATACCTTCCAAAATGAGTCCTTACACTTATAACTTCTAGGAATGTCAAAAATAGTCCCTAGACTTTATAGTTTCAGGAATTTACAATATATACCCTTATGCATGTAAAGTTTTGCAAAACTAGTCCTAAATGCATGTAAACTATATTTTTATATAACAACTAAGTTTTATAGCTTATGTTTAACTAATATTAGCTTATTTAAGTTATATAAACTAGCTTAGGGCTTATGAGGGCTTATAGCTTGTAATTAGGGTTTTATCTATAATTAGGGTTTTAAAATGTAAACTAGCAAATGATTATGACCAAGGCTTATGCAAGGGTTCCTAGGGGATCTAAGGCATCCTAATACTATCCTAAGACTAAACTAAAGTTATTAGAACTAAAAGTGAATGCTTACTTGGTTAGGGAAGGGTTAATGAGGGTTAAGCTAGGGTTAGGATTTTCTCGACGGCAAAACGACTCAACAAGGCCTCAAGGCTTGCCCTACTCGACTCCTAGGACTTCTAATGGTCCTATACTACTACTAACTACAGAAATTTTGAGGTGGAAAGAAAGAATGGGATGGTTTGAAATGAGGGGAGGGGTCACGGTATTTATAGGGCTCGCAAGCCTTGGTGGCCAAGTTTTGGGTGTCGTGGTGTCACGAGGAGGGGGAGTGACTAGCCACAGCTAGTAGGTGACTAATGGAAGCTAGTATGGTGAGGTGGTGAGGCTATATGCGGTGTAGGGGTGTTTGTGGTGGTAATGGAGCCGTGGCACAAGTAGGTGACAAGTAGGTGCATCACCTAATTTTGTGCTAGCTTAGAGGTGCTTGTAAGCTGCTTGGGAGGTTTAGTGATGGTTTAGGGTGATTATTGGTGGTTTAGTGGAGGTTTAGTGGTGGTTTGGGGTGATTAGTGGTGGTTTAGTGATGGTTTAGTTAAGTAGGTGACAAGTAGGTGATGCACCTACTTGCGTGGGTGCTTGTAAGGTGTTAGGGTGCTAGCTTAACTAGGGAGAGGTGCTAGGGTGCTTGGTTGAGGTGCTTATGTTTAGGTTTTACTAGTTTAGGTTAAGTTTTGACCTAGTTTTACATAGTGAGAGTCTAGGGTTTTACCTAAGGTTTAGTGCCTGAGTTAGGTTCCTAAGAGTGTTTAGTGACTAATCCTAAGTCCTAAGGGGTTTATACTATTTGATGGTGGGTTAGGTTCCTAAGAGTGTTTAGTGACTAATCCTAAGTCCTAAGGGGTTTATACTATGTGATGGTAACTTATGGGAAAGATTTGGGAAGGTTTGACCTAGTTTTGTGACCTAAGTGACCTATTTGTGTTTAGTGGGATATTAGGGTTTATCCTAAGGTTTTGTGCCTAGATTAGTGTCCTATTAATGTCTAATAACTAATCCTAGGTCCGAAGAGGCTTATACTAAGTGGTGGTAACCTATGGGGAAGTTTTGGGATAATCTAGACCTAATTCTAGGAAGTTATGACTTAGTTATGGTTTTGTGTTTAAGGGACTTGTACCTAAGTTCTAAAGGGTTGTACTAATGCCTAATGGTCCTAAGGTATCCTAATATTCCTAAGGTAACTCATACTTAAGCCTTGGACACTTTCAAACTAGTTAAGTTAAGCATATAGGTTCAAATAAGCACATAGACCTAATTAGGGTTTAGTTAAGGTTTATTAGGGTTTTGTGTTATGTTTAGTGTGTTAGATTGGTAGATTACTTATTATGGTGTTGTGGTGATCTTATGCTTGACATACCAGGGGTTTTATAGGATGTGAGTGTTGAGTTATTTGGCTTGTGTGGGTACGTGAGTAGGTCTAGTGAGTCATGCAAGTAATAAATGCACATAAAAAGCAAAAATTTACCTGTGAAATACCTACTATAGGTATTTGTAATGGGAATGATAGTAATGAGGTTTTGTGGGTTGTTACAAGAGGCGGAAGCAATATCGACTTGTCACCAAGATACCTTTTTTACGGTTCACATGATGTCTCTCTTACGGGCTTCTAAGAACCGATTTTCGTGGGATAAATGGATCTAAAATCCGGGTGACTTGCTTGTTGTATAATCTTTTCTATATCAATATTCTTGGTGTTTTTTAGTGCTCTGCCTTAGAGTACGCCTTTTTCCCCCTTGCATTGATGACTTGGTATATTGCCTTTCAGAAAAATATTTCTTTTTGACTAGTATCAACAAAGCTCATTCTTAATATATGTTCATAAACTTATATTATTGTATTTTCATCATGTATAAAACAAAAACAATACTCCCTTCGTCTCAAAATTATTGTCATGAGACAAAAATCACACAGTCTAATAAAAGTGAGACGACTACGATTTTCAACCACTCAAATAGAATATTCTTCCATTAAATTCATTTTTATTACTTAATATGGAAAGTGGACAATTAATTTGAGACACCTCAAAAAGGAAATGTGGATCATTTTTTTGAAACTAATGGAGTAAGATTTAAGGTTAAAGTTGAATAAGAAAAACTTAAAAAGTCAAACGGGGATTATTATTTTTAAATGGAAAGAGCATGTATGTAAACTTATTAAAAAGATTCGGTACATATCGTAATAAGAAGACAAAAATACACCGTTGATCCCTAAACTTTCCACGAAACATCGCCATGCACCTTAACTTTTGAAAAACGTCTCCGTGCGTCCCTCCTCAAGTTTTTTGAGGCAGATTGCGTCCTTGACCTGGAAATCTAAGGTCAACGCCCATTTTAGGTATAGCCGTATAGCATCAAGGGTATAATAGACCAAACACATTTTTAACCATATCTAAGTTAAATCTAACCCAAACTCCTTTAACATCATCATTTTGTGCCTTAGTTGTTGTTTCCTTGAAGTTAGTAAGCATGGATCTTTATAGAAATTCACCATATTAGTGTGTTCTTTCCTTAAATGGGGTATTGTTAATATCTCGTTAAGTAGCAAGTTAGTAAATTATATCATGACTAAAATACACCGTTGGTTACACAGTCATTCAATTTTTAGGTGTATGTTGACTTGTGAAAGTCAAACTGGTTAAATCCAAACACCCGCTAAACTGCATATGCAGATGCAAACATGCAATTAAAAGCAAAATACTCGGAAAATCAAGATTAAATTGTCTTAAAATTATCATTTAAAATATGTTTCGTTACATGATTACATTAATCAGACACATATGCCTTATGTAAATCATCGTATGAGAAAGTTTCTAAACATATTTCTTCATTAACCAGCTGCCTTAGGGCAGTTGGCCACCAACTATCGCAAAAGCACGCAGTTGACCAAGTCAAAGCTTAAAGGAGGGGGTTCGAATCCAGACTCCAACTTGGTCAGCCAGTGTTGCCTAGGTAATTTACCGGGATATGCCTACCTTGTTGGGTGGGGGGCTCGGTACTAAAAAGGTACACGGACTTGAGATGGTTCCGCCAAATACCATTTTTTTTATATTTTTTTCTAGTCTCCTTATAGCACGTTTCTCCTTTCAATGCTCCTCTGCTCTGGCCTTTGCAGCAAGCCTTCTTCTTGCGACTTCAGCATCGCTTGGAGCTGCCTGCTCCTTCTCTTCTGCAGGCTCATTTTGTTCCACCTTCCAGTCCTCTTCTAAGGCCGCTTCTAGTTCGTAGTAGAAGCTTTCATCGCCTTCGCCCTTTGGCACCTCTACATCTTTCCTTTCATGGGCTGGTCTTTTCACCACCTCCTCATTTTCTTTTTCGTTGGTTGGGGTAGCATCAGCATCTCTCGCTCTCTTGTTTCTTGACAACATGGTTACAATTTTTTTGATAGAAGTAGATTGGTTTGCAACATAATGTGGGAGTAACAAATTTATACACAAATAATGAGGAAAACAAGAGTCTGTATTAAATTTTAGAAGTATTTTTTGAACTATTCGATTCCCCATTATTTGTTGGAAATATACACGCATTTAGACGTAAATAGAGCGTGTCAGAGAAGACACTGTTGGTCCCTCAATTTGTCTATGTTGCCGTTGGTATAGTTATAACTCTCGCCAATTATTAAGTTGAGTGTTCATATTTGGTCCATCAAGTTGACTGTCAAGTTTAGCTTTTGAGTTAGATCATAGTTAATTAGTGATTTGACTATTATGCCCTTGAAACTAGAACATAAAACGTGCGTTGACTTAGTCCAAATGGGTCAAGGGACACAATCGGACTCAAATTTCTAGGTTTGAACGCATGACGACGATTTTTGAAAGTTAGGGTGCATGAAGATGCTTGTGAAAAGTTTAAAAACTAACGGGGTATTTTAATCTAATAAGAAGGTTCATAATTATCTTATCCTTAATACAAAGTTTTTTTTTTTAGCTAATATTGATGCTAGGAACAATTATCACATGATGATGATTCTTATTTGTTTTACTAGTACATACTACTAAAGTGTCTTTATTCACACCCCTAATATTTTAACTTTAATAGATTCCTTTGTGTTGGGTATCGTGTGATAAGATTTTTCATGACTTTACCCAAACCAAATTTCGTATTTTTGGATCGATCTTCGGTTTTATGGGTTTTCTTTTGCAAAACATTTTCCATTTTAGGGCATACAAAAAAGATATGAATTTAGCAACTCAATACTTGGATATGAAAAAAGTGTATAAAAATGGTATGATTCGGTAAATTATCTTGTCATCATTATTCTTTAATAAAATAATGTAACCTTGATAAAATCTATGATGGGATTGTTGCTTTTATTATTATTTACCACCCACCAATTAAATTATTGTTTTATACTATGTATATAAAAAAGTTAGCAGTATCATGTCTTGTTGGGGCAATGGGATGTCCAACCCGACAAATAGTTAGCATAGATTGGATATTAATCTATATTTTTTAATATTAATATATTTAAATGGTTAGAAATCTATAAGTATAATTTATTGTAAATGATACAGTTTAGAATTACTCTAACCAGTTATACATGTTTTTATTTTTTAAACATAGCACTCAGGGTGTGCTTGGTTGAATGTATTGAAGGGTAAGAAATGACAAAGATAATGATTAATGATGCTTGTTTGATTATAAAAACTGAAGCATTACTCAAAACAGGGTAATCAATCATTATTTAACAAAATTAGAATTATGACATTGTATTCTTTAATATTTCTATTATTTTTACCATTGACATTTCTTGATTTGAACCAAGCGGATCCTCAACGAATTAAAACCTTATAAAAATTGAGGAGTGCATCCCTAAAATATCACAAGTGGGACCATCACATGTATTAAACTAAAGTTTAAGAAGATGTTAACAAACATTCTTAAAATGGTTACTACTAATATAAAGTATATAGATCTTTAAGTTGATGAATAAACTAATGTAGTAATATTTGTAGCATTTTGTGTTGGTATTTTAGTGTAAAATAGATTGAGTTTAATATACATATAAGGGTCGACACTTATATGAATATTAACTGGACTAACGGGGATTCCAAGGGGGCGGTAGCCCCCTTGGTGGGGGTTCGGGGGCAACGCCCCTGAGAGAAGCAGGGTCCAAGGGGCAGCGCCCCTGGCTGGGGTCGAGCTGCCAGGTCAGCTGGAAATTTTTTTATTTCCACTAAGTTGCTATGTCAAAAATTCCTCAGAAAATTAAATTTTCGGAAATTGAGGGACTAATTTTGACAATTTGAGACCTTGAAACTGCCTAAAGGCAGTTAACCCTAAAACGTTTTATCACTAAAACGGTTCTTAGGAACAGAGACAGAAAAAGAGACAGAAACGATTCTGATTCACAGAAACACAGAAAAACATACACAAACTTGAATCAATTAGATTTTATCCGATTGTTAATTGGTATCCACTCCAATTAATCGATCTGAAAACGTTTTCTCGTGACTTCTAATTGCTATCAGGATACCCATACCCCAAATAAACAACATTTTGTTAGGTTGAAAAAAAAAAGACATAAACAACACACATTGGCTTTATCTGCCTTTTGTTTCAACTTTTGTTTCTGTGCTACCTATGCATTTGTCTATGTCTACCTTCCGTTCACCTCTTCTTTCTCAAAGCAACAACATAATTATGGGGTAGCTAGCAATCATACTCTCAATTTCCTCACATCTTTTTTTATATAATTTTTACTTCAAGTTTTCTATCATCAAAAATCATGTCTTCTCTTAGTGTTCTCACTTTTCTTGAAATTTTCCAAAGTTGTTCTTGATTTTCTTAGCTTTTAGTCCATCTTTAAGGTTCTTTAAGGTTGTTTAAGGTTCAAGATAATCAGCAGTTTAAGGTTTTAAGTAGTGATGGATTTTGATTTGAATCATGTTCACAATGTAGAATCATGTGAAAATGAAAATGATTCATCATTATCAACTTCATCAAACTCATCAAATTGTTCTACAAATGGTTCATCAATTTATATGGAGCTTTGGCATGCTTGTGCTGGTCCTTTGACTACTCTTCCTAGTAAAGGAAATGTGGTGGTTTATTTTCCTCAAGGTCATTTAGAGCAAATTGCTTCACACTCATCTACTCACTTCTCACCTATTGATGTTCCTTCTTTGGGTCTTGCTCCTCAGATCTTTTGTAAGATTGTTGGTGTTCAATTGCTTGTAAGTTGTTGATTTTTATTATTAATTTGATAAAGCTTTATGTTGGTGTTGTTTAGTTTGCTCATTTTTGGTTTAATGTTTTTGCCCAATTTTTGGAAACAGGCAAATAAAGAAAATGATGAAGTCTACACAAAGCTCACTCTTTTGCCTCTACCAGAGGTAAATTTGGATATACCCATTTTGTTGTTTTTAGTTCTCAAGTTAAATTATAGTGTGGCATATTTGAAAATTTAAGTAGAGATAATAATGTAAGATTCCTTTAATAATTTTGTTGTTGCATTTAATGTTTTTGCTAATTAAGTTAAATTCTTGGTCAAAAGGCTTGTTTTTTTTTTTTTTTTTTTTTTTTTCTTTCAATGTTGGAGTATTTAATTAATGTGGAGATGATGATTCTAAATGGGTTGAATGGTGAAAATTTGTAGGGAAATTTGCAAGAAAAGGAGGAGGAGGGTGAAGGGGTTACACGCACAAGATCAACCCCTCAAATGTTTTGCAAAACACTAACTGCTTCTGATACATCTACTCATGGTGGATTCTCAGTCCCTAGACGTGCTGCTGAAGATTGTTTTCCACCTCTGGTTCGATTTTTTGCTACTTTTCGGGTTTCAAATAATACCATTTTTGCTATTTGTATAGTTTATATAACTGCATTGTGTGTACTTGTTGTGTTTTAGGATTATAAGCAGCAGAGGCCAAGTCAAGAGCTAGTTGCTAAGGATCTCCATGGAGTGGAATGGAAATTTAGGCACATTTATAGAGGTGATTTGGTTGATGTAATTAAAGTTAGGGTTTTGTTTGATTTAAAAGTTTTGGATTAAAGAAGCAAATTGTTGTTTTGTAGGTCAGCCGAGGAGGCATTTGCTAACCACAGGTTGGAGCGTCTTTGTAAGCCAAAAGAATCTTACTTCCGGGGATGCTGTTCTCTTTTTAAGGTATTTCCTTATGGCATTGTACGCGTTTCTTATAGGTTTTAGAAGTGTAAATAAGAATAATAGAGTACTAGTATCAAGATAGCTCGGGTTCGAGTCTGAGTTATAGCACATATTAGTTCTCTATGTTATAAGTGATGAATTTTAACTAACAAGTAATTTGAGTATAATTATCTTTTTAGTTCTCACTAATGAGAGGAATGCCCTTTTGGTGATTGTTTCAGGGGTGAAGGAGGAGAATTAAGGCTGGGAACCCGGAGAGCCACTCGACCACGAAACATCCTTCCGGACACAACAATAGGCAACTTGCATTCATACTCCGACATTCTTGCATCTGTTGCTAATGCAGTTTCTACCAACAGCACCTTTGATGTTTTCTACAGTCCAAGGTGATACTTTAATTATCTTATGACAGTTATGTGCAAGCACATTCGAAAACACACACTACTCATATCAAGTAAAGCTAAAATTTAATAACTGTGGTTTAACTTATTTCATAAATAACAAATGCAATGTAGGTCTAGCCGAGCGGATTTTGTTGTTCCTTATGCCAAGTACATGAAATCGGTCAGTAGCATGATATCTGTCGGTGCTAGATTCAAGATGAAGTTCTGTATGGACGAGTCTCCTGAACGAAGGTTCAGTGGAGTTGTGACCGGTGTTGGTGATATGGATCCTTACAAGTGGTCTAACTCAAAATGGAGATGCCTAACGGTACATCCCGTGACATTTTAACTTCATTTAATGAAACCATTTCGTAAATTTGTTGTGTATATTTATATACTTTGATGTCTCGAGAACAGGTGAGGTGGGATGAAGATATAGGAAATGATCATCAGGAACGAATATCTCCATGGGAGATCGATCTATCCGGTGGGTCCTTCCCGTTGTTAAACATTCAGTCTTCCCCACGGTTCAAGAAACTGCGTGCAGGGCTGCATGCAACTCCTTCCGCCCTCCCTGCAGCTGGTATGATTCTTTCTTGAATTCAACTTTAGCAACCATCAAGTTAAATCTGTAGATATTAGAGAATATTGCATAAAAGGGTATTAAAAATTATCTCCAATTTCCATTTGAATTATCAAGCCTTTTTAGTTAATCCAGGAAGTAAGGCCATATATCCAGCTTATTTTTTTGATCAAGTGTCTGATGTTTTTCCCCAAAAAATATCATTTTACTTTATAAACTAGTGATTTTTGCTCTCTGTTTGCAGCACGGGGTGGATATGTAGACTTTGAGGAATCAATGAGATCCTCTAAGGTCTTGCAAGGTCAAGAAAATGTAGGTCCGGTGTCACCTCTGTATGGACGTGACAAGATGAACAACTTGTTGAACTTTGGGGTGCAACCCCCAATGCATCCGAGTGTTCCCACAAATGGAATGATGATGATGGGAAGGGGTACGAGTTTTATCAGTGAACTTCTGAGGAACACTCATCATCAGCCACTCCCAGCCACCCTTTACTCGGGCTTTCTGGGATCTGATAGTAACAGATTCCCGAAGGTCTTGCAAGGTCAAGAAATTTGCTCATTGAGATCATTGACTGGAAAACCCGACATTGGTTCTTGGGCCCCACCAAGAATTGATGTTGGTAATTCCCACAATGTTCTTAATATGTACCGAACTCCCGAGAATCCCGGGTTTTATCCACTTGGTTCTGAAGGTGGTAGAAATTTTGGTTTTCCAAATCCCGATGTTTATGAAGCAAGACCAAATCCTGGTCCAGTCATGCCTACAAACTTTATGCGGTTTCCCATTGTTCAATCAAATATTGGAAGTGGGAACATGAGGGATAAGGTAGCGGAGCTTCAGATTCCTGCTGAGAAAACTGCTGATAAAATTTCTGAACCTAACTCAAGCAGTGAGAAAGATGATGGTGCTTCAGATAGCATCGGGAGCAGCTGTAAACTCTTTGGTTTTGCCTTGAATGAAGCTCCCTCGTTGCTAGATGGTAAAAGTTTAAACAAGAGGAGTTGTACCAAGGTACTTAATTGTTCAATTGATGCATCTATATACTTGTTTTAATTTAGTACTACACGTCAATAAATAGTTTTCAAGTTTTATTATTTTTCCACTTTAGCCGCTTGAACTTCTTTCTAAGGATTTTAACAAGCAAGTTTCGATTGTGTTTCAATATTATGAAATTCTGTTTTATTGGAAATTGACATGAAACTGATTAGCAGAGTTACATATGTTGACATATTAGTAAAATGGCCAGCATGGGCGTCCCAATGTATAAAATGGATGACACTGTCGGGACACTGGAATATAATATATAAATGGCAATTTCGGTTGACGGATTGGAACTTGGGTGGTTAAACCTGTTGATAAAAGTGTGAGTGGAACAATGGTGAAACTTGGTTACTATTCATTATATATCTTGCCTGAAAAGTTAGTAGTTTTACTTAACTACTTCAGTTATAGGTTCACAAACAAGGAAACAAGGTTGGAAGGGCCATTGATTTGTCTAAAATGTCAAGTTATCGCGACTTGTTCATGGAGTTAGAAGCACTATTTAACATGGAAGGCGCCTTTAATAACCCTGATGGTGCATGGCGACTTCTGTATACGGATGAAGAAAATGACATGATGGTTGTCGGTGATGACCCATGGGAGTAAGTATTTACACCATATATAACTTCATTAGTTAGGAATATTCTAGAATATTCAAGTGCTAAATGGTTTTTGTTAATGCTGAATGCAGCGAGTTTGCAAGAATTGCTACAAAGATACACATATACACTGCTGAAGAAGTCGAAAAGCTGATGAGTAGTGGGGTGATCAGTGACAACACAAGCTGCTTGGAGGAAGCACCAGCTATAGTTGATACGGCTAAGTCATCATCAGTTGGTCAACCAGATTAGTTATTGTCTGGATAAAATTGTTGTAAGGTTGTGTTGTAGTAGTACCGTGTTCGTGTTTTGTGTTGGGCTAATTAGTATGGAACCTGTCTTTCAAAGCAAGCTTTAAGCACTTGCCAGACTTTGATGCAACAAACACTGTAAGCAAATAAGTTGCAAACTTTGGGTTTGTGATGTTTCTTTGTCATGTTTCAAAGTGATATGACTGTCAAGTTTTATTAGTATCATGAATGACCATACATACAACAGCTATCAGAATATATATCCATGGTTCGGTTAGCGAAGATGGTACTTTGTTCCAAAAAGAGTGTCTTGTTACTCTTGTTTGAAGAGCCTATGACCAATAAATTACCTAAGGGTTGTTTGCGCTAAGGATGAGCCAAACTTGAGAACTTTCACACTTTAGTGATGATAGTCGCAAAGGTTTTAACAGCTTAGCGTTGCATTCATTTGTTTCTTGGAAGCTAAAGAGTTTCATTGAGATAATGTGAATTCTTTTTGATAACTATTGGTTATTTGATGGTGTTCTTGTCACTTTATGGTTGTGCCACTAAACAATTTACCCGCGCATATTATTTATTAACTCAGTTGTCTTGTGGAGTTGTAGTGATTTCCCTTCAGTTAAACTTTTTCGGTAAGTTCAGAGGCATCAAATACTATTATTATGACTGAAGGGACTTTATTAATTTGGTGATGATAACACATACTACTTACACAATTTGGTAAAACTATATAGCCATAGTTTGGTTGGTCGTCGCAAAGATGATAGCTGTTTCATAAAGGGAGGGACTTTTTAGTGTTGTTTGAAGAGTTCACGACCAATAATCATTCTTCTGATCTCACTAGTCCCGGCACCAATTTCATACAATTTGGCATCACGAAGTAGTCGACCAGTTGGGTATTCATTAACATGCCCATTGCCACCCAAGCATTGTATTGCCTGAAGTTATAAAGAAACTTGAACTCGATAAGTTTTAGACTTTTTTTTAAAAAAAAAAAAAAAAAAAAAAAAAGTGAATGAATGTGCTTTTATAACTTGGACCTGCAAAGCAACTTGGGTAGCTCTTTCAGCAGCAACAAGTATAACCGCAGCGCAATCCTGTATAAGAGTTACAATTTTAGTATTATCGGGTGTTTGGAATTGGTTATTACAATTGTTTAGCTGCCTACTACTTGTTGATATAATAAGCGGTGTGAAACTGTTTATTTGAAACAACTCATTTCACTAGCAAATAATCACATAAGCAGTTTGGCTAAAAAAATCTCAAACACAATCAAAACTGCTTATCAACCTGCTTTTATATTTGAAATTGTACCTTTGGATTGATTATTCCATTATCACAATCTCTTGCAACAGAATAGATATGATCTGCAAAACGATTTATTATCAATAAACATTCATGGGGCGAGATTGGTGAGTCAAGGGTTCTGGAGTCGAGAAACAACTTGTTTTACCTGGAAGACTGCAAAGCAGCATACATATCCGCAATCTTTCCCTATTTATCCAGAAGATAAATTTGTTAAAAAATGAGTAGTAATTAACAGGTACAGTATTAAATATGTATAGCTAGCTTGTGACTAATTATGAAACCTGCATAAGTTGAAATTGGCCAATGGGACGGCCAAATTGTTCTCTTTCGCGGACATAAGGAAGAACAACATCATGACATGCTTGCATGATCCCGACCGGTCCGGATGCTAATACAACTCTCTCTAAATCCAAACCGGACATCATTATATAAACTCCTGAAAAAGTGTTATTTACAGTCAAATACAAAACAAAAATAACTAAGTTACTTATGGATCTTGTCAATGTATACCTTTTACTTCTTCACCAAGAATATTCTCATTAGGAACGAAACAATTCTCAAAGACAAGCTCACACCTGATCGAGATTATTAAGATGGTACATGTTGTTATTAGGAAATTAATTAAGTTAACTTTTTTCATCGACGTAACTAGAAATACGCATGGGATACATACGTTGAACTTCCGCGCATTCCAAGTTTATCCAATTTTCGGGCCGCAGTGAATCTGTAGTTAAAAAAACAATCTTAGTAACCTTGATTTTCTGCCTATTGCGATTTCTTTACAAAATATAAACATTTTTTAGATTTCAATAGGATTTGTAAGGTCTAAGCATAAAAAAACCACATACATACCCAGGGGTGCCTTTTTCAACGATAAATGCTGTTATCCCTTTGGAGCCAGCAGCAGCATCAGTTTTAGCATAAACCACCTAATTAACATTTTTATCATATATAGTAGAAACTAGAAAGTAGTTAAGTTAAGCTAATCAAACTAAGAACCATTTATGAATATTTTAATATGATAATTACCAAGGTATCAGCAACGGTACCATTTGTGCACCACATCTTATTTCCATTTATAACAAAACCGCCATCAACACGATCTGCTTTGCTTCTCATGCCAACAGCATCGGATCCAGCTATGAAAAGAGCAATGTACTCTCATTGTTATACATATTGAAACATTAATAATTTGAAATAAAACTACAGACGTACTACGTATATTAGAACCAATTCTTACATAACTATCAAGTACTTACCACCAGGCTCACTGATGGAAAGAGCTCCTACGTGCTCCCCGCTGATTAGCTTTAGTTAACTAAAATATATTAGTAACTAGAATCAAGTATATAGAAAATAATAGATAAGTTAATACCTTTGGTAAATATTTTTCCTTCTGGGCTGCATTTCCATGCCTTGCCTACAAGAACAGAAAAGTGGTGAGGCGGGATGGACATATATACTGAGTGAATATCCAAATGTACGCTGTAGATTGATTACCAATTGATTAATGCAGACGTTAGAATGGACACCATAGGATACACCAACTGATGCTGATGCGCGGCTAATCTCCTCCATGGCCATGCAATGATACAAATAACCGACGTCCAGCCCTCCATATGTTGGCGAATTCCTGAGTTTGGTTGTGGCTAAGGCGTGTACCAGATTCAGTGATAGTAATACAAGTTGGAGTTGAAGTCTGATGTGGCTTAAGGCGTGATGTCAGATTCAAGCAACAAGAGTTGGAGTAGAAGTACTCCAACAAGTTTACTTGACGTGCAAGCAATTATCTTCCTGTAGGACTTAGATAATTATAAGGTTAAGTAAAGTGTAATCCTAGTTATAGTCTAATACGAATAGATTAGTCTATATATACCGTGAAGGGTAGGGATTAGCATTGTATCAAATTGAAGTTTTAGAGTAAGATTTCTTCAATAAAAGTTTGCGTGTTCCTGGCAGCTTTGTTATTTTCTGTTTGCTGTGATTTGTGTTTCAGTTGCTGCGTACCTCTGATAACCACAATTGGCATCAGAGCTTCTAGTTCCTTGTTGGTGATTTGTTGCTGCGACTAAGGGTTACAAACACAACCAACAACAATAATTCCTAAACCTGTGATTCTGTTGGTTTAAGGAGAAGAAGTTAGAGACCTGTTACCAGCGATTAGGGATTCACAACATCGGATAAAAACAGTCGCTAACCTGTGAACTTGTGGTTAGACGTGTGGATTTCCTTTGATCAGATACAAAACCTGGTCACAGCTTTTTGGTGATTTGTATTCTGCGTTTAAGGGTTTACTGAATCAAAGGATCGACTTAAACCTGTGAACAAAGTGGTTGGTCGTGGTTGAAGCCCAATAATTATTTGCAGCCCAATTCTTTTGTAAACTGATCAGAGCCCACTCATCAAGTTACAGGAAGTTGGATAAATACTCAAGGCTCTACAAACGATTAAGAACCAGTGAACCTGTGGGTTTTTTGTCGTGTGTAATTAATCAATTTAGTGAATTGATCGTAGCTTTTTTAGTTTATACAGTAAGTTGGAAACAGTCTTTAAGACTGTTGATTGTCTCACTGTTTTAAACTAATTCTAGCCGTGATATAAGGGCCGGAAAGTTCACCGTTACAAACGTATACACGATCCAGAACTAGAAGAAGGATGGTGGTGGGAGAAAGCTCACAACCGCCTGTAAAGGATACCACTTTGACGTTTCAGTGTCCGTTGTTAACGTCAACAAACTATACCATATGGAGGATGCATATGGAAGTTCTTCTTGGAATCCATGAAGTATGGGATGTGGTAGATCCGGGCTCAGACGATGCCAAGAAAAACAATATAGTTAAAGGCTTATTGTTTCAATCGATCCCAGAAGATTTGATTTTGCAAATCGGGAATTTGAAAACCGGGAAGGAGATGTGGGATGCAATAAAAACCCGTAACCTAGGGGCTGATTGTGACCCGAAATAATCTTCAACTTATGCTTATTAGTATTATTTAGTTTAGTTAAAACTCGAAGGACCAAACTTGTTAGATAGAAACTTTATAACCGAATAGTTAGTTAAATCGGTTAGAAACAAATGAAGAGATACATCGGTTCTATTATACCGATTCATACTCTATATAAACTCATGTATTAGTATCGTTTTAAGGTTAATGAAATTATAGATTTACTTATTCATATATTTGCAACTTATCATAATCGATCCAGAGACAAAGTGGGACAACAATTGGCATCAAGAGCAAGGATTTTATACACCGAAACACAAAACAAAATTCTGCAAACATCATCAAGAAACATCAGACTTCGAAGCCAAAGAATACGCAGGATAGGAGAAGGACAAAATCTGTTTTTCTTCTTGAGCGAGAGACAACTTGTTTTTTCTTTCTATTCTTCCAAAGAAAACACAAGAATTTGAATAAGAAACACGTAGAAGGGATAGTGCACAATCTGTTTTACGTAAGGGGTTGCAAACGCTTAACACCAAGCGAATTGGTGTCGAGGCAGAACAAAAGACTTTGTGTAGAAGATATAGAACCGGTTTGAAGAAGAAAAACACAAAGCAAGGGCGTTGTTGATTGAAGAAAACGTATACGTAGGAATATTGGAAACAAGAGTGTGGATTTTTTGTTGTGTCGGATTAACACAACAACAACAACAACGAAAGCAACAAACAGAAAATCAAAGACTTTTTGGTTTGTTTTGCTGCAAGAAAAAAGGAACGAGCGACGTGACTGTTTTGTTCCAAAGATTACCAAGGCGTGGTAACAAAGAACGTGTGTAGGAGACTTAGAGATTTCAAGACAAGAGATCAAGTACAACACACAAGGAAGTAAGACGTGCAAAAGTGGTATTTGTTTGGATTCGAACTTCTGAAAAAAAAACAGTTCGACATATACCAAAACAAAAAAAGAAGTCGAGTTCTTTTTGATTCGATAAGTTTCAAACAAGAACTAGAGGGCTTTCAAAATTCTGACTCGTTGAGAAGCAAAGATACTACAACAAATTCGACTAAAGGGAAACAAAGACAGAAACTTGGGTTGATTATTGGTTCGAAACAAAAAACAAGAAGAAAAGGAAGATCAGTCCGAGAGTCACTTGGATATTTTGAAGTCGAATTGGAGAAATAAGAAAAGGAGGCAACGAGGCAAAAAAAAAAAGAGGAACACTAAAGGGAATTCGAATTGGTGATTATCACAACAACGAGGTCACAAACAAAATTCAAACTCATTGAATTTCATTATATTCATATTTTTAGATACTCGTTATACTATTAGGATTCCCAAAAACTATTATTGTTCCCGTAGTATTAAGTATACCACAAAAGGTTAGAAATTCTCATTGAATTAGAAAGTGAAGATCATTAACACTTTCAAGATGGGCGATGACACAAACGCAACAACTACATTAAAACCCATAACACCTATTGCACAATACCAATGCCCTAAGTTGAAAAACACAAATTATACGGTATGGGCTATACAAATTAAGGCTATATTAGAAGCACATGGTTTATGGGATACAATAGAACCTAAGGCAGGCGTAGAAGTAGATGATAAGAAGGATAAGTCAACTATTGCCCTTCTATATCAAGCGTTATCAGAGGATGTAATTTTACAAGTGGCTAGATGTAAAAAGGCAAAAGATTTATGGGAATCATTAAAAAGGAGACACGTTGGCGAAGAGAAAGTGCAACAAGCAAAGTTGCAATCTTTGATGATAGGATTTAATGCCCTTCAGATGAAGGATGAAGAGACAGTGGATGCATTTTCAGATAAGTTAAACGGTTATGTCACTAAGGCAAAAGAATTAGGGAAAACACTGGATGAATCACTTGTAGTTAGAAAACTATTAGACTCCACACCAGATAGATTCATTCAAATAGTAGCATCCATAGAACAAACTAGTGATCTAGATGAAATTACCCTAGATGAGATCACTGGAAAACTCAAGGCATTTAAGGAAAGAATAAAACTCCGTAAGGGAAGTCAAGTTGAAAGCCAGGATAATTTACTATTCACACAAGGTGAACACTCAGATAGAGGAAAGAAATTTATTAAACGCGGAGGTAGATCAAATTATTCACAAAGAAACTGGCAAAACAAGAAACACAGAAATAACTCACAAGAAGGAAACTCAAATTATAAGGGAAACCCTAATAAGAATACAAATAGGAAGGATTTGAGTACTTTAAGATGTTACAAGTGCAACAAACTTGGACATTTCATGAGTAGATGTAGATCAAAAACAACAGCTCATGAACAATCAAACCTTATCTTAGAAGATGAAGAACCATCACTATTAATGACCGTACATGAAACCAAACATGAAGAAGTATTGTTGAATGAAGGCCAAATTCAACCAGGAAAGTATGCTTCAAAGGATGAAAGCGTATGGTATTTAGATAATGGTGCAAGTAACCATATGACCGGAATTAAGACTCATTTTAAGGATATAGATGAAAAGATAACAGGACGAGTTCGTTTTGGAGATGGGTCATATGTAGAGATAAAGGGAAAAGGCTCTATATTGTTAGGTTGTATAAACTAGGAACAAAAGGTAGTAACGGATGTGTATTATATACCGAACCTTAAGAGCAACATACTAAGTCTAGGACAACTTACAGAAATAGGTTGTAGAGTTATAATGGATGGAAATAAATTGACTTTGTATGACAAGAGCAGAAGGTTGTTGATGAAAGTAGAAAGATCTAAGAACAGACTTTACAGTATTAGGCTACGAATAGACACACCTATATGTCTATTAGCAAATATAAATAGCCAAGCATGGTTATGGCATGCTAGGTTAGGTCATCTAAACTTTGACGCTATCAACAAGATGACTAGAAAGGGTATAGTGGGTGGATTACCTAGAATAAATCATGTAGGACAAATTTGTGATGCATGTTTATTGGGAAAGCATAGTAGAACACCATTTCCAAACCAAGCTAAATTCAGATCAAAGAACCCGTTGGATTTAATATATGGAGACCTTTGCAGTCCTATTAGTCCAGCAACACACTCAGGCAAAAAACTAATATTCTTGTTAGTAGACGATTGTACACGTTTCATGTGGGCTTACTTTCTTACTTCGAAAGACCAAGCATTTAGTACATTTAAGGAATTTAAGCAAAAGGTAGAAATGGAATTGAGATTGAAAATAAGGATGCTTAGAACAGATAGAGGTGGTGAATTTACATCAAATGAATTCACACAATACTGTAAGGATAATGGAATAACTAGACAGTTGACAGCACCATACTCACCACAACAGAATGGAGTAGTGGAGAGAAAAAATAGGACAGTGTTATCAACTACGAGGAGTATGATGAAAGCCATGAAGTTACCTTTAACTTTTTGGGCGGAAGCAGTGAAACATGCTATTTACATACTAAATAGGGTACCTACAAGAGCCCTAGTAGATAAAACTCCATATGAGGCACTCTACAGTAGAAAACCAAATCTAGAAAACCTAAGGATATTCGGATGCACAGCTTATGCTAAGATAACAATACCTCATTTAAAGAAGCTGGATGATAGAAGCATACCAATGATCTATTTAGGAGTAGAGGAAGGATCAAAAGCATGTAGGTTATATGATCCAATAGCCAAGAAGAAATATATTAGTAGGGACGTAAAGTTTATGGAAACAAAGCCGTGGAATTGGGAAAAGAATGGAGAGAATACAAGTACACAAGACACATTTTTTACTAGTTTTGTGGTAGAAGAAGTTGACAATGCAAACCAAATACCTGTCAACATAGGAAACGATGACGATGTATTTCCAATACCGGATCCGTTACCAGATCCAACATCAGAACCAAACTCCCCCTCAGAACCAAATTCACCATTCACACCACCAACATATAATTACGAACCTAACTCAGAAAGTGAAATAGAAACTACTATTAGTTCATTTAGAAGCTCGTTAGGAAGCTCGGGAAGAATTGATCATACACCAGTTAGAGGATTAAAGGATTTGAAAGCAATCTACGAAACAGCTAGTGTCGTTGAAGCACCTAGTTTACTCTTCATAGAAGAAGAACCTCGTAACTATAAGGAAGCATCAAAGGATCATAAATGGATTGAGGCCATGAAGATTGAATTGGATTCAATAAATAAGAACAACACATGGATTCTTACTACATTGCCAGATAATCAAAAGGCAATTGGACTCAAATGGGTTTTTAAAACCAAAAGAGATGCACATTGAAATATCATCAAATACAAGGCACGGTTAGTAGCAAAAGGATATGTACAAGAACAAGGAATAGACTTCGATGAAGTATTTGCCCCAGTAGCTAGGATAGAAACAGTGCGATTAATATTAGCATTAGCAGCATATCACGGTTGGCAAGTTCATCACTTAGACGTAAAATCAGCATTTTTACATGGAGATTTGAAAGAAGAAGTCTACGTTACACAACCTGAAGGATTCGTACAACCAGGAGAATCAGGAAAAGTGTACAAGCTTATTAAAGCTTTATATGGATTAAGACAAGCACCGAGAGCTTGGAATGTGAAGCTTGATCAAACCTTAAAATCATTAGATTTCAAGAAGTGTAATCTCGAACAAGCAGTTTATACAAGAAGGACCAAGAACTCAACAATTATAGTTGGAGTTTATGTAGATGATTTAATAATCACGGGCACTCCAAAGAAAGAAGTAAAATTATTTAAATCCCAGATGGAAGAAAAGTTTGAAATGAGCGACTTAGGATTGTTAGCTTATTACCTTGGGATAGAAGTTACACAGACAGGAGGAGAGATTACAATCAAGCAAACAGGTTATGTAAACAAGATCTTAAAGGAAACAAATATGGAAGATAGTAATGATACGAAGATACCAATGGATCCCGGTACTAAGTTGGTCAAGGCGGAAGATGGAGAATCAGTTGACGCAACTTATTACAGAAGCTTAATTGGAAGTCTCAGGTACTTACTACATACAAGACCAGATCTTAGTTATTCAGTCGGACTACTCAGCAGATGGATGCAAGAACCAAAAGAACATCACCTGAAAGTAGTAATTCAAGTAATCCGATATATTAAAGGAACAAAGGAGCATGGCATAATTTACAAGAAAGAAGGCGGCTGCAAGATTACAGGATACAGTGATAGTAGTTATGGAATCAACACTGATCAAGGAAAAGGAACTACAGGCGTAGTATTTTATTTTGGAGAGTCACCCATTACATGGAGCACTCAGAAACAACCGACAGTGGCACTATCATCATGTGAATCGGAATTTATGGCGGCTACAGCAGCAGCATGTCAAGCATTATGGTTGAAAAGATTACTCAGTGAATTAACTGGAAATGAAGAACAAAAGATAACGTTGAAGATAGATAACGTCTCAGCAATAGCATTAGTGAAGAACCCAGTTTTTCATGGAAGAAGTAAACACATAGATATTCGATACCATTTCATTCGAGAATGCGTAGAGAATGGACACATCAACATAGAACATGTCAGAGGAGAACTACAATGAGCAGATATACTAACAAAGGCTCTACCAAGATTGAAGTTCATGACAATGCGACAAATGCTCGGAGTTCAAGATTTAACAAGAAGCAACGATGAAGATTAAGGAGGAGAATGTGACCCGAAATAATCTTCAACTTATGCTTATTAGTATTATTTAGTTTAGTTAAAACTCGAAGGACCAAACTTGTTAGATAGAAACTTTATAACCGAATAGTTAGTTAAATCGGTTAGAAACAAATGAAGAGATACATCGGTTCTATTATACCGATTCATACTCTATATAAACTCATGTATTAGTATCGTTTTAAGGTTAATGAAATTATAGATTTACTTATTCATATATTTGCAACTTATCATAATCGATCCAGAGACAAAGTGGGACAACACTGATCGTGTGAAGGAAGCAAGGCTTCAAACCCTAATTACGGAGTTCGAGAATCTGAAGATGTCAGATAACGGTACCATAGACGAATATGCTGCAAAGTTATCGGGTATTGCTTCTAAGTCATCCACGCTTGGAGAAGTCATGTCGGAACACAAGCTGGTAAAGAAGTTTCTCACAAGTCTTCCTAGACGGTTTATCCATATCGTGGCAGCCCTAGAACAAGTTTTAGACCTTAAAACAACGGGGTTTGAGGATGTGGTTGGACGATTGAAAGCATACGAAGAAAGAGTCAAGGAAGAAGATAAAGCAAACGATGCTCAAGAGAATTTGCTTTATGCTAGGACCGAAAATTCCAAAAGGAATAATGACTCAAGTGGAGGAAGAGGACGTGGTTCAAACTCTCGAGGCCGTGGTCGTGGTCAAGGTAGTGGACGTGACAACAATCAAAACCAAGGTCAACGTGACTCCTCGAAAAACCATGATGATAATGAACAAAAGGGTAAGCAACATGAGAAACGTGATCTCTCACATATACAGTGTTACCGTTGTGATGAGTATGGACACTTTGCTTCAAGATGCCCTGAACGAAACCGAAACCATGAAGTTAACCTTAATGAGGCGCAAGAGAAAGATGTGTATCATGAGGAAGGTACGTTCTTTATGATGAACCTGGTTCAAGAAACGATTTTCGTAAATGAAGAAAAGTACACTCCACCAAAGTGCGAGCCAAATACCGATGAAGATGATGTATGGTATTTTGACAATGGTGCAAGTAATCACATGACAGGTAATTACTCTTACTTTTCTGAATTAAATGAAAATATTATTGGACGTGTTAGGTTCGGAGATGGTTCATGTGTGAGCATAAAGGGAAAAGGCTCGATTTTGTTCCAAGGTAAGAATGGAGAACAAAAATTGTTGAAAGATGTCTATTATATTCCCGCTCTTCGAAGTAATGTGATAAGTCTTGGACAAGCTACAATTTCCGGTTGTGATACTAGGATACGAGGTGATTTCTTAACCATGCGAGATAGTTATGGATGGTTGCTTATAAAGGTTCCGCGTAGTGCAAATCGTCTTTATAAGAGTCAACTAAAAGTTGGTAAAGAAGCTTTGAACCAAGCTGGAAACGAAAACGAACCAGGTATGTTTACTGTTTTGCGAGATGAAATACATGAAACTACCAATCAGGTTTTGAATGAAGAAGCAAGCTCGCAAGTTGCTGCAAATGAACAACCCTTTAGTGTTCAAGACACATTCATCACTTGGATATGAAAACGGCTCTTCTAAATGGTGATCGAAAGGAGCTCGATAGTACTTTAAAAGAGATGGATTTTCTACAATGTGTGTACGAAAAGGCGGTCTATAGAAAGGTTCCCAATGGAGAATGTATCATCGTCGCGGTATATGAGGATGATTTATTTGTGACTGGGATGAGCTTAGACCTCATAAACAAGTTCAAAAGGAGAATGGTGTCTCAATTTGAAATGTCGGATCTTGGTGAATTAACTTATTACTTGGGTATTGAAGTATCGCAAGAAAAAGATTGCATCAAGATCAAGCAAGAGAGATATGCACTAAAAATCTTAAAAGAAGCTGGTATGGGAGATTGCAATGCAACTTTATGTCCGATGGAACCGGGACTCAAGTTGTCAAAAGCAAAAGATGAACCAGAAGTTGAAGCTACTCAATATCGAAAGGTAGTAGGTTGCTTGCGTTACCTTTTGCACACTCGTCCAGATTTGACTTACTCGGTTGGAGTGGTTAGTCGATATATGCAAAGTCCAAGAGAATCACATGCTTGTGCTATCAAGCAAATCCTACGTTATCTTAAAGGTACGACTTCGTTTGGTATTAAATACAATCGTAGTAATGACATGAGACTAGTGGGATATAGCGGTCATAATGTTGATATTGATGATGGACGAGGCACTACTGTACGTGTTTTCTACCTTGATACATCGCCCATTACATGGTGCTCACAAAAGCAAACTACCGTGGCATTATCTTCGTGTGAAGCTGAGTTCATGGCAGCCACTGCAGCAATTTGGCTAAGGGAGTTATTGGCGGAAGTGACTGGGAATGAGCAGGTGATTGTAGAGTAGATCCGTTAACGAAGGCCTTGGCGCGTATAAGGTTCAAGGAGATGAGATTGTTACTTGGTGTGCAAGAATTACCCTATTCGACTCAGAAATTCAGGGGGTGATTGTTGGCGAATTCCTGAGTTTGGTTGTGGCTAAGGCGTGTACCTGATTCAGTGATAGTAATACAAGTTGGAGTTGAAGTCTGATGTGGCTTAAGGTGTGATGTGAGATTCAAGCAACAAGAGTTGGAGTAGAAGTCCAACAAGTTTACTTGACGTGCAAGCAATTATCTTCCTGTAGGACTTAGATAATTATAAGGTTAAGTAAAGTGTAATCCTAGTTATAGTCTAATACGAATAGATTAGTCTATATATACCGTGAAAGGTAGGGATCATCATTGTATCAAATTGAAGTTTTAGAGTAAGATTTCTTCAATAAAAGTTTGCGTGTTCCTGGCAGCTTTGTTATTTTCTGTTTGCTGTGATTTGTGTTTCAGTTGCTGCGTACCTCTGATAACCACACCATATTCCGCTACAAATATAGATCAATCTTACATTTGGATACTACCAACAATACAATTTTTTGGAATATATGCAGCTGCATGTACCTGGAGCAGTAAGTCCATGAAGATTGAAGTCCCCCATAAGTTTCCATAAGTTAACATCCTGCACCACCATAATAAAAACCATATTGTACTTTTTTATATAACTAATCAGTAGCTAAAAGTCTTCATCGAAACCATTATGGCATCATTGTGAATAGAAGACATACTTTGTTTACATAGAGTATGCCAAGCCAAGGGACAAGTGTGTTAGTATTTGCTCTTTGAAGAAAAGTGATTATATTTCTAATCAGTATAACTGTTGGACCCTTTTTAATGTCTTAGACGCCAAAGAAATCAAGATGGGTCAAAGGAATAAAAGCCTGCAGATAGTTTCGGTTTGGGCCTCAGGCCAACAAACCCAACAGATAGTATAAACGGTTATTTAGTCAGATTATTTAGGATTGTAACGTTTAGGTTTTTAGTTTGTATCGTTTACTTTTATTGAATCAGTATGCCTCTTCATGAAAGCATCGATTCATCAGTATATATAGAGTAGGAATTCTGAAAACCCTCACAACCTGTGAAACAATAACTACCTGTGGAAATGAATCCATCTCGTCTATATTTTCTGCATGAGGAGCTATCTTCTCTTGAGCAAATTGCTGAAGACCTTCTTTGAACTGACATCATTGCAGAAATTCTATAAATTAGTCTACCCAACATTTGAGCCATTTTGTTCTTAAATTTCATAACACACGATTAGCTCATGAGTTACTTTGGACCAACTAATTTAGAAATGAGAGTACTATAGTACTTGTCTACTTGAGGTATATTTAACTTATAACATGTTGAATGGATTACATGTTACAGAAACTTTAAAACATGCACAAAAGTACAGACTGAACTCAGTACTCAAAATTAAAACTTCCCATATGGATTTGAATTTGTATCTTTATAAAATGAGATCAACCCAATCCATTTTTACACAGTCGTGTAATCCACATACAAAGAAAGAAGAGTACCCTTATTTGTGTTTCGTCAAATAACATAGAGGTCGAGAAGAAAGCAGCAGCCGTTCTCTTTTGTGATGCGAAGACATGCAACGCAGTTGATCTCAAGCCTCCTACCAATGATCTCTGCATATTCTCTTCAGTTTAAGGTGATACGTATCCTGAGTTTGGATGAACAGAATATCAACCTTTAATATACATGAAATTGTGTAGTAAAATTATTGGTGAACACACAAGCAACAAAGTTAACTCAGTCAACTGTGTTCATAACAGAGCAAGTCAACCATATACTCCTCCCAAGATGAAGATACTGCTTGAGAAGAGTTTGAATGTATGCTACACAATGTAAATAGATTGTTCTAGAAGCTCAGTTAGTTGTTAGTTAGTCACAGCAGTTAGATTAGTTTGCTCACTGAATTGTATTGTATAAATACTCTGTACACTCTCATTTTGTAGTTAACAAATTCATTTCTATCAATATCATTTCACCTTCAACTATGTGTTTTTACTTTCTCTATATGGTATCAGAGCCTTCCACCATAATCCGTGGTGGATAACTGCTCTCAACAAACTTTTCCGATCACTCTAACCAACTTCCACCATTAAAACCACCGTAACTAACTTTCCCGCCAAAATTTTTCTTCTTCAAACCACCATAATCTACCATAAACCACCATTAAATCTGCAAGATAATCACCACAAATCACTACAAATCATCAAAATTCACTTCAAATCATCTTAATACTCATAAATTCTGTTACAATTCTGTTACACCTTCTGTTACACCATCACCATTGATAAACCTTCAATTTCATTACAATGTCAACATCTCATACAGATTCACCATCTTCTTCACTGGATAATGATATCACTTCACCACTTCATCCTCTTTACCTTCATCCCAATGATCATCCAGGTCTACTGTTAATTTCAAAGAAACTTCAGGGTTCAGAGAACTACAGTACATGGAAGAGATCAATTCTTATTGCTCTTAGTGCCAAAAACAAATTGAAGCTGATTAATGGTGACTTTGAAGAGCCTCCTTCAGATTCAGCATTGAAAACTCATTGGGATAGGGCTAATGATATGCTTATTTCTTGGATATTGAACACTGTGTCTGAAGAAATTGGTAATCATCTCACTTATGTTAATTCTGCTTATGATCTGTGGAATGAACTATTTGAGCATTACTCACAACTTGATGGACATAGAATTTACCAAATAGCAAATGAGATTGTTGAGTTGAAACAGCTTAATTGTACTGTGGAAGTTTACTATCATAAGTTGAAAGGACTTTGGGATGAGTTAGATGCAATTGAAGCCCCATATGCATGTACTTGTAAGTGTGTTTGTAACAATGGGAAGGAGAATGGTGAGAGAGAGCAGAGGAAAAGATTGATTCAGTTTCTCATGGGTTTGAATGAGTGTTATACCAACATCAGGGGGCAGATCTTACTCATGCAACCTTTACCAAATGTAGCAAAAGCTTATAGTATGTTGAGGCAAGAAGAAAAGCAAAGAGAGTCACCAAAGCAATCTGTTAGTACCCCCATTGCACTCAATAACTATAGAAGTTCATACAAACCATCTGCTAGAATCAATCATTCAAACAATCCAAATCCAATCACTAACAACAATGCCACTGCTGAGAGAAGAAGCAATTTTAGGAAAGGGATTTTCTGTGCTTATTGTAAGAGAGAAGGTCATTCTAAGGAAGAGTGTTACAAGCTACTTGGTTATCCTCCAAGTCATCCATTGCACAACAAGTATCAACCACCTGCTCAGAGAAACAACACACCAAACAGAAATGTGAGAACTGTAAACATGGTAACAAATGAAACTTTGCCACCAATGGAGCCTGAGCCACAAGAAAGTCCACTTGATCAGTGTTCAACTTCAGCATCTAATGACTCAGAAGCTCATGTTCATGCCAGAATGGATCAGTTGCAGAACCAGTTGAATCAGGTTATTCTCATGATGCAAAATGCTCAGGGTGATACATCTGGTATGACTCAACACATGGCAGGTATACTTTCATTCAATCCTCACATTTCAGTCCCTACAAAGATAACTGGCATTCATTCATTCAATTCTATTGCTAAAATGTACTCATTCATTGCTTCAAACATATCCAAAACTTCATTCATATGGATTATTGATAGTGGAGCCACAGATCATATCTGTATCTCCTTAGGTCTTATGCATAACATCACCAAACTCACCACACCCATTACTGTCTCACTTCCAAATGGACACACAACACAAGTGTATTATGTTGGATCAGTACACCTCACATCAACACTTACCATCCATGAAGTTTTCTACATCCCTACCTTCACCTACAATCTTATCTCCATCAGCAGGCTTCTACATAAAACATTGTTTTCAGTCACCTTCACTCATGACAGATTTGTCTTTCAGGGCCATGATGGGAAAACTACTCATGGCATTCTTCATGGTGGACTCTACTTGTTATCATCAACCAAGACCACAATGGAACCCTCTTCAACCATCATGTCCAGTATTAGTAGCTCACAACTCTGGCACAACAGGCTGGGCCACACACCACTTCAAACAATTAAGAAAATCAAAAACATTTCAGTTTCTTCTTCTGATCTAGATTGTAAATGTACCATTTGTCCAGTAGCTAAACATCATGTACTTCCATTTCCTGTAAGCACTTCAAATGCAAAATCAAAGTTTGATCTTCTCCACCTTGATGTATGGGGACCATACAGACATTCCACAATTAATAAATGTCAATACTTCCTTACCATTGTTGATGATTACTCTAGAGCTACATGGACATATTTATTACCAAGTAAACATCATGTCTTCACAACTTTCCAAATCTTTCATGCATCTGTCAAAACACAATTTCAAGCAACAATAAAGCTTATCAGAACAGACAATGGTACTGAGTTTGTCAATTCTTCATTCACTAATTATCTTCAAACACATGGAATAACACATCAAACATCATGTCCATACACACCTCAGCAAAATGCCAGGGTTGAAAGAAAACACAGACATCTTTTAGAAATGGCTAGATCAATTCACTTTCAAGCACACTTTCCAATACATTTTTGGGGTTATAGCTTACTAGCATCCACCTATCTTATTAACAGAATACCTTCCAAAATTCTTCAAAATCAAAGTCCTTATGAGTTATTACACAATTCACCACCAACACTTGATCATTTGAGAGTTATAGGCTGCTTGGCATATGCTTACCATCACACCTCAGACAAGTTTGATAAAAGAGGCACTCCTACCATTCTAATTGGTTATCCAAACAATCAAAAAGGTTACCTCTTGTATGATCCCTCTACACACAAAACCATCACCAGTAGGAATGTGTTATTTGATGAATCAAAATTTCCTTTTGCTACATCTCCCACCAAACCAGACACCTCTCTTTATCAACCACCATCATTCTCATCTTCTACCATGTATCCAAATTTCAGTATCCCAACTCCTCTTCATGTTTCACAACCATCAACAACAACAACTCAAACCCATCTCAACTCCTCTCCATCCACAGTTGATCCTAGCAGTCCATCTAACTCAGAACCAACATCCAATCCAACACCACTCAATACCACATCTTTATCTATACCTACACCTATCTCTACTCCACCTGGTGAATCACACCATCTTTATCACACTGATCCAACACATACACCACCTGATGAATCATCACCATCTGTTCCAACCTCAATACCATCTGATCCAACACACACACCATCTGATGTATCAACACCACCTCATACACCATCACCACCATCAATTCCACAGCCAACTAGAACATCAACAAGAATCAAATACACTCCACCAAAACTCAAAGCTTATCATTACAAACTCCCAAGATCATCAATTCATAACATCATTCATCCTAAACATCATCACTCTAATTATATTAATTATTCAAATCTGTGTCCTACATCACTTCATTTCATTAACCACATTGACAAAATCACTGAACCAACTACATTTCATCAAGCATCAAAGTATAAACCTTGGATTGAAGCAATGAATAAGGAAATTCTAGCATTAGAAAAGAATGATACTTGGGAGATTACCATCCTACCAGCTGGCAAGTTTGCAATTGGATGCAAATGGGTATTCAGGATTAAGTATCATGCTGATGGGACAATAGAAAGGTACAAAGCAAGACTTGTTGCAAAGGGGTACAATCAAAAGGAAGGAGAAGACTACACAGAAACTTTTGCACCTGTTGCAAAAATGGCCACAGTTAGAACTCTTTTAGCAGTTGCAGTACACAATGATTGGATTATTGAGCAACTAGATGTGAACAATGCTTTCTTACATGGTGATCTTCATGAGGATGTCTACATGGAAATACCAAAGGGTTACTCTCAAACTTTTCCACCAAATACTGTCTGCAAGCTCAAGAAGTCACTTTATGGCCTTAAACAAGCTAACAGAAACTGGTTTGAAAAGCTCACTTCCTTTCTCACTTCACTAGGTTTCAAGCAAAGTTATGTGGACACTTCTCTTCTCACTCTCAAACAAGACAACAAGTTTATTGCTATATTGGTTTATGTGGATGATTTATTGATTGTTGGTAATGACAAAGCTACCATTCAGAAAATCAAGCAAAGCTTAGATGAAAAATTCAGCATTAAAGATCTTGGTCCACTTCATTACTACTTGGGTATTGAATTTTTGAGAAACAAAACAGGACTTGCAATGACTCAAAGGAAATATGCAATTGATCTCATCACTCATGCTAATCTTTTGGACACAAAGCCTTCTGCTACTCCATTAGATCCTAATGTTAAACTTTCTATAGATGATGGAGATCCACTGCCTGATCCTACTCCCTACAGAACTTTAGTGGGTAAACTTCTTTACTTGACAATTACCAGACCTGACTTAGCTTTTGCTGCACAAGCTCTTAGTCAGTTTCTACACAAACCAACTCATATTCATATGAAGGCACTCACCAGGGTAATTAGATATATCAAGTTATCTGCTGGTCAAGGTCTTTTCTTCCCTCTCAAGAACAATCTCACTTTAACTGCTTACTGTGATAGTGACTGGGCAAGTTGTCCCTTCACAAGAAGATCTGTCACAGGTTACTGCATCTTTCTTGGTTCTTCTCTCATTTCCTGGCAATCCAAGAAGCAAATTGTTGTTTCTAGGTCCTCCACAGAGGCTGAATACAGGGCTTTAGCTGATAGCACTTGTGAGGTTACATGGCTTCAATGTTTATTAAAGGATCTCAATGTTCAAGTTTCAACTCCTATTTCCATGATGGTTGACAATGCATCTTGCATTGCTCTTGCTTCTAATCCTGTCCAGCATGCCAGAACCAAACACATTGAGCTTGATTGTCATTTTGTGAGAGACAAAGTCAAATCAGGACAAATACTTCCTACTTACATCTCTACCAAACATCAAGTGGCTGATATACTGACCAAAGGATTGTCCAGACCTCTTCACTATAATTGCCTATCCAAGTTAGGCATGTGTAATCCTTACACACTGCCAACTTGTGGGGGGGATATTGGTGAACACACAAGCAACAAAGTTAACTCAGTCAACTGTGTTCATAACAGAGCAAGTCAACCATATACTCCTCCCAAGATGAAGATACTGCTTGAGAAGAGTTTGAATGTATGCTACACAATGTAAATAGATTGTTCTAGAAGCTCAGTTAGTTGTTAGTTAGTCACAGCAGTTAGATTAGTTTGCTCACTGAATTGTATTGTATAAATACTCTGTACACTCTCATTTTGTAGTTAACAAATTCATTTCTATCAATATCATTTCACCTTCAACTATGTGTTTTTACTTTCTCTATAAAAATGGTATGACAAATTATGTATAGGTCCATAATCTTCATTTTTATTAGGGGTTCACGTATATACTCGTCTTTATAAAGTAACCTAATTAAATACACTCATTTACCCGTTTTATTAGGGGTTGGTATAGTTACATGCCATTAATTCATTACACAACAATTAATCCTCAATGTATTATTATTATCATAAACAATTTAATAAAATAATTTAAGAGTAAACTGCAAAATACATCTTTGGGGTTTGCAAGTTTTCACAGTTCCATCTATGTCAGAAACTTTAGACTATCTACATCCATCCGTTAGTAACGTAAATTCAAACAATTTACATTTCTAGGGACAAATGATGCAAATGATTTTCCGTTATGTGCTAACGTGGATCCCACGTGAAGGGCCTTTCGTCATTTTTTTGTCCAAGTTATCAGCAATCCCATTCATTTGTCTACTTCACTTTATCACTTCATTAATAACCACCAAAATTCCCCCAATAAAACAAAACCTAATTATGTTCAATCCAAGAATTTGTTCTATTAGGGGAATTTGGGAGGTTATTGATGAAGTAATAAAGAGGGATGGTGGTTGCTAAACAAAATAACAAGAAAAATCCCATACATGAGACATACATTAGTAGATAACAGATAAGAAATTTGCATCATTAGTCCATAAAGATGCAGATTCTTTACTAACGGATGGATGTAAATTGTTTTATTTTTACTACCGAATGAATGTAAATTATTTGACTTTTACTAACAGAAAGATGCATAAAGCTTGATATATAGGTTGTGTTTGGCAACAAGCATTTGGAAACATTTAAGAGCGACGTGCAATAAACGGTAAGCATTTTAAATGAAAAGCTTGTTTGGCAACACCTCAACAAGCATTTGAATATTGTGTTACCGCTCCAATCTAAAATGCTTCTTGAATAAGTATTCCAGAATTGCTCCAAGCATTTGGTTTCTGAAATTACAAATATACCCTCATTTGTTTAATCATTTATTTTATTTTAATGTGTATATGAACTTTTTCGTAATTTTACACTTTATAATTACTGCTACGTTACCAAACATGTTTTTTAAACAAATAACTACCGCTTATTGCTACTGTTTACTGCTACTGCTACATATCGACAAACATATGTAAACCGTGAAAGTTTGAAACCAAATAGATGTATTTTGCGCTTTACTCATAATTTAATCAGTAAGATTGTACAACTCCCGAATTCATTCATCTGGGGTTTAGCAAGCAATTTATGACGATTAGTGGAGTCCTCACCTAAGACAAGACTAAAAGAGTAAATTTTAGAAACCAACTGCCTAGCGCAGTTGGCCACCTTGGGCCCTTATGGGTCTTGGGGGAAGGTTTTACCCAGGGTTCGATTCTCGCTAGAGACGGATTTTGGGGTTTTCCTTTCAGGCGGACGAGGAGTGGGGAAACCTGGGCTTATGCTGCAGGGACGTGAAGGCCAAATACCGCTGGTGGTTGAAAACCCACCTACTAACTGTAATCACTAAGCCGATACTAACAAAGCCGTTCTAAAAAAAAAAAAAAAAAAGAGTAAATTTTAGAAGAGTCCAACTTGTATCATTTTCATCTAGTAGGAATCTATAGTATGGCTAGTAACATATACTCCCTCCGTCCCAAAATTATTGTCCAGTTTGAATTTTCAAAGTCAAACTGGTTCAACTTTGACCATAAATATATATTTTTTATTATATAATACTTGATGAAAAATTATACCATTGAAAAGTACACTTAAAACCCAATCCATTTATATATTTTGCATCAAATATTATATAACACACACAAAAATATTTAAAGTCAAAGTTGAAGAAGAAATACTAAAAAAGTCAATACTGGACAATAAATTTGGGACGGAGGGAGTATTATATTGTCATGTTGAAAATTTTGAGATGTTGCATTTTGAACCAGATGCATAAGTCACGATATTAGGTCAAAAAAATGCAGCCTAAAATCTCGCTAGAAGCTCACGACATTCACTCTAAATTGATACTATAAGGGCAGTCTTAATTTTCAGTTTTGACTATGGATCTTAGAGTTATTCTATGGTGTATTCAGAAAAGAATATGCTGACTAATATGCTAAGCATTTTGTTTTATAATATCAATAGATAAGATAAGATGGTCATCTATATAAAAAGGCATAATCAAAAGTATTTATAATTGTGAACATCATGCAATTGAACCTCATGTTCGTTTATGCTCTAACTTCTAGCATCTATATATCAAATGCTAGCTAAGCATCAATCCTAATAAGTGTTATCAAAGCCATAGTTTAACCAACTTGTGATATGTATGCCAACCCTGATTTGACCCACTTTAATGGTCATGTGTTGTGCGGATCAGTTCTAATAGATTGACTATCATTAAAGAGGCTGCGGCGAAATTGAGTTATTGAATAGTGGTCCTGCCATTTTATTAAAACTAACTTTTTTGAGACATATCTTATAGCCGAATATCTATTTATCATAAGTTCATAACAGATGTGTGACATCAAGCCATGTAACGCGGATTAAATAAAACTCCCTCCATCCCGAAATTATTATCCCAGACAAAAAACACGCCATATCTAAAAAAAATGCATTAATTATAACTTTGGTTTCTACGAAAGCCAAACAAAAGACGCTTTTATTCGTTCAATTAATTAATGTCTATTTTTAGTTTTGTAAATATCAATTTTGATTTAAGGCAATATAGTAAAGTTAAACAACTCCAACTACTATTTTTAGTAGACAATAATTTTGAGACACTAAAAATTAAAGATAGATAATAAAATTGGGACGGTGTATTTTGGAAGCCCATAATCATTGTTTTGGTGCGGTTAGCTGATCCAGTTCACGAGCGTGAGCTTACTTAAAATTTAGGGGATAGGGAATAGAGTTAAATGGTAAGTGAGATGAGGCCATTGTCAAGGGAAATACTCAAAATCTATCGAGTTTAAATGCCAAAGGCATGAGTACGTTCATGGTTATTAACTAGCGGGAAACCCAATAGTACTAAAGAACGACATGGTTGGTTAACTTGGTTTGCCTTTAAAGAACATGTATAATCCTTTTTTTTTTTCATTTGGATTAAATTATAAATGATAGCATTAAAAGTTGTACATTTGCTAAGGTAGTCAATTATAAAGACTATCTAGGAGACCAATTGTATTATTGTTCCTTGAAGAGTTCACGACCAACAATAATCCGTCTAATCTCACTCGTTCCAGCACCAATCTCGTATAACTTGGCATCTCGAAGCATTCGACCAGTTGGGTACTCGTTTACGTACCCATTGCCGCCTAGGCATTGAATTGCCTGCCAAGAAAAAAAGTCAAAATTTATTCTAGAAGATTGTGTAGATAGTATGAATTATTTTTGCAGTTATGAAACTTAATGCACCTGCAAAGCGACTTGGGTAGCTCGTTCAGCAGCAACAAGTATAACACCCGCACAATCCTGTATATAAATAGTTACAAACTGTTAATGCAGAATGAACAACCGACAAAGCAAGAACGCAGAAGATAATTAATGAGGTATAAAATCGCACCTTTGGAACAAGTATTCCATTGTCACATTGTCTTGCAACAGAATACATGTACGATCTGAAAATAAAAAGGTTTTTTATAGTTAGCATTGGAGCGGGTTGTCGAGTTATGGAGTCATGATTGTTTACCTTGAAGACTGCAAAGATGTATACATGTCTGCAATTTTCCCCTGTTTTACATAAACCAGAGATTCAAATGAGTGACGGTAGATGTGTCAATTTCAACTAATTTATTTATGGATGAATCAATTTGGGTGTGTTATCGCAAAGAGATCAAGTAAATTCTTAGGCTTAAATGGGAACTGGTTAATCAATAGAACGGGTCAAACCGGGTGAAAGTCACAAAAGTATACGTAGTAACTTCTAACGTATACAACCTTCTAACTTGTTTTGACGTGAGGTATAAAGTTATCTATAAGAAATTTTTTGATTGGGCAAAAGAGTGTTTGCGGGTCAACTCATCTCGGCCCATTCTACCTGTACCAAAAAATGACATGTTTTGATCCGAACCCATGTTGACACATTACAAACCTGCGCGGCCAATTTCCCATGTACTAAAAATGGCATGTTTTGACCCGAGCACATGCTGGCCCATGGGGTGTGTGATAGTTATCGCAAAGAGATCAAGTAAAATCTTAGGCTTAAATGGGAACCCGTTAATCAATAGAACGGGTCAAACCGGGTGAAAGTCAAAAAGTTCAACTTTTAATGTATACAACCTTCTAACTTGTTTTGAAGTGAGGTATAAAGTTATCTATAAGAAAATTTTGTTAGTGGGTCAACTCATCCCGACCCATTCTACCTGTACTAAAAATTGACATGTTTTGACCCGAACTCATGTTGACACATTACAAACCTGCGCGGCCAATTTCCCCTGTACTAAAAATGGCATGTTTTGACCCGAGCACCTGCTGGCCCATTATCCACCAATCTTGCCACCTATAACCTATTAGTGTCGCAATCTATTTTCTTTATTTAAAAGAGGGGGATTACTAACCTCCATAAGTTGAAACTCCCCAATAGGTCGACCAAATTGTTCTCGTTGTCGAACGTAAGGAAGAACAACATCGAGACATGCTTGCATGATGCCAATAGGTCCAGCTGACAGTACAAGTCTCTCTAAATCTAAACCCGACATCATCACATAAACTCCTGAAAATGTGCAACAGAAATATCTATATTTATTATTCAACTTCAAATCCCAAAATAATCAAGGCTTCATTTGTAAGGATAAAATCGTAGCCTTCAATTTATCTTGTTAAAAATGGTACCTTTTCCAACTTCACCAAGAACATTCTCGTCAGGAACAAAGCAGTTCTCAAAAACAAGCTCGCATCTGTTATTCGTAAATCGTAGTAATCAACAATAAGATGGTATTATTATATTGAGACATATGAGGGTTATTTTAATCTAAGTAAAAGATAGACATACGTATCACTTCCTCGCATTCCTAGTTTGTCCAATTTTTGAGCAGTACTGAACCTGAACGACACATTTGCAACCATATCAATTTAACCACATATTTTTCAGATTTTTGACGATCCAAGATTTAAAACTTCTTTCCCCCTTAAAATACATAAAGATGAACAGAAAATGTACCCGGGCATCCCTTTCTCGATTATAAATGCTGTTATCCCTTTTGAACGAGAAGTTGTGTCTGTTTTAGCGTAAACCACCTGTTTTTTAGCAACTAATTAGTCAAAAGTATGTATATATAAACAAAAATCATGTTCCAGCTTATTTAAGTTTCTTGCAATTGATGAATTAAAAATATATCAATATACCAGGGTTTGAGCAACTGGACCGTTGGTGCACCACATCTTGTTCCCATTTATAACATAGCCTCCGTCAACACGATCAGCTTTGCATTTCATACCAACAACATCTGAACCAGCTGATTATATGAAAAAAGAACAATTAACTCAAAATTAAGCCTCATTAATATTCAAAGATTCAAGATAATTCGCAACAGAACATAAAAAATTACCATTAGGCTCGCTCATTGCAAGAGCTCCCACATGCTCCCCACTTATTAGCTTTAAGATAAATAAAGAAATCAGAACGAAGCCATAGAAGAATATATAGGAAAAAACTAGTTTGGATATGAATTAAACCTTTGGCAAATATTTTTCCTTCTGAGCAGCATTTCCATTTCTCACCTGCAAATAATTTGATTAAATGGATTAACAAACGTGTTAAAGTGGCGTAAAACATGTGAACTGAGGCATCAAAAAGTCAGATATATAAAGTTTTAACTGTTACCAACTGATTGATGCAGAGGTTAGAATGGGCACCAAATGATAAGCCAACTGATCCTGATGCACGGCTAATCTCCTCCATGGCCAGGCAATGATATAGATAACCGAGACCTAGTCCTCCATATTCCACTACAAAAGCAAGAATAATTTCATATCGAGATTAGTATAATATTAGTAAGGATATACTCGTACCCTCCAAAGTGGCTATTATCTTTACATATGGTAGTGATAACTTAACTAGAAGTCTAGAAAACAGTAACCCCGCATAATTCACTAGTTATCTGCCATAAACGGATTCAAGTGTACTTAATCAGATCAAGCTTTTGGTTTAGATATCCATTTAGCATTATTTTGTGTCATACTGAGTTAGTACATAATAAAACACAGTTTCCTCCATGATAATTTGGCATAACATAATCACATTAAGTTTTTAGCTCTAAAAAATGTTCTGTCTTAGCCGAAAACACTCTAGTAGTAGAGGATGCAGGTGTACCTGGAGCAGTAATTCCGTGAAGATTAAAGTCCCCCATTAGTTTCCATAAGTTTACCTCCTGCAGGTTCAAATAATAAATATAACATAAAGTCAAATGTTTAGAAATTAGTACACATGTACAGATAACATATACTGTATACAAAACAATGATGTAGTTGTCTTGAATTAAACCTTTGGGAAATAATTCGTTTTGTCTATTTTTTCAGCATGAGGAGCGATATGTTCTTGGGCAAATTGCGCAACACTTTCTTTGAACTGTCATCATTGAAATAAAATGGTCAGAAGATAACCAATTCTGTCCTCACACGCAAGAATTACTAGTCTACGGTGGTACAGTGAAGAGAATTTAGTATTAAAGATCGATAACTCAGCATCCTCCAAATTCTCACCAAGTCCACAAAAACAACAATCCATAACTAACACTCGAGATGTTAGGATTTATAAATACGAATAAACAAATCATTCAACATGCAAACTAACGAACATGTGAGCAGACAATTTAATAGCAGCACTCAACAAATTTCTACTCAGATCAAGCAAACAATTATCCCGAACTAACAAAAGTAGGATATACGGTTAATCAAAGCATACAGACCTGAAATAGTTGATAAATTTTGCACGTTTGGACAACACGTTTTATAAAAAACTGTTTTAAGATCAAGGGGCAAATTTGTTTGGCCTATATTATACCACATCAATATATACTACAGTACATATTAATCACCCCTATCTTATCTTAGTTGATCAAAATTCAAAATCGCTCCCAATCCCATACTAAGCAATACAACTAAGAGTTAGGATCAAATAAGAAGAAAAATTAAAATAAGAAGGATAAGAAGAAACCACAACCACACATTTCAGATGCACCTATTAAAATAGATGCATCTCCCCTTGAAAATCTCTCACTTATTTGAAATGTGTGGCTATAATTTCTTCTTATTCTTCTTATTTTAGTTTTTCTTCTTACTGGATCCCTACATACAACTAATACCTTTTTCGAATAAATTAATAAACTTGCAAGCTAATAAAAACCACTTTCAAAGTATGCCAAAAAAGGGGGTGTTTCGGAATTCGGATGCCTTATCGAAACTGCTTATTCCCTTTAAGCAGTTTCAAGAGACTTTTGTTTATCCAACTTGCAGGGGTGTTTTTAGGTAAATTTTGCGGCTTATGAGCTTATTTGATTTTAATAAGCCCATTTTTTTCAGCTTATAACTTGAACTTGTCCATAAGTTCAACTTAACAAGCTTATAAGCCAAAAAAAATGATCTTACGCGCTTTTTCGAAATCAAATAAGCCCATAAGCCACAAAAATAAGCTAATCCAAAAACACCCCCTGCTTATCAAAAAATAAACAGCTTGGGGGTGTTAGGTATGGTTTAATATGGAAACTGCTTATATCTAATCTTAGTTGTCAAATAATTTAATAAACCATCTTAGTATCTTACCTGCTCCAATATATAAAATGCCAATAATCACTTTGTGAAAAAAGATATCACAAAATTAAAAAATTAAAAAACATAAACATTCTAGAAATGAATAAATAAACAGGGGATTTATAAACAAAAAACCTGTATCTGGGTATCATCAAACAACATAGAAGATGAAAAAGCCCTTGATGATGAAAATGCAGATGTTTTTAGTAACAACGTTGATCTTGCCAACCTTTGAACTATCATAGTCATCAATTTTAGAAACACAATATGAGTTAAATACAAACTAATACAAAAGTACAAAACAAGAGGGTTTATATACTTTTTTGAGTTTGGTCAGTTTTTTGATTCACGAAACTGAGTGGGTCCCACTTTTTTAAAAGAAATGTTATTTATTGGGTGTGTATGGGTGGTGATTTTGGGTTTGATTGCCATGTGTGTGTAGGATAAGCTCCCCAATCACATTTTGATCTCATCCTCCAAAAACATTTTCAAATTTTTATTTGCATTTATGTAGTTTTTATGATTTGTATTGAACATAAAAGAATTTTGGTTTTGCCAATTAATGTGTAGCTTATTTGTATCATTAGATGGTTGAAATAATTTAAATCATAAGGTTCTGGATCCAAATCATATCACAAAAAAGTGTGTTGTATTTGTCTAAAAATCAAAATTATCACACAGATTAAAAAAGAAACATTTATTACAGTTTTGAATTTTTGCAAGATTGAAAAATACAATTTTATTCTTTGACAATAATTTAAATATATTTTTAGCAGTTGTCAATATTTATTACGAGTACAACTTTGAATTTTGCAAAATCTAAAAGAATACATATTTACCCAATTATTTAATACTTTTAATTAGTTTTGTAAAAAAAATTTGGTTTAGATATAATACAATAAGCGTAAACAACTCTAACTATTATTTTTAGCAGTTGACAATATTTATTACATCTTTCAATTTTACAAACTTAAAAGAAAATGATTTTACCTTTTGACAATTATTTAATGATTCCATTTTGTAAATAATAATTTTGTTTATAGGTCATAAGGTAAACTTTGAAATAATGGATTAAAAAAAATGTAACTAACTTGTCAATTTTGTGATTGTAGATATCTATTATTTCTACCTTTGTGTATCTATTTTAAAATTTTTGACTTTTCTGTGTGTTATTTATTTATTTTGTTATGATTTTAATAAGGTACACAAAAAGCTCGAAAATTTGTAGGTTACATACAACCATAATATTTGACAAGTCATTATCCCTTGAAATAATCTAACTATTCGGTACTGGTAGCATTTTCGGGCTTAATATTAGTCTTTTGTTCAAATGGTTATGGAGGTTTCTCTCTCGGCCTACTGATCTTTGGGCTTGCGTTATTAAGAGCATCTATGGGTTGCATGGGGGCATTTATGATGATGCAGCTCGTAGATCTAATCTAAGCACATGGGATGCTATTTTATCCTCGATTAGGCGCTTAAAGCAGAAAGGCATTGATCTTCTCTCCATGTGTACTCGCAAGATTGGTAATGGTGTCTCTACTCGTTTTGGGAGGATTCTTGGTGTAGGAATCAGCCTCTCAGATTGATTTTCCCACGCATATATATGCTCGATACTGACAGAGAGTGTTCTATTGCAAATAGACTTTCTATTCTCGTTTCATGTTCTGCTCTTAGACGTTCTCCAAGAGATGGGCTGAATTGGCCCAACTTACTGCCTTGTGTGCTATGATTGGTGATGTTGTGCTATCTAGAGATGGCAAAAAAATCCGTACCCGATGGGGACCCGATCCCCAAACCCGATTTGACTGGGGAATCCCCGAGTTGACCTGGGGATGGGGATGGGGACGGGGAATCCCCGAATTATGAAACCGGGTATGGGGCGGGGAAGGGGATAACATAAATCCCCGCCCCAGAACCCGATCCCGATCCCGATCCCGATCCCGAACTTTTTAACGTACAAATATGTATAAACTTTGTGTATATTAATACTAAAGGCTTGTATATGTATATGTTACTAAGTATTGACAAGTATTATACTTAAAAGTATATGTGACATTTTATGGATCCAAATCATCAAATATTTTAAAATGTTAAGCACTAACTACGTATTATTCAACCAATATTTTGTCTGGATACACTCAATTGATGCACTCTATTTTTATATTATATATGATGTTTCAATATATACAATTTACAGTTTAATGGTATTTTAGTTAATCCAACTTGTATAATGTACACTTTTTAAGACATTGTATAGGCTAATTGTTTATATTTTCGATTAGTTATGTAATTTTTATGTTTAATTCATAAGGGCTGAAAATCCCCGAATCCCCATGGGGATCCTCAATCCCCGTTGGGGATGGGGATGGGGCAAAACGATTCCCCGATGGGGATAGGGGCGGGGATGGGGATGGGGAGTAAGAAACGGGGATGGGGATGGTAAATATGATCCCCGATATTCCCCGCCCCGTTGCCATCCCTAGTGCTATCAGACGATCCTGATTCTTGGAAGTGGTCTCTTAACGCCTCTGTTGGGTTTTTAGTTGCGAATGTGCGTTCCTTGGTGGATGATCATACCTTAGACGTGGATACATACGCTACTAAATGGAACCGTTGCATTCCTATTAAAGTTAATGTTTTTCTATGGAGACCGATGCTTAATAAAATCCTTTATAGGGTAAATCTTGATAGGAAGGTCATTGATGTTGGTTCAGTTCTATGTCCCATTTGTCAAGATGATGTTGAAACGGTTAACCACGTTTTCTTTTCTTGTAATATGGCAAAGGATTTGTAAGCTTTGTTGGCTAGATGGTGGAATTTGGGCATTCCAGTTTTTTATAACATTTTAGAGTGGTTCGAGTGGCTTTCTTCTCTTCATGTCTCGAATATGGTGAGGTTGGTTCTCTTAGGGGTAGGGGGACTCTCATGTGGTCTATTTGGCGCTTTCAGAATATTTGGGTCTTTTCAAAACCCTCCTCCTAAGAAAGCGTTGCTTTGGGATATTATTGTTTCCCAATCATTCTTGTGGATTTCTTCTAGAAATCCTAAGTTTAATTTTAATAGGGTTGGTTGGTTGCAAAACCCCGTAGCTAGCATTGCTTCTTTGTAATTTCTTTTACTAGCTTTTGCTAGTTTTTATAATATATCGCCGTTCAAAATAATAATAATAATAATAATTTGTCATAAAGTGAAAGATAAAAAATGGACAAATACTTTGGGATTAAATGAATAATAGTTTGGCAATTTAAAGTAATTTGGTTTGGTATATATACAGTTTTATAAAATGATGAATTGTCGTTTCTTTTGATGTTGTGGAGTCTTTATCCGAGAAAATACACTCAAGATTCCACATACATCACGCAAGATACTTTAATCATGATAAACTAGAAGCTCTTCACAACTTTAATTAGTTTAATATACACAACTAAGACATTAGGTATGTGGTTTCAATGACTTGCAACTTTTGAGAGTAAAACTTGAGATATACCTTATTTGGAAACTACCAAATTATTCATACATTCCTATATATGGTGATTCGAACACGACATGCAACTATATTTTGACAAAGTTGCTCCTCGATACTCATGAAAGATAAAAGGATATGTTTGAGATCTACAGGTGAAGCCGTGATTTGCGATCGATTTTGTGTGTATTAATCATTCGTATATTCTGTTTTGATTTTATCTGGTGTTACATACCTCTTTTTTAATGTTAAAGTAAACAAAAACGTTTTTGTCTAGAAGTTCAAACAAGCAATGAGTTAAACCGGTAAAAGAACTAGTAAAGGTCAAACATGAAAGTTGGTAGTATACAAGCTTTTGCGATTTTCTTTCATTAGAAAAACTGTTAGAATATGGACATTATTTTAGTAGTCGTGTGTTAGGATCGAACTCGAGATCACGGGATTGCACACAATACGTATGAAGAGAAAATGTAATAATTATTTATAAAGGTTATAATTAATTATTAAACACAAAACAAATAATAATAATTAGTATTATTGATTAATGACTAATTATTTATTAAACGAAGATTAGGAAAGTAATACTAGACAAAACATGGAAACAAGAGAAGGTTTTGGAATACCCTTGTGGGTTCCAAAACCGATCGGCCCAAGAGGTGTTTCCACCTCCTTATGTGCCTTGTGCTCCAAGTATTGATTAGTATATAAGCAAACCCAAGATGTATGTTTTTCTCATAACTTGTACACACACATCTTGGTGTTTTTTCTCTCCTTCTTTTCTTGGTCGATTCTTATCAAACAAAACCTTAGGGTTTCGATTTTCATAAGATCAAAAATAGTTTTGTATTTATTACTTGCATAAACTTTTTCTTGAATTAGTACGTGTGTACAAGAACGTGAATCAAACACACTATTGTTTGATTCTTGGATTGAATTACAAAAGAGGTAAGGGGTAATTCTTATAATCCTTATAAACCCTAATTAGGGTTCTTGGTTCCGGAAGATTGCATTGATTCTTGTTCGGGCTAGAATCACTACGGTATGTTTACTATTTATATTGATGATTAATTAATTACATGTTATTCGATCTATTATAATTGCTTCCGCTCATGCTCACTTTGATGTACTTGGTTTATTTATATGAAGGTCATGATATAATAATTTCAACAGTGGCATCTAGAGCCGTTATAATGTGTAATTAATTATCAAAACGCATAAAAATTGGATCTTGATTCGTTTAGTTACATGTTTTTAGGGTTTATTTGTTAGATTCCTAACCCTAATATTTTTATGGGTCGATTGACCTTAAAGGGCTATTAGGGTTTATGGTTTTTAATTTTTTTAATTTGATTAGTAACCCTAAGATGTCATGTAATTGTTATGCGTTTTAGTAAACGATCTTGGTGCAATATGTTAATTGTTAAGCTAAATCCATGAAAAAATGCATATTTGCATGGATTTTTATTGTTATAATTTAAATTGTTTAAATTGTTTATATATATTAATGGTTAAGTTATATTAAAACATGTAAATTTTATAGATGTCGAATTGGGGAAGACTCCAATATTAAGTAATCAATTATGTGCTATGTGGTATTTATTTAATTTTGGCTTACGCAATCGATTTATCGATGTATGTGGCTCTTTTTCCAAGAAAAAGAAAGCCCTAATTGAATTAATACGTAATACACCTAGATTTGATTATTAATAGGACTTTGTAATAAGATTTACATGTGGCTACATGTTGTATACATATTTAATTGTTATGATTATGTATAATTGTTTATTTAGTTGTTTTATTTTTTATTTTATATTACTTGTTTTTGTTTATTATTATGTTAGACATGTTTATAAACGAAAAGGGTAATTTTTTGAATAGAAAAATAATACGGACTAAATAATGGCGAAATTGTTTTGGTTTTTAAGAGTTTAAATTTTAAAGGATTGGTTGATTGATGTTTTTGTACGTAATGGTTAAATAGGCTCGACCGAAGTTTACACACTATAAGATGGGTATAAGGATGGCAACGCATTAAATTGTGGCCTTAGATAGACAACATTCATGTCTTAACGCTCGTTTGTGTGTAAATTAGACTTACCAAACAACCATTACATGTACATTGTTATCTTAAAGGTGAATAATCCACAATTCCACAATGATTATCCGAAACACTAAGCTTTCGGGCTTATGCAAAAGTACGATATAGTGGACGATAATTGATGGTTATTCTTTAATTGGTGAACCCGATACCTCAATCAAAACTTTGTTATTTTACTCTTAGCTAATTGGTAATAAAATTGTTTTGTAAAACCAATGTTATGAAGTTGTATGCATGCTTCTTCGTACATTATTTTGATCACATCAAAATAGTTATACCCTTATAAAATTAAGTTGAATGCCATCTAATTAAGAACACTTGAAGTTGTAATTTACGTCATGTGAGACTTGGCGAGATTGCAATGGAGAGGTAAATTTCATAAATTCATTGCTAGCAGATCAACTGATGTGATGGATTTATGAGTTTGCAGTTTTTAAGTTAGACGACTTAAATTGAGTAGGAAGTGAGACTTGGACTCAAGGCATTAAGATGGGGATGAAACATGCTTACAATACAAAAGTTCTTGTGATTGTAAATCCCATAAATCTAGGAATTGCAATATGATATTGGCAATTATTGTTCGACAATTACCTTGTTGAATACTATCATTACTAGCAGATCAACTGATGTAATGGTACTATGTCAATTTAGGATCCTAGCTTTAAGAAAATATTATGGTTTATATGAATATTTACCAATGGGTATTTTATTTTCTTAAAGATCTAATTATCGAAAATACTGAAATTGAATTTTGTAATTCGTTTTAGTGTATTAATGCAACGTTCAAACCGTAAACGTATTTTGAGCTTTGGTAAATTGATCTAGTTCTGTTTTCAAACAAATGTTTGATTAAGAAATATTTACTTAAAAGACAAAAGAAGTCTCTTTTCTATGAAGGAAGAGTGAGACACAATCCTATTCCTTTTCATGAATGAGAAAGGATAATAGGAATATTAGATATGTCTAAATTCTAATATAACTCATAGCAAATTTTTAATGGTTAAGAAAATTGCATACATTTTTCATAGGGATTTTATCATCCTCATTCGGTGATCAAATTCTTAGTAACAAATATGATATTTGGTTAACAGAAAATTATGTATGACATTTTATGAGTTATTATAATTAGAAACTAGACTAATTACTGCAAATGTTTAAAGATAAACTAGTTGTTTTTACTATTTTAAAGGTGCTACATACATTGTAGGATGGTAGACCTATTAAGGAAGAAATTGCATGCCCAATTTTTCAAGTTAAAAGCATTTGGTGGATAGTCCATCATTTACGTAGTAGAATACACTTTTAGTGCATAAGTAATTGATACGTATGGACAATTAAAGGTGTAGGAAAGTTAAAAGCACACTATTTGCTTTCACTGGATAGGAAACATTTACAATGTTGTCAAATTCAGTGGGAGTATTGTGTACTTATTACTGAATAAGAAATTATTGTAATGATCTTTAATTCAGTGGGAGTTACAAGCTTTGATATCTTGGTAGCTAAAGATAATTACTTTCCAAGTGTAGACACTCATACTTTTAAGGATAGTCTTGTACGTTTCCTTACTAGACATTGTTGTTCTACATCTACTTGTTATGCTAAAATCTATGACACAATCATATTGTTCAATAAACAAATGCATGGCGTGTTGTTTATCAACTATATGAGGTTGTTCCATGCACAAGTGGGAGAAATGTTATCTTTATTGTGTGCAAGAAACAACTCATAGAAATATGATTCAATGGATTCTCTTGACTACATGGTAAGAGAATAATGTTCTAATATTAATTCTAGAAACACTTGGTGTTACAATTTATGTTATGTGAGATCTTAACTAGATTGCAACAACAAGGTGAATTTCATATTTCATTACTAGCAGATCAACTGATGTAATTGAACTATGAAAATTCACGGTTTCTAAATTAGATATCTATTAGAACATGTGTCAATATGATATCAAGACTACTTTAATTTATATTTATGAATTCATGGAATGACATAAATTAATTAAGTAATCTAATGCTACTTCAATCCAATATTTATGTGTTCATGGAATGACATAAATAAATGAATAAATAATGTTGTTTACATTATTGTGAAGTAATATATTAACTTGAAATTACCATTGAAACCAAAAGATGGTGTTCATAATTACTTTAGTTAAACATGTTTATGTTTCATTGTAAAGATATAAACATAAAGTCTTGTTACAAGACTTATAATAAAGTAAGACGTTATCTTGTTGTGTCTTTTAATTAAGACATATACATGAAGTTATTAATTGTTAAATGACTTATAACGTATAGTGGGATTATAACAGTTTATGTTTTCTTGTAAAGACATGAACATAAAGTAACTTTGTAAAAAGTACTTGTGTTATAAAGCATGTAATTGGCTTGAAAATTATTATACCATTAAAATGACTTAGTTGGTAAATAAACAAGTCAAAAGGAATATGGTTATCTTAAATATTGTTAGATTGTCTTACAATATTAATACTAATGAAATATCAAATGTTTATGGTATGTTCAGTTAGGAAAATCAAACTCTTGTTATATTGTTTGATTAAAGATAACTATGACTTCTTCTCTTCCAAAAGATATAAAGGTTATAATGTTGAGTATGACTTGGACATATTTAATAAAACTCCAACATAGAAGATTAATAAGACATTATCATATGATGGAATGTGATGAATGTGATGAATCACATTAAGTCTTAAATTGAAGTTCCAAATTTGTTTAACTGCTTATGAAGAGGTTACTAACAAAGTTAAGTGAGGAATTGTCAATATGTATTTGTAATATCCCAAAAGAGAATATTGTATTATTGCTTAATTTGCTAAGTATTTAAAGATAGTCTTTAAATTGCTAAAAGCAAGTGGGAGTTTTGATCTTTAAAAGATAAAATTACAAGATACATAATCTTCTAAAATACACTAGTAAATATCATGATTAAGTTTGACATTTGAATGTTAAATCTCAACATGATAATAAAGTTTGACATTTAAATGTTAAATGTTAAATCTCAAGATAATAGAATTATCATTCATAGAATAGAAATATATCTCAGATATTTGATGAATATGCTGAGGGATATGATTTACAGGATTATTGTAAACCTGATAATCATTATGATACATTACCAAATATGAAGTTGGGTAAAATATACATGATATGAATGATTAAGATGTTGTCCATAAAGATAATCAATTTTTGAAATTTGATTTATCTTAATAGTAAGACTAGAAAATGAAGATGAGTTTCTTCAAAGATTTGGTAACCTTTTTTGGTTTAAATCTTTGTATAGAAATCATATGGACAATGTTGTACACGTATTTAATGTATGTTTTATGACAAGATTATTAATCACATTTAAGCAATTAACTGTGATTGAATATTCTTTTCTAAAACACATTAAATATATAAAGATTATGATTGTCATATTTAGTTTCATTTATATGAAATTGACAATAGAATATCAAAACTCTTTCATGAGTGATTACTTGAGCGAGGACGATAAATAATCAAAAGGAGTTTATGAATTCAAATAAATCTTTGAAAGTGTACATGGTGCAATGATCCATGGATGGATAAATGCATGCATCTAGAAGATTATCTTATATTTAATTATTAAATTCATGTTTGGATTTATAATTGAAATGAGATAATTTCTAAGAATTCCTAAAAGCTAGTGGGAGTATTATGTTTAATTTCTTAAATCATATATGTTGTAGAACATATGAAAAGTAATATTCCATATAAGTAAATGTTAAGTCTTAGAATGGAATGAAATTTTACTTGTAAGATTTAGAAAATAAGACATACAACCTTGGAATGAATGTTTATTGTTGAAACATGTGCGGTAAATAAATCTAATATAACATGATATATTATTTAAAAAGTCTAAATGGATATGTACAACATGAATAAAATTTAAGTATGGCTTAAGGATTTTTCATGAACATCATGTTTTGTTTTATCATGCTTGATTACAAGATGATTTGGCAATATTAATATCTAATTAAAAAGTTATTAGATAACTCGTGTAATATTCTATAAAGAATATGTTTGATTATAGAATCACATCCTAAAATCTGGAATAGCTTCCAAATTCTATAGATGAACAATTTTTTAATGGTTGTGAAAATTGTCATAGCTAACAAACTTGAAAGTTTGAAGGGCATCAAACATTACACAATAGATATTATGGTTTACGGAAAGTTTTAATGGCATATTGTTGTTGCATACAATGATGCTAATGAAATTGAGATGACACTCAATACTAATTATGGTAAAGATTTCATCTTTGGCTATTACTAGGCATAGTTGCATTATACATTAAAAGAATAAGAATACTTTAAACTTTAAAATGTTTGGAAGTTTAATTATCATAAATTAGTGGTTAAGGATGTATCACATTTTTATGAAATATGGCATTATCAAAATAGTTGAATATGCACATATAAGAATTTCAATAATTGAATTATTGAAATAAGTATTCTTAAAATTCCGATAGATCAAAGTTGGATGATTTATGTCTTGTCAACAAGTATGAATGTCATTGCTTAAGACATAATTCATCAACAAGAGTTATCATGCATTGATCTATTTAGTATTTGAATAAGGGATGTTAAACAATTATTATGACAAATTGAAATACATGGTATGTTTAATTTATAATATATTGTATCCTATGTTTGTATGTTTAAATCCATGAATAAATGTTATTCTAAATTGTCCGTTGTCAGTTATTAATATGGGAATATTATTAAATCAAGACAAATCTGAAGGTTGGTATAATATACTTAAAGTATATTGATGCGTAGTCATGCCATTTCAGATGATATTCGATGATACTGAATATAGGACTTATCCCAACTACATGATGTTACTTTATGGATTTTGTTATTAAGTAAATCATGAGAAGTTATCCTCAGACTTGAGATGCAAGATAAGTGTCATGAATGTAGTACATTTTTGTGAAACAATTTAACGCTATCCGTAACTGGTAGTCATAAGGGTTGTTTTCGGAAGTGTTACAAAGTTTGTGGGTTTTGCTTGTAGTCAAGATAGAATTTGTTCCTTCAAATTTATTTTTGGAGTTTAATACTGCTGGGCCCCTCGTAGGGTTGTCAAGATGTTTGCAGGGCCGTGCCCAAGATCTCCCCTGAATATGTTCAGAAGATTTGGTAATCTTGATCAATCATAAACAACGAGAAACAGAATGGTTAAATTAAGGAATGACTTTAATCCATATCCTTATTAACGTGGTATTAGAAACAAAAGGATAATAATAATGAGAAATCATTAAAAGGTTTGTCCAGGAGCCTTGCTCGAGATCATACTAGAGGCATTGGCGTGTTGCAAGACGCTAACCGATGTGATCACACTATTAAAATATGTCCAAGTGGGAGCTGTTAGAATATGGACATTATTTTAGTAGTCGTGTGTTAAGATCGAACTCGAGATCACGGGATTGCACACAATACGTATGAAGAGAAAATGTAATAATTATTTATAAAGGTTATAATTAATTATTAAACACAAAACAAATAATAATAATTAGTATTATTGATTAATGACTAATTATTTATTAAACGAAGATTAGGAAAGTAATACTAGACAAAACATGGAAACAAGAGAAGGTTCCGGAATACCCTTGTGGGTTCCAAAACCGATCGGCCCAAGAGGTGTTTCCACCTCCTTATGTGCCTTGTGCTCCAAGTATTGATTAGTATATAAGCAAACCCAAGATGTATGTTTTTCTCATAACTTGTACACACACATCTTGGTGTTTTTTCTCTCCTTCTTTTCTTGGTCGATTCTTATCAAACAAAACCTTAGGGTTTCGATTTTCATAAGATCAAAAATAGTTTTGTGTTTATTACTTGCATAAACTTTTTCTTGAATTAGTACGTGTGTACAAGAACGTGAATCAAACACACTATTGTTTGATTCTTGGATTGAATTACAAAAGAGGTAAGGGGTAATTCTTATAATCCTTATAAACCCTAATTAGGGTTCTTGGTTCCGGAAGATTGCATTGATTCTTGTTCGGGCTAGAATCACTACGGTATGTTTACTATTTATATTGATGATTAATTAATTACATGTTATTCGATCTATTATAATTGCTTCCGCTCATGCTCACTTTAATGTACTTGGTTTATTTATATGAAGGACACGAGAAATATTTCATACACATTAAAATAAAGTAAACAATTTTGGAAATATAAATATAAATAATTCTAAATATTAAATCATCTCAGCTACACCAAACTTCGTCATTCGCTTATCGACAAGAACATTGTCCTTGGCCAAAATCCAAAAGGATACCTGCATCTCTTTAAATCCCACGTGTAGTTAATTTGGTAGATCGTGTTATCTAATAATTACAACAAATTTGTTTAATAATTTACGTAAGAAGTTAAATTAATAAATATCAATAAACCAGCAAATAAGTAAAATACCTCAATGCATGTTTTACTTAAAGATATATGTTCATTTTGTTGGTAACATTCATATAAAACCTATTTAGCTTTTTAGTTATGTGTTAAGTTGTTTATTATTTGATTGATACTACAAAAGCATAAACAAAAAACTAATAAATATCTACTGAATATATAAGTCAAGAACAACTTCATTTTTCTAGCAAAGCAAGTTTTACCGAAGAAAACATGTTTAAAGAATCGAAATTTTCATGAAAGTGACTGCTCAATGTTTGAAATTCTGATTTTAACAAGGGTTTTGTATGCCCGTGTGTTTTGCCAGGTGAAAGTTCTTATTTAAGACGGTTTTAATTTTCATTATAGCTTTCGGAGATTGTCTCACAGTTCCCAAAATAAATGTTAATGTTTTCATATCTCAAAATACATGTTCACTTTTTATTCTAGCCAATCAAAAGAGAGTTTAGCGGGTATTGGTAATATTTGATTAGTGGACAGTGTAGTTAGTAGAATTCCTTAAACTTTATATATTTATAAAATGAACATTTATTTTGAGACGGAAGGAGTATATGATAACATGAAAAGCCGTAGAAAGAACAAAATTAGACTGATCTAATGAAAGTGTTTGGTATCTAATATGACTAACTTAAATTTTGGTTGAATCAGTAGTTTTCATTTCAAGCTATGTGGTTTTTGTAAGTCCAATACTCAAGTTAAAAAAAAAATAGTAGTAGTGTTAAAGTCTTAAAGAGGATAGATCTTTGGTTGTGAATTGTGATATCTTGTTAGAGTGACTAGTTATAATACCCGCGCATGCGCGGATTTTTTTAAATTTTTTTTGAATCATATATTTTTATTTATTAAAAAGCAAATAATTTAATATTTGTTTTGTTTGATTTATAATGTTTAATTATAGTTTTTCATTATTAAAGATAATTATTTAAAATTTTTAATCCTATTGTTAATTACATCTTATCTATATTTTTTATATTTATCTTCTACTTGTGTTATGGATAAATATAAAATGTTACTTAATAAGAAAATGATATATTTTTTTTAAAAATAATATTATTACTAAATAAGGTATGGTTTAATTTTTTTGAAATGGAAAAGTCCACGCTTAGAGTTTTGTTTTATTATATAAATTAGTTGTATTGTCTTCAACTAATGATAAATATATAGCATATTTATATCATGTTAGAAATGTTTAATACTTTTGCCTAACATTAATAAAATTTTGCTATCGTTTTTTGACAAAAAAGAAAGAAATTACAACTTCGTCATAAAATGCAGGCTAGAACTAAACCCGTTATATGCGGTATTTAAATAGTTTTGATAGTACAACGTTATATGATAGTAAACCGTATTGGTAGTAACTTTTAAACATAAAAAATTACAAGAACTCGTACCAAAATCTTTGTGATAATCGTTTTACTTTTCAAACTAAAATAAAGAGTTTGGAACGCCAACTTATTCTCGTAGTCAATTAAAAAGACTTTTTTTTACTGGATAAATCTCGATCATATGTTTAACAAAATCAATTGTAAAAACAACAACAAAAGTAAACCGTGTAACGCAAAGTTGCTAACAAGATTTTTTTCCAGTTAGGTAACAAACATAACTTAAGTTGCCATGCTTAGTTTTGGTTACAATTGTGGAGAAAAATTATGGGTTAATTGCATCTAATAGCAGCGAACTTTCTCATTCACATATCAGTTATTAACCAAATAAAATACTATAATAACCATCAAACTTTGTTTGTTTTGTATTGATATCAACAAAAACTAGTTTTTTACCTTCAAAATTCACGTCAACGGCAAATGTACATGCCACATTATAAATTTGTACCGTTATGATCCACGTTAGGTTGGGTTCATGTCTGATAAGTGAAAATCTGACAAAATTTGACGTGTGTTTTGAAACATTTGACAAAGTTTGATGGGTAATTTGAAACAGCTAACTTCACGTAATTAACTTAAATATATATATATATATATATATATATATATATATATATATATATATATATATATATATATATATATATATATATATATATATATATATGTATATGTATGTATGCATGCAATTTAATCGGGGTAGCCGATGGCCGGTCATGTCATGTAAGCAAAGTATGATATCGAGCTAAAATTTGAAAGTTTGATAGGTATTGTAGGTATTTTATTTGATCCATAACTGATATATGAAAGTTTGATAGAATGTCTCAACTTCAATCAATTCAAAAATGAATATTGTCAACTTGTTTAACTAGTTTTTAATTGATTTTTATATATATGGTGATTAGAAGCTTTTATATTACATATAAAGAGAGTATGGTCAAATCTTGAAAAGTCAAATCTTAAAAGTCAAATGTAAGATAAATGCATAGTTTAATACTTTAATTAATACTTTTATTAAAACATCACATAACTTAAAAGTAAAATAATTTATTTACATTTTACAACCAATTAAAAGCATATATATATATATATATATATATATATATATATATATATATATATATATATCAAATTAAAAACAACTAATTAAAACACCACTTACTAAAAAGTACAATAAAATTTTTAAAATATGTAATTTAAACAAGCTACAACATAATCTAAAATATAAAATAATTAAACACACTAATTAATGCTATTTTACACATTATACAAATTAATAAAACACACAAAGTTTCATACAAGCTAACAAGTTGATAGTACATATAGTTGAAAACTGGACCGGACCAACGGGTTGAACCGGGAACCGATATCGCCACCGCTTCAAACCCGGCTGGTTGACCTGGTTTAATTTAACCCGTTTTCGACCCAATCTGTCGGGTGGACTCGGTTTAAATCGACCCGTTTTTCGACCAGAACAGGTCACACCGGGTTTCAAAACATTATGTTTAATCCCTAAATCTTCAAACTTTTATTATTTTTCATTTATAACCCATAATATTTTTTTATCACTAAACAATATGTTGCTATGCACGTGTACTCGTCTAGTAGATATAGAATACATTTATTTAACTAAACTTTAACCTATAGGTTCATAGGTCACACACCAACAAAATAAAATGTTAAATACTCTTTTATTTATCTTTCTACTGTAATTACGAGATTGGCGCTGGACGTCGCGTTGCGGGCTCGCCTGTTTATTTTGCGACGTTTTGGGCATGTTTTTTTTGTCGAGATGATTATCTATAAATAATGTAGAATACTTTGGCAGATGTAATACAATTTTTTATCACGTATTGGTTGCATAAACAATAATCTTTAATGTTGTTAGTAGTTACAATGCATAACCAAACAGAAAAAAACATTGTAAATAGAAATATCGGCGATGGAAACAAATGATAACCATCATTACTAATACTGAAAACCAGTTAAACTGCTTGCAAATACATAATCTACAATATGACAGAAGCCAAAACGGGATAGCATCAAACAACAACTGCAGGAGTAGGTTCAGGTGTATATCAGCCACGGCGAGCCTCTACAGGTTCCTTTCTTCTAGCAAGCCGGGAGTTCCTTCTAGCTCCAGTGTTCCTGTGCAATGTTCACACCTGATTTGCTTTGTCAATAACCGAATAAGCGTCTGCAATTAGCTTCTTGATTCCAATAACTTCTTAAGGTTGTGTGTCTGTGTTTTTTCTTAATCAACATAGGCTGCAGATGCAAACAAAATTGTCATTAACGGTCTTTAGTCTAAATCATGTTTCATAATGACGTATAAAATTTCAGCGGGCATCTAACTATCTAGGGGAATTTGGGTAAGCTTATTTGACAACTCGTCAACTTATTGCGTCTTTGTACAACAAACGATCACTTATAAGTGCTTGCACAAAGTAGAATTCTGTATTTGTTCACAGTAAACTAACAGGAATAAAAGTTGTAAAATGTATCAATAGTCATGTGTAGTTACCTGCACTTTCAACGGCATCATGAAACAACTAGTTAGGAGTACTATCTGAAATGATATACTCGTTTTTATATACTAATGTTGTTTATGCAGCTCTCCTCTTCAAAGAGATCAGTAAACGTGACTATCTATCTGATATTTTGATGGTACGGGAGCAGCAGTGTCTAGAAACTGAAAAAAACAAACCCTCCTCGGTTCCTGCAAAAAATACAGATAACTAATAAGCTAAAAAAAAGTGGATTTCAACTAGAATATTTGTTTATACAAAGCAAGGGTTGCATACCTTGTATTAAGCAACGTTGCATTTGGTTTATAATGTTCCTATGGAAGAACGGATATCTGCTACAACAACTGTACTTTGTTTGTGGAGTTCTAACAGCGTAGTGAACTTAATTTTTATGAAACGATGGTCTGCCTAAGCTCTTTTCTGCATATAGAAATCATCAAGTGATGTTACAGTCATGACTAATCTTTCAATACCAATATGAAACGGGCATAAAAGCTTGTAACAAAAATGAAAATGAACCAAGTGATGTGTTATTGAATCTTAAACAAAGGTGCAAGGTTCAGTTAAGCGTCTGATGCAACTTACATCGATAGTAGTGCACCGTGTTCATTGGCAGCTTGGCCAGGGTCTCTTGTGCTTGGCACCAACCTGAACCTAAAGCATGCCCAATAATAAATGGCCAGTCATATTATTTTTACCCAACGGGTGAGAATTTGAGAAAGTATTTATCACTCCAAATGCATTTGTTCTCATTGCAGCTTCATATTTCTGGACAGATTATGTTGTAGAAAAGCATCAAAAAGGTGTAAAAAAAGCACCCAAAAGCTGTAAAAGACATCACGCAAAAGCTCGATATTTCTGTTGTCGAAACAGACATGCTTCCGCCAACTGTAAAAAAGCAACTAAAAGCAGCAAAATAACTACAAATACCATATTTGGAAACTGATAAACCTTGTCTTCTTTATTCACCTTGCTTGCTACACCTCTTTGTATTTGAGAACTTTTACGCATACATTTTCCTTTCGATTTTCAATTTCAATTCCTTTGCTTGGTCTTAAGGCCTGGGTATTAATCCTACAAAACACAATATCCCAACATCATCCTTGATATATAATTGTAAAGTGATATATATGATGCATTCATGTAGTAAATAAGCTATCATGTATTAAAAATAAATATTATAAAGACCAGAAAAATGCTTAGCTTGATTCGTTAGCTGCACCCTTGCATACTTTAGACTTAGCCGAGTCCATTTCGATTTGCATTTTCTCGGATTCAGGCATTAACTACCAACCGGTATCTCCTAACAATATTTACAAAGTATATGAGATGTGTCAAAGAATGAGGTAAACTCGAACTCTAAAACAAACATCAGTATATCACATAAATTAACATGCATACAAACCAAAGATCCAATTCAAGTTTGAGAGTTGAGATGCAGTATACACTCCCAAACGATCTATCACAAAATATAAATCTACTTTGTCATTGATGATGTGTCACAAAATCTACGACACGACGAACCTAAACCTGAATCAGGAAAACATGAATTATCACGTCATTTAGCACCAGAATCATCAAGTTTGACACACACATGTATCTGTTTTTTATCTGGTGTGGCGTTATACAAATAGGAAAGTATATGAGTCTGGGAAAATGCGAATGGAAACGATTGTAACTTTTGCATTTTCCCTTGCAATACTTAACACTAAAACAAAACCCGCATGTCTGACAATTAACCCTTGATTAACTTGGCTCAGTAACAAATACCTAATGAAATGGCCAGAACAGCAGTAGGAAAGTGTATGACTCCAGAAAGTGTCATATACTGCAGTATTTTTTTTTGTAACCACGGCTCCTGTCACAGAAGTCGGTAGTATTTTAATTCACATACGTCTTCTTTTAAAGAACGAAGTTGTATATATTGTGACACTCCTACATAAAATGGTATTTGGGGGAGGCGTTTAGTTTTTCAAGAAAAGGTTTGAAATTATTTATATTCGGCAATTTCGATCATATTCATATAAATGAGTTGTATTCAGTTGTGTTGAAGCTCAAATGGTTCAAATAAAAGAATTTACTTAAAGGGAAACGGGTCCAGTTTTATAATTGAACCAATTTTAATCAAAGCTAAGAAACTAAACATTTATTATATATAAGATGAACAAATTAACTGCCTGCGGATGAAAACCAAACCGATTTTGATCAGCTGCCCTGTAGACTTATTTTAAAGATTTAAGCTATAACATCTTTAATTATGACCAAATTTTCATCTAATGCTAATAGACGACGGTGTTTATGCACACATCAGAATTAATATGACAAATAGAGGTGTGAGTTACCGACCTAAAAGTAAAGGGGTCGTTGTAGCCCACCTATGCTATTGCTGATTTTTTTTCTTTTGACAGGCGCTGTAATCAACTTCCCTTGTGCCAGGTTCATGCCAAATCTCATCAATTCCATCCGAACCTTCTCCAATTGTAAGCCTGTCATTACCTGACTTGTCCTGCCAATTCCTTCCAACATGTCTAAAATGGCTCAGTTGCACAACATTTCCAGCTTTATGTTGAAATTAATCCCTGCAAGTACAACAGTCATTTTAGGAACCATTAATGCAAATCATGTGGAAAGCAATGCGTTGTAAACAAAAAAAGATTATCAGTAACTTGGTTTTAGATAGTCACTCTTACCCACTCACCTCCATAACCCGTTTCAGTCTGAACTTATTTCGACCCATTATTAAATTCACCTGACCCTCCTAGCCCATGCTTTATGCATACAATTAAATGTGTTATCTATCCTAATATGATTATTCATAGGGGAAATCACATGCTTAGTTGGCCATTAAGTGACTGACTAAATCCTCTTATAACACATGAAAATATAGAGATTAAACTGATTCAAGAGAAGGGCTTACATATGCCACCATGTTTGCTAGGCATGCAAAATATGTCCTCACTTTCCATACTTCCCACATATGTCACCATGTTTGCTGGATCGCTAAATTGCGAAGATCAAATCTGCAGCCAAGAAGTTGTGTTATAATGATTAAGCAAACCTAAAAAATTAAGAGAAAATGTCAATTGCATTAGATAGCTTATCAACTGTAGCCTACATTACTACATTATGAACAGCGGCAAATCACAACCTCTTTAGTTGCTACTGAAATCACGAAGAAACAGAAAGTCCAGCAGCTGCAGATGTGCCAGAACTGTCAAAATAAGATGGAGCATTTTAAATAAATACCAAAATGCATACCTTTCTTCTCCTCTGCTAGCTTTCCCTTCATGGGTTTTGAGGTCCGACCCAACACAGCTTGAATGGTAGGAAATTTCTTACTAGGTCCTTTTTTGAGAACTGTCAAAATAAGATGGAGCAGATGATCAAAAAAAGGTCAACTCAAATCATTTACTCTAAATTTAACTATAAACAATAACAATGCAACAATGTGCTAACCTTCCACCATAGCATAGTTCCATAAGGTGTCCAACATTTCATCAGACACCTCATCTCCTGGCTTCCAGCTATCCTTATAGGTTTCATAAAGATAATCTTTCATGTCTTCAGTCAACGTAACTTTGCTCCAATCTTTGTCGGCCATTGCAAGAATCAGGCAGTGTATGAGATTGTTTGTGTGTGACAATGATATGGTTGCGAATTAAGAGGAGGAGGATGATCGGGTTTGTACAGTAACAAGTGAAACAATAGGGTTGTAATAGCCGTTTTATATTCAGGGACCAAGCCTTCGTTAAGGCCATTGAAAAAATGTGAAATGACCAAAAACCCAATTGACTAGTCAACTAACGCTGCAAATCAACGCCCGTCAGCCAAAAGTAGGTTCCAGGGACCAACCACAAAAAAAATGAGGAGTTCAGGGACGAAAATGCCAAAAAAATAGTTTAAGGACGATTCGCGCGAAACACAACAACTTCAAGGACGAACGGTGAAATTTTGTCTTGTTGTAAATGTTATTGTTGTACTTATAATTTTTAATCTAATCATATACAATTCAATTAAAGTGGTTAACACTTTTTAAAATTAAAAAAATAAAAATAAATAAAAAGTTAACACCAACATTAAATAATAGAAAAATGATAGATGACTTAATAAATAAGCCTAAAAATGAACATAATGCATTAATGACGACTTATATAAGTCGTCATTAATGCATTAGGTTTATTTTTAGGCATATTTAGGTCCCTATATCACATCTCTAAATAATAACACTAAAAATAAAACAAATGCATGTGCCCCGCAGCATCGTGCGGGCAAACCCGCTCTTAAGTATCTAACATTGAACGAAAATGCAAGTGATCTCTTATTTTATAAGTTGGTCTACATGAATTACCAATTGCCATTTTTTAAACATATGAATGGTAACTGAAATTTCTTGCACAATACTATAACATCAATTTGTCACATTCTCTAACGCACAATGATCAACTCTTTTATATATTTCCACATTAAACATGAACATTGCTCTGTGTATATATATATATATATATATATATATATATATATATATATATATATATATATAACTTCTAATAAACCAGAAAACTTTACAAGCCTTCTAAGCATGCCTTGCAATTAATTTTCTTACGTGTCTTCATTCTGATTGGTTAGAAATTTAATGTTGTACAACCACGCTATGCAAACAACTTATTCAATACGCTAAATCAAAACCGCTCCATTCACCAGTCAGTTACAATCGTCATTTAAAGTCACCCAAAAATAAACCTGCTTCAAAATCAAAATCAAAAGAAAATCAGTTTCAAACAATCATCCAAAATAACTTTGTTGTATGGCATACTGATTCAAAATCACTCAACAAAACATTTTAGTTACATCAAGTGCTGGTGATTTCGATGTTGTCAACATTGAAGAATTGGTAAGTACCGAATCAATTATAATATATTTAGGGTTTCGATTTGGTAGTTCCATATTACAATTATTTTGTTTCGATTCAGTTATAATATGTTTTTCTTGTACAAATAAATCGAGGGAAATAGAATTCATGTGTTATGTGGATTAATGTTTGTGATTTGTATGTTTAAATCTATTTTTATACATGTTGTTAACTTGAGTTTCTCATTTGTTATTGCAGTGATATTTTAAAGTGCAAATTCTATAATATGGGGAGTGCGTCAAAGGTGTTCGATGAAATGTGTGAGAGGTAATTCACTATCGTGTATTATTAGATAGTAAGCAACAGTGTCATTAGTCTCTTGGTCTTCGATTGAAAGCATGAAACTAATAAACGCACCAGATCTATGCATTTGTGTCATTTTTTCTATCGTACATCTTTGTGCAGGAATTCGAAGATTGAAGAAAAGGGCAAGGTGTTTGATAAAATGTTTGAAAGGATTTCAACAACAATTCAACAGAGGCTAAAATTTGGGCAGGTATTAATGTATTATTGTTATTTGCAATTATCAGAAGTTTGGTATGAACTTAAATAAGCCATATGCTCAATATGATAAGATCAAAAGCTACAAAAGACTGAGCTTTTCCAAATTCAAATAAGCCCATATGCCCAAAAAATAAGCTTTTGTGTCTTTAGTAGTTGTAAAGTTTGATTTCATTTTTGGGTTTTTGTAGAAACGGGCCTTAGATGGAACTTGGAGGTAGGATATCACCAACTCATGATTTTGAAGTATGAATGTTTTTGTGTTTTCTGAGGGTGCACTTCATCATAACAGATTATAGTAATTTGGATCTCCTTTCTTCTTTTTCAGTTTTTTACTTTTTGTGTTTTAAATAACATCCAAGAATGAAAATTGCAGGGTCTGCGGGCAGTCGTTAAACCAATATCACGTAATCTTGCACAACTTGAGGATCGTCAAGGGTACTACTTATCAATTTATGACCAAAAAATAAATGCAACAATGTAAGTATGCATGTATATCGTGATGATATTCTTCTATTCAAACTCACATCTCATTTACTGATTTTCTTATATTTGTTCTTAAATAGCTTTGTTGCCTACAATAGCAACATGAACACGAAGTTACAGAAGCATGAAGGCATGGTTTCCAAAACACGAGTCTATGCAGTTGAAGAATATACAACTCAGGTTATATAACTTTAAACATCAATGTTATATAATTAATCAATAACGTTAAGAATATGTACTAAGATGCTTAAAATGTATACTTTTGATCCAGGCCCAAGGATTATAATTAATCAAATACATTACACTGAGTAATAAGAAAGGCTTGCATACAAATATGTAAAACACATATGTGTCTGATTGTGTAATTTACAAGGACGAGAGTTGAATAACATTTAAAGCAAACACATATGTGTCTGATTGTGTAATGTATTTGTACGTTTTTTGCGGGTTGCTATAAAAGGGAATATTTGTACCTTCATAGGAACGTGATTCTATAAAAAGGAATATTAAAGGTCGTGTATAGCTAAGAAATGCGTTTCCATCTAGACCTAATCATTAAAGGCCCAAGAAAACTCAAAATGGTTTTCGGTATGCAAAAAGGTATTTCCTGACCAATTAATTATATTTGAAAGCATTAGATAGATTTCTATAGAGTGTTTTTTTTCAAAACTTTCTTAGTTCTTAAGAATAGTGAAGTGTCAATGGTGAAGGCACTTGCGAAGAAATTGCCTCTGTATTTGAGCACTATGAAATATGATGGCAGGTAATAGTGTCATCATTTCTGATAGGCATTTACTTCAATATTTGACCATATTTATGAGTAGTGAGCTTATCCTTTATCCAATTTTGATCACTGCAGGTTTAAGGACATCTTTCAAGAGGTATATGAATAGAATTGGAAGGATAAATTCAAGCAACATTCAATATGGTAATGCCCTTTTTATGATACATGTAAAATTGTAAATATTATAGTCTTTGATATGTTGCTTAATTTTAGTTTGTACTTTTATTAATAGTGTTTGTTGGATGTTATATACATGTAAATATTACGTAGTAATGGTTTAGATTTAAAATGATATTCTTCTGGCGTTGTTTATGGTGCTTCTGTTTGTGCCTTTTTGAGGCAATGTGGCTGAGCCAGTAGCCATTCTTTGTGCCTTGAAATCTCATACACCTCTGCATTTTCCTGCTATTAGTCTGTTAGTCATGATGCTTATGTTATAACTCAGTTGTGACTGCCCTAATTCCGCTTTTTTTACATTTGTGATTTTCCTGAAATTAGTTTGTTAGTCATGAGGTTTATGGTAAAAAAATTGGGATCCTCAAAGCAAATTAGAACAAGCTGATTTTTTGTTAGTCATGAGTGTTCACTATATTGTCTAAAACACGCTTTTTTGATAGATTGAATTAGAACAAGCTGATCATTAAAAGGTTTTCTAAATTCTTTGAGGACTTCAGAGAGGTATGCTTTTGTGCCATTTCTCTTTAATACAAGATTTTTATTTTCGGAATTTAATCTCTTTGTAATGACAGACCATAAGGTATCATAGTGAAAACGAATTGTACCAGCTCCTGACCAACTGTCGAGACACCTCCAGCTCATTTTGAATGAAGAAGTCAATAATGTGTGTCCTGTTTCAATGCAAAATGGCTCAAATGATGGGGTGGGTTACATTTAGGAGAGGTAATTATACAAATCTCATTTAAACTTTTTCTTAATTTCTTTTGTTTTTATGAACTAACGGTTGGATGTAACTGATCACTGATGGGGATTTGGTGAACAGGTTATTCCATGACTCCTATGTAAGTTATATGATTGGGATACCATGAATTTTAGTCAAACGATTATCTATGGCATTATTATATACGCAATGATTGGATACGAGTAGACAGTAGTGAAGTTCTTTTGGCATATCTTCTTCATCTACTTCTCATTACTGTAATTCACATTTTATGGGATTATGATGGTGGCGGTTACCCATAACCACAACATAGCTACTATTATCTCATTTGATTTTGCAACTTTATGGAGCCTATTCTCCAGATTCATAGTTCCACGAACAGTAAGTGACCAACATCCTTTTTGTTGCCTTCCTTATAGATAGATATATTACAACTTTACAAGTGGAACATATTGATGGGTCTGGGACTTTGGTAACGGGTCTAAACAACTTCATTGGTAGTCATTGAAGCATGCTGGGTCGACCAAAAACTTTTTTGTCCAAGCATTCATTGTGAAAAATATGATACAAATGCTTATGTTATTTCAATAAAATCAATCTATTACCAGTTTCACCTGTGCATTTGGATTCTTCAGCTAATTTTTTGGAACAAAAAGAGATCCTATATCATGTTTTTTAAGAAGACAAATTCAAGCATTTTTTAGGAAAGTGTTTTATAAACTTAGTCTTACACTAAAAGTGGTCAACAATGATATAAATAGTGTTTGGTACAAGTTAACATTGATGCGGAGTAAGTCAATATTATACATTTTATAATTTGTAAAATACATGTTCACTTTTAGCTATTAATAATGTCCAACACTTTTTCTTATTCTTGCTAGGGCACTGAAATGAGGTGCATACTGTGGGGCGCATTTGCGCAGCAGTTTTTTGACTTCCTTCAAACATGTGATGACCATTCAAATATCATTGCTTTAATTCAACTTGCGATGATGAAAATGTGGGACGGTAATTTCTCATCCTATAACAAAGAACATGTCAATTTTTGGTTTTAAGTTAGATGTATACATCTAACCATATAATGCTTTCATTTGCATAGGGAAAATGGGGGTTCAAAATGGTTACAATGCAACGAGGTTGTTCCTGTTTAGCGGAAAGGAAAGTATCACATCATTTGAATTCAAAGCTGTTGACAACTTTAGACAATTGTACGTAAAAAAGGAACATAATGGATTATTTAAAATAGCTTCTTTATTTTTTACATTCTGCAGTTTTCATAAAGGATGTGTGTAACTGATTCCATACTATTCGTATATAGGTTTCTTGCTAATAAGGCAGATGATACATCTGAACATACAGCTTCACGCATCTCCACCGCCTCCAAATACTCGACAAAAGAAGATTTTACCACTTCAGTTGAAATGAGACACATTGTTGAGCTCTTGGATGTACCACAGGTAGAACCTATATACTATCATAGAATAGTACCGTAATTATATAAATAATATGTGTACCAGTATCTACGAATACTAGCAATAATATGTTTCTTATTTATCATTAGGGTAAGCCTTCTGTAATCGTGGGGTACTATCATTGCAATATGTGAAGATGAAGGATGGTGGTACCTTGGCTGTGGCAAGTGCAAAAAGAAGGTTGTAAGACAAGTGACATTGTGGATTTGGAAGCCGAAACCCCGCCAAAACCGGTTGGTGGCCCAACCGAATGGTGGTGCAGTAAATGTGTTGCTGTTGTTACGAGCCTCAAAACACAGTGAATTTTGGTTACATTGCAGTTAATTCATGCTACTTATAAATGTAACAACAACTATTTCTAAATTATAGATGTCGAAGCTATTCACTATAGACGTCGAAGTTAATATTAAGGCCAGTGTATATTAAGGTAGATTAAGTGTCACAAAAAGATCATGATAAAGTTAATATGCTTTTTATTTTTGCATATAATCACGAATGCTAAATGCCTTCTTAAAATGATTCTATTTTAAAAAAAAAAAAAAAAAAAAAAAAAAAATTAATAAACGAAACTTTAAAGTAATTTGTGTGATTTTGTTTGTAGCATTAAAATATTTTACTGTCCTGGATCGTGATTCCATTTTGTAGAAGGTTTTAGGTAAACCGTGTCTTCCAGGCTCATGTTTCAGGATATATGGTAATTTTTTTTAATGCATATCAAGATATATTTCTTCTTTCTTTGGTTGATTGTTTGTTTAAAGATAGGGTTTGATTCTAATTCTGTAACTCATTTTACTGCTTTTTCCAATCTTTTTATGTTTATGCTTTCACTAGGATCACCATATTTCTTTTAAAGTGTTTTTTAGATTAGTAACTATTCTGCACCGTGAATAGCTGCTTTGTTATCTGACATAAATCCTTTTTGTGTCCTTTTCAGGTGTCGTGGTTAGTATAATTCGTCAACCATAGCCGGTGTATGAAATCCCTTTTAATGAGAGAAGATGGTCGGAACAAGTTGCCGCCCAATATAATGCAACCTCAACAAATTTGTCTAAAGTTCAGGTAAAAATAATTGATATTAAAGTCATGTAATATATGAAGAATTTGTTAATATTGCATTTAGTTATTTTTTTAATGCTTTCTAATGTGGCAATGATTCAACGACTTTGCAGTGACTCTCCTATTTGTTTGGAAGAGTTTCGTGTTGGGCAAGAGGTATTATTTTGTTTTTTGTTTTCGTTTTTATAAATGGCTTATTACAGTTAAAAATGCCAACCCCTTTGATTAAAAAGCTATTGCTTTGCAGGCCCGTGGCCTTTCTTGTGTTCATAACTTCCATGTGGCATGTCTCGATAAATGAATTAAACTAAACGTGAAATGCCCTCGATGCTAATGTTCTGTGTTCTCTGATGTTGAATGACTTATCTGCCTACCCGGTTAATCCTGGTCGTTCAAGCAGTTCAACATCTCGCGAACCACCTCACTCGCCGTACCTTATGAGAATTAAATATTGAATTGTTTGGCCTTACTGTGCAATGACTACACATGATCAACATGTCTTCAGCTTTTATCCCAAAGATAGATCATATAATGGATTTGAAGATGTCATGGGTAGATATAGAGAAATTGTTCATCACTTGTAGGTTTTGAATCTACTTCTTAAATGTCTATTTTGAACTGAAAAATGTCATACATGTTCATTGTTGAATTAATGTTTAGCTAATCCTACAGGACTAACATCTTTCGTCCTGGTCATTGAACAAGCTATGGCAATTGTTGAAAAAGTGAGGGTCAGTATCACGTGCTATTAATAATTGCTAATGAGCAGGTAGGTAATGATACCTTACAAAGTAAAAGTATTAAAAAAAAAAAAAAAAAAAATGGTCGATGCCATTGTCCAAGCAAGGTGATTTTTTGCAACTGTTATCAAGTATAAAAATTTAAGCTTTTACATTTTTTTTGAACAATGAATGTCTATTCCATATAATGGGTTTAAAGTTTCAACTGATTATTAAAACTCCCAACCTAAAATTATCAGCTTAGAGTGTTTGGTAACATCATCAGTTCTAGAATTATCGGCTTAGAGTGTTTGGTAACATCATCAGTTCCTCCTGGGATGGAGTTTAATCTGATCACACGTCCCTAAAGTTATTTGTTGCAGACAATGCCCTTCTTTAGAAACCCACACAAGCCCATGATACTTGCTCTTGCTAGGACAGATCCTGAAAAGGACCTTACAACTTTCATTAAAGCATTTAAGGAGTGCCGTTCATTTAAGTGACCATTGTAGGTTCAGTTTATCAATGGGTCAGGTACAATTTCGTATGGTTCAAAATGGGTCGGGTTGGGTTTAGCTGTTATAATTTTATGCTTATTGTTTATCTTGAAGCCTCCATTTAGTTGCATTCTTTTTTAGTTTTTATGCTCAGTTAGTACATGTTAGTTTCTATTTGAATGTTAGGATTCGTGTGTTTGATGTTTATATGGGTACTAAAAAATATCAATGATAACAGGTGCCTGATGAAGAATCATTGTTTGAGATGCATGACCTCATTAATGATTGAGCCACATTTTGATGCACTGTCAATCTGTGAGTATTAGGCCTAATTCTAGAAAGTAGAAAGAATTAGAAGTTTACCATCAAGTAGATTTTAAAAAATATTTGATTAGCAGTGTATTAAGTATTACTTTGCCTTTGGAGAAAATAACGGCTTTAAACATATGTATTTAATCTGGTGATGGTATTTAGGTAACTATTTTTATATTAGCATCAAGGAATTGGAAAGCAATTATAGTAGACCGACAACCAATGTGGTATGCAACAAGTAGATGGTTAATATGGATGTCTTTGAGAAACTTTGTATGGTATGTTGAGAGAGTATGATTTTTATGAGATGTAAATGGGTTTATGGGTTGGCCAAACTGAATTTTGATGCATTCAGTTTGTATCGATATCTATTTACTATTGGATATAAATAAATGATATTCGTTATTCTAAATTTGTAAATCATTGTACTTTATGCTAATGTACATTTTTTACTCCATCTAAATCAGCTACCATTTGTTCCAGTTCTCAAATAAAGCTTCTTTAGCGTTGGAGACGTCTTCATCATTCAAATTCAGAATTCTTCGTTCATAGGTTTTTTTTTTTTTTTTTTTTTTTTTTTTTTTTTTTTTTTTTGACGTGGGCTATTGATGATCGAGTAGTTTCCTTTGTGTTTAAAGCACAAGAAACTTTTATTTAGTATTTGTAGATGCTTATGTTTGTAAACTCTAATTGATATTCTCTTCATTTATGGTTTTTACTTTTTAGTTTTTGGGATGTTTGTTTCAGCTTGTATGGTTAGCGTAGGGCTTATTTGATTTTGAGCTTATGTTTAATAAGCTCACTTTTTTTTTTTTTGTTTATTTTAAAATTTTTTAGCTTATATAAGTTTCTTATGTTATAATAAGCTTATATAAGCCGAAAAGTTTCAAAATAAGCTACAAAAAGTGAGCTTAGGAAACATAAACCCAAAACTAAATAAGCTATAAACCGGTTATATAAGTCAAACAAACACCCCTAAAAGGTTTCACGTTATTCTCATAGTCAAATTTTATGTATTATGTTCAAGGGTGTTTTAAAATATCAAAATTAGAAACCAACCGATGAACAAATTTTAAGTTAGTCGAACTAAGGTTTACGGTGGTTTTAGTGATGTATGGCCAACCAAATGACAAACTTTTGAAAGAGTTAAACTTTTTTTGTTTGTAATAGGGGCTAAGTAATTCCATCCGAAAATCGACATGAACCGACCAAAATCGGACTGAACCGAACCGATCTTTTTTGGTTCGGTTTCGGTTTTGTATATTTATTTCGGTTTTTGTCGGTTTTGGTTCGATTCGGGTTCTGTCGTTTTTTCGGTTTGAAACCCGAAAACCGACCCTAATCGAGTTATTCGGTTCGGTTTCGGTTTTGAATTTCTCGGTTTAAAATTTTTCTCTTTTCGGTTTTCGGTTCGGGTCAGGTTTGACCCGATGCTCACCCCAAGAAACACTTAACTTTGTAACATGTACATCCATTCTTCCTGCCGGGGCGAAACTTGCCAGAGCGAAACTGAAGAACATGTACATCACTAGCAACCCCAGTCCTCATGATTATAATCACATTACTAGCACAACCACTGCAAGAACCGACAATGGACTTTCGAAATATTATTTCTATGGTAACTCATAATTAATTTATTTGCTTTATAAAGTATGATATTTATGCTATAATTTGTTTGTTTGTGGACGCTATTAGTGAAGACTTTATACATAAACGAATTCTTTGAAAGTTTAATACAAACGATATTTTCTTTCCTGTGTCCTTTCCCAAAAAAGTTCTTTCATGTATATTGCATTATTATTAATTTGCGGAAAAACTAAATATGTTAATGACACATGCAACTTTCGCGTAAAACATTTTCTTTACTTAATTAACTTGACAAATACCCGTGCAAAGCGACTGTGTATAGCGACAGATAATTATACATGCATACTTGTGGTTTTGGTGTGCCCTTAATACAACACTTGTGAAAAAAAAAAAAAAAAAAAAAAAAAAAAAAAAAAAATCTATGATTTATAAACAAAAATTGACAAAGTTTGAGGGTTAAATAGTATTTAAATTATTAAACATATCCAACACAAGGTTTTAAAAAATCGCAAGGTTTGACCTTGCAAAGTAAAACCTTGTGATCATGGGGCTTTGTGGTCCACTGGGTGAAGCTTATTAAGTTAAGCGAGCCTAGGTGAGAGTAGTACCGGGTTGGGTGAACAACCGGGAAGTCCTCACATGGGGACCTCAAGCTCCAATGATATCAACCAGCTACCTTAGAAGCCTGGGCCCAACCATGTGATGTTTTGATCCAACTAAAGGACGCGAGTTCGATTCCGTTCCGCAAGCATGGTTGGGTATTGGGTGGAGGTATTTCACAGGCATCAAACCGTTGATGGGTACCATTATGGTACACAGGGTTGAGGTGTCTCTGCCACTACACTTTTGATCCAAGCAAAACCTTGTGAATTTTTTGAGATTTTGTGGGTATTTTGGATTTTTTTTTTTTAATAAGGTATTTTGTAAAGCGTGTCATTAAAAATAGGTATTTTTTTTTTTGTCATTTTCCGTATTAAAATTTACCTTTGAGTTTCATAAACTTCATAGATTAAGGCAAAGAATGCTGATACAATTTTGTGTAGGTTCTTATACGCAAAAAAAAAAAAAAAAAAAAAAAAAAAAAAAAAAAAAAAAAAAAAAAAAAAAAGGTTGGTTCATAAGTTCATTGTTGTTCCTTCAGGAGCTCACGGCCTATAACCATCCTTCTTATCTCACTCGTTCCTGCACCAATCTCATATAATTTGGCATCACGTAGTAATCGGCCAGTTGGGTACTCGTTCACATACCCATTGCCACCTAGACATTGAATTGCCTGCCATATACAGTCAAAAGTTAATAACAAAATGTGTCAATAAGTGAAATTTTAATTTGCATTTGGAAAATTTCTTGAACCTGCAGAGCAACTTGGGTAGCTCTTTCAGCAGCAACAAGAATAACACCCGCACAATCCTGTTAACCAACGTGTGCAAATGTTAATAGACAATGCAGGATTTGGTACAGATATAAGCTACAAAAATGCACCTTTGAAACAAGTATGCCATTGTCACATTGTCTTGCAACACTATACATGTACGATCTGTTTAAAAAAAGATTTTACTATTAGTAAACAAGTGAGTGGTCACGAGTTAATTAGATATGGACTATGGAGTCATGTTACCTAGAACACTGCAAGGATGTATACATATCCGCAATTTTTCCCTCCATAAGTTGAAACTCCCCAATGGGGCGACTAAATTGTTCTCTTTGACGGACATAAGGAAGAGCAAAATCAAGACATGCCTGCATTATGCCAATGGGTCCAGCTGACATTACAAGCCTCTCTATATCTAAACCAGACATTAAGACGTAAACTCCTGTAACAAGTATTTTTTGTATTAAATCCTGATTCGTTTTTAAACAGAACGAAAATCTAAGACTAGAAATACAAATAGAATGAGGTTATGAATAGTACCTTTTCCAACTTCACCAAGAACATTCTCATTAGGGACGAAGCAATTCTCAAAAACAAGCTCGCATCTGAGATTTTATAAATCAAATAATTAGATTGTAAAATTATTAGACAAAGATTTATTTTATCCAAGAACAATGTGAACATACGTATCACTTCCTCGCATTCCAAGTTTGTCCAATTTTTGGGCAGTACTGAACCTAAAGGAAATATAAAAGGACAAGAAAACTGGTAATTTAAAACTAGTGAACAATATTACAAGCACAACTAGAGCATATTTATATAAAAGCGAATGTTTAAAGAAGAATACTTTTTTTAGCCTTAGTGACATTGAGATAAACAGAAGATGTACCCGGGCATGCCTTTCTCGATAATAAACGCTGTTATCCCTTTTGAGCGAGCAGCAAGATCCGTTTTAGCATAAACCACCTGATTTCCGCCAGATCAGATGCTGGAAGTATAACACATATGTATATGAATTACTAATAATTACCAGGGTTTGAGCAATTGGACCATTGGTACACCACATTTTGTTACCGTTTAGAACATAACCGCCATCAACACGGTCAGCTTTGCATTTCATGCCAACAACATCTGATCCAGCTGATGATAAGAAGAAAAAGAATACAATCTTACTAGAATAAACCAAAGATGATTCAAAACTGAAGATAAAAGAACTGTATAATACCATTAGGCTCACTCATCGCAAGAGCTCCCACATGTTCACCGCTAATTAGCTATAACAAAAAGAAAATTAGAATGAAGCATGAAAAAGCAGTGAACAATTCGTTTAGATAAAATAAAATAAAACCATAGGCAGATATTTTTCCTTCTGGGCAGCAGTTCCGTTTCTCACCTGCAATATCAACAAAATCGTTAAACAAGTAGTATTAAACTTGTTCAGCATATGTGAAACGTCAACTATCTAGAAATATAAAGCTGTAAATAGTTGTTACCAACTGATTAATGCATAGGTTAGAATGAGCGCCAAATGATAAGCCAACTGATGCTGATGCACGGCTAATCTCTTCAAGGGCCAAACAATGATATAGATAGCCAAGACCTAGTCCTCCATATTCCACTTCAATATAAAGAAGTGTAAGCCTTTTATAATTTCAAATTACGAGTTAGCGCAAAAACAGTAAATGTCCCATTCATCAGTTAGGGGGGTGTTTGGGAGTGCTTTTTAAAAACTGCTTTATATTTATCAGACAAACCGTTTGGACTATACAACTCCTAAGTTTGGTAAGCAATCCCAATTACCCTTAAATAATCATATAAGCAGTTTGGATAACCACTTCCAAACACCTCAAACACCTTATATAACCATAAATTAAGCATATATACTTGAGTGAAAAAGAGACTAATTCAAACTTTTAGTTACTCGTATAATTTAGAGTATGCAGCTGTACCTGGAGCAGTAATTCCATGAAGATTAAAGTCTCCCATTAGTTTCCATAAGTTAACATCCTGTACCATATAATACACAAGGCATAAAGTCAATATTTGGAACATGTTTTCATTAAAATATAGGGGTAATTGCATCTTTATGTATCTCACTTGCAACGTTCTCTAAGTTTGTGTTAATAATTTTTTTCTTCTTGGTATATCATACTTTTGAATTTCGTCTTCTTGGTGTATCCTAGACCAATTGTGTGTACTAATTGACCATTATACCCTTACCATTTACACACTTAAATAAATCGGGGTAGGGGTAAAATGGTAAAGAGGATACACACAATTGGTCTATGATACACCAAGATGACGAAATCCAAAAGTATGATACACCAAAATGAAAAAATTTAATACGCTACGCAAAGTTAGAAAACGTGGCAAGTAAGATACATAAAAATGTAATTAGCTCTAAATATATAGAAACCAATTATTTTATCTGTCTTCACACCTCTGGGAAACTATTCGTTTTGTCTATCTTTGTGGCATGTGGAGCGATATGCTCTTGAGCAAATTGCGCGACACTTTCCTTGAACTGTCATCATTGCAGTACAAACAACTTAAAGAAATTTCATACCGTATATCATTAAACATAATATTGGAAAAAGTCTATAAACTAGTTCGGAACACTGGAGCTCACTACCAAACACTTAAAACCATCTCAGATGTTCTAAAGTTTTATAAACTAACTCTACGTACGCTTTAATTTCTTCTGAAAACTAAATGAACTCACGAACCTGTATCTGAGTATCATCAAACAACATAGAAGTTGAAAACAACATGCATCGTTGTAGAGAAATAACGTTTGTTGCAGCGGACAATGCAGACATTATTGCTCTTGATCTCACCAATCTGTGGCTCATCATCTTTGAACACTAAGTAGCAACTAACTACATGAAATTTAAGGGATTCAAATAGAATATGATAACAAATAAAAAAAGACACCATGTGGGACGTACTTAAAAATTTATAATGTGCATGTTAGCTCCAAGTTTCAACAAACAATAGCGGGTTTTTTCTATTTATTAGAAAAATACTAATATTATGACTTATATTGTTTGTCTCAAACTACATGCTGGTTAGTAAATTACTTGTGCCAAATTGACAATGGTTATGGTTAGTAAGTATCTGTGCTTTGAAAATGAGCTAGTCTTAAATTAAAGTTTATGAAGTCTGGTTTTCAACATTTTTGTAAGTTTTAAAAATAAAGACCTTAATAAGTATCACTAGATCTAGAGAGATTCATGTTCGTTTTGTTACGAGTTAGGACGTAGGTATTTGTTTTACTTGTCAGTTTATATCTATTTGAAAACGGTTAAATTTAGATGGTTTAGCATGAAGCTTTGATTAGTGCTGGAAATTAGTTGAGAACGTGTTCTCCTTTATGAAAGCGTCACAACAAGCTAGTGTGTCCAAAATTTATTTTATGTAAATGACATATTGTGTTTGAAAGAGAGGTACTTGGATCATGATATGTAAAAAATAGAAATGGTTTGATTTTGTCCCACATTGGTGAAGGAACAAATTTTAGAGCAGATTATAATTGAGACCAAGGACATATAGAATAGTGGTGCAAAGAAGACGGAACCAAGTTTGGTCTTTGTTCCCTTTTCTTGTCCCTTTTTGAGCTCGTTGATAGTTATACAAAAGGCTATGGCATGACTCATTTAAAAAGACGAACCAAACTTTGGTTTGGCCTTGGTTCGACCTTCATTGTATGGTTTTTTTAAGCCTTATTTTGAAATCTCGAGCTCGTCGGTAGTTATTCTAAAGGCTCATACTTGACTTATTTAAGAAGACGAACCAAGCTTAAGCTTGGCCTTAGCTCGGCCTTCATTGTATTTCTTTTAGCTTTAATTTTTAACCCTCGAGCTCGTCAATAGTTATTCAAAAGGCTCGTACTTGACTTATTTACTGTGGGGTGTTTTTTTTTTTTTTTTTTTTTTTTTTTTTAAAGGTGTGCAAAGAAAAACTATTATTTGTGAAGTTGACTAAAATAACAGGCTAGTGAGGGTCAACTGTTTTTGTTTTCATATCTTATTTATACGCGTAATTATTTTTTAACAAATAGATACAAAATCGGAAAATGTTGCCTGAATAAAACAATTTGAAAGTCTGTAACACGTTTAAGTCTTCAACCAATTTTATTTTATTGTGTATATCCATAACAATTTAAAAATCTGTAACTAGTCTTTAATCAATTTTATTTTATTGTGCATCCATTATTAATTCATTACTACTGACTTACTGAGTACTGAATATAATAATTCATTTTAATCCCAAATTTTATACCTTGTGAGTTGTGACGACTTCAAAGACTAGCTGTTAAAAATTGTTGATCCGTCAGTTATCTAAATTGATAAACGTCGTTTCTTTAATCAATCAATTGTTATCACATGTAATCTATGATGTGGCCAATCTGCTCTTCTCAAACATCTAAGTAGTCACAAGAAATGTTGATTGACATATTTATCGAGACATGATCGATCATCCCTTGCCGGAATTGATCCTCGAAAATGCAACCAACAATTAAATTGTAGCTAGAAATGTCAATCCACACACACAACTCCTAAAATTAGTAGACGCAAAATATATCAATTAGTCTTCTGAGAAATAAAATAGCAGCCTATTCCTAACACACAGTCGCTAATGTAGTAATCCCGTCTTAACACATAGACAGTGACAAGAATTGTTAACGAGTCATTTCTAACCGAAAAAGAGTTGCTACAAATGTCAATAAGTCCTTATCTAACACAAAAAATGTCGCTAGATTTGTCAATCACCCTAGCCGCTAGTCTATTGGAGAACTTCCTCTAACAAGATAAGGCACAAGAAATGTTAATAAGTACCGCTCCTCAAGAGAATCAAAGTAGATGATGATCTCCATTGACGTATGTGTCAAGAAGATATGGTGGATACAACTAGAATTCTGTACTCTTTGACCTTGTCAACAATTAATGTCACTCGCTGTTTTCTTCATCAAGAACTGGAAGAATGCCCAAGGCAGAAGAGCCCAGATGCATTCCTCTCACAATACCACCATAATCAGTCTTGATCTTATGGCATAAAAGCAATACAGAGTCCCAAAGAGCTGTTCTCCCCTGCAAATCAAATAATAACGGGATTATTAGAAGAGTGAGATGAAGTTTCGCTATCTCCAAACTCGAATCATTATAGGTATTGCATGAAAAAATTGCTTAAAAGCTGTCTGAGACAAGCACAGTGTCATAAAAAATACTCTCAGCCCAACATATAAATGCAATTGCTGACTTCGAAAACAGCAGGCATACTTTGAATAATAGCCAAATATGTAGAATAACTCAGAACTGATTTTGTAAAATATGCGGAAAAAAAACACTAGATATTACAAGAAAAAGCGATTCTGGACAATATTTAGTCTAGACCACTTTTTCGTGCAAACTATGGCATTTTATGCCTTTTTGTAAGCATTAAGTACAGTTATTTTGCAAGGAAAAGCCAGCTTATATGGTTCAAAAAGTCACTTTGTTATTTATAACTTGCACATACCTCAAAGGAAAACTGAGGCTTCTTATCCCAATACAAAGCAAACACTGGAGGGCTTTGTTTGCTAACAGCCAATATACAAGCACCAGGATGAAGCACAGACGGGACTCCAGAAACTACAACCAAGTACTTCTCCGGAAACCGTTCTTTTGGTGGAAGTAGACCTAAAAACAAAGGGTTCTTGCTAGACTGTACACCAGTATGAGACGTAGGATCCACATGTAGCATCCACTTTGGGTGTTCCAAGAAAACACAAAATAGATACAACAGCAAATGAGAGTCCGTTGGCAATTCACTCCATTTCTTGTTCAATTTGTCTCTGTTCGAAATATATTCAAAGTTTTTAACGCACGTTCCTGCAGCGAGTTCTGCAAAATATTGACACGTTGGTTGTTTTCATATTATTGTTCATGCAACAAACTTTATATGCCTAATTTGATTACTGTTTTAATATATGAGACAAGTAAAAAAAAAATTACCTCTGATTCTCTGCACTGTATAGTCTGCCCGTACACTGCTATGTGGTAGCAAGCCCTTTGCCAATTCCCCTTTCACCAAAGCAAGAAGCTTCTGGTGTTCAGTTATGATGTCTATACATTCCTGTACGACAGGGATTGAAGGGTTCTGTGCTGGCATCTGTTGGAAACCACCTAGAGGAGACCTTGCTGCAAAAACAAGAGATTTGGCATCATAAAAGTACCAAGATATGACATCTCTCCATTCCCATAATGTGAAAATTACAAAGCTTTGACTAGATTTTACGGCAAAGAGAAATATATTAAATTCTTACACATGGAATCCAGAGTTTGAACAAGAGTAGTGCGTAATTGAAGAAGAAGGCCTTCTTCATCAAGGGTATACGCAGGCTGCCAATCATTATTTCTCTCATTGGAAGTGACATTTGCAGTAGCTTCTGCGGTCGAATCAATTCCTACTTTGCTGATTGTAACAGAAATACCGAGTTTAGCAGCAGCCTCCATAACCTATGAAATCAGACATGAAACATCCTACGTATCAAAGTTGCAGGTATACTTGATCCAAATAAGCATGCATCCATATTTATGATAATGTTATGAAGTATGAACAGCAAATCAGTCTTTTGTTTCCCTTTAAGGTGGATGCAAGCACTGATAGCGAGCAAATAACAGAGTTTTAACTTTTAACCAATTGCGATCTACACTATAAAAGATATAAATTATATCATCTTTTATGCTGTGTTATGAGAACGCCGTAAGTTTGGCATTGCTTGACATTAAAACATCAACTTAATGGTTTGAGTAAGTGGAAAACAGAAGAATATAGACACAAGAATTATCCTTCTAAAAAGTGAGCCCCAATACATGATGAGAAGAAAAAAGTATTATGCTAATCGCAATTGTATTATGCTAGATGTCTAACTTCAATAAACATATGCATGCTTAAAAGGTCTTATTTATTGCCATAATTTTCATGACTACAGCATCGGCAAGGCTGGTGTCATCCTCTTACAGATTTATACAAATTCAGGTAAAATTAGAGGTATATACAAGGTAACAAACCTAATAAAAGTGTACTAATAGATAGTCTGGGGGAGAGCAGAAAGTCCTAACGAAAAGACCATGAATATTTTGAAAATATAATTTACGGAATTGCTAAACATGGTTCTTAGTTCTTACGGCTATATTTAAGAGTTATGACCATGCATAATGAATTGTACCTTACAACAACAACAACAACAAGTCAACAACAACAACAAAAAACCCAATCCCGCCGGGGCAGGGTATGGGGGAGGTATAATGTAGACAGATCCTACCCCTACCCCAGGATAAACCCGGGAGTAAAGAGACTGCCTCCAACGAGACCTCCGGCAAGTGCAGGTGTGCGGGTGAAAAGGAAGTGAACAAAACAGCAGCAAGCAAAAGCAAAAAAAGCAGGCAATACACGCAACTAAACCGGGGAAGCAAACAAAGGCACACATAAAAGCACAAACAAGGGAGAACCAAGCAAGGTCCAAACGAAAACAAAAAGCCAAAAGCACCAAGAAAGCAGGCAATCTAAAGGAGCAAAAAAGAGCAAAGCAGATCAACGCACGGGGCCTAAAACTAAGGCAAATTGTCCTTAATTATAACCATCTAAAGTGGTTGATGATGACCGCCTCAAATTGGTTAAAAATGCATGTTTTTGTCTCTTAAACATATCCCTAACGGCTAACGGCTATGTTTAGCAAAACCCTTAAGTTATAGAAGACATATTTGGTATTGGTTTTCATGTGATATTATTGTGAGACCTGATCCGATTATTGTACACTAAAGCAAAAAATTCTGGGACCTGATATACATGCTCAGATCATCAAACGTCTTTAATTTTTTATAGACTGACAGCTGATTTCATTGTTCATCTTACCAGCACACAATTAACTAATGCAGTTATAATAGGCATCTAAAGCTAAGTAAATAATGAATTGCACCCAACCTTTAAGTGGCTGGTTTCAATTTTCGCAAGCAAAGGATTCAGGAGAACTGAAGAGAACCACTGCCTGAGATGATCGCGCCACTGCTCGATTTGTGGATAAACACCTAAGCGCTCAAAAGCAGCAATAGAATCTTCCATGGTCATGGGCGGAGGAAGGTCGCCTTCCCCTTTCTTTGGTGGGGTACTGAACTTCTGAGAACCAGGTGACATGCGAACGGCCCTCAAAGGTGTGCTTCTTGTAGCACCAGAGGTATTCGTACCTGGGCTACCAAATCCGCTTATTGTGGGAGGCGGAGTAGCCATTTTATCAGCAGACATGGAAAACTTTTCATCAAAATCCGCCAAGAATGTTTCGAGCTGTTTTTCCGTTGATATCTCTCTGGATGGAGATCCGCGCCAAGGAGAAGAAACGTATTGCTCCTGGCCTGTTGGTGTCTTCATATTGGGTGATTGTGAGGGGACAAGATAGACTGATGAAGAAACTGGCGGTTTAGACGGGGTGCTGAAAGAATGCATCTTATTTCCACTGCTAGAAATTGATTTCTCACGGTTTAAATGAGGTGTATGACCCGAACCCGTAAATGGTTGGTGAAGGGGGATAAGCTTATCTGCAGGTGGTGCATTGGCTTTAGCATTGGGTGCCTCCTTTGCAGACTTAACTTCAACCTGCTGAAACTTTGGTTTTAATCCCAACAGCCCAAGTTGTCGGTTGGTCAGATTTAGTTGGTCATTAGGGCTATTAGACGTTGATGCAGGTGTAACAGCTTTTGTTCTCCATAACGATATAGCTTTGAGAAGAGCAAATAGAGATCCAATCAAAACCAGAGCCATGACAGCCTGCACCACTTTCAAAAAGATATCTGCGGACAAAAATATGGATATCAATAGACAATTTATAAAATAATCTAAGGAAAGAAAACCCATTGTAAATGAACTTTACTTACAAGCAACGTCTTGAGTAACATATCTGAGCTTGGAACTGTCAACAATGTCATTTTCCCTGAATTGTTCACATGAGACGACAATATCAGCACTCAATGCAAGAAAACTGATGTAAACAGAAAAGCTAACAATCTCGATTATTCGTTAAGCAAATGAACAGGTGATATGATCTCACATATCTCTGGACTACCACTACGAGGATGCTTAAGAGTGTTTATTTTAACAGCTTAAGCTTATCCTTATAAGCAGAGTCTACAAATCAGCATATTAAAAACAGCTTATTTAACCCTAAGGGGTAAACTTGTTATTCTGAGTCCACCCGAAACAATCAGTTTAAATTTTAAATTAACTAATCTCAAGCACCTCGATGAAAACAACTTAATTCACTTTTCTTCATCTGTTTATGCACTATAAATAAACAGAATAAGTAGATTAGTTGTTTAAACAAAAAGAAGTATTCATTTAGCATATGCTTTGGTTTCAGATAACTCTAGAGTCTGGACTACCATCTTAGGTGTTTAGAATTGCGTTTTTAAAACAATTTACATCCTTATAAGCAGAAGCTATCAACTTACTTGAAACAGCTTATTCCACACCAAGGGTAAACTTGTAAGTTTGAACTTATAACCACCACGTATAATAACATTGAAATAGCGAATCTCAAACTCCTCATCAGAAACAACTTATTTCACTCTAATAGAAAACAAATAAGCATATGCACTTTTCTGAATCAAAACGCTATCCTAATTCCTAATTCACTTTTCATTACCCAGTCGTACTTGTAATAAACAGAATAAGCATATAGGTTGTGTTTGGCGATAAGCTTTTTGAGCGTTTAGGAACGTATAGCATCTAGAATTCAATGTGTATTTCTCAACAAACGTTTAGCTCTTACTTTTTTCAAAAAGCTCCTTTTTGAAACACTAATAAAGAAAGCATTACCTCATTTTACACTTTATAATTAAAGCTTAAAGCTATGTTACCAAATGCATATACAAAACAAAAAACTACTGACTATCTGCTACTGTTTGCAACAGCTACTTCTAGTTTTGCCAAACATAAAACATAAAAGGCTAAACCGACTTCTAAATCGTAACATCCTTTCCATAACTTACATCCTAATTCACTAATATACCGATAACTCACATTCCTAATTCCTAATTCACTTGTCTTTACCAAACCGTACAAGCAATAAACACAATAAGCATATAGCCTATGTTTGGCGACAAGCTTTTGGGATCATTTAGGAACATTTAGCTTTTAGCATTTAGGATATGAAGCTTGTTTGGTACGAGTGTTTGGCTTCTGGATTTTGTTTAAGCACTCCTTTTCAAAACGCTTATAATAAAAGCGTACAGCATTTAGCTTTACGTCGTCTTACAATTTATAATTAAAGCTACATACCAACGGCATTTATAAAACGAACAACTACTACTTCTAGTTTTGCCAAACATAGCTATAACCTATCTAAACACAAAAACGCTAAACAGATTATTTCAAATTCTACATCCTAACATCCTTTCCAAATAACTTGCATCCTAATTCACATATACTTGTAACTCCTAACATCACACAACAACCGTGGATAACTCGCATCCGAATCCGAGACTAATCATTCACCTACTAATCCTCTCAACAATAATTCAATCACATTTAACCTAATTCACCTAAACCTAACAATAAACCGTTATTTCACCTTCTAAACGCGAACAACACTATTCAATAATATTTAACCTAGCTTATAAATTACAATTCAAATTCATAATAATATACTCTACTAAATTAAATAAAAATGAAGTTATGAAGTACCTGAGAATGAATGAGATTAGAGAAACAGAAGAAGCGGATAATAAGGTGAGAATGAAGAAGATAGTTAATTTTGAAGGACGGAGGCTGTTGGTAGTTAAGGTAGCTGATACAGCTGGATTCTGATAAACTGTAAACTTTGTAGCTGGTTTAGATGATGCTGTTGTTGTTGTTGCGTTCGCCATTGGGATTTTGATTTGTGTTTTTAGGGTTTATGTTATTCCGCCATTGATGAAGGTTTTTGAATAGTGTGAGTGATGATAGGATACGTTTTAATTTTCGAATTTAGCCAAGGGAAGGAAATACTAGCACTTTTTTATTTCTAGTGAGGTGAGAGTTTATAATTGTGGTTTTTTTTTTTTTTTTTTTACTACTTTTGAGTCTATGCTTTTAAGCAATTTCTGGTAATTGGTGTTAGTGGAGTATTAGGCTTCTCATGCGTCCCTTAGCTGAAATAAGGCAAAGCATCGTTAGCTCACCTTAGGTGTTGAATCTGAGACCAAACTCTGATGTAAAAATAAGTATTTGAGGCAAAGCATGATATACACCACTAGGAATCAATTAAGATTCGATAATGGGCTACAATTCAGCAGAATAATTGTCACAACTCGTAAATTCTGGTCTTTTCCCGAACTTTCACATTTACTATTCATCGGTTACTATTCATCATTTTACTATTCATCTTTTTCGGAGTCAGTTTGTGATTCTGAGAAGCGTTCAAAATTTTTACTATTCATAAAACACTATTCACCCCGGAGAAAATTTGTCGTTTATGCGTGAGTTGCGTCATTTCTGTATACGTACGGTTATTTACCTAATAAACGTTATCTTATGAGCTATTATTTTGAATAATTGATCCGACAATTCCAACTATGGTCCTAACACATTTTTATACTCATAATAATAATATAAAAATTATATTATTAATTTACCCGGTGTTTTCAAATCAACTGTTACGTTTTCCGGTCGAAGCTTATAACTCCGTCGGTTTGCGATATTTCAACTCGATCATTATTTTAACTTCCGATTCTCATCAGGAATATTATTTTACAATTTTTACAACTTCATTATATTTTATTTTATCTCGTTACAATTTATTTTTAGTTAACTCGGTACCCGGTATCACCTAAACTACACAATATCTATCAATAATACACCAAAGTCAAGACTTGCTTGCAAAAGTCTTCCAATCCCCTAAAAACATGGATCTTGCCCCCTAGTCCATATATATATACTTCACCCTTTTCATTTTCATTCAACACAAAACAAAACAACTACCATCAATGAACCAAAGGAGAAACCATAAACTTTTCAAGATCCAAGTGTTTATAAAGTTCTAATCATGATCTAGTTGGGGTTTTGTGGTAAAAACCCTATGTTTCTTAACATAATCATCTTCAAATCACCTCAAATATTCAAGTAAGCTTCAACAACACTTTTGATCTTTCCATACCTTCATTTTTCTAGTTTCATGTTGTTTATTCAAGATCTATATGCATATGTTAGTTTATACCACTCTATTTATACTTTTTATAACTTATGAACCCTAGATACTTAATATAAGTAGATCTATAAGTTTTATTAGCATCCTCATGAGATCCACCAAGGTTGGTGATGTTTAGGAACCCATGACACCCTAAGAAGGTGTATGGTAGGATTTGGGTTGATTTGAAGTTGTTTGGTTGGTTTTTAGACAAGTTAGTAACTAGGAAAACCAAGTTTTGACACTTATAGAAAGTTGCTGTCCATTTTTGCAAAACGTGGAAACATCAGGGATTTCTGGGTAATTTTAGACCTAAGATTTAGAAACTACCTTCCGATACGGAACTATGGCCGAAAACGGGGATGAAAACGAGTTAATAACGAAGGAGATACGCTAAAAACGAGTTAACGACGAAAACTATTTTTTTTCTGAAAATCCTTTGCTGATGAACAGTTGTCACGGGCTGTTTTGGGCATAAAACTTGATCTAGCCATCCCGACTTATCAAAAATATGTTAGTATGTTGTCCCACGATTCCGGGAATGTAAAGAACATAGAAAACGAGCTTATAACGACTAAGATATACACGTTTGAAACTAGACGAACTATATATATTTTTGACAGCTTTTCTAATAGAGAATATTTTGCGCACTAAACAATATACTTACACCAAACGAACAATGGAGAACCGTCCTTCCTAGCCGTTGAGGCACGTACCATCAAAATTTTATTAACCCATCAATGAGATGACATCTCAAGGTTTTCAAAACGCCAAGACCAAACACTAACACTTTATATATTATTACACGACTAGTCTTTACGAAGCTAATTGGGCTTATTTTCACCAAGTATCGGAAAACATTGAATTGCAACGATAACTATTATTTTCAAAGTACGAGTGGTATAGACTTCATGTGCATGTGCATTCACTTCATCACTTTATAATCTAAGTAGATCGTATCATTCGTTCATTATAGGTCGCGGTTAGAGACCGAGCCTCATTTCCATCATAACCACTTTTGTCTTCGTAACTATCGTACCAGGTGAGTCATAGCCCCTATTCTTTTAAATTGTTTTGTTAACGTTTTGGGGGAGAATACATGCTCGTTTTTACATAAATTACTACTTGACTCTTTGAACTCATTTGACCTTATAACTTGTTTTGAACTATTGAACTTAACTTGAACTTTTGAACTTAATGTACTGTACGTGCTATGACCTAAAGTCTCACCTTATTGGTGGAGCGTTCTTAACCCTAAAGTCTCACCTTATTGGTGGAGCGTGCTAAGTCTCCTTTGTTTGGAGCAACACTATAAAGTCTCTCCTGTTCAGAGCATCCTTAATAATTCTCGCCATGGTGGAGTGACTAATAATTCTTCGCCAAGTCGGTGGAGTGACTAATAATTCTTTGCCTAGGTGGCGGAGTGACTTCAAGTCTCCCTTGTTCGGAGCGGCCTTGACTTATGTTGTACTATGTGCCCTTATTCGTGAACTATATTTACCACATGTGCTTGACTACCAGACATATAACTTTTGGCAGTGGGTTGTGAACACACAGGTTACAAGTCTCTTATGGCGGGACTTGCAACTGAGTGGATTTACGATGCCTTTGCTGTGTGATCATTTTTCTATATACTTTATTTGTTTAACAAACTCTATGAACTCACCAACCTCGTGTTGACACTTTAGCATGTATTTTCAGGTTTTAACCAATGGCACGCTACTGGAGGTTTTGGCAGGGCATGGCATGGTCATAGAAGACTCTGATTATTTATATGGGGACCGTTTTAAACTATTTTAAGGGCCTACTTCCGCACTATTTTTAACGATGTAAATACAATATTTTTGACTTAACTATTTTATTCTAAATGATTGAAGTGAAAACCATTTTTGAACTTGTGTTGTAATACCAATTGAGTTACACCCCAGCTTCATGTATGCTTCCGCTGGACCCGATTTTGGGGGTGTGACAATAATCAAGAACAGAAATAGATCACTGAAACTGAATTAGTAATGGAACTGAATATTGTTATTGAGAGAACAATCAGTTACAAGATTGAGAGAACAAAGGAAATGAGAATTTGGATTAAAACTGAGCTATCTTACAAGTGAGGAGAAAAAAGATATTTAAAAGTACAATTTGGCGGGAAAAACTGTTAGGCCACAAGTAGTGAAGATATACACGTGTAACTCACTGACTAGCTATGCTAGACATGTGCACCTCACGTGTCACATACTATGGATCATAACAGCTTATTTCAGCTTATCTAGCTATGTTACTTATCAATCCATCCCCCTCAATTTAATCTTGTCCTCAAGAAAAGCAAACAAAAGCAGGAAACCTTCTTTGCAAATCTTCAATGGGCTCCCATGTTGCATCATCTTTTGACCCATTTGCCCATTGTACAAGTACAAACACAGTAGCAGAGTTCCCTTTTTTTGCCAACCTCCTCTCCAATATTGCTAAAGGCTCAACCAACACCTTTCCTTCTACATAAAAAACATGCAATCTTCCACTTTGAGTTACTGTGCCTCTGCATTTCTTGAGTTGTGATACATGAAAAACATCATGTGTTTGAGATGTGCTAGGTAGCTTCAACCTGTAAGCAACTTGTCCAATCTTAGCCTGTACTTGAAATGGGCCATAAAACTTTGGTGACAGCTTATTCTGCTTCTCTTTTCTAATTGTAACTTGCCTATGAGGTTGCAATTTCAAGTAAACCCAATCATCCACTTCAAATGTTCTGTCACTCCTATGTTTGTCAGCTTGAGATTTCATTCTATCTTGGGCTCTTTTGAGATGAAACTTCAAGAGATTAATGGCCTCCTATTTAGCTGTAAGAGTTCCATCCACAGCTTCTACTCTACTCTCACCACCCACATAAGGAACATGAACAGGTGGAACTTGTCCATACACTATCTCATAAGGTGTGACATTTGTTGCAGAATGATGATTAGTATTATACCACCATTCAGCCAAAGATAACCACTGCATCCATTGTTTGGGTTGTTCACCAGTCATACATCTCAGGTAACACTCCAAACACCTATTGACCACCTCAGTTTGGCCATCAGTCTGAGGGTGGTATGAGGTAGACATATGCAACTTTACTTGTAACAATTTGAACAGCTCCTTCCAAAAAATACTCAGAAAAACTGTGTCCCTATCTGATATAATAATGTTTGGTAGACCATGAAGTTTATATATGTTGTCCAAGAAAACATGTGCAACATCTTTAGCAGTGAATGGATGTGAAAGAGGAATGAAATGTGCATATTTGCTTAGTCTATCAACAACCACAAAGATGACAGTCTTACCTTGTGATTTTGGCAAAGCTTCTACAAAATCCATGGAGATACTAGACCATATAGTAGCTGGCAAAGGTAATGGTTGTAGTAATCCAGGATATGCTGACAAATCTGCTTTATTCCTTTGACGAGTATCACAATCCCCGACCCATTGCTTCACATGTTTCCTCAACTTCTTCCAATAAAACACACTGCAAATCTTATGAGTGGTTGTTTTGACCCCTGAGTGACCTCCAACTGAACCTTCATGAAATTGCTTAAGTAGTTCAGTCCTCAATTCTGAATCATCGCCCCCAACCAATCTACCTTTTCTTCTTAACTCTTGGTTTGACCATGTGTAAGATCCCTTCACAATTTGACCTTTTTGCAGCTGCTCTTTGACCTGCTTAAGCTTTGCATCTGAGTCCCAACTAGCTACAATCTTTTGATACAAGTCAGTACTCATTGAAGAAGTTATCAAATTAAACAGCTCCCCTGAACTTTGGATTCTAGACAAAGCATCAGCTGTGACATTCTCCACACCTTTTCTATACACAATTTCATAGTCAAAGCCCATCAATTTTGCAAGCCATTTTAACTGAGTGGGAGTTGTCATTCTTTGATCCAATAGGTATTTAAGACTGAAGTGATCAGTTTTGATCTTAAAATGCCTATCTGTCGGTCCCTTTTACTTGGTTAACCGTAACTAAGAAGTTAAAGTAACCAAGTTATATGACTTGAACACAAATGTAGATAATGATTAACAATAAAGAAACATAAACAAAAGAGATAATATTTTCCAACGTTTAATTCTTTATTAGAAGTTAATCAAAAGAATCGTACCCAAGTGTTTGCGGAATAACACTTGGGGTTGAATTGACAAGTATGGTATGGACTCCTCTCTAAACTCAACTAAGTGAGTGACAACTTAAATTACCCACTGAGCTATCTCAGGGGCTTGTGTTGTTCTTTGGAGGAGTAAAAGTGGTTTGTGAATGCTTTGCATTAATTGCACAAACTTGTCAACTTTTACTCCTCACATTTGCTTCCTATTTATACACAAGTATAGAACAACTAAATATACATTGGATCTAAAGCTTCCTTAACAATATCTTGAAAGATATTATTCTTCTGGCAAGGAACCTTCATTGAGTTTGATCCAAAAGGCACTTTCTGATGACAGACTGGTTTTAACCATTTGGGGAAAGTCTGACATTAAAGTGATAAAGCACTTTAATAAAGCAGCTCAGACTTTCCCGCCCAGTCCCGCCAAAACATCAGTCTTCATGTCATCAGTCTTCAGTACGTTTAAGTTGTTGAGGAGTCATTGGGGTTCAGTATGTTATTGTCATCCTCACTGAACCCATCACCTTCTTCTTGGCTTAGATCACACTTCACTGAGTTCCGCCTCACTGAATGGAGAACCTTTCTTCATAGGCTCGGTCTTAGCTCCCTGAAGGTGACTCACTGAGTTACTGTTCACTCAGTGACTTGTTTACACTTAGGGGATTTTACGTTCAAATCCTTGTTAGAAGATTTGGGGAATTCAGTGACCCAACAATCTCCCCCTATTTGAACATACAAATAGCCTAAGTGATACTTGATTCAGCATGAGTTGTCAGGGTACATTGTCTCTTGCTGAATGTTTGTTGTAATTGTAAGTAGGACATAACTTTAAAGACAAAACATCAGTTTATTCATAGCTATTACATTTTCCTACAAATTACAAACAAAAAAAAGATAGGTGTTGCAGATCAGATGTTCAGATGATAGCCAAGTCCCTCAATCTTAGCTTTCTTTGATCTCAGTAGGTGTTTCTCAGGATGCTTCTCAATCTTTTCCCGAAGGTCCTTACAGAACCTTTGGTTTGCACCACTATGTATTGGAGAAGCTAACATCAGGTATGTTACCATTGCTTGGACCCCTGCTTTGTCAATGTCAGACCATCTTTGGAAGGCAAGGTCTCCATATTCATCTGTGAAGCATAGACCTCGTTCAGGGTGTTCAAGCACGGTGTTGTTCACAAAGGTGATTCCTTCAGGAACAGACCTGTCACACTCCAATCCTGGGACCTTAATCTCAGGCTCGGATTCGATGTGCTTCCTCTTTTTCTTTGTGGTGGTTGAAGCAGCAGTTCCTGATGTTGGAGCAGGAAGTAAGGAGGGAATGTTGAGGGCTTCAGGCATAGCTCTCAGTCTGTCATATATTTCGCTCAGTGACTTGAGAAGTTGATCAACCACGACCCCATTTTTCTTGGCAATGATGGGACGAAGTTCATCAAGTTCAGTGATCCCGAAGTCAGCGAATTTGAATGGATTATGAACGTCCATTATTCTTGTTGATCTCCGCAGTATCCTGATGAAGGAGAGATACCTTGGAGTCAAGTGAAGCCTGAATAAGTTCAAGGGCAGTCATCCTGGATCCCATTGTCCAGGCCAGAGATGTGGACTTCAGGGATTGAGCAGCCACTGATGCTTCCAAGTTAGTAAAGGAAGACTGGAGGGATTCCACCGTTGTACTGAGATTCTGAACATTTGAACCCCTTATTAAACCGAGTAACTCAGTAAGAGCAGCCGAGTTGACTTGGTATGTCTCAGATGCCTGAAGAATCTTCTTGTTGAGCTCAGGGTCATCTTTGACTGATTCTTGAACTGACTTAACCCCTGTAGCCAGCTCCTTAAGGGATTCCAAAAATTGATTGATGCGTGAAGCCATTTGTGTCAGGGAGTGAGAGACAGTGGAATTTTGCTCCCTGACATCATCATTGTAGTCTTCAACAGCATCCTTGAGGAGGTGATAGTGGACAGCTTGTTCAGTATGCATGTCAAACACCTCGTCAGTGACCCCCCTGTACAGAATGTTGGTCATTTTCCTGATGAACTTTTGAAAGGCTTTTTCATTGAGAGGAGTTGAATCGTCTTCTGAGGTTTCCGGCTCGGAATGTTGTTCATCTTTGTCATGTTTGGGGGAGTGAGGAGACTGAGTAACAGGTTCAGGGACTGTCTCCTCATCCTCCATATCATCTCCGGCCGTAAAGACCTCCTCATCACTATTAAACTCATCATCAGAAAAGAGGAATGCCTGAGCATCCGCCAGGGAGGTGATCTGCAACTGTTGGAGGTTATCCGGCTCCTCTTCAAAAGAAGATTTGCCTTCGTTTTGGCCAGGTCCTGACCCCTCAAATCCGGTAGGTTGGGTTTTACCTACCTGGTCTTTAAGGTCAGTTCCCAAGTTATGCGCACCTCCGGGAGTGGGTTTGGGTTCCATATCAGCGGGTGGTTTATATCCCTCTGAGTCTTTGTCCCCCGTGACCCCTTCAGACACTGATGGGTATTTACCAGTGCCTTCACTAGGAGCCGTGAATGTTGTGTCCCTGTCAGTGGGTTGTTTGTTTCCCACTGAGTCTTGGGGATGAGTAGGGGTGCCCTCAGACAAAAGCGTTGATTTGCGAATGTCCTCATCAGGCAGATGAGTGGTTGAGTCCCCCTTTCCAACAGGCTTGTTCTGGCCTGTCGAAGGTTTAGGGACATGTTCTCCCTGATGCTTGGGTTTTGATTTACCCGAGCCTTTAGCGGAATGTGATTGTTTGTGGACCCCCTTCTCAGTGGAGTAGTGCTGCTCCACCGAGGATTTAGGATCCCTTACTCCCTGAGACCCTGGTTGTGATTTGCCAGAGCCTTTAGCAGGATGTGAAGGTTTGGTTTGTTTCGACTCAACTGTCTTGTGTATGACAGTAGTGTCTTTTGAAACGGGTTTGCCCGAGGACACTGAGTGTGATGTCTCAGTGCCCTCCGATGGCTTTTGTTGCAGGCCTAGTGACTGGGTTATTATTCTCAGGGTGTCCGCAGTCAAGGGCGGTAGTTCAGGCCCCTTTTGGGCATCTTTAAGGGTAGAGGTCTCAGTGTCGAGTGACTTGGGTTGAGCCACCTTCCTGGACCCCTGTCCCTTCTTCCTCTTCACCTTTTTGGCTGGAGAGGGTATTGGTGATACTTTATTGTCACCCTGGATAGCAGTACGCATGTACAATGTCAGGGTGACGGGTGTAACCTCAAGAGGGTCACGTGAGTAGTTAGCCTTATGTAGGACGTCAGGCTCAAAGCCTATTGCGTCAGGCCTAACATACTCAGGCCCAAGCAAGTCTTGTAGGGCACAGGAAACAAATCTAGGATATGACATGTGTTTTTGCCTAGACTTCCCCCCTAACTTTGCTATGAGGTCCCTGAAGATGATTTCTCCAAGGTCTATCATTTTACCCTCAATGAGACTGAACACTATCATTGCCTGAGTAGTGTTTAATTGCTCAGTCGAGGATTTATTTCCCCAGAGAACCTGAATGACAAAAGTCATTACAATCCTCCAGGGAGCTGGGAACCAGGTCTTAATTATTGGGGCTTTGGATAATAGGGACCCTGGTGTCACCTCAGGGTGATTCTTGTCATAGGGTCCCAATTCCAGTAAGACCTCCTTTACCTCTTTCTCAGAGGGTTGGGCAGTGAAGGTCGTGGTGTAATCAAGCCCAGTGGCTTTGACAAAAGTTTTATAGTCAAGAGTTAGGGACTTAGTTCCATTCTTGACTTTAAACTTGATTTTGGCCTCTTTTGGTGCATCAGGGTTTTCCACCACCGCTGTGCACCAAAATTCCCTCAAGTAGTCATGATAAATGACTGAGGGGGTCTTGGTAAATGAAGTGGTCAGGAAGCAGTTCTGTAGGAACTTCACCACATCCCTGTATTCAGGGAACCCAGCAGGGTAGGCAAAGTTCCCCACCACATTGTTCTTGGTAAGGTCTACGCTTTCCATTTGGAAATCCACATTGGGTGCGTATTTTACGACCTTAGAAGAAGCCATTTGATAATAAAAGCCTGGTTTTAGTAAGAAAATTGGGTATGGGTGAGGAAACACACGCAGTTTTGAAAACAATTTGCAATAGTTTTGTTAAGATTTTAAAAAGCGTGTGTGTGTTTCCCTTTTTGTGGGGTATTTATAGGGTAAGGATTTGGGTGGTGATGTTGCGGATACCAAAGGTCTAATTTATTCAACCGAAACGGCATAATAATTTTGGTTTGATATCCGCATTAAATATCACGATTCCCATTACCCTATTTTCTCTCACATCATGGGTGAACAGTTGTGAGGCTCTGCAAATAATGCACTTTTGCAGAGAGAAATTATCACAACTTTTGTATGTGAGGCAGCATTTAATGCTCAGTGATGTTTGGTGAGAGGGATGTGGGGGCCCAACAAGTGGATGCCAGTTGTGTAAGTGACATATATTCCTATATTAAATAGGATTCAGTTACCTACCTGGGACATTAACTGACTAAATACTTGGAGCATTTAGTTAGGGTATTTAATGCCATTTTTCATCCTGAGCCCCCTGAATGATTTTTTTATTCAATAAAAAGAGTTTTTCAGGAAGAGTGTGATCAGGGACCAAGAGAATATACATCATGTTGGAACATTTTTGATCAGTTCCCTGATTCTATGTCCAACATGCCCAATTCAGCTTTCAATCTTGTGAAAGTGGGTTCATCCAAAGGTTTAGTGAAGATATCAGCTAGCTGATACTCAGTGGGGATGAAATGTAGTTCAATTTCTCCATTAGAGATATGGTCCCTGATGAAATGGTATCTGATGTCAATGTGTTTGGTTCTTTGATGAAGTACTGGATTGTTTGAGATGGCTATGGCACTTGTATTATCACAAAAGATAGGTACCATCTTATACTGAATGCCATAGTCACTCAGTTGGCTCTTCATCCAAAGTACATTTGCACAACATCCTGCAGCAGCCATATATTCAGCTTCAGCTGAGGACATGGCCACTGACTGTTGTTTCTTTGTACTCCAACACACAAGTTTACCACCAAGAAATTGGCAGGATCCTGAAGTACTTTTCCTATCCATGTTACATCCTGCATAGTCAGAGTCAGTGTACCCTTTGAGATCAAATCCTGAACATTTTGGGTAATACAAACCAAGGTTTGGAGTACCCTTTAGGTACCTGATGATTCTCTTGACAGCAGTGAGATGTGATTCTTTTGGGTCAGCCTGGTATCTTGCACACAGGCAGACTGAGAATTGGATATCAGGCCTTGAGGCAAGTAAGTACATCAGGGAGCCAATCATTCCCCTATATTGGGTTTGATTCACTGATTTTCCAGTGAGATCAGGGCCAAGGTTGTTTGGAGGAACCATAGGAGTTTTTACTGAAGAGCAGTCAGTGAGCTCATACTTCTTCAGTAGGTTCCTGAGGTATTTCTCTTGGCAAATGGATATTCCTTTTTCAGTTTGTTTGATTTGTAGTCCAAGAAAGTATGTGAGTTCACCCATCATGCTCATTTCAAACTTTGTGGTCATGAGTTTTTCAAATTGTTTGCAAAGTTTGTAACTTGTTGAGCCAAAGATGATGTCATCAACATATACTTGGACAAGAATGACATCATCCTTTGTTCTGTAGATGAACAGTGTGTTGTCAATTCTTCCTCTGACAAACTTGTTTTGGATCAGGAAGGCTGAAAGAGTTTCATACCATGCCCTGGGTGCTTGTTTCAGTCCATAAAGGGCTTTGTTAAGCTTGTAGACATGGTTGGGGTATTCACTACTTTCGAAACCAGGAGGCTGTTGCACATAAACATCTTCTTTGATGTTACCATTCAGGAATGCACTTTTAACATCCATTTGATAAACTTTAAAGTTCATGTAAGTTGCATAGGCAAGAAAGATCCTGATGGCTTCCATTCTTGCGACAGGTGCAAAGGTTTCCTCATAGTCTATACCTTCCTGTTGATTATATCCTTTGGCAACCAGTCTTGCTTTGTTTTTTATGACTGTGCCATTCTCATCAGTCTTGTTTTTAAAGACCCATTTCATACCAATGATTAAAACACCCTGGGGGCATTCAACAAGGGTCATGACATCATTTCTGTCAAATTGTTCCAATTCATCTCTCATGGCCTGAACCCAACTTTCATAAGTCAGGGCTTCTTTGACATTTTTAGGCTCAATTTCTGAGAGATAGTCAGCATAAAGACATATATTGGCAGTGGCAGCCTTGAGTATGGCGGCCTTGCTTCTTGTGAGCATGCCTTCAGTGGGTTCACCAATGATGTTCACAAGCTCAATGATTTTGGATCTAGTCCAGCTATCCTGAGGTTTGGGATAGGAATTTAAGCTTGTAGGAGCCTGATTAGGTTCAGACTCAGGAACATGAGGTAACTCATCAATATGTACTTCAGTGACAACTGTAGGGACAATTTGTTCTGTGGGTTCCTGAACATTTTGTTCAGTGGTGTCAGTCTCATTTGAGGCAGGCTGAGTTTCTATGAACTCACTGATAGGTGGTTGGGGTAGGTTGTGAGGAATGATGTAATAGGAGACATCAGCATCAGCTTGGTATTGAGTTGAGGGATTGTTCTCAGGATGATACTCATCAGGAGGATATCTTGATGAGTCATCAATACCAATTTCTTCTACTGAGGAATTTGAGAACCTGATGGATTCAGTGCTTTCATCAACAGTAATGTGATAAGTTTCCTCAGTTTGCTGTCTCCTTGTGTTGAACACCCTGAAGGCTTTAGAGACCAAGGAATATCCTAGGAAGTATCCATCATCAGCTTTGGCATCAAATTTACCTAAGTGATCCTTGTGATTATGAATAAACACAGGACACCCAAATACATGAAAGTAGCTGATGTCAGGAATCCTTCCTTTGAATATCTCATAAGGTGTCTTATTGTGCCTTTTCACAATGATTGACCTATTTTGAGTGTAGCAGGCTGTTTTAACTGCCTCAGTCCAAAAGTGTTTTGAGAGGACTGAGCCATTCAGCATAGTTCTTGCTGCCTCAATGAGTGTTCTATTTCTCCTTTCAGCTACTCCATTTTGTTCAGGAGTATAGGGAGAAGTGAAATTTTGAGAGATTCCTTTCTCATCACAAAAACACTCAAGGTCTTGGTTTTTGAATTCAGTGCCATTGTCAGTCCTGATCTGTTTAACTTTGACATCATTTTGATTTTCAATGTTCCTGACAAATGACATGATGGTTTCAGCTGCCTGACTCTTTTTGGTCAGGAAGTAAACCCAAGTATATCTTGAGTATTCATCCACAATGACCAGAGTATACTTCTCATGGTGTATGGACATTGGACTGACAGGTCCAAAAAGGTCCATATGAAGAAGATGCAGGCAGCTTTTGATAGAAAAGGTTTGTTTGGTTTTGAATGATGCCCTGTGGTGTTTTCCTTTTTCACAAGCAGAGCAAGGCTTATCCTTGGTATATACCAGGGATGGAAGGCCCAGAACTTTGTTCTGTTTGGCCAGGTTGTTGATGTTTTTGAAGTTGAGATGAGAGAGTCTCCTATGCCATAGCCAGTTGATTGTCTCACTTGCCTTTGAGAATAGGCAAGTCCCATTTTGAGTCAGGGATGACATGTCAAGGACATATACATCATCCCTTCTAGGGGCAATCAACACAACTTCCTTATTGGCATTAAAGATGGTCCCTCTCTTATCATCAAACTGAACTATGTATTTTGCATCACATAGTTGGGAAACACTTATCAGGTTGTACTTCAGACCATTCACATAAGCTATTCTTGTAAAAACTATACCATTGCAGTTTACTGAACCATAACCCTCAGTGGGAGCTGATGAGTTATCACCAAATACTACCTTGGGTCCTGGTTCTTCCACATATTTGTGCAGAAAATTTTTCACACCAGTCATACTTCTGGAGCATCCACTGTCTAGATGCCAGGTAGGATCCTTGATGTGTTTCTGCACAAACAGTAAACTGGGTTAGTTTTGCTTGTTGACCCACCTTCTAGTGGGTTTAGTCCTCAGGGACTTTTTGAACTCAATTAGTGAATCATGGTCTGAAGTTATGTGACCTGAGCTTCCACATGTTTTACATTTTGTGGATGTTGATGCATCAGGTGACTGAGAAGTGTTGGTTTGGTTTTTCCTTCTGGACTGAATCACTTTGTCATGCCCCCTGGTTTCATGGGAGGGATCTCCACAGATGTCACAGCATATTTTCATCAAACAATCATCAGGAAGATGATCATTGAAACCACAATGAGGACATGGTGAGAAAGGCTTAGCCTTCAGTCTTTGTTTGGAAGGTGTGGCGTACTGATAGCCTTGGGCTTTGTACTGACCCCTTGCCTTTAAAGAGGCAGTGTGGGGGATGTGATCACAAGTTCTGTGGTCCTCTTGTTTGCATATCATACAAAATAGGACTCTGTAGCATTTATCAGTGCTGTGATTTGGATAATTGCACAGTTCACATCTCCCTGAGGGTCTGGGTGTGGTTTTTGGTTTGGAGGATCCTGAGGATACTGAGGGCTTGGTAGATTTAGAGTCAGAGTTTTTCTCAGTAGACTCAATTTTCTCACTCAGCATCCTGACAAGTTCAGCAAGCTGATCAACCTTTGAATCAGTGCTTACAAGCTTCACTTCAGTAGTTACTGAAGGTTTTTGGTGTTCAGTGGGTGCAGGAGTAGGTCTTTTCAGAATAGTCCTTCCTAACCCTGACTTCTCTTTTGGAGAATGTGGTTGAAAGACTAATGGTGCAAGGTTAGAATTGGGTTCTGCTCCCTGAAGTTGTTTCAGTGGAGGGAGTGGTGAATCAGACTTAGACTCTGTGATGGACTCAGTAGGACTAAGTCCATCAGTGACTCCTAGCAGCTCCTTGATAGCCTGACTTTCAGGCTCCAGAATTCTTCCAGTGTTAAAATTTGGCAATTTACTATCAGGATTGTTTCTTTCAATCCAATCACTGGGTTTGGGAGCTAGTTCCTTGCTAGAGAGTATGTTGGTTAATAGAAAAGTTGTGGAATGACTACTTTCCCCTGAAACCTCAGTGTGTTGATCATCACCCAGACCAGCCTTGTTGGGGCTGGGTGAGAGACTCAGTGTTTCATAAAGTTTGGGGTTTTTCTGAGTCCACTTCCAAATAATTTCCTTTTCTTTCTTAAGTTCTTCCTGAAGAGCTTGATTTTGTTTTACCAGTTCAGAGTTTTGAATTTGAAGTGTGACACTTTCAAGTTTGGCTTGTTTTAAGACAAGTAATTCATCTCTACACTGATTTAATTCAAAACTGAGTTTGTTAAATTTTGAAAACAGATTAAGTCTTTGCTCTTCAACATACTTAAGATCAACATTAATATAGTCTAAGTAAGATTTCCAATCATCATTATCATCCATAGAAAGTAAAAGATTTACCTTCCTCATTGTGATGTTGACCCATTCACCATCTCTTGCATGACTCTTCCCCACAGCAAGTTTGTTGTCTTCTGATAGAGCCATCAGGGCACTGACGTGAACTTCATCGTCATCAGAGGACACTTCAACCTCATCCCAGTCGTATGTTTCAGCAACAAGCCCTTTGTTCTTGGCTTGAGTAGGCTTAGGAGCCTGAGGAGGCTGAGAGACTGTTGAGGATGACTCAAGAAGGGCAAGTTTGGCTTTTGCCTTTCTATACTTTGCTTCAGAGTCAATTTGAGGGACTTTTTCAAATCTTTGACTAGACTGAAGCATTTTTGGTTGAAATTTGCTGGGGCCTGAAAATGAGTTATTTCCTGAAAACTTGAAGGATGGTTCTGAGGTTGTTTTTGAAAAACAATCTTTAGCAAAATGCCCCATTTTGCCACATTTAAAGCATTCAGTATTGTCATTTGCTTTTGAAGGAAATTTGTTTTTCTTAAAAAATCTTTTTGAATTAGCAAGGAGTGCTCTTTCATGAAATTCAATCTGAAGATCATTAAGATACTCCTCACTGGTTCTTTGGTCAACCTCATCATCAGAACCATCCTGAAAATCCTGCACAACACCTTTAGAATAGAAAGCAGTTGATATGGGTGTGATTGTCAAGGCCTTTTTGGTCTCCTGAGCTTTACCAGGGTATCTCCTGGTGATAAGATTGTCTTCATAGACAAACTTCCCATAGATGGCAGGGAGCTCAAGATTCTGAATGTGGTTTGCATTTCTCAATCCCTGAGAGAAGTTTAACCACTTCTCAGGGAGACTGTTGACAAAACCAACATTGATTTCATGTTTTGACAGTATAACACCATCATTGGTCAGCTCATTCAGGAGGGTCTTATACCGAGTATAAGTCTCAGAGAGACTTTCAGAATCCTTGGCCCTGAAGGTATTGAATTCAAGCTTCAGGTCCATGATTCTATTCTCTTTGGTATCAGAAGGCCCTTCATAGCTATGAACCAGGTCAGTCCATGTCTGCTGAGCAGTGGGACAGTTGATCACTGATTCCATTATATCATCAGGAAGGCATGATATAATGATGCTTTTCAGGCGCTGGTCTTGATTGACCACCCTCCTTTCATCTGGGGTCCACTGAGCTTCAGGTTTGATTAAACCTTGGGCAGTTGTTGGGACATATGGACCCTCATTAATCAGTTTGATATAATAAGGTTCCATCCCAGTTAAGTAGCAAAGCATTCGCTTTTTCCACTTGTTAAATTTTCCAGCTTCAAGTCGAGGGGCAGTTGCTGAATAACTTCCACCCTTTTTATCAACAAGCTGGGGAACATCTATGTCAGTCATAGTGGGATTTTGATTTTAAAAACTTGAGCACTCTTTAGGTTTTGAAAACGTGTAAAAATTTTATAAATCAGAGGCTCTGATACCACTTGTTGGTCCCTTTTACTTGGTTAACCGTAACTAAGAAGTTAAAGTAACCAAGTCATATGACTTGAACACAAATGTAGATAATGATTAACAATAAAGAAACATAAACAAAAGAGATAATATTTTCCAACGTTTAATTCTTTATTAGAAGTTAATCAAAAGAATCGTACCCAAGTGTTTGCGGAATAACACTTGGGGTTGAATTGACAAGTATGGTATGGACTCCTCTCTAAACTCAACTAAGTGAGTGACAACTTAAATTACCCACTGAGCTATCTCAGGGGCTTGTGTTGTTCTTTGGAGGAGTAAAAGTGGTTTGTGAATGCTTTGCATTAATTGCACAAACTTGTCAACTTTTACTCCTCACATTTGCTTCCTATTTATACACAAGTATAGAACAACTAAATATACATTGGATCTAAAGCTTCCTTAACAATATCTTGAAAGATATTATTCTTCTGGCAAGGAACCTTCATTGAGTTTGATCCAAAAGGCACTTTCTGATGACAGACTGGTTTTAACCATTTGGGGAAAGTCTGACATTAAAGTGATAAAGCACTTTAATAAAGCAGCTCAGACTTTCCCGCCCAGTCCCGCCAAAACTTCAGTCTTCATGTCATCAGTCTTCAGTACGTTTAAGTTGTTGAGGAGTCATTGGAGTTCAGTGAGTTATTGTCATCCTCACTGAACCCATCACCTTCTTCTTGGCTTAGATCACACTTCACTGAGTTCCGCCTCACTGAATGGAGAACCTTTCTTCATAGGCTCGGTCTTAGCTCCCTGAAGGTGACTCACTGAGTTACTGTTCACTCAGTGACTTGTTTACACTTAGGGGATTTTACGTTCAAATCCTTGTTAGAAGATTTGGGGAATTCAGTGACCCAACACTATCTAACAGATATCCTCTCCATTTCTCCAAAGCATACACAATTGCCAAAAGTTCTTTTTCATAAGTAGACATAAGCTGATGTTTGACAGGTAAGGTTTTACTGAGGAAAGCTATAGGATGGCCTTCTTGTAACAACACAACTCCCAATCCTACTCCTGAAGCATCTGTTTCAAGTGTAAATTCCTTTGTAAAATCTGGCAACTTCAATACTGGTGCATTCATCATAGATTGTTTCAACTTTTCAAAAGCTGCTTGTGACTCCTCATTCCAAGTAAAAGCATTTTTCTTAAGTAATTGAGTAAGAGGTCTGCTCACATTTGCATAACCTTGAATGAACCTCCTATAATATCCAGTTAACCCCAAAAACCCTCTAAGTTGCTTGACATTGGTAGGTACAGGCCAGTTTGCCATTGCTTTGATCTTCTCTAGGTCAATAGCAACTCCTACTGATGAAATAATATGACCCAAGTACTCCACTTTATCAGTACCAAACACACATTTACTTTTCTTAGCATACAAATTGTTTTGCCTTATTGTTTCTAAAACTGCTTGCAAATGCATCACATGGTCTTCCACATTTTGACTGTAAATGAGTATATCATCAAAGAAAACCAAAACAAATTTCCTCAAGTATTGACTGAATACCTCATTCATCAAAGACTGAAATGTGGATGGAGCATTTGTGAGGCCAAATGGCATCACCAAGAACTCATAATGGCCTTCATGAGTTGTAAAAGTTGTTTTGGCCACATCTTCTTCATGCATTCTGATTTGGTGATAACCAGATCTTAGATCAAGCTTTGGGAACAATTGTGACTCATGTAACTCATCAATAAGCTCTTCTATTATAGAATAGGAAACTTATCCTTAATAGTTTGCTTCTTGAGTTGTCTATAATCAACACATATCCTCCATGAGTTGTCTTTTTTCTTCACCATGACAATAGGAAAGGAAAATCGACTGTGACTCTTTTTGATGACCCCTGCTTCTAGCAACTCTGAAACCATGCCTTCAATTGCATCTTTTTGTGAAGGAGGATGTCTATAAGGCCTGATGTTAACTGGTTGTGTGCCTATAATGTTGGGTCACTGAATTCCCCAAGCTTCCTTAAACTTGGATTTGAACATAAAATAACCTAAGTGTCTATTATCCGTATATACAAACAAGTCACTGAGTGAACAGTACCTTAGTGAGTCATCTTCAGGATGCTTGGAGCGAGTCTATGTTGAAAGGTTCACCATTCAGTGAGGCGGAACTCAGTGAGTGGAATCTAAGCCAAGAAGAAGATGATGGGTTCAGTGAGGATGACAATAACTCACTGAACCCCCAGGACTCCTTAACAACTATTACATACTGAAGACTGAATACTGAAGACCTGAAGACTGAAGTATGGGCGGGACAAGGCGGGAAAAGTTTGAACGTATCAACAGGTGACCTCATCTACCTGAAGTCAAACTTTCCCTGAAAGGCATCATGTCAGGATGGTGTCATTAATGTGCACTGGAAAGGCACATTGTCTTTTACTCAAAATAGTCTATTGTAACAGAGACAAAATACGTAAGTATTTTGTCTCTACTAGCTAGGTCATCTTTTGTCTTTATCAGTAAAGTTGTAAATTACTTGTGTATAAATAGGTAGCACAAGTTTGTGCATTTAATGTGAAGCATTTACAAACCACTTTTACTCCTCCAAAGAACAACACATTCCCTGAGATAGCTCAGTGTGACCTTATAGTTGTCACTCAACGTAGTTTGAGTTTAGAGAGGAGTCCACACCATACTTGTCGTTTCAATCCCAAGTGTTATTCCGCAAACCTTTGGGTATAATTCTTTTGATTAACTTCTAATAAGAATTAAACGTTGAAAAATCGTGTCTCTTTTCTTTACGTTTTATCTTTGTTGTTAATCTTATTTATCTGAGTTAAAAGTCATGGAACTTGGTTAGGTTAACTCTTTAGTTAACTATTAACTTAGTAAACGGGACCAACAAGTGGTATCAGAGCCTCTGGTTTATAAAACTTTTCTTAACTTGTTTTCAAAACAAAGAGTGCTCAAAGTTTTTAAAATCAAGATCCCACCATGGCTGACTCAGATGTTCCCCAACTTGTCGATAAAAAGGGTGGAAGTTATTCAGCTACTACCCCTCGACTTGAGGTTGGAAAATTCAATAAGTGGAAAAAGTGAATGCTTTGCTACTTAACTGGGATGGAACCATATTACATTAAGTTAATTAATGATGGTCCATATATCCCAACAACTGCTCAGGGTTTAGTCAAACCTGAAGCTCAGTGGACCCAAGATGAAAGGAGGGTGGTCAATCAAGACCAGCGCCTAAAAAGCATCATTATATCCTCTCTTCCTGACGATATAATGGAATCACTGATCAACTGTCCTACTGCCAAGCAGACCTGGACTGACCTGGTTCATAGCTATGAAGGCCCTTCTGATACCAAGGAGAATAGAATCATGGACCTGAAACTGAATACAATACTTTCAGGGCCAAAGATTCTGAAAGTCTTTCTGAGACCTGTACTCGGTATAAGACCCTCCTGAATGAACTGACCAATGATGGTGTCACCCTGTCCAAACATGAGATAAATGTTGGCTTTGTCAACAGTCTCCCTGAGAAGTGGTTAAACTTCTTTCAGGGTCTTAGAAATGCCAATCATATCCAGAATCTTGAGCTCCCTGAAATTTATGGGAAGTTTGTCTATGAAGACAACCTGATCACCAGGAGATACCATGGTAAAGCTGAAGAGGTTAAAAAGACCCTGACCACCTCACCCATATCAACTGCTTTCTATTCTAACAGTGTTGTGCAGGACTTCCAAGATGGTTCAGATGATGAGGTTGATACAAGAACCAGTGAGGAGTACATGAATGCTCTTCAAATTGAATTTCATGAAAGGGCACTCCTTGCAAACTCAAGAAGGTTCATTAAAAGAAACAAAAATTTTCTAACTAAAAAGCAAGTGACAATTCTGAATGTTTTAAATGTGGCAAAAAGGGTCATTTTGCAAAAGATTGTTTCTCAAAAACAACCTCAGAACCATCTTACAAATTCTCTGGAAACTATTTCTCTTCAGGAACTAGCAAGTTTCAGCCTAAGTTGCTTCAATCAAATCAGTTTGTTCAAAACAAAACTGAAAATATTCCTCAAAAAGATTTTGAAGCTAAATATAAAAAGGCCAAGGCCAAACATGCACTTCTTGAGTCTGCTTCCTCAGTCACTCAACGTCCTCAGGCTCCTAAACAAGCTCAGGCTAGAAACAAAGGGCTAGTTGCTGAAACTTATGACTGGGATGAGGTTGAAGTGTCTTAGATGATGATGAAGTTCATATCAGTGCCCTGATGGCTCTCTCTGAAGATAAAAAGCTTGCAGTGGGAAAGAGTCACTCAAGGAATGGTGAATGGGTCAACATCACAATGAGAAAGGTAAACATTTTACTTTCTATGGATGATGATGCTGACTGGAAGTCATACTTAGATTATATCAGTGTTGATCTTAAGTTTATTGAAGAGCAAAGGTTAAACTTGTTTTCAAAATTTAACAAACTAAGTTTTGAGTTAAACAAATGTAGGGATGAACTCCTTACTTTTAAATAGGCCAAACTTGAAAGTGTTACATTACAAATTCAGAATTCTGAACTTGTAAAACAAAACCAAGCTCTTCAGGAAGAACTTAAGAAAGAAAATGCAGTTATTTGGAAATGGACTCAAAAGAATCCCAAACTCTATGAAACATTGAGTCTCACACCCAGCACCAAAAAGGCTTGCTTGGGTGAATACCAACTCACTGAAGAGTCTGGGGAGAGTAGCCATTCAAAAGCCTTTTTGTCAGCAAACATGCTCTCTAGCAAAGAACTAGCTCCTAAGCCCAGTGACTGGATTGAAAGAGTCAATCCTGATAGTAAATTGCCAAATTTCAACACTGGAAGAATACTAGAGCCTGAAAGTCAGGCTATTAAGGAGTTGCTAGGAGTCACTGATGAACCCAGTCCTACTGAGTCTATCGCTGAGTCTAAGTCTGATGCACAAGCACCACTCCCTCCACTGAAACAACTTCAGGGAGCAACACCTAACTCAGACTGTTGATATAAATAAATAACTAAAAACGTTATTCATTTCTTTCGATATCTCTATGTTTTGATAATCACAAAACGAAAACTCATCAAACTAAAGATTATGACATAAACAAGTATTTAGTAGTAAATATTCATCTTTACCACTAAATCACTTAAGGTATGGATAAACAAAGTGTCTAATGTATTACAAGATCAAAGGAACACTTTTGTTAATCACTAGATATTTATAAAATGTCACAAAACATTTTATATCTTTTGTAAAACATTTTTGGAATTAAAAGAATATGTTTTATTCATTACAAATTTGTGAATTCAAATTTTCAACCAAAAATGGCAAATCTAATCCAGAAAAATTCCCCTTACAAAAGGACAAGAAAATCCAACGTTCAGGAGGGCGGCCCCCTTAATTATACTAGGCGGCCCTGATGCGTGGGAATCGCACCTTGCTTTACCTCTCGAGGGATCTCGAGAAGCTTACAACCCCCACCAGGCAGTGTACCTGATTGTTGTAGTATAGTATAGTGACAAGTACCGGGGGATTGATCGTTCAGCTTAGGAATAGTGTCGCTAGGATTAGAAAACCTAATTAATAGTTCTAAAGGTGAAGGATGATTATTTTTGTATTTTTATATTTTTATGAAAGCAAGTAAAATCTCGGGTTTTGGAAGAATGGGCGGAATTAGTTGCTATTCAACTAACCCAAAGCTATTATATAATTAAAATAAAATACTAAAAATGAAATTAAACTAAATTAAACTAAGGTTGTGAGCAGTGGTTGGAGAAATTGTGTTTACTTAGACTTCACTACTCCCTAGATATCTTTTACACGTTAATTACTTGTTATACTTGTATGGATGACGGATTGTATTCCTTAATACCATTCGTGGGGTGGCATACATAACTCCCCAACTCTATGAGCTCTTATCTCCTCCTACACCATGACCCAGCACAACTATAGGGATTGTAAACAGTGGCTCATGCATTAAATACAACCAATAAAGACCTAGTACGCCTCGGTTCATGTTTCTTAAGACGTTCAAGCATGTTACCATTTGGAGATCTGCCAGTTTTCTTAAGCCTAACATATAAATCATTTATCCAAAACAAGAATAAACAAGTAATCAACACATAATCAACATCTAGGTTTCATTAGATCTAAGCAAACACAAAAGAGATCTAGCCTAGCATAGTGGAATTGAGACAAGAACAAGATATAAACAACCAACACATAGACATATTGATTGAATTGAAAGAACACTTATCTCAATTACAATGCAAGGTCTCAAGGGTTTGGAACCCTTGAAAAACCTGTAAAAGATGCACCAAAAATGTCTTTAGGGTTTCACCAAAACTTCTCTCTTTTAATGAAAAAACTAGAAAACTATATATAGGAAAAGTAGGCTGACGGCGTCAAGAGTTACATGTGACACCGTCACCTCGCCGCCAAATACTTCCTCGGACGGCCTTGATCTACTTATGACGGCCTATGTGATGCCGTCACCTACCACGGTATTTTATTCTTGCCACTTTGACGCCGTCATGAAGGCGTTTAACGTCGTCACCACCTTCGGTAATTTATTCCTCATGTCTGACGCCGTCAAGACTTTACTCTTGACGCCGTCACCTTGTATCTTCAGCATGGAAATTTGGTACTTAGCCGTTTTCTTCACTTTTATGCTCCAAAAACGTCCGAAATGACTTCTTTTCCAGAATTCACTCTCCAAACACCTAAAATCACAAAAGGAACGATTTAGGGCAATATTTGATCAAATAAATTCGGATCCGGGCTTAAATGACCCCCTAAAAATGGATCATTTTTCGCCTCATCATATACCCTTACACTTGAGATTTGCTTGTCCTCAAGCAAATGAGCTTTTATTCTACTCAAAAGACAAGTTAGGGGTCATTTAACACTAATATAAAAGTAATTACAACAAATAATCGTTCCACTAAAGACCAATAGACAAGCACGGAGGTCATACACAAGCACCTCACAAATAATGTTTAGATACTCACATCTCTCGGGTGTAATAAAGTAATATAACATTATGGAAATGGAAGATATCTCTCACTACCTGTCATAACAAAATAGATTACCATAGGCTTGGGAAAGGATCAAACCTCCACCACATGGCGTAAGCACCTAGGATAAACTATCAAAGAGGTCTTTTAAAGGGTTGTAACGTTAGGTATAGGGATATGAATTACACGGTTTTGTTGGATAAAGGAAGTTTTACTGGTGGCGAGTTAACAATCTTGGTTAATTACATGTACAAAATGGCGTTGCTAAGCCAAGACTAGACTCGACTTAAGCTAATAAATGAAAAATAACAAAAACATAAAATGAACATAGAATGAAAACGGGATGGTAGTCCGTATGTTTTTTCTCTTTTTCTTTTCTATTTTTTTTTTCTTAATTAATTTTTTCGATTTTTTTTTTTTTTTTTTTTTTTTTTTTTTTTTTTTTTTTTTTTTTTTGCATACACTCTTACCCTACCATCCAAAATAATACATCATAGGGGTTTGAGCAATCCCCTTACACTTGAATCTTTACATACTTTACATTAAACTATTCTAATGACTCGAATTAAGAAAATCAAAACACTTGGAGCACTTTTAAGATTAACGTACATATGGGGGTAATATATGATGTTCTTCCTCATTACTCCATAAAATAAGTACTTACCCATGAGTCCCAATCGTCCCAAAACAATATGTACAATGATATGACTCGACTTAGCAACCATGTAATCAATTAGAAAGTTAACTTAGGGTTTAACAAATAACAATAATGCACTAAAAATGAGCGCATACACGGAAGGCTAAGGCGATTTGGTTGTACATTTAAGTGGGGTGTAACAAATTCTTCCTTTAAGTAAGATGCTTAAAGTTAGAAACGAAAAGATAGGCTCGGAGGGGTGTACTAGGGGTATCGTGTACTAAAAATGAGTACAACGCTAAGGGTGTGGGAAAAATTAGTTGACTTAACTAGCCAAGTAATATGACTCAAACGGTCAAGTAATTATAATACGGGTTTAACACAAGGGTGATCCTAATGCCTCTTATCATGTAGTGAATCCTACCACACGAATATAGTCTCACTAGCGGTCTCGGGATGCATCACTAACGCAAGTTCTAGAATCTAAATGCTACCGGTACACTCATAAGCACCAATAATAAATGCTTTTCCTATCAAATCTAAAGGCGAACCTCGCATTTTTGGGTGGAAAATTTTTCTGAATATACGGTTATGTGCTAGTCATACAACCTCCTATCCATGAGACGCTTGCTATGGCTAAAGTTTCACTCCTAAATGTTGTAAAAAAATTTAAATTTGGCGCTAAAATTACACTAACAAGTATTTCTCATAGTTTTATTACTCATCTACTATCAAACAAAACAAACTCAAGCGAAAGTGCATATGTAAGGTATCATCTTTTTACCCTCCCCTTACACTTAAGATGAACATTGTCCCCAATGTTCAAGTAAAGAATGTAAAAGTTAAGAAGTAAAGAGAATGAAATCAAATACTCCCCTGATTCGCTCGGTATGGATTATAGGTTGGCCAGGTTAAATCTTCCTCCAAGAAAACGAACAATCAAAGCTTCCCTTCCAGAATATAAATCATCTTCTTGTCACAAATAACCTGTAAATCCTGACAACAATAGACAAGGCAACCTCGCGTAAAATCGGCGGCATCCTATATAAGTTACTAAATCCTAGAAAACAAAGTAAGATATAATGCTTGTGGAATGAAGTTTGCAGATTTCCTGGAGATTATAAAACTTAATAATTCACAAAAACCATAAGACACCGTTAGAAAAACAAAACCGGTAAAATTTCCAGATTTTAACTCCTGACGCCGTCAAGAGCAATACTCTGACGCCGTCATAATGGACCTGCAGAAATTCTTATGTTAAGTTTCCGGAAAATTTCTGGAAAAACTTTGTCCTACTTCCTGGAAAATCCTGCAAAACTTCATTATGACTCAATACAAGCATTTGACTCTAACAAATACGAATATACATGTTCATTAAATATTGTGGAGAATCATGATCGGTTTGTTTCTTAAAAACATATTTGGGGTTTCCCCTTACACTTATCTTTTGCAAAAATACCTTTAGGTTGAAGTTAAGACTAGGCCAAACAACATAATAAAGTATTTCTACATTTCAATTGAGAAACATGATCAACCAACAATAAAAGTAAAACATGCATACGGAAGCAAATAACAATCAAACAAATAAAATCACACAAAACATGGGTTGCCTCCCAAGAAGCGCTTTTCTTTATTTACGAGTCTTGTAGCTAGACTCAAAGTCATGGGTTACTACGTAACTTCATCATTGGTTCCACTCTCTAGGCCGTCTTCTAAACCAGTTTTGTATTCCGGACCTAGTTGCAAGCATTCTTTGTAGAAACCAAGCATCCTATTTCTAACATACTCTACTCCTCTACGTCTATCCTCCTCATTCCTATAATAAGCCGCTTGCTTATGTTCCTTTTCGAAATTAGAGAGAAGGCGGTATTGTTCGATCTTGTAGGGCATTTGATAAGCAACCTCCTCATTGTCTTTCTTGAACCTAACTATCCCTAAAGTCGGATCATAACTCATCCTAGTGGCTTCAACAAAAGGCTTCCCGAATATAATTTGGCTTAGGCAAGCATCTATCACGGGACGAGTGTCTTCCACTATCATAAAATCAATCTCATAGGTGAGATTCCCTACAATCACATGTACTCCCTTAACCCTTCCTGCGAAATTACTTATCCAATTTTTACCGGGCATCATCCTAAAATTGAGTTGCTTCTTCATCACCCAATTGTAATAGGTCCTAGTCATGATGTTCACGGGGGATCTAAGGTCGATGTAAGCTTTCCATATATGCATGTGCCCTATATTACATGGGATGTTAATGTTGGAGGGGTCTCCCATTTTGATCAGGGGGTCGCCAAAGATATATGTTTTCTCGGGACTATCGAATAAATCCTTATGGTATTCCCGTTCTTCCTCGGTTGGCAGCTTATCAAAGTATTTCTCTATAGGTTCTATCTCCTCCAATTCCTCATCCTTTTTAACCTCAACTTCCCTACTCTCATCCTCACTATTGGCTTCTATTCTAACTTCCTCCTTGTCACTCTCCTCCATCTCCCTATCTATCGGCTTAATGGTGACAACATTGACAAAGTGGACATGTCTGGATGATGAGGGGTCCTTAATTTGGATTCCGCTATTGGTGTCCCTAGTGTCCTTCCTAGGTGTGGTTAATGTTTGGTTGTTGAGGGCTTTCAACAAGTTGTCAATCTTGTTGGTCATCTCCGTTTGTTGTTGGTTGAATTCGGTTTCGAACCTAGCTATGCGGGCTTCTTGAGATGCCATGAATTTCGACATCAATCCTTCAAGATTGTTGGTACTACCATAGTTGTTAGAAGGATTGTTGTTGAAGGTACGGTTGGATGGTGGACCGTTTGATTGGTAACGATTAGGCGGATTGGAGGAATTGGGTTGATTTTGTTTCCACCTAAGGTTTGGGTGATTTTTCCATGAGGGGTTGTATGAATCACCGTATGTGTTTGGCTCGGGCTTGAAAGTGTACCACTTATCTCCCGCCTCGTCGGTACGCGTGGATGCGTAGTCCGCAAAAGCTGTTCCGGGGAGTTCCACACAATCACGAGTGTCATGGGGACCACTACATAATTCGCATGAAGAAGTGATTTTGTTCACTTGGCTTGAATGCTTCGGAGCTTCGTAAGATTTCATGAGAAACTTGACTTGGTCCTCAAGTTCCATGATCCTACGGTCGGGAGTGCTTGAATTATTCGAAGGCAAAGATATTGCCTTGACCGTTTTGTTTAAATCACGGGGATCATTCCAACTTTCATTGTCATAGAGAGCAAGATCTTCTATGAGTTCCCATGATTGTTCCGCACTAAGATCACGTAGCTTACCACCGGCCGATTGGTCAATGGTTCGCCTCGTGGAGATGTCGATATGGTCATAGAAGATTTGGACTTGGAGCCAAAGATCTATGCCATGATGAGGGACTTTTTGGAGTAAGTCCTTGAAACGAGTCCATGCTTCATAAAGAGATTCATTTTGACGTTGTTGGAACATCAAGGTGTCATTCCTAAGCTTAGTAGTTCTCCCCGGTGGGAAAAATTGAGCAAGGAAACGAGTGGTGAGATCATCCCATGTGGTGATGGATCCCGCGGGTAAACGCTCAAGCCATTGACTAGCTTGATCCCGTAGAGAGAATTGGAATAGGCGTAAACGGGTAGTCTCTCTAGTTTCAACACCTAGGTCTATGGAATCTACGATTTTGAGGAAGTCCTTAAGGTGTTGGTTTGGATCTTCGGAACGAAGTCCATGGAATGCACATCCGCTTTGCACCAACCGGATGGTGTCGGATCGCAAGGGGGTCACATTGTCTCCGGTGAGCTCAACGGTGTTTCGGTAGCCTTGGTGGCTAGGTCGGGAATACTCTCCTAAGGTTCGGGGCCTAGGGGGTTCTAATGGTGGGTTTTGTTGTGGTGGGATGATGGGTTCAAAGATGTTACCACCTTCCATGATGTCGGATGGTAAAGAATTACGAACAAAGGCACGAAGAAATAAGATAGACTAAAGAAGACCTAAAAAAATAAAAATAAAAATCTTACTAGAAAGGAATCTAGCAAGTAGACCTAATAAAAAGAAATCCTAACCTAGACAATAACTATTCCTCGGGCTGCGGCGCCAAAAACTTGATGCGTGGGAATCGCACCTTGCTTTACCTCTCGAGGGATCTCGAGAAGCTTACAACCCCCACCAGGCAGTGTACCTGATCGTTGTAGTATAGTATAGTGACAAGTACCGGGGGATTGATCGTTCAGCTTAGGAATAGTGTCGCTAGGATTAGAAAACCTAATTAATAGTTCTAAAGGTGAAGGATGATTATTTTCGTATTTTTATATTTTTATGAAAGCAAGTAAAATCTCGGGTTTTGGAAGAATGGGCGGAATTAGTTGCTATTCAACTAACCCAAAGCAGTGGTTGGAGAAATTGTGTTTACTTAGACTTCACTACTCCCTAGATATCTTTTACACGTTAATTACTTGTTATACTTGTATGGATGACGGATTGTATTTCTTAATACCATTCGTGGGGTGGCATACATAACTCCCGAACTCTATGAGCTCTTATCTCCTCCTACACCATGACCCAGCACAACTATAGGGATTGTAAACAGTGGCTCATGCATTAAATACAACCAATAAAGACCTAGTACGCCTCGGTTCATGTTTCTTAAGACGTTCAAGCATGTTACCATTTGGAGATCTGCCAGTTTTCTTAAGCCTAACATATAAATCATTTATCCAAAACAAGAATAAACAAGTAATCAACACATAATCAACATCTAGGTTTCATTAGATCTAAGCAAACACAAAAGAGATCTAGCCTAGCATAGTGGAATTGAGACAAGAACAAGATATAAACAACCAACACATAGACATATTGATTGAATTGAAAGAACACTTATCTCAATTACAATGCAAGGTCTCAAGGGTTTGGAACCCTTGAAAAACCTGTAAAAGATGCACCAAAATCGTCTTTAGGGTTTCACCAAAACTTCTCTATTTTAATGAAAAAACTAGAAAACTATATATAGGAAAAGTAGGCTGACGGCGTCAAGAGTTACATGTGACGCCGTCACCTCGCCGCCAAATACTTCCTCGGACGGCCTTGATCTACTTATGACGGCCTATGTGACGCCGTCACCTACCACGGTATTTTATTCTTGCCACTTTGACGCCGTCATGAAGGCGTTTGACGCCGTCACCACCTTCGGTAATTTATTCCTCATGTCTGACGCCGTCAAGACTTTACTCTTGACGCCGTCACCTTGTATCTTCAGCATGGAAATTTGGTACTTAGCCGTTTTCTTCACTTTTATGCTCCAAAAACGTCCAAAATGGCTTCTTTTCCAGAATTCACTCTCCAAACACCTAAAATCACAAAAGGAACGATTTAGGGCAATATTTGATCAAATAAATTCGGATTCGGGCTTAAATGACCCCCTAAAAACGGATAATTTTTCGCCTCATCAGGCCCCCTTAATCATTAAGGGGACCGCCCCCTAATTAAGGGGACCGTCACGCTCCAGAACAGTTTTTTCTGGCCCTATAAATATTGGATCATTCCACATATTTTTCTCACCTTTTTAAAACTAAAAACTTTCTGATCTAAACATCCCTCTCCATCCTCTAAAAATCCTTTGATCTTATATACTTTGATCTTTGTTTCAAAGTGATTCAAGCCTCAACACTCAAGTGCAAAGAGAAGAATACTTCTTTTAGAAGTATTACAACTTAGTATCATCTTGCTATCTAAGTTTTTTGTTTGTTTCATCTTGTTGATCTTTCATATCTTGGTGAATGAGGTGTATGTATTAGTTTGCTAGATTTAGTTGTAGAATCTAGAAGTGTTGTAATTGTGAAGTGGAGTTTGAAGTGAAGAAATAGTGTTGGATAGTAGTGAAGATAGGATAGAGTGGCAATAGTGACTAGTAGTGAAGAAATTGAAGCTTCCAAGTGGAGAAGACTTGAAGACATTAGTAGACTAAAGTTGTGAAGACTCTAGTGGCTTGAAGGTGCAAAGATATTATTGGTTTGAAGTTGTGAAGACATTGGTGCCTTGAAGTTGTGAAGTAGCAAGACATTGAAGTCGTGAAGTATTTTGTGAAGGCGTGAAGATACTCGTGGTGTGAAGACGTATTGAAGAAGTAAAAGGTGTGAAGAAGTTGTGGTGTGTTATTTGGTGTGAGATTGTTTCTAGCTACGATTAGAACTCGACATCTTGCTTTGTGTCGTTAATTGGTGTAAGCATTTGGTGTGTACGGTTTTCTCCGCCATAAGGGAGGTTATTGACTTAGTGAAGAAAACTCTCGAGTTCGGTGCTCGGGGAGTGGGGTAGGGCAAGGAAGGTGTCCTTGTAGCCGAACCACTATAAATCCTTTGTCTCTCGGTTTGATCTTTCCTACTCTCATTCTTTACTTATTTACTTACTTGCTTCTCATACATTATTATTATTGTGTGTTGTGCATATATTGGTTTCACATAAAGATCAAACTAGGTTCCATTCAAAACACTAATCATACATTAGTAAATTAAAAGTATATACAATCATTAAAACACATATACATATATAAATACAAACTTATAATCAAGTGAAATATATGAAATTGTAATTTCTATTCAACACTTTAAATAAGTAGTATCTATGTGACATATGTGAATTAATTTGTATCTATACTTTAGCTTCAAAGGTTTTTACAAATTATTATCAATTCTTTGAAAGTGAACTTTTATTAAACAAAAAGACGCAAAATATTCAACCCCCCCCCCTTCTAGTTTTCCACAATTGGTATCAGAGTCACGTCTAGCAAGATTTTTAAAATAGATTGTATTTTAAAACTTGTAACGATCTATGAAATTTGAAAAATATTTAGAAGGGAAATTTGCACAACAACCTTTATTTGAAAATGATCATTTTCTTGAATGAAAAAACAAATTTGAAAATTATGTAAAATCAATAGATCTTGATCTTTGGCATATCATTTCAATTGGTGATCTTAAACTAACCAAAATAGATTTTGAAAATAAATATAATAATCTTCAAACCAAAATTGATAAAAACACTAAAGCCAATTTACTTATTTTTAAAACTCTACCAAGAGTTAAATATGAAAGATTATTTCGTTGTAAAACGGCAAATGAAATTTGGAAATGTCTTTTAAAGTTTCACCATGAGAAATGTAGAATCAAAGATGATAAACTTGATATTGCACAAGAAATATTTAATCTAGAAAATTTAGTAAATAAATATTTAGTTGAAACAAACACATGTACTACTAGTTCAAATATAATCATTGAAGGTATCTATAACGAAGAATACATGAGCCAAATCCGAAGAAAGAGCGTGAATAAATCTTGGTGCAACAAGTGCAAAGATGACGATGATAACACGGCTTATGAGAATATTCAAACAAATGCGAACACAAGTATTGATGGCAAGAACTACATGCTTCTAGATCCAAGCTAAACTACGAACAAAACATGGAGCAACATGGACAATGGAATTAATCAGCGTATAGCATGTGAAGAATGTAGAACTACAAATAAGGCATTTTGTTCTTCGCTCTTGGAGTATTGGTATCATGGTGTGTCTGTTACTATTTGAAGATGAAGCCTCCTAATTACAATTTTTATTAGCCGTCACGACTTGTGATGACTGATGTAATCGGTTAAGCATCTCGGATCTAGCTCCCTTGATTTCTACTGCGTTGGAATGTTACTTGGCTACTTCGACATGTTTTGGACAAAATTCTATGATTTATTCCATTACCCTCATGCCCACTCTTAAAGAAAAGCTGGACCTGAGATAAGTTCTCTTTTCAAAAACTTGCAAATATTACATTATATTTTAGGATACTTCAATTAGTATGTGAATATGATTTAACTGATAAGTTGTCATGCTTTTAGATTATTAACACTAATATATGCATATATGCCTTCTTGTTGTTTAGTCTATTATCATTTTTCTTAATCCCATATGATCTATAGTAGAACTCTTCCACTTAAGCTATATGATCTTACTAGTTGCATTAATGGATGTATTATAATTGAGATTTGTTTGCAACTTGATATTATGATGTTCTTTGTATACATATATATATATATATATATATATATATATATATATGTGTATATATATATATATATATATATATATATATATATATATATATATATATATATATATATATATATATATATATATATATATATATATATATATACATACATGTTTATCTTGTATCCATGAACTATTTACCTTGCTCCTTCCTGTCCCATTGCATTTAGATCATAAGTATCTATCATTTCACTTTAATATCTTTAGGTGTCATTAAAGATGATTATGTGTGACAATGGGCTTAATTGATTCTCTTGAGCATGATAAGCTTCCATTTCAAATCCTTCACTTGCAACATCTTGATTATCATGATCAAAACATCATGTTTAAAACTTCTCTCTTTTTGAATTAAATATTATTTTAAAACAATTTACCTAACTAAAATTTCTTTCATAACCATTATTTTAATCAAAAACAAGATTGAAACTTTTTTTGTTACACGTTATGAAACAAAATTCAATCAATGTTATTGTAATGCACACTTGAATTTACTTCAAAACATTGTTGAATAAAACTAAAAACATTTTGCTTAAAACACGTTTAACTTTCTCACATGTGCCATACTCTTCTATTGGAAATGACATTCACAATTTAATTAAATCATTTCATGAGAATCATGGCTTGCCCATATGGATCTTGTTTGTAACAAGTCTTGAAGTCCATATAATCATGTCCACATATTTGTTACTTGTTAACAATCATCAATATGTTTGCTCTAGACTAAATGTTATCAACTTCATATAGTTACACAATTAACTTATTTGCCTTATTGCCTCCTTTGTTGCATATCTTAATTGATAAATTAATAGATAGCATGATTATTAGAAATTAATTGCCTATTTTAATTAATTCTATATCACTCTTTACATTCATGAATAGTAAGCCCTATATTGCCTCAAAGAGTTGAACTTACTTGAATCCAAATCTAAAAACACAACCTTTTTGAAAATTTTATGCCAAAAACCCATTTCTGGCATTCTGGGAATCACCAGATGGGCGGCCCCCTTAATTATATAAGGCGGCCCCCTTAATGATTAAGGGGACCGGCCATCTGATGGTCGGCGATACTGTTTTCTTTATCACTTTTTGACCCATTTCAGCCTATACTTCCCAAAATTCACAAACATATTTTGTCCCATGCTATCCCTCAAAATTTACCTTCCTAAACCACATTTCTCATACACTATAAATACCCTATTCCCATCATTAATGCCATCACACCCAAACATGTCATCTCCCAACAACCAAAAACCTAAGATTTCAAGAACCGCAAGGATCTCCGTCAAACCCGTTTGGAGGATGAAACTTGATTCTTGTCATAACTCAAGTGATGTTGTTCCAAGTAAACCAACTACTAAACCTCAAACCCACAATAATGACTCACCTCACAACCTATTACCCACTCATTCCCTCATTCATGCCTCTTCTTATGATGAGCATGCTCAATCCCAAAACAACAATCCCAATCTCTCAATCAATACTTCACATGTTGCTCATTCAACTAAAACACCACTCACTCTTGGAGAACCTCTTTCACCCATTTCATGTTTTCATGACTACCCAAGCTCAACCATGTCTCCACCACCAAGAGTACCACAACCACATCCTACAACCTCACATGCCATTCCTATGTTGCATGTTCAAACTTTCACCCAAGACAACCATCTTGTTCCACCATCATCACCTTCCTCTGAACACTTGAAGTTCGTTGAGGAGCTAAAAGATGCTAATGAGCTTAGTGCTCTTTTAGCATTACATCTTGCGCAACGCAATTTGGATCCAACCCAATCAAGCTCACCATCATCACCACACAACATCAACCAAGTTGAGAAGCATGTCAACGATTGCCCTTGTTGCATCTTCCTTCAACAACAAACCATTGCCTTGAATGAGCACTTCACTTGGATTGAGTATCTTTTTACAAGATCTCAACAAACATCATCACTTGAACAACATCAAAACCCTCAATCAACAAACCCTATCTCTAACCTACCACATACAAGTTCCACATCTCCAAACTCACCAACATCCATGCAACCAAAAGTTTATCTCCGCTAAACCACCAAGCATTTTATATGTGTATGTTTCTCATTTTCAAATAAAACCTTTCAACCATTTTGGGATTCAAAAAAGTTTGGTGACACTCCTTGTTAACACAATAGGATGCTATACTTAGTCTTAGTATTCTATATTTATGGCTTTTGTAACAATGATTATGGGTTGACATAATCATTTTCTATCAATGAATGACTTAATATGTGTTCCTTATTATCTTTTGCCATGCTTATTACTTGTTGGTATTATGATATATGTGTTTGCTTGTGCTATGCTTGTGCTTCTAATATTTTTCTTGCAAGAATCCCAATTCTCGAACCCTTGGTGCCCTCAAACGAGGGGGAGCTTTCTTTCTTTTGGCTTAAACCTTTTTGATTTTACAAAAAGGGGGAGAAGTGAATATAAACTCACTAAATACTTATCTAAAAAAATTTGTTTTTGGATTTAATGAGTTTAGGTTTTGTAATCATCAAAAATGGGGAGATTGTTGATATAAATAAATAACTAAAAACGTTATTCATTTCTTTCGATATCTCTATGTTTTGATAATCACAAAACGAAAACTCATCAAACCAAAGATTATGACATAAACAAGTATTTAGTAGTAAATATTCATCTTTACCACTAAATCACTTAAGGTATGGATAAACAAAGTGTCTAATGTATTACAATATCAAATGAACACTTTTGTTAATCACTAGATATTTATAAAATGTCACAAAACATTTTATATCTTTTGTAAAAAAAGAATATGTTTTATTCATTACAAATTTGTGAATTCAAATTTTCAACCAAAAATGGCAAATCTAAACCAGAAAAATTCCCCTTACAAAAGGACAAGAAAATCCAACGTTCAGGAGGGCGGCCCCCTTAATTATACTAGGCGGCCCCCTTAATCATTAAGGGGACCGCCCCCTAATTAAGGGGACCGTCACGCTCCAGAACAGTTTTTTCTGGCCCTATAAATATTGGATCATTCCACATATTTTTCTTACCTTTTTGCACTAAAAACTTTCTGATCTAAACATCCCTCTCCATCCTCTAAAAATCCTTTGATCTTATATACTTTGATCTTTGTTTCAAAGTGATTCAAGCCTCAACACTCAAGTGCAAAGAGAAGAATACTTCTTTTAGAAGTATTACAACTTAGTATCATCTTGCTATCTAAGTTGTTTGTTTGTTTCATCTTGTTGATCTTTCATATCTTGGTGAATAAGGTGTATGTATTAGTTTGCTAGATTTAGTTGTAGAATCTAGAAGTGTTGTAATTGTGAAGTGGAGTTTGAAGTGAAGAAATAGTGTTGGATAGTAGTGAAGATAGGATAGAGTGGCAATAGTGACTAGTAGTGAAGAAATTGAAGCTTCCAAGTGGAGAAGACTTGAAGACATTAGTAGACTAAAGTTGTGAAGACTCTAGTGGCTTGAAGGTGCAAAGATATTATTGGTTTGAAGTTGTGAAGACATTTGTGCCTTGAAGTTGTGAAGTAGCAAGACATTGAAGTCGTGAAGTATTTTGTGAAGGCGTGAAGATACTCGTGGTGTGAAGACGTATTGAAGAAGTAAAAGGTGTGAAGAAGTTGTGGTGTGTTATTTGGTGTGAGATTGGTTCTAGCTACGATTAGAACTCGACATCTTGCTTTGTGTCGTTAATTGATGTAAGCATTTGGTGTGTACGGTTTTCTCCGCCATAAGGGAGGTTATTGACTTAGTGAAGAAAACTCTCGAGTTCGGTGCTCGGGGAGTGGAGTAGGGCAAGGAAGGTGTCCTTGTAGCCGAACCACTATAAATCCTTTGTCTCTCGGTTTGATCTTTCCTACTCTCATTCTTTACTTATTTACTTACTTGCTTCTCATACATTATTATTATTGTGTGTTGTGCATATATTGGTTTCACATAAAGATCAAACTAGGTTCCATTCAAAACACTAATCATACATTAGTAAATTAAAAGTATATACAATCATTAAAACACATATACATATATAAATACAAACTTATAAGCAAGTGAAATATATGAAATTATAATTTCTATTCAACACTTTAAATAAGTAGTATCTATGTGACATATGTGAATTAATTTGTATCTATACTTTAGCTTCAAAGGTTTTTACAAATTATTATCAATTCTTTGAAAGTGAACTTTTATTAAACAAAAAGACGCAAAACTATTCAACCCCCCCCCCCTTCTAGTTTTCCACACAGACCTTGCACCACCTGTTTATCAACCTCATTCTCCAAAGGAGAAAACAAATCCAGGGATAACCATCCTGAAGAGACCCACTGTACCTTCTGAAAAACAAACACCGTCTGTACCCACTGAAGCAAAACCAGAAAGTCCTGATTCAAAATTTGATCAGTTGGCTGAACTTGTCAGAAAGCTGAGTGAAAAGATTGAGTCAACTGATAAACCCTCTGGCTCAAAATCTAAACAACCATCAGCTTCCTCAAGTACCTCCAAACCAAAAACATCCAGACCTTCAGTGAGATGTGAACTGTGCAATCAACCAAACCACCCCACTGATAAATGCTACAGAGTCCTCTTTTGCATGATTTGCAAGCAAGAAGACCATAGAACTTGTGATCACAACTCTCACACTGCTTCTCCAAAAGCACAAGGTCTATACAAAACTCAAGGCTATCAGTATGCCTCATCTTCCAAACAGAGACTGAAGGCTAAGCCTTTCTTGCCATGTCCTCGCTGTGGTTTCAACGATCATCTTCCTGATGATTGTATGATGAAAGACTGTTGTGACATCTGTGGAGATCCCTCCCATGAAACCAAGGGGCATGACAAAATTATTCAGTCTAGAAGGAACACCTCTCAGTCTACTGAGTCTTCATGCAAAACATGTGGAAGCTCAGTTCACTCTACTTCTGACCATGATTCACTGACTAAGTTTAAGAAGTCCCTGAGGACTAAGTCCACTAGAAAGTGGGCCAACAAGAAAAACTAACCCCTGGTTACCATTTGTGCAGAAACACATCAGGGATCCTGCTTGGCACCTCGACAGTGGATGCTCAAGAAGTATGACTGGTGTGAAGAGTTATCTGCACAAATATGTTGAAGAACCAGGACCCAAGGTAGTTTTTGGTGATAACTCATCAGCTCCCACTGAAGGTTATGGTTCAGTCAACTGCAACGGGATAGTTTTACAAGAATTGCTTATGTCAATGGTCTGAAGTACAATCTGATAAGTGTCTCTCAACTATGTGATGCAAAATACATAGTTCAGTTTGATGATAAGAGATGGACCATCTTCAATGCCAACAAGGAAGTTGTGTTGATTGCTCCCAGGAGGGATGATGTTTATGTTCTTGACATGTCATCCCTTACTCAAAATGGGACTTGCCTATTCTCTAAGGCAAGTGAAACAATAAAATGGCTTTAGCACAGGAGACTCTCTCATCTCAATTTCAAAAACATCAACAACCTGGCCAAACAGAACAAAGTTCTTGGCCTTCCGTCCCTGGTGTATACCAAAGACAAGCCTTGTTCTGCTTGTGAGAAAGGAAAACACCATAGGCATCTTTCAAAACCAAACAATCATTCTCCATCACAAGCTGCCTGCATCTTCTCCATATGGTCTTGTTTGGACCTATCAGTCCCATGTCCATTCATCATGAGAAGTATACTCTGGTCATTGTGGATGAATACTCAAGATACACTTGGGTTTACTTCCTGACCAAAAAGAGTTAGGCAGCTGACACGATCATGTCATTTGTCAGGAACATTGAAAATCAAAATGATATCAAAGTTAAACAAATTAGAACTGACAATGGCACTGAATTCAAAAACCATGACCTAGAGTGTTTATGTGATGAGAAAAGGATCTCTCAAATTTTCACTTATCCCTATACTCCTGAATAAAATGGAGTAGCTGAAAGGAGAAATAGAACACTCATTGAGGCAGCAAGGACAATGTTGAATGGCTCAGTCCTCTCAAAACACTTTTGGACTGAGGCAATCAAAACAGCTTGCTACACTCAAAACAGGTCCATTATTGTGAAAAGACACAATAAGACTCCCTATGATATATTCAAAGGAAGGATCCGTGACATCAGCTACTTTCATGTATTTGGGTGTCCTGTGTTTATTAATAATTACAAGGATCACATGGGTAAATTTGATGCCAAAGCTGATGATGGATACTTCTTGGGATATTCTCTGTCTTCAAAAGTCTACAGGGTGTTTAACACAAGGAGACAACAAACTGAGGAAACTTATCATATAACTGTTGATGAGAGCAATGAATCCATCAGGTTCTCCAGTTCCTCAGTTGAAGAAACTGGTATTGATGATTCATCTAGGTATCCTCATGATGAGTATCTCCCTGAGAATCATACTTCGACCCAATACCAAGCTGATGCTGATGTCTCCTACTACATCATCCCTCACAATCCACCCCAACCAACTGTCAGTGAAGTCACTGAAACTCAACCTGTCTCTAATGAGACAGCACCCGCTGAACCAATTGTTCAGGAATCCTCAGAACAAACTGTTCCCACTAATGTCACTGAAGTATATAATCTTGAGTTACCTCAGGTTCCTGTAACTGAACCCACTCCTCAAGTAAATCAGGCTTCTACAAGCTCTAACTCCTATCCTAAACCTCAGGATAGTTGGACCAGATCCAAAGTTATCGAGCTTGTGAACATTATTGGTGAGCCAACTGAAGGCATGCTTACCAGAAGCATAGCTGCTAAACTCAAAGCAGCCACAACCAATATATGTCTTTATGCTGACTGTCTCTCAGAAATAGAGCCTAAAAATATCAAAGAAGCCCTGACATATGAAAGTTAGGTTCAGGCCATGAGAGATGAACTGGAACAGTTTGACAGAAATGATGTCATGACCCTTGTTGAATGCCCTAATGGTGTTCTGGTCATTGGCATGAAATGGGTCTTCAAAAACAAGACTGATGAAAATGGCACAGTCATAAAAAACAAAGCAAGACTTGTTGCCAAAGGATATAACCAACAGGAAGGTATAGACTATGAGGAAATCTTTGCACCTGTTGCTAGAATGGAAGCCATCAGGATCTTCCTAGCCTATGCAACTTACATGAACTTTAAAGTTTACCAAATGGATGTCAAAAGTGCATTCCTGAAAGGTAACATCAAAGAAGATGTATATGTGCAACAACCTCCTGGCTTTGAAAGTAGTGAATTTCCCAACCATGTCTACAAGCTTAACAAGGCCCTTTATGGACTGAAACAAGCTCCCAGGGCATGGTATGAAACACTTTCAGCCTTCCTGATCCAAAACAAATTTGTCAGAGGAAAAATTGACAACACTCTGTTCATCTACAGAACAAAAAGTGATGTCATCCTTGTTCAAGTGTATGTTGATGACATCATCTTTGGCTCAACAAGTTACAAACTTTGCAAACAGTTTGAAAAACTGATGACCAAAAAGTTTGAAATGAGCATGATGGGTGAACTCACTTACTTTCTTGGACTACAAATCAAACAAACTGACAGAGGGATATCTATTTGTCAAGAAAAATACCTGAGGAACCTACTGAAGAAGTTTGAGCTTACTGACTGCTCTTAAGTGAAGACTCCTATGGTTCCTCCAAACAACCTTGGCCCTGATCTCACTGGTAAATCAGTAAACCAAACCCAATACAGGGGAATGATAGGCTCCCTGATGTACTTACTTGCATCTAGGCCTGATATCCAATTCTCAGTCTATCTGTGTGCCAGATATCAGGCTGATCCAAAGGAGTCTCATCTCACTGCTGTCAAGAGAATCTTCAGGTACCTGAAGGGTACACCAAACCTTGGTTTGTATTACCCAAAATGCTCAGAAATTTGATCTCAAAGGGTACACTGACCCTGACTAAGCAGAATTCAATATGGACAGAAAAAGTACCTCGGGATCCTGTCAATTTCTTGGTGGTAAACTTGTGTGTTGGAGTACAAAGAAACAACAGTCAGTGGCCATGTCCTCAGCTGAAGCTGAATATATGGCTGCTGCAGGATGTTGTGCAAATGTACTCTAGATGAAGAGCCAACTGAGTGACTATGGCATTCAGTACAAGATGGTACCCATCTTTTGTGATAACACAAGTGCCATAGCCATCTCAAATAACCCAGTGCTTCATCAAAGAACCAAACACATTGACATCATATACCATTTCATCAAGGATCACATCATGAATGGAGAAATGGAATTACATTTCATCCCCACTGAGTACCAGCTAGCTGATATCTTCACCAAACCCCTGGATGAACCCACTTTCACCAGACTAAAAGCTGAGTTGGGCATGTTTGATATTGTATCAGGCAACTGATCAAAGTTATTTCAACCTGATGTAAATTCTCTTAGGTCCCTGAATAAACCCATGTCTCAGTGATATACACCTCATCACTGATCATCAACACTGAATGATAAACTCATTCAGGGGGATCATGATATCATATGGTATTAAATACCATAACTAAATGCTCTAAGTACTTAGTTAGTAAATGTCCCAGGTAGGTAACTGATTCTTATTAAATATAGGAATATATGTTACTTATACAACTGGAATCCACATCATGGGCCCCCACATTTCTCACCAATACCACTCAGCATTAAATGCTCTCTCTCTCTCTCTCACAAATACTTGTGTGATGACATCACTTTGCAAAAGCATCTTTTGCAGAGCCACGTAACCATCTCTCTAATCGTGTTGAGAGAAAAATGGATAATGGGAATCGTACCAGTTAATGCGGATTTCAAACATACTTTAAATTACCACTTTGAATTAATACCAAAACGTTTGATATCCGCAACGGCACAACCCTATCTCTTTCCCTATAAATACCCCCACTAAATTAAACACACACACGTTTTCAAATCTTAACAAAACTCTTGCAAAATTTATTCAAGAATATTTTGGCTTTCAAAACTGTGTGTGTTTCAATTTTACCAAAAACCTTTTCTTAAAACCAACCCATATTCTCACAAATGGCTTCATCTAAAGTCATCCAATACGCTCCCAATGTGGATTTCCAGGTTAAGAGCGTAGACCTGACCAAGAACAATATGGTGGGAAACTTCGCCTACCCTCAAGGGTTCCCTGAATATAGGGATGTGGTGAAGTACCTACAAAATTGCTTTCTCACCACCACATTTACAAAAACCCCCTCTGTCATCTATCATGACTACTTGAGGGAATTTTTGTGCACAGCGGTGGTTGAAAACCCTGATGCACCAAAGGAGGCCAAAATAAGGTTCTCAGTTGAGAATGGAACTAAGTTCCTAACTCTTGACTACAAAACCTTCGTCAAAGCCACTGGCCTTGACTATACTGAGACCTTCACTGCCCAACCCACTGAAAAAGATGTGAAGGGACTTTTACTGGAACTTGGGCCCTATGACAAAAATCACCCTGAGGTGACACCAGGGGCCCTTCTATCCAAAGCCCCAATCATCAAAACTTGGTTTCCAGCCCCCTGGAGGATTCTGATGACTTTTGTCATTCAGGTCCTTTGGGGAAACAAATCCTCCACAGAGCAACTGAACACTACTCAAGCAATGATAGTGTATTGTCTCTTAGAGGGTACAAAAATAGACCATGGAGAAATTATCTTCAGGGACCTTATTGCAAAGTTGGGTGGGAAATCTAGGGAAAAAATTATGTCTTACCCTAGATTTATTTCCTGCGCCCTGCAAGACTTGTTTGCGTCCGAGTATATTAGGCCTGAAGCCATTGGCTTTGAACCTGATGTTCTACATAAGGCTAATTACTCTCGTGACCCTCTTGAGGTTACACCTGTCGCCCTGACCACTTATATGTTGACTGCTATCCGTGAAACATATACCTTCAACAAATCCGATGTTCTACATAAGGCTAAAAAGGTGGACTGCCTTGTTTTTCAGGCCTGGCGGATCTGGCGGCACCCTAAAATGGGTTCTGCCAGTGTATTTTTCTGGAATTCCAGAAATGGCCAAACGGATCAGACGAAACCCTCAGAAGGGTTCCGCCTGTGTAGTCTCAGGGTTCCGCCAGTAAACCTACAAAAAATTTTTTTTTCTCGACATTTCAACTTCCACTCAACAACAAATCATCCTTTTTAGATAGAAACCCATTCCATACTATTTGCTAAGCACATTAGGGTCTTTCTCATCCTCTAGAACTCATAGAAAACCATTTCCCGCCAATTCAAACTTAGCTATAACCTCCTCAAGGAACCTTCACCCATAAAGGAAGGAACCCTTCCAAAGGTTCCTTGCAATCCGTGAAACATCTACCTTCAACAAATTTGCCAAAACCACTAAGCATTTAGTGCAAATCTTTGTCTTCTTCCTTCACCATTTTCATTGGATTGACTTCCAATGATTTGACAACCCTCATTAATCTTCCAAATCATTAGCAACCTCCATTTTTGTATGGTTAAACATCAAATCCAAACACTCCTTCCCATACTTCTTCACCTCTATAAATTTAACCATCTTAGAACACCCTCAAATCACACCATCACCATCACAATCTCTGATCATAAACCTCTAATCAACCATTTTTACAATGACAAAGTCAACAATAACCTCTCAACCATCTCGACCCGTTCGGAGAACCGCACGCATAAGTGTCAAACCACTTTGGTCAAATCACACAATCAACTTAAGTTCTTCATCTTTGGATGAATTCTCCTCACCCATAAAAAATGAACATTTTCTAAACCTTGCATCTCCATCTCCATCACCCAAAGGACCTAATGAGCACACTACTCCACCACCAACAAAATCACCCATTGACCCAACTCCACCAAGTGCACCAATCCAAACATCCAAAACTCCATCACCATCAACACTACCTAAACTTGAACCAATGGAGTTATTTGGGTCTCCTCCAACATAACCACATCCTTTTGTACAAGATCTCAATGATCTTCCACCAAGATCAACAAATCCACCACCTTTGACAAATCAAAACCCAAGGCCATTGCTTGACCAAAATGAGCCTTTTGTCCACAACCAAACACCACAACAAGAGTACCACCACCCAAAACCATTGTTGTTTCACCCTATATTCAAAGACATCCATGGTTCTCTATGTGGAGAACCTAACTTTGAACAAAATGATCACCCAACACCACCACATTCCCAATCCCAATTCTTTGAGTCTCTCTTTCCTTCCTATGAGGAAATTCAAAGTATGGTCGAAAATCACCTCCATCACGCAATGGAATTTCAAACGACCTTGCTTGACTCCATACCAAACCCATCCTCCACTCAAGAAACCAACAACAACCCACCACCACCACCATCATCAAACGAACTGTTTCCACCCACTCATCACCATGTTTGCTCACAATGTGAGCAAATGCTCAAAATAGGTGAAAGCATCAAGATGTTGCTTCACCAATTTCAAGATGAAACCCGCTTTACTATATAACACATCATCGAGCGTTTAGAAGCTCTTTCCCACCCAAACAAATCCTAGACCAAGTTTGGAGGCCTTTTGCCCCATTTAGGAAATGTGTTGAAAGACTTCTACTTATAGAAGTAGGATTTTCTTTTTCTTTTATTTCTTGGTTATTTTTTATCTTTTATTTTATTTCTAGAAGTAGGAAGATATTTTTCATTTCTTGTCTTTGACTTTTTTAAAGTCAAATTTTACTTGAAATGACATCTTTTACTACTTTCTTATTTGCATTGTTGGTTGATCATATATGAGTTGTGATTGTGGTTGCTTGTATTCTCATATGTGTGGTGACTACAAGCTTGATTTTGTGTCATTATCACCAACTAATCATTTTTTTGTAGGTTCAAATCCATGTTTCCCATCTTGGCACTCCTTTTAGGGGGAGTATCGACCAAGGGGGAGCAAGTGCATAGTTCCGCTTCGCTACTCTTCTTTTTGTTTCGACAAAAAGGGGGAGAAAGATATATTAACTTATAAACTTAAAATGATTTTCATCACTTAAGTAAAACAAGTTTAATATAACATTTTTTTAAGTCTTAACACTAAAATTTGTGAGTTACTTAAACACAAAGTTTATGTTTTGTCATCAACAAAAAGGGGGAGATTGTTAATACAAATATCGCCTAAAAACGTTATCTATATTTTACGATCTTTGCTAAGTTTTGTTAACGACAAAGTGTAAACTTTAGTTTTTAGTAAAACATACTTTTAGTTTAAAGACTTGCATAATTAGACATTTGCTACATTTACATTTCTTATAAAACACAACACTTTTTATATTTTTTAAAATAGAAAAAACATTACATTTACATATTACTTAAAATAGTAAATGTTAACATCACATCATGCATTTATGGTAAGTTTGTGTGTTTGACTTCCCATAACCTCTTACACATTTTTGGAAGCATTCTACTTTGATTCAATGTGTGTTTGACTAGAATTTAGTTGATGTGACTTTGGTTGGGTTGGAAAGATTTATTGCAAAACCTACTGTCAGCCTGGCGGAACCCTGGAGGTACACGGGCAGAACCCATCTGAGGGTTCCGCCGTATCCGCCAGAGCTGTTGAAGGTCTTGCTATAAATACCAAGCCATTTGTTTGAATTATGTTTTATCACTTCTCATTACATTTTACACACACACATTCATATCATTCATTTAAGCCTTTAACATTTCATTTTGTGTGAAGTTTCTTTTGTAGCAAAGAAGTTCACAAGTTCATATAAAGTTACAAGTATTCAACACAACGTTGCAAGACTTGTTAGCTCAACATCGTGTAGACGTTGTGTAGTTTACACTTCATTTGATTGTGTGTTTTCAGTTGTGACCGGTTAGTATTTTAGGCCTTAAAATACATAGTGTGACGGGAGTTGTTGTACCCTTGTAAAAGAACTAACGGGAGTGGTTGTACCCTTGTAAAAGAACTCGGCATCTAGCTTAGTGTCGGTAATCGTGTAAGCCACGTGTAAGGTTTTCTCCGCCGGTGAAAGGAGCTTGTTGACTAGTGAAAGAAACTCTCGAGTTGGATACTCGGGGCGTGGACGTAGGGCAAGGAAAAAGAGTCCTTGTAGCCGAACCATGATAAATACTCGTGTTGTGGTTTGATCGTTTCTTTCTTTATACTTGCATGTTATATATTGTCTTTGTGTTCATATCTTTGATTAAACATAAAGTTTCAAAAGATAATTAAACGAAAAACCGGTAAAACTATTCAACCCCCTTCTAGTTTTCCACAAAATCCTTGGTGGGTATGAGATACGGTAATTCTATAGGTTTCATCCCCAATTTTAGAAATTAACCAAATATACAATTATATTAGGAATAAAAGTCATTCCATCAATTTCGTACCCTCATACCAAACATCCGCTTAAGGGTGGCTGTAATGTTACCACCATATTACCTCTCAGACCATGCGGTAAGGTAACTTTCAAAGGTGAGTTAAGTGTTAACTTTCAACCTTAACGTGGTGAGTTACCTTACCGCTATAGAAAGTCAAGTGGTGCGTTAAGGAGCATGGGCAAGAGCTTAACGTGCGTTAACAAGGGGCAAAGCAAAAAAAAAAATTACGCTTTTGGCCCTTGTAATATTATTTCCTTTTTTGAATACCAAAATGAAAAAATTACAAATTCAACCCCTACGATTTAAAAATCAAATCACAACTTAAACGTTTTATAGCCGTTGTGACCTAAAAGAAAAAAACGTTTTATAGCCGTTGAGTAAAAAAAATAATAAAAAAAATTACACACTATAAATACCACTTTGAAACACACCTTTCAAACACACACTTTCCAACATAATTCAAACAACAAATCAAACACAAAAAATGGCTTGTAAACTTCCCCACACTGTGGAACAAGTTCAAAACTATGTCCAAAAACAAGTCGAAATTGATGACAAGGAACGCCAAGATGCAATTATCGAAGTTATTAAGAAGTTTGAGCTGACGAAGTTACGCAAAGAATCCTAAATAAGATAGGGATCACCCAGATTATAATTGAAGTTTTGGTTTTTAATTTAGTATTGTAATGTTTTAATTTCTGTTTATGTAACGTTTATGTTTTTATTAATAAAAAATTTACGTTTGTGTTTAAAAGATCCCGCCTTGTATTTAATTTTTGAATTTAAAATTTATCTCGCCTTCTGTTTGAATTTTTGAATTAAAAAATATCCCGCTTCTTAATTAAGATGTTTTATGTAATTTGTGTTTTATAAATGTTTATGCTTTATTTAAATGAAGTATTTGTTAAAAATTGGGGTTGAAATTGAAAATATTTGGGGTGGAGGTGAGTTAAGGTGAGTTATAGGTGAATTATGTTACCGGGGTGAAAAGTCAAGAGTTAAAGTTAAAAGGAAAAAGCTGAGGTGGCGCTAAAGTGGCAGTGCGTTAAGTTTTAACTCGTGGTTACCTTACCACATGCTCTCACTCACTTTCACCTAAACGTCACGCATTCACATCATCACCATATTTTCTCGGCCCATCACTTCCACCTAATCACCACATCATCACTATTTCTTCTTACTCACTAAAACCATATAACTATCAATCATCATTCACCAATCACCATTCACATATATCTCACTTAAACATACGCATGCAAATACTCCTTGCAACATCGAGCTTCCAACATGAAAATTGCTCGAGATAAAACTTACTGCAAACTCACCATTACATTACACGTGTCACTATCTACTAAATATAACCCGATTTCAACAAATTATGTATTTCCTTGACCCTTATGCATTAAGTAACACGCGATGGTGAACACGATAAAACCAAATAGATATGTAACTATCACCAATGTGGCAATGTGTAATATCAAAGTAAGTTAACTTCAAAAGAATGTGCCATGTCACATGTAACGAATGTCGACGTGAGAACACTACCAACATGGACAAAACTAGTGGTCCAAGAGACTTGAAAAGCTTCCCAATATGTCAAATCTCTAATTAATAATCATGTTTACAAGTACGTTTGAGTTTTGAAAGGAAAACGAAATAAGATGAAAATAATTGAAACAATTTTATGATATTTTACTTGAAGGGTTTGGAATTTGGATTGATAGTGTTCAAATAAGTGTGAACAATACCATTTTAAATAAAACCAACTCTAGGATTTCGTATTTTTGTATACGTTGTCGTGTCCACACGTTTATGATATAACAATGATAGAGCATAAGCAAACTTAGTTTAAAGGTGTTGATAGCTTCACCTTTCACCATCACTTATAGTTTATTGGAAAAAAACTTGAACAAGGACTTTGATGTTTAGCGAGCTCGTGATTTTTGCATACACAAAGCTTTTTATTTAACATTGCATTGCAACTTTAGATAATTCACAATTTTATCGCCATTCAAATGAATGAAAATTTTATATGATAATAGCCTTTACTTATAAACTAAGTTTATAGTTTACTAGTTATATACTTTCGTGTATGCACAGGGCAATGATATAAATCATACCAATGTGTTTTGACATAAGTAACAATACGTTTAAATTCTAACTATTTGTACATACAAATTAGTAGTATATGTTGTTTTATTTCAACAATACATTTGATTAAAGAGGTAAATTATTTTGGTATAATAAAGCATGTTTGGATGTATATATGGAGTTGTTAAATAAGACTTTTCTATAACATTATGTAAAATATTTTATACTTATATAGTCCGTACACACGCAAGTTAAACTTATAAAACAGTTACTAACTTAATCCTTGAATCATCTGTAAGTTTATGATAATCACCTGTCTTGCATTCATAAGATCGATGCATAAGTTCGGTATATATATAAAATAGAATGAGCCAAATACATAATGGGCCTAAACACAAGTTAGATGATTAGTCTTAGATTGTGTTAGACCCATTATGTATTTGGCCTATTTTATTTTATATATATACCGAACTTATGTATCGATTTTCATTTACCAGGGTAAAAACCCTTTATCCAAAAAAAAAACTTATGTATCGATCTTATGAATGCAAGACACTTGATTATCATAAACTTACATCATCCACACAATGCATAAGCATCTCTTCGATGAGAAAAGTTGTCAATAAAAGACCTGCCATGATGTGAGCATACTTTGATATCTCATCTTAAGAAAACCAACAATTTTGCACACATTTCATTTCTTTATAGACAAAATCATGAATAATTTAGTGTAACTCAGTGTGCTTAGTTATTGTCGAGTATTTTTCCATGGGCTATCTTTGATCACAATTCACAAATATGCCCACCTTTAATAATAGTTGTACCATAGTATGGTTCATAATTCGTTACCTCATGACCTTTTCTAATATGAAAACATAAACTCTAAAGTTTAACATAACATTTGAATTATTCAGTACCTTTTCATCAAAGTAATTAGTCAAAATCTTTGAATCCCTTGTATTTAGCTAAATAGATTCAAGTTCTTATCCACTAAAATCATATACGATACAATTAATCAAATGCTTTAATTTGTCCTTAGTCCTTACTAATTGAAGTCATTCTCATTTAAAAATTCATGAATTTTATGATAGTACAAAAAGTCAGAATTTAATCCAGAAGTATTAGAAAAACAAAGAATCGTATCAATGGCATAAATTGGATTCATTATCAATGATCCAAAATCTATACAGGTGCCAACTTATTTTGAGACCTTATTATTGAGGGCATATTCGCTCACTCAAGTAGCATCTTTTAAGAGTTTTTAATCTCATTTAACTTTTTGCATTTAAGATAACTAAGCGAATACCCGTTCATAGCACCGTGATTTTATAATGGCAAACAATTATAGTTGTGATATTGTTCCATTTAACGTGTATGCATACAACGTAAAGTGTAGAGTTGTCGTGCATTATAATTTCAAAAAGTTGTTAAATAAATAAAAATAAGGGTGAGCAATCGGACCGTTTAGACCGGACCGACCGACAAAATCGACCGGACCGACCGAAGGACCAACGGTCCGGTCTCGGTCCGGGGTTTTTCCTTATTTCGGTCTCGGTCCGGATCGGTCCGGTCCGGTCCGCCTTACAAACCGGATATTTAGCCTATTTGGACCGGACCGACCGAAGGACCAACCGGACCGACTACATTCGGTCCGGTCCGGTCTTGGCCAGCCCGGTCCGATTTTTAGACCGTGATCACCCTTAACTAAAAGTATCAAAATATAATACCACTAAATGAGATTGTGCAAAAGGCGTAAAGTTGACATTTAATATATGTCGTGAATGAGAGCGTACTGAGATTGTGCAAAAAATCATATGGACTTCGGAATATTTGGTGTAAAGTTTACGTCGAAATATTTGTCATAAATGAGATCGTACAAAATAATCGAATAGATCATACGCCATTAATTGACCAAATAGACCATACACCATTAATTGATAACTGTTATATTACGACGTACATTTTCCATGATCATGAACATTATTTACGCTAAGAAAATAGTCGTTGAAAATTTGGCCTCAAATTTCATTTGGCTCAAAGGTATCACATTTCATTGTAAACGTTTAGTACACCATAAGTTATGAATTTAACCTCAAAACACGACTAAACGCTATTGCCACATATAATAGTTGCCTGAGAACCACTTAAGGGTAGTCCAGTAGTAAGGAGATTGAGTAACTATCCAGATATCTCAAGCTCAATTTCTGTTAGGTGCAAACAACTTTAAGTAGTCACACTAACTTTTTTGAAAAGATGAATGCTTAATCCGATTTAACTCTGTGTGTTGATAGTCTTAAATTACATGAATTAGTTGACCAAAAGATAAAAAATAGTTGCTCGAAACTAGGTGTCAAAGTTAGCCCGTGTTTCCACGCTAATATAAACGATGAACCGATGAACTTTAAAAAATAAATTAGGATATACCAAAAAAAGAAAAGAAAAAGAAACGTTAAAAAAAGCAAAAAGTAAATAACACCTAACCCAAGGACAAACCCGTAAATCCACACCACAACGAATACCTAATCACAAAAGGAGGCTGACCTATAATGCAATCCACCTCATTTACAATCACAACCGTCAGATGCAACCAATCCAACGGTTTAAAAAAACCCTAGCTCATTTCCTCAGCTATAAAATCACTCTTAGCACCTCACTTCCCCTATTCTTCATTTTCCTTCACATCTCTCTCTTTTGCCGTTAATTCTCTAAGGTCAGTTAGCCTTCATCTTCATCTTTTTTATACTAAATCTAAGCTTATGTAGCTTGTATGTATGCATGTATGTTTAGATCTGTGTTATTTGATGCTATATTGATCTGTTTTGAGGCTTATTTATCGTTTAATCTGTTGTTTTAGTGTTATAAGCTTGTTTTTAAGCTAAATTTTGATTATATGTTGTATTATTCTGCTTAGTTTTGAAACGAATAGTTTTGTTAAGCTGTTATCAGGTTTTGTTTTGTTTATACGGCGATAATAGCTTTTAAAATAGATGAGTTTATAAATATAGTTTGTTGATGTATGATTAAAATAGCTTTTAAAATAGCGTTTGGTTAAATTTTGGTTGATTTAAGAGGTATTAGTGTTTATTGATCTGTTGTTAGGCTAGTTTTGTGTATATACATTTATGTATGTGATAATAACGGTTTTATTTATATATTTAGCTTGATTTTGTAACTATTTAGGTGTATTTGTATGTTATGTGCAAGTGGTTATATATGTTGATGTATGATGAAAATAGCTTTTAAAAATAGCGTTTGGTTAAGTTTTGCTTAATTTAAAAGGTATTAGTGTATATAGATCTGTTGTTAAGCTAGTTTTGTGTATATATATTGATGTATGATGATTATAACGGTTTTGTTTGTATATTTAGCTTGATTTTGTAACGTTTTAGCTGTATTTGTTATGTGCAAGTGGTTATGTATATTGTTATAGTTGTTTAGTCTGTTTATTTAGCCTGATGATGTGAAGATACGCTATGTTATGGCCGTATGCTTGTTTATTGATCGATTTTATGGTTTGTTAAAGTTGTTATTATGTGTAGTTTGTGTATTTTATGTATAAAATTATATACAATCGTTTTGGTTATATGTTTAGCTTGATTTTGTATTGATTAGCTTTGTTATGCTTTTGTATCGTAATATGCTTATATATGCTTACGGAATATGAAGGTTGTTAGTTATTGAAGAGTTTGCTTACGGTTAGCTGATTTTGTTGATGTAATGAGGTTTATGATGTTAGTTCTGTTTGGTTGAAAGCTATTATGGAGATATATATAGATATTGATGTTTTATCTGTTGGATCTATTTAACTGTGCAAATTAGTTAAATGTTATCCGATTAGTTTAAGTGTTGATGGTTAAATATATGTTTTGGTAGCTAGTGATTTGATTAGTTTTGATGTTATATTTATGACTGATGTTAAGTGGTTGTTTTGTATTACAGATGGGTAAGGAAAAGATTCATATCAGTATTGTCGTCATTGGACATGTCGACTCCGGCAAGTCTACAACCACTGGTCACTTGATCTACAAGTTGGGAGGTATTGACAAGCGTGTGATTGAGCGTTTCGAGAAGGAAGCTGCTGAGATGAACAAAAGGTCCTTCAAGTACGCATGGGTGTTGGACAAACTTAAGGCAGAGCGTGAACGTGGTATCACCATCGATATTGCTTTGTGGAAGTTTGAAACCACCAAGTACTACTGCACCGTTATTGATGCTCCTGGACATCGTGATTTCATCAAGAATATGATTACTGGAACTTCACAGGCTGATTGTGCTGTCTTGATTATTGACTCGACTACTGGTGGTTTTGAAGCTGGTATTTCCAAGGATGGTCAGACCCGTGAGCACGCACTTCTTGCTTTCACCCTTGGTGTCAAGCAAATGATTTGCTGTTGTAACAAGGTGAGGATAATTGACATTTGTTAATATTGTTTTAACTTGACTGATGTGGATGTTGGTTATATATGATCTGTTGCTAACTGTTTTTGTTTATATTGATTGTAGATGGATGCCACGACTCCTAAGTACTCCAAGTCAAGGTACGAGGAAATCGTGAAGGAAGTTTCATCTTACTTGAAGAAGGTTGGATACAACCCAGACAAAATTGCCTTCGTGCCCATCTCTGGTTTTGAAGGTGACAACATGATTGAGCGATCCACCAACCTTGACTGGTACAAGGGACCAACTCTCCTTGAAGCCCTTGACCAGATCAACGAGCCCAAGAGACCATCAGACAAGCCCCTCCGTCTACCCCTTCAGGATGTTTACAAGATTGGTGGTATTGGAACTGTGCCAGTGGGACGTGTTGAGACTGGTGTCATCAAGCCCGGTATGGTTGTCACTTTTGGACCATCTGGTTTGACCACTGAAGTCAAGTCCGTTGAGATGCACCACGAAGCTCTAACTGAAGCTCTTCCTGGTGACAACGTTGGGTTCAATGTGAAGAATGTTGCTGTTAAGGATCTCAAGCGTGGTTATGTTGCATCAAACTCCAAGGACGACCCAGCAAAGGGTGCTGCCAGTTTCACCTCTCAGGTCATCATCATGAACCACCCTGGTCAGATTGGAAACGGTTATGCTCCAGTGCTTGATTGCCACACCTCCCACATCGCTGTTAAGTTTGGTGAGATCTTGACCAAGATCGACAGGCGATCTGGAAAGGAGTTGGAGAAGGAGCCCAAGTTCTTGAAGAACGGAGATGCTGGTATGGTTAAGATGCTTCCAACCAAGCCCATGGTTGTTGAGACCTTTGCTGAATACCCACCACTTGGAAGGTTTGCTGTGAGGGACATGAGGCAGACTGTTGCTGTTGGTGTTATCAAGTCTGTTGATAAGAAGGACCCAACTGGAGCTAAGGTGACCAAGGCTGCTGTCAAGAAGGGTGCCAAGTGAGGTGTTTGTGGTTTCTGGTTCATGGAGTTTATTTTCTATCATTTTCATTTACTAGTTTTGAACTTTATATTTTGTTGAAGAGTTTTGGTTACTGATCCTCCTTTATGGATCACAGACTTTTGTTGTGGTGAAATCTATAGTTGTTACTGCAATGAGCTTGTTAGTTGGTAAACAATTGATATCTGTTATCATCCAATATTTTAGTCATTTTCTGGATATGATTTCTGCTTGTGTTGTTTTGTTCATATGCCAACTGTGGTCTGTTTCCAGTTTTTTACTTGTTATGTTTGCTTATCTGATTGCGGGTTCCATTTAAAACGCTGCTTTTAAAAAAACAAATGTTTTTGCTAGTAGAATTTAACTAGTATATTTTTTTTTGCTGTTTTTAAAATGTTCACAATACCTAGTGTTATGGTTTAGAACTGGGTATGCAACTTTTGTTAAATAATCCTTCTCACATTAGAATAATTCAGACCTTTTATAATTTAATTCCAAGTGCTGTGCTTTTTGATATGGTTTTGCTTTCTTCAATACTAAGAAATCTGTCTCTCTCAACTTTAAGCAAGTCACCTAAAGGATCAACAAGGCAATCAAAGTTTGATGTTATCAATCTTAAACAAGCTTTAGAGCATTAAACAAGTTCTGGTTGAGTCAACTTTTTTGTGTAAAAGTTTTTGTAGAATAAAAGTTTTAAGTATCTCAAGCAAACAACACAATGTTGTGTTATCATTCGGCATCTTTCTCAATATTCAAAATTAGTGCTGTGTTCTTGCCAGCGAAAAAGAGTTGTCCTCTTAACTTGCCTAGGAATTTAGAAAAAGGTTAAATGGGTTTTTGACAAAAGTATATATATTCAATAGAAGCACTTTCGACTAGGATCTTTTGCTTTTCAAATTTCTATAAGTTCAAGTCAGTTTAATCAAACTGGTTTTAATAAGCTCCTTTCCATTAGCAGTTTAGCTTATTTTGTTAGTGCTTATGCTTATTTATGTTTCATTTTTCCATCCATTTCTTTTGTTCATAACTAGTGTTATTACAACACAATGATACGTTTATAAGTTCATAAGCTCATTCTTTTGAGCTTATAAGTTCATTTAATTCAGCTTAATCTACAAGCTTAATTGAATAATAATGTCAATAAACTAATAAAAATAATAATAATCATAAGCTTATCAATTTTTCAATAAAATTTTATGTCAGTCAAATAAGCCAGAAATAAAGTTACTTAATATTCTATCATCTCTTAATAGTGGCAAAGACTACATGTCTTCCCTAACCACACCACTTCCTCATTATGCCTTGTCAAGCATGCGTTAAAGAGCAATTTCTAAACAAGGGTTGATCATCAAAATAATTATATGAAATTTTGTAATGCGTTCTTGACTTTATTGTAAGGTATATTTGAGTAGTTTGTTTATTGGTTACCGCTACAATTGTTTTGCTTGATTGACTTGATGAAGTGAGTAAATGATCATGTTACCTAGTCACTCACTATATTACGGGGGTGTTTGTTTAAAGTCATATGTGGGCTTATAAGCTTATTTAATTTCAGCTTATCTTATTAAACTTTTATTTTCTGACTTATTTTAAGAATTGTAAACTTTTATAAGCTTATTTAATTTCACTACATTAGGGGGTGTTTGTTTAAGGTCATATGTGGGTTTATAAGCTTATTTAATTTCAGCTTATCTTATAAAACTTTTATTTTCTAACTTATCTTAAGACTTGTAAACTTATAAAAGATTATTATTATATGGTTTTATTATTTATTACCCTTTATAAAGTATATAGATCCTCAGCCAAAATTCAAGCCACAACTTTAAAGACAAATGGACCTCACAAACTATCGATTAAAAAAAAAAAAAATTAATTATTTTTTTTTTCAAGTTTGTTGTACTTTCTATTTACTCATACTTACACATACGTAAAACAACATTTGTTACCTAAAACTAGAGGTGACAATTCTCGACACGACACAATAAACGACATGAACTTAAACAGGTTTGAGTAAAAAACAGGTCAACCCGTCTAAGTATATAAACGGGTCGTGTTTGGATTGAACAAGTGTTAAACAGGTCAACACGTAAACCCGTTTAAGTATATAAGCTTCTAAAAATAAAATATTTAACTTGGTTTTAATGTTGGATATGAATTAAATGTATTCCGCTATGTACTTAATATGAGTGAATTACGATTATAACTCAGATTTTATTGAAATTGACGCTTATAACTCAGATATCATTAAAATTGTCGTATAGTTATTTGTATGTTATTTTTAACATATTTTAAATCCTTATATCATTTTTTCATTTAAGCTAGTTTAATCAAAAAATTATCAACCTTATTCACTGCTTGACCTATTTACTTAAACAGGTTAAATGAGTCACAAATGGGTTACGTGTGTTAAGCAGGTCTAGGTTAGGGTTGAGCTTTTTGACACGATTAATAAATGGGTCGTGTTTGGGCACAGGTTATTTCAACCTGACAACCCGAATAGGTCAATACGAACATGACTCAGTTGCCACCCCTGCCTAAAACTATTAGAAATCGAAAACTAGCAAAAACTATTTGTTATTGCTCATTTGGCGCGGGTACAAAGCTAGTACGAGTGACATAGTAAGTTTATAACACCACAATAAGCTTATACAACACAAGCACTCGAAAATTAATGGTTATGACATACTCCCTCCGTCCCATATTAAGTGTCCGTTTACATCATGCACAAAGTTTTAGAAAATTCCACTAACTACACTCTCCACCAATCAAATATCATTTTTACCCACTAACGTCTCATCTTATTGGTTGAAATAGAATATGGACACTTAATTTGAGACATCCAAATATTCCATTATAGACACTTAATATGGGACGGAGGGAGTATAAGCCGAACACCTTTGGCTAATCATAACGAACTTGTCAGCAAATTTTGAGGGTGTTTGTTTAAGCTTGTATGTTTCTTATGAGCTTATTTGTGTTTCAATTTACATATTATAACCCGCAATTTTCTTGCTTATTTTGAGACTTGTGGGCTTTATAGGAAAATGATTTGCATGACTAAAAACATGCCTAACTCTAAGATGACGACACATGACAAGATTAGTGGTGAGGATCATGAAAGAGAAAATATGTATTTCACATGTCACATGATTAATTGGTTAGGCATAAGTTTAGAGTCCGTTCGGTATACAACTTTTGGGTGGTTTTGTATTTATTTTACTATTAGCAATTGTTTGGTTGGATTTTGTGGATTAGGATTTAATGATTAGACTCACAAATATGAGGTTGGGTTGGGTAAAAGTGGTGGAGTATAGTTGGATTTTGTGGGGCCTATTACTTTTTTATTATTTTTTTATTTTTTATTTTTCTTATTTTGAGTCTTTCTTTTAGATTGACAAAACTCTTGCAACTTTTTGAGGCAAAATTCGGCTCGCTCCCGGCCTTTGGACCTTTCCGTTTGATCTCTCAGAAGCGGAAGCTGAATCAGTTGCAGGCTATAATGTAGAATATGCACGGGATGCGATCCTTAATAGTTCACTGTTGGCAGTCCTGGATTACCAGATTCATTCTCGTCCTGATCCACCATGAAAAATCTCTTTCTATTTATTTATTTGTTTAGTAATATAAAAGTATTAATTTTGAATTAAAATTCATTTACTTTTATATAAATTAATTATATGTAATTAAATATATTATTTTCTCTCTCATAAATCAAATCCAATTCCAAATTCAAATCTTAATCCAAATTTAAATCTAAATCCAAATCTTAATCCTAAACCCGTTTACAAACCAAATGACCTTTAGTCACATGAATTAGGTCCGTCTATCTTTACTCGGCTTTATATGAGTTTATTATTACTAATGATAAACTTATATAAGGTCAAATGTCTTAAAATAAGCCAAAAAATTGAGGCTAATGAAATACTTCGTATAAATCAAATGAGCTCATAAGCCCATGTAAGCTTAATGGGTGTTTGTTTAAGTTTATATGTGACTTATTAGCTTATTTGTTTTTCGACTTATATTTCATAAGCCCCAATTTTTCAGCGACTTATAGGCTTATATAATATAAATCTATTATGATATGATTAACTTATATAAGCCCACAAGTCTTAAAATAAGTTAGAAAAGTGAGGCTTATGAAATATAAGCCGAAATGACGAAATCTAATAAGCTAATAAGCCCTCGTATAAGCTTGAACAAACACCCAATGTCCCAATTAAACAAACACCCCCTTCGTTTACGGAACAAACTTGTTCATCACCAGCCACCATACCTTCAACCTCCACATTCCATTTCTATCTATTCTTCTACTAATTCACTCCCCAAAATGAAAATCACATCAAAAACCATACAATATCTCAACAAATTAACCCAAAACCCTAATTACCAATCCATTTCCCCCTTTTCATCCTACACAAAAAGAGTCAACAAAAGAACACTAACCCCTTGTTCAAAACCCATAAACCCATCCCATCTCAACCACTTAATCTCACACCTACCACCCAGGTTCACCCCAGACGACCTGCACAACTTAATCTCCACCCAAACAGACCCATTACTCTCTTTACATTTATTTAACCACGCTTCCAAACACCCCAGGTTCACACATTCCGTCTCCACTTACCACATCACCTTAAAAAAACTAGGTTTATCCAAAATGTACCCCGAATTCGACACCCTTGTTGACAAAATACTAAATATTCGCGCCTTTGGGTCCGAATGTCTTTTTAATACTATTATTTATTATTATACTGAGGCTAGGATGTTGAGTAAAGCTGTTAATGTTTATAAACATATGAGAGATTTAGGGAGTGTGAGAGGAGAATGTAGGCCGTCGATAAGGACGTTTAATTTGTTGTTTACGGCGTTTTTGAGTAAACGGAGTGATAGTTATGTGAATCATGTGTATATGGATACTATGAGTATGTTGTTTAGGCAAATGGTGGATGATGGGATTGAGCCGGATGTTTTTGCGTTGAATTGTATGATTAAAGGGTACGTGTTGTCGTTACATGTGAATGATGCGTTAAGGTTGTATCATCAGATGGGTGTGGTTTATGAATGTGTGCCGAATAGTTTTACGTTTGATTATTTGATACATGGGTTGTGTGCGCAAGGGAGGACGTGTAATGCTAGGAAGATATGTGGGGAGATGAAGAGGAGAGGGTTTGTGCCGAGTAGTAAGTCGTATAGTTCGCTTGTGTGTGCGTTTGTGATTGAGGGGGAGGTTGATGAGGCGGTGAGGTGGTTGTGGGAGATGGTGGGGTGTGGACGGGTGGGGGATTATGTTATGTATTGGACTGTGGTTGATGAGTTTTGTAGACGGAAGAGGTGTGGTGATGCGGTGAGGTTGATTAGGGAGTTGGAAGAGAAAAGAGTGTTGGATCGAGGTGTTTATAGGAAGCTTGAATGTGAACTTCGGGTCAAATATGGAAAGTTGTTTGATAGATATGGATCAGCAAGTAGGTATGATCGTCTTGTTATTTGACTATTATGATTCATGAATAACTTGTAGAGTTATGCAGGGATGAAAAATGGTACTTAATTGTATTTCTTGATTTTGTAAAGAGAAACTAACTGTTTTCCGTACCTCATGGTATGAGTGTCTGAACAATCATCTTACATAGGTCACTTTAGTAACTTCTGATAACTTGCATATGATTTTTTACCCGTCATGGGCTTGTTCGTACTATGTTGGGGTTTTTAGTATCATCATATCTGACATGTTTATTTGATTCTCTTCGAACTTAAAGAGGATTTGTAAAAGAGACAATTAAAGAGTTGTATTTGGTTGCCGTTTTGAATTCTCATATTGTACTATATAGTAGGCTATGCACAACATAACTTGTCTGGATGATATCATTTCACTAGTAAAATTATGTCATATTTTTGGCTTAATGACTAATATGTGGTCTTTGTACCAAATTGGTTCCTAATCCAAACACTGTACTCCTGAAAAGTAGCATGGTTCTAACTGTACTTTTACGTTGTTGCAGTTGAGTCGCATTGAAAAAGGTGTTTTAACTCTCGTTGATTCGGTGAACACAAGGCTTGATCAAACATACCAGGAGAAGAAGCTAATGAGGATGACAGTTGCAGCTTGTCATAATTTGCAGGTATCTCATTGCAAAAGAGATTGCATGATTAGACATGTTCTTTTGGCATCATATACAAGCAATGACGGAACTTGAATATTTTTCTTAGGGGGGCCGAAATCATAAGAAGTTTAAACTAGCATTTTTAACATTTGAAAAATACACACAATACGGTCATGTTTATAAGATGGACATAAAATAAACGATAAAACATAAAGTCCGATCCCATTAACTTATAGATTGCAGTTTGAACCTTTGAAGAACATGTAACTTCATAATCTCACTTATGTCAACTAAGTATTAGCCTCTTAAAAGATATAAGGAAATAGTGAAATTTCATTTAAAACATGATACAACTTAAACGGCAACATCAAAGGAAACCAATGGAGATGATCAAAAGACCCACATTGAAGCTAAGCTTCAACAAAATGTAAACCTTTAGAGTACTTAACAATTAATAACGTGACTATAGAAGCAAGAAACAATGCACAATTATAAAACGGAACACATCATATGCCTATCTTGCCTCTAAAACCAATTAGAGAAAAGGATATTAAGATTTAAAACAAAAACAAATTAGTTTTGTAAATACAAGCATATTTGAACAAGTATTAAAAATTTAAAATGCCAATATTAAGAGGAGAAAATGACGATTCAAATTTATGATATTCATGAGCATGCCAAACTTTCTAGGAGGGCCAAATTAGCTTTGAAACAAAACTACCCTTGATATATCAAAACTTTACACTAGTGGCCCAAAATTTTGGGAGGGCTAGCCCCGATAAAGGTCCGTCCATGTATACAAGGTGCAATGTCTTATAAACTATAAGAACCAAGAAAAGGAAAAGTCATGTTCTCCACAACATATTCTAACCGCTCATGGTTTCTTTACGGGATATTGTTGCCACTCCTGTTTATCCTGTAGCATACTAGTACCTATTTCATATTCTCGACACATGTTTTAGGCATAGATATGCTCATGGTGTTGCCACCTTGTTTCCGGAAAAAAATCATAGTCTTTTACTTACAAACTCCATGCACTTGAATTTATGAACAAATGCTCGAAAAATATTCTTGAGCTGTGGAAAAAGCAATGGCCAAAACTCCCTTTTAGACAAAGTAATAACCAATTCCTACTTGCTTTTCTATATAAGACTAGTATACACTATTGTTACAGTCATGTTTTTCTTGAGGATTCTTCAAATACGCATGAAAAGCCTGGCTCATGAAAAGCCAAACGTCATATGTCTAGGGAAAGATAGGTTTCCTTTCTTGGACTGTATTTTATCTTTGAATCTGACAAATATTTCTCTATCTGACAGAAAAGTAATATTGACAAGCATTTGAGTGGAAGACTCAAGTTCATAGTCTTTCTGCATAAGAACCAAGATGCTATGACCAAAGGGCTGGAAACTTCGAATTCAAGATGTCTATTAAATGGTTCTTTTCTGTGTCATGTTTTCTGACTTTATGTTGCTAGTTCTATGTATATATTCTTTTAGGAACTTCAGTTGAATTCACATATAAGCTTTGACACTTCCTGAGTTTGGTCTTTTTAGGCCTGCCTGATTGAGCCATATGTTTGTACTTTGATTGTAAAATTCAATAAAGAAGCTTGGTTAAGCTGCTAAGACAGGTCATAATGAAATTCTGGAATTTTTTTTTTTTTTTTTTTTTTTTTTTTTTTGGAAACGGAATGAAATTCTGGAATTAGTAGTAAAGCTTATATCCATAATAGTATTATTTTTCTAATGTGATAAAGATGAAATTTTTCGATTTTGTAGTGCCAAAGGCCAAAGCCTGGTACTACTTACTAATTTGGTCGGGAAACACTTTACCTTGTTTTCGAATTTAGGACTACCTGTAACCAAGACCAAGGTCTGGTCAGAACTGAGTTCACTTTAAGATTTAAGACCCGTCCAACCTGGTTGGATTGGAGCAGACTGTGTGCCATGTTTGGCTTGTAATGACTTTCTGCAATGTTTAACTTATTTAATGGTGTTTTGCAGTGATGAATTTGAAAGCGGCTTTTTTCTTTTGGAAAAGCTTGTCTATGAAACACTTTTTACCGGTTTTTAAACTCTTTCTTGCTATTTTCGAATAGAGTATATTTCATAAATCGTCCCTGTGGTTTAACGGATTTGGTCCCTCGAAAGATTTTTTCTCGGATCCTCTCCCCGTGGTTTATACCCGTAACGGGTTTGGTCCCTCTGGCTAACGCTCGTTAGTTTTTTCCGTTAGCTAACGACCGTTTGCAACAAACATTTACACCGTTAGTCTTTTATACTAACGGCCGTTTATACTTAACACAATTTTTTTTAAATTAAAAAAATAAAAATAAAAATAAAAATAAATAATAATAAAAAAATTGGTTTTCTTATAATTTTTTTTCTTTCTAAATATCTTTAAAGTTTATACACATCTTTTATATAATAAAACAAAACCCTTATTGAGAATTTTCCATTTCAAAAAAATGAATTCATACTTTATTTAGTAATAATTTTATTAAAAAAAAAAAGATTATTTTCTTATTAGGTAACATTTTATATTTATCCATAACACAAGTAGAAGATAAATACAAAAAATATAGATAAGATGCAATTAATAATATGATTAAAAATTTTAAATAATTATCTTTAATAATAAAAAACTATAATTAAACATCATAAATCAAACAAAATAAAGATTAAATTATTTGTTTTTTAATAAATAAAAATATATGATTCAAAATTTTCTAAAAAACCCGCGCGTGCGCGGGCATTATAACTAGTGTTTTTATATACACGTTTTTATACACTCACTTTTATATACACATTTTTACACATTTTTATACACACTTTTTTTTATACATACGTGTTTACACATGTTTTTATACACACGTTTTTACACACGTTTTTATACACGTTTTTACACGCGTTTTTATACACATTTGAACACACGTACACATTTATACACGTTGTTACACACGTACACATTTATACACACATTCTTATACACGTTTTAAAAAGCGTGTAAAAATGAGTGTATAAAAACGTGTGTATAAAAACAAGTGTAAAAACGTGTGTATAAAAACGAGTGTATAAAAACGTGTATAAAAACGTGTGTATAAAAACGTGTGTAAAAACGTGTGTATAAAAATGAGTGTATAAAAACGTGTACAGAAAAATGTGTGTATAAAAATACGAGTATAAAATCGTGTATAAAAACATGTGTATAAAACGTGTATAAAATTTGCATAAAAATGTGTGTATAAAAACGTGTGTATGAAACGTGTATAGAAATGTGTATAAAAACGTGCATAAATTTTAAAGATATTTAGAAAAAAAATTATAAGAAAACCAATTTTTTAATTTTTTAATTTTTTATTTTTGTTTTTATTTTTTTTTAATTAAAAAAAAAAAAAAAAAAAAAAAAAAAAAAAAAACAAATTTTGTGTTAAGTATAAACGGCCGTTAGTATAAAGGACTAACGGTGCAAATGTTTGTTGCATACGATCGTTAGCTAACGGGAAAAATTAACGAGCGTTAGCCAGAGGGACCAAACCCGTTACGGGTATAAACCACGGGGAGAGGATCCGAGAAAATATCTTTCGAGGGACCAAATCCGTTAAACCCGTTAAACCACAGGGATGATTTATGAAATTTACTCCAAAATTTCTACTTTCTATACAAACATTCACAACACCACAGTACCTTAATAAACACAAACATCTTTCTTTCTTATGGCTGAACAAGGCCAAAAATGTTTGCCCAAAAAAATCTGAACAATTACAACCAACCATCAAAAAGTATCTAAACCCATAATACCGCCTTTAGCAATGTAATTTTTTTTCATTTAAAATAACAACATACTTTTAACATTCTGTTTTTGGCTTTTTGCTATCCAAGAGTAGTTATATAATGAAACAGTGCTTAAAATGGCAGATTTTAAAAGGAACTAGTATAATTTTGCTAAATACAAATATTGCCCCGTCACAAAACTAGGCTTGCAAGATCTACATCAACAGCAGGAACACAAAAAACAGAAATGGGGAATAAAGAAAATGCATACAAGTCTAACGTTATACATAAACTGGTAGTAACTTGTGAAGTCCCTAAAAAGTTTGTAAACCCTCCTATCAAAGAATAGCATTAGCCAGGCGATCGCCGATATGGTTGCATAACTATAAGTATTGTCATCCAGAAATGTGTCTGCTGAGATAATTTCCAGAATGACCTGTCAAAGACATTGTGCACTTGAAGAGGTTAGCAACTATCAAAAGAGTAGTATAGATTTAACTGGAAGATCAAGGAAGCATTCACAGACAATGCAAAGGTGTAGCGGCGGCAATTCCAACCCGATTATGTGAGAACAGATCAATTTGGGCTTTATTTTATTGTTAATGAGTGAAACGGGCATTTTGAAAGTTTGACTATGAGGGAAAGACAAAAATATGTTATAGGTCAACACAACCACAGATCACTCCCCTCATTGCCCCCGTAGCTTTGATACCAATAGAAAGGTATTTCAAAATACCTCAACAGGCAGATCATAAATCTTTATCATCCTCTAGCTCTGCATTAGCAGCCGCTGCTGCCTTCTCTGTTTCTTCCAAAACAAATGTTTTCAATGACTCAACATCCTTTGTACCTATAAAATGTTTCACCAGATATACAATCAAGGTTATGAATTTCTGATCATAAAAGCACAATGCCAACAATATAAATAAGATAATGCAAAAGATCTGGAAGATTATGAAGATATAACTAGGAAGACCCGAAACTAGGAGACTGTTCCTTTTAAATGTAAAACAGTAAGAAGTTTTACTTCTGAGCACTCAATATAGTTCATAAAGTAGATTCCCAGTGAACAATAAGATGACATACGACGATCATACAATTAATGTATACTTTAATGAGATTCATATATTAGCGTTCTTTACTTAAAGTATCAAGCACCAAATGAGAAATGTAATACTGAATAGTCAAGGACAGTGTTGTCACTTGTTAACCATCTGTTGTTCTGCATCTAACTTGAATAACAGAGATATGGTCTTTTCATCTTATGATACATTAATAAATCTTTTGTTTGAATAAACCAGTTGAATATTGTTACTTTTTAATGTCATCCCTAATGAATAAAGAGACACTTATTTTTGAAATATAAGAAAACAGGATAACATGGTTACCATTACCAAAGTCAAAATGATTGTGACTTTGTACTAAACAAAACGTTGTACGCTATAATTATAAAGCACCCTTTTGCACATCGTTGCCATTATAACTATCTAAAACGTCAATATACTGGCCTTATTTTCCTAACTTGCTCTACAGGTCATGCAAATTGATCTATTCTTAATGCAGGAACGAAACTACTGACATACTTTTACTTGTTTGGGGTTGTGCAGCTGATCTTGATTAATGGTGCAATCAATGAAGAATTAATGATTGTTAGCTAGTAAAAAGCAAAATTACTTTAGGCAGAGATCATACAGATACCACAAGCAAGAGAAGACATATACTCCCTTTGTCCAATAACAATACAATAATTTCTGTTTCAGTCAACATTTTCATTTGTTGAAAAGATGCTGATCCAAATTTACTTATTAGTCCATTGACAGTCATTACGGGATGTGCGCGATTGATTGTGGTCCACAAGTTCATTAAAGGATAATTTGGATTTTGTTTATTACTCAAAAGATTTTATTACCATAGGTGTAGCTATTGATAATTGCACTAGGAGCGACTACTAACTTAAGCAATTCCTAAAGCTATTAACGAATCCGATTCGTGAAAGGAAAAAAACCAATCTTCCTTGGTCAACGACGTACTTATGTAAAGCAAAAGCTATAAGAAAGCAGATGAGCAATATGCAGCTGCGGAATTAATTCATGTTTCTAATGTTCGCCATTATGTCAAAAGCCTTAAATTAAACGAATTAGTTATTCAACTTAACGAGATCTTTACAGAGAAAAATCATTTCAGACAAATGACTATAGCTACAACGCTGTCTGATTATTTCCATGAAGTTCATTCAATGAGGTTTTAGAAGCTTCTGTAACACACAGCCGAAACCTAATTGCATGTTTCAAAATGTAACAAAACTTTCAAATAAGGAATTAACCTGTCATTTGACTTAAGTCTAACTTCAATTTTAGTAAAAAACAATAAACGCAAGGCAAAGTCTTGTAGCAAAGATTAAAGGCAAAACATACCTCGAAATCTAGCAACTTCTTCACCGTTATAGAAAAGCTTGAACGTAGGATACGATCCAATCTTAACTTTAGAACAAAGAGGCTTATTAGTACCACAATCCACTTCACCAACCTCTATCTCATCCTCCCCTTCCATAGTCTTTCCAAAATCGTCCCATAACGAACCCAGCTTCTTACTGTAATTTCAATACAAAGTAACATCTCAGATTCATCACGAAACAGATTCATATAACATACGGATGAAAATGGAAATAATTACTCACCAATGCTTGCACCAAGGCACACAGAACTTGACAAACCAAGCAGTATCTTTCTCTTTCACCTATATAAATAAGCAAACAGAACACATAAAGATTGTTTAAAACTGTCGGATCCATAAATCTGTCAAAGGATATGCACTTAGTGTTAAACTATAAACAACTTAACATATCCTCAGTCTAAAGTATGTCAGCCCGTAGCCTAACTCTCGTTTCCCCGCCGGGACAGGTCTAAGAAACTTTCACTTGAATTGCCAAGCCTAACACCCTTGACGTACATTTAGTTACAGCAAATAAAACAATTTTCAAAACTTGTATATAATCGAAACACCCATCCGATTCTGATTATTTTTAATCAGCTTATTATATGGGCTTATTGAAATTTAAACAATCCGACAAGCCTTATTGGATTATCCAATTCTCATAAGCAGAACTGGCAAACAACTGTTATTATCTAACTATTGATAAAAATTAATTCGAAACACTATCTCTTCCAATGCACTTTGTTAAATATGATAATCAAGCATCTTTAATAAAACATCAAAATTTAAATAATTACATCTAATAAAAAATTGATAATACATCTATAGAATAGTTAATAACAATTTGAGATCTTGAGTATCAATTAAATGAATACCTTGTCGAAGAAGGTTGCTTCAGTGAGGGTTATAACTTCAGCATTTGTATCGTGTACCAAAAGCGATAGAATAATTAGTGACGAAATCAAGAGTGTAGCAGTTATTCGACGATCGCTTTTCATTATCAGTTAGATCAGGTTCTGCGATGGTTTTCCTGAGGTTTTGTTTACGCGATTTGTTTCCGGTTAATAACTAATCTCTATTTTACATTTTTAGTCCATGTGTTTACCCAAAATCACACTCGTCGTACCTATTCGATTTAATTTACATGTTTAGTTCATTGATACTCCCTATTCTAGAAAATCGGGACCATCCGTATAACAAAGATATGATCTATATCGGTGAAGTAAAAAACAATAGATTACTACACAAATGATCCCTATCTTTTTTAAAATAGGGACCATCGATGCAATTACCATGCAAAATAAGGATTGTCTATGTAATTAAAATCGAATAGGGACGACAAGTGTGATTTTAGATAAACCAAACATAAAATTTGTAAACACACATATATAAATTTTAAATAAATCATACAATATCCACTTGCACTCAAACATTTGACTATCAATGAACAAGACCATGATTACATAAGGGGGATAACATCCCTGCTGTAACACAGCAGGGAGTTACCTGCTGTAACACACAAAACCCACCCCCCGATGTTACTAAATGGTCCTTGAATGTTCATTTTGCAGCAAAAATGGCCCCCCCACGAAGCCTTGACAGCAGCTACTGATCACTGCTGTTACAGCAGTGATCATTTTCCCTTACATAAGTTGGGATATCACCTAACGCCCAACTAGCTATGCTATGCACTACTTTATTACCCTAGCGACTGATAAAAGCCCATGTGCATTGCTGAAATACAGACGTAATATTAACTATGTCACGCCATTAGCTAGAAATCTGCATCAACTTTTTAAGATTCAGTTATGTCTAAATCTCGATTCGGTACTTATAGTTATATTAGTCGAGCTTCAGATATGAAACTTGAATGAGCTTGCGGAACTAAATAAGTTTATTCACGGTTAAACTTTTTTTCACGTGACCTTTCACATTTTATATAACCTAGAGGTTTATAAAATTATCAGCGTAGCTAGAAAGTAGATATTGTGGTGAAATCTTCTACAAATAGAAGTATTCGAACATGGACTTTCGTTGGTAAGAAATTTCTTACAAAACTGACAGCATTTTAAAAGAGGAAATCACCTTTGACTAGGCATAATCCTCACTCATCAAAATCGCCTAATTAATTGTTACTTTAGAATGTAATCCACATTTACCACACTATATATTTATATATATAAAATACAAACAAACATACACTCTTATTCTCTTTGGTCCGGCCACCGCCACGTCTTAACTAACACCACTCACATCCTCACGCGTGACATAAGAGAGTGTAATGCATATGACGTATGAAGAAGGCGCCTCACGCACCATCGCTTACTCCCTGTGTCTAGCTATACATGTTTGCATATATTGATTAGCAAACATTCCAAACCATTTGAGATAGAATATACCAAGAAGTGAGGTGGTATAACCAAAATGGTAAATAACCATTTACACACGTTTGTATTAGAAATCGCTAGCATTATTGCGTAGATACGTGTTTTATGTGGTTGTCATTATGGAGACGATGAGTTGGTAGTTTATACCAAATCAGGAAGACGATGTGAGGTGATCACTACCAACAATTAATGAAATCGAAGACAAGTTTTGACCTCTCCATGTAATTCTCAATGTTACCTCCACTCCATCATAAGGCAGGGAAAGCCCCAAAAACAATTTTCCAAGTTTGAAGTAAATATTATCCCTCTTCAAGCTCAAAAACATCTTGCAAGCTTTTTAGTACAATAAAGTTGTTATAGGGGGTTTTTGTTTTAGCTTATATAGTGGCTTATGAGTTTATTAGCTTATATAACTTATATAAGCCCAAATCAAGTGTTGGCTAAGCTTATATGAGTGGGCTTATGAGCTTATATGTGGGTGTTTTGATAAGCCACAAAAGTGTTGCTTTTTTGTGAGGATTTCGGATTATATAATACATTTCAATACAAATTACAACTTTACCCTCATTTTACCTAATGATTTAAAGTTCATATATTTTTTTCTTTATAAACCTCATTACTGTTACACGCCTCCATCACCCTCATTTGTTATGCCTCCGTCTTTTTCATCAGATGTTCATCAATTCTTTAAAGCAAATTTGTTCATTTTCTTTTCTCTAAGATCAAATGATTAGTATTTGATCAACTGTTATTTTCCTTTTCTCTAATACACAAATTTGTTCATTTTCTTTTCTTTTCTAACACATAATTGATCAACTGTTATTTTCCTTGATATATTGGGTGTAGTTGTGAAACTGAGATTGTGACACTTTTTTTTTTGAACAAAAGATTGTGACACTTGAGAAACAAAGATTGTGACATTCAGTAATTGATTATTATACCTTGTCTTTTCTGGTCATATATCAACATAAGCCAAACCAAACACTTGAGCTTATAAGCTTATTAAACATTAGCTAATCCAAACAGTAAGCAATAAGCCGCTTATATAACATAAGCATAAGCCCAACTAATAAGCTTAGCCAAACACCCCCACAATATTACTAGTACGTAATACTTTTGGTATTTTCATCCAGCGGCAACTTCAATCAGTCCCATGAAAACTTTTATAAACATAAACAGTTGTATTTGGTATCACCTGCTTATATATCTGCTGACTGCTAGTACCACTCTTGCAGATATCTTATTAACAACAATTATCAGCATTGCAATATGCATAAACAGAAAATACAGAGCTCTAAAATTTTAAAAGCCACAACATGAAAAGCAATCCTGGGAATAGATTCTACACCCTCCGAACACCAGCGTTTACAAAAGAAATAACAAACCAACCAATTCTTTCTAACCCCAATAACAAACTTTGTACACATTGTTGATCATGAAAAAGAAGAAAATCTGCAAGTAAAAGCAACGAGGCAACCGAAAGGTGCATATACCTTTTTGACCTCTTCGTCCCCATAAAACTAAAGCCAAGAATGATTTGCCGGCCAGCTTGAAGAAGCCATCAAAGCACCGTTGAATACCACAAACATCACTTCATGGCAACCGCCCTTTGCGATCCCTGGTTAGATGACATGGTTATCCACTGCTGACCTAAAGAACCTCCATCGCCTCTATCAGAAGAATGCAAACGATACCCTGATCCCTGATAGTTATCTCCATTATCATACCTGCCCTCATCAAGATACGCGCGAGTACTGAGAGAATTTACCAAATTACCCCTAGGTGTTTCTTTGCGGGGGTCCAAACTCCCAGCAGATTCTGAGCGTACACGTTTAGCACCGGTTTGACTCAGAGACTGGGATGAAGCTGTTGCGTTTTTATCTTCATCTGCACGGTTTCCAGAATTAACTTCTGTCTTCTTTGCAAAACGACCACCAGAACCCCTCACTCTTCTCATAGCATGCTGATGTCGGGATTCGTGAAGGTAAGGCTGTAAAAAAAGAAAGAAAAAAAAAAATAACACGTCAGGTTATCACAAGTCACAGAGTCTATGTATAAACATCATGAAAATTAACATAAATGACCTTTCTGTCTTTTATGAGCTTCTTTTCAAGCTCAGCTTTAGCACGGGATTGTCTTCGCCTCAATATTGCATTGTATTGTTTGGCATTCACATAGACAGGCTCCTGTGCCATTTCAAGGGGTAAAGGCATTCTTGCTTGGTGCATCTCAAGGAACTGAGGATGAACCTACATAACACAGCCATAGATTGGTGAAACTATATAGTATCTCTTTGTATACACACATACATAAATTTTAAGATATTTGAGATCACATATCTTACCATAGGCTGACCATAAGCTGTCATCATTCCACCATAATATGGATCACAGTATGGGTTTGGAGCACAGGCCTGCACCAATTAACACAACAATCAGAAGCTTTGAAGATAGATAAGCATGCAGTCCCAGACTCACAGTCATGAATCTGAACAAAGTAAGGTAATATACAAAAATAAGCTTACAATTGAGTGGCCAACAAGTTGTGAAGCCTGCCCAAGGGTTTCTCCATTACTTGCAAGCATGTTTGGTACCCCCTGCTGAATATCTTTCTGCTGTTTTCCGTAGCTATCTGATCCCAATAGGTGAAGTTCATTAATAGTATTACAATAGGACGCAAAGTAAAAAAGGCAGTATACTGATAGTGAACTTGCTTTAGCAATTAGGACAATATGAAACTAGTACATGCACTAAAGTGTAGGGACTATAATAGCTTTATATGAAATTTCGATAAGAAAGAAGGGAAATCACTCCATAATGTTCTATCAAAAATAAAGCTTTTGAAACGTACAAGTTGAAGATGAAAGAAAACCTTAAAGAAGCAGAGTCTAAAGAACTACATGAAGTTTACGAATAGATAAACAAGTATGCATCAAATTCCAAATATTAAGAACCGTATGAGTCAGTGTGTCATTCGAGTCTGGAGCGTGTAAAGAAATATCATTATAAAAGAATCAGACATCTTAAAACCAGATGTGCTGACAAAAGTTGGAGTCTGGTGTAGATACATAGAAACCACAGGCTGTGTTGTTCAAAGCTAATCACTAAGATGGTTTCAGAAAACTGGTGCCACTTCTTCAATTCAAAATCTTATGTGTTAGTATTGATGGAAACACAGTCATTCTCTGTTTTTGGCACAATATGTTTTCGATAATAATCTTCTTCTTTCCAGCACAATTCTCTGCCCATCTGTTTAAGGGAACAGAAAAAGACGCTTCTATGTAGAAACCGCTATCATTCCCATCAAAATGAACTCATAAATATTTTGTTTAAAAGAATAAAAGATAGAAAAGATCCCAGAAAAATCAAACCATGAAGTTTGCTCTAAGTTAATGCATCCATACAGACATAAAGTATCATAAAAATTACATGGCGGACACACACACTCTCCAGTTCAAGTTTTGATTTCAACAACGTTCATTCCAGATTCCACATTTATTGTCACTTTCAAAGGAATACTCGCAAGATCAATTTCAAACCAATCAATAGTTCAAAGAAATCTATACCATAAGAAGTAAAGTGGGACAAAAAAAAAAAAAAAAAAAACACAACAGGCATACATCAGAAAGGTTGTTTTAAAAATAAGAGCTTTGCTCAACTAGAAGAAACCTTTTAACTTATATCAATGGGTCTTGAGTAATTTTATTTCATCTCTGCCAGTAAACTTGTCAACACAAAGTAAATAAATAAATAGATGAACCAAAGTAATTAAACGAAATTGATTTCCGCTCATGATAAACAACTCAGACTAGCTTTTGTACTGGAAAAGAAGCCATTAAAGCTTAATTCTGGAATCAATGAGAAACTAGTAATTCTAAAGGGATTGGAAAAGATATCAAAATCATAGAAGTTTAGCACATCAAAAGTCTACGAGACAATAGACAACAAAGAAACATGGGAAACTTCTTGAGTTTAAAAGTTTGCAGGAAAAAAGAAAAATATGAGGACTCCATAGAATGCAGCAACAGGACAGAGGTTTTCACAGCAAGATCTACATTCGCAATTATTATCAAGTAGTAGCGGGGTTCATAATATCAAACAGAACCATTGCCTGTCCACATTCACCCACTTTACACTGCATATAATACAAATTTATAGAAATTGCAGATTGCCACTTGAATCCACTAGGTAAATCCAGGATCGAACGACTCTAGGTGAAAGTCGAAACTTTTAATAATTGTACTTCAGTACTTCTATTAATAGTTATGTGCTATTTCTGATCAAAAGTTGACCCCAGACAAGAGAACCTGGTAGACTCGATCACTCAAACCGAGAGCATATGACTCACTGAATAACAAAAAACATTGCTCCCCTCCCTTTAGCCTTGAAAGAAATGGGTTAGACTCTTTTTGCCAGTTATCATTATACTTTGTGAGATGATATAACGGTATATATCGCACCACGTATATAACTTGAAAGTGATTCAATAAATCAGACATGTGAATTCTACCATGCATACTCAAAATCAATAAGAAATATATGTTACGGACAAAGAGATGTCATTAACTGTGAAAACCTCAATGGTCTCGTATGCTATTAATAGTATACGCATAATTATAACTCAATTTGATGGACTGCAAACACTAGGAAAGTAAGTCGGAAGTACCTGCAGCTTGTGTTTCTTTGCTAACTTCATCCTCTTCCTCGCTTACAACTTCATCAGAATCGGATTCCCTGTCTAGTGATTGCTGCTCTGCTGAAGATGAATCAGACGAGTTTGCCTGTATGGCCATAGAGAACACTGAGCTTTCCAACTGCTGTTTCAGCAACGTCTACCTGCAGTAGATAACCAAACAATAAAAAACGCCTACAAGCATAAAAGCAATTCAAATTTTTTCTAAAAACAAAAGATCACAAAGACAGTTCTTTTACCATGTTTCCATAGAAGGGTAACAATTTAAAGAGTCTTAATTCGTCACCCAAAATGGTAAATAATGGATACACCAACAATTGTTAAGCTACGACCTAATTAACGTCCAAAATCAATCATGTGTCCTCTTTTCAAACCATAAAACCCAAAGAAACACTTCCGTACACTAAGCGACTATGCGATAAACACTAATTCAACACAGCGAAAACTAAACCAGTCACAGAAACAATCAACCCATTAAAAAGATCCAAACTTTATACTCATAACAATCTCATGCACAAAACCCATCAATAAAAACAAATAAAGTTTCCATCTTTATACCAAATTAACACCAATCACTTCAATACAAACCTTAAAAACCATCAAATCAATTAAAAAAGCACCAATTTTTAACCTTAAATTCGAACTAAACAAACAAAATCCCTAAATTGAATGACAATTATTATAATCTAATTGATAAGATCATATTGGGAATCAAAAGAATTACTACATGCATATGCGAATAATTGAATTGGGTTAAATAATTAAATTGGGGGAAAGAAAAAGGTACCAGTAAATTAGGGCGGAGAAAATTCAGTCGTTGTTGTTGTTGTTGTAATAATAAATCTGTAAAATTTTATAAAAATAAATTTATAAAAAATAAAAGATGTGTGTGCGATTTGAAAAGTGGGTGGGGGATTGAGTGAGAGAAAACTCAGAAACGAAGCCCCACGACTTTTTTTATATCGACGCGTGTAATGCATCCCGGATTTTTTTTTTCTTTTCTTTTTATCCGCCCCACTATTGTTTATTTTTTATTTTATTTTTCCTTTTTTTATATTTACTACTTTGACTCTCAAAATTATCAAAATTGCGCACTTCAATATTTGATTAACACACTCCGGTTACTGCATCAAACACTTGTATCATATTTGTTTTCTGCTTGGAATACTTGTACAGTAAATAGAGATGAGCATTACAGACCAAAACCGACTGAGATCGAGAGAACCGACCGGACTGACCAAACCGAAGGACCAACGGTTCGGATTTTTTCCTTATTTTGGTCTCGGTCCTGTCCGGTCCGGTGTACAAGCCGACCATTTTACCTTATTGGACCGGACCGACCAAAGGACCGGACCGAACCAAACCGGAATGGACCGAACACATTCAGTCTGGTCCTCGGTCTAGGTTTTTAGGCTATTTCGGTCTTGGTCTTGCCCGATCTGGTTCGGTTCGCTCTTAAACCGATCCTCACCCCTAACAATAAGTATGCAAATAAAAAAAAGAAGTGTGCAAATCACTTTCTCAAAATTATTGTCACATGATACAAAAAAACATAAAGTTAAAAAAAAATGAGACCACTACACTTCTCAATCAATCAAATATCATATCTACCCACTAAACACTACTTAAATTAGTTGGAAAAAAAAATATTTTGAAACATCTCAAAATAAAAAAAGAAAATGACAACAATTTTAAACAAAGTTAGTACAATTATTGCCCTTCTTATTTTGTTTTGTTTTATTTGGTTAATTTATATTACCTCCCAACTGTTTTAACCTTTTTAAGTAAGGTTGTAAACGAATTGGACGAATACGAGCATCACATTGTTCATGTTCGTTCATTTATTTTTAACCGGATAAATGAATGGAAACGAACACCTATACGGACGAATTATCTTGTTTGCGTTCGTTCATTTAGAGATGAGGTTGTTCGTATTCGTATATGTTCGTTCGTTAAGAGATTAAACGATCGAACATAAATGAACGTACCAAGACAAACAAACAATATACAAAATATTGTATTTTATGTGTGTTCATTTGTTTAAGTATACCAATTTTGAAAGTATATCATAAAAATGTACAAATAAACAAACATTAACAAACGTATAGTCAGACAGACGCTCACGAATATAAATGAAGGAACTAGACTTTTGTTCATGTTCGTTCATTTAATAAATAAACGCATAAACAAACATTTTTACTGCATGGTTCATGAAATGTTCACTAAACTTTCGGTTCATTTACAACCCTACTTTAGAGTGTTCAAAAATAAGAAAAACTTCATTTTACGATAGATACGTTCATTGCATAGCAAAATGTCATGTGTAGAACTGTAGAGGGGGGTGAATACAGTCTTTTCGGCTTCTTTGAAGTTTAAAGACTTCAAGTGTCAAAGCATACCAAGTGGTTTAAACAACAACAACCACTTTAACAACCACAACACAAGTATATAAAGCGATTAAACAACACAACGATATATACTGATTCGGGATGGGGGGTTTATACCATCCGTACGTCCAGTTGCGAATCCACAACACTGTACTATTCACTAAGAATAATCCTTTCGGTGGACTATAAACCGTTACAACTTCGATCCACAAATATTCACTAACATCGGTGCTCACTAAGAAAGAGTTACTCCCCAACGGTATTCCGCCCTCGGAAACCACCCACAAGGACTCGTGATTTGACTTCACACAAATGTCACTAAGACCACTACAAAGGTCACTAAGACCACTAAGACTTCCCACCGGAAGTATCAAACCCTAACTAGATCCTCGAATGATCTAGGCTTGGTCACAAAGACACAAGACTTCAATCTAGATCCCCAATGATCTAGGCTTGGTCACCAAGACACACGACTTTCCTTAGAACCAAATCTAATTAAAGAATGTTTGATTGTTTAATCAAGTCCTAACCTAACCAGAGACTCGATTCTAGTAGAAAGGGTATAGATAAGAAGACCCTTGACACAATCACAAGAGTGGATTAGGTTCTTGTGATTCTTCCCTTGCAAGGAGATGTGTTCTTTCAAATAATGTTAGTGTGAAAGATTAAGAACACAAGACATAATTAGAGGATTAGAGAGAAAGAATAATGGCAAGGGGTGAGGAATACAAGAGGCAAGGGTGGGTATTTATAGGCCAAGATCCCATGTTGGGAAAATTTTACCGAGGCTGGACCGTCAGAGCGCCAACAGTGTGCCAGGCTATCTGGTAAAATATTTCTTTTGGGATCTTGGTCTTGTAAATAACCAACCTTGCTAAACTTCCAATTGTACTTCACACATTTAGACCTTAACATTAATCATTTTAAAGTTCTACCAACTCAAATAGCCAATTTGTAAAAAAATATTTTGTGAAGTGTTTAAGTGAAACCAGTTATCAAAGAGAAAATGGTAGAAAGGATAATTAGATAGGGGTAGTTTAGGTATTCCTCACTTGACATAGGGAAAAGAGAAGAATATGCCAAGAGGATATTCCTTTGCTTGGAAAGGAAGTGTTGATGTTAGAGAGGAAAGAATTTGAATTTGAAATTCAAATGGTGTGAGAGGGAGAAGTGAGAGACTAAGGTTGGGTTAGGTTGAACCATGGTTGAGTTAGAAGAGTAACCATGGTTGGGTGAGAAAGGAGTGTGTTGAGAACAAATCATGGTTGTGTTAGAAGAGAAACCATGGTTGAGTTAAAGAGGATCCAAGGTAATTCCATCATTGGAGAAGAGGGTGAGATGAAGGGTTGAGATGAGTTTGGGTGAGTTGGATGGTTGGGATGACTTTTGGTGAGTTGGATTGGATGTGATGGTTTGGAGCATTGGTTTGAAATTCAAATTTGAATTTGAAAGAGAATTTCTCATGTGTTGAAATAGAAGTGAAGAAATAAGGTGGTGAGTTGGATTGTGTAAGAGGGATAAGATTGGAGATGTGATGGGGAGCCTTAAGGATGAATTTAAATTTGAATGTATGAGAGTAGGCTGTGAGTGAGTTGGCTAGTGTATGAGGGAAGAAAAGGGTTGTGAGGGAAGTTTGTGTAATTTGAAAATATAGTTGTTGGAGTGTGTAAGAGATGAGGTGGATATGATGGGATTGTGATAATGATGGGGAGCCTTTGGGTTGGATTTAAAATTGAAATATTGTGAGTAAGGTAATGTGTGTGGGAAAAGGTTTGTGAGAGGATGTGTGTGAAATTTGAATCCAAATGAGAGTGTGTGTGAGTGTATGTGAGGAAGGTTTGAAATGGATGGTTGGACGAGGAAGATGAAGAGGTGGAGAATTATTAGTGGTTAGATGAGAATGTTGTAAAGAGAATGTTTGGAGGATTTGGTGTGGGAATATAAGGGATAAGAAGTACACAAAGTAAAAGGAATATAAGAGAATGTTAGGGATAAGATTTGGGAAGATTTTGAAATGGTTGGAGAATTTGTTTTATGTGGAGAATAATCAAAGGATTGATTAAGAGATAATCATAAAGTCATTAAGAAAGAAAAGAGTTGAAAATTATGATCATGGGTTGAGTATAGGATGAGAAAATCAAATGTTACTTATAATTCCAAGTAACTCAACATCGAGTATTCATAATCTCACAACTCGTGAATTTTCACGAGTCGACATACTCAATAATCACCTTGATGCAAACAAGCTAAGTGCTTTGCATCGTTGTAAAGCATATCCCATACGGGAAATGATGCGTTTATGCAAAGGGTCCTTTGACTTAGTTTGACCAATAAGGAAGTAAACCCGTTATATGATTAGAGAAGACGTAAGTACGGGTTATGGCCATACGAATACTTTCACTTGATGTTACGTGAAGTATATAAGCTTCCTAGGTTTAGAAAAGCCTTGGCTAGAGGCATTTGTCAAAATACTTGAGTTGGCGTTTTGCCGAAAACGGGTATTTGAAAACTTGGATCTCTCTAATTCTAAAACTCGTTTCGAGTGTTCCCAATTAATCACATAACATATTCATACCTGTATTGAAAGATCTACATTTGTCGGGTAAGGAGAACGCCGACTTTCAAAATTCGTCCCGAACCAAATAGTAGGCTGGCGTGTCAGAGCGCCAGTAGCGCACCAGGAGCAGATGTTGTTCCGGAGAAATTTGGCTATCGTTTGTAATTTTATGTGTTGCTAAGGTTTATTTGTCATCATTAAAACAGAAGGAGACATAATCAATGTTGTCCCAACATCATGTTTACCCTTAAAGGTAATAATTAACTTTAAAATCTTGAAAGATTTAACGAGGGTAAATAGTTAAAACATAAGCTGAACATTGTTTTTGAAACAACTTAATAACGTGGATACTTAAAATGAGACAGAAGAAGTAATTTTTTTTTGTTAATTAGCGTAAGAATGTAATAAGTTGAGCAAGCTTGAGCTTTGCATGACTCAAGCTATACCTTATAGGTATCAAGGCTAAGTTCAAGCTCAATATGATAACTTGACCAGAATATGAAGCTGGGCTTGACTCAAGAATGATTTAATACATGATTTGAAAACGGTATGATTTCATATACAGTTTGATTTTATTCGATTTCGTCAATGCAATTGGGTGGGTTAAATCGATTATGTACATATATCATGAATATTAAGCTTGATCAGCACTAGAAATTGTGAAAAAAAAAAGTTTTGCAAATGATAGTCTTAAAGGGTGTACTTGTTTTTACTACGTACAATTTATTCTGAAGTATTAAATCATTCAATCACAATCAAGTGTTTGTTGTGCCTCCATGTTATTCAAGATTGTTTTCATGTTTTCTAAATTATCAACCAATCATAATTATTCATTAATAACTATGTAATAAAATATATATTGCTAACCACAATCACTTAAGAATTAAGATGTTGCTAGCAAAAAACAACTCAACAAGTGCTCCATCCAACCTATATAACATTATATATTTTTATTTTGCAATGATAGAGCTCAACAAAAATTCAATTTAAATGAGCTCAGATCTAACTCAATTGCTTGATAAAAACTTTAGTCTAGCATCAAGGCATAGCATTATATGGATTTTTTCTCCACGTCCATAAATTCCTCATTCTAAAATATTCTATCTGATAAAACACAATTCGTCGAGTTCAATTCAATATGCACAAATGCACTTTTCATTTTTTTCAGGTAGCTTTGATACGCCTATTAGTTTCCACTTTCCACCCCTAAATTAGTATATCCATTATCAGCGCTTGATTACATACTATTTCGCATGTAAAAAGGTTTACTACATAAACATTTTTTTAAGAGCATTGCTAATGTCTCCTATAATATTCTTCTACTAATCCTTCTACACACACAATTTAAATTATTTTTTTCTACTCATTCTCTCTCTGCATTCAAACCGTCAGTTCTGAAACTTGTCAGAATCTTGTGAGTAGGAGAATAAGTAAGAGGTTTTGGTAGGAGCATTTATCAATTCTCTTTTTTTTAAACATAAAACCTGTATAAAAATGTGCAATTAAGAACCAGTTGACTAAGAATAATAGTTTATTCTACATCCTTAACTCCATACTTATCCAACTTTTAATGGTTAATTGTACTACTAGCAATATTAAAATGGGTTAATGGAGTATATAGTACACTTAATTAGTAGTTAGCCATTTGTTTATTCATAAAGCTACACAGCACATGAAAAGATGTCAAAATCCTAACACTTGAGCCACTACTTACTACTTTAAAGAGTTCGTCATTATGAGATTCTCTCACTGTTTAATTTTAATTACATTTAACAGTATAAGTATTAAGGTGTTTAGCTTTATCCAACTCTTATTATAAGATATCTAACTATCTAAGTATTAAGTGTTTAGCTTTAACCAATTCTTATTACATCTCTTATTATTTTTCTCTCTATTAAGACGCAATTCGTAGTTAGAAATATTTTGTTTTATATTTTAAGAGTATCATATAAAACACGAGGCATGCAGAACCCGTGCTACGCACGGGCTAAGAATCTAATTGTTAATCGTGTATTCTTTCTGTATATTGACGAGTGTATACTTAATTATTGTTTAGTATGTTGTAAGAAATGTTTTAACTTTCTTATATAATATGGGCTTTTGTTTATTAAGTTGTGATGGCTTTGTTTCTTTTGCCCTATCCCTATCACTTATTTGCATGTTAAAAAAAAAAAAAAAAAAAAAAAAAACTTTGTTTCTTTTTGTCTATTATTTAGCCCAACAATACTTGTTCATTAGATGATTTTTGCATGGTAATATGAAGCATACGGGGTCTATCTAATTGGTAATAGTTTAATGTGCGTTAAATATTTTCTTTATTAAGTTTGTAAGTTAAAGTTTGTGCAATAATGTATATATAATAATGTCACATAAACTGTATAAAAATCGTTACAAATCTTTTTAGCTTCATCTCATTTTATTGTACAACTAATTTCATTAAAAATTAACATTGAAGTCTAACTAATATTAATAAATTTTATCAATAAACTCAATTCTAAATAGCTAACCAAATGAATATTAATTAACACACTATTAATAATTCCTAAAATCCTTGGACTCCACTATTATGTCTTAAATTTATTTTTTTTTAATTTACAAATGAGTTTGAGCAAAAATTATGTACTTTTTCTTTTATATTCATTATTCAAGTTGCATGCTTACATAAACTAATCACGCTAAAAAGTATCATTTAACCATTTAAATGTTGCTTTACATACATGCTCGTGCACATTTTCTTTAATCAATTCGCACATGTGAGCTATATCAATAGAAAACACACATAAATTACTTGTACATGAAAATGCATTAACATAATACATATACATATATCTATATATATATTACATTAGGTTAAATCATCAATTATTCTTGTAACCTTTTCAACTTCATCTCAATCCATAACCGACTTTTAATTCTATACTAATTACTAAATATTATGTGATAAATTCCGGCAAGCCTTGCACTTCCATCTCGTTGTTGTATATACTTTACACTAAATGCACCGGTTTTGTTTTTCGATAAAAGTTTGAACTTTTGGTTATGTTTAAAACTCAACTTTTTTATTTGATATTATAATTTACAAACGGCTTTAAGTCAAAATTATGTATTTTTCTATTCATTACTCAATGTGATATTTTTAATATGTCGTATTTTGCTATTATGGCAAACTCATTTAATGGGCGTAAATATTGGTTTCTCACTAATGATTCTACAAATAGAAAAAGAAAACACTTTGCGATCCGCGGACCTTCTTCCTTTCAATAATAATTCAATTGCACACGATAAATTCATTCTAATATTTCTCAAAGAGCATTCGAAAGCAACTACTTACATAAACTAATCACGCTAAAAAGTATCATTTAACCATTTAAATGTTGCTTTACATACATGCTCGTGCACATTTTCTTGAATCAATTCGCACATGTGAGCTACATCAATAGAAAATGCACATAAATTACTTGTATATGAAAATGCATTAACATAATACATATATCTATATATATGCTTATCTATAACAATCACCTAAATATGTATAAAACAAAGAAAATAGTTGATATCCCAGTCTTTGGTTCTATTTATCTGAGCATGCACTATCTTGTGTGAGTTTCATGGTACCTGCGTATGATAACTAAATTAAGAAAAAAAGAAGGCCGAGATAATTACAAAGATCTAAAAGATGTGTGAATCATCTCCAAAATGTTGCAAAAGAGAATTTACATACCGCTACCAACAATCAAAGATCTAAAAAATGTGTGAATATGTACATACTAAATGTGATTTTGGCCGGTTTATATAGGCATGAATTAGCTTATATCATTAATTATTCTTGCAACCTTTTGCAACCTTTGCACTTCATCTAACCGACTTTAATTCTATACTAAATGCCATGTGATTAATTCGGGCAACCCTTGCACTTCATCTCCTTTCATGATTGTATAGTTATTATGAGGCTGCATTGAATTATGAGCATTAGCTATCTTGTACTATATGCAATGGAACTCCATCTTGAGTATCTTGATTACTTCACATTAAAATGAATCCGACACAAAAAATGGAGCCTAAGATTACCCCTTCCCACTAATTACGACACATTCTCACTTTCATGTCCCTACCAACATACCAAAACTCATCTTTTCATGAATAACAACATCAAATTTTATACATATTTGTAAGATCAAAATTAAAACAAATAATTTGTGAACTTCAATTAATACCATATAGTAACCATTGGTAAAGAGACCCTCAAATCCCTATCAAAAAACATAGATTAAAATAAATTCTCAAAATACTATTTTTTTCTAGTTATACTTTTCATCAATTCAACTTTGATTTTGTATTATTTCTAATGTCATGGGGTGGATACATTACAACCTCTTAAACTGCTTAAGTGGAAGGAAAAAAAAAAAATAAAACCAAGATTCAAGCCACCATTTATATTCATCAAAGCTTTGTCACACTAATTATAAACCTTGTTTACATATGATTTTCATTTTCTTGCATGCCTAATTTTTTGACAGTTCTTTCATAAATGTGGAGATATTATCCACTCCGTCTCCATCTTCCACTTTGTTTTGTTATCAACATCTTGATATACCCCGTTAGCGTCACTAACCACTTATCAATACCTGCAAGAATAGCATTAACAAACTACTAACCAACCCAAAATTTTAAAATAGGTTAGCTGATCTAATCCTCGGTTCTTTCTCGGGCAACAACACATCCATTTGTCTTCCATAAACTTCAAAGCTGGACTATCAACCAACTTCACATGCAAGAAAGTTAACCATTTGCTTACCTTTGCATGTATACCCCCTTGCATTAATCAAGTCAATATTTCTACATGAACCATTGCACGTAACATTAATATGCATAGTACACTTTCATTGGACGGAGAAATTTTACATTAACAAACTAAATTCAATTCCATAGGTGAGAAGCTACACCAAAAAGAACTTTATCACACTATAAGGAAAAATATAGAAAAGCTATTGACTGCAAAAAATGATCATGTCAATATCTATTTCAAAACTATTTATCTAATTAGCAATCTTGTTAATTCACAGATCTTGAGCCATAAAAACAGATGGGGTACATACCAAGGTTACGGTTATTGATGCCAATGAGTTCAATGCCATCAATTGCTAGCATGCGATCTATTTCATTCTCAACATGTGCCTAGAAACAAAAAGTAGAGATCAAAAGGAAATTGGTTAGTTGGTGTTGCACTGAATTTACACACAAACAATAATAAACTAACAACAAACATGTGATTCATACAAAATCATCAAACTAAACACAAATTAAAGTTTCACGCACACACACACACACATCATTAACAAAGACCAAATGGTGTTATTTATAGTATTCAATGATGGTGATTGAAGGGTTTGTACATTTATTTGAAGGCAAATGAAAAGAGCAAATGATTAAATGAAAATAAAGGCTAGCAACACTTCGTATGGTTTCAATCATTTACATTTGAAACACTAAATATAGCTCATATGTACTTACCACTTAAGCATAAACATTAAATCAAGGTACTTACGCATGAAGCCTCCGCATAATGAAACTCTATTTTCTGCATTTAATTCCGAGCATTAGGTAACTTGTACTCTATGCAATCATGACGTCTCCACATTAAATTTTAGGACTCAATCTTATATGTTTATAGATGGTTGGTGGTTGCTCATCTCTTTATACTTTTAATTGATGACAGTAAGGAGGATGTCGATATTGGTGGACATAGCAATTCTCATTGATGAGACACTACTGTGAATTTTAAACCGACCAAATGAGTTTAGGCTATTATATTTTAATTTTAAATGTAAACATTTGTTTGATGTTTATTATTAGTAAACATTTAACAAATAGCAAAAATGATCCATGTGATTCACTTATGCTTACAAAAGTAGTCTCTAAAAAATTGCAAACAAGGCACTTACCATTTATTCTTGATTAGAGAAACAATCCCTCTATTAAATCTAACTAGAACGGTACCCGCGTAATGCGGCGGCGGGTAACATGTGATTATATTTTGCGTTATTCGGTTTTTAGTTCTCTCCATGCTTTATAAGTAGATATATTAGAGATAGTTAAGCTAAATAATTTTAGTTTGAACAACCAACTGCTTCCTAACAAATTTTCTAACCAACCTGTTTGCTAACAAATTAATTTTGAAATATTTCCATAATAAGCAAGAAAAATGTGTAAATTTTAAGCCTTTCTAATTATAGTATAGATATAGATGAGTGTTTGTATAACAAAAATTACAGAATTGTCCCTCCAGTTTATGTGCGTTACAAAAAAAGTCCCTCAATATTTGCAAAAAAAGGTCTCTCCCGTTACTTGCGGTTACATAAATAGTCATTAGGTTAAACCTTTTTGTGCACAGAGAACAAGTGCCTGCAAGCATACTAGAATGCATCTTCGCATAAATAATAAGCTTGTTCACACAACTACAAAAGTCTTGCCCAGTGGCGGAACTAGAGCATTTTTTTTGGGGGGGCCGAATTTATTTTGGGGGGGCCGAATCGAAGATTTATTTGTAACCTCAACTAAATTACCCGTAAAACCTATAATATTTACATTAGGTGCCGCAAATTTTGGGGGGGCCGGGACCCTCCCCTGCCCCTTAATAGGTCCGCCGTTGGTCTTGCCTGTGTGAAAGTGGTCATTATTAAAATGCAATCCATTTATAATTGTGTTTGTCTAACCATGAAGAAAGTAAACCCCCAACATGTTAGTCAAGACCATGCATCCCGCCAGGTCTCGGGCTAATGAGAAGTCCGAAACATCTAGAAGGGTTACACGACCTTAGCAATGTTACAGTCATTAAACTCTAAAAGAAACTAAGAACTGCTGAAAAGTTTAATTAGACCACCAATACTGCAACATTAATTAGTCTTAAAACGGGTAAACTGCAATTGTATGTAAAATGATCATTTTGGTGTGCATCCTCTTTTAAAAATCACGCGCCTTCTAGATGAAGATCTAGCATGAATTAATCTCTTGTAAGAGTATTTCATTTGAAACAGTGAGTAACTAATACCTTGATATACCAGTGAAAATAATAATAGATACCGTAAATCAACCATTGATTGTCAATAAGTCAAAGCATTTTGAAAGCCACACACATAAAACAGACTTATTGAGGTTGTATATATATGGAGAACATTAAGTACAGAAACAGTATTTTGCATCAAAAAAATCTCACATACACACACAAGACATAACCTTATGAGCAGTCTTGTATCCAACATAAAGAGTACTTATATAGATTGACAGGACAGTTGGAATTCATTAATTCACCAACAGATCCTTGATTTTGGTGTAAACATGACACACAGATAATCACTTTCAATATGAAATCTCAAACATCCCCTAACAAGTTCCTTTGACTCATTTGTTGTGAGAAAACTTTAAATTTGCAAGTGTTTTGTTTAATTTTAGAACATTCTTGCTACTTAAAACTTGTGATCATGGATGTTTCATTGACTGAAGTTATGTTTCTGCGTTCATTAAAGAAGCTGCGAGATTCCATTGAACCCTTGGAAACTTGTTACTGAGTATCAAGTACAGTATTTGAAATGGCCTACTGAGTTTGATCAGTTTTCGTCAGCAGAAGTGCCTCGGAAAGAAAACCCGTAAACCCCCCCCAAAAAAAAGTTTATCGCGCGACTGAACGATTTTAAGGGGAAAAATTTTTGGACCATTTCTCGATTTGTGTGTGTCATCCCTGCATGCTAATCTTCTCTCTATCATTCCAATTTTATTGGATGCCCCCGAAGGTAAAAATACAATGTGCTGCTATATATAACGCCTTATCTTTATCTTTTAACTCGCAATGTGAAAGTCTTGAAAAACAATTTCACATTTTCCTTGGTCGCATATGAAAAGGTGTGTGAAAACCACATAATAGTTTCGGTGCCTAGACTTGGAACACTTGGTGAACGGGACCAACTTGTATGATACTTGGCTAGTAAATAACAAGGATCAATTGGGTCGAACTAAGACCTTTCCCAGCGCAATGAGCTGTCCTATCATTCAAAAAGGACATGCTCGTCAGTTGGCTAGATGAGCCTATATCGCCCATGCTCATTATACTTTTGACATCTGGGTCTTTCTTTAAGATTCTCAATATGATTTATAAATCATTTTTTGTTATATAGATAGCTAAAAGAGCACCTAAAATAAATTTATACTAGAATTGGAGGGGTGAGCCGAGCCAAGGCAATAGTGCAAAACCAAGGCAACTCACAAAGACCCCAATAGCAAGCTATTGTGGTGGGTCTTTCCCCATAAAAAATAAGATTAATATCGAGTGAGCCGATGGCTCACATATCAGATATTAAATTGATAAGAACAGATACTACACACACTACAAGAAAAGGGCCTTTTAGTGACACCATTTTTAATGACACACAAAAAAAAGTGTAAGTGAAAGTACATGTTTACTTACACTTAAAAAAAAAAGTGTAAGAAAAAGTTTAACTTTTACCCACACTTTACATAAAATGTAAGCAAAAGTCTAGTTATGTCTACACTTTTAGAAAAGTGTAAGCAAAAGTCCAATTTATATACACACTTTTTAAAAAGTGTAAGTAATAGTCTTACTTTTACCCACACTTTTTAAAAAGTGTGAGCAAAAGTCTAATATATACACGCACTTTACGTAGAGTGTGAGAAAAAGTGTAGTTTTACTAACACTTTTTGAAAAGTGTAAGTAATAGTCTTACTTTTACCTACACTTTTTAAAAAGTATGAGCAAAAGTCTAATTTACACACACACTTTACATAGAGTGTGAGAAAAAGTGTAGTTTTACTCACACTTTTTGAAAAGTGTAAGTAATAGCGTTACTTTTACCTACACTTTTTAAAAAGTGTGAGCAAAAGCGTATTTTTTTATTAAAAAAAAAGTTATGAAAAGTCTAACTTGTATCTGTACTTGTTGAAAAATGTAAATACGAGACCCGTTTTTGTTTACAAGATCGTTAGATTTTAAGTGTATTAAATCAACTGAAAACCGAAACGAACCGGTCCAACCCAAACCGAACTAACTTTACTCGGTTTGGTTTTCTGCTTTACATATTTCTGGTTTTCGGATTCGGTTTGGCTCAGTTCGGTTTGAGCCAAAGGAAAAAAAACACACCTAAACCATCTAAACCGAACGGGTTCGGTTAGGTTTCGGTTTGAGCGAACAACCCAATTGAACCGTGACTAACCTGATGGCTCGGCCGGGTCAATTAAAAAACCGGTTTTTAAAACATAGCCTTTTACCCTTCAAAATTTTTAACAAATTTTATAAAAACTTTACTACTTCTAATATTTAATAAAATTATTTGATTTGACCTTTTATTAACTCCTAGTTGTTACACAATATATCTTATCTTATTTGACCTTTTATAAAATAATTTTCCCCTAATCCTTTTCTCCTCACTATTTCTAATATCCAATCACTTTCCCAAATCGTTACAAGTTACAATTTAATCGAAGCTCTCGCCCTAAATATATTAATCGAAGCTCACTGAGGATCAATTTCCCCAAATCGTTATGGTTTAATCGTCACTCAATCAGGTAATTATTTGTTATTGCGATATTTGTTAAGCTCAACTTCATAAGCTCAACTTCAAATAAGCTCAACTTTATGAAGCTCAAGTTCAAATAAGCTCAACTTAATAAGCTCATTCTGATAGGTATATAGGATTTATTAGCTGTTTTGTTTGTATTTTAAGCTCTAGTTTGTTAGCGGTTCGGATAGGTGTGTTTAATTTCTGTTAGTTTGTTAGTTGTGAGTGATTGGATCCGTTAGCGTTATTATTTAAGTTTGATTGGTGAATGGAAAGTAAACAACAAAGAGTAAGGAAATTATTGGATTTAGGTGCCGTTAGTTTGTTAGCCGTATTTTACATCCGTTAGTGATTGTGTTTTAGAGTGTTTGGTTGTGATATTATTGGAATTGAGATAGTTACAACTGATGCATAAGGAAATTATTCTTTAAATGTAGTCGCAAGCGTAGATATTATTGATTTAGAGTGCAAAATGTATATGTTATACTCGCCCCTTTCCAATGTTTTTAGTAAGTCTACCTACTGGTTCGCTGGCATGGTTAGGTTAGTTTTATTGCTGACTTGACTTCAATCAATTATTCACTCTTTAGCACTTGGTTATAGCTGCTAGGTTCAACAAAAGAAATGACATTATATATGAAATGTTTATGAGCAGGATCTATGATAATGTTGGTATTGGACATGGTGAGAAATGAGTAGGATAATAGTAATGATTAGGATTTTGATATTGGTATGAGTTTCGGGTTCATGAGACTAGAAATGGGCATTATTGGAATGAGCAGCTATGTCAATGTGATATCAAACCTGAACATGGATCCTGGTCTGTTTAATTTCCATATGATCAGTTCAACCATTATTTATGAGCCAGACATTTTTATGCTGAGAAAGAACTGAATGTATAAGATAAAGGTGTACCTGATATATGAGCATTAACCACACAAATTTCCTTGGTCTTCTTTCTGTGTTTAGATCATCAACATGAGCTGATTAATTGAATTTTGCAATTGGTCAATTCTATTATATGGAGTATTGTTGTTTAGTAGTAATGCTCACTCATCTCTCTGAACCATCTTAACAATGTTGTTATTATCTGTGTTGAGATGTATAATGGGAATAGAGGAGTGTAGTACAGATAATAGTATAGATATACATAAGATGGCGTAACTTGAAGTGAAATATTGGGATGTTCAGGTGGTCTTTGACTAGGGTAAGTTTTATCCCAGCCCGAACCTTAGCCTGACCTTTAACCAAAAATGAGCCTGATATTTAATGGGTAAGCCGTGCCTAGGACCTGGATTAGGATTTTTCGGGTTGAGCTTAGGACGGGTCCCTGGCTTTGGCCTACTTTGATTATCTTCAGTTTTAAGGAAGATTGAACTAGTTAAGTAAAAGTAGTACTAACACATATCAGTTTGACGGTTCTTGTCACAAAGTAACTGAAGCGTGTATCCTTCTCAAGCTTGTTAAAAAATGAATGCAAGTTATTCACCTCAAACATATACTAGAAATAAACTCAGCCTAGAGGTTATGCAATCACAGGGGACTAATGACTTGCACATCTAGCATACTAACTTTAGCCAAAATGTATAGGTCAAAGTTCCCCAAACATACGTGCAGCTTCTGCTTCTGGTACAACATCCGCATCTGGTACAACATCTGCTTCTGGTGCAGCATCTGCTTCTGGTACAACATCTGCTTCATGTAATTGTATGTAACAATTTTAATACGTGCAACCCTTTTAAATGTTTTATGTGTGCAACTTTTACAGCAAAAAAACCAGCTGTCCGTGACACTCTCAACAAATCAAGCACAAGTCGTTTTAATACTTCAGGTAGTTTTTTAGTTTATCAGTTTTGATATGCACAAGTTGTTTGGCATGCTTTTAAGATATGTTTAGAATCTTTGTGGCTATAAAATTCCAGTTCTGCCCATTAGCTTGTTAGTTTCCTTTCTCATGAAAAAACTATGCTGTCTAGATATTGGACACTGATTTGGAAGTGATGATGAATGTATTGTTTAAAGAGGAAAAATTGTATCTGTTTTAGATTATTGGACGTTTTTGTGACCAAAATTATCGATCCATGAGACTAGGTAGGTTAATGTAGTTACTAGATGTGTATGTCACTAGGTTTAGTGTTCTGTATTCAATTTGACTCTAGCGTTGTGACGAATGGCACATTGTTTATTAGTTGTTGTATTATGCATTTGGAGAGTGATACCTTCTTCCATAAGTAGGTGATTTTTTTTTTTTTTTTTTTTTTTTTTTTTTTCCTGCTATAAGATCAATAGCTCATTTGAGTAGCCTAATGTCCAAATCTATGTGACTGTAGAAGTGTAGACTGATGTACTTGACACCGCACTTGTATCTTTCATTATCTCAAAATTTTTTATTTGATCTGTAAACTGAAAGTGTTGTACTTATGTTATTTAGTGAAATATATGTTATCTGTTGTATGCTACGTTTACTTTATATCGTGTTAATTACATAAAGTAGGCATTAAAGAAAATCTGGCCTATTCACATGCCTGTGAAAGCTTTTAGTTCTAGGTAGATAACACTGCTTTCCGCTTGTCAACTTGCTGGTTTTTTTGTTAATCAATCTGCATGCTATGTTGGTTATGGTTATCGGGTCAGATTCTATTTAAAACCTGAAAAGTTTTCCATTCAATTAAATACAAATAAACAAAACATTATCTTAATCCAAGTATAGATTGTGCGTAGAACTATAAATGAGGTCAGTTTGCAAAATTTAAGCTAGGTAGCTTGAGAAAAATCTACTGTTTCATTGATCGCTATAAAAGTTTTCAGCATGTTTGGCATATATTTAATTCCAGTGAACTGCCACCAACTTGTGATGTATTTACAACCCCCGTTGTTGCTTAACATGCAACATTCTCGTAAAATTTAGAAAATTGTCAACATAATATATTTTGTTAAAGGTGAAAAGCATGTCTATTTTGCAGCTATGAATGTCGGCTTTCAGAACTTAATGCTCACATCCAGGTATGTCAAATACATTTTCTTTTGATCAGTGCACCAGTTTTCCAATAGGTAATCAAGTTATTTGTCTTAATACTTTTTCCTGTCTGTTTGTTAATGCACAGGGAAAGCTTCGGCAAACTTGTAAATACTATGCTACCTATAATGCTTTGCTGAAAATAAAAGAGCCGATGCTTAATGAAAGCTTCCTTGTTAAACTCTGTGAGTTCACAGTTAATCACTGTCTTGCTTAGATTGTTACTATGAAAGTCTCTTTCTTTGCTCGCCTATGCTATAGTCATGTGTTATTTATCATTCCTTCTTTGATGGTTTATTTGTGTCATTGAATCCCTGTTACATGTTTTCCTGAAACTCTGAAAGACCCGAACCTTGAGCATCACATGCAAAACTTTTTTTATGTCCCCTGTATCTTTTCATGGGTTCTCAAGTTTGCAATAACTTTTTAAGATTTTCACCAAGTTACCTCTAAAGTTTGCATGTATACATTCAAATGCAGCATCAATAACCATATGTATGCATACATTTGGTTATATACGTATATAAGTGTGATTGATTAGTTATCGTTGTCATAACAGGCTGAAGTTGCAAAAGCATATGAGAAAGGTGGAGCAGCATGCCTCTGTGTTTTGACCGATTCAAAATGTTTTCAGGTATATATTGTTTGTATCATGTTTGATTTAAACTAATATATTATGGGTCTTCTGATGTTTATGTAATGCTTCTTTGTTTATCATTGATAAAAGGGAGCTTCGAAAATCTAGAGGCTCTACAGAATGCTGGAGTCGAGGTAAAGTTTTTCTTGAACTTTTTGTATAGTAATCTTTTAGCACGTTTTGAATTATGCTTGTCAAGTTAAACAGTACATTGAAACATATTTTCTTTCTTTTCAGAGTGGTAGGATAAGTTCAATGGATTTTCACAGGACGTCGAATTTTCTGGTGACTGCTAGTGATGATGAATCCATTCGGCTTTATGATGTGACTAATGCAAGGTATGTCTTTTTTTGACATCTGTAGTTATTCTGAAAGAAAGGAAAGAGGTCCTAGCAGGAGAGTAAATCCATCTTGTTTCTAGTGTATCAATTCATCCATGTTTCAGTTTATTTCTCATGTAAGAAAATATGGATGATTTTGTAGGGATGATTTTGGTTATATACTTATATGCCAGTTGTTTGAAGGCAATTAATAGCGAAAAGTATGGGGTTGACCTGGTTTCCTTCACTTCGCACCCCATTACTGTTACATACTAAAAAAACGGATGGGACGGTACGTATATCATAATGTTACAGCTGTGCAATCTATTAATGTGCATAATAGTAAGTGCAATATGTATACGGAGAAAATGACTTTTCGTCTGCTCTATTTTGACATGTTAATTCTCATATTTTAAAATTTTTAGGTGGTCGGGGAGTCTGGACTGTTTACTCTTGCAGATATTGCTTACGTACAAGATGCTGGCGTGAAAGCTGTACGTATCTTATTCTACTCGCTTGACTTTTTTTTCCTTTTTTTCACGATATATCATGATCAATGTTGATGATGTGTTTGGTTTATTATGTAGATATTGTTCGGGGAGTCAATTGTGAAGCAGAAAGATCCGACACAAGGAATTAGAGAACTTTTTGGAAAAGTTATATCAGCTTAGGTACTTAGTTGAGATCAGTTTCACAGCATGTTTAGCTCAAAGAATTAGTTATACTTGGTTTATATCGACTTATGGTTGAAATAATAATAGGTTTTAATCTCAGTTTTTTGTTATTAATTACTAGTTTTTCATGCTTTAATTTTGGATAAATAATGCAGCCTAAAATGTATGTATACATAGTAGATACATACCTATAGTGACAGATGTATGTGTAAGAAAAAGTCTCATTCTTTCCTGACACTATTAAGTGTCAGAAAACTTAGTCAGTATATACTTTTACCGCCTGGACTTTTATTGACACTTTTTATAAGTGAAGGTGAAAAAAATATATATTTAGTGACACTTTTTTGGACATTTTCTGACACTTTTTGTGTGTCACTATATGACTTTTTTCTTGTAGTGACATCTTAGCCAAAAGGCCGAGAAAGGTATGCCTTGAATATCTTTGTGCCTTGGTTTTTATAGCACTGTCCTTTTACTTAGTTACTCTGGTTTGGCGATGTGTGATGCATACCAATTAACCTTTGGTTCTCTACTCTGACTGCTTTATACATGCCAGCCTTGTGCACTTGCTAATTAAGCTAGGCTTTGCCATAATCAATGTCAATTGCACCATAGTTTAGGTACCATATTTATAGTATTTGTCCATTATTAATGATTACTCGAGGGGTTTGATATTTACACATATCTCTCATAAAATCTTAAATAAGAACACTTTAATCTTGAAAAGTTGAGCCCGAGTTTTAAATAGCCAATACATTACTCTTTGCCCCTTCTGCTTCACTAAGATTTATTAATCTGTATTAATTACAAAAACTGGAAAAAGGATTTTGGCATTTTGCAACTGCTCTTGGCTCCTCAGCAGTTATATATAAATTAAGTAAACCTATATACACAACTACACAACAACTAAATAGGCCGTAATAGTCAATTGAAAAACGGATCATAATAACGTAAATATATAATGTTCGTTTAATATCATATAAACACAATCTTGCAGCTAAGAATTCAAATAACCTTAACCAGTGAAGGTTTTTACATTATTCCTTCCACTGGAACCACATCAGCATAAAAGAAAAGGTTCACTCAATGCTGTGCAACTTTATATACAAATAGCCATAAGGTGCCAATCTTCTTCAAACAAGCTACTCAGGTCAGACGTTAATAAGATTTTGAAGGTCTTATAACTGAAGTCTCTTTATATCATTAGCAGTCACCTACTGGTTACTTGCGAATTTGATAAGTATAGAGAGACCAACTGAGTGAGACCAGCATCCGAAGTGACCCAACCAACACTTCCCATAAATAGTTCATTATTGTTCACCTTTAACTAATAAATTTTACCGCATTATTGATTTTATCTGAACAGAATGATAGTTATCTGAACTATGTAAAACAAGACAATCCCTTAAAATGATGTGCGCTTGTATAAAGTCGGCTTCAAAACAATCCCTTAAAATGAACTTATGAAAGTAATATATAAAATGAAAACAAAAATCCACTGCAAAAAAAGGGAATTATCATATAGTTGATGGAAGAATTGCATACTGATTGCAGCAATTTGTGTAACAGATAAAAAGGATGACGCAATTTTCCGGGATAACCCTTTACCCAAAAAAATAAAATAAAAAGGATGTCGAGCTACCGAGCTGGTTAGATTAATTGTTTGGTTAAAGTTTCAAAACTTTCTATACTTGAACTTCAACCTTACAACTTAACCAAAAAGTCCATGGAAGGATCAACTCAGTAATTTTCTCCATAGACGGTTCAGTTTTGTTTGATGGATTAAACCTAAGAACAGCCTCCACAAAATAATGGGTGTACAAAGAGCATTTAAGGACCTACATGTCTGGTCTTTGGCCAAGGATGGATTCGCTGAGCTCCAACTAAGACCTTTCCAAATGAGATGACCTAGTTCTATCAATAAATAAGGATATGTTCCTGCTGCTATTGACATAATGATGAAAAATATTACAAGTAGAAAAAAAAGAAAAAAGAAAGAAAAAGTGGCTGTTCTATTGAGAAGGTTTAGTTGGCTAAATGAGTCTGAATAGCCCAAGCTCGTAATCCTTACGCTGTCGGGAGCGAGGGGTAGTCGCAGCTCTGTGAAACCAGCCTAACGCAGTGCCCCCTACTTTAGGGACCATGTGACTCGAGCCTTCGCCCAAGCCACATGACCCAACTCTCAACTTGGAATGGGCAAGCCAGATATTGCTATCTCAGACCCAACCGAGCTAAATCGATTCATAGTCCAGCAAACATTAATACCCCCACTTGGGTTACAGGCAAGCGCTACCAAGCCCGGTGGCAAACAGCTTCTTTGTGGTCTATATAAACATATTGTAATATCCTTGATAAGGCGATGTGGGAACAATCATTAATACTCATAGAACTATCTTGGTTGGCTCGTAATTTTGTAATTTGATTGATGTCAAACTTCTGGTATTTTAAAATGTTATAATCTTCAAAGGGATCAATATATTTAAATGAATCTCTGTCTACTGAAATTATGTTATGATGTTTTATTATTCTTTAAGGAATACAAATGATACATTAGTATTTACTCGATAGATACATTTGTTTTGATATATGTTACGACAACACTCAAGCTATATTCTTCATCCATACGGACCATACAACGTGAGTTCTTTAAGGCATCTATAAGAATAAAAAAAATTTAGGATACTGATTTTTGTTTCATATCGTAGTTTTAACTATCATGTTGTATTATTGTATGATCAAGCACCCATCAAACCTATAGATCAGTTTCAAAGATCTTGCTTTTACTCACCTAACTTTTGTCCATCACACCAAAATGATTTCAGTGATCTTGCTTTTACCCAATCCATGTGATGATCTGTATGTTCCTTATGCTGTTATGCAAATAAAACGACACATTAATGAATTTCATTATTGTATAATGAAAAGATAAACAAATTGCTTTGCTGGCTCTATTGTGTCGCTCCAATAACATTAGTTTTGACAACACTGTGCTATAATTAAGCGCGAGGTGTATATCTTAGTCAATACTGCCGAAAAAAAAGTTTAGTTCCAATAGCAACTCGTACAACGACAATAGCCACGCAAACATAGAAAGTAATGTTGGTATAGCAAGTTTTACAAAAAAGAGTGCAACTTCAAGAAAAAAACGAAAGAGACCCGCAATATGTCCATGCAATATGATCATAGCAACAATGGTTCATTAGTTTCCTTTCAATACTAAAATTTACCATTTTTTGTCAAGCTATTTGAAATACTCAGAAATACTACCAAATCAATTCATCACACATGGTCTCCATCTTTATGGTTTACATCTATTTTGTCAAGTTGGTATTTCTCAAAAAATTAGAATTCATATAAACTTTCCGAACGGATACGCCAAGTGCCGGATGACGTTGCCGACACCTAGATGTCCGCCCGAAAACTTGGTATTTCGCCGAAAGTGAAAGGCCCATATGCAATGTGGTATATAACCTAGTAGCATTTCTTCTCCTTAACCTATGTGGGACTCTAAACGTGCATATATTTCTCTTAATATTTTCTGAGTTGTTCATTCAAAAGCATTAGTCTTATCTTTAATACTGAAAGAACTCTATTGCGAGTACAAATTATAGCCACAACTTAAGGTACGTTTTGACAACTTTTTTTTTTTAATAAAGGTTAGAGAAACACATAAAATCTGGATATAAAAATAAAAGCGGATACTGTTATCAGTCATTGGTTGTTTTTATAGTGATGAGTTCTATATAATCTATATAAGTTAAGTCTTGTAAGGTGAGTGAGTTTGTTTGTGATTTAGTGAATTCATGGTCATATTCAGTAAGTTCTATGTGCATGTTTGTTTAAGATCTATTTAAACTGACATTACATTGCTTGATAAATTTTTAGTAGTTTATATATCAATTTAACATCTTATCTTATATATCAATTTAACAGTTCAAATCAAGAAAGGAGCGTATCCGTTTTCATAAGAGTGGAATCGTGCGATACCACTACAATGAACTAGTTTGTTTCACATGTGTTGCAATTTATACCAAGTATTAATTTTGTGACAACTTTTTAAAATGTCCAAAGGGATCCTTTTGTTCAATGCATTTTTAGCCTGTTTATTTTTATTTGTTAACCCGTTGCATTCTAATACACTTCAACTTAATTTCTACCCGTTTTATTTTACTACTCGTTTGATCTGTCTTATTTTTATTCACTACACCTCGCAAAAGGGTTGGTTCGACAGGTTACTTAAATTCACTACATTGTACAGAATGATCCAATTCACATTAGGTTGTATAGTTGATGTACATGAGATTTTCTTACATATAGGATATAATATAAATTAAAGAATATAATTCAAAGAATTATTGGGAAGTTTGAGATCAAGTTCATGGCAATTTCTTTGAGAAGAGTTACAGATGCAAAGAGGGACAAGCTGCTAGTTGCTTGAGGCCCATATACACAAATAATATAGCTCCAACAAAACTGATGATCGTATTTCGTAAATAATGCACTTAACAAAAAGGAAAAAAGAAAGAAAGGAAGAAGAGGCTACAAACAACACATTTTAATTATTACAACTTACAACAACAGCCAAATGCCGATCAAGGTTGAGCTGCCATTATAAAAGGAATTTTCCCTTAGCAGCTGAATCGGCTCAAAAGATTATCACTTTTTACAACATTCATGTAGAGAAATCCCCAAATGTCATAGATTGTCCAAGCGCTGTTCTTACACGAAGCTGCAAACAAGAGATGAATCTACCATTCAATACCGTATCACAATTTGAAAAGGAAATGATAAAGTGACCAGTAAACTTAATTTTATGATCTTTTGATCTGGTAGAGAGATGCTATTTAAGATATTATTTAGTAATTTAGTATTTAAAATTATCACATATGTTTACCGCTACACGAGGTCATAATGCAACGACTTTTTTTTATTCAAAGATTTGTTACACATAAAAAGATGAGGATCCATATAAACTTCTGAAAGAATGCCAGTGTCGGTTGATTTAACCAACACTTAGGGTACTTTGCGGAAACTTCATACTATTCTTATAACAGGATATAAGAACAATCATAACACGTAGTTATAATGAAACGACTGATGATAAAAAAGTAATTGTCTTCTGCCTTAAAGTCAAAGTGAATTTAACCGAATAATTAATATTATACAATCAATGTTTATACTGGGGGCTTAGAAAAGTCCTATTTGAAAACTTGTTACACATAAAAAAAAAGGTTTATATAAAACAGAATGCCAAGGTCGTTGACTTAAAAAAAAGTAGGATTCATATAAAGTTTCTAAATAGTCCGGCCAAAGTGGGTTGACGTAACCCACCATGGTAGAGATATTTAAAAACTTCGTATTTGTCCTAAGACGTTTGATTCATATGCAATGTGGTATATAACCCAATAGCAGTTCTTGTGTTTAACCTATGGGCTATGTGGGATTCAATCTATACGTGCAAGTATTTCTCTTAATAGTTCTGATTGTTCATTTTATAGCATTTATTATTTTATTTTATCTTGAATACTGAAAGAGCTTTTTTGCAAGTACAAATTATAGCACAACTTAAGGCACTTTTAGACAATTTTGTTTCTTAATAAAGGTTAAAAAAACACATAATAAAATCTAGATATAAAAATGAAAATGGACACTGAGTTATTGGTTTTCGTAACGATAAGTTATGTATTAGTTATATAAGTTTATGACAACCAACTCAAATTCTTCTAAGCTGAGTGAGTTTGTTTGTGGTATAATGAATTCATTGTCATATATAGTAAGTTCTATGTGCTTATTTGTTTTAGATCATTTTTTTTTTTTTTTTTTTTTTTTTTTTTTTTTTTTTTTTTTTAACATTACGTTGCTTGATAGATCTTTAATACAGTTGATTATAGGTTTATTGTACGCTTTCGACCCGTTGCCAAATAAATGATAAGCTTTCAACCAGTTTGACCCACTGCCTGTTGAAGTCAAAGTGAAAAAACACAGGAATTTTCAGACATGAATTTTGAGTATTAAGAGTTGTGACATTGTGAATCATAGGTTAAGCAATGCTAGTTTGGAAAGAAGACTGTATTTTGATGAGAAAATAAACCAAGGTCAGAAATTGGGATTCGTCATCTATTAACTCATTTTGTTTTTAAATTCTTCTTTAAAATCAAAGTATATTTACGATTGTCTTATATAACTGTTCTTATGAAATACCGCATCATGAATATATATTCACATCTATGTCCATCATATGAGATAAGATTTCTTTCTTCAACATTCTTTGTTCTTTCGTTCTTATGCATCCATCAACGCTAGTTTATTGTATAAATAGCTGTAATAAAGTTATTAATCATGGAAACAAGGTAGTATAATGCATAACTAACCACTAATTTTGTAACCAGTTATGAACCAAATGCAATCCATTTAGAAGTGTGCTTGTCTGAGCATGATGAAAGTAAACCCCCCCCCCCCCCCAAAAAAAAAATAAATAAATAAATAAATAAATAAAAATAAAAATAATAATTAGTGGGGGCTCAACTAGTCTCTCAGCTCCCCACTAATTTCTTGTAAAATCCTATTTGTTTTTCAATAAAGTGATGTTATAATAATAATAATAATAATAATAATAATAATAATAATAAAAAAATCATGTTAGTCAAGACCATGCATCCCGCCAGGTTTCGGGCTAATGAGAGGTCCCAAATATCTAGAAGGGTTACCACACGGCCTTGACAATATTACATTCATTAAACTCTAAAAGAAACTAAAATCTACTATGAAATTTTGATGAGATCAGCAATAATGCAAGATTAGTGTTAAAATGGGTAAGTTGCATTGTATGTAAAATGATCGTTTTACAAGCTGGGATGATAGGCTTTCTAACCAAGTAACTAGACTATATGAAAGATAAGATAAGGTAAGCTATGACAAATATGACCATTATGATCTTTTTTATACTAACTAGTTATAATACCCGCGCACGAGCGGGGGGTTTTTTTTTTTTTTTTTTTTTTTTTTTTAAATCATATATTTTTATTTATTAAAAAACAAATAATTTAATCTTTGTTTTGTTTGATTTATAATGTTTAATAATAGTTTTTTATTATTAAAGATAATTATTTAAAAATTTTAATTCTATTATTAATTGCATCTTATATATTTTTTTTGTATTTATCTTCTATTTGTATTATAGATAAATATAAAATATTACCTAATAAGAAAATAACTTTTTTTTTAAATAAAATTATTACTAAATAAGGTATGAATGCATTTTTTTGAAATGAAAAATTCTCAATAGGGGTTTTGTTGTATTATATAAAAGATTGCCTGATTTCCTTTATATAAACAGGACATGGTATTTCTTTAATGTCATGTTTTCTCTTAAAAACTCATGATATATAACTTTCTATAACCCGGTAAGCTCGCCTATTTAACTTTTTCCTCCCTATTCTACTAATTGAAATGCTGATCAGTTGGTTTTTAACTCGGAAAATTATTGCATCTCTTATCAATTGAACTCTAAACTTTCAAACAAGTGTAGCGATTTATGTAACATATATAATATGTAGGAAGCCTCAGTACAATCATTTTAGAGCTGGTTCTTGATTGATAATTTTATGCATCTTTAGTCAATCGACCGTGAGTCAGAACTTGGCTGGTTTAAAAAAGAGCAGAGATTAGACCTTAGACCATCCTGGACTAGAAACTAATTCATCCACTATGTATGGGGGAACGGGAATGCATTATCCTGCTATTGACATAATGATGAAAAATATTACGTGTAGGGAAAAAGAAAAAAAAAAAAGTGGGTGTTCTAATGAGAAAGTCCAGTCGGCTAAATGAGTCTGAATAGCCCAAGCTTGTAATCCTTCCACTGTCGGGAGCGAGGGGTAGTCGCAGCTATGTGAAACCAGCCTAACGCAGTGCCCCCTACTTTATGGGGGGGGGGGGGGGGGGGGGGGGATGCATTATCCTGATATCCTCCACAATCTATAGGGGAACAGGACCAACTTTATGATACTGGTCGGCTAGATGAACTTGTATCCACCAAGATAGTTCTTTTGACTTCTAGCTCTTTTTTTAAGATTGTCAATTTGATTTAATAATCATTTCTTGTTATATAGATAGATAAAAAAGCACATAAAATAAATTTTATACTAGAATTGGAGGGGTGAGCCAAGCCAAGGCAATAGTGCAAAACCAAGGCGATTCGCAAAGGCCCCAATAGCAAGCTATTGTGGTGGGTCTTTCCCCATAAAAATAAGATTAATATCGAGTGAGCGGATGGCTCACATATCAGATATTAAACTGATAAGAACAGATATTAGACTTGATCTTAGCCAAAAGGCCGAGAAAGGTATGCCTTGACTCTCTTTGGGCCTTGGTTTTTATAGCACTATCCTCTCACATAGGTACTAGGATTTGGCGATGTGGGATGCATACCAATTAACCTTTGGTTCTCTAATCTGACTGCTTTATACATGCCAGCCTTGTGCACTGCTCCTTGGCTAATTAAGCTAGGCTTTGCCATAATCAATGTCAATTGCACCATAGTTTAGATACCATATTTATAGTATTTGTCCATTATTAATGATTACTCGAGGGGTTTCATATTTACACATAATCTTGAAAAGTTGAGCCCAAGTTTTAAATCGCCAATACCATTACTCTTTGCCCCTTCTGCTTCACTAAGAGATATTATCCTGTATTAATTACAAAAACTGGAAAAGGATTTTAGCATTTTGCAACTGCTCTTGGCTCCAACAGTTATATATAAATTGTACTAAAACGTATATACACAGCAACTAAATAGGCCGTAATAGTCAATTGAGAAGTGGATCATAATAACGTAAATATATAATGTTCGTTTAATATCATATAAACACAATCTTGCAGCCACTGACGGACTCAGGATTTTTAACAGGGTGTTGCACAAAAGAAATATTGGGCTAACTAAAGTTACACAGTAAAAAACGAAAGTAGCAAAAAATTTTTTGGGGGTTGCACATACCACAAAAACGTCAATTTTAAAATCTTTTTGCACATCGTGACCTAAAATCGGGTGTAGCCCGTGCCACACCCGGCATACATGTGGGTCCGTCCATGCTTGCAGCTAAGAATTCTAATAACCTTAACCAGAGAAGGTTTATTACATTATTCCTTCCACTAGAACCACATCAGCATAAAAGAAAAGGTTCACTCAATGTTGTGCAACTTTATATACAAATAGCCATAAGGTGCCAATCTTCTTCAAACAAGCTACTTAGGTCGGACGTTAACAAGATTTTGAAGGTCCTGGTCTCTTGATATCATTAGCAGTCATCTACTGGTTACTCGCGAATTTGATAAGTATATAGAGACCAACTGAGTCAGACCTGCATCCGAAGTGACCCAATCAACACTTCCCATAAATAGTATCAAGTAATGAAAGTTTGGTTACAAAGAATTACGTAGTATATCATATAGTTGATAGAAGAATGGCATACTGATTGCAGCAATTTGTGTAACAGATAAAAAAAATGTCGAGCTACTGAGCTGGTTAGATATATTATTTGGCTAAAGTTTCAAAACTTTCTATATACTTGAACTTCAACCTTACAACTTAACCAAAAAGTCCATAGAAGAAGGATCAACTCTAGTAAATAGTATTTTTCTCCATAGACAGTTCAGTTTTGTCTTGATGGATTAAACCTAAGAACAACCTCCACAAAATGATGGGTGTACAAAGAGCGTTTAGGACCAACATGTCTGGTCTTTGGCCAAGGATGGATTAGCTCCATCTAAGACCTTTCCAAACAAGACGACCTTGTCCTATCAATAAATAAGGATAATATGTTCCTGAATAAGCCTCCCAACCTGCTATTGACATAATGACGAAAAATCTTACGTGTAGAATTTTTTTTAAAAAAAAAATGGGTGTTCTATTAAGAAGGTCTAGTCGGCTGAATGAGTCTGAATAGACCAAGCTCGTAATCCTTCCACTGTCAGGAGCGAGGGGTAGTCGCAGCTCTGTGAAACCAGCCTAACGCAGTGCCCCCTACTTTAGGAACCATGTGACTCGAGCCTTCGCTCAAGCTACATGACCCAACTCTCAACTTGGAATGGGCAAGCCAGATATTGCTATCTCAGACCCAACCGAACTACACCGATTCATAGTCCAGCTCACATTAATACCCCCACTTGGGTTACAGGCAAGCGCTACAAAGGCCAGTGGCAAACAGCCTCTTTGTGGTCTATATAAACATGTTGTAATATCCTTCATAAGGCGATGTGGGAATAATCATTAATACTCATAGAATTATCTTGGTTGGCTCGTAAGTTTGTAATTTGATTGATTTCAAACTTCTGGTATTTTAAAATGTTATAATATACAAAGTGATCAATATATTTAAATGAATCTCTGTCTACTGAAATTATGTTATGATGTTTTATTATTCCTTAAGGAATACAAATGATACATTAGTATTTACTCGATAGATACATTTGTTTTGATATATGTTACGACAACACTTAAGCTATATTCTTTAAGACATCTATAAGAATCAAGAAAAGTTAGGACACTGATTTTTGTTTCATATCGTAGTTTTAACGATCATGTTGTATTATTTTATGATCAAGCACCCATCAAACCTATAGATTATGTTCAACAAATTCTCATAGGGTATTTGTAATACGGGTTTAAGCAATTTCTCAAAACAAAGAGTCTTGGTTGGATTGAAGCTAGATCATTTCAAAGATCTTGCTTTTACTCCTCTCACTTTCACCCATCACACCAAAATGATTTCAATGATTTTGCTTTTACCCGGTCCATGATGATCAGTGCGTTGTTCCTTATGCAAATAAAATGATACATTATTATGATTTTCATTGTTGTATAATGAAAAGATAAAACAATTTGTTTTGCTGGCGCTATTGTGTTGCTCTAACATTTGTTTAACATTGGTTTTGAGGTGTCAAACTAAACACTTATTGTGCAATGAGCTATGCTAAAGATTCATTGACTTCCACTTCAAAGTTTAAGCAAAGATATCCGAGAATTAACTTTTCTACAATCTGCATTTATATGCGGGTTTTAAACTATTTGGCTCTATTCAAAAACTTGTTACACTTAAAAAATTAGAAAAAATATAAGGTTTTTGAAATACAATACTAATGTCGATTGACTTTACCAACACTTAGAGAGTCTGTGCGAGAATTTTCATACATGCTATTTAAGATATTATTTATAAATTGAGTATTAATAATTATCACATATGTTTGCCGCTACATGAGGTCATAATGCAATGACGTGTTTTCATTTGAAAATTTGTTACACATAAAAAGATAAGGATCCATAGAAACTTTTCAAAAGGCTGCCAGTGTCGGTTGACTTAACCAACACTTAGGGTACTTTGCGAAAACTTGGCATTCTGCTTATAACATGTACTTATATAAGAACATCATAACACAAAATTATAATGAAACGACTGATGATAAAGATTAATTCTCTCTTGCTATAAAGTCAAAGTGAAGTTGTCCAACAATATTACTACGTAATATTTACAACCAGTGTTTATACCGGGTTTATAAAAGTCCTATTTGTAAACAGAATGCCAAGGTCGGTTGACTTAAAAAAAAAATAGTAGGATTCATATAAAGTTTCTGAATAGCCAGCCAAAGTGGGTTAATATAACCCTGCTCTGACCGTAATATTCAAAAACTTCGTATTTGTCCTAAGACGCTTGATTTATATGCAATGTGGTATATAACCCAATAGCATTTCTTCTCCTTAACCTATGTGGGATTCATTCTATACTTGCAAGTATTTCTTTTAATTGTTCTGATTGTTCATTTTAAAGCAATTGTTTTTATCTCGAATTACTGAAAGAGCTTTGTTGCAACTACAAACTATAGCACAACTTAAGGCATTTTTAGACAACTGAAAGGTTTATAAAAAATACATAATAATATCTAGATAAAAATGAAAATGGGCTCTGAGTCAATGGTTTTCATAATGATAAGTTCTGTATAGTCTATATAAGTTTACGAAACCAAACTCAAAATTTTCTGAGCAGAGTGAGTTTGTTTGTGGTATAATGAGTTCATGGTCATATATAGTAAGTTCTATGTGCTTATTTGTTTTAGATCATTTTTTTTAAAACATTACGTTGCTTGATAGATCTTTAGTACAGTTTGACTCACTGCCTGTTGAAGTCAAAGTGAAAGAACACAGGAATTTTCTGACACTAATTTGGAGTATTAAGAGTTGTGACATTGTGAATCATAGACTAAGTAATGCTAGTATAGAGAGAAGACTGTATTTCGATGAGAAAAGAAACCAATGTCAGAAGCTGGGATTCGTCATCTATTAACTCGTTTTTAAATTCTTCTATAAAATCAAAGTATATTTACGATTGTCTTATATAACCGTGCTTATGAAATATCGCATGAATATGAGATAAGATTGCTTTCCACAGCATTCTTTGTTCTTTCGTTCTTATGCATTCATCAATGCTAGTTTATGATATGAATAGCTGTAATAAAATTTTATCATGGAAACAAAGCAGTATAGTGCATTTCTGAATAGTGCTCCATAATATAATTATGGCTGTAATATTATCAAGGTCTACTAGTATTCCAATTAAGGCTTTCAAGGGTAAAACCTTTTTGTGCACAGAGAACAAGTGCCTGCATTTAGAAGTGTGTTTATCTTGGTCTAATGAGAGGTCCGAAACATCTAGAAGGGTTCCATGGTCTTAACAATATTACAGCCATTAAACTCTAAAAGAAACTAAGAACCACTGATAAGTTTGATTAGATCAGCCATAATGAACGGCTAAACTGCAATTGTATGTAAAATGATCTTTTTGACGAGCATCCTCTTGTAAAAATCACGTGCCTTCCAGCTGAAGATCTAGGATGAACTAATCTCTTGTAAGAGAATTTCATTCGAAACAGTGAGTACCTATACCCGGATACCAAAGAAAATTATAATAGAAACCATAATCAAGCATTTATTGTCAATAAGTCAAGCATTGTGAAAGCCACGCACATAATACAGACTTGTTGAGGTTGTATATGGAAAACATTTACAGAAATAGTATTTTGCATCAAAAAAATCTCTCACATACACACGTAAGACATAACCTTATGAGCAATCTTGTATCCAACTTAAAGAGTACTTATATAGATTGACAGGACAGTCGGAATTCATTAATTTGCCAACAGATCCTTGATTTTGGTGTAAACATGACACACAGATAATCACTTTCAATATGAAATCTCAAACATCCCCTAACAAGTTCCTTTGACTCATTTGTTTTGAGAAAATTTAAAATTTGCAAGTGTTTTGTTTAATGTTGGAGCATTCTTGCTACTTAAAACATGTGATCATGCTATACTTAAGTGAATTGTCATACATAGATATTATCACGTGGCTGTTTCATTGGCTGAAGTTATGTTTCTGCGTTCATAAAGAAGCTGTGAGATTCCATTGAACCATTGGAAACTTGTTACTGAGTATTAAGTATTTGATGTCTTGTTTAGTAAATCAGCTTACGAGTTGATTGAAATGGCCTACTTAGTTTGAAAAAACCCCTAATCAACCCCCCCCCCCCCCCCCCCCCCCCCCCAAAAAAAAAAAAAAAAGTTTATGGCGCGACTGAATGATTTTTGGGGAATTTGGGGAAAAAAATTTAAGCCCCTTGTATTACTACTATTTGACTGATGTGGTATAGATGCTTATTGCTGTAGCACACATGCTATCTTTATATCTTTTAACTCTTTACCTAGCATTATTACAATCTATTTTACCTATTCAAAATCATAACCTCATTAAAGCCGTTTTCTTCATATATAGACTCATTCAAATGCTGATTCAAACATTTAGTTTACGATCTGTTGCAACAAGCAGTACTAAATACTGTCTTTCCAACACTTAAACACAAGAAAAAGTGCAACTTTAAGAAAAACGAAAGAGACCCGCAATATTTCCATGCAATATGATCATATTAACAATTGTTCATTAGTTTTCGTTATACTTCCTATGTGCTTATGGCTAACGGTTTACCTTCAATACCAAAATTTACCACCTTTCCGTTAAGCTATTTGAAAGACTTACAAATACTACCAAATCAATTCATCACACATGAAACGACTGATAATAAAGATTAATTGTCTTGTGCTTTATAGTCAAAGTGAAGTTATCCGCATATTTAAGAAATGCTTTTGGTGCAGGGATAGCATGTTGTTTATAGAGCTTAATTTGGAAGGGTGAACTAGACAATACGAAAGAAACTGACTATGAAAATTAGACAACTGGGATGATAGGCTTTCTAACCAAGTAACCAGACTATATGAAAGAAATGGACAGAGGAAATTAGACGATCAGGATGATAAGATTACTAAACTATGACAAACATGACCATTATGACCCTTTTTATACTAATTGACTGATTTTCTTTATATAAACAGAACATGGTCTTTCTTTAATGTCGTGTTTTCTCTTAAAAACTCATGATATATAACTTTATATAACCCGGTAAGCTCCCTATTTATTTTTTCCCCCTATTCGACTAATTGAAATGCTGATCAGTTGGATTTCAACTCGGAAAATTATTGCATCTCTTATCAATTGGACTCCAAGTCTCAAACAAGTGTAACGATTTATATAACATATACAAAATGTAGGAAGCTTCAGTACAATCATTTTAAAGCTGGTTCTTGATGATTTTCTGCATCTTTAGTCAATTGACTGTGAGTCAGAACTTGGCTGGATTAAAAAAGAGCAGAGGTTAGACCTTAGACCATCCTGGACCAGAAACTATTCCATCCACGATTGGTTCAGGTTCAGTCACAATGCAGTATCCTGATATCGTCCACAACCTACGGGGGAACGGAACCAACTTGTATGATACTTGGCTAGTAAATAACAAGGATCAATTGGGTCAAACTAAGACCTTTCCCAGTGCAATGAGCTGTCCTATCATTTAAAAAGGACATACTCTCAACTTCAAAGTTGACTATGATTGAAATGCATATGAAGAAAATTAGAAAAGAATGTGGGTGTACGTTTTAAGACTGAGTCAGTCAGCTAGATGAGTCTGTATCGCCCAAGCTCGTTGTACTTTTGACCTCTAGCTCTTTTTATAAGATTCTCAATTTGATTTATTAATCATTTATTGTTATTTAGATAGCTAAAAGAGCATGTAAAATAAATTTATACTAGAATTGGAGGGGTGAGCCAGGCCAATGCAATAGTGCAAAACCAAGGCGACTCACGAAGACCCCAATAGCAAGCTATTGTGTTGGGTCATTCCCCATAAAAAATAAGATTAATATCGAGCGAGCCGATGGCTCACATATCAGATATTAAACTGATAAGAACAGATACTACACTTGATCTTAGCCAAAAGGCCGAGAAAGGTATGTCTTAAATCTCCTTGGGCATTGGTTTTTATAGCACTATCTTCTTACTTAGTTACTTTGGTTTGGCGATGTGGGATGCATACCAATTAACCTTTGGAGTCTCTTTATATCATTAGCAGTCACCTACTGGTTACTCGCGAATTTGATATGTATATGGAGACCAACTGAGTCAGACCTGCATCCGAAGTGACCCAACCAACACTTCCCATAAATAGTATCAAGTCATGAAAGTTTGGTTACAAAGAATTATATCATATAGTTGATATAAGAATGGCATACTAATTGCAGCAATTTGTGTAACAGATAAAAAAAAATGTCGAGCTACTGAGCTGGTTAGATATATTATTTGGCTAAAGTTTCAAAAGTTTCCATACTTGAACTTCAACCTTACAACTTAACCAAAAAGTCCAGAGAAGAAGGATCAACTCTAGTCAATAGTATTTTTCTCCATAGACAGTTCAGTTTTGTCTTGATGGATTAAACCTAAGAACAACCTCCACAAAATGATGGGTGTACAAAGAGTGTTTAGGACCAACATGTCTGGTCTTTGGCCAAGGATGGATTAGCTCCATCTAAGACCTTTCCAAACGAGACGACCATGTCCTATCAATAAAAAAGGATATGCCTCTCAACCTGCTATTGACATAATGGTGAAAAATATTACGTGTGCCTCTCAACCTGCTATTGACATAACGATGAAAAATATTACGTGTAGGAAAGAAAAAGTGGGTGTTCTATTGAGAAGGTCCAATCGGCTAAATAACCAGCCTAACGCAGTGCCCCCCACTTTAGGGACCGTGTGACTCGAGCCTTCGCCCAAGCCACATGACCCAACTCTCAACTTGGAATGGGCAAGCCAGATATTGCTATCTCAGACCCAACCAAGATACACCGATTCATAGTCCAGCTCACATTAATACCCCCACTTGGGTTATAGGCAAGCGCTATCAAGCACAGTGCCTACCAGCTTCTTGGTGGTCTATATAAACATATTGCAATATCCTTCATAAGGCGATGTGGGAACAATTACTAATACTCATAGAACTATCTTGGTTGGCTGGTAAGTTTGTAATTTGATTGATTTCAAACTTCTGGTATTTTAAAATGTTATAATATACAAAGTGATCAATATATTTAAATGAATCTCTGTCTACTGAAATTATGTTATGCTGTTTTATTATTCTTTAAGGAATACAAATGATACATTAGTATTTACTCGATAGATACATTTGTTTTGATATATGTGTTAAATGTTACGTATAACATTAATAGGTAAATGTCTAGTATCGAACCCGAGACCTCGGGATTGCACACATTACAAACGAGAATTAAAGATTAATAAATATTAATAGTTATGTATATTTATTAATAACACAAGTTTAAGGACTAATGATCGTTAGTGATTAAATGTATGGAATAACTATCGTTAAATATGAAGGAAAAGGACTAGATTGTAAATTGGATGACAAGAAGGTTCCGGAACACCCATTGAGGGTGTATGGCTGGTCGACCCCAAGGGCAAGAGAGACCCAACCCAACTCAAACTTGTCCTCCAAGATTACGCTAGTATATATACAAACTCAAGGGTATCTCATTCACATCTTTTGTGCACACACAATACCCTAAGGCTTTTCTTTCCTTCTCTTTTGTTTCCTGCCGATCGAACCTAAACAACCCTAAGGTTGTGGGTCGAATTTTTCATAAAGAAAAATAGTCTTGTGTTTAATCTTGCAATCACTTTAATTCGGTATTAGTTTGTGTGTACAAGAACGAGGTAATAACACATTATAGTTATTATCAAGAGATCGATAAACAAAACGGTAAGGGGTTTATCATTGATCTAATTCATTAAAGTACAAGACTTGCATATTTGATTCTTGTTCGGGCTAGAATCATCACGGTACGTTCCTATTATGTTTTGGTTAATATTTATGTGTTATACTTGATCTAGCTTCCGCAATATGTGTACTTTGATTGCCATCTTCTAACAATATGTTACGACAACACTCAAGCTATATTCTTTCATCCATACTTTAAGACATCTATACGAATCAACAAAAGTTAGGACACTGATTTTGGTTTCATATCGTAGTTTTAACGATCATATTGTATTATTTTATGATCAAGCACCCATCAAACCTATAGATTATGTTCAACAAATTCTCATAGGGCTTGTATTACGGGTTTAGCAATTTCTCGAAACAAAAAGTCTTGGTTGAATTGAAGCTAGATCATTTCAAATATCTTGCTTTTACGCATCTCACTTTCACCCATCACACCAAAATGATTTCAATGATCTTGCTTTTACCCGGTCCATGATGATCTGTACGTTGTTCCTTATGCAAATAAAATGATAAATTATTATGATTTTCATTGTTGTATAACGAAAAGATAAAACAAATTGTTTTGCTGGCGCTATTGTGTTGCTCTAAACATTTGTTTAACATTGGTTTTGAGGTGTCAAACTAAACACTTATTGTGCAATGAGCTATGCTAAAGATTCATTGACTTCCGCTTCAAAGTTTAAGCAAAGATATCCGAGAATTAACTGTTCTACAATCTGCATTTATATGCGGGTTTTAAACTATTCAGCTCTATTCAAAAACTTGTTACACTTAAAAAATTATAAAAAATATAAAGTTTTTGAAATACAATACCAATGTCGATTGACTTTACCAACACTTAGAGAGTCTGTGCGATAATTTTCATACATGCTATTTAAGATATTGTTTATAAATTGAGTATTAATAATTATCACATATGTTTGCCGCTACATGAGGTCATAATACACATAAAAAGATAAGGATCCATAGAAACTTTTCAAAAGGCTGTCAATGTTGGTTGACTTAACCAACACTTAGGGTACTTTGCGAAAACTTGGAATTCTGCTTATAAAATGTAGGGAAATTGGCAAAAAAAAGCATCATACTTGTCACTTTTTGTCATTTTATGTAGCGTACTTTTTTTTTAATTGTAGCACTAACCTTTTTAAATCGTGTCATTGTGTGTACTTTGCGACTTTTTAGACATGTGAAATGACCATTTTACCCTTCAAAATTTGGAAAAAGTAGGGGTAAAGTGGTCATAAAGTACACACAATGGCACGATTTAAATAGGTTAGTGCTACAATATAAAAAAAGGACGCTACATACAATGACAAAAAGTGGAAAGTATGATGCCTTTTTTTTGCCAATTTCCCTAAAATGTATACAAGAACATCATAACACAAAATTATAATGAAACGACTAATGATAAAGATTAATTCTCTCCTGCTATTTGAAAACTTGTTACACATAAAAAAAAATATTTATATAAAACAGAATATAACACAAAATTATAATGAAACGACTGATGATAAAGATTAATTCTCTCCTCCTATTTGAAAACTTGTTACACATAAAAAAAAAGGGGGGAAAATTGTCTAAATATACATTCAACTTGCCACTTTTTACTATTGTATGCACTAAACTTTTTTTTTCCTATTATATATACAAACTTTACTAATCATCCTTATTGTATCAATAAAACGCCTTTTTGATGACTATGTGGCAAGTTGATACAATAAGGATGATTAGTCATCAAAAAGGCGTTTTATTGATACAATAAAGATGATTAGTAAAGTTTGTGTATATAATAGGAAAAAAAAAGTTCAGTGCATATAATATTAAAAGGTGGTAAGTTGAATGTATATTTGGACAATTTTCTCTAAAAAAATATTTATATAAAACAGAATGCCAAGGTCGTTGACTTAAAAAAAAGTAGGTTTGGATTCATATAAAGTTTCTAAATAGCCCCCGCCAAAGTGGGTTGACATATCCTAACCTATATAAAGCACAAGTTTGATTTCTAATTTTAGAAGGCAAAAATCAAGAAAAATCCCTCAAAACTCCAAGAAAACTACACGTGGCATTTACTATTAAAATAGAAAGATTGCAAACTTTTTGAAATCAATTTAGTTCAAAACAAAATCCCAAAAAATAAGGATACATTATTTGAATTAACATCTGAATCGACTTTCTTGAACAAAAATAAAATCATTGAAACCATTTGGCATCAATCATTCGGTATTTACTCCACACAAAATATCAGATCAAATAAACACACACAACATCCCAAAAACACAAACCCTAATTTCTAAACATTCTCATAATCTAAATTCTAAATCATGCCGCCTTTAAATCGAATAATCAATCTTGATGAAAATCGATTTTAACAATATTTGCAGGTCTCAATTTATAATAATTTTTGCGTATTTGAATGTTCGATTCAATCAGGTATACTCTCAATATCATAATTTTTTTAGCTACGATTATTTATAAAATGGATTTTTTTTATTATTAATTTGATAAATATTTGAACTTTATGATTGGTTTGTGTAATTGGTTTGTGTTTGTTTCTGATTTCTTTCTTCTAATTGATTTGAGATTATGTTTTAGAATGTTGATATGCTTATATCGTTTTGATACAACAAATAAGCAGTTACTGAAGTGTTTAGGACAATGTTTAAATTCATTTATGTTCACTTAAAATCACAGAGTGTCTTGAATGTGGTTATGAGAGATGCTCCAAGTATCAAAGATTCTTTTTACTTGAGAGCAACTAAATTCCATAAAACAGGACAACAATGTGTATGCACAAATAGAGTACTTGTGCAAGAAGGTATAAAAAGCAAATGAAGTTGTAAATTTAGTGTGTCTATGTTGCATCATGAGATTGATAATACATTCTTGCTAGGCATATATGAGAAATTTATAGACGTATTGTTCAGAACCTTAAGGTTGGCAATGGATTAGGTGAAGGTGTTACCCAGGTAATCAGTCAAAAATACATTAAGTTCACGGCAAAGCAACATACTTTCATCTTTTCAGCAATTGATGTTATATAATTAGTTATCACATAATCCATTTTAGTATGAGCCATAGTTTCGACCGTACTCTAGAGTTTAATTTGGTTTTCGATATTATTTTGAAGGGACCACTTAATAATAAAGTTGCTGTGAAAAAGGTTATTATATATTTGTTAAGTTATTCCATATTCATTTTTGCAAGATGTTGTGTCAAAGGTTTGATAACTGATATTTCATTTTGGATCTATAAATTATTCTTTCATACAGGGAGCAAAAGTTCTTCTTGGAGGTAAAAGGGATTGGATTTAGTTTTTATGAGCCCTCAATAATCACTGATGTCAAGTCCGATATGCTCATAGCAAGGTAGCTTAAAACTTTTTAGATTGTTATAAAGATGTTGAAGTGAATATCAATTCAAGCACTATATTAAGAACTATTTGCCATGTTGTTTAAAATGATTGAGTACTTAAAATGCACATGTTGGTACCTATTTTTAACCATTGGTCACTTATAGATTTGGATATCTTAAAAGTACCTTAACGATCTTTAATACTACATTCGTTAAATTCATATAATTTCGTCATTTAACATATAAATGTAAGCATAGTTGATCTGCTTATGAGGCTATATGCAATCATTTGTTGTAGGAAAAAGTGAAATGCATTGAGGCACAACTAAATGCAGCTCTTCATTCCAGCGAGAAAGCACAGAGTCGGCTGCTGTTACCAAGAATCTTGAAGAAATACTCTAGAAAAGTGATGCCCTCATTGAGGTAATGCTACTATTGTGTTTTTGAGAACACAAAACCCCATTACTGAATAATGTGAAAGTTCTTACTGGTCTATGGTTAAAAAGAGGTTGCATGAAGTAAATGAGCATCTTTTTGAGCGATTAGTTAAAGGGTATTTGAGATTATGAGAACAGGATGCTTAGGGGATACTTTTGCTGCAATGGGTGTGATTAAAACTAGAAACGATTTCTTGAAAGTTAATACTAGGAAAGAGAATAGTCGGTTGGATAAGGAAGGAGATAGTAGCAGCTGTAATGTGTTAAATAGATGAAAAAAATAAGGAGCTTACCATTTGAATCATACAAAAGGCGGACAACGGTTATTGTAAAAAGGAGGAGGTTTATAGATGTAGTATGTGATGCTTTGGCTGAATACAAGTATGTGGTCCTAATCAGATGGCTTATTTGGTTCTAGCTTGCATGTAATATTATTATCCATGATAAATGTTATTAGTGTAACATTATTCAATCATCAACGCCGTAACTTTTTAATCATCCATTACTGATAGGGCAAAAGTGATACCACCTTTCTTTTTCAAATTTGTAAAAGATTTCAGTATTAAACATAAAATAAAGGCTATATTATGAAGAGCTATGTTGTACTATAACTTGTCTTTACTATTTTTGTTATATAATCTTTAAGATTTTTCTGTTCAAATGTCTTTTTCGTGTTGGTCTGTTTGGCATTTGTGAGTGTGAATATTGAGGTCAGGGTGAGTACACGAATTTAATACTCCCTCCTTTGCTTTTACTACAGTCTTTAGGAAAGAAAGGAATTGTTCTACTTTGTGACGAATTAAGTACTCATAATGTTTTGTTTTTCTTAAGTGTATTGTGTTGCAGACTTGCAGTAAATTGTTTGTTTGGTGGTGTGTGCGTCGAGTACCTTTGTGATGATGTAATCATCTTAATCGCTCATGATATTCCAAATGTTGATATTGATCGTAGTCATTATTATATCTTGCCGGAGACTATTGTGATCTTCTAAAGAAATCTCTTCCTTTTATTAATCATCTTTTTTCAAGGGTCCAATGTATGCCTGCACTTACCAAGGATTGTAATGTGTCTGCATTAATCTGTACATTGTGACAATATGTATTTACATTTATCTGAAGTGGATAGTTAATTGACTTTCAAGCTGTGTAGTTGTTGGACGATTGATAACATTTTTTCTTATGTAGAGATACTGACATTTAAACCACCATATAAAAGGAATCCATTATAGTGGTTACCTTGTGTAGTTATGTGGAATTGTATCACTGATGGTTCACAAGAAACAAAAAAAAGCAAAGAGTTTCAATTAACTGAAGTCCAGTTGATGTTGGTTATGATTATAGGTGCATTTATTACATGGTGCGATTCATGGTTTTCGTGATATGCATGAAGTATTAGAGTAATGTTGCTGCATAATGTGAAAGTGAAATAATAATTCTGCCTGAATGACTTAGTTTTTTTTTCCTTTGTATGAGATATTAGTACATGTTATCATAATGTCTTTCCCATACACTTTGTGTACCTCTATTGATTCTTATATAAATTTTAACAACACGTATTTTTACAGGTTGAGTTCATGGAACATGATGAAAAGGCCCTTCTTATCAATATCGTCTCCTTGGTGTTCTTGCGGAAAAGGTTTGATAGATTTCAAATTTTAACTTTATGAGCTTCTTATGTATAACCTCACATGTCATTTTTAATATATGCATAGGTCGACATTTTGCCAAGGCTTTGCATTACAAACAGATGGAATTTGAAGGTGCACTTTCCAAGAAGATGGATGCGAACGTATTTGCTGTAGTTGAAGCACTCATATAGATAATCAGTTTCATCAGCATGAGGTCCGTGGATATTACATTATTCTTAGTTCTACTTCTAATTTGTTCTTGCATATCAATAACGTGTCACATGTTGACTTTTGTGATTGGGAAGATGTTCAGATGTTTCACAATAGGTTATCAAGTGTTCTATGCATATGTTCTTTTTTACTTATTTACTAATATCGATATCCATATGTGATATTTGTTTTAGAATAAAGCAAACTTTATACCTCTCTCTGAAAATTTAATCTTGAATGTGTTGGTTTTTATATCTAAAATATATTTTTCCTTGAAGTTACCAAATAATTATGCCTGGTTTTTCTATGTTTCAGGTTCAAACACTATTGATTGTGATTTATAGCATCTACAATGAATCAAGTTATGTAAAGTTTTTTACTACTCTAAAAAGCCTTTTTGAAAGGGTTTTTTGCATTGCATCAAAAACTTTTTGAAAAGCTTTTCTAAAATGACTTGGTAAACTTCAAGTCTTTTCTCCAACCTTTACTCATTAAATGTATTTATGCATTAAATGCATCAACTCTTTGTTTGCACTAATACTTTTATTTTGATAATGATTTGAATGTCAAAAACTTCTAACTATGATTATTTCTAGGAAATATATTTGAGAATCAATCTTTTCTTGCACTAATACTTTTATTTCCAGTTAAGAGTTTTAGTACTGTTGTAGACACGATCAACCGGCTAGAGGCAGAAAAATAGAAGTCAAGTGGGTTGGATAAATGCTAAAATGACATAAATGTTTGGAATGAGTATTTGCTGATCATGAAACAACATTTGTCGAACTTGGAGACTTTGGTTGACAGAATCTATCTCTGAAATAGGGGAGTTACATGTTAGACTTGTGGTAATAAGCGTCCTGGGATGCGTCATCATGGCACAGTAGAACTCGCATGTGCAACATGGATAATAAGTCAATGGAAAACATCGTCACATGTTGGTTTGTTTCTATAAAAGCCAATATTCTCACACGACCAACTATACCTGGCTAGAGTCAAGAGCAAGAAAGCCTTGGAGGTTCTTCGTTTGGACAAAGATGACAACTACACAAAGCGTAGCAAGAAAGCCTTGGAGGTTCTTCATTTGGACAAAGACGACAACTACACAAAGCGTAGTTTACAAAGAAGTTTTATTTCGTATTTGAATAAGCAACAGAAATTTGTATTAAAAAACAACTTCATTATCTTTTTTATAGTATTACACGATTGCTTTACTTGCATTTAAAATTTGACATCTTTTTGTGAAAGCCATGGTTTCTTTTCTTCACATGTTGATGATGATGTTCAAGTTTAATCACATTTTGGTTTTTAACCGGTTGTCAATTTCAATATATTTGGCATGGTATACCAATTGTTGATGAATGGCGTACACCATTTTGTCATATAGATTACGTACATTAGTATTTCATACACATTTCTCATAATTGCAAGTTTGCTTCTTTTATGTACTCAACACTAATCTGCTTTATTTCGTACATCATTAAGGACCATTCACTTTATTTGTTCTCATACTTTTCATTGTTTTTTTATACATATATTGCATGAAAACCTTTTTTTTCTCAATATTGTGCTTAAGATATTTTGCGCCATTCATAATTTATTACATAATAATCTTATATAAACCCCATAAGTCTCAAATAATATCACACATGTCTTTAATGAGACTTGAACTCACAACCTCTTGGTTATTGGGCCACTCACATACAACTCGGCCAAAGGCCTTTTGTAGAGATTGAACATATAAACCTGCAATTGTTCATATGTTTCAGGTCCTTTAACAAAAGGAGTTTTTGCGCATCAGTTGAGGTGTATGTTGTATGTTCAATCAACAACTTCATGGAGAAGGATTTTAGATAGGTTAGTAAAAAAAAAATTATATAGTTTTTATATCATCCTACTTCATGGAGATATACTACGGCTATGTTTGGCGTAAAGCTTTTTGGAGCTTTTTGGGGCGATGAGCGGTGAGCAATGAGCTTTTTTATTTTTAGTGTTCGTTTGGCATGAGAGCTGTGAGCTTTGCTATTTTTTTTAGGAAAACTCATTTTTCCAATGCTTCTTTATGAAGCAGTGAGTAGTGAGCAGCTGCTCACAGCTACCGGTCACAGCTAATTTTGTCAAACATAGCCTATATTTGTGGTGTTTGCTATAATACGTGATGGAAACCAAGCATATGTTTGATATTTTGTAACCTTAAAATGCCTTGATCTCCAATTGTCCTATATATTAGAAACTATCTATTTTCTTGATTTTTAATTTGGCAACCACTTGCTTTAGCTGCATGATCAAGGAGTTTTACATTTGATCCGATAAGATTGAAAGTTTGTGGAGAATTTATGCTATTACAACTTTAAGAAAGAATATGGTCTTTCTTTTTTTTCCCCTCTAATTAGGTACTTTAATAGATGTTTCTCATCATAATAATTATTCATTTGATATGTTTTAAAATAGAACTAGGTTGTGCAAGAAGCCATACAAACCGTAAAATTTGTGAAGCTGTTGAGAGTTATCAAAGAATCAAGAATTTGTTACATATTGAGACTTTGTTATGACATGGAAGGAAACTACACCGATAAAGCCACTAACATTCTATGCGAAGTGTTGCATAAGTTTAAACATATTTTTTAGTATTCATTCAATGTTTTGTAATTCTTTTTTTTCTTCTTTTTATTTATTTGTGTAACTCATTTTATACTTTCATGATTTCTTTTTTTGTGTTTGTTATGACACAATCAAATATAAATACTCTTATAATATTCACTAAAATGATTTCATTGAGCTAGCCCGCCCATCGGGCGGGTCTTGAAGCTAGTATTTATATAAAACAGAATGCCAAGGTCGTTGACTTAAAAAAAAGTAGGTTTGGATTCATATAAAGTTTCTAAATAGCCCCGCCAAAGTGGGTTGACATAACCCATCCGGCAGACCTAATTAAAAACTTCATATTTGTCCTAAGACGTTTGATTGATATGCAATGTGGTATATAACCCAATAGCATTTCTTCTCCTTAACCTATGTGGGATTCATTCTATACGTTCAAGTATTTATTTTAATTGTTCTTATTGTTCATTTTAAAGCAATTGTTTTTATCTCGAATTACTGAAAGAGCTTTGTTGCAAGTACAAACTATAGCACAACTTAAGGCACTTTTAGACAACTGTGTTTCCTAATAAAGGTTAAAAAAACACATAATAATATCTAGATAAAAATGAAAATGGACACTGAGTCAATGGTTTTCATAATGATAAGTCCTGTATAATCTATATAAGTTTACGACAACAAACTTAAATTCTTCTAAGCTGAGTGAGTTTGTTTGTGGTATAATGAGTTCATGATCATATATAGTAAGTTCTATGCGCTTATTTGTTTTAGATCAATTTAAAAAAAAAAAAAAAAAAAAAAAAAAAAAAAAAAAAAAAAAAAAAAATTATGTTGCTTGATAGATCTTTAGTACAGTTGATTATTGGTGTATTGTACGCTTTCAACCCGTTGCCAAATAAATGACAAGCTTTCAACCAGTTTGACCCACTGCGTGTTGAAGTCAAAGTGAAAAAACGCAGGAATTTTCAGACACGAATTTTGAGTATTAAGAGTTGTGACATTGTGAATCAAGATTAAGCAATGCTAGTTTGGAGAGAAGACTATGTATTTCGATGAGAAAAGAAACCAAGGTCAGAAGTTGGGATTCGTCGTCTATTAACTCATTTTGTTTTTAAATTCTTCTTTAAAATCAAAGTATATTTACGATTGTCTTATATAACTGTTCTTATGAAATACCGCATCATGAATATATATTCACATCTGTGTCCATCATATGAGATAAGGTTTCTTTCCACAACATTCTTTGTTCTTTCGTTCTTAACTTCTTATGCATCCATCAACGCTAGTTTATTGTATAAATAGCTGTAATAAATTTATTAATCATGGAAACAAAGCAGTATAATGCATATCTGAATAGTGCTCCATAACTACAGATTATGGCTGTAATATTATCAGGGTCTACTAGTATACCAATTAAGGCCTTCAAGGGTAAAACCTTTTTTGTACAAAGAGCCTGCAAGCATACTAGAATGCATCTTTGCATAAATAATAAGCTTGTCCACACAACTACAAAACTCTTGCCTGTGTGAAAGTGACCATTCTTGGTCCAAGTCCAATAAGTGACAAATAGTATGATACATAACTAACCACTAATTTTGTAACCAGTTATGAACCAAATGCAATCCATTTAGAAGTGTGTTTGTCTGAGCATGATGAAAGTAAACCCCCCCCCCCCCCCCCCCCCCCCCCCCCAAAAAAAAAGAAAACCATCATGTTAGTCAAGACCATGCATCCCGCCAGGTCTCGGGCTAATGGGAGGTCCCAAATATCTAGAAGGGTTACCACACGGCCTTGACAATATTACAGTCATTAAACTCTAAAAGAAACTAAGAACTACTATGAAGTTTGATTAGATCAGCAATAATGCAAGATTAGCGTTAAAATGGGTAAACTGCAATTGTATGTAAAATGATCATTTTACAGACTGGGATAAGATAAGCTATGAAAAATATGACCATTATGATCCTTTTTACACTAATTGCCTGATTTTCTTTATATAAACAGAACACGGTCTTTCTTTAATGTCATGTTTTCTCTTAAAAACTCATGATATATAACTTTATTTAACCCGGTAAGTTTGCTTCTTTTATGTACTCAACACTAATCTGCTTTATTTCGTACATCATTAAGGACCATTCACTTTATTTGTTCTCATACTTTTCATTGTTTTTTATACATATATTGCATGAAAACCTTTTTTTTCTCAATATTGTGCTTAAGATATTTTGCGCCATTCATAATTTATTACATAATAATCTTATATAAACCCCATAAGTCTCAAATAATATCACACATGTCTTTAATGAGACTTGAACTCACAACCTCTTGGTTATTGGGCCACTCACATACAACTCGGCCAAAGGCCTTTTGTAGAGATTGAACATATAAACCTGCAATTGTTCATATGTTTCAGGTCCTTTAACAAAAGGAGTTTTTGCGCATCAGTTGAGGTGTATGTTGTATGTTCAATCAACAACTTCATGGAGAAGGATTTTAGACAGGTTAGTAAAAAAAAAATTATATAGTTTTTATATCATCCTACTTCATGGAGATATACTACGGCTATGTTTGGCGTAAAGCTTTTTGGAGCTTTTTGGGGCGATGAGCGGTGAGCAATGAGCTTTTTTATTTTTAGTGTTCGTTTGGCATGAGAGCTGTGAGCTTTGCTATTTTTTTTTAGGAAAACTCATTTTTCCAATGCTTCTTTATGAAGCAGTGAGTAGTGAGCAGCTGCTCACAGCTACCGGTCACAGCTAATTTTGTCAAACATAGCCTATATTTGTGGTGTTTGCTATAATACGTGATGGAAACCAAGCATATGTTTGATATTTTGTAACCTTAAAATGCCTTGATCTCCAATTGTCCTATATATTAGAAACTATCTATTTTCTTGATTTTTAATTTGGCAACCACTTGCTTTAGCTGCATGATCAAGGAGTTTTACATTTGATCCGATAAGATTGAAAGTTTGTGGAGAATTTATGCTATTACAACTTTAAGAAAGAATATGGTCTTTCTTTTTTTTCCCCTCTAATTAGGTACTTTAATAGATGTTTCTCATCATAATAATTATTCATTTGATATGTTTTAAAATAGAACTAGGTTGTGCAAGAAGCCATACAAACCGTAAAATTTGTGAAGCTGTTGAGAGTTATCAAAGAATCAAGAATTTGTTACATATTGAGACTTTGTTATGACATGGAAGGAAACTACACCGATAAAGCCACTAACATTCTATGCGAAGTGTTGCATAAGTTTAAACATATTTTTTAGTATTCATTCAATGTTTTGTAATTCTTTTTTTTCTTCTTTTTATTTATTTGTGTAACTCATTTTATACTTTCATGATTTCTTTTTTTGTGTTTGTTATGACACAATCAAATATAAATACTCTTATAATATTCACTAAAATGATTTCATTGAGCTAGCCCGCCCATCGGGCGGGTCTTGAAGCTAGTATTTATATAAAACAGAATGCCAAGGTCGTTGACTTAAAAAAAAGTAGGTTTGGATTCATATAAAGTTTCTAAATAGCCCCGCCAAAGTGGGTTGACATAACCCATCCGGCAGACCTAATTAAAAACTTCATATTTGTCCTAAGACGTTTGATTGATATGCAATGTGGTATATAACCCAATAGCATTTCTTCTCCTTAACCTATGTGGGATTCATTCTATACGTTCAAGTATTTATTTTAATTGTTCTTATTGTTCATTTTAAAGCAATTGTTTTTATCTCGAATTACTGAAAGAGCTTTGTTGCAAGTACAAACTATAGCACAACTTAAGGCACTTTTAGACAACTGTGTTTCCTAATAAAGGTTAAAAAAACACATAATAATATCTAGATAAAAATGAAAATGGACACTGAGTCAATGGTTTTCATAATGATAAGTCCTGTATAATCTATATAAGTTTACGACAACAAACTTAAATTCTTCTAAGCTGAGTGAGTTTGTTTGTGGTATAATGAGTTCATGATCATATATAGTAAGTTCTATGCGCTTATTTGTTTTAGATCAATTTAAAAAAAAAAAAAAAAAAAAAAAAAAAAAAAAAAAATTATGTTGCTTGATAGATCTTTAGTACAGTTGATTATTGGTGTATTGTACGCTTTCAACCCGTTGCCAAATAAATGACAAGCTTTCAACCAGTTTGACCCACTGCGTGTTGAAGTCAAAGTGAAAAAACGCAGGAATTTTCAGACACGAATTTTGAGTATTAAGAGTTGTGACATTGTGAATCAAGATTAAGCAATGCTAGTTTGGAGAGAAGACTATGTATTTCGATGAGAAAAGAAACCAAGGTCAGAAGTTGGGATTCGTCGTCTATTAACTCATTTTGTTTTTAAATTCTTCTTTAAAATCAAAGTATATTTACGATTGTCTTATATAACTGTTCTTATGAAATACCGCATCATGAATATATATTCACATCTGTGTCCATCATATGAGATAAGGTTTCTTTCCACAACATTCTTTGTTCTTTCGTTCTTAACTTCTTATGCATCCATCAACGCTAGTTTATTGTATAAATAGCTGTAATAAATTTATTAATCATGGAAACAAAGCAGTATAATGCATATCTGAATAGTGCTCCATAACTACAGATTATGGCTGTAATATTATCAGGGTCTACTAGTATACCAATTAAGGCCTTCAAGGGTAAAACCTTTTTTGTACAAAGAGCCTGCAAGCATACTAGAATGCATCTTTGCATAAATAATAAGCTTGTCCACACAACTACAAAACTCTTGCCTGTGTGAAAGTGACCATTCTTGGTCCAAGTCCAATAAGTGACAAATAGTATGATACATAACTAACCACTAATTTTGTAACCAGTTATGAACCAAATGCAATCCATTTAGAAGTGTGTTTGTCTGAGCATGATGAAAGTAAACCCCCCCCCCCCCCCCCCCCAAAAAAAAGAAAACCATCATGTTAGTCAAGACCATGCATCCCGCCAGGTCTCGGGCTAATGGGAGGTCCCAAATATCTAGAAGGGTTACCACACGGCCTTGACAATATTACAGTCATTAAACTCTAAAAGAAACTAAGAACTACTATGAAGTTTGATTAGATCAGCAATAATGCAAGATTAGCGTTAAAATGGGTAAACTGCAATTGTATGTAAAATGATCATTTTACAGACTGGGATAAGATAAGCTATGAAAAATATGACCATTATGATCCTTTTTACACTAATTGCCTGATTTTCTTTATATAAACAGAACACGGTCTTTCTTTAATGTCATGTTTTCTCTTAAAAACTCATGATATATAACTTTATTTAACCCGGTAAGCTTGCTATTTAACTTTCCCCCCCCCCCCCCCCCCCCCCCCCCCCCCCCCCCTATTCTACTAATTTAAATGCTGATCAGTTGGATTTTAACTCGGAAAATTATTGCATCTCTTATACTCTAAACTCTAAACTTTCAAACAAGAATAGCGATTTATGTAACATATATAATATGTAGGAAGCCTCAGGACAATCATTTTAGAGCTGGTTCTTGATTGAAAATTTTCTGCATCTTTAGTCAATCGACCGTGAGTCAGAACTTGACTGGTTTAAAAAATAGCAGAGATTAGACCTTAGACCATCCTGGACCAGAAACTAATTCATCCACACTATGTATGGGGGAACGGGAATGCATTATCCTGCTATTGACATAATGATGAAAAATATTACGTGTAGGAAAAAAAAAAAAAAAGTGGGTGTTCTATTGAGAAGGTCCAGTCGGCTAAATGAGTCTAAATAGCCCAAGCTCGTAATCCTTCCACTGTCGGGAGGCAGGGGTAGTCGCAGCTATGTGAAACAAGCCTAACGCAGTGCCCCCTACTTTATGGGGGGGCATTATCCTGATATCCACCACAGTCTATACGGGAACGGGACCAACTTTTATGATACTGCTCGGCAAGATGAACCTGTATCCCCCGAAGATAGTTATGCTTTTGACTTCTAGCTCTTTTTTTATGATTGTCGATTTGATTTAGTAATCATTTCTTGCTATATAGATAGCTAAAAGAGCACATAAAATAAATTTATACCAGAATTGGAGGGGTGGAGCCAAGCCAAGGCAATAGTGCAATACCAAGGCGACTCGTAAAGACCCCAATAGCAAGCTATTGTGGTGGCTCTTTCCTCATAAAAACAAGATTAATATCGAGTGAGCCAATGGCTCACATATCAGATATTAAACTGATAAGAACAGATACTACACTTGATCTTAGCCAAAAGGCCGAGAAAGGTATGCCTTGAATCTCCTTGGGCCTTGGTTTTTATAGCAGTATCCTCTTACATGGTTACTTTGATTTGGCGATGTGGGATGCATACCAATTAACCATGGTTCTCTACTCTAACTGCTTTATACACGCCAGCCTTGTGCACTGCTCCTTGGCTAATTAAGCTAGGCTTTGCCATAAATGTCAATTGCACCATTGTTTATTGAAAAGTTGAGCCCGAGTTTTAAATCGCCAATACCATTATAGAAACTGGAAAAGGATTTTAGCCTTTTGCAACTGCTCTTGGCTACTCAGCAGTTATATAAAAATTATAAACGTATATACACAACAACTAAATACGCCACAATAGTCAATTGAAAAGCGGACCATAATAATGTAAAAAGAAAGAAAAAGTGGGTGTTCTATTGAGAAGGTCTAGTCGGCTAAATGAATCTGAATAGCCCAAGCTCGTAATCCTTCCACTGTCGGGAGCGAGGGATAGTCGCAGCTCTGTGAAACAGAGCCTAACGCAGTGCCCCCTACTTTAGGGACGATGTGACTCAAGCCTTCGCCCAAGCCACATGACCCAACAACTCTCAACTTGGAATGGGCAAGCCAGATATTGCTATCTCAGACCCAACCGAACTACACCGATTCATAGTCCAGCCCGCATTAATACCCGCACTTGGGTTACAGGCAAGCGCTACCAAACCCAGTGGCTAACGTCTTCTTTGTGATCTATATAAACATATTGTAATATCCTTCATAAGGCGATGTGGGAACAATAACTAATACTCATAGAACTATCTTGGTTGGCTCGTAAGTTTTGTAATTTGATTGATTTCAAACTTCTGGTACTTTAAAATGTTATAATCTACAAAGGGATCAATATATTTAAATGAATCTCTGTCTACTAAAATTATGTTATGATGTTTTATTATTCTTTAAGGAATACAAATGATACATTAGTATTTACTTGATAGATACATTTGTTTTGATATATGTTACGACAACACTTAAGCTATATTCTTTCATCCATACTTTAAGACATCTATAAGAATCAACAAATGTTAGGACACTGATTTTGGTTTCATATCGTAGTTTTAACGATCATATTGTATTATTTTATGATCAAGCACCCATCAAACCTATAGATTGTGTTCAACAAATTCTCATAGGGCTTGTAATACGGGTTTAGCAATTTCTCGATACAAAGAGTCTTGGTTGGATTGAAGCTAGATCATTTCAAAGATCTTGCTTTTACTCCTCTCACTTTCACCCATCACACCAAAATGATTTCAATGATCTTGCTTTTACCCGGTCCATGATGATCTGTACGTTGTTCCTTATGCAAATAAAATGATACATTATTATGATTTTCATTGTTGTATAACGAAAAGATAAAACAAATTGTTTTGTTGGCGCTATTGTGTTGCTCTAACATTTGTTTAACATTGGTTTTTGATAAAAAAAACAGAATTGAAAGGGAATCGATGGGGAAATTGTTTTATATTCTATATTGATTTACAATGATAGGAGTGCCCCCTATTTATGCACATTTACAATGAACTTAAATATGGAAAAGAGTCAATTGTTGGCTGTCATTATTGAGAAATAGAAAGTGAATATACGGTTCCCTAATTGTATGGGAGATGATGTGATTGTCCATCAATCTTGCTGATCCCATTGTCCCATTCTTTTAACACTCCCCCTCAAGTTGAATAACGGGATTTCCAAAATTCAACTTGCCTAGACATTTGATTGGCTCAGAACAGTCAACCTAAATTGACCAAGGAAATGGTCAACTAGGTCAAACTGCCTAGACCAATGCTCCGTGGAATATAGTGTTTCCCTGGGTCGTTATGTCCCGACGAGGTGTGATGGTTATTAAACGGATATGTGATCGGGTGAATCTGGACGGGAAAGGGGTTTGAGTTTGATTAAACTAAGGAATATACGAAGAAATAGCTTAAACAAGCTATATGAATAAGACTGGAAGCTAGGAAAAACCAGAAACGTTTAAAACCTAAAAACGCGTACGTTCACGTTTTAAATAACGTAAACGTACAAAATAAAACGTGAAAACTGAAATCTGAAAACCCCTAGGGGGTGAAAATGACTTTTTTACAAACTTAAGGTTAAAAGAAAATTTTTAGAAAAAGAAAATTAATTTTTACACTATTTAATTATTTAATATTAATTAAATACTATTTAATACTTATTATTAATATTTAAAATACTTAAATACAATATAATATTAATTATATACTAGAAAAATGAAAATAAAATTTATAAAATTATATAATCACTAAAAACAAGTTTTAAAATTAAAAATATGTATTTTTGTCTTTTTGTGATTTTTCTATTAATTAATTACTAATTAAGTATTAATTACCTAATTAAACTATTTTAAATTATAAAAATTAGTAAATGAACAGTAAAAATTCTAGAAAAATTCCTAAAATTATATTATATTATATAAAAGCTAGGAAAGATATAAAAACTATGTCTTACTTAATAAAAACTAATTATGCTATTTAAAACTTAATTATTAATTAATTATTGATAAAACTAATATTAATTCTAATTAATACTAAATGATAAAATAAAATTCTGAGAAATTTACTAAAATTACTTTACTATAAAAGGTAATTAATAAAAATATAAAAATGCCAAGTACTTAATAAAAATATAAAAATGAAAATTAAAATTTAAATTACATAAAATAGAAACTATCACTTATTATTAAATTAGTTTTTCTTGATTTTTCTTTTTGAAAACTATTTTATACCTAAAAACAACTAACTTTTGTAAAAACAACTTTTTTATAAATTGAAAATAAGCACTGTGGAAAGCAATAAGCCAAACAGTTGACTTATGTTGACCAAAGAGGAAAATAAGCTCAAATGAGCTTAAGTGGGACCCACTATGGATGATTCTGATCTAAATAAGTTAAGTGAACATATTTGAGTAAGAATCAACCAAAAAGTTCCACAGAATAAGCCAATAAGCTCTAATTAGGCACTTGGATATTTGTTTCAACTCAGAAAATGGGACAAACTTAAGGGTTGATTCCAAGTGGGGTCCACAAGGCCTTAAGTCAAACACTTGGTCAATGCTTCAAGAGTGCTAGGAGGGGGGGGCTCAAGGGACCAAGGTTATGGCTGTGGGGCCCACTGTGGTGGTCAGAAAACACCACCAAAGTGGTGGTGATGGTGGTGAGGTCTGTGCAGCAGGGGGTATGGAGTGCCCTGCAGCCTACTTTGAGGGTGTGTGGGGCCCAGAGAAAAAATCACAAAAATGTAACACAAGTGGGATCTTGAAGCTGAGGTGTTGGACTACAAGTCCTAACAATTTCAAGCTCTAAATCCTAATCCTAAATTCTATAAAATTCTTGGAGTTTTGGAAAAAAAAAACTGAGATGTGCAATTTGACTTTTTGAGTTAAACACTAAAGTTGACTTTTCTGAGTTTAAGACCTAATTTAATGACTGAAATTAATATGATATACTAAAATAAAGTTAAATAAAGCTTTAATGACAACTAATCCAAAGATTTGAGTGGAATGCTAAGCTAAAATCATGACAGTGAACTCACAAGTTTAGATTGAATGAGATTTTGACTTTCAACTAAGCAAGTGCCAAATTTGTGACTTGCAAGACCTTTTTAGACACGACATGTTGCAAATGAAAACAATAACAAAAGACTCCCTGAGCCTATCTAAGACAGCAAACCCAAACACTCCTTGATAGTGACTGTTATTGTGAGATTCAAAGAACTCCACAGATTTAAACCATAAAAATGATTCCTAAGTACTAATTGTAACTAAGGAACTTCAAATAAGCTCAGAAACATGAGTCAAAACCACAAACACTTAAAATTTAACAATAAGCTATAGTTGACAGTCAACTCAAGATTTTTGAGCACAAATGTATTTGATGGACTAACACCTAATATTAAGAACTAAACTGGTTTAAATATATCTAATAAGCAATAACAAGCATGAATCAGCAAAGGATAAACACTTGCACAGTAATAAGTAAAATTTTAGAAATTACTTACAAAACTTTCCAATGCAATACACCTTGAACCAAGACCAATTAATCCAACCTATTGCCACCCATGAGCTCTAACCCATAGCTTATCCTTAATCCACCATGCTCCACTGTTCATCTTCTTCACCACTAACTTTTGAGTTTGTATACTATTTATTTGGTATTTTTGAGAGTTTATGGTAAACTGAGCTACACTAATTAAAAGGCTTGGAAAGCTTTTGAAAACTCATCAATGAGCTTAAATGAACTTGAATTAACACTGAGCAACAACTTTAAACAACATTAAAGGTAACATGGATTTTTAAATGAAAATTGCAAATTCGAATTTTCACTAACAAGATGTGAAATTAAGATTGAAAAAGGTTCATATAACATTAAAACTACTGAATACAAGTTACTTGAACTGAAAAGAACAACTAAAAATTAAAATTACATTAAAACGTCTAACTAAACTACACTACTCTAATTACTCTTTTCCTCTGCTTCCTTCTTGACTTATATAGATCTTTTTAACTTTCTCTTGCTTTCCCACTTGTAATACTAGCCATTGGATGGCTATCTTTCATCTGAGCCGTTGATGTTGCTTTTGGTGGGAAAACGTGATTAGTCAATTGGGGCAGTTGCAATAGGAAGGTAAGCATTAAATGGGTGGGAAGTGTTGTAGGGGACATGGTAAGGTGGTGGAGGTGGCTATGAACATGTGGGGAGGACAAATCCTCCTGGTAATTAGGGAGGTGATGGTGGAAGTGTTAATGGTGGTGTTTAGTTGGAGGGAAAAGGGGGTTAGGGGTGGATTTGACCAGGTCAAAATACGGGGTGTTTATTTTTGTGTTTGTGGGCCAGGTAACAAAATGGGCCAAGGGGTGTTCATGGATCAGGTTTTGGAATTGGGTTTGGTTTTGTTGGTTTGTTTTAATATCAAGGGTCCATTTGGTTTTAAATTTAATCACAAGGACCATTCATGTAAATCTGAAATTTGAAGGGACTAAAAATGTAACTTTCCAAAATTTATTATAAGGACCATTTTATGCCACATGTGAATAATAGAAGGACCAAAGTTACAATTTTCCAAAATTTGAAACCCCGAGGACCAAAATTGTCATTTTCCAAAGTTGAGGGGCCTGTTTTGTCATTTCATGAAAACTTTTATCCAAGGACCAATTTTGAACATTTTTGACTTTCCAAGGACTTAAGTTGACTTTTCTTTGAAATAATTTGACTAGGGACTAATTTTGACAATCTTTGAAAGTTCAGGGACTGAAAATGTCAATTATGCAAACTTGACTCGTTTTTTATCTGTTTTCAATCCTTTTGTCCCTGAAACTTATAAAAACACAATCAAATGATATTTTTAGTACTTTGAAGCATTTTAAAGTGTTTTTTGACTGTTTTTGTGGGTTTAACAATATAAAATATATGTGTTTTTAGACACATATCAACATTCATGCAGATTTTTCTCATTAACAGCTTTTGTCAAGATATCTGCAAGTTGGTTTTCTGATCGAACAAATGAGAGTGTGATGATCTTTGCTTCCAACTTTTCTTTAATGAAGTGTCGATCCACTTCTATATGTTTCGTTCGATCATGCTGAACTGGGTTCTCCGAAATTTGAATGGCTGCCTTGTTGTCGCTCAGAATCCTACTAGGTTCTTGTGGTGGATATCCTATTTCAGTTAGGAGCCTTCGTACCCATAAAACTTCGGTTATGCCTCTTGCGATTCCTCGGAATTCTGCCTCAGCACTTGAAAGGTCTACCACCTTTTGCTTCTTGCTTCTCCATGTAACAAGATTTCCTCCAACTAATGTAAAGTACCCTGAGGGGTATCTTCGATTAGTTTTATCTCCTGCCCAATCTGCGTCTGTATACAATTGTGTTCCAAGATGCCCATTTGGTTTAAACAAGACTCCAGGTCCGGTTGTTCCCTTGAGATATCGTATAATTCTTAAGACTGCTTCCATGTGGGCCTTTTGAGGTTGATGCATAAACTGACTTACCACTCCCACAACATACGCTATGTCAGGTCGGGTGTGTGAGAGGTATATCAGTTTTCCTACCATTCGTTGGTATCTTTCTTTTTCAGCTGGCTCCGCTTTCTCCTCCATATAAAGCTTTTGATTCACAATCATCGGAGTGTCCGCTGGTTTACAGTCAACCATACCAGTTTCTGCAAGCAAATCCAGAACGTACTTCCTTTGACACATGAAGATTCCCTGATTTGATCTTAGGACTTCAATTCCAAGGAAGTATTTTAGCTCCCCAAGACTTTTCATTTCGAATTTTGTGAACAAGCTTCTTCTGAGTTTGGCCATTCCTTTTTGTCATCTCCTGTGATTATCATATCATCAACATAGATTATTAAATAGGTTATGAGACCGCCTCTCCGTTTAAGAAACAATGTATGATCTGAGTTGCTTTGCTTGAATCCATAATTGTTCATGGCCAAGGTGAACTTCCCGAACCATGCTCTTGGGGACTCTTTTAATCCATAAAGAGATTTCTTTAGAAAGCACACCTCCTTCTCTCCAAATCTATCTGTAAATCCAGGTGGAGCTTCCATATAAACTTCCTCTTTCAGTTCTCCATGTAGGAAAGCATTCTTCACGTCAAACTGGTGTAGGGGCCATCCTTTATTTGCTGCTACAGAAAACAAAACCCTAATTGCATTGATCTTTGCAACCAGAGAGAAGGTTTCAGAGTAGTCAATACCATAAGTTTGCGTATAGCCTTTAGCTACTAATCTCGCCTTGTATCTTTCAATTGTACCATCGGGTTTGTATTTAATTGTGAACACCCACCGACACCAGAAAGTTTTTTTTCCTGGTGGCAAGACACGATTTTCCCATGTATTATTTTTTGTAAGAGCTTTCATTTCTTCTTCCATTGAGTCTCTCCATTGTTTTGACTTAAGTGCTTGTTCCATGGTAGTCGGAATTTCATTGGAATACAGTGAAGAGACAAAGGCCTTGGCTCCTTTAGATAGGTTTCCTTTTGCTATGTTTGCTACCGGATATCTACGCCCCCTTGACTCCTTTTCTGGTGAATATCTTTTGGGTGGAACTCTGCGGTTTGATCTTGGTGGAAGTACATACACTTCTGACATTGTCTCAACAGTCTCCACATGTTCTTGTTCTTGTACATCTTCACTTTGTCATGTTTGGTTAAGAGTCTCAGAAGAAAGAGGATGATCATCGTTAGTATTACTTACCTCGGGTATCAAGTCTGGAGCAGTTTCTGGGGTGGCACTGACATCTTCAGGTTGTGTGGCAAGAGGGGTCTCATCTTGTGGACTTTGGCTTCTTTCTTCTTCAGATGTAGATGTAGCATAACTCAGCCAACTCAGTGTGTCCTGGTTGTAAGTACACTCCGTCTCCCCCTGACCACTGTGTTGGGAGGCATAGTAATACTCAGTTTCAAGAAAATCACAATTCATCGTAGTGAACATGTGTCGGGTTTTTGGGTTATAACATCTGTAACCTTTTTGATTTATTCCATACCCAACAAAGACGCATCTCTCAGCACAAGAGTCAAGTTTAGATCTATAGGCTTTAGGTATATGAACGAACACGGTGCAACCAAATATTCGTGGTTCAAGGGTAAGAACCGATGGGAGTTTAGTGTATTCGGTGAGGGCTTGCAACGGGGTTTTGGTTTTTAGGATTCGGGTGGGAAGTCTGTTGATAAGATACGCCGCGGTAACGAGGGCTTCTGGCCAAAAAAACTTTGGTGTTTGTGATTCTATGAGAAGGGCTCGAGTTATTTCTAACAAGATACGGTTTTTGCGTTCCGTAACACCGTTTTGTTTTGGCGTATGAGGGCATGTGGTTTGATGAATTATACCTTTGGTTTGAAAAAAAGATTTCATTTCAGAGTTGACAAATTCTCCACCATTGTCTGATCTAAAAATCTGAATGTTTTTCTGAAACTGAGTTTGGACCATGTTGTAAAAGACACTAAATTTATCAAGGACTTCAGATTTATTTTTTAATAAGTAAACCCAAGTCATACGTGTGCAATCATCAACAAATATAACAAAAAAAACGAAAGTTTTGTCCCCTATGATTGGGGCGGGGCCCCACACATCCGAGTGAATCAGGGAAAATGGTAGATCAACTCTTGTATTATTTGGTTTAAACGATTTTCGGTGACTTTTGGCTAACACGCAAGTGTCACAATGTGACTTACGATTAGAAGGTGTAACAACCCGCAATTTCAGGACATTTCTCATATTCACTATTCATCAGTTACTATTCATCATTTACTATTCACCGGTCACTATTCATCATTTTACTATTCATCGTTTTCGGAGTCAGTTTGTGATTCCGAGAAGCGTTCAGAAATTTTACTATTCATATGACACTATTCATTCCCGAAGGGAAATCACTATTCATGATCAACGTTCGTCTTTTCGTAAACTGAGTTTACGAGTCTTTAAATTCGCGTAACCAGTTAGGTTTAGCTGCGAATTCATGTATCATTCATTAATGACACTTCATATAGACTGGAATAGTCTACACATCATCATCACATTAGTTACTACACGGATATGCATTATTTCCATTTACGTATGCTTAATTTGTAATTAACGATACCACTCAGTTATACTACTAACGTATACCCAATACTCCCGACTATGATCCTAACATATTTACATACTCATAATAATAATATAAAAATTATATTATTAATTTACCCGGTGTTTTGAAACCAATGGCTACATTTTACGGTCGGAGCTTATTACTCCGTCGGTTTGAGTTATTTCAAAACGATAATTATTTCAACACCCGATTATCATTCAGGAATAATATTTTACAACTTTTACAACTTCGTCGTATTTTATTTTACCTCGGTAACATTTATTTTTAGTTAACTCGGTACCCGATAACACCTAAAACACAAAAGATCTAACTAATACTTAAAATAGGGGACAAGCTCATTTAATGAGCCACCAACAAGCCCCCCTTTTCCCTCCATGTTTGCCTCCCCATGTCCCCCCCTTGGACCACTTTTTGACCAAGACTTTGACCAAATTATATATATATATACTTATGATATTTTTTTTTCTACTTCATTTTTCTTTCATTCTTACCAAAACCTAGCACCAAAAAAAAAACACTCTCTTCTCCCCATCCTTGTGTGTATGGATCGACCAAGAAACAAACATAAGAAGAATCCATAAAATTTTCAAGATCAAGTGTTGAATCAAGTCCTAATCAAGATCTAGTTGGGGTTTTGTGGTAAAAACCCAAGATTATTAATCAATTTCTCATCAAATCACCTCAAATCTTCAAGTAAGCTTCAAAAACACTTTTGATCTTTTCATACTTTCTTTTACTTTATATTTTTATGTATTTTCAAGATATATTGGTAAAACATGCAAGTATGTAAGATCCATACCACTTATTACTCATTTTGTTTTTATAAACATAGATCTATAAATTTTATTAACAATCTCATGAGATCCACCATTTTTGGTGAAGACTAGGAACCCATGACACCCTAAGAAGGTGTATGGTAGGATTGGGTACTTGTGGAGTTGAGTTGAGATAGTTTGGTTAAGCTTTGAACAACCCTTGAACTAGAAAAGTTGATTTTGACAAACTTTTAAAGCTGCTGTCCCTTTTTGTGAAACGTGAGAAACTCAGGGTCTAGGGTGTAACTTTGGACCCAAGATTTAGAAAATACATTCCAAGACGAAACTATGGCCGAAAACGGGGATAAAATCCGAGTTACGACGAAAAAGATATGCTATTTTCAAGATTTACGACGAAAACTATATTTTCTGAAATATTGAATCTGTCCCGATTTTTCTAGCTAGGAAAACTGAGATTAAATGATATCTTGACTAGCCGAGACCTTGAAAAACCTAAATTATACTTGAATACCTTCGCGGGGATATAAAGAACATAGAAAACGGGCTTATAACGAAAAAGATACGAGTATTTGAAATCCGACGATATATATAAATTTCCATCAGCTTTTGTACACTAATAGAATTTTGACGTAAACTGTCTTTGCGAGACACCACTTTCACGGCTGTTTTTCTTTATGATCGGATCAGTTTGAGTCCGAGCCGTAGTTTTATGAAATCAAGATCTCTCAGCTAGCTTTTCAAATCAATTGGCCGTTTGATCATTGGACTTGTAACGAATAAACTACGATCTCATCTATATACCCGATAAACTATATATTTTGACAGCTTTTGCTATAATGAAATTTTCTAAGTGTTGAACATAATATTTTCAAATAGCAACAATAAGAGTCGATTCTCTCATTGATCAAGACCCGTATAGCCAAAAGTTAAATAACACGACTTCAAGATATTGTTACAAGGTTTTCAAAAACGCCGAGCTTGACCATTAACACTTAACGTACAATATTTCGCGACTAGTTTTGCGAGGCCATTTTGGTCATATTTTCAAGTAATGAAAACGTTATTTTTGCGGCGAAAACCTTATATTTACCGATAAAACACCAAACGAGGATCGTGGAGTACCTTTTCAATACAACTACATGAAAAGTGGTTATTAACTTAACGAGACGTCAAAAATGTATTTTTGACGATAAACACTATTTTCAAAACTAACGAGTGGTATCGATAACATACGTACTTGCATGTGTAGCATCATTTCGTTTCTTACATTAGAAACTATCATTCATATTAGGTTGCGATTAGAGATCGTGCCTCATTTCAGTGTATATACTTTTGTCATCGTAGCTATCGCACCAGGTGAGTTCATACCCCCTACTTTTACCTGTTTTTATAACTGTTTTGGGGGAGAATACATGCTCGTTTTTTTTTTGGCTAAACTCAATGCTTGAATGCGCAATTGTTTACTTAAACACTACTGTTTCTTTGAAGGCTTGATTGATTATTCAAATGCACCTATGTGTATATCGGTTGCATACTTGATTATTTTCTCGCATACACAAGCGTTTTATAAACATGCAACACACTTTATGAACTCTTGCTTTTATGCAACACACTTTATGAACTCTTGCTTTTATGCAACACACTTTACGAACTCTTGCTTTTATGCAAAACACTTTATGAACTCTTGCTTTTATGCAACACACTTCATGAACTCTTGCTTTTATGCAACACACTTTATGAACTCTTGCTTTTATGCAACCCACTTTATGAACTTTTGCTCTTATGCAACACACTTTGTGAACTATTGCTTTTATGCAAACACTTTTATGGACCACACTGAAACTTATGCTTTATTTACACTATTACGCGGATTAGCCTAAGCCCTTGAATCCCACTATGCCCAAACTCATGAACCGTCAATTCCTGCTGGGAAGCGCGAATGTTATAAATAGATCTATTGGTGGTGACTCCCCCGTTCGGTTTGACCGGATAGGCAAACGCGAGCGTATAACATGTCGAATTACAAGTGTAACGGGATAAACACTTGCCGGGCCTTTATATTTAACATGCTTCTAGAGCATGCACACTGTTACAGCTTCGGTTGCATGAACTTAGCGCTAGCGTAATAGACTATTTTTCTATGTGATATTATATCTGTTGTAATGATCACATACTCTACTCATGGTCCACAATCCTGATTTTGCTGTAAGGTAAACTTTATTTTTTTTTATGACATTGTGAGTTACACAATGGTCACAAAACTCTCTATTGAACTCACAACACTATTGTTTTAACACAAACTTATGAACTCACCAACCTCGTGTTGACACTCTTTAGCATGTATTTTTCAGGTTTTAAGCAATGGCACGCTGCTGGAGGTTTTGGCAGGGCATGGCATGGTCATAGAAGACTCTGATATTCACTTGGGGACCATTTTAAACTATTTTACGGGCCTACTTCCGCACTATTTTTAACGATGTAAATTCAATACTTTTGGTTAAATGATTTTATCCTAAATGATTGAAGTGAAAACCAGTTTTGAACTTGTGTTGTAATACCAATTGAGTTACACCCCAGTTACATGTATGCTTCCGCTGGACCCGATCCTGGGGGTGTGACAGATTGGTATCAGAGCTTTGGCTATAGCGAACTAAGTGTTTTAAAACCTAGACTATAGCTACTTTCACGAAAACATAACCCTATGACCGTCACGTGCCTGCCTGCCAAGCTGAAGCCTCAATTGTGGTTAGTTGCTGACATAGGTGATGAGATTTGTGTCTCATTATCTGATATGTTATATTCACTTATTATAGTTGATTACTATAATTGTCTTTCATATAAGCATGCTCATGTATCGTATATGTCACCACGTTATGCTTTTCCTTGCATAGCTTCATAATCTGACCTCGAGTTTGGTCACTTGCTTTTGTCGTTCAGAACGTCTTGGTATTTGGGAAGGACATAGTCTTAGTATAACTGAGCTGAGTATTTCAAAATTCATGGAACCTCGGTGGAATATAGACTGGTCATCTATATTCAACCCGGGATAGTGAGATATAGGCTGACCACCTATGTCTGACTCAGAAATGAATTTTGCAATACTGAGAATGGTTATAATAAAATTCTGTCTGGATTGAATTCTCTACTCAATTCCCAAATGTTTCATTTACGTGTGTGTAAACACTCGTTGGCAGAACATTCATACTTTTCACCATCTCGTTAACCACCGATTGGAAGCACGCAAACTGGTCATTTCATCTCATGGACATTTACGTCTATGCACGATACACTTATATCACAGTATTTTCTTTTATCACAATCTCATTTTGTCGCAGTTGTCACAATCTTTCCCCTTCTCACCCTCATTATCATTTCCTTTCCCCATCCCCATATATAAGGAATTAGCTAACACTCTATAGACTCCGATGTCACTCATTACTCACTACTCCCTATATTGATAAGTGGATGTTATCAATGATCTCCCTAGGAAAGACTTTCCATACCATCTATAAGGAGGATATCTCGGTACATTGAAACCATTCAAAACTCAACAGAAATCTCAGGATACCACAAAACCAATCGAACCACTATCACTGGCCTGATTGCCATAATTTCCCCCATCTGGAAAGTATTGGCTTGACTGAATTACAAGATTAGTTTCGATGCGAATGCTCACTAAGCAACACTATAGAGATACATCCAACCTCCTAACCAAGACTATAGAACCTTCAGTTGAACATGTCCTCACCAATAGACTTTATTCAAACATGTTAGACACCTATGCATTTGTGCAGACATACATACCTGGCTATTTTTATCCTCTTGATACGTTCACTTTAAATGGATTTTTCTCCAAACTACCGTTATACAAAACACTTTTCTGAGGCACTTATTTTGACAAGCAAATTCCTTTTGGTTAATCTTTCACAAAACTATTGAATGATTAGAAAATTTTAAACATCAATCTTTGGTCAACCATATTATCCACCTTATGTTGAAAATTGTCCTATCTTGCATAACTATTAAATTTTGAAACATCAAGAAATACGTTACTTTAAAGGGAAGGTTTATGAACAAAACACACAATCTCAAAACAAACTTTGAAAATCAATCACTATATTACATCTCTTATACCTTTAGGAGTTTGTGATTCGATGACATATAACTTGGGAAAAATCTTAGTAATGGAGACTAAGCATTATAGGTGGAGAAAGATTCAATCCATGACATCCTGCGGAGGATCGCAACCTTATCCTAGTCTATTATTTTCAACAACACCCTTTGACGGACTTAACCTTGTAAGTCTTTCAAAACAAGATTCATGATATCCATTTCAATTATTTCTAATAGAGGCATTTGATTCACCTCGAACTCCTAGCGATTTCATTAAGATTCCTTTGGAACCACACCACCTATTATCTTCAGACCAATGGTCAGAATTTGAGAATGATTCAAACATAGGGAGATATGCCCAAATCAGGTGTGATTGACATTAGAAATGGTTGGATTAACCATTTTCCATAAATCAGATTTCTTTATAACCATAGTTACCACAAGAGCTTAGGGACTACATCATTTGAGGCACTTTATGGTCGAAGTGCCAACATCCATTGACGGATTGAAATTGGGAAAAGCCCAACTCACTAGTCCAGTAAGCATTCATGAACCCGATATACACTGGACCATTCAACATTTCTGACAGAGTAGGCCTGGTGGCCGTCAGACTTGAACCTTGTTAGAGCTAAATAGCTCACACGATAAGAATCATCATCTTTTCACCAATACAACTTCAGAGACCAACACAAACTGAACTTCGGGACGAAGTTCCTTTTAAGGGGGTGAGACTGTAACAACCCGCATTTTCAGGACATTTCTCATATTCACTATTCATCAGTTACTATTCATCATTTACTATTCACCGGTCACTATTCATCATTTTACTATTCATCGTTTTCGGAGTCAGTTTGTGATTCCGAGAAGCGTTCAGAAATTTTACTATTCATATGACACTATTCATTCCCGAAGGGAAATCACTATTCATGATCAACGTTCGTCTTTTCGTAAACTGAGTTTACGAGTCTTTAAATTCGCGTAACCAGTTAGGTTTAGCTGCGAATTCATGTATCATTCATTAATGACACTTCATATAGACTGGAATAGTCTACACATCATCATCACATTAGTTACTACACGGATATGCATTATTTCCATTTACGTATGCTTAATTTGTAATTAACGATACCACTCAGTTATACTACTAACGTATACCCAATACTCCCGACTATGATCCTAACATATTTACATACTCATAATAATAATATAAAAATTATATTATTAATTTACCCGGTGTTTTGAAACCAATGGCTACATTTTACGGTCGGAGCTTATTACTCCGTCGGTTTGAGTTATTTCAAAACGATAATTATTTCAACACCCGATTATCATTCAGGAATAATATTTTACAACTTTTACAACTTCGTCGTATTTTATTTTACCTCGGTAACATTTATTTTTAGTTAACTCGGTACCCGATAACACCTAAAACACAAAAGATCTAACTAATACTTAAAATAGGGGACAAGCTCATTTAATGAGCCACCAACAAGCCCCCCTTTTCCCTCCATGTTTGCCTCCCCATGTCCCCCCCTTGGACCACTTTTTGACCAAGACTTTGACCAAATTATATATATATATATATACTTATGATATTTTTTTTTTCTACTTCATTTTTCTTTCATTCTTACCAAAACCTAGCACCAAAAAAAACACTCTCTTCTCCCCATCCTTGTGTGTATGGATCGACCAAGAAACAAACATAAGAAGAATCCATAAAATTTTCAAGATCAAGTGTTGAATCAAGTCCTAATCAAGATCTAGTTGGGGTTTTGTGGTAAAAACCCAAGATTATTAATCAATTTCTCATCAAATCACCTCAAATCTTCAAGTAAGCTTCAAAAACACTTTTGATCTTTTCATACTTTCTTTTACTTTATATTTTTATGTATTTTCAAGATATATTGGTAAAACATGCAAGTATGTAAGATCCATACCACTTATTACTCATTTTGTTTTTATAAACATAGATCTATAAATTTTATTAACAATCTCATGAGATCCACCATTTTTGGTGAAGACTAGGAACCCATGACACCCTAAGAAGGTGTATGGTAGGATTGGGTACTTGTGGAGTTGAGTTGAGATAGTTTGGTTAAGCTTTGAACAACCCTTGAACTAGAAAAGTTGATTTTGACAAACTTTTAAAGCTGCTGTCCCTTTTTGTGAAACGTGAGAAACTCAGGGTCTAGGGTGTAACTTTGGACCCAAGATTTAGAAAATACATTCCAAGACGAAACTATGGCCGAAAACGGGGATAAAATCCGAGTTACGACGAAAAAGATATGCTATTTTCAAGATTTACGACGAAAACTATATTTTCTGAAATATTGAATCTGTCCCGATTTTTCTAGCTAGGAAAACTGAGATTAAATGATATCTTGACTAGCCGAGACCTTGAAAAACCTAAATTATACTTGAATACCTTCGCGGGGATATAAAGAACATAGAAAACGGGCTTATAACGAAAAAGATACGAGTATTTGAAATCCGACGATATATATAAATTTCCATCAGCTTTTGTACACTAATAGAATTTTGACGTAAACTGTCTTTGCGAGACACCACTTTCACGGCTGTTTTTCTTTATGATCGGATCAGTTTGAGTCCGAGCCGTAGTTTTATGAAATCAAGATCTCTCAGCTAGCTTTTCAAATCAATTGGCCGTTTGATCATTGGACTTGTAACGAATAAACTACGATCTCATCTATATACCCGATAAACTATATATTTTGACAGCTTTTGCTATAATGAAATTTTCTAAGTGTTGAACATAATATTTTCAAATAGCAACAATAAGAGTCGATTCTCTCATTGATCAAGACCCGTATAGCCAAAAGTTAAATAACACGACTTCAAGATATTGTTACAAGGTTTTCAAAAACGCCGAGCTTGACCATTAACACTTAACGTACAATATTTCGCGACTAGTTTTGCGAGGCCATTTTGGTCATATTTTCAAGTAATGAAAACGTTATTTTTGCGGCGAAAACCTTATATTTACCGATAAAACACCAAACGAGGATCGTGGAGTACCTTTTCAATACAACTACATGAAAAGTGGTTATTAACTTAACGAGACGTCAAAAATGTATTTTTGACGATAAACACTATTTTCAAAACTAACGAGTGGTATCGATAACATACGTACTTGCATGTGTAGCATCATTTCGTTTCTTACATTAGAAACTATCATTCATATTAGGTTGCGATTAGAGATCGTGCCTCATTTCAGTGTATATACTTTTGTCATCGTAGCTATCGCACCAGGTGAGTTCATACCCCCTACTTTTACCTGTTTTTATAACTGTTTTGGGGGAGAATACATGCTCGTTTTTTTTTGGCTAAACTCAATGCTTGAATGCGCAATTGTTTACTTAAACACTACTGTTTCTTTGAAGGCTTGATTGATTATTCAAATGCACCTATGTGTATATCGGTTGCATACTTGATTATTTTCTCGCATACACAAGCGTTTTATAAACATGCAACACACTTTATGAACTCTTGCTTTTATGCAACACACTTTATGAACTCTTGCTTTTATGCAACACACTTTACGAACTCTTGCTTTTATGCAAAACACTTTATGAACTCTTGCTTTTATGCAACACACTTCATGAACTCTTGCTTTTATGCAACACACTTTATGAACTCTTGCTTTTATGCAACCCACTTTATGAACTTTTGCTCTTATGCAACACACTTTGTGAACTATTGCTTTTATGCAAACACTTTTATGGACCACACTGAAACTTATGCTTTATTTACACTATTACGCGGATTAGCCTAAGCCCTTGAATCCCACTATGCCCAAACTCATGAACCGTCAATTCCTGCTGGGAAGCGCGAATGTTATAAATAGATCTATTGGTGGTGACTCCCCCGTTCGGTTTGACCGGATAGGCAAACGCGAGCGTATAACATGTCGAATTACAAGTGTAACGGGATAAACACTTGCCGGGCCTTTATATTTAACATGCTTCTAGAGCATGCACACTGTTACAGCTTCGGTTGCATGAACTTAGCGCTAGCGTAATAGACTATTTTTCTATGTGATATTATATCTGTTGTAATGATCACATACTCTACTCATGGTCCACAATCCTGATTTTGCTGTAAGGTAAACTTTATTTTTTTTTATGACATTGTGAGTTACACAATGGTCACAAAACTCTCTATTGAACTCACAACACTATTGTTTTAACACAAACTTATGAACTCACCAACCTCGTGTTGACACTCTTTAGCATGTATTTTTCAGGTTTTAAGCAATGGCACGCTGCTGGAGGTTTTGGCAGGGCATGGCATGGTCATAGAAGACTCTGATATTCACTTGGGGACCATTTTAAACTATTTTACGGGCCTACTTCCGCACTATTTTTAACGATGTAAATTCAATACTTTTGGTTAAATGATTTTATCCTAAATGATTGAAGTGAAAACCAGTTTTGAACTTGTGTTGTAATACCAATTGAGTTACACCCCAGTTACATGTATGCTTCCGCTGGACCCGATCCTGGGGGTGTGACAGAGACCAACACAAACTGAACTTCGGGACGAAGTTCCTTTTAAGGGGGTGAGACTGTAACAACCCGCATTTTCAGGACATTTCTCATATTCACTATTCATCAGTTACTATTCATCATTTACTATTCACCGGTCACTATTCATCATTTTACTATTCATCGTTTTCGGAGTCAGTTTGTGATTCCGAGAAGCGTTCAGAAATTTTACTATTCATATGACACTATTCATTCCCGAAGGGAAATCACTATTCATGATCAACGTTCGTCTTTTCGTAAACTGAGTTTACGAGTCTTTAAATTCGCGTAACCAGTTAGGTTTAGCTGCGAATTCATGTATCATTCATTAATGACACTTCATATAGACTGGAATAGTCTACACATCATCATCACATTAGTTACTACACGGATATGCATTATTTCCATTTACGTATGCTTAATTTGTAATTAACGATACCACTCAGTTATACTACTAACGTATACCCAATACTCCCGACTATGATCCTAACATATTTACATACTCATAATAATAATATAAAAATTATATTATTAATTTACCCGGTGTTTTGAAACCAATGGCTACATTTTACGGTCGGAGCTTATTACTCCGTCGGTTTGAGTTATTTCAAAACGATAATTATTTCAACACCCGATTATCATTCAGGAATAATATTTTACAACTTTTACAACTTCGTCGTATTTTATTTTACCTCGGTAACATTTATTTTTAGTTAACTCGGTACCCGATAACACCTAAAACACAAAAGATCTAACTAATACTTAAAATAGGGGACAAGCTCATTTAATGAGCCACCAACAAGCCCCCCTTTTCCCTCCATGTTTGCCTCCCCATGTCCCCCCCTTGGACCACTTTTTGACCAAGACTTTGACCAAATTATATATATATATACTTATGATATTTTTTTTTCTACTTCATTTTTTCTTTCATTCTTACCAAAACCTAGCACCAAAAAAAACACTCTCTTCTCCCCATCCTTGTGTGTATGGATCGACCAAGAAACAAACATAAGAAGAATCCATAAAATTTTCAAGATCAAGTGTTGAATCAAGTCCTAATCAAGATCTAGTTGGGGTTTTGTGGTAAAAACCCAAGATTATTAATCAATTTCTCATCAAATCACCTCAAATCTTCAAGTAAGCTTCAAAAACACTTTTGATCTTTTCATACTTTCTTTTACTTTATATTTTTATGTATTTTCAAGATATATTGGTAAAACATGCAAGTATGTAAGATCCATACCACTTATTACTCATTTTGTTTTTATAAACATAGATCTATAAATTTTATTAACAATCTCATGAGATCCACCATTTTTGGTGAAGACTAGGAACCCATGACACCCTAAGAAGGTGTATGGTAGGATTGGGTACTTGTGGAGTTGAGTTGAGATAGTTTGGTTAAGCTTTGAACAACCCTTGAACTAGAAAAGTTGATTTTGACAAACTTTTAAAGCTGCTGTCCCTTTTTGTGAAACGTGAGAAACTCAGGGTCTAGGGTGTAACTTTGGACCCAAGATTTAGAAAATACATTCCAAGACGAAACTATGGCCGAAAACGGGGATAAAATCCGAGTTACGACGAAAAAGATATGCTATTTTCAAGATTTACGACGAAAACTATATTTTCTGAAATATTGAATCTGTCCCGATTTTTCTAGCTAGGAAAACTGAGATTAAATGATATCTTGACTAGCCGAGACCTTGAAAAACCTAAATTATACTTGAATACCTTCGCGGGGATATAAAGAACATAGAAAACGGGCTTATAACGAAAAAGATACGAGTATTTGAAATCCGACGATATATATAAATTTCCATCAGCTTTTGTACACTAATAGAATTTTGACGTAAACTGTCTTTGCGAGACACCACTTTCACGGCTGTTTTTCTTTATGATCGGATCAGTTTGAGTCCGAGCCGTAGTTTTATGAAATCAAGATCTCTCAGCTAGCTTTTCAAATCAATTGGCCGTTTGATCATTGGACTTGTAACGAATAAACTACGATCTCATCTATATACCCGATAAACTATATATTTTGACAGCTTTTGCTATAATGAAATTTTCTAAGTGTTGAACATAATATTTTCAAATAGCAACAATAAGAGTCGATTCTCTCATTGATCAAGACCCGTATAGCCAAAAGTTAAATAACACGACTTCAAGATATTGTTACAAGGTTTTCAAAAACGCCGAGCTTGACCATTAACACTTAACGTACAATATTTCGCGACTAGTTTTGCGAGGCCATTTTGGTCATATTTTCAAGTAATGAAAACGTTATTTTTGCGGCGAAAACCTTATATTTACCGATAAAACACCAAACGAGGATCGTGGAGTACCTTTTCAATACAACTACATGAAAAGTGGTTATTAACTTAACGAGACGTCAAAAATGTATTTTTGACGATAAACACTATTTTCAAAACTAACGAGTGGTATCGATAACATACGTACTTGCATGTGTAGCATCATTTCGTTTCTTACATTAGAAACTATCATTCATATTAGGTTGCGATTAGAGATCGTGCCTCATTTCAGTGTATATACTTTTGTCATCGTAGCTATCGCACCAGGTGAGTTCATATCCCCTACTTTTACCTGTTTTTATAACTGTTTTGGGGGAGAATACATGCTCGTTTTTTTTTTGGCTAAACTCAATGCTTGAATGCGCAATTGTTTACTTAAACACTACTGTTTCTTTGAAGGCTTGATTGATTATTCAAATGCACCTATGTGTATATCGGTTGCATACTTGATTATTTTCTCGCATACACAAGCGTTTTATAAACATGCAACACACTTTATGAACTCTTGCTTTTATGCAACACACTTTATGAACTCTTGCTTTTATGCAACACACTTTACGAACTCTTGCTTTTATGCAAAACACTTTATGAACTCTTGCTTTTATGCAACACACTTCATGAACTCTTGCTTTTATGCAACACACTTTATGAACTCTTGCTTTTATGCAACCCACTTTATGAACTTTTGCTCTTATGCAACACACTTTGTGAACTATTGCTTTTATGCAAACACTTTTATGGACCACACTGAAACTTATGCTTTATTTACACTATTACGCGGATTAGCCTAAGCCCTTGAATCCCACTATGCCCAAACTCATGAACCGTCAATTCCTGCTGGGAAGCGCGAATGTTATAAATAGATCTATTGGTGGTGACTCCCCCGTTCGGTTTGACCGGATAGGCAAACGCGAGCGTATAACATGTCGAATTACAAGTGTAACGGGATAAACACTTGCCGGGCCTTTATATTTAACATGCTTCTAGAGCATGCACACTGTTACAGCTTCGGTTGCATGAACTTAGCGCTAGCGTAATAGACTATTTTTCTATGTGATATTATATCTGTTGTAATGATCACATACTCTACTCATGGTCCACAATCCTGATTTTGCTGTAAGGTAAACTTTATTTTTTTTTATGACATTGTGAGTTACACAATGGTCACAAAACTCTCTATTGAACTCACAACACTATTGTTTTAACACAAACTTATGAACTCACCAACCTCGTGTTGACACTCTTTAGCATGTCGGTGAGATTTTGATTGTTCCCCCATTCTCTACATTTATTTTTTCTCCATTTGCGGTTTGAATGTATGATTTAGTTGGTTTGATTGACATAGCAAAATCAGATAAATCATAAGTCATGGTGTCGGTGGCTCCACAATCAAAAATCCATGACGGTTCACGTTTTATTTTGTAATTTTTAGCCACATTTGCATAACCAACATCAGGATCCTGTTTGCAATTTTCAAAGGCTTGTTGGATAAAAAAAGGAAAAGAACCAGTGATGTGTATTGGGGGTTTCGAGAAATGCTCTCTCTCATCCCCTATACTTGTTTCCAACATGAAAGCTTCATCTTCTTCATCGAGGGTCGCTGCCGCCACTCCCCCAAAATCGGTGGTGGAAGCTTTTCCTTTTTCAGTTCCGAGACCCTTGGTGCCCCTTTTGTGGCCATCATTCCACCAATCGGGGTAGCCAACGAGCTCGAACCACTGCTCTTGGGTATGTCTCGTCTTACCACAGTTACCACATTTCAGGTGTGTTTTATCCTCTTTGCCCGATGGTCCATTTCTTTTCCCGTCAAACCGACGATGCCCCTTCGTGGCGAGTCCGACTCCCTCCATTTGGTTGGCAATGAGACCTGATGCTATGCCCTGTGTGTCATGGTTAGTTGCTCCCAGAATATTCTGGTGAGCGGCCTCTTTACGGACAGTGGCATAGGCAGCCTCTGCCGAAGGTAATGGTTCCAATCAGAGGATCTCTCGTTTGATTGACTCGTATTTCCGATCAAGGGCGTTTAAGAATTGAAATAGTTTTTGCTCTGACCTGATTTTTGCATATGTCTTGATATCAGCTGGACACTTCATGGGGTTGGGGTCGATCCTGTCGATTTCTCCCCACACACCTTGAAGTGTAATCCAAAATTCTTCGAGAGGGCTTTCGTTTTGTTTGATGTCGTTAGCCTTGACATGAAGGTTAAATGTTTGAAGTTTGTCTCTACCACTGCTGTATGTGACCACCAATGCATCCCACAACATCTTTGCAGTGGGGTACTCGGTCAGGTTGCCTGCAATGGTAGGTTCAATATTTTGGATGAGCCATGAGAACACAATTAGATCTTCTTGTTCCCATTGTCCATACGATTCATCGTTTTCGCTTGGAGGATCGGAGGTCAGGTGGGATAACAGGGCCTTGGATCTTCCGCCTATAGCAACTCGAATCATTCGAGTCCATAAGGCATAGTTTTGGCTATTGAGTTTGAGATTTATCTGCAGGTTATCGGATAATTTTGGATTCTGAGATTGGGGGTTGATGCCATTTTTTAACAAATTGGCAAACTGTAATGATAAACTGGTTTCTAAGTTACCGTCTCCGGACATGGTGACTTAGTTGGGTTCGAGTTTAGAGAAGGCTATTGGGTAGATGATGAGCAAACTTGGCTCTGATACCATGATAAAAAACAGAATTGAAAGGGAATCGATGAGGAAATTGTTTTATATTCTATATTGATTTACAATGATAGGAGTGCCCCCTATTTATGCACATTTACAATGAACTTAAATATGGAAAAGAGTCAATTGCTAGCTGTCATTATTGAGAAATAGAAAGTGAATATACGGTTCCCTAATTGCATGGGAGATGATGTGATTGTCCATCAATCTTGCTGATTCCATTGACCCATTCTTTTAACAGTTTTGAGGTGTCAAACTAAACACTTATTATGCAATGAGCTATGCTAAAGATTCATTGACTTCCGCTTCAAAGTTTAAGCAAAGATATCCGAGAATTAACTTTTCTACAATCTGCATTTATATGCGGGTTTTAAACTATTTGGCTCTATTCAAAAACTTGTTACACTTAAAAAATTAGAAAAAATATCAAGTTTTTGAAATACAATACTAATGTCGATTGACTTTACCAACACTTAGAGAGTCTGTGCGAGAATTTTCATACATGCTATTTAAGATATTATTTATAAATTGAGTATTAATAATTATCACATATGTTTGCCGCTACATGAGGTCATAATGCAATGACGTGTTTTCATTTGAAAATTTGTTACACATAAAAAGATAGGGATCCATAGAAACTTTTCAAAAGGCTGTCAATGTCAGTTGACTTAACCAACACTTAGGGTACTTTGCGAAAACTTGGCATTCTGCTTATAACATGTACTTATATAAGAACATCATAACACAAAATTATAATGAAACGACTAATGATAAAGATTAATTCTCTCTTGCTATAAAGTCAAAGTGAAGTTGTCCAACAATATTAATATTTACAACCAGTGTTTATACCGGGTTTATAAAAGTCCTATTTGTAAACAGAATGCCAAGGTCGGTTGACTTAAAAAAATAATAGGATTCATATAAAGTTTCTGAATAGCCCATCCTAAGTGGGTTAACATAACCCAGCCTTGACCAAAGTATTCAAAAACTTCGTATGTGTCTATAGATCCCAATGTTATAAATGGCGTGAGGCGTGGCGTGGCGGCAAGGCCACGCCTCAAGCCTTACGCGCCATGGTGAAGCCATGGCGTTTTTTGCGGCGCGACTAAGGCGGCGAAAAAATATTTATATATTTATCATTTATGTTATAATATCATATTTCATATACATTTGGACTACTATATTAGACATTTAACTACTACTTATTATATAATTATCAGACCCAAATAACAAATAGCCCAAGTTTCAAATGATCGTTCAAATAGTTATTAAAATAATAATAATAATTAAAAAAAAAACAAAAAAAACCCAAACTGTTTCAAAAAGGCGCGCCACGCCTTACCAAAAGGCGCGCCTTTTCACGCCTTGTCACGCCTTTTCCCACGCCACGCCTAGAGCAGCCGCCATGGTCTATTTCGTGGCGGCGAGGACACGCCTCGCGCCTTGGCGACGCCTTGGCGGCGCCTTGACGCGCCTTTTAGAACACTGATAGATCCTTATATACTTAATTTGAACAGTTTTCTTCAGCAGAAGTGCCCAGGAAAGAAAAACCCGTCAACCCAAAAAAAAAAAGTTTATCGCGCGACATGATTTTTGGGGGAAAAAATTTTGGACCATTTCTCGATTTGTGCGTGTCATCCTTGTGCAGGGGCCATGTTAATCTTCTATGTATTGTTCCAATTTTATTAGATGTCCCCGAAGGGACAAATAGAGTGTGCTTCAAAGCTTCAAAGCTTTCAAGACTCGAGCTTTATCGGAAATAAGCTATTTTGACCTCCACTTAACTTGCCGCACTGTTGGGGCAAGTGATGGCGGTGAAAAAAGAAATGGTGGGTCTGATGGGCCAGATTGGGGACTTATTGCAAGTTTAGTCTCGTTGTCGGGTGTTGGGTCATTGTGGCTCCTTTGATCAGTAGCAAGCTATGGAGGACTAAGTATTTTGAAATTTTGTATAATGTTTGGTGCAAGTTTTGTAGTTTGAAAAAGAAGAAATCTTCTTTTACATAATGACTGTAAATGTGATAGAAATTTCACATAACTAGTGTGTAACAGTGTTTGTTGATAAATCAGATAATGAGTTTACGATACAAGATTGTTCTATATAAATTTTCTAGTTGGGTATGTTAATGGAATTGTTATATATTAGTAGTATACTTAAACATAGATTAGGGACTAAAGTGTATGTTGTAATACGGATTAGGAATAGACTATAACTAGATTTTGTTCCTTGACTTGAAAGGCAAGATAAATAGGTCAGTTACCTGATGTTTGGTTGCGGGAGAGGTTTAATTAATCAGTCAATAAGTATAAACCTGTATCGACCAAGATTATTATACTTTTGAGTCCTAGCTCTTTGTTAAAGATTCTCAATTTGATTTAATGATCCATGTCTAGTTATAGAGAGAGTTAAAGAGCTAAAAGAGCAAGTGAAATAATTTTATACTAGAATTGGAGGGGTGAGCCAGGCCGAGGCAATAGTGCAACACCAAGGCGACTCGCAAAGACCCCAATAGCAAGCTATTGTGGTGGGTCTTTCCCCATAAAAAATAAGATTAATATCGAGTGAGCCGATGGCTCACATATCAGATATTAAACTGATAAGAACAGATACTACACTTGATCTTAGCCAAAAGGCCGAGAAAGGTATGCCTTGAATATCCTTGGGCCTTGGTTTTTATAGCACTATCCTCTTACATAGTTACTTTGATTTGGCGATGTGGGATGCATACCAATTAACCTCTGGTTCTCTACTCTGACTGCTTTATACATGCCAGCCTTGTGCACTGCTCCTTTGCTAATTAAGCTAGGCATTGCCATAATCAATGTCAATTTCACTACAGTGTAGATATCATATTTGTAGCATTTGTCCATTATTGATGATTACTCGAGGGGTTTCATATTTACACAGATCTTTCATAAACTCTTAAATAAGAACACTTTAATCTTGAAAAGTTGAGCCCGAGTTTTAAATCGCCAATACCATCACTCTTTGCCCCTTCTTATTCACTAAGATTTATTAACCCATATTAATTACAAAAACTGGAAAAGGATTTTAGCATTTTGCAACTGCTCTTGGCTCCTCAGCAGTTATATATAAATTAAGTAAACATATATACACAATTACACAGCAACTAAATAGGCCGTAATTGTCAATTCAGAAGCGGATCATAATAACATAAATATATAATGTTCGTTTAATATCATATAAACACAATCTTGCAGCCAAGAATTCAAATAACCTTAACCAGAGAAGGTTTATTACATTATATCCTTCCACTGGAACCACATCAGCATAAAAGAAAAGGTTCACTCAATGCTGTGCAACTTTATATACAAATAGCCATAAGGTGCCAATCTTCTTCAAACAAGCTACTCAGGTCAGACGTTAATAAGATTTTGAAGGTCTTATACCTGAATAAGCCTCCCAACCTGCTGTTGACATAATGATGAAAAATATTACAAGTAGAAAAAAAAAAGAAAAAAAAAAAGAAAAAGTGGGTGTTCTATTGAGAAGGTTTAGTCGGCTAAAAGAGAGTCTGAATAGCCCATGCTCGTAATCCTTCCACTGTCCGGAGCGAGGGGTAGTCTCAGCTCTGTGAAACCCAGCCTAATAACGCAACTCCCTATTTTAGGACTCGAGCCTTCGCCCAAGCCACATGACCCCCAACTCTCAACTTGGAATGGCAAATCCAGATATTGCTATCTCAGACCCAACCGAGCTAAACCGATTCACAGTCCAGCCCACATTAATACCCCCACTTGGATAAGCGCTACCAAGCGCAGTGGCAAACAGCTTCTTTGTGGTCTATATAAACATATTGTAATATCCTTCATAAGGCGATGTGGGAATAGTTACTAAACATATTGTAATCTTGGTTGGCTCGTAAGTTTGCAATTTGATTGATGTCAAACTTCGGGTATTTTAAAATGTTATAATCTACAAAGGGATCAATATATTTAAATGAATCTCTGTCTACTGAAATTATGTTATGATGTTTTATTATTCTTTAAGGAATACAAATGATACATTAGTATTTACTTGATAGATACATTTGTTTTGATATATGTTACGACAACACTCAAGCTATATTCTTCATCAATACAGACCATACAACGTGAGTTCTTTAAGACATCTATAAGAATCAAGAAAAGTTAGGACACTGATTTTGGTTTCATATCGTAGTTTTAACGATCATATCGTATTATTGTATGATCAAGCACCCATCAAACCTATAGATTAGTTTCAACAAATTCTCATAGGGCTTGTAATACACATTTAGCAATTTCTCGAAACAAATAGCCTTGGTTGGATTGAAGCTAGATCATTTCAAAGATCTTGCTTTTACTCATCTCACTTTCACCCATCACACCAAAATGATTTCAATGATCTTGCTTTTACCCAATCCATGTGATGATCTGTATGTTCCTTATGCAAATAAAACAACACATTATAATGAATTTCATTGTTGTATAACGAAAAGATAAACAAATTGCGTTGATGGCTCTATTGTATCGCTCCAACATTTGTTTAACATTGGTTTTGACAATACTGTACTATAACTAAACACGAGGTATATATATCTTAGTCAATACTGCCGACGTACTTAAAAAAAGTTTAGTTCCAATAGCAACTCGTACAACGACAATAGCCACGCAAACATAGAAAGTAATGTTGGTATAGCAAGTTTTACAAAAAAGAGTGCAACTTTAAGAAAAAACGAAAGAGACCCGCAATATGTCCATGCAATATGATCATAGCAACAATGGTTCATTAGTTTCCTTTCAATACTAAAATTTACCACTTTTCGTCAAGCTATTTGAAATACTAAGAAATACTACCAAATCAATTCATCACACATGGTCTCCATCTTTATGGTTTGCATCTATTTCGTCAAGTTGGTATTTCTCGAAAAATTAGAATTCATATAAACTTTCCGAACGGATACGCTAAGTGCCGGTTGACTGTGCCGACACTCAGACGTTCGTGCGAAAACTTGGTATTTCTCCTAAAGTGAAAGACCCATATGCAATGTGGTATATAACCTAGTAGCATTTCTTCTCCTTAACCTATGTGGGACTCTAAACGTGCATATATTTCTCTTAATATTTCTGAGTTGTTCATTCAAAAGCATTTGTCTTATCTTTAATACTGAAAGAACTCTATTGCGAGTACAAATTATAGCCACAACTTAAGGTAGTTTTAGGCAACTTTTTTCTTAATAAAGGTTGGAGGAACACATAAAATCTGGATATAAAAATGAAAGTCATTGGTTGTTTTTATAATGATGAGTTCTATATAATCTATATAAGTTTATGAAAACAAACTCTAAGCCTTGTAAGGTGAGTGAGTTTGTTTGTGATTTAGTGAATTCATGGTCATATTCAGTAAGTTCTATGTGCTTAATTGTTTAAGATCTATTTAAATTTTAAACTGACATTACGTTGCTTGATAAATTTTTAGTAGTTTATTTTTTGTTCCCACTTAGTAAATTAACCATTGCCGCAACTAGCATCTTATCTTATATATCAATTTAACAATTGAGATCAAGAAGGAGCATATCCGTTTTCATAAGAGTGGGATCGTGCGATACCACTACAATGAACTAGTTTGTTTCACATGTGTCGCGATTTATACCAAGTAGTAATTCTGTGACTTTTTAGAATGTTCAAACGGATCCTTTTGTTCACTACAGTTTTTAACCTGTTTATTTTTATTTGTTAACCCGTTGCATTCTAATACACTTCAACTTTATACCCATTTCATTTTACTTAACTCTATTTTACTCGTTTGATTTGTCTTATTTTTTTTTCACTACACCTCGCAAAAGGGTTGGTCGACAGGTTACTTAAATTCACTGGACTTATACAGAATGATCCAATTCACATTAGGTTGTATAGTTGATGTACACGAGATTTTCTTACATATAGGATATAAATTAAAGAATGTAATTCAAAGAATTATTGGTAAGTTCGAGAACAAGTTATTAAAAGATCGTGAAATGAATACCCACTCTCATGGCAATTTCTTTGAGAAGAGTTACAGAGGCAAAGAGGGACAAGCTGCTAGTTGCTTTAGCCCCATATACACAATAAAATAGCTCCAACAAAACTGATGATCGTATCTTGTAAATAATTAACTTAACAAAAAAAGGGAAAAAGAAGAAAAAGGCTACAAACAATGCATTTTAATTATTACATTTTACAACAACAGCCAAATGCCGATCAATGCAACAATATAAAAGGAATTTTCCTTCAGCAGTTGAATCGGCTCAAAAGATTATCACTTTACAACATTCATGTAGAGAAATCCCCAAATGTCATAGATTGTCCAAGCGCTGTTCTTACACGAAGCTGCAAACAAGAGATAATCTATCATTCAAGAGCGTATCACAATTTGAAAAGGAAAAGCTGATAAAGTGCTCAGTACACTTTCATGATCTTTTGATCTGGTCGAGACATGTAATTGATATAGTAATAAAATATTATATGTGTAATTTTTTGTTGAGTTATAGTTAGACTTGCGTTCTTTAGGGGTGATAAGTAGTAGAGTAGACAACAATGAGTATTTTCATAATTGAAATAGTTGACAATTATTCCCATGAGGAAGCAACTCTTTATAACAGTATCAAAAGAATAAGGTTGAAATTGCCATTCAGAAGATAGCTGCCTATCAAAATCAGGCCAATATGCCAATTTCGAATTTCATTAATGTTTCCTTAAAGTAAAAAAATATAATCCGGGTCCTATGCAAAGGCAAAAACCATAATAAGAATATAACAGTATTTTAATGAAAAGAGTGAAGAAAGAGACCTTGACATCCATGCACGGATCATTGACCATGTTCTTTAGTTGAGAGACGATCCCAGCATTTCTTAATTTTACAACTCGTGCTAATGCGCCAGCCCCTGTTGGAATTGTGAGATTTACTATAGTCCAAACAGCAGCTGTTCGCAATTGGGCAGTGTCACTTTGTAACATTGTCACCATTATTGACTGGTTACCGTCCTTGTTTGGTTGTGGAAGAAGTTGGTGCATCACTGCTTCCTTGTGGAACTCTTTACCAGATGCCACATTGCACAGGACATACATTCCCTGATCAAGAAAAAAAATTAGGTTAATTGCTACAATACGCAATTGCTATATGAATGAAGTCTTGAGGGAAAAAAATATGAACCTGAATTAAAACTTCAGGTTTTGAAGCATTCCATAATTGTCTTCCAACAGCATTCATTAAAAGACCATCCTCGGAAAATACATACTCGATAGATTCCACAGGTCCATTAACAAGGTTGCAAATAAGGGCCAAAGCTTGCTCTTGTACTGAAGCACTAGGATCTGTTAAGCATAATATGGTTGTGCATTAGTCACTGCACGGTTCATGCAATTTGCTTAATCTTCATGAACTAAAGTGAAAGTTTCAATATTACTTATGACTGAGTCGATGTCGGTTACATTTCTCTCAGAACAAGCCATATAAAAAAAATCGACAAAAAAGGGAACCGACCCAAGCTCTGTTTTAATAAATTATAAAGAGTTTAATTATCATTGTAATAAGATTGATTTTCTCATCATAAGAATGGGTCAAGCTGATCCGACCGTATCAACATGTGCTAAAAAAGACCTGTGTCACAGACCAACTTGTTTTGACATGTTACCCAACCCGCCCGAGTCGCCCATCTTGACACCTCTAATAGTGACGATAGGATTACCAGAGACGAGACTTGTTAATGTTAATGCTCTGAGCTCCATAAAGATCACTTCTTTACACCTGCTGTCGACAAGAAACACCAAGTTTCTCAAAGCCCACACAGCATTTAGCCTAATAACTGAATCCATAGATTTAGATAGCTGAACAAGCTGTTTCACACCTCCGTTCTGTACAAAAAGGGACTTGTGCATTGTAAAATCCACCACTATGTTACTGATAGTGCAAAGTGCAGCAACCTGCAAGTCAATGGCAGTAAAATCCAGTCAACCATACGAACCATAGAAACAGCAAATCTGCACATAGTAGATTTATTCTTGCATATTGAATTCAATGCATAGTCAGCACCTAATGGGAGTGAGTTCTATGTTACGTATCTGACCACACATGTATAAATCTGATGAAGAATTTGGGCTGACCATTGATCAGATTTTCAATGATAAATCAGCCGCATTGAACTATTTTGGATGGTTTCATAACCATTTAGCCCTTCCCGTTTGTCCAATAACCAATCTAACAGCTGCAATGGTTATTGCCATCCTAGACGAGATTCATTTACCAGAAAGTTTGGGAATGGCAAGATCCATTCCAGCCACTAGATGATGATTGGACCGAAAACCTTAGCATATTCTACTTCATAGACCCTGGCGCTTGGTTTAGCCACAGCTTAACATGATACGTTTACACTAAATTGATGCTCTTAAGCAACAAAGTAGGAAAATTTAATTGACTTGCTATGCAGTAGATACATCTGATTAGGAAAAGACACATGATTTCTCAATTTAATATATAAGCTGATAAGCTACAAAATAGTTGTGGCTTTTGGCACGTGAGGTGCACACGAATGAGTTGACTCAGAAGTGTGAGGTGCACGTGACTATCTCCAACAGCTCACAACTAACTTTGGCGCCAATTTCCTCCTTTAAATACTTTGTACAATTTCATTTCCAACTTACTCTTTGATCAATAATAATTCTCTCTGAATTCTCTTTCACAATTGTAACAACTTTCCATTTGATAATACAATCAATGTTTCGGTGATCTATTTCATATCTTCTTGATTACCCTACTTGTTGTAATCCTCTAACGGATCTTAAGTGATCCCTATTGGTGTGTATCAAGTGGTATCAGAGCTCTTTTCTGGCTCTATATCGTTTCAAGATTGTTAAACTGACTTTCTTGAATTCCGGTCATCTTCTCCGGCGTAATTCCGGCTAAAAACAGAATTTCCGGCCAAGAAATCAGCCACCACTGATTTCACTGTTCTGTTTACCCTTGGTTAGTGTCAATCATTTGTACTGCCACAAGATAAGCCGATATTCTCGTTAAATTTTCTTATCTTGAACAAGCTGGCAAGAAGCATTTGGATTGATTAACCCAGAACAGACCAGTAGTTATTACCCCAATAGGTCAGTGAGAAATCATTGTTGATGAGTGGTAATTTTACTGGTGCAATGGTGGACACAAGAAATACATCAAGAAATCCAGAAACAACAATGGAGTCACTTCAAAACACAATATTAGAAATGCAGAGAATGATGGAACAAATGCAGAGTGACATGCAAAGAATGAGATCTGGTGAAGGTACTAGTCATGGTCAGCATACTAATGGCAGAAATGGTAATGGAGTGACTCAATATGGTAGGATGTCCAAGATTGAATTTCCAAGATTCAATGGGGATGATGTTAAGAGTTGGTTGTGCAGATGTAAACATTTTTTCAAGATTGAAGATATTCCAGAAAATATGAAGGTAGAGTTGGCAGCAATGCATCTTTCTGATAAGGCAATAGTTTGGCATCAACAGTTCTTGAAAAGATATGGTGATAATTGTCCATGGGAGATGTATGAAGGAGAAGCTTTGAAAAGATTTGGAAATGTGTTTGAAGATCCCATGGTGGAACTCAAGAACTTGAAGCAAACTAGTACTGTACAAGTTTATCAAGATAAGTTTGAAGAATTGTTGAATAGGCTGGATCTGACTGAATCTCTTGCCATAAGTTTGTTCATTGGAGGTTTAAGGGATGAGATTGCTATGCCAGTAAGGATGTTTAAGCCTATTACATTGATTGATCTTTTTACCATGGCTAAGATGCAAGAAGCAACCATTGCAGCCACCAAGCCAAGGTATAACTCTTACAACTCTAATGTAAGATCTGTTAATTCTGGTTCAATTGTTAAGGATGGGGGAATTTTGCCAAGACCAGTTAATAGATCTTTGCCTGTTAACCCAAACACTCCAGTAAGGCTACCAATGAGAAGACAATTGACTCAAAAAGAATATGCTGAAAAAAGGGCACAAAATCAGTGTTTCTATTGTGATAAGAAATATGTTCCAGGCCATAAGTGTGAAGGCCAATTGTTTTCTTTGGAAGTATTGCCTGATGAAGGTGAAATTGTGTTGGAAGAATGGGATGAAACAGGGGAAAACAGGGTAGATGATATTGAAGAAGAAGTGCAACCTCAAATTTCATTACATGCTTTAACTGGAACAAGTAATTTCCAAACAATGAGGGTGTTGGGTAATGTGGGCAAACATGTAATTCACATTTTGGTTGACTGTGGTTCCACACATAATTTCTTAGACAAACACATTGCTCAGAAAATTGGGTGTCACATTAGACCAACTGGACCTTTGGCAGTCACTGTGGCAAATGGTAATAAATTGATGACTACTTCTGAGTGCAAGAATTTCAGCTGGAAGTTTGGCAATACAGCTTTCACCACTGATGTGATATTATTGCCTTTGGGAGGTTGTGACATGGTATTGGGAATTCAGTGGTTAGCAACACTGGGTGATATGAAATGTAATTTCCAAGAGTTAAGAATGGAGTTTAAGTGGGAAGGAAAGAGGGTAGCTTTAAGAGGAACTAAAAGACCAACTCTGGAATGGTTGAGTGATAAAAACACTGATAAGGCTACTAAGCAAGTGGTGCAAGCAGAGCTTCATTCAATGGCTTTGTGTGTGTATCCTGTAAGTGCAGCTTCTTGTATGAAGTTAGAAGGAGTTCCTAAGTCAGTGGTGAGTGAGATACAAGTGGTACTAGATGAGTATGCAGATGTATTTGATATACCTACTGATCTACCACCCCACAGATCACATGACCATAAGATTCCACTGGTAGAGGGTGCTTTACCAGTAAACATAAGGCCTTATAGGCATCCTCCCACTCAAAAAGATGCAATTGAAAGTATGGTAAAAGAATTGTTGGAAGCTGGTGTCATTAAAAAGAGTCAAAGCCCATTTGCATCTCCTATTGTCATGGTGAAGAAGAAAGATAGCACTTGGAGAATGTGTGTGGACTATAGACAGTTGAATAAGCAAACAATCAAGGACAAATTTCCAATTCCAGTCATAGAAGAGCTCATAGATGAATTACATGGGGCAAAACTGTTTACTAAATTGGATCTCTGGTTACCACCAAATCAGAATGGATGAGAAAGATGTGGCTAAAACAGCTTTTAAGACTCATGAGGGCCATTATGAGTTTTTGGTCATGCCATTTGGGTTAACAAATGCTCCTTCAACCTTTCAGTCCTTGATGAATGAGGTATTCAAACCTTTTCTCAGAAAATTTACATTGGTATTCTTTGATGACATACTCATTTATAGTCAGTCTTTGAAAGAACATGTCAATCATCTTAAAATGATCTTGCAAACCATGAGGACTCACAAACTGTATGCTAAGCTTAGTAAGTGTGTGTTTGGCACTGAGCAAGTTGAATATTTGGGGCATGTCATATCAGAAAAGGGTGTTGCTACAGACCCAACTAAGATACAAGCCATGGCAAATTGGCCCACTCCTATTAATATCAAGCAATTAAGGGGTTTTTTGGGTTTAACAGGATATTATAGGAGGTTTATTAAAAATTATGCATCTGTGAGTAAGCCATTAACTCAGTTGTTGAAGAAAGGTGCTTTTGCTTGGTCCACTGTTGCTCAAACAGCATTTGAAACCCTCAAACAATCCATGACAAGTGCACCAATGTTAAGATTGCCTGATTTTAACAAAGAATTTACTATTGAAACTGATGCATCTGGTGTGGGAATTGGAGCAGTCTTATTACAAGAAGGTCATCCAATAGCTTTCTTAAGCAAAACACTATCTGCCAAACATGAGTTAATGTCCACATATGAAAAAAAATTTCTTGCAGTGGTACAAGCTTTGGAAAAATGGAGAGGGTACTTATTGGATAGGCATTTCAAGATCAAAACAGACCATTTTAGTTTGAAATATCTCTTGGATCAAAGGATGACAACCCCTGCTCAACTTAAGTGGTTACCAAAACTCATGGGGTTTGATTATGAGATTGTGTATAAAAAAGGAGTTGATAATGTCACTGCTGATGCTTTGTCAAGGATGCAAAACCCTGCTGAACTCCTCAGTATTGCCAGTACTTCAATTGTGTCCACAGAATTGTACCAAAAGGTGGTGGATAGCTGGAATCAGGATGATACACTTAAAGCTCTGATTGTTAAGTTACAGGCAAATAACAATGTTAAGGGTCACTATACTTGGAGTAATCAACAATTGAGAAGGAAAGATAAATTGATGGTGGGCAAGAATGATGAACTCAGAATTGAAATTGTTAAATTGATTCATGAAGGGTCAGTTGGAGGCCATTCAGGAGTGAAAGTGACTACTCACAAGTTGTGTTCACTGTTTTATTGGAAGAAAATGAGAAAGGAGGTTAAACAATTTGTCAGAAATTGTGATGTATGTCAAAGATTCAAACCTAATTTGGAAGCTTATCCAGGATTGTTGCAACCCTTACCCATTCCAACTAGTACTTGGACTAGTATTTCAATGGATTTCATAGAGGGCCTCCCTAAATCACAAGGTAAAGATGTTATCTTTGTAGTGGTTGACAGGCTAAGTAAGTATGCCCATTTCTTAACCTTGTCACATCCTTTCACTGCATCACAAGTGGCCCAGTTGTTCTTAGATAACATATATAAATTGCATGGGTTACCTGAAAACATTATCTCAGACAGAGATAAGGTGTTTGTGAGTTTATTTTGGAAAGAGTTATTCAAACTATTGAAGGTGGAGTTGAGAATGTCAACATCTTATCACCCTCAAACTGATGGGCAGACTGAGGTAGTGAATAGAAGTTTGGAATGTTATCTGAGGTGCATGACTGGTGAACAGCCAAAGCAATGGTGTAAATGGTTGTCTATGGCTGAATGGTGGTACAACACAAACTTTCACACCTCAATTAATACCACTCCATTTCAAGCAGTTTATGGTAAACCTCCACCTATTCATATACCATACATTGGAGGAGAAAGTAGGGTGGAAATGGTAGACAAGACTTTAAGTGAAAGGGAAGCAGCCATTGAAACTTTGAAGTTTCATATCAAGAGAGTTCAGAATAGGATGAAGTCACATGCTGATAAGCACAGAACTGACAAGGTGTTTGAATGTGGAGATTGGGTGTATTTGAAATTGCAGCCCTACAGGCAAGTTTAAATAAGACAAGGAAAACAGAACAAGTTCTCTCCTAAGTTTTTTGGACCATTCAAAATCATACAGCGAGTGGGTCAAGTAGCTTATAAGCTGGAGTTACCCAATGATTCTCAGAGACATAATGTTTTTCATGTTTCTCAATTGAGGAAATGCAGAGATCCTAGCCCAAATCAACAATGTGGAAGTTTGCCACCTTGTGACTCCACTGGATCATTCTTGGTTGAACCAGTTGCTAGTTGCTATTTTAGACAGAAGATTGGCAAAAAAGGGAAATGTGGCTGAAGTGTATGTATTGGTACAATGGGCTAATGGAACAAGGGATGATGCTACATGGGAATCCATTACTGACTTGCAGAAGAAATTTCCAAATTTTGATTGCACAACTTGAGGACAAGTTGATTTTAAAGGGGGATGAAATGATAAGCTACAAAATAGTTGTGGCTTTTGGCACGTGAGGTGCACACGAATGAGTTGACTCAGAAGTGTGAGGTGCACGTGACTATCTCCAACAGCTCACAACTAACTTTGGCGCCAATTTCCTCCTTTAAATACTTTGTACAATTTCATTTCCAACTTACTCTTTGATCAATAATAATTCTCTCTGAATTCTCTTTCACAATTGTAACAACTTTCCATTTGATAATACAATCAATGTTTCGGTGATCTATTTCATATCTTCTTGATTACCCTACTTGTTGTAATCCTCTAACGGATCTTAAGTGATCCCTATTGGTGTGTATCATAAGCATGCACATTGATCTTTCTTGCTAACACCTTTCTACAGTTTCTTGATTATTGTAAAAAAAAAAAAAAAAAAAATGGGTGTGGCGAGAGGTACCTGAACAGAAGTAGAAGTATCAAATAGAAGCTGAATCAGCGGCATGATAACTGATTCAGTCATGAAGCGACCTGCACTCAGATACTGAAGACCTAGTTTTAGCTAAGATACTCAAGGATATCTTTAATAACAATCATATGGTTATCAAACTACAAACCTTAACCGAGCGGGAGATATTTTTCAAACAGATGCAAGCAGCAATGCGTACATCCACATTAGTATGAGTCAGAGCATCAGTTACGAAATTTAAAGCCTGTGGTGGTGTAACCAAAAGCAAACAAGGAGTGTATTCAGAAAATATGCAACATATCATCAAGACATAAAGTTTGTATTAGAAGTAAAAAAATAAAATAAATAAATAAATAAATAATAAATTAGCAGAATACAAACTTTCAAAAGAACATAGATGTGAGTTTTTCACTGCTATCAGGTCAGGCATTCCACATATGAAGAAAAAAAAATCACGTGAATGCAAAATCTTTCTGGTTCAACTAAAACCCAAAAATCTTTTCAAAATAAGAATCTGAGAGCAACTTAATTAAACTATAACCAACACACCTATCTATTGTCGGCTGATGTGTATAGATGGAAACATTTTTGACATTCTGAACTGACCATGTCAACAGTACATTCTGATCTAAAAGGTAAAATGATCTACCAAACTACCCTTATTGATCACAAATAAGTAACAGATGGGGGTGATGGTGAATGGGAAAGAGGTTGGTTCTCCGGTTCTCCCACGCTATTCCACGGAATATCAAGATATTGCTCAGCTATAAACAGTTTACACCAGAAGAAACAAGAAATAACTAGATTAAGTAAAGTATCTAACTTCTTTAAAAAATTATAGGCAAAACATTGATAGGAGTCATAGGACAAGTTCCATTATGCACGAGTAGAGCCACAAACAGAATATTGGGGTGCATATTGAAGAAATGTAAATGCTTTCTGAAAAGGTGCTAAATTGACAATGACAATAGTGCTTTCTTGTCTAGCAGAAGTCATCTATCTCACCCCCTTATAGATCACAAATAAGAAGAAAAAATGTGGCAATGCTGAATGGATAAAAAGAAGTTAATTCTCGCACACCAGCATGCAACTTCAACCTTTGCTTAGCATTTACAACCAAAAAAGAAGCCAATAGACTATAAAAGATTTACAGACTCCAGAACAAGAGATTAATAGGCCATTCCATCATGCTAGAGTTAAACACTCTCTCTACAACGGATTAAAGAGTTTTCATTCCTCGGAAATCAACAAAATCAAAGAGTGCAACTCTAAAAGCCTTTAATGTATCCAAATAAACTAATGAGGAGTTCATAATATAAACAAACCTTAGGAGATTGTATAAGAATTGACCGGCAACATTCCAGATTCGAGCAGAGATTCGCCAATGTAATAAATACTCCCTGAAGACGTTTGGCTTGTAACAATTCCTTCTGCGGGTGGTTGAGAAGCTTGTCAATGGTGTTCGTCTCAAAAGCTAACTTTTGCAGACCTTCATCATCCTCTATGAAACTAGACAAGGTAAACAATGCTTCATCTCCCACTTGACCAGGATCATCAAGAAGTTCAAGTAATACTAATATTAACTTGGTCCTCATTCCCACAGATTGAAGATAGGATGGAGCAGCATTCTTAATCAAATTTATGCACTTACAAGCAAGCAATCTTGTTCTTGGATACCTATCCTTCGTTAATTCTATTAAAGTACACCACGTTCTACCATTTTCAGGTCCTACAAACTTCGAAATTACTTCTGGGTTTTCTTTGATAATTGTAGCAAACGACTTTAAGCTAGCATCTCTTTGGTTTGTAGTGCCTCCAAGGAGATTAATAAGCTTCTTTAAAACACCAGCATCAGCCAGTATCTTTTGCTCATCATGTGTTTGACAAGAATGTGTTATAATGCTTGCACCAAGTCCAGTTACATTTTCATTATTCCTATCTAGCAAAGATATAAGAAACTGGATGTTCTTTTCTTCAAAAAAATCATACTTAGGAGCCACTTTTGATTGATATATCATTCTAAGGGCACGAGCACCTGCATCTACAACCTGCAAGATAAATGCAAACTCTTCAGAGGTTCAGCATTTAAAAGAATGGAAATATCAGAAGATGTGGATAGCAAGCAAGTTATCTAAGTAAATGCAACAGCATGTAAAATATAAGAAACTTACAATTACTTTGTCAAAGTGGTTATTAAAATCAATCAAATATAAAAAAACTAAATGAGACTTGCCATGGGTCCCAAACAAGAATGAAACAGTGTGTCATAACTAGCTATGGTAGAATAGCCTATCAGCAAAGGCCAAAACTCAGAGCCCTTGAGAGATAATGGCTAAACTTAATCCTCTCGACATTATCATGAAAATATATATAGCATTGAAGCAGATAATAATAAATCACACATAACTGATGTCTTGACTCTGGTGAAAGTCTCAAGTATGAGCATATGTATGGCGTATATGTTGTGCTAGGTTTATCATAACTTAATAGAACGGAAGTATCCAAAGAGTGTCCTAATCTTGTTGCATTAGCCAGGCTATACAACTCCCATTCCTTATTTTTGGAAAACCGGGAAAATGCCAACCCAGCCAACTTTGTTGACGGAATACCCAGGGTTCCACAAATAGCCCGCAAACCCGTTAAACCAGGAGTACCGCCAGCCATACACGATCTTTGTATTTTTTAGGTTTGAGCAGGTGGCCCCAATGAGTTGAAACTTCTGTGTTTCGAACTCACGGCCTCCTTTGAAAATTCCCAAGCCTTCCCCCCTCACCACCCGTATGGGCTTTCTGTTCTTCCTGCTCTTTTCTTCAACGTGTTTTGTTATATTTTCTTATACTTTTAGTAGTATACTCGTTACGATTGCTACTAAATTTGATTTACCCAGATAAGATTTACCAAAGAAGTTGCCCCCGAAAACACATACAGTTTATGTTTCTATTCCAAGACATATTAAGCTGGATTCGTCTAATTACCTACAGGATGTTTCTCATTTCATCTAACTAAGCAACTGTCATAAAGATGGATTTAACTACAACAGAAGCAGCTTACATTTTCCCTCTTTATGATAGAGTAAGAAACAAACTCTGCCATTTTCATCATTTAAGATACAAACATACTATTCAGTACAAATCATTATCCACTAAAGGTTTACACACACAAAATCCCGCATTTAACATATGCAATATACTCCAGATGACACTCACATTCTTACAACTACTCTAACACGACATTCCACGTCACATCACTAATCCTTTAAAGTTGCACAATTTTACACTCACAACATAACTTTTGTTCTACCCAACAAACTAATTGATATAACAACCTGCATTCATCTTTACAATATAACTAGCCTCTAAAATCAACAATCCTACACAAAACAAACACTCCAACTGCTAATGATCATAACTACATCCTCATAAACTAACCGAGCCCAAAATCAACATATGCACCTTAATTACTATCATTAGCAACATTATCAACAACATATCATCACTATTAAACAAATTCACGTTTCCCGGAACAGACCGCTAAGTCAATCTCAAGCACAAACATCTTGCTTCAGTTTGCTATATCCGTCCATAGTTTTGTTCATCAGTATGTTTTTCAGCGGCAACTCAGCTTTCTCTCTACAACCTTCTTCATGACCAACTTAGCGTAATAAGGCGACCCCGGTCACCACCCAAATATACCCCACTTAACTACAAACATACCCCCACCAAAATCAAAATCACACACACACACACACACAAAACCAAGACTTGATCCGCTGCACGACCGAGTTGTGCATATTAAGCTTGGAAGACACGTACAATTGTTGAGAAGTAATAGGTGACACCCTAAGACGCGTGCCATTACACATGTCAAATGACTCATGCATCATAATTACATCCTCATAAACTGCCAATGGCGCGTAGCTCAGTTAATAATCCTTGGCACCCCATAGCCACAACCACTGAGTCATGTATACCCCCCACATTATGAAAAGGCAACCGATTGCAAGCCGGTTCGGGTTACCAGTTATTAACCTTTTTGCACCTAACGTCCTCATAAACTAACCTAGCCCTAAATCAACATATCATTAGCGGCTTAGCGCTCTAACTACTCGTGCATCAAAATTACATCCTCATACACTAAACTATCATATCATCATCATAATTACAAAAATTCACATCAAAAAAATAAACTAGACCTTGACATTATCACGCGAAAGAAGCGCGACCAAATGCGCGAACGCACCGGCCTCCAAAACCGCAGTAACACCAACATCAACACCACAAGCAAAGCTACCAACAATGGCAGCACACTGAACAACAACCAAACAATCATTCACACAATCACAATTCGACAATATCGATACAACAAAAGGCACAGCGCCTTGTTTTATATACGATAGCTTCTTCGTTCGGTTTCCGATTATCTGATTCTTTAATTCTCGCAAAACTTTTAGCTTTGTTTCGTTGTTTTGGGAGGATGCGGAGTGGAGGCGCGTGATTAGGGATTCCGAGCGGTGAGATGATGTGGTGGTTGTGGTTGATGCTGAGCCTGGCATGGTGCGTGTGACATACGCGCTGCGGTGAGGCGCGTGGGGAAGGGGAGTGGATGGATGGAAATGAAATGAAATGAAATGAGAGATGGGTGTTTTGGTCGTAAAGAGATCAAGACGTTTTTTGAGTGATTTTTGACTTCTTTTTTTTTGAAAATTTTATTTTTGTATTTGGAGGAATATTATGAGCCCCTAGTTTTCTTTTTTCTTTTTAGATTTATTCTATGCTAAAGGTCTAGACTAATGGATAAATTTGAGAGTGCCGGCCAGCAAATCAGATCGAAAACCGAATCTAACTGGTCTGATCAAAACTGATATGTTTAGTTTGATTTTTAGTTTTCGTATATTTATGATTTTTTTTTTTTTTTTTTTTTTTTTTTTTTTTTTTTGGTTTCGGTTTGAGTAAAAACTTGGAAAAACACACGTAAACCATATAAACGGAACTGAACCGAATAGACCGAAATGAACCGAGTCACTTCGGTACTTCGGTTCGGTTCTTGGTTCATGTCTTTCACAAATCGGTTGTCAGTACGGTTTGGTTTGATCTGTTCAGTTCGGGTCGATTTTGAACCCGATGCTAAGCGCTAGTTAGTGCCAACTTTGACAATTTTTTTAAATTGCACTACAAATCCCTAGGAGGCAAATTACAAAAATCGCTATAAATACTACTCTCTTTATCTTAAATTCATCTTTCACATTTTCATTTTCAAATTTTCTAAAATAATTGTTTATTTTTTACTTCAGCCAATTCAACCAATTAAAAGAAATTTAGTGACAAAGTATGATATTTGATTGGTTAAAAAGTGTAAAGGTCTCACCTTTTTAAACTGTGTTTTTGTCGTCTGGAGACAATAATTGTGAGAGAAAGAAATTTTCACATCACAACTTTTTTTGCTAAAGAGGCAGGTGCCCACCATTCTGCCAATCTTTGCCCAATGCTAACATGGAGCATTTTATTTCTTTCGAGTAATAGATTGAGGGGGCGTTTGGTTGTGGAATATTTGGGTATCTTGGTGGCATTTTTATTTTAATTCCTTTTAAATACCATGTTTGGTAACTCAAATGAAGTAATTTATAATTCTACGAATTGTCAAAATGGAGAGAATTAGAATGACTCAAAAAAGTAAAGAATTTTAATTTACTTGAAATTTTTTTATAAACTTTTTTCTTATTGTTTTTATATAAACTTTTAAATAGAATATTATTTTTTATAAATTTTTTTAATAATTTTTTATTATAAACTTTTTTATAATTTTTTATAAACTTTTTTATAATTTTTTTATAAATTTTTATAAACTTTTTTTATAAATTTTTTAAAAACTTTTTTTATTATTTTTTTATAAGCTTTTTTTTTTTAATTTTCTTTTATAAACTTTTAAATAGAATATTTATGAAATTTATATAAAAAATAAAAAATATATTTATAAATTATGTTAACCAAACATGCAAAGGTATTTTAAATTCCGGAATTTTAAATTCTCAAAAATTTAAATTTTCTAAAATTTAAAATTCCGAAATTTCAAATTCCCCAACCAAACGCCCCTGAGATTTTTTTAAGGATCTGGATTCAGTCTATAAGCAGTTGCTTTCATGATTTTTAATAAACTTGGAATCGAACCTATGACCCGATTTTTAATGGTTAATATCTATTAAAATAACTATATTTTGTGTTCATTTTGTAAGATTCGGTAAATATTTAAAAGTTTAATTATGCTCGCACTAGCATAGGATGTGCATAAAGTTTTCACAGAATAAAATATTTTAAGTTCCTTAAACATATAGAACAAAAGATAAATGCTACTTTATTCTAAAGAACATAAAACATGTTTAATTAAGTGGATTTTGTTATACATGATGTTTGGTTCGATCTTGAGAACTGAGATCACATATCAGCCGGAAGATTATCTCTTAAGATGATAATTTGAAGTCCTCATTAATTTTTATTGTATAAGTTTCTAAAATTAAAGAAAAAAATTCGATGATTAAAGTAAAATACAAAACTTATAAGATGGAGACAAGTTTCTCAAATCAACCTATGAGAGCCCAAAAGCTTAAGATGCTTATAGTTGTTATTAGTTGAATTGTTGTACATGTAGTATAATCTGATTTAAAAATCTTTTATACAATGAAAAATAAATAAATTGGAAAATGAATATTTAAAAACTTTAAACTAGACCAGTAGAAGAGTTTAAAGTCAAAATCTTAACTTCGATTAACCAATTATATACACAAAATGTAACCTCCCGTAATTTTCCCTTACAATTAGTAAATGCTTACAAGGAATAAAAGAATAATATAGTAATTTAACACCACTTTTACGGGGGTAACAATTTTTTTTTTTTTGCTAATGACTTGATATTTGAATCACTACGATAATTTGTGATTGACTGTTTACCTAGAAACGATGCTTACACACAATCTCAATAGTCTATAATTATTGCGAACAATAAATATAAAACGTTTATATTTATAGCTATATGTTTCATCTAAATACCATATACTATTTATATATTTCCTGGGCCTACGAAAATTCCCGAGAATGATCACTAATATTTTTGGACCTCGACACGATACCCGAAACACACTACGTGGGCCCCCACCACCAACTGGGCCACGAAATCCAATTACAAACCAAACGGACTAGTTTTTATTTATTTTTTTGTTTTGGGCCGACACAACCACAAGCCCAAGTTACAAGTCCAAACGCACCTTTTAGTTTTCTTTTCTTTCTTTTTCCTGTCGCGATACACAACCAAAACCACCCTATGTTTTTACGATTTCTACACGTACCATATATATATTTTTACTCATCCTGCTTCACTTAGTGCCCAAGAATCATGAACAATAAAACTTACACCCTCCCTTGCTCGTTTACTACCCTAGAAACAACCCAAGTAAAACCCCAAACGTCCCATGTGAAAGATAAGTTCAAACGTGTCAAAACATTCCCTATTGCCTCCCCTGCTCCCCAATGGCAAACTTATGATCACTATGCTCATCATGTAATGTCAGGAATGAATAGAATGATATCTTACAAAATCTAGCCATGTAAACCTTCGATTGGACAATATGCGTGGTGCCAAGATTCGTATACATACTACCCTCCAACTCATGTGAACCCAACGTGTCTTTACACTCCAAGAACTCACTATATAAGCCTTCACATGCAAGCTCAGTAGCTACATGCAATTATACGTACCATATCACATAAATTGTAACGAAATGAGAAGTTGTTGAAGGACACACGGATTGCCAAGAGTACCACGACTCAAGAAAGCCTAGGACTCCAAGTTGAACGCCTCTTGAACCTTTGGTGGAACGTGAAGTGAACCACATAGCTCTCGTACCCTCACACGATCCTCACATTACGTTTTACACCATCTTTGAAAGGTGAGGTGAGACCTTGAACTCTATTTCTATATTTAGATACGTATGTTTATGTTTTGTGCACAAACACTTACTATAAATAAATCGTAAGCCATAAACCCGACACATACTTTTTAATATTCGTATCGTGTATTTGCTAGACCACTAACGAGGAACTATAAAGATTTTAAACTCATATTAACATATACACATAAAATATCACACGTTTCTAATTAGGTTTGGACCTATACGATTTCTACTAAAAAGACTTAGAATTATTTTCAAGTTATATTGTTTTGCGTTATGACTTTTGACCATATACTTTGGCCTCGCCATTCTAAATTTCGACACATGACCACCCTATATTTAAACACGAACTAATTATCTACCTTATATGTTAACGAGACTAATAAAGAACTAGACCTAACGACTTGATTTTGTCACCTAAACGACCTTAAAGCAAAACGGGATTTCATAAGTATTTCAGGAAATTAAAAATCATATATGGGCCTGTCAAGCCCAATAAGCTGTTTTTAGCTTATTCCGATAAGTTGAGCATAAAAGCTCTTTTGAAATGTTATTATAACTTAAAATGATGGACTAAGGAAAGTCTAGTGTTCCCCCAAACCATTTGGATTGAAAAACACTAATGGGCCTTTGTAATTGTCTCGTTAGGCCCATTTAAGTGAAAATAAGGACTTTTGAAACAAATAAGCTGTTATAATAAGCTAATCTGAGTATTCTAAGCTTATTAGAAGAGTGGAAATGTTAAACTTTAAGTTTGGTAAATTATGGACGATTTTTGCAAAATTTCGCTAATAAGGGACTAAAAATGTCAAACATGTAAGCTTTGAGTCAAAACTGTTTTTTAAGGATAAAAACTGTTAATATTGAAACATAGAGTTGAGAAATGTAAATATTGATACTTTTGGACCTAAAATATAATAATATATAACTTTGGACTAAATATGTAAATTTTATATCGTTAGGGTAAAAAGTGTAACTTTGAGAAACTTAAAGGATTTAGAGGTAATATAAATTTTGAATAATGATTTTATATATATATATATATATATATATATATATATATATATATATATATATATATATATATATATATATATATATATATATATATATATATATATGTTAAGATAATAAATTTATAAACTTAACTTATATATACGTATAAAATTCGTATAACTATAATTAAATTTTAAACGATAAAATAATACGTAATTATTTTCTTTTCCATCTACGTCGTAACACATCACGTATACACATTTTGATTTATTCATGACTAATAACTAATGTTCGCAATAAAACGAGACTTAGAAACTAAAACTTGCCATATCTTTTAAGTTGTGTGTGAAGCCGTTGCCTTGCATCGTTGAGATTACGATTATTCTACTGTACTACTAAGGTGAGTTCATAGCTCACATTTAACTTGTTTTGTGGGGGGGGGGGGGGGGGGGGGATACATGCTTAAAAACCAAACACAAGTCTTTTCTTGATATTGTTATTGCTTAAGTAGCTATTGCCAAAAGTCCCTCGATCATGAACCTTAATCACTTGCAGGGTGAACGTAAATGATTGTGAATAGATCTATTAGGGATTGACAATCCCTATTTGGTTGCTAGAGGAAAGTCACCAAATGCACTTTATTTGATATCATAGGTTACTGGCAAATACCTATCTTGGGGGCACCTTATTTCACATCATTATTATGGTTATTTTGATGTCTGTTGAATCGTTGCGTGTCATGAGCTTAAGGCAATAATGGATGTGATTTTCAACTTGTTTATTTGTATTGATATTACGATAAACATCTATCTCTTGTGTTCAAACTATTAATTATAAACCTATGAATTTCACTCAACTTTTGTTGACTTTTAACATGTTTATCTCGGGTAACTAAATGGAATGGATGGTAAAGGCACGGAGTGGGCAATAAAGAAATGTTTATTTTCTCTTTGAATAAAACTTGTTGTTGAATAATGAAACATTATGGAAACATGAATATTTGGTATTTTAAATAAAAACTTAAAACGTCTCATTAGAGTCGTTTTCTATAATTGTGACAAAGATCCTCGATATAATACCCCAAAAGTCTTCCGCTGTCAATATTTAGTCTTCCGTTGTATTGTTCGTTTTTGGGGGTGTTATACAAAAGGTGTGGGATCATTTGCAAATTCACAAAAGTCTAAAAAGTAATCTCATCCGTTGGATTATGATACAATAACTAATCAAATTAAAAAAGAATATATACACATAAGGGCATATTTGTTATTTTACCAAAAGTAATAATATTTCCCATCTCTTTCCGCTCTTTATTTCTCTCATCATATCTCTAATCTCAAATTCAAAAATAAAAGACGATCTTTTGTGATCTTCATCACCTTCACCACCATTGCACCGTCACCATCTCCATCACCATCACAGTCTTCACACCGTCAACATCACCGTCTAATCGAAAAAGATGACGACATCAATTTCATATGATGACTTCATTTTCTTTTGATTAAACAAAAAATTGACTAAAAAACCACGTTGGCATAATTAGAATCAATTTTTGAAAACAATCAAAAAAGTCAACGATTATTCTAAGTTCTCATCAGATGCTTGTACTTTTCAATGGCTATTGATGGCACTGCCAGCATTGATTTGATCGAACTATTGCTATTGTGTACCGGCAATAGTATGCAATATTTATTGTACTAAAGAATACATGTGTATTATAATGGAGAATTGATTTGGTTATGTAATTAGTAAGGCATTTGGTATTTTTTTTTATGTGCATATATAAGGGGGTTGGCAACACATGCGGAGAGGTGCGGGGAGGGGTGGTTCCTGTGCGGGAACACCGCCGCCGACCCAATTTTACCGCAAGGGGGAGGCCATTTGCGGAGAAGTTTACCGCACGAAGGAGACTTTAATTTAGTGCCGTTGGAGTTTTAAATGGGTGAGTGAAGGATGAGGGGTGTGATGCCAATAAAAAATGGGTGAGTGAAGGAAAAAGTGGGAGAATGATGTGACATAAGGAATTGATTGTAAGTAAGTGAAGGGATTTGGGGTGATGGGTGTGTTGCCAACCCCATAAGCTATTTGATGATAAGTCTGTAAGGGTTTCTTTGTTATAAAAATGTATGATTTCTTGTTAAAAAGTGACTGTATAACTTTGTATTTGATTCGTTTATTTTTGATAATGTTCATCAGTTCATTAGTTAGTTTGATCATCAGTTAATTTTGTTCATCAGTTATTTTTGATAATGTTCATCAGTTCATCAATTTTTTAATAAAAACACAATGTTTATCAGTTCATCAGTTATTTTTGACAACGTTCATTAGTTATTTTGTTAAATGTTAAGCAGTTTTCGAAAAAATAACGTTCATCAGTTATTTTTGATAATGTTCATCAGTTATTTTTTTATAATATTCAGCAGTTTAAAAAAAATAACATTCATCAGTTATTTTTTATAATATTCATCAGTTATTTTTTATAACGTTTATGAGTTATTGTTCATCTTTAACGTGCGATATCTCACTCATATCATATCGGATTTGAGTGATTCAAATTTCTGGTAAAGAATGGCAAAAAAGCTACAACTTTCGTGTTTTAAGTTTTTCAAAATTTGGTTTTTAAACTAGACAAAATTAGAGCCGAAAATGCCAAAAATTTTAAGAAAATCAACACCCACATAACAAGTTGAAAGGAAAAAAGTTGTGATTCATATATCATAATTCATACCAAATTAAAGAGAATTAAATCTTAAAAATTATGGTGAAATCGGTTTTAATAAAAGTTTGTCGTTTGAAAGTTATTTAAGTTTGAAGTTTTGAGGTGAAATAAAAAAAATGGTTAAAAGGACCAATACCCCCTAACCGAATTTAATAAAAAAAAAATAACGTGTAAAATACGGGACACTAGATGATAGGGTTTCTAAACTTTTTAATTTCTTCTACCATCTCATAAACCAAATTAGACCAATTTTAATTCACTTTCAAAAGCATATTTCCATCAACTTAAACTTAAGATTGATTAAGGGTGCGTTTGGTATGCTGCCATGAATGACAATATGTATGAATTTGATAGTAGTGGTGGGTCTCTTATCTATGAAAGATCCATACCTAGCTCTCTTGATGTATATGGAGTATGGATTATATCATTACTATAGTGGTGGACCCCCTCAAAAAATATACTTTCGATAAACTGATATGAGGTCGATCTGATCATCTGTATCTGTATCCGTACCCGTCCGTAACAATATTAAAGAAACAAACCAAACACCTCAACAACATAGGAAAAAATACCTAACATAAATGCAAAACTACCTTAACATTAGTGTCACAACCATAAAACATAACAACCACAAGGTCCTCACATTAAAAACCACATAGGGGTTTTAAAGTGCAAAAAACATGTTCTTAAGTTCAAAACACGATAACAAAAATTCCAGTTCACTTTAAGCAAACACAACTCCCATAAACAAAACGCTCCCGCGGCTCAACTTTTTTCCCGCTCACCTACTCCGCCGTATCACCACCGTCACAACCACCGTAAAAAAAAGGTTAGAACTTATTTATATGTATTAAAAATACTTAACTCACTATAAGTTTGTTATGTGATAATGAACTTATATAAGCCCAAAAGTTTCAAAATAAGCCACAAAAAGTGAGCTATATAAGCCGAAACAAAATACCTCCTAAATAACTTTAGCTAACACCAATATATGGTTATTTTTGTTTTAACAAGTTTATAAGAAGATATGGGCTTTTTTTTTTTTTTTTTTTTTTTTTTTTTGGTAAAGATGAAAAAAATAAAAATAATACTGTTTTGTACCTTTTACTGTGTGTTTTTGTTTACTTTTTTAGGGTATGAAGTTTTAATTAAAGTATAACGTCTAGAGCATTCCAAGTTTTATACTTTTTTGTTTTTTTTGTAATGTTGAGCATATTTGGAATGTGGGATTTTTTTTAGGTAAGCTAGTGTATAGGAAAAAGTTTAAATTTTTTTTATATATTTTTGGTGATTTTTATTGCCTTTTTTGTGTTTATTGTTTTGTTATAAATACCCATGACTTGCATACGAGTTATAGAATTGCAATCGTAAAGAATATTTGTTTGATTTAAGAATTTAAGGTTTTACAGTACAGTTTATGATTTTGATTTTGTTTCTAAGTTCAGGTTATTTTCTTCGATTATTGAAGAAGAATGTGTAGTGGTCATGATAAAAAAGATTCTGTGAAAGTTAGTAGACCGGATATGTCCGTTTGTAATTTGCTTGACCTTGCTGCGAGTAATGATCTAGAGGGGTTTAAGCGATTGATGGATGGTTTATGTTGGGATATTAATGGGGTGGGATTATGGTATGGGCGTCAAAGAGGTGGTAAACGTATGTTAATGGAGGAGAGGACTCCGTTGATGATTGCTGCAATGTATGGTAGTATTGATGTTGTAAAGTTTATAGTTTCGTTATCAGATGTTGATGTAAATAGATCGTGTGGCACTGATAAAACGACTGCCCTTCATTGTGCTGCTTCCGGTGGTTCTGTTAATGCTTTTGATGTTGTGAAGGTTTTGTTAGTATCTGGTGCTGATGCTGCGTTGGTTGATGCTAATGGTTGTCGCGCTATTGATGTTGTTTCCGTGCCTCCAAACTTACCACGATTGAAGATTGCCCTTGAAAATTTGCTTCAAAAGGGCGGGACGGGGGTGGAGGTGGCGCATGAGAAGAAAGAGTTCCCTATTGATCCTTTCAGTTCTGATTTAAAAAGTGATGTGTATTTAACTGATGAGTTTAGGATGTTTGCTTTCAAGATTCGTCCTTGTTCCCGTGCTTATTCACATGATTGGACTGAATGCCCGTTTATTCATCCAGGAGAGAGTGCACGAAGGCGGGACCCAAGAAGAATTCATTATAGTTGTGTCCCGTGTCCTGATTTCAAGAAAGGACAGTGTCGACAGGGTGATCTTTGTGAATTTGCTCATGGGGTTTTTGAGTGCTGGCTACACCCTGCTCAATACAGGACCCGGTTATGTAAAGATAGAACCTTTTGTGCCCGACGTGTCTGTTTCTTTGCACACACGCCTGATCAACTCCGCCCGTTATATGTTTCAACAGGGTCTGCTTTGCCATCACCACGAGGCTCTCCACCACCTATGCTGCATCTGCCAGGTGGCAGTCCTCAGGCAAACCGGATGTTTCTTGATCTTGAGATGCATCGACAACAGCAGCAGCAGATGACAGCTTTTTCACCATCAAACAGACATATGCTGTTATCTCCAACGCACCCATATTCACCAAAGGGGTTTTTTGATTATCGAGGTTCTTATGGTTTACCATCTCCTAGAATAGTGTCACCACAATCTCATATGGCCCCTTTTAGTCCGCATGTGTCAAAAGGAAATATGGACTGGTCTGTCAATAGGCTGCCGCAACAGTCAACTGAGCTGGATGTCTCATGGGTTGAGTCTCTTGTGAAGGAGCCACCTCCACTACTCGCACCAAATGGTTCAGAGATGAAACCATTAGAGACCGAAAAAATTGATCATGCAGAGTTAAGCACATGGCTAGAGAACATGAAGATTAATCAAATTGTTGCCTAGTGATTAAGTGAAAGGTAACTTCATTCATATATTTATTATTAATTATTTTTGTTGCTTCAAGAGAAATATCTTATTTGATCGGAATAATTTTCTTAAGAGTTCAAGAATTTCTTGGATCCTTTGTACTTTCACACGTATAATGAAACATAAATACAAGTTTGGTATTGGATCAGACATTTATTCATGTTATTTGTGTATAAAACATCAAGATATTTGTACCATATATGCATTAGGCGACAAATGTGGAAAATTTTGCTCCTTTTCTCTTCTTTACCTGTTTCCTTGTCAAAGGGTATGTGCTACACTATATTTCATCGTGCGTCACATGAAATGTTTGTACCTTGTGCTTATAATATATGCATCAAACCGCGACGTTGGAAATTGCTTGTCCTTTAGAGTCTTCACTTGTTTCCTTGTCAAAAAATATGTGCTATAGTTTTTTGATACTTTAGTTTCTGCAAGAATTAACTTAACTGTACCTTGTACAAAAGATTTATCGTCCATCTCCTTTTACCTGGCAAAGGCTATGTGCTGCAATAATTTATAGTGTAAATTAATGCCGATGACCAACGTTATAACATTTAAATTGCTGGCTAATGTATAACTAATGTCGTTATTTGATCTTTGTATACTTGTTTATCTTCTTATATGGTATGTGATATGCTCGTCGACAAGAGAGTCATTTAGTTAATGAAATATGAATTTATCGTAAGTGTGTTTCACAACGTATGTATTATACAACAACAACAAAACCCAATCCCGCCAAAGCAGGGATGGAAAGATAGGATGTAGACAACCACACCCTCTACCCGAAGGTGGAGATGGAAAGATAGGATGTAGACAGCCACACCCGCTACCCGATGGTGGAGATACTACTTTCAGAAAGACCTCACTAACATATGATATGTGATACCCAATATTTTTGACTTATCTTTAATACTAGTAGTAACAAAGGTAGTGTCGTTTTCTTGATGGTAAGATATTGTTGCTGATGTGGTCCATTTCGGCTAAAAGAAAAAAAGAAAAAAAAAAAAAAAAAATCATTGATGGGACAGAAAGTGATTGAATTTGGTGGTTTGGTTCTTTTGATGATGTACAATCGGTGATCAAATAGACATCAAGCTTCCAATACCTTAACTTTTGGGGATTTTATATTCTTACTTTTCGAATTATTCTGATTTGATTGTTTTGTTACAAATAAGCCTCTGTTATTGTCGTAATGCAAGAACTAATAAACATACATGGACAATCTTTTTGTTTGCATACAATTTCATGAGTTATTCGCTTAAACGATAATGCTTTTTGAGTATATTTGCAGTAAAGATGAGTTGTTTATAGCATGTTTTTCGCGGTGAAAGGGTAAATATATCTCAATTATACATAACAAAGCCAAACTCAAAAAGCAAAGGACATGCCCCGAGACACTAGCAGAAAGTCATATGCAACAACACAAACATACCATTCAGTAAACATTCTATCAACCAGTCTAAAACTTGTCAACTCTAACCTAAATACCATACTAAACAGTAAACACACGTAGCGACACAAAGATGTGATTACGAGTTCCATCCCCTTTTCAAACCTAAAACATAGAAATCAAACTCTCGCAACAATGTGTTGCACTATCACTTCACTTCATAGCATTGTTTTGGATTTTGTTATTCTTGATGAAGACCTTTTATCTACAGTTATTCTATCTTTGTTCTCTCTAAAAGTATTTCTTAATACCATTTTCAATACTGTGTAGTACAATTATCAAAATGTAGAATCTTATAGTGCTTTTTTATCTAACCAATATTATTTGCTTTTGTATAATGGGAATTTGGATGATGATGATGTGGATGTCAAAACTAGAGTGGGTGGGAGTATTTTGGATTGTGGGAGTTGGAGATGTTTTTGGTTTGGTGTCATTATCAAACTTTATACATAGACAACAATATCTTATATAGTTTTCTTTTTTATCATGGATAAATGTTCTTTATAAGTGTGGGTGCGATTCTCAAATGTGTAACTAGTTTGTGGTTACTATATTTGGAAACTGATTTATGTTAAGGCACCTGGTCTTTTGTTTATTTGGCTGGCATCGATGCACTATCCACTATGAAGACTTTTTCAGTATATAATGATGTTATGTATAGCTTGATAACTTTGATAAAGTAACACTAAATCAGAAAAATAAAAGCATTTTATGTATAAGATAGGACAGAATATTTGGAATTAGTTCAAAGAGTGTTAGTATTACTTAAGTTATTAGCCTTAGCACTTTTAAGAAAAGTTGAAAATTTTCCTTGGAACCATGATAAAACAAGTTAATGGAAATGATGGATAAGTTTCTTTGTTGGATTTTTTCGTTCTTAATTTGGATACATATTCGGGTCTAACTGTCACTTCTATAGTCCATATCAAGTAACATGTTTAAGGACAACGATTGCACCCAACCAGCATCACGGATAATGAAAGTTAAGCGCTGATCCATGCTTACTAGTTACAAGCAGAAAGACAGAGGGGGACTATGGGTAAAAAAATAGCTACTCCGTATTAAAAATGTCAAATGTGCTGCGATTCCTTTGACTTTGTGTGGCATATAAGGACGAGCCTTTCACCCCGTGTATAACAGAGGTTCATTGCTTTTGTCGTGTCTTGGACTCATCAGCGGAGCGGTCCCAACTCCCTTACTTGTGGTGCAATGTCGAGTCCTCTACTCGTGGCATGCACTACACTGTTGGGGCACTCCAACAAGACCAACAGAATAAACCAAAACCCTCGCTTCTAGGCAAAACCTGACCTTTCATATGTTATCATCTAAAAACATTTGAACAACTTTAAATCGTTTAATCTCTAGACTATTCAATAGATCTTGAAATCGACAAATATTAACTTGTACTTCAAGATTATTACTGTCTAATGTGTAGATATGATTACAAGTTAGCGTCCAACATATCCATCTGTTTCTTCACACTTAAATGGAACATAAGGAATATAAAACTAGTATGAGTTGATTTGACAAAAGAAGTAATAGACTCGGTTTGAAATTGGGGGTTTGGGTGGTGATGATTATCTTTTGATAATAGATCAAATCATAATAAAGTATTTTTGGCCTTTATTGTGTTGGTTACAAGAAATTTATATTGGAATAAACCCATTAATAGGCATATAAAACATAGCACAACAAAAGATAATGTTTATTTTCATATTTTCAAATGAGACCAAGCAATATGTTATTAAGAGATAGAAGTTGACAAGTTTGTCGGTTAAAAGTGGTTGGAAATCGATAGCAAAATGTTATGCCACTCAATTTGTGGTGGGAAAAAAATGGGTAAAATCGTTGGTACCAATTCTTGGATATCCTCTAGGTTCTGGGACACTACTCTGAATACCATGAGGCGGCCCCCTCGACCCCCCCCCCCCCCCCCCCCCCCCCCCATGTGATGTCCCATTACCCCGTAAGAGGGCGTGACCTCTTAATCTTCAGTGTCTTGTCAAGCTCATAATCATATTAGCTCAAACCAATGTGTACTTCGCATATCCTTTTCTGTATCCAAGCTTAATATGAGATATAATTTGTTTCCAATAAATCACAATAATCTGAAAGTTGATTAGACTACAATCACCAATAATCTGAAGCGAATATTCAAAGCACATGCCACATAGGTTGTTGGTAATGGTCTAGTGAACTCCTGGTATTGGGCTAGTCGTAGTACACATACGGGCCTGAAAAAGGGGGACAAGTCTATGCATGACATACCTTTGTAATGTTTTTGAATATCTTTGTATCACTAAAAAAAACTCCAACTGTTAAATATTACTCGTATGTTTGACACATAAGTATTTCAATTTTAGTTTCTAAACAACCCTAAGTTGGAACCTAACGGAATCAGTAATCAGAGTAGAATATGGTTTAAAAGTTATAAATATGAGGAAATCATTTTGGAAATAATGGGAAATTTCTATCGGAGAAAAAAGTTATAAATAAGGACCACATGATGAGCATCGAGTCATATGTTAGATAAAAAGTTTGTAGGACACTAATATCTATCTGAACAAGGTTTGTAAAAGATGATTGTAACAAGTTTTTTGATCGGATAGATGAAAATTAGCTTATCTAGATCGCAAAAGCTTTGGTCAACTTTGGACCATTGTCTCACTTATTTCTCTTCCTTGGTCTCCCACTTAATTGAAATAGAGGTTTTGATCTTGTTTGGAACAATGAATTTGTGGTGTGGGTGATAGTGTACTCCACAGAGGATCTTAGTATCTAGTTGCATCGTTACTTAATAGTTATACTTTAGTATCCATTATCGGAGGAAATTCCAATGATAAACGATCAATGTATAATGATTTAATGAGCACATATTTGGTCTTGATTAGAATGGTTCTAATTCATGAGCAAATAGTAAGTCTTGTACTTTATTATTGTTTTTGTGGTGAAAAGTGATAACCTAAAAAACTTTCTATCCCACATAGGTTAAACAAAAGAGATGATTCTACATCATATACCAAGTTGTATAGACACCATACATGTAAGAATTAGTATAAAGCTTTCGTGTATGCTCTAACTTACGTTAACTTAGAACGTAAGTGTAAAATATACTCCAAAACTTGATATGAAAGCTTAATTTTTTGAAAATGCTTTTGAATGTTGCATTCTAATAATGACTAATATTTTATTTATTGTTATTAGCTAAAAGACCAGTAAAATTCATGTGTATTTAAAAAATAATAACAAAAGAAGATATAAGTATTGTTTATATATTACACAATAAGTTAGAGAACGAAACAAATTAGTATACATCGTTTCCACCTTGTATATATCCACTAATACAACAACACCACCACCACCTAATCCCGTCGAAGCGATGTAGATAGTCACATCCTTACCCGAAGGTAAACGGACTGCTTCCAGAAAGTGTGTAGGTGCAAGCAAAAAGACTAATATTTGAGGTGTGTGCGAAGAAATAAAGACCATAACATAAAAGGAAGTATATATAGCAAAAGCAAACAAGCTAGCAAAGATATAACCACATACAAACATAAGAAACATGGGAGCATGCAAGCCAAAAGAAAGAAAAAAAAAATGGCACTAGAGGCACATAAGATCAAAATTTACAGAAGCAACATATGATAACAAGCAAAACAATAAAAAAAATAAGCAATATAAACGCAATAATATAAAGTAAAAACATGCATAAAAGCCATAAAACCATTCGATTTAACATTTAGGGGCAAAATCCCTCTCGGGCGATCTTCTTATATCAACCAGGATGAAGCAGAACAAACAACTGCCGAAAACCGCATAAATCAAGGAAAAAAAATGAAAAAGGTTGTGGTAAAGGGTTCGAACGCCTGACCTATCCCCTAAATAGGTAGGTGTTTAGTGTTTACCATTCACCCCAACACTCCCATAGTCCCATCTAGTATATGTCCATTAAAAACAAGACAAAAACCAAAAGAACACAAAAAAGGACTGAAACTATAAACACCCCAAAACAAAACCATCTCTTCCAACATTTCAAAACATCATCATCCCGAAAATGCTCTGTACAACAACAACAATGGCGGTTATGCTAAACCTAACCACTAACCTCCATGCGCTCCATGCGCCACTCCGTCAGTCCTATTAAGTTATCAGAGTAGAATATGGTTTAAAAGTTATAAATATGAAGAAATCATTTTGGAAATAACTGGGAAATTTCTATTTGAGAAAACAATTATAAATAAGGACCACATGATAAGCATCGAGTCGTATGTTAGATAAAAAGTTTGTAGGACACTAATATCTATCTTAACAACAGGGGCCGTCTCATTAATTTGAGTGGCCCGGTGCGAAATTACGAATAGGCCCTTTAAATCACAAAAAAAATAAAAAATAAATAATAAATAAATAAATAAATAATAAAAACATAATAGGTATGTATAAATACTAATAGACATATATTAAATCAGAGGCTCCTCACATAATATTTAAAAAGAGCTGTTAAGTTATACATACATAAATATGCTTAGACATATATAGTTACCAATGGACATATAATAAATCAGAGGCCCTCTCACAAACGAGGGCCTGTGCGGTTGCACCACTTGCACATACTAATCGCCGCCACTGCTTAACAAGGTTGGTAAAAAATGATTGTGATGAAATTTAGCTTATCTAGATCGGAAAAGCTTCGATCAACTTTGGAACATTGTCTCACTTATATTTCTTTTCCTTGTCCTCCCACTTAAATGAAATGGAAGTTTCGATCTTGTTTGGAACAATACCCTTGTGGTGTGGGTGATAGGTACTCGACAGAGGATCTTAGTATCTAGTTGCATCGTTACTTAATAATCATACTTTAGTATCCATTATCGGAGGAAATTCCAGTGATAAACGATCAATGTGTAATGATTAAATGAGCATATATTTGGTCTTGATTAGAATGGTTCTAATTCATGAGCAAATAATAAGTCTTACGTACCTTATTATTGTTTTTGTGGTGAAAACTTAAAAAACTTTCTATCCCACATAGGTTAAACAAAAGAGGTGATTATACATCATATATCAAGTTCTATACACATCATACATGTAAGAATTAGTATAAAGCTTTCGTGTACGCTCTATCTTACGTTACGTCGAACGTAAGATTAAAATGTCCATGAGAACTTGATATGAAAGCTTAATATTTTGGAAATGCTTTTGAATGCTAATAATGAGACTAATATTTTATTTATTGTTATTAGCTAAAAGACCCGTAATTTTTATTAAAAAAAAAAAAAAAAAAAAAAAGTGAAACATATGGATAATCTTTACTACTTATAAAACAAAAATGGTCAAAGGGGAATGTGAAAATGTGAAAAGTTGAACTTTCGGTCAATCCCGATTTTGCCCCTACACATGCCTTAACTAAGGAAAGTATTAAATTTGTCTCAATCATATCATTCTACAATACAAAACTTCTTCAATACGACTAATAAACCTAATCAGTTACAATACGCATTATACAAATCATCTCTCTTTTTCAATAAACTGTTCCTAAAGTCAGTGGCGATTCCACCAATTCAGTGGTTTGCAAAAGTTCCAATCGATCTATGACAGTGGGAGCTTTGTTGTATGAATCTTATAAGTGGTAATTATCGCACATATTGTCAATTTAATTTTGTGATGTGTTTTTTAGGGTTTATATTCGAATTACATGTTTTGTGTGTATTTTTAGTTCATTTGAATTAATTTGTGCAACAGATTATAAACGGCGATGACGGAGACGGAGATCATAGGGATGTTCGGGCCGAGATCACAATCTCTTGATGTTATTTCTGGTTGCCTTAAAACTGGCATGTTTGGTATAAATTCTTTTTTATTTTTATCATTTTTTATTTTTAATGACTGTTGTCGATTTGAAAAATCTGTTATGTTTATAAGTGAATTTGAACATTTACGTGTGTTAATTTCCACATATTATCGCCATTTACCGACTACTTTAGATTGGCAGTGACAACTGTCTAAAACAGAACTGTGCGTGAATTTGTTCTTCAACAATGTAGATTGAGACTGGTTTTAGAGACAATATATGGGAGTGTTGACACAAGAAAAACAAATTCTTTTTGATGACATGTACTTTTTGAAACTAGCGTAACAATCTCATATGCCCCCTGATTGAATTTTAGATTTATGTTGCTATACATCAGGGTTGGTATTAGGGGATTATATTTGCCTTATGTTTGGCAAAGTTGCATTTTATTAACTAATAATTCGCTATGTTTGTTTAGACGAGGAGATGAATTTATTGGCTGAGTATTCTTCTTTGTTGAAAACAGATGAAACTATGAATTTATTGGATGGGTATTCTTCATTGTTGAAAACAGATGAAACTACTTTTATGTTATGAACCTGATATTGTGTGACAGGTAGGACGCAAATAGTTTTGTATATCATGGGGATGATGGACTGATCTATCAAGGCCAAGGAAAAGGAGATGCCTTTGGCCCAACTTATACCACTGGTGACACAGTCGGTGGTGTTATTAACTATGCTTCACAGCAGTTCTTTTTCACATAAGATTGTTTCTATTTTCTATTCATTTCTTATGTTTGATTTACTGTGAATTGGAACAATAAATAATGCAGTTTCTTTCAAAAAGTTTTACACGAATGTTTTTCCAATCTCAGGATTAATGGTCAAGTGGTTGGGTCAGTACCGATCAATGTGACAGGACGCTTATATCCTACAGTCGGTGTTCATAGTCAAAATGAGGAGTAAGTTTGTGGTTTCTTCCTAAGACTCGACTTTTAGAAAAATTCTTTTGCAAGCCATAATATATAACTGAGATGTAATTTATATTGAACCATAATTACATTGATCAGGTTGGTTATCACTTTTATGGTATGCGTGTCATATAGATTTGTTCTAATTCTCAATTACGATGAGGCTCTGCTATTCAAATTGATGGTTTAGCTAAATGTGTGGGGGTTTAGTTTGATTTGCTTTTTGTTCTGCCAAAGACAGTTCATTGGTTTCTCAAAATAAATGATATTCTTTTGTATGTATGTTGTTGCATTGCAGGGTGAGCGTTAACTTTGGGAAAGATCCATTTCTTTTCGACATTAAGGTAACACATGATATTCGTTATCTTTTAACCTTTTGTTGTTATGTTCATGTCTAGCATATATAGTTTATGATTTCTTAACTTATTGAGACTTCCAAATATTAATTTGCTTAGCGTGAGAAGTGCCTTAAGCAGCTTCTCTTCTTTATAAAAAAGTCGCATTCTATCTTGATTTGCATTGTGCATGCACCCATATTCTACCTTATGGACTTTTAATGGTGCGAATGTTATGTTGACGTGATAGTCGTTTCAGTTTGTGAGGTTGGTTTCAAATATCTTATTAATGTATAACAATTTGATCTGTGCCTTAGTCTGCATAAAAGTAGCAACTTGCAAGTGAAGTGTTTCTAGAATCTTAGCTGAGTGTAAACCGGCATTATTTGATGATTATTTACCTAAGAAGCAGTTAAAAAATGTATAAAGAAAACATAAAACTTTCTTTTAAAGTAGCAGCTATAAGACTCAGTAGGTTCCACCTTAACTGCTTCTTAACTCTAATTTCGATGCATTCTATAAGACTCAGTAGGTTCCACCTTCACAGTTCACACTTAAATTGGAATAAAGAACAAAACATGACACATCTTTTGAGTTAAACTTGCGTTGTAAATTGGAACTTCCATCCAAGACATTGAATAGTACACCAACTTTTCAATGCTACACACTCTGCAGTACACCTGTGCTATTTAGAGGTTTTTCCCTCTTTCTCAAGAGAATTATTTTCATTTTTTAATTTGTGTATATTATATTTACTAGGCGAGTACCCGTGGATAGCATCGGAATTTTCTAGCGGCAAATAGCTATGGTTATGATAAAACGTGAATAGCAACGGAGGTTCCTAGCGGCAAATAGCTATGGTTATGATAAAACGTGAATAACCAGCCTTAATTGGCATCACTTATCGAGTACTGACTACATAGTTTACTGTAAACCTTCAGGTATCAATTATAGCATTTGTAGGCTTAAAATGTATAAGTACTAAATATGTGAGATATAGATCCTTACCTTTAGGCATCAGTTAGGGACCATTCATTTTGATTTGTTATCTTATCCTACGCTCTACACTGTTTATCGAGGATTTCATTTCATAATAAAGCATATATTTCCATGAGCCTATGAGAATCCTTCTATGTCTCGCTATTATAGTAATGCAATTTGCTTACAAAGATGGGAATGTAAGTGTGTAATTTACCTTTTCAGAGTTCTTTCATTTAAATGGCATTTACCCATTTACTTGTGAATGGGTTGATTTAGGGGGTGTTTGGATTAACTTATTTTTGGGGCTTATTAGCTTATTTGAAACTGGAAAAGGCTCATAAGCTCTGCATTTTTTGGCTTCCTTACGAGCTTATCAAAACACAGCTGTAGGTCATGTTATATTTCTAAGAGTAAAGATGAATTGAATTTTAGCTTAATAGTGAATGGATCAAAGGAGGTTTGGTTATAGCGGGTAACTGTTCATGTTGAAATGGGTACTCGGTGACCTTGGACACTTTTTATGTTCATATTATTAAATTTTATATTAAAAGTATGTTCCTAGAACCTCTCATCCATGCATGGTTCTCGCATTTGTTTTAAAGAATTTCAATATGTATAATTAACATGTATATTATATTCTTTTTCTGCCGTGGATCATTTATTTTGAACAATCAAATGTTTAACATGATACTAATATGTGCACGTTAAGACGAGGACGATGGTTTGATGAGGACTATGTTCACGTTCTATTTTGAACGCTACACAAAACACTCACCACAATATCACAAATCGTTAATTATCTGCCGCTAGGAACCGTTGCTATGCACAGGTACTCGCCTAGTATATGAAACTGCAAAATAACTAAAATTTAAAAAAAAAACGCTTGACTAACGACAGGAAGATGCTTAGGGTGCGTTTAGTTGGGGGAAAACACCCTTATTTTCCACAAAATGTTTTGTGGAAAACAAGGAAAACAGAGATCGCGTTCAAATAAGCGTTTTCTAACAAAATGTTTTGTAAAACACAAAATCCCCTATTTCCTAACTTAACAAGGAAAACTACAAAACAAATTTTAGTTGTTTTCCTTGTTTTCCCTTGTAACCCACAACCCTCCCTCCCTTTCTTGAAAATAGAAAATACAAATATCAACTAAACGCGTTTTTCATATTTTCAAGTGTTTTGTGGAGATAAATTTCTCTTCCAAATTTTTACAAAACTAGAGATAGAAAACAAGAGATTTTTTTCTCCAACTAAACGACCCTTACCATTCGCTCCAATTTATCTATCTATTAACAATTGAAACTATCTATTAAAAACATGATAATATTAATAATTGAAACTGTAGACACCCCAGAATAAAACCTCTCTTCCAACAATCCAAATTCCAAACATCATCTTCCCGAAAATGCTCCGCACAATGGCGGTTATGCTAAACCTAACCACCCACCCCCACGCGCCACTCCGTCACATACTCCGTCAAACAGCTAAACCAACAGTCCTATCAATTAAAACCCTTCGTTGTTCAATATCATCGTCATCATTATCTACAGTACCGGTTCGTACAAATGAACCGGGTTTGGAACTGGACCGGAGTTATTTATCGTGTTCGATGGTGGAGAGTGAAAGGAGATTAAAAGTGGCGGTTTTAATTAGTGGCGGAGTTGATAGTAGCGTTGCGTTACGGCTTCTTCATGCTGCTGGACATCGTTGCACTGCTTTTTATCTCAAAATCTGGTTTCAAGTAATTTTTATGTGTTTTTATTTTCTGTTGAAATGAGGCTGTTTAGGTTTATGATTTTATATGTGTAACACTAACGTAGCGTTTGGTATGTTGTAATCAAAGTAAGTGATTGTGGCAATGCTGCGTCCCCCGTCCACTTGACAGGTCAAGGAGTAGTATATAGAAGGGCTAATGACTGGAAAATGCATCTAACACAAAGCTCCCAAATTTCGACCTGTGTGTATTTTGTGCATGTAAAATGACCATTTTACCCTTCGAAATATGAAAAAGTAAGGGCAGAATGGTCACAAAATACTCACAAACGTCGAAATTTGAGAGCTTTGTGTTTTAATAGGAAAAAAAAAAAAAAGAAAAAGAAAAAATGACTACACGGAACCACAAAAGTTGACAAGTTAGGTGCATTTCGAAATCATTAGCCCCTGTTTAGAATTAGAATTCCGATATAATTAGTTTTTGGAAGCTTTGGAGAAATAGGTTTCTCCGCCGATTATAACCTTTTTGAGAGAGAAGTATTAGTATATGATGCATTGCGTTCCAAGTGATTGCCTTTGTTTATCTTGAAATGTGTGTTTGAGTTTGAGTGATAGCAAATACGGCTAAAGGCGTTGTTTCTAGTGTTTGGGAGATTAAGAATGAAAATTGAGTGGTTGAATTTGATCAGTTGTGGATGACTAGATTTGGATTTGAATAATTAGAACTTGTTAATCACTAAAACAGCTACTCATCTTATTATAACAAGTTCAAGTGGTAGAAGTACATGATCAGTTCTATGACACAATGCCAAAAACTATTTTGTACTTGACTCAGTTGGTACATGATGTGATGTAATACCGTATAGTTCATTTTTCATTACAGAGTGTAACTGAATTTTTGCCAGTTTAATGTAAGGAGATGATTCCATTGATGTCTGAAGTAAAAAACCAGTAAATTTGGTCGCACCTGGATGACCTCATAACTAGACTTGTAGTTAAACTGATATATGGTTAATCTGTTTTGCAATGCAAAATAATCACAAGAAGTTTAAAATATTCCTACATGATCAGTCTCTTAGTTTGCATCTTCTTGCCTTTCTGTATGTTTTTTTGGCACTTTAGGACCGATAGGCTCTAATACTGATTATATCCGGTAGGAAGATTTTGATAACTTTTGGTCTGAATGCCCATGGGAAGAGGATTTGAAGTATGCAAAAGCTGTTTGCAATCAGGTAACTTTCTTCGCTTCGATTGGATCCAAAGGAGCAAAATCACTTATCTACTTTAAGATCATAATAATTTTGATCTTATCGTATATCTATCACACAAGTACATTATTATGTTATGTATCCTCAAGTTTGAAGAAACATATCAATATTCTTTTACAAATTTTCAGGTTGATGTACCACTGGAAGTTGTACACTTGACAGATGAATATTGGGATAAAGTGGTAGGTAGCTGCGCTCTTTAGTGGGGCCCTCTTTGTGAATTGTGTATATGTGTGTGTTTCTTAACTGGTGCAATTAATGGATCTTATTGCTTCACGTTGCAGGTTTCTTACATTATTGATGAGTATAGATGTGGCCGTACACCTAACCCTGATGTTCTTTGTAATACGAGAATCAAGTTTGGTCCGTAGTTTTGACACTCATGCTGCTTGATTTGCTCCTCGGTTGTTGGCATTTGTTCTTATGTTAATTTTTACTTGTAGGTGCATTCATGGATGCCATCAGTAACATGGATTTTGACTATGTTGCTTCTGGACATTATGCAAAGGTTGTCCACACCATTACAGATGAAAATGGTGAACTTTCATATTTGGAACTCTCAAAGGATATGGTAAAGATGCACTTGTTATTTGCTTTACTCTCTTATTTACCGAAAATTTCACAAATCATGTCTAATCGTATGCGATCTCAGTTTCCTGTAGCGTGTCAAAATCAGTAGATAGAGCGGGGCGGGTAATGGGTCAAAACTGGTAACCTCAAATATGGGTCCAAACTGGGAGGTTCAGAACTGGCTGGGCCAACTCATACCTTTTTTTGTGCTTCTTAATTAGGTTTCCTGAGTTTATAACTTTATTTGTTAATAAGAATACAAGACTATAGAACCTGTTCTTAAAGAATAATATATTTTTCCCTTAAATGAAACGATCTAGGAAGGTTTTAAGCATTTGAGAATACTTTGGCAACTTCTGATGTAGTCGACCCATTCCCCTGGATTATTGTTAGCCAAGTTTTCGAGTTTTACCCCTGTTTGACCTGTTGAAGATGAAAAACAACACATTTGGCGTGATCCTAAGTAACCGGATCGAGATCACCACCTCTGGTGTCTGGTTCTAGTGTTTAATTAATTATCTATTTATTTTTCATTTTTTATGGAAGTAAACCAGGTTTACTCATACCGACCGTAAATATTCATATTTCAGGTCAAGGATCAGACATACTTTCTATCATATCTCTCGCAGGCTCAGCTTAAGAGGCTTGTGCTTCCCCTTGGTTGTATTCCAAAGGTAAGGCTGCTCTGCAAAAAGCAGCAGGCTATGTGTCTATGTATTGGAACGTCATGGTGGTTTATTACCGTGTATATTGATCATCTCTTTCATCAACTCACCAGGATGAAGTCCGTAACCTCGCCAAAAAGTTTGATTTGCCTAACCAGGACAGAAAGGATTCGCAGGGAATATGCTTCCTTGGGAAGGTATGTTTGCCTAGCAAAAACCTTACCTTTGGGCTTTGGAGATGATTAAAGTTGGAAAAAATGGACAGCTCGGGCAGGCCAAGTCCAACACCTTTTGTTCTTTCTCTGATTTTATGAATAGTAAATGTAGTAGATAATATTAGAAAACCTAAACTGAAAATTATAATCTAAGTTTTCTTAAAAAAGCGATTGGGGAGGCATTGAGCATTTGGAAACATGTTGGGTGACTTTCGACTTGTTTGACCATTATAATTTTAGCTTAGTAAAAACATTTAACCTCTTGATCTGTTGGATATAGTACAACCCCACCACCAAATAGCTTGGTAAGGTACTTCACCTCCTCAAAGGAGGTCAAGGGTTCAATCCTTACTATGTACACATTTCGGGGTGGTGAGTGAGGGAATAGAAACGGTCACGGAGATACCCGGGCTAGACCCCGTACATATGAGTCAAAGACTCGCCTTCCCCGGGTAATCTGAAACAAGGAAAACCTCATTTGTTTACCCTTTTTCGTTTTTTTAATTCTATAATAATTTATTTGGTCTCTGTACCTCATGCTTAAAGTAAGTGATTTGACCGATTTCGACCAAAAAGTAGCACAAGATAATAATAAGTGGCCAAAGCACGAGTTGCCATTATGAAATAAATGACAGTATTGTACGGGAGTATACTGCTGGTTCAAGATCTTACCAAGCTCAGGAAGAAAAAAAATGTTTGTTTTCTCGAGTTGTTGAGTCTAATACTTTTTGGCCGCTCTACTTATCATTTTTAGCCATTGTACATTTGTACCTCATGTAGCCATGTTACAATCTTTCGTCTATTAAACTTACTTCCATGTCAAAGACCGACTTTTTCAAACAGATTCTCTCTTGCATGCACTCATTTTTAGAAAGGGAAAATTGTTCAAATCACTTCCTTTTATCTGGTTGGAAAGTGGGATTGGTGGACTAAAAATGGTTGGAAATAAGGTATAATGGCCAGGAGGGAAATGTCACTGCAATAGTAACATTTAATCATGAATTCATTGGTTTCTATCTTATTTTTTCTTTTCTGGAAAAGATCATGTTGTCATGCGGCTCATGTCAACCCATTGCAATCACTGGCTATTCGGGCATATATCTTAATTGGCAATCTATATAATTGGTCACTTCACTGAAGCATTTACTTATGCAGATCAAGTTCAGTGAATTTGTGGGACGCCATATTGGTGAAAAAGAAGGTATAATATTGGAAGCTGAAACCGGGGATTTACTAGGAGCCCATAGGGGCTTTTGGTTTTATACAATTGGTCAACGTCAAGGTTTGAAACTTGCAGGTGGGCCATGGTAATGTTCAACTCTTTCACCATGGCTTGCACAGACATACATACGGAATGTAAAGATTTATGACCTAAATTCTGCTATGCAAATAATGCAGGTATGTCGTTGAGAAAGATGTAAAAAATAATGTAGTATTCGTGTCAAGAAACTATTATTCTGTTGACAAAAGAAGGCGCTCATTCCGGGTTGGATCATTTAGATGGATTAGTGGATCTCCTCCTCGCAACTTTGATCAGTTGAGATGCAAGGTAACGCAAATCAATGCCTAGAGTCCCTTGTAAATTTTGTTTGAAACAGTTTAATTTGTCTTCACTACCTTTTTCTCATTATCCGGAGTATAGATGTGGTCCTTATGGGCTTGTATTATATGAAATTAAACTATCCATAAAAATGTATGGCAAAGTCATTGACTTTATGAATTATTACCCACTACCTGGCTTTTAGTGCAAACAAATTGTGGAACTTGCGAAAATCACATCAGAGACCATGCTTCACATGAAAATGTATGGCAAAGTCATATGACCCACTACCTGGCTTTATAGTGCAAACAAATTGTGGAACTTGGTAAAATCACATCAGAGACCATGCTTCACATGGAGAAGCTGTTATGGGCAAACCATGAAAATGCATGCATGTAAAGAGGTCTATGATTGGCAGATTTTTTATTTTTTAATCAAAAATAGCTCATTTGTACAAACTATATTATCTTATCCCAACATTTTTTTTGGGTAGCCATGGTTTCCGACCTTTTGGCCGACTAATGCACGGGTTTTGAACCCACCACCACACAAACTTGAAACAAGTAAAGCCCTCCCTTTTCAAGAGGTTGGTGTGGCCACTTCAGGGTTGTTTGCACCTAGTAGGAATTGTACTTGAGACCTCACACATTTTAGTGTGATAGTCGCAGGCCTTTTTGCCACTAGGCCACCCCTAAGTTGTTCTTATCCCATCATTTTTGCAAGTACAATTGGTTAAATTGCTACAAAAAGCCAAATTGTGATTCGGAAAGTCAATTACTTTAATTACATATAAACAGTCTTTGGAAGAAGTACAATCACGAGTAGAAGTGGCAAAATTAATGGGGCAGGGTGGGTCGGATAACGTGTAAACCGTTCTTGAAAAGTATGTTTCTATATATAGTCTTTTATGTTACCAAATATTTTAATAAAATGATTTGGGAGATTTTAAGCAATTAATCCGTTTGGCCTATTCCACATGTTTCATTTATAGCTAATAAATATTGTACTTTACTCGTCTGTCCTATACTCCTTTTATCGATAAATTACAACCTAACCCATTTTGACTATCTTCCAACTATTAAATGTTTATATCGGATCTTCAGATATTTAGTTTTTTAAGTGCGCATACCATGTACCAAAAATACTACTCACGGAACAAGTTGTTTCTTAATGTTAGTAGTGAATAAGTTTGGTTTTGTTGCCTTTATATTTGACCTTAAAAACTGACATTTATGTGTTTAACAGGTTCGTCATGGTCCGGGTTTCTACAACTGCACTTTACATATGGAACTTGCTGAAAACGGAACTGAAAACATTGGCACTGTCCAGTTACCAGAAGATGACCAGGGTCTGGCAGCCGGCCAGTTTGCAGCTTTCTATGAAGGACAGGTTTGTGTGGGTTCAGGTGTGATACTGGAGTCGTGGGACGATAGCGGTTTTCCTGTTTGTGATAAGGCTCGTGAGATTGCTAATATGGAAGACAAATCTAAGCTGGGTAAACCCGTCAAGATCAAGCCAAGACCAGAGGATTGTATGAGGAATACAACTATGAGCGTGTTGTAAGCTTAGTTTAGATCTAAACTATTATTTTGAAAGAAAGCACAAATGAGCATACAAAATAGCAGATTTTGTATATGTATAAGCTGTATGTATTATTGTATTTGTTAGTGAAGAACGATTTTTTCTAAGAGTTTAGATGAGATGTACTTGTTTATACAGGATATTGCATATTGTTTTAACATGTTAGACTTTTGACAATTTATTTTAACCAATACCCTTGACTAGAATACATATTGGAATATATTTTTCGACTTGAACTATGTTTACCAATTTGTCTTGTCTGCCTATTCTGAGCAGTTTCGACCGTCCAATTCCTCTCAAATACTCAAACTATAAGCAAAATCATTATGTGAATGTTCAGTGAGGAATGTTCGGTGGGGAATGTCGATGCATAACAAACTGTAACATCATTTGATGTTTGACGAATGTTCGGCGGGGAATGTTGATGCATAACAAACTGTAACATCATTTGATGTTTGCCTGGTATGGATATATGTGTTCAACATCACCTTGTGAAGGATTGAACATTGGCGAAAGTGAAAACACGAAAAACCTGTTATTAGGTTACTCCAGATGTTTTTTGTTAACTATCCATCATTCTGTATGTACATGACCTGTTTTGGAGTAAATAGCCGTTGTATTTACCAATGGGCTTGTGGTCCACTGGGCATGTCTTATTCAGTTAAGCGTGCCTAGTGGAGAGTAGTACCGGTTTGGGTGACCAAACCGGGAAGTCCTCCTTTGTGGACCACTGCCCTGTCGGTACGATTTCAAAGTCCTTCAATGAAGGTTTCAACCCACAAGGGTTCGAATCTGGAGAAGGCAGGGTTTACTTCAATTTAAGTGTCGTGCCTTCGAGCGGCTTAAGTTGAAGGTTTTCCCCCCATCGGGTTTCAAATTGGACTTGGATTTCCCCAATGAAAGTCAATTTTCAAAAAAAAAAAATAGCCGTTGTATTTATGCAGGACGGTCGACATGAGTAACTAAAAATTATGGGTAGGTGGGATCGTATTTGAATAAATGGAAGGGTTAGTTTAACCGGACGGGGCCTGGCCCACCCCTGTCCCTCTTGTCCCCCTGATGTTCCCCACTTTCTTCCAGTACAGCACAGCTTTTTGTCAGTTTGTGTTTCGTATTTTTGACAGTTTTAAGTGTTTGACATATTAAACTTTATATTTTCTGTTCCGCACTTTCAGGTTTATAGCTTTTTAATATAAACAAAATTATAAAAAAAAAATAAATAAATAAATAAAAAAATGAGGGGGGTCCGGCTAACCATTTGGGGACCGTTCGGATAACCACCCCCTAAATGGAAATGGAACAAAGTGGAGTTAATGACCTTTACAGGCTCTGCAGAAGAAGTACATACCCCATGATGTCTTTCAAGATTCACGCGAATCGAAAATAATCCACTCTAGTAGCAGCAACACGTCATATTCCAACATTAAACGGATGGCATGATGTATATCAGTACATGTATACCTATGGCTGTAAACGAAACGGATGAACACGAACGTAACCCTGTTCATGTTCGTTCATTTAATTTTAACCGGAAAAATAAACGGATACCAACGCTTAAACGGATGAATTTTCTTGTTCATGTTTGTTTATTAAGAAAATAAGTTATTCATGTTCGTTTATTAAGACACTAAACGAACGCTAAACGAACATAAATGATCGAACATAAATGAAAATAGACAAACAAAAATAAACCTTATTGAATTCTGCAAAATATATTGTTTTATAAGTGTTGTTTTGTTTAAACAAACTAATTTTAAAATTATAAAATTAAAAGATATGATATACGAATATAAATAGATAAATAAACATAAACGAACGTATAATCGAACGTTAACGAACATAAATGAACGGACGCGACTTTTGTTCATGTTCGTTCATTTAACTAAACGAACGTAAAATATTGTTCATGTTCGTTCATTTAATAAATAAACGAACATACACGAACTTTTTACCGAAAGGTTCATGAAATGTTTACTGAACGTTCAGTTCGTTTACAACCCTATGTATACCACTGCATAGTATATGTTGGAGCTGATTTGCACACTTTTATTTTTGATTTGCACACTTCAAACTGTGCTTTAAACAGTTGTATATTTTTTATATACAGCTTTTGCAGATTGTACATTAAAGTGTGCAAATTAAAAGTTAAAGTATGTCAATCAACACTCATATGTTTTACCCGTATTCTGGTTTATTATACATTATTAAAATGAGTTCATGTATTATATACATTTACGATAGGGAATATCATTGCTGCTGTGTACAGCAGAAAAGATATCTGCTTTTCTTTGAAAAATGAATTTTAATATTTTCATATCCAGCCCTCAAGTTTTATAATTTTACACAATTGATCCCCTATGTATAACCTTACAGCAGAGAAGTTCCCTGCAGTTTACTGCAGGGATTATTTCCCCTTTACGATAACATGAGTTTATATAAGATATGTGATTGGCAGGTCAAAGCTAGTTTGGTTGACTAGCCGCGTATAAATCAAAGTAGAAGTAAAATCAAAGTAGAAGTCAAATACTATAATATAAACTCATTTTGTATCTTTAGGGGTGTTCAATGGTTAAGTGTCTAAAGATTAGAGACTATATACCAGATGTTATAAGGCCGATGAACAATATGATTATATCATTGTTTGGAAAATTATGATCAATAATGGGTTTAAATGACAATTAATGGTCATCAAATATGCTAATGGAGCTTTAGAGCAAGATTAATGTTTGGTCATATGTAACGACCAATTTAATTATATGTTCATGAGCCATTAGTAGGATTGATTGTGATAATTAATTGGACTATTTTTCTTTCATCCTCCTCACATATATATTGAGAGCTCTTTATGATGTTAGATGTTATTCTTATTTTTTCACTACGTGGATAGCTACTTTATGATGTTTGCTTTATGTATAGGTTTCTATACTTACAATGAGAGAATACTTAGCTATCACAACAACAATCTGTCAATTAATACTATTGATAAGGCGAAAAGTGTACCGCTTTTGAGGGGTCATTTAAGCCCGAATTCGTAATTATTTGATCAATTATTGCCCTAAATCGTTTCTTTTGTCATTTTAGGTACTTTTGAGAGGAAATTTACAAAAGGAAGCATTTTGGACGTTTTTGGAGCGAAAAAGTGAAGAAAACGACAAAGTCTCGAAATCCTTGCTGGGAACAGTACCTGACGGCGTCAAGACAATGCAAGTGATGGCGTCAAGAGTGGCAAAAAAGGTGGATGTAGATAATATACGTGACGGCCCAGAGCATTTTCAAGGCTATTTGGCCTGACGGCGTCATCAAGGCCGTCAGGGTCAAAACACATGTGACGACCCAGAGTATATTTACACATGACGGCGTCAGAAGTGGATCTAGGCAATACGAATTTTATATTGGCGGCGAGTTGACAGTGTCACAAGATAAAACGTGACGCCGTCAAGGTGTAAAATCTATATATAGTTTTCTAATTTTCATTCATTAGGTGTGGAACTTTTGGAGAGCTTCTTTGTAAAAACCCTAGACGAATTTTCTGTGATAATAAGGGTTTCAACCCTTATTCCATCCATGTTCAATTGAAGATAAGTTTTCCAATAATCATACAATATGTCTATGTGTTGTGTGATTCTATCTTATGTTTTTCTTCTTTTTAACATGCTAGGCTAGGTTTTTATTGTGTTTGCTTAGATGTAATGAAACCTAGATGTTGATTATTGGTTGATGGCTTGTTTATAATTGTTGTGGATGATTATATTCGATGTTAGGCTAAAGAAAACTGGCAGACTTCCAATTGGTAACTGATGCGTGGGAATCGCACCTTGCTTTACCTCTCGAGGGATCTCGCGAGGCTTACAACCCCCACCAGGCAGTGTACCTGATCGTTGTAGTATAGTATAGTGACAAGTACCGGGGGATTGATCGTTCAGCTTAGGAATAGTGTCGCTAGGATTAGAAAACCTAATTAATAGTTCTAGAGATGAGAGATGATTATTTTTGTGTTTTTATATTTTTATGAAAGCAATTAAAATCTCGGTTTTTAGAAGAGTGGGCGGAATTAGTTGCTATTCAACTAACCCAAAGCTAAGATGCAATCAAAATAAAATAATAAAAATGAAATTAAACTAAATTAAACTAAGGTTGTGAGCAGTAATTGGAGAAATTGTGTTTACTTAGACTTCACTACTCCCTAGATATCTTTTACATGTTAATTACTTGTTACACTTGTATGAATGACGGATTGTATTCCTTAATACCATTCGTGGGGTGGCATACATAACTCCCCAACTCTATGAGCTCTTATCTCCTCCTACACCATGACCCAGCACAACTATAGGGATTGTAAACAGTGGCTCATGCATTAAATACAACCAATAAAGACCTAGTACGCCTCGGTTCATGTTTCTTAAGACGTTCAAGCATGTTACCATTTGGAGATCTGCCAGTTTTCTTAAGCCTAACATATAAATCATTCATTCAAAACAAGAATAGACAAGTAATCAACACATAATCAACATCTAGGTTTCATTAGATCTAAGCAAACACAAGAGATATCTAGCCTAGCATAGTAGAATTGAGACAAGAACAAGAGATAAACAACCAACACATAGACATATTGATTGAATTGAAAGTACACTTATCTCAATTACAATGCAAGGTCTCAAGGGTTTGGAACCCTTGAAAAACCTGTGAAAGAGGCACCAAAATCGTCTTTAGGGTTTCACCAAAACTTCTCTCCCTTTAATGAAAAAACTAGAAAACTATATATAGGAAAAACAGTCTGACGGCGTCAAGAGTTAATTCTAACGCCGTCACCTCGCAGCCATAAACTTCCTCGGACGGCCTTGATCCACTTATGACGGCCTATGTGACGCCGTCACCACCCACGGTAAATTATTCTTGGTCACTTTGACGCCGTCACCAGTACGTCTGACGCCGTCACCAGCTACGGTAAATTATTCTTCATGTTTGACGCCGTCAAGAAGGAAGTCTTGACGCCGTCACCTTGTATCTTCAGCTTGGATTTTTGGTACTTTGCCGTTTTCTTCACTTTATGCTTCAAAAACGTCCAAAATAGCCTCTTTTCCAGAATTCACTCTCCAAACACCTAAAATCACAAAAGGAACGATTTAGGGCAATATTTGATCAAATAAAGTCGGATTCGGGCTTAAATGACCCCCTAAAAACGGATCATTTTTCGCCTCATCATATACCCTTACACTTGAGATTTGCTTGTCCTCAAGCAAATGAGCTTTTATTCTACTCAAAAGACAAGTTAGGGGTCATTTAACACTAATATAAAAGTAATTACAACAAATAATCGTTCCACTAAAGACCAATAGACAAGCACGGAGGTCATACACAAGCACCTCACAAATAGTGTTTAGATACTCACATCTCTCGGGTGTAATAAAGTAATATAACATTATGGAAATGGAAGATATCTCTCACTACCTGTCATAGCAAAATAGATTACCATAGGCTTGGGAAAGGATCAAACCTCCACCACATGGCGTAAGCACCTAGGATAAACTATCAAAGAGGTCTTTTAAAGGGTTATAACGTTAGGTGTAGGGATATGAATTACACGGTTTTGTTGGATAAAGGAAGTTTTACTGGTGGCGAGTTAACAATCTTAGTTAATTACATGTACAAGATGGCGTTGCTAAGCCAAGACTAGACTCGACTTAAGCTAATAAATGAAAAATAACAAAAACATAAAATAAACATAGAATAAAAACGGGATGGTAGTCCGTATGTTTTTTTTCTCTTTTTTTTTTCTTTTCCTTGATTTTTCGAATTTTTTTTTTTTTTTTTTTTTTTTTTTTTTTTTTTTTTTTTTTTTTTTGCATACACTCTTACCCTACCATCCGAAATAATACATCATAGGGGTATAAACGTTCCCCTTACACTTGAATCTTTACATACTTTACAATTAACTAATCTAATGACTCGAATTAAGAAAATTAAAACACTTAGAGCACTTTTAAGATTAACGCACGTATGGGGGTAATAAGTGATGTTCTTCCCCATTACTCCATAAATTAAGTACTTACCCATGAGTCCCAATAGTCCCAAAACAATATGTACAATGATATGACTCGACTTAGCAACCATGTAATCAATTAGAAAGTTAACTTAGGGTTTAACAAATAACAATAATGTACTAAAAATGAGCGCATCCACGGAAGGCTAAGGCGATTTGGTTATACATTTAAGTGGGGTGTAACAAATTCTTCCTTTAAGTAAGATGCTTAAAGTTAGAAACGAAAAGATAGGCTCGGAGGGGTGTACTAGGGGTATCGTGTACTAAAAATGAGTACAACGCTAAGGGTGTGGGAAAAATTAGTTGACTTAACTATCCAAGTAATATGACTTAAATGGTCAAGTAATCATGATACGGGTTTAACACAAGGGTGATCCTAATGCCTCTTATCATGTAGTAAATCCTACCACACGAATGTAGTCTCACTAGCGGTCTCGGAATGCATCACTAACGCAAGTTCTAGAATCTAAATGCTACCGGTACACTCATAAGCACTAATAATGAATGCTTTTCCTATCAAATCTAAAGGCGAACCTCACATTTTTGGGTGGAAAATTTTTCTGAATATACGGTTATGTGCTAGTCATACAACCTCCTATCCATGAGACGCTTGCTATGGCTAAAGTTTCACTCCTAAATGTTGTAAAAAATTTTAAATTTGGCGCTAAAATTACACTAACAAGTATTTCTCGTAGTTTTATTGCTCATCTACTATCAAACAAAACAAACTCAAGCGAAAGTGCATATGTAAGGTATCATCTTTTTACCCTCCCCTTACACTTAAGATGAACATTGTCCCCAATGTTCAAGTAAAGAATGTAAAAGTTAAAAAGTAAAGAGAATGAAATCAAATACTCCCCTGATTCGCTCGGTATGGATTTTAGTTGGCCAGGTTAAATCTTCTTCCAAGAAAACGAACAATCAAAGCTTCCCTTCCAGAATATAAATCATCTTCTTGTCACAAATAACCTGTAAATCCTGACAAAAGTAGACAAGGCAACCTTGCGTAAAATCGGCGGCATCCTATATAAGTTACTAAATCCTAGAAAACAAAGTAAGATATAATGCTTGTGGAATGAAGTTTGCAGATTTCCTGGAGATTATAAAACTTAATAATTCACAAAAACCATAAGACTCCGTTAGAAAAACAAAACCGGTAAAATTTCCAGATTTTAACTCCTGACGCCGTCAAGAGCAAACCCTGACGCCGTCAGAATGGACCTGCAGAAATTCTTATGTTAAGTTTCCAGAAAATTTCTGGAAAAACTTTGTCCTACTTCCTGGAAAATCCTGCAAAACTTCATTATGACTCAATACAAGCATTTGACTCTAACAAATACGAATATACATGTTCATTTAAATATTGTGGAGAATCATGATCGGTTTGTTTCTTAAAAACATATTTGGGGTTTCCCCTTACACTTATCTTTTGCAAAAATACCTCTAGGTTGAAGTTAAGACTAGGCTAAACAACATAATAAAGTATTTCCATTTTTTAGTAGAGAAACATGATCAACCAACAATAAAAATAAAACATGCATACGGAAGCAAATAACAATCAAACAAATAAAAATCACACAAAACATGGGTTGCCTCCCAAGAAGCGCTTTTCTTTATTTACGAGTCTTGTAGCTAGACTCAAAGTCGTGGGTTACTACGTGATCTCATCATTGGTTCCACTCTCTAGGTCGTCTTCTAAACCAGTTTTGTATTCCGGACCTAGTTGCAAGCATTCTTTGTAGAAACCAAGCATCCTATTTCTAACATACTCTACCCCTCTACGTCTATCCTCATCATTCCTATAATAAGCCGCTTGCTTACGTTCCTTTTCGAAATTAGAGAGAAGGCGGTATTGCTCAATTTTGTAGGGCATTTGATAAGCAACCTCATCATTGTCTTTCTTGAACCTAACTATCCCTAACGTCGGATCATAACTCATCCTAGTGGCCTCAACAAATGGTTTCCCAAATATTATTTGACTTAGGCAAGCATCTATCACCGGACGCGTGTCTTCCACTATCATAAAATCAATCTCATGGGTGAGATTCCCTATAATCACATGTACTCCCTTAACTCTTCCTGCAAAATTACTTATCCAACTTTTACCGGGCATTATCCTAAAATTGAGTTGCTTCTTCATCACCCAATTGTAATAAGTCCTAGACATGATGTTCACGGGGGATCTAGGGTCTATGTAAGCTTTCCATATATGCATGTGCCCGATATTGCATGGGATGTTAATATTAGAGGGGTCTCCCATTTTGATCAGGGGGTCGCCAAAGATATATGTTGTCTCGGGACTATCGAATAAATCCTTATGGTATTCCCGTTCTTCCTTGGTTGGCAACTTATCAAAATATTCCTCTATAGGTTCTACCTCCTCTAATTCCTTATCCTTATTAACCTCAACTTCCCTACTCTCATCCTCACTATTGGCTTCTACTCTAACTTCATCCTTGTCACTCTCCTCTATCTCCCTATCTATCGGCTTAATGGTGACAACATTGACAAAGTGGACATGTTTGGATGATGAGGGGTCCTTAACTTGGATTCCACTACTGGTGTCCCTAGTGTCCTTCCTAGGTGTGGCTAATGTTTGGTTGTTGAGGGCTTTCAACAAGTTGTCTATCTTGTTGGTCATCTCCGTTTGTTGTTGGTTGAATTCGGTTTCAAACCTAGCTATGCGAGCTTCTTGAGATGCCATAAATTTCGACATCAATCCTTCAAGATTGTTGGTACTACCATAGTTGTTAGAAGGATTGTTGTTGAAGGTACGGTTGGATGGTGGACCGTTTGGTTGGTAACGATTAGGTGGGTTGGATGAATTGGGTTGATTTTGTTTCCACCTAAGGTTTGGGTGATTTTTCCATGAGGGGTTGTATGAATCACCGTATGTGTTTGGCTCGGGCTTGAAAGTGTACCACTTATCTCCCGCTTCGTCGGTACGCGTGGATGCGTAGTCCGCAAAAGCTGTTCCGGGGAGTTCCACACAATCACGAGTGTCATGGGGACCACTACATAATTCGCATGAAGAAGTGATTTTGTTCACTTGGCTTGAATGCTTCGGAGCTTCGTAAGATTTCATGAGAAACTTGACTTGGTCCTCAAGTTCCATGATCCTACGGTCGGGAGTGCTTGAATTATTCGAAGGCAAAGATATTGCCTTGACCGTTTTGTTCAAATCACGGGGATCATTCCAACTTTCGTTGTCATAGAGAGCAAGATCTTCTATGAGTTCCCATGATTGTTCCGCACTAAGATCACGTAGCCTACCACCGGCCGATTGGTCAATGGTTCGCCTCGTGGAGATGTCGATATGGTCATAGAAGATTTGGACTTGGAGCCAAAGATCTATGCCATGATGAGGGACTTTTTGGAGTAAGTCCTTGAAACGAGTCCATGCTTCATAAAGAGATTCATTTTGACGTTGTTGAAACATCAAGATGTCATTCCTAAGTTTAGTAGTTCTCCCCGGTGGGAAAAATTGAGCAAAGAAACGAGTGGTGAGATCATCCCATGTGGTGATGGATCCCGCGGGTAAACGCTCAAGCCATTGACTAGCTTGATCCCGTAGAGAGAATTGGAATAGGCGTAAACAGGTAGTCTCTCTAGTTTCAACACCTAGGTCTATGGAATCTACGATTTTGAGGAAGTCCTTAAGGTGTTGGTTTGGATCTTCGGAACGAAGTCCATGGAATGCACATCCGCTTTGCACCAACCGGATGGTGTCGGATCGCAAGGGGGTCACATTGGCTCCGGTGAGCTCAATGGTGTTTCGGTAGCCTTGGTGGCTAGGTCGGGAATACTCTCCTAAGGTTCGGGGCCTAAGGGGTTCTAATGGTGGGTTTTGTTGTGGTGGGATGATGGGTTCAAAGATGTTACCACCTTCCATGATGTCGGATGGTAAAGAGTTACGAACAAAAGCACGAAGAAATAAGATAGACTAAAGAAGACCTAAAAATAAAAATAAAAATCTTACTAGAAAGGAATCTAGCAAGTAGACCTAATAAAAAGAAATCCTAACCTAGACAATAACTATTCCCCGGCAGCGGCGCCAAAAACTTGATGCGTGGGAATCTCACCTTGCTTTACCTCTCGAGGGATCTCGCGAGGCTTACAACCCCCACCAGGCAGTGTATCTGATCGTTGTAGTATAGTATAGTGACAAGTACCGGGGGATTGATCGTTCAGCTTAGGAATAGTGTCGCTAGGATTAGAAAACCTAATTAATAGTTCTAGAGATGAGAGATGATTATTTTTGTGTTTTTATATTTTTATGAAAGCAATTAAAATCTCGGTTTTTAGAAGAGTGGGCGGAATTAGTTGCTATTCAACTAACCCAAAGCTAAGATGCAATCAAAATAAAATAATAAAAATGAAATTAAACTAAATTAAACTAAGGTTGTGAGCAGTAATTGGAGAAATTGTGTTTACTTAGACTTCACTACTCCCTAGATATCTTTTACATGTTAATTACTTGTTACACTTGTATGAATGACGTATTGTATTCCTTAATACCATTCGTGGGGTGGCATACATAACTCCCCAACTCTATGAGCTCTTATCTCCTCCTACACCATGACCCAGCACAACTATAGGGATTGTAAACAGTGGCTCATGCATTAAATACAACCAATAAAGACCTAGTACGCCTCGGTTCATGTTTCTTAAGACGTTCAAGCATGTTACCATTTGGAGATCTGCCAGTTTTCTTAAGCCTAACATATAAATCATTCATTCAAAACAAGAATAGACAAGTAATCAACACATAATCAACATCTAGGTTTCATTAGATCTAAGCAAACACAAGAGATATCTAGCCTAGCATAGTAGAATTGAGACAAGAACAAGAGATAAACAACCAACACATAGACATATTGATTGAATTGAAAGTACACTTATCTCAATTACAATGCAAGGTCTCAAGGGTTTGGAACCCTTGAAAAACCTGTGAAAGAGGCACCAAAATCGTCTTTAGGGTTTCACCAAAACTTCTCTCCCTTTAATGAAAAAACTAGAAAACTATATATAGGAAAAACAGTCTGACGGCGTCAAGAGTTAATTCTAACGCCGTCACCTCGCCGCCATAAACTTCCTCGGACGGCCTTGATCCACTTATGACGGCCTATGTGACGCCGTCACCACCCACGGTAAATTATTCTTGGCCACTTTGACGCCGTCACCAGTACGTCTGACGCCGTCACCAGCTACGGTAAATTATTCTTCATGTTTGACGCCGTCAAGAAGGAAGTCTTGACGCCGTCACCTTGTATCTTCAGCTTGGATTTTTGGTACTTTGCCGTTTTCTTCACTTTATGCTTAAAAAACGTCCAAAATAGCCTCTTTTCCAGAATTCACTCTCCAAACACCTAAAATCACAAAAGGAACGATTTAGGGCAATATTTGATCAAATAAAGTCGGATTCGGGCTTAAATGACCCCCTAAAAACGGATCATTTTTCGCCTCATCAGTAACTTGCTTGAACGTCTTAAGAAACATGATCGGAGGTGTACTACGATTTTTGGTTGTATTTAATGCATGAGCGAATTCTAGTGATCCCATGTTAGGAGCTTTTAGTCGGCTCGACATAGAAGTGAAGTAGGAGCTTATAGAGTTAGGGAATTTCGTACACGGCCCTACGACTAGTATTAAGGAATATAACCCATCATTCATGCAATTGTAACAAGCTAATCAACCGGTAAAAGATATCTAGGGAGTAATGAAATCTAAGTAAACACATTTTCTCTTATTATTGTTTACACCACAAATTAGTTTTATTTTATTTTATTTTATTTTGATTGCATCTTTAGTTAATTGGGTTAGTTGACTAGTAACTAATTCCGCCCACTCCTTCAAAACCCGAGATTTTATTTGCTTTCATAAAAATATAAAAATTCAAAAAAGAATCATCCCTCATCTTTAGACCTAGTTTAGTAGACTTTTTAATCCTAGCGAACACTATTCTTGAGTTGAACGATCAATCCCCCGGTACTTGTCACTATACTATACTACAACGAACAGGTACACTGCCTGGTGGGGATTGCAAGCTTCTCAAGAACCCTTGAGAGGTAAAACCTTTTGCGACGGTGCAATTCCACGCATCAAGTTTTTGGCGCCGCAGCCCGGGGAATAGTTATTGTCTAGGTTAGAATTTCTTTTTATTAGGTCTATTTGCTAGATTCCTTTCTAGTAAGATTTTTATTTTATTTTTATAGGTTTCTTTAGTCTATCTTTTTCTTTGTGTCTTTGTTCTTATAAGGTTTGTCTTTGTGGATTTTGAGAATCAACGTTTATAAGTTAGCAAGAGGCTTATAGCGCGTAAACGAAGAAAGAGGGAAGTTAACACATTCAAGGAGTTTAATAAACCCCTCCAGATGAAAATTGAGTTTACAAATTTCTCTCCAACCCCTAAGGAATTGAGTTACCATAGATTCCTTTTACAACACCCCTGCCCCTCGAAATATAGGAAATAGCCATGGATTAGGAAGCATAACTATAGGAACATAAAAATTCCTTGCATGATTGGGTACATGTTTAGAGAGCATACATACATTGATTTAAAAGCACCCATGAATATTATGTCCAGGTTCTACTACAACTGGATTATGAATGAAAGGTTAATCCCCAGAAAAGACCCTTATAACCCTAATCGACTATGTAATTTTGTCAGGAGAGTAGAAGGGGTACACATCTTTGTAGGAAACTTCACTTATCAATGCGACTTTGTAATCCTAGAAGATGTTAGAGGCATTATAGATCCACACTTAGGAGAAATGGTCCTAGGGCAACCTTTCGTTGAGGCGACTAGAATGTGTTGTGATCATGGGAAGGGAATAGTTCAGTTTACTGATGGGATAGAAAAGATCACTTTTATGATGCCTCACATGAGGGATGAATTAAAGGACATCAAGAATTTACCAGTTGATGTGATTCGACCCTATGAGATTAAGGATAACGGAATTGATGATGATGTTTACTATGAGAGGAGGCGAACATACTATTCAGGTTGCATGAATCTAGGCCCTGAGTACAAGCGTGATGAAAATTGGGTTGAATGTTTTGAATTAGCACAAAAGTGGGAAAGAAAAACGTAGCCCATGACTTTGAGTCTAGCTACAAGACTCGTAAATAAAGAAAAGCGCTTCTTGGGAGGCAACCCATGTTTTATTTGTTTTGTTTGTTTGATTTTATTTGTTTCCGTATGCGTGTTTTATTTTTATTGTTTGTGGATCATGGTTCAAAGTAAATTGTGAAAATGCTTCATTTTGTTTTTAACTTCGTCTTAATTACATATAAAGGTATTTTGCAAAAGCTAAGTGTAAGGGGAAACCCATATTTGTTTATAAGAATGAAATTGGACATGAACCACAACAATATTAAATGAACATGTGTATTAGTATTTGTTTGAATCAAATGCTTGTATCGAGTCATAATTATGATTTGCAGGATTTTCCAGGAAGTAAGGCATAAGTTTTTCCAGAAATTTTTCGGAAACTTAACATGAGATTTTTGCAGGAACATTCTGACGGCGTCAGGAGTTAAAACCTGACGGCGTCAAGTACTAAAATTCTGAAAAATTTTGCGAGTTTTGTTTATACCGGAGTCTTAAAGTTTTTGTTGATTCTTTAGTTTTATAAACTCTAGGAAATCTGCAAACATTCATTCCACAAGCATTATATCTGGAGGGAAGCTTTTGAGGGGTCATTTAAGCCCGAATTCGTAATTATTTGATCAATTATTGCCCTAAATCGTTCCTTTTGTCATTTTAGGTACTTTTGAGAGAAAATTTACAAAAGGAAGCATTTTGGACGTTTTTGGAGCAAAAAAGTGAAGAAAACGACAAAGTCTCAAAATCCTTGCTGAGAACAGTACCTGACGGTGTCAAGACAATGCAAGTGACGGCGTCAAGAGTGGCAAAAGAGGTGGATGTAGATAATACACGTGACGGCCCAGAGCATTTTCAAGGCTATTTGGCCTGACGGCGTCACCAAGGCCGTCAGGGTCAAAACACATGTGACGACCCAGAGTATATTTACACATGACGGCGTCAGAAGTGGATCTAGGCAATATGAATTTTATATTGGCGGCGAGTTGACGGCGTCACAAGCTAAAACGTGACGCCGTCAAGGTGTAAAATATATATATAGTTTTCCAATTTTCATTCATTAGGTGTGGAACTTTTGGAGAGCTTCTTTGTAAAAACCCTAGACGAATTTTCTGTGATAATAAGGGTTTCAACCTTTTTTCCATCCATTTTCAATTGAAGATAAGTTTTCCAATAATCATACAATATGTCTATATGTTGTGTGATTCTATCTTATGTCTTTCTTCTTTTTAACATGCTAGGCTAGGTTTTTATTGTGTTTGCTTAGATGTAATGAAACCTAGATGTTGATTATTGGTTGATGGTTTGTTTATAATTGTTGTGGATGATTATATTCGATGTTAGGCTTAAGAAAACTGGCAGACTTCCAATTGGTAACTTGCTTGAACGTCTTAAGAAACATGATCGGAGGTGTACTACAATTTATGGTTGTATTTAATGTATGAGCGAATTCTAGTGATCCCATGTTAGGAGCTTTTAGTCGGCTCGACATAGAAGTGAAGTAGGAGCTTATAGAGTTAGGGAATTTCGTACACGGCCCTACGACTAGTATTAAGGAATATAACCCGTCATCCATGCAATTGTAACAAGCTAATCAACCGGTATAAGATATCTAGGGAGTAATGAAATCTAAGTAAACAAATTTTCTCTTATTATTGTTTACACTACAAATTAGTTTTAGTTTATTTTATTTTATTTTGATTGCATCCTTAGTTAATTGGGTTAGTTGACTAGCAACTAATTCCGTCCACTCCTTCAAAACCCGAGATTTTATTTGCTTTCATAAAAATATAAAAATACAAAAAAGAATCATCCCTCACCTTTTGACCTAGTTTAGTAGACTTTTTAATCCTAGCGAACACTATTCCTGAGTTGAACGATCAATCCCCCGGTACTTGTCACTATACTATACTACAACGAATATGTACACTGCTTGGTGGGGAATGCAAAATTCTCAAGATCCCTTGAGAGGTAAAACCTTTTGCGAGGGTGCAATTCCACGCATCAATTATCACTACGTATGTCTTTGCATTATGTATAGGCAAGAATATAGATGGTCTGGGGGAAATTTGAACCGGACTACTTTGTGATTTTAGAAAATGGATTTGCTATGTTGCTTGATCGTATTAATAGCTTTTGTTGCAAATCACTTAGTTACAAATGATAGTATTGTAAAATAGTGAATATAGATACATACAAAATGGTATGTCATATTTAGAAAGGTCCAAATGAAAAATTCCAGTTTGTTATTTATCATATGATGCTTATACTGTTTTACTTGCACGGGTCACATACATACTTTTATTAATTTGTGCCAAACAAAATAAAAGGAAAACTTATATTGTCTGAAAAAGGCTTGTTAGTAACGACGTATGTGAATCAAGTATATGCTAATGTAGTTATGATGGTGTGATTTTATGAGAAATAGTAACACACTTTGTAATCTTCTAAGATTATGCATCAAATAATGATAAACAACAAACTGTTTGTGACATTTGTTGTAGCGGAAATATGAGATGATTACATTACGATAGAATAGAGTGCTCAAAGCATGTTGGGTGAAATCTTGTTATGACACTAGTTTGTGTAACTAGTATTGGTTTTATGATGATTAAACTCATTTTTGCGGAATGAGAATTTTGGTGTTAATTAGAATCCAAAATATTTGCTATCACAACTATGCACTCATGAAAAAAAGTGCGTTTTTCGCATAGTAAATGAATGAGTTTTGATTCCAATTCCGTTATGCTGCACTCTAAGACTTTAAACTTTATTTTTGGAAAGTTTGAATCGAAATTGGTGAACCGTTTGGTCACAAAGTATTTTGGTACGACAATTCATTTTGGAGAATTTGTTGACAAAACTGCACATTCATGGGAAATGCGTTGTTCATGTGGTAAATATTAAATGGGTGAACCATTTGGTCACATTATTATTTTGGTACATCATTTCTGTTTGGACTGGTATGTTGTCACAAACGTGATGTCATGGAAACTTGTGTTTTCGCATGGTAACAAATGTGTTTTGCATCAATTTTTTTCGGTGAATAGGTAACAATGAAACATCTTAAACTTGATTTTGAAAAAATAAATAAATAAATAAATAAAATGTTGAGCTTAAACGGAAGGTTCAGATGATCGCAGTTTGTATGTTAGCACAAAATTTTTTCAAGAAGCTTATATATTTTTTTGTGCTAATATTTGTGTTGATTGGATGTTGTTTGGTACAAACAATTTTTGGTTGTTATAATACAAAATTATGAAATTTTTTTGTACAATGTTCAACGCAAAATTGTTTGTTTCATTTCGTGCAAAATATTATGGCAAAGTAGTGCCTATTTAAAGTTGTTTGGTGCGGTTTTGTGCAACTAATTTTGTGACAAGAGAATAAACAAGTCGCTCGCTTTTGTATCGAATATTAGAAGTTTGGATGTTGCAAATATTCTGTTGTGAATATTGATGCAAATAATCAAACTATTTGTTAGTCTAGAAAGATGAATAATCATCAAGACTTGTTATTAACTCATATTGCTAATAATCGAACGGTTTGTCATTATGTAAGAAATGACTATGTGTTGAATATAACCGTGTAGGACATTGTGAAATGTCAAGAAATAACACACATATAGATGATAACAAATTACGTTGGTTTATGTAACTAACTTGAACCGTGTGATTGTCATCCAATGTGAGATATTGTCCATTTGCTAAGTTGGACATATTTTGATTGTGTAAAATGATTACACATTGATTTTATGTGATTATAATCACATAAAAAATTGCGATAATCATATAATGATACGAGATTAAATGTGATTATATATATAATTATAAGTGAATTGGAATGACATGTTATAAGTGTAGGACTTACACATATAACTTATGGGATCCTCTTAAATCATGTGTGGTTTAAGGTGGTGATTTGTCTAAAAGAAGAATGTTAGTAGATGAAGCTATGAGTAATCAGAATGATGCATCTTCTGTCATACGCTTGATTCCATGGTCTATAGCATGCTAGATTTGGAATCTGTTAATTATGATACGGAAAATAATTAACATAAGACATTCAAAAAGTGTGCATACACTAGTATGAAACTTGTGAGGTGACAAATTACTAATGATCTTGGTGTCATATCCATGTGAGAAAAATCTTATAAACAAGATTAATATATTGAAAGGGAAAACCTTTCTACAAAATTCTTGAGATAAATTTCATGTGGGGGATTCCGGCCTAGCTAGAGTTCAAAAGGACATCAACAAACATGAAGTTCTTGCCTATTTTGAATACTCAAGAATTACTTAGAGCATGATATACTTAAGAGTTGAACGAAACTAGAATTTGTACAGACATATTATGTCGATAAGACAACTACTCAGTATGAGTTATCCCTATTGACAATGTAAAGTCATAGAATAACATTGTGGATCCGCTTACGAAATGCTAAATGTGAGAGTTAGTTATATGTCATGAAGAGGAATGAGACTAAAACCCTTGAATAGTTTATATTAAGGAAAACCTAACCCAGCTGACTGGAGATCTCAAGATCTGGGTTCAACAGGACAACGGACTTGTATAAACCAAGGTCACTGTGGGGGAGTAATAATATCCATATTTATTTAAGGGAGTTAGTAAACTTCCTAGTCCATTCCTATAGCAGTGACAATATGAGGTTAAGCATATAGTTTTTAATGATTAATCGAGAATCACTTATGTGAGAGAGAAGTGGGGTCGCTTCTAAGGGAATTGTGGGGGCGCAATTCTTAACAGCTCTTGCAGAACTAGGCTAATGTTCATGACCATAACGAACATAACTATGAGAACCAAAAAGTGTCAAGGAGATATTTCAGTGAATATATATTGTCATCTCTACAAACAACAGACAGTTCAAAGACATCGAGTTCTATTGGCTGCTAAGAGTCTAAGTATATTTCACAAGGGAAGGTTCAAAGGGTAACACCTACCTATCTTTTGCAAATATCAACTGCATAACTCTATTACATCATCGAGTCATTGAATTTTTTTTCCTGTTATCAATTTCATTCATGTGGGGGATTGTTGGAAAATTATGGTCAATAATGGGTTTGAATGACAATTGATGGTCATCAAATATACTAATGACGCTTTAGAGCAAGTTTAATGTTTGGTCGTATGTAACGACCAATTTAATTATATGTTCATGAGCCATTAGTAGGATCAATTGTTGTTGGGAATTCTGCTAAATAAAGAATTCTGCTGATGGTTCCTGCTGAAGAGTTGGTTCCTGCTGAAGTAATATATCTGCTGAAGAATAGTTTCAGGATAGTTTGTTTCTACGGATATAGATATTCCGTGTATTTTGTTATTTAGTTAGGATATGCATGAGTTTTATTAGGAAGTGATAATGCATATCTCTTTAAGTTTATAGATTATACGTTTCTTGGAAAACGGTTTAGGGTTCCTTGCTTATAAAAGGAACACACGATTATGTATTATGGAAAGGTTTTAGAAAAACATTTTCAGTATTGTTAAAAAGATCCAGAGAGGATCAAGTATTCTTAGTAATCATTGTTTATACTTGTGTTTGTTTTCCGCTTCAGAATATAAGTTATAGAGATTTTCTTTTAGTGTGTTTGTGATTACATAAACATAACTAACGATCTACGAGTGCTCAAATATCTATCAAGGTCTAAGGTTCAACAAGTGGTATCAGAGCCTCGGGAAAGTCTCTGTGATACTAAGAACATCTTTCTTACACCCTTACAACAAAATACCATCAAAATAACCAATGACTGGATCAGATGATGAATCAGATGTTACTCAGAACCAAAACACTACATCCTTCCAACAACTAACTCTCACAAACAGTAATGACAAATTCCCATACCTTAAGAATGCAGAGGAGTATGAATTGTGGTCTATGAAAATGCAAAATTGGATCACCAATATTGACTGGAACCTTTGGGAAGTTTTCCGTAAGGGTAACAGTATGAAGAAACATGTCAAAGATGTTGATGGGGTTGTTACCATTCTTGGTCCTAAAACTGCTGAAGAGATACTGGCTGTTCAGAGAGAGAATAAAGTCAGAACTATTCTTCTTCAGGCTATACCAGATGACCACATGGGTGACTTTCACTTCATGGAAGATGCTAAGGACATATGGAAGGAAATAAAGGCTAGGTTTGGTGGGAATGTGGAGTCAAGAAGGATGAAGAAGTCCATGCTGAAACAGCAGTTTCAAGAATTCTAAATATCCGAGGAAGAAGGCATCCACAAGGGCTATGACAGGTTCCATAGGATTCTGAGCCAATTGAATCAGCTGAAGGCTATACCAGACAATGAAGATTGCAATGCTAAGTTTCTAAGATCTCTGCCACTATCTTGGCTACAAGTAACCATTGCACTGAAGACTAAAGATGGATTGGATATGCTCTCTTTTGATGATCTCTATAACAGACTTAAATCTCTTAAGCCTGATGTCAGAAGTCCCATTCGTACATCCACTCACTCAGCATTTGTTAGCACCTCATCAAATCAGGTGCCTCATACCTCAAGCCCATACTCATCAGGATCATCTTTTCACATCACCACTAAATCAACTTCTCAACCACAATCCAGTAGCATAATGGAAGATGTACTTCACTCTTTTGTTGCTGAGTATGAACATCAGCAGCAACTGGCCTATGAGGATTTTGAACAGATAGATCCACTGGAAATGGAAGAGATGAACTTGAAGTGGGAGTTGGCAATGATTTCATTGAACATTAAGAGGTTTGAGAATAAGTCTGGGAGAAATTTTGGCTTCAAGGGAAGAGATCCTGCTAGATTTGATAGAAGGAAGGTCAAGTGCTCTACTTGTGGTCAGGTAGGTCACTTCTCAAGAGAATGCAAGGATAGGAAGGCTGGTGATGAGGTTAGGTATACTACCTATTAGCAGTGTCAAAAGGAAGCTGGAACCTCTAAAGTTGGATCTTCCAAAGCTTTGGTCACTGTGGATGAACATGTCAACTGAACAGTTCATGAGCCTGCTGATGAAGCTTCTGTTTTTGATCAGGTTTCTATGCTGGCAAGCTGCACTACAGAGGATCAGCATGATCAAGTTGCCTTGATGGACATCTCTCAGGTACATAACTGTGTTTTTGGTTGTAGTGAAAGATATAAAGAACTTAAGGAAGCTTATGATGAATTGAAACCTAAATATAATGAATGCTATGTAGAAGTTGAGGCTTATAAACAGGCTTTAAAAACTTTAGAAAGACAAAAAATATGGTTTCAAAAGAATCAGCCTGCTTATGATGAAAAGATAAGGGTGTTAGAAAGTGAATTAGAATGAAAAGATAAGGGTGTTAGAAAGTGAATTAGAATGTACTAGTTTCAGAAAACCTAGTACTGAAAGAGAAACTAGACGAGGAAGTTGCTAGACATAAATCATGGTTAATATCAGGTGACAATTTAGCTTGCTTAATCTATGGTAGTCAATCTGTTAACTCTGGAATAGGTTTAGATTTTAAGAAGTATGTTGGTTTAGAAGCTAGGAATGATCTAGGTAAATCAACACCAGCAGGATTAGCTAATTATGTAAAAGAAGGTAACTTACATGCTGTAGCTGGACCTATTAGAGGAGAACACATGCCCACTGACCTTTCCATATCTGTTGACTTTGATGGATCACACGATCTTTATGGAAAAAAGTCAAGTGACTTGCCAGACCCTGATTCTAAATCTACTGACTTTGTCTCTTGTTCTGACAGTGACAAGTCCTCTGACCAAGGGTCTACTACATATACTAGTTGTGATTCAAGTGAAAAGTCAGAGCTTCCCAAGACCTCACCCAAGACAACACCCAAGACTCCCTACAAGCCTGTTAGAGTTACTGTTGATTCCAAGACAGTTTCCTCTGAAGACTTGTTATTTAATTCTTTGCAAGACAATGTTTTTAATTCTGTCAAAAACAATTCTGTTAATGTTTGTGGTTTGAACGCTTTTTAATGTCATGGAACATCTTTCACTTTGAATAAATCTTCTAAAAAGAAGAAATGCTTTGTGTGTGGAAGTAAATTTCAGTTGATTAAGGATTGTAATTTTCATACGCAAAGAATGGGTGTATGTGCTAGTCAAAGGAAACCTAGACCAATGTGGAAAAATGTTTATGATATACCATCTTTTGTTCACAAGCAACTAATAAAACCAGCAAACACAATTCTGCTGATAAACCTTCTTCTTGGAGGAGAACTGTTGCTAGACCATATGTGAAACCACTAGTTCTTATTTTCAGAATGGTTATTGGCCTAGATATTTTGACTCAATGTATGTTGGTGGAGGGTATTGGGATACTGCTGTGAAGCCCTCAGCGGGTTGTTCTTGGACTAAGAAGGGACCTAATTTTTAATACAGGCCCAAGAACAATGGTGGATCTTATGCATCTCCATGGCCTAACTCTTATGATCCACAAGGCAGGCTCAAGTCAGCAATGACTTGAGTCTCCAATGTGTACTAACTTTCTGTATATTTTGATGCATGATTTTGTACCCATAGAAGGAGGAGGCAATGTGACTTTTGGTGGAGGAGATGGTAGAATCACTGGGAAAGGCACAATAAGAACACCTCTGTTAGATCTTGAGAATGTATACTATGTGAAGGAACTACAACATTTCAACTTGTTCTCAGTTTCACAAATTTGTGACACCAAGAATAAAGTCTTATTCTCTGAGGATGAATGTCTTGTGCTCTCTAAAGACTTCAAACTTCCAGAAGATACAACCATTCTGCTAAGAGTTCCTAGAAACAACAATTTGTACACATTCAATTTGAATGATTTCCAACCTGAAGGTGACCTAACATGTTTGGTGGCTAAAGCAACCCTGGATGAATCTACAAGATGGCATAGAAGGATGGCTCATGTGAACTTCAAGACCATTAACAAACTTTCTAAACTTGGTCTTGTTCAAGGGCTTCCTTCAAAAGTCTTCACCAATGAACATAATTGTGTTGCCTGTAACAAAGGAAAATAACACAGAGCCTCTTACAAAGCCATTACAGCTGTGAGCACCATCTCAGAACCTCTTCAGTTGCTGCACATGGATCTATTTGGTCCAACTCCTATCAGAAGTATTGATCATAAGTACTTCTGCCTGGTAATCACTGATGATCATAGCAGGTTTTGTTGGGTATTCTTTTTGAAAACTAAAGATGAAACATCTCCTATTTTAAAAGAATTCATTACCCTTATTAAAAACCAGCTAAATAAAAAGGTTAAAGGCATTAGGTGTGATAATGGGACAGAGTTCAAAAATGTTGTATTAATAGAACTTCGTAAGTCTAAAGGGATAAAAAGGGACTACAACACTCCAAGAACCCCACAACAAAATGGGGTTGCTGAAAGAAAGATTAGGACCTTAATAGAGGCAGCAAGATCCATGTTTGCAGACTCTAAGTTACCCACTATGTTCTGGACTGAAGCAGTAAGCACTGCTTGTTATGTTTTGAACAGGGTGTCCATCACTAGACCTCATTTCAAAACACCTTATGAACTTCTCACTGGGAAAGTTCCTGACATTCATTACCTTAAACCTTTTGGCTGTAAAGTGACTATTTTGAACACTAGTGATTCACTGGGAAAGTTTGATGGAAAAGCTGATGAGGGATATATTGTGGGTTATTCAGCTCATAGTAAGGCCTATAGGGTTTACAATTTACATGCTAAAAAGATTGAGGAGACCCTTAACCTGAGATACCTAGAAGATCAACCTAATGTTCAGGGACAAGGTCATACTTGGTATTTTGACATGGATTACTTGACTTATCACTTGGGCTATACTAGATATGTTTCTAACCAATCTGCAGGTACAAAAGAGTCTCCCACTAACCATGCAGGCACCCTGGATGATGACTCAGATAGTGAATCTGAGAAAGATGGACAAACCATTGTTGTACCTTCTTTTCCTCCTAACCCATTTGCAGGTGATCATTCTGCTGATGAGCATGAAGATGAGTCACACTATGTAGAGGATCTTGCTAGACTCAAGAAGCAAGAACATGCAGCCACTCAAGAAGCTGAGAGGCTTGATGAGAAGTTTGCAAGAGATACTGAGGCTTTACTCAGACAATCAGCACAAGCAGTCAGTGGAAACTAGGATTCTGCTGACAGTTCTACTGAAGGTTCTCCTGTTGCTTTTGACATGATCAAATCTGCTGATAGTCCTGCTGCACAATCTCCAATCTCTACAAGTGTGTCCACAGACTTTGGAAAACCATATACAAGATTTCCAAGTCCTTCTGATCTTGGTAATCACCAACCCAAAGCTGGAATCTTCACCTCCTCTTCCTATGACAGTGATTTTGAACCCACATTGAACAATCTTAACACCACCATTGATGTCAACCCCACTACAACAAAAAGGATCAATATTGCTCATCCTCTATCTAAGATCATTGGAGATCCTCAAGCACCTGTTAGAACTAGAAGTACTGTGAAAAACACTAAGTATGGTGAAGTTGCTTTCATGTCCTATGTATCCAATCAACAAAGGGACAATCATACAGACTTTAAGCATTGTTTGTTTGCTTGCTTCCTTTCTCAAATGGAGCCAACCAGTGTTCCTCAAGCACTTGCTGATTCAAGTTGGCTTGAAGCAATGAAAGAAGAGATGCTGCAATTTAAGAATCAGCAGGTTTGGATACTGGTAGCTCTCCCTAATGGAAAATTTGCAATTGGGACAAAATGGATTTTGAAGAATAAAAGAGATGCAAGGGGTATTATGGTGAAAAACAAAGCAAGATTAGTAGCTCAGGGATTCAGGCAAGAGGAAGGTATAGACTATGATGAAGTCTTTGCACTAGTGGCTAGAGTTGAGGCAATTAGAATCTTCTTGGCCTATGCATCTTATATGGGTTTCATGGTGTATCAAATGGATGTAAAAGGTGCTTTTCTGTATGGTGAGATTGAAGAGGAGGTTTATGTAACTTAACTCAAAGGTTTTGAAGACCCAGATCATCCCAATCATGTTTATAAGGTTGTAAAAGCTCTCTATGGACTACATCAGGCACCAAGAGCTTGGTATGCTAGGCTTTCTACATTTCTGCTGAAGCATGGTTACAGAAGAGGTGCCATTGATAAGACACTTTTTCTTAAGAAAGATTCCAGAGACATCATCCTTGTGCAAGTATATGTGGATGACATCATATTTGGTTCCACTAAAGAAGAATGGTGCAGGGAGTTTGAGGAATTAATGAAGGGAGAGTTTCAGATGAGTGCCATGGGGGAGCTCACTTTCATTTTGGGTTTACAAGTTCAGTAGAAACCTGATGGTATCTTTATCAGTCAGGATAAATATGTGAGAGAAATGTTGAAGAAGCTTGATATGGAAAATGTCAGAACTGCCACTACACCTTATGAAGCTCCAAAACCAAAGAATAATCTTGAACCAGATCCTGCTGTGAATGTTCATTTATACAGATCCATGATTGGTTCATTGATGTATTTGACAGCTTCTAGGCCTAACATTACATTTGCTGTGAGTGCTTGTTCTAGACACCAGGTCACTCCACTTACTTCCCACTTGAATGCAGTCAAAAAGATCTTCAAGTACCTCAAAGGCCAACCCAATTTAGGTCTTTGGTACCCGAGAGAGTCTCCTTTTAGGTTGGAAGCCTATAGTGATAGTGATTATGCTGGTGCAACTATGGATAGGAGATCCACAACTGGAGGTTGCCAATTTTTTGGAAGAAGATTGATTTCTTGGCAATGCAAGAAACAAACTATTGTTGCTACCTCTACTACTGAAGCAGAGTATGTTGCTGCTGCCAATTGTTGTGGCAGGTTCTATGGATTCAGAATCAATTGCTGGATTATGGGTTTAATTTCATGAATACCACAATTTTCATTGATAATCAAAGCACCATATGCATAGTTAAAAATCCAGTTTTTCATAATAGAACTAAGCATATTGAAATCAGGCGCCACTTTATAAGAGATGCATATGAAAAATATTTGATTAAAGTGGTTAAGATTCACACAGATGATAATGTGGTAGATTTGTTGACTAAAGCTTTTGATGGACCTAGGTTTCAACACTTAGTTGTCCATATTGGGATGCTTAACCCTTAACTGCAAAGTTTGAGGGGAGGTATAAGCCTCAGGGGAGGCATAAGCCTCAGGGAAGGATTGTAGTTGTTAAATTGTATATTATTTGTATATTTTGTTTGCTAACACTAACCAACTAATGTTCTTGTAAGTTTTGTTTGGTTTTGTTTGCTACTTTGTGTCTGTTTTGCAGAATGCCCTTATGAGTAATTGCTGATTTTTCACCAAGACTGTTGCAATAGGGAAATGGTCATGTAAGCTTAGAGTTTGTTTCTGCTGAAGAGTAATATATGCTGAGACTCATTGTTTCTACTGAAGTAAAGTTAAAGAGTTAACAATTGAGAAAAGTTGTTCATTCATTCAAGAAACAATTTACAGCTTACAATCAACTTCAAATTGAAATACAAGACCATTCCTATACTATGTCTACCAAACTTATTCTAGCTCCTATCATCTATTACAAAAGGCTGGTGGATATGCATGACCAGTACGATGAAGAAGCTGAAGGTGAAAATGGAAAGGAGGGAATGATGATGATGACGACGAAGATGCTCAAGAACCTAGTTTTATATCTTTGGACCCTGGCAACCTCACATCATCTTCTACTCCACCTTCCTTTTTCCCTTACCCTACACCTCTGCCTTCTTGCCCTTTCCCTTGCATCCATGGTATGAAACACCAGATCCTCGAGCAGGAAGACCCATCACCACTTTCCGTGATGTTGGAAGAGATGGATTAGACTTCCTTGGCCTTGGTTGGGATCTCTCTGGTGTGGAAGGAGGGATGAATGGTGGATCTTCATCTTCATCCTCTGAAGATTCTTCATTAGAGGTAAAGATAAAAGGAGAGATGTATTGTCTCTCAGCAGGAACGGGGGCATGGATTGGTTCACCTCTCTCTAGAGCATTCCACCTTCTCTCGAGTTCCCTTTCAGCATCCAAATCATCCAAATCCGAATGAATGTTTGCAGGATCTTCTGATGGTGATGGACTTGGAGGATTTGCATCATGTTTCTTCTTCTTGGCCTGTTCTTTGGTCAGACCTTGAGGGATGGTTGGTAATCTTAATGGAGGTGCAGATGTTAGTGATTCTGAAGAATCAGGTGAGTCGGAAGATATGTTGATTATACTTGGGTTGGAGGACATGGTTATTGCTTGATTGATGATTTTGGTGGATAATTGGGATTCTATTAAGAAATTAGGGATTGATGATAATTGGGGGTAATTGATATCCGTAATGTGTAAATTGGGGATTATTTTATAGGCAAAGTCAAGGCTTAATGGTAATTAATGCGAGTTGGGTGGCGCAGTAAAACTCAAGATATTTACTGAAGATATTTTAACTCTTGAGTTATTTCTGCTGCTTGACTTTTTATCAGCAGATTGACCACCATTTCTACTGAAAGGTTAATTTTGAAATTGGAAGGAGCCGCTTTACACATTAGATATGGTCAACGCTTTGTTCTGATATTCTTGACTACGATTGAGTAACTTCCTTTTATAACCTATTTCGCATATCTTCGCCCAAAACTAACTTATTCCCTCAGCAATCAATTTAAACCCATCATCCATTTGCATAATTCATAACCGTTTCTCACAAATCCTTCGAATGGCAACACTTCAATTCAAGAAAGATCATAACAAGGTTGCTTTTCTGAGTAAGACAAAAGATCATGAACTGTATGATCCTATGGTGGAGTTTCTACAGCGTTCCTAGATTCATTATGCTTTAACACATTCTCCAAATGTCATATATGAATCGATGGTGAAGCAATTTTGGGTATCTGCTAGAAAAAGGTCTGACATAGAGATTGTAGCTACTATTGATGGCAATGAGTATGTCGTGATTGAATCATTGATAAGGACAAAGCTTCGTTTGGATAATGAGAATGGTGTCTTTCATTCCAACACTGAAGTGATACTTGCTGGGTTGAGGGAAGCTGGATATCAAAGCACTGACACAACTAAGTGGCTTAAGAATCAGTTTTATCCCAAGTGGAGGTTTTTGGTGCACACACTGCTTCAATGTATCAGCAACAAGTCTGGTGGATGGGATCAATTCTCTGCCCAATTGGGGTGTGGTATTGTCTGTCTTTCTAAGGGTTTAACTTATAATTTTTCGAAGTTTATCTTTGATAATATGCTAGAAAATATTGAGAAGAAAAAGCATAAGTTTTTAATGTACCCTAGGTTTCTTCAAATAATTTTAGACATAACCACACAAGACAGAGTTCATATCCCTATTAAAGGTCTTACTTCTAAATTATTTGCTTCTATGAAAACAAGCTATGATGGGGTACATCACCCTTTGTTAGCTGCTATGTTGCCACATGGTAATGATGATGCAGGTGAGGGTGATACTACTGGTGATATACCCTCTCAAAATGCTGTTGATGATGGTAATCCATCATCTTCTGGTGTTGCTGCTGATGGTAATCCATCAGTGGTAAATGATGGAGAGCCATCTACAACTGCTGAAGCATTACATGTTTCTCCTGACCTGCCTCCACCTTCCCCTTTACCTCTGTCACCTAGTCCTTTTCCATCACCATCTCATGTTGCTCCTGATGAGCTGGTTCCTGAGGTTGAAGAGACAATTTAGTCTCTTGGTACCCAAGTACCTACACCTCTTGAACCTGAGATTACTAGACTACCCACACCTAGTACTGTAAGAGAGCCATATGCTGAAGGCTCTCCCAATATTGTACATATGTCTGTTTCTCCTGATAGGTTCAATGAAGCTCCAATGACCACTGAGCAATCTGCTGGTGGAGCTGAGGACCCTGTTACTCTCACCTCTGTATATGCTTTGCTTTACAGGTATGTTAAAAAGACTAATGATCTTCAAAAAGAGCTTGCAGATACCAAATCCTCTCTTGGTGGTGAGATTGAGTTGTTGAAAAGAAGGGTTCAGGAGTTAGAAACACAACTTGATCAGCAAAAGAAAAGAAAGGTTGTGATTGGTGCTGATGAAGTACATGAGGATAGGACTTTGGATTCACTTGAGATCTTGGTTGAAGTTGCTCAACAGACTCATGTTTCTTCTCCCAAAGTTGTTAAATCTTCAAAACAACAGAAGCCCATTCAGTTCAGCAGAAGAAGGGGAAGACAGTATTTGGCAAAGAAGTCTGTTGAGATTCCAATGGAAGATACTGGTGATACTCTTCAGGGTACTGAACCAATAATTGATGTTGCTACTGAGAAGGCTACTGATGGGGTTTACACATCAGTGGATTCATTCTTTGTGGCTGGTAAAGAGTATATGGATTCACCTAGCATTGATCCACCTATTCCTAAACAAGTTTCTCATGAAGACACAGTTGCAACTCCCCATGCTACAGGATCTGCTGATACTCTATTTGATTTAGATGTTTAAGATTTACCTGCTGATCCTCTGGAGGAGGTAGTCATTCCTCATGATGATTCTGCTGACACTACTAGAGTGTGTGGTGATGATCTTATCTCAGAAGAAGAAAGACTTGAGCAAGAAAGACTTTTGAAAGAATGGGAAGATCATAAGAAAAGTACAGAACTGCAAAAGAAGAACAAGCTAAATATGACTTAGAGTTTCAATCTGCTACAACCAAGTATGTCTCTACTCTGCCTCTTGAAAGACAAAGAGAATTGGATGCTACAATTCCAAATTTTGATGAAGCAGATTGGATGTATATTGTAAGACAAGTGATTTCTACTCCTGGTTTAGCTAGAGATATTCTTGGAAATAATGTCAGTGAAGATGATTTGCTTCCTGGAATAGTTGAGATAATGAAACGAAGGAAGAGAGAAGCAGCTGAAAGAATTGCCAAAGCAAAGAGGGATACACCAATAATTCAAGCACAGCAAAGGGACTTTATGAGAAACTTTGTGAAAAACAAAAGCAGTGCACTGTATAATAATGCTTGGACTAGGAAACAAGTTTGGTCTTTCTCAGATGAACAATTGGTTCATTATTATAATAGAATCAAGACCAGATTACAAAAGTATGGACTGAGTACTCCTAAGCTTGTTCCTACTCTAATTACTACTGATGCAGAACCACATTCTAAGATACAAAAGATGGATGAAGTTGATTCTGCTGATGTGCCTGCTACATCTATATCTCATTCTGCTGATGCTATCTCCACTTCTGATATGGGTATTCCTGCTGTTGCTCATGTACCTTCACCTAGTGTATCTACTTCTGATGATCCAACAACTGCTGTTGCTTCATCTGTTATTGACAAAGGAAAAGCAATAGTTGTAGGAGAAGATCTTCCTTCTAAAAAGAGAACAAGAAGACAAATGGAGTAGGAGAGATTGGGTGAAGAGGCTGCAAACAGGTTGCATAATGATCAACAAGCTGAAATGACAAGATTTCATGAGATCAAAGTGAGAGAAGTAGAGCTTGCAACTACTAGGGCTAAACAGATTAGGATGGAGATGGATGCCCAAGCTGAATCTGTTGCACTTGATCAATCTTCTGCTGAGGATTCTATTGATGTTCCATTAGATCTTCCATCAGTGGAAACACATGCTGCAGAAGATGTATCTGCTGAGGAGGTACCTACTGAAGAACCTTCTTCTCCTCATGATGCTATATACATTCCTGGTAGAAGGGCCAAAAGAAGGGCTAGAATGAAGGTTTCACACCCTCCTCCAGTGCATAAAGTAGTATATGTCAATGCTGCTGATTCTTCTTTTATCAGAGAAGGATCTCTTGATGATTGGCAAGAGGGTTTTAGGGATGTTTTGGTTAGATGGGAGCTGTCTAGTAATGGACATATCAACACTATTTATAGGCTTGATAAAACATCTCTATCATTCACATTTCTACAAGAAATTTTACTTCTTGTGGATCATCAGGACTTAGTCACTCTCAATGAGTTGGTTACCCAGTATTATGCTACTCATACTCCTGAAGGTGCAGGATTATTTCTATTGGGGGATCTTCAAGTGCTTATGGATTCTACTTCACCAACTGGTTCTTGGTATGGAGTGTGGAAGAACAATCAGAGGTGGAAAGTACAAAGTTGGAAATTTTATCCTCTTCCTTATGTTCATGTTTTGGAGACTACATCTGGAATAAGGGTAATCATGTTCATTGAGAAGAATTATCCTCTGACTGTGCCTCTCATGGAGAAAATGCTTCAACATAAGTTGGAGATTCCTCCTGATCCAGTTGGGAATGCTAGATTGTTTGCTGAATCTTTGATTCGTTTTTTTTCAAAATCAGGATCATTGTTCCCCGAGCTGCTTAATGGTATTGTATTGTATTGTATATTTCTTAAATTATTTTTATTAGTAAAAAAAAAAAAAAATAAATAAATAACAGATTTGTATAGTCTTGTGTATGTTGTATGCAGGTTTTGGTGTTGGTTATTTCCACACCTTCTCTGGTTATCAACTTACCTGATGTTGACTATTCCATCAAAAAGTTGGCTAGTCCAAAGGGTACAACTTTGGTAAAGACATGTCAAATCTGTTGATAGCTGTAATAGTTTGCTAAAAACTATTGGGTACTCAACTCACCCATGCTTAACAGCTGAGAGTTGGATGGTTGTCAATTGACCATGGATTTTTCCTTCTGGATTCCAAATAATTGGCTAGCCCACAAGTGTATGGCTTGTGGTAAAGGCAGTAAAAAACCATATTTGGTATTCAATTTGCCAAAGTGATTTAATCAACCAAATAATTGACTAGTCCTGAGCAAACGGCTACAGGTAAAGATAACTCAAATCCGTTTATAGCTGATGATTTGCTAAACATCATATGGTCATCAGTGTACCATAGTTTTCGGACTTAAACATTTGGCTAATCTAGTAGTGATGGCTATTGGTAAAGAGACATCAAATCCATTATTTTCAATGATTCACCTCTCACAGGAGTTAACACACCTGGATGTAATGAGAATAATATGAAACTAATATGTTTTGATGTACATTTGGTCATTTGTTGCTGCAAAAGAATGGAGTTTTCAAGTTTTTGCTGATCATAGAGATCCTGCTGATGAAGATTCTTTGCTGATGGTGTTCGAATTCAATCCTCTTGGTCTGTACCTTTAAAGATATATCAAGAATCTTGAACTTAACCATGTATAATTCAAGATTAGGGGAGGATTGTTGGGAATTCTGCTAAATAAAGAATTCTGCTAAAGTTACTGCTGATGGTTCCTGTTGAAGAGTTGGTTCCTGATGAAGGAGTATATCTGCTGAAGAATAGTTTCAGCATAGTTTGTTTCTACGGATATAGATATTTCGTGTATTTTGTTATTTAGTTAGGATATGCATGAGTTTTATTAGGAAGTGATAATGCATATCTCTTTAAGTTTATAGATTATACGTTTCTTGGAAAACGGTTTAGGGTTCCTTGCTTATAAAAGGAACACACAATTATGTATTATGGACAGGTTTTAGAAAAACATTTTCTGTATTGTTAAAAAGATCCATAGAGGATCAAGTATACTTAGTAATCATTGTTTATACTTGTGTTTGTTTTCCGCTTCAGAATACAAGTTATAGAGATTTTCTTTTAGTGTGTTTGTGATTACATAAACATAACTAACGATCTACGAGTGCTCAAAGATCTATCAAGGTCTAAGGTTCAACAATTGTGATAATTAATTGGACCATTTTTCTTTCATCCTCCTCACATATATATTGAGAGCTCTTATCTCATTTTATGACACCAAGAAATACACTACTCCTCTCCTTTTTGTTGTCAATCATATTTCTTGTATATCTGGTTTGTTATAGAGGGAAGGCACATTTTGGTTCGCCTAGATAACTCATTTGTGCTAACGGGGTTATCTGTTGTTGTTGTATCCTGGAAGATAGATGTCTATGATTTCTCAAGCACCGTGGAGAGGACGAATCTGTCTTAAGGAAAGTGTGAGCATCACATGCCTCAACATTTTCCTTGTGTTTTTGTGTCACACTATCAAAATAATTACGGTATCGTTTTCTACATTTTATCTTTTATTGTTGTGATCAACATATTATTTGTTTGTCTATAATAGCAATACACACCATACTTACTATTCCTATAACAGTGACAATATGAGGTTAAGCTTGTCGCTTTTAATGATTCAATTGGAATCACCTATATGGGAGAGAAGTGGGGTCGCTTCTAAGGGAAATGTGGGGGCACAATTCCTAACAGATCTCGCAGAACCAGGCTAGGGAAACAAATTTCAATGACTCGATATTGTAATAGAGTTTTGCAGTTGATATTTGCAAAGGATAGGTAGGTGTTACCCTTTGAACCTTCCCTTGTGAAATATACTTAGACTCTTAGCAACAAGTAGAACTCGATGTCTTTGAACTATCTACTGTTTGTGGAGACGGCAATATATATTCACACAAATATCTCCTTGACACTTTTTGGTTCTCATAGTAATGTTCATTTTGGTCATGAACATTAGCCTTGCTCTGCGAAAGCTGTAAAGATTTGCGCCCCCACAATTCCCTTAGAAGCGACCCCACTTCTCTCTCACATAGGTGATTATCGATCAATCAATAAAAGTCATATGCTTAACCTCATATTGTCACTGTTATAGGAATGGACTAGGAAGTTTACCAACTCCCTTAAATAAATGTGGAGTTTATTACTCCCCCACAGTGACCTCAGTTTATACAAGTAGGTTGTCTTATTGAACCCAGATGTTGGGATCTCCAGTCAGCTGGGTTAGGTTTTCATTCATATAAACTTTTCATGGGCTTTAGTCTCATTCCTCTTCACAACTTTATAACTAACACTCACAAGCATTTTTCAAGCAGATCCACAATGTTATTCTATGACTTCACATTGTCATAGGGATAACTCATACTAAGAGTAGTTGTCGTATCGACATAATATGTTTGTACAAATTCGAGTTTCGTTCAACACTTTAAGTAGATCATGCTCCAAGTAATTCTTGAGTATTCCAAATAGGCAAGAACTTCATGTTTGTTGACGTCCTTTTGAACTCTAGCTTGGCCGGAATCCCCCACATGGAATTTATCTCAAGAATTTAGTAGAAAGGTTCTCCCTTTCAATATATTAATCTTGTTTATAAGATTTTTCTCTCATGAATATGACATCAAGATCATTAGTAATTTGTCACCTCACAAGTTTCATACAAGTGTATGCACATTTTTTGAATGTCTTATGTTAATTATTTTCCATATCATAATTAACAGATTCCAAATCTAGCATGCTATAGACCAAGGAATCAAGCATATGATAGAAGATGCATCATTCTGATTACTCATAACTTCATCTACTAACATTCTTCTTTTTGACAAATTACCACCTTAAACCACACATGTTTTAGGAGGATCCCATAAGTTATATTTGTAAGTCCTAAACTTATAACATATCATTCCAATTCACTTGTATATATATATATATATATATATATATATATATATATATATATATATATATATATATATATATATATATATATATATATATATATATATATATATATATATATAATCACATTTAATCTCTTATCATTATCTGATTATCACAATTTGTTATGTGATTATAATCACATAAATCATGTGTAATCATTTTACACAATCAAAATATGTCCAACTTGGCAAATGGATATTATCTCACATTGGATGACAATCACACCGTTCAAGTTAGTTACATAAACCAACGTAATTCATTGTCATCTATATGTGTGTTCTTTCTTGACATTTCACAATGTCCTACACGGTTATATTCAACACATAGTCATTTCTTACATAATGACAAATCGTTCGATTATTAGCAATGTGAGTTAATAACAATCCTTGATGATTATGCATCCTTCTAGAATAACAAGTAGTTTGATTACTCACAACAGAATATTTGGAACATCCAAACTTTCAATATTCGATACAAAATCGAGCGACTTGCTTATTCTCATATTACATAATTAGTTGCACAAAACCGCACTAAAAAACTATTTGCACCAAATAACACAAACAATATAGTATTTGGACATTGCACAACTTATGCATTAAAACAACCAGAAATTGTTGTACCAAACAATTCAGTTTCAAATCACACTTTTCTAATGATCAGGTTATACTTTTACATGAAAACACTAGCATGTTTGGTATAAATGTAAATTGTCATGCTATGTTGTGTTGTACCAGATTCAAAAATCACACTCAACATGCACACAAATCTTTAAGAAAACAACACATATTCTTGCTACAACGTAGCTAGACCTGTAAGTAAATGATACTTTGTTTTCAAAACCAATTTCGATTCCGATTATCCACTTACGAAGCCAATAATTTTTTTTAGCCAAATTATTACGTTAGCAAATCTTCAAAAGGTAAAAGAAAAACTACACTTAACAGATTTGTACATGTTTGTTGATGGAAACTCCTTGCTAACATGATTTTGATATCATCAAGGATTGCTAAAGTAACCATAATCTGTTTTCCAAACAGCACTTAACAGATTATTTTTTTAACAAGAGATGCAGTATGCTGAATTTTTTATGCAGAAAAATTAGCCTATTTATTGCTGAAATTTTTAGACAGAAAATTTGCTTTTTGGTGCTTATATTTTATACATAAAATTTAACTTGTTTGTTGCTGAAAAGTGACTTTGAAGGCTGATTGTTTGTTGAGTTTCTCATGCTGAAAAGTGACTTTTGCTGATTTTTTATGCAAAATTAAGCCTTTTTAGTTGCTGATTTTTATGCATAAAATCTGTAGTTTTGTTGCTGATTTTTGTGCATAAATGTTTCCTTGCATTTGGTTGGTGGAATATGTCATTGGTGCATAAAATCCAGTTTGGTGAAATTACAGAAAACAATGGGTTTGCTGAAATAATTGTGTAGAAAAACTATATGGATGATTATATATAAAAGGAATTCGTTTCCTGACTTGTTTGTGTGTAATATAATCTGTCCAAATAATACTAGTTCATATATGCAGAGTTTGTTTGAGATATGGACAGCTTTTGTGTATACAGAGTAGTATACTTTGTGCACAAAATGAGTTACAAACATATTGCTAACTAGAGTTTTTTGAAGTTTCAGAATGGTTGAGACTAACAAGAAAATATGCCTCCATTTGTGACAACCACAACTGCTGCTCCTTTGGTCAACACTGTTGCAAATCATGTGGAAAAACCTGAGAAATTTTCTGGTTTGCATTTCAAAAGGTGGCAACAGAAAATGTTCTTTTACCTCACCACATTGAATTTGGCTCGGTTCCTTACTGAATCTGCTCCTCAAATTGTCGAAGGGGAGGCTGAAGCTCAATCTGTGAGCGCGGTAGATGCTTGGAAGCACTCATAATTTTTGTGCCGTAACTATGTGTTGAACGGGTTGGTTGATCCTGTTAGCATTAAAAGTGACGATCATTATTGAGTCGACAAGTATTGTAATAGTTAAGAATATTGGGCTATGGACTTGGTACTTATTTAGTATATCATGTAAGCCTTTATTAGAATATGTAGACCAAGCCCATTAGACAAAGCCCATGAAAGCCTTTAGGGAATCTTATGTAAGTTACTATATAAACACCTCAAAGCTCATTTGAGGTGTGTGCTTGTGTGTGCATTGTGTGTGTTTTTAATAAAAGTTCTCTTCATCTTATTACTCTCTTTTACATAGTTAACGCCACACATAATCATATCAAGTCACCATCTTTACTTCATCTAGTGCTTATATTTGTGTTAAAGTTGATAGTTTTAAGGTCTTACAAGTGGTATCAATCGCCTAACAATGATTTAGGAGTGTGTGGAAATCGTTTTTATCAAGTTTTGTGTTAAAAAGTTGCGTTTTTTCTTATAAACGTGGATTTTTTCTTTATAAAGCTTTGATTTTTACGAGTATTAGTGGTAAAGTTGTTTTTATTGAAGTTTTAGTGACTATAAGTGTTTTGGAAAAGATTTGATCAAAAGAAACAAGTGGAAAAAGTGTTTTTGGTTGAAAAAATCGGATTTTTAGCTATTTGGGTCATCTTACGCGTAAAAAGGACAAGCACTACCAAGTTCTTAGCTGGAAATTGTACTTTTTGGTACTTTTACGCGTGAGTTTGAGCAAAAAACCCATTTTCTACGCATAAGTTGGAATCCTATGCTTAAGTTTAAGCAGAAAAACCTCTTCCTACGCATAAGATTCATTTCCTACGCGTAAGTTGAGTTCTTATGCTTAAGATCCTACGCAAGAGTCTGTTTCTACGCAAAGATTGGAGTCTACACCTAACATTGGATTTTACGCAAAAGGTTGGTTTCTACACATAAGATCTACGCAAAAGTTTAACTCAGTACTTCCCTAGCTTGGACAAGTTAGTGGAATACTTCGACACGGGATATCTTTCAAGCTTGGACAAGTTTGATAGATTTGTTTGGTTCGTTAACCTTACGCATAATCCTAAAACTTATGCATAAAATTCAAGGTTCTGCATAAGATTCAAGGTTACGCATAAGATTCAACTTAACCATAAGATTCAAGGTTACGAATAAGATTCAACTTAACCATAGGATTCAAGGTTACGCATAAGATTCAACTTAACCAAAGGATTCAAGGTTACGCATAAGATTCAACTTAACCATAGGATTCAAGGTTACGCATAAGATTCAACTTAACCAAAGGATTCAAGGTTACGTATAAGATTCAAAGTTAACCATAAGATCAGGGTTTACGCATAATTTTTTGACTTTTGACAAACAAACTTCAAACGGCCATAACTTTTGAACCGTAACTCCGTTTTCGACGAATTTGCTGTCAAAACGACCGTGAGACCGAGAAGAAGGCCTAAAAACGCTCTGGGAAGAAGTTATTGAGGTTTTAAGGTTTTAGATAAAATTTTTCACCACAAAAACTTGCAACAACTTACATTTAACACAACTCCTACTTCGTTGGAACAATCCAAAATCAACTTTATCACACATCAGAACCTAATGGAAAAAGAAATGCAAATGAAGGAGAGAGATACAAAGAAAGTGTTTACACTGTTCAAGTCATATGTAGAGAAGGTCATCAATATTTATGGTTATGATTCAAGATTCGATCAGGCATTTGAATACTTCATCGGAGTCCGATATCACAATTTCAAAGACAAACTCAACCAAAGCCTGAATCAACTTGAAATGCTACTTAATGAAGACGAACATGATACGAGTAACTGCAAGGAATCTTTTAAAGTGATCTAAACTCAATTTCAGAGTATCTTTAACCCTTGGATAATGAACCAGTCAGAGTTTATCGATGCATTTTACCAACAATTTTGGGTAAGCTATTCGACCTTCAAAACTAGATGCATAAATGACATGGGGGAACTCGAAAAGATACTTGATGCTGAGGAAGCTGAGTTAAATGAAATTGAGAAGCTGAAACAGGAAAGAGAGCAGATTGACAAAGATATGCAGTTAAAGGAAAGAGAGCAGATTGAAAAAGATATGCAGTTAAAAGAAAGAGAGCTAATTGAAAGAGAGATGTAGTTAAAGGAAACAGAGGTGATTGAAAGAGAGACAGACAAAGATTTTCAAACAGAATAGGAAACGGTCAATGAGGGTGATGCATCAGATGATAGTTTGGTTTTCACGGGAAGTGATTCATCTTCAGAACAACAGGTTGAAAGCAGTAGTCCTAGCTATGATTCAGATACTGATGGTACACAAAGGAATGAAGCTGTTTGGGACACCGAAGATGATCATATCAGACCTTCATCAGACACAGAGATAATGGCTACGGTACAACATTCACATGCTCATAATAATGTTGATATATTCGATAATGTGTTTGCTCATAATCAGACACATCTTGAGCATCCTGAGTCTATTAGTGACACATATGTGGTGGAAACAAATGATAGTAATATCACTTTTGCTACTCCAGATATGGATCCTAATAGAGGTGAGCCTGCCCAGGATGGATCTTCTTATGAAAACGATCGTGCTTTATTTGCTTCTTTAATCGATAATTTCAAACATGAACTTGAAAAGTGCAAAGAGGACAATCGCAAAGCTAAGCAAACGAATGTCTTATTGGCAAAAGAGATTGAGAGATTTAAAGAAATGGAAAAAGGTTTTTAAAATGTAACAAAAAGAAAAGCTGAACTTGAATTTGAAAACTCAAACCTTAAATCTCAAGCTCAGAAGTTTGAAATGAATGTAGAGTCTGTCAAACCACTTTTAAAATGAAATGAAGAACTTGAAGTTGGTTATAGAGAAGCTGTTTTGGATAAAATACGTTCCATTAAACAATTGGATGAACAAATGGTTCTTAACAACAGAAAGGTTAAAGCGCTTGTAAAAGAGAATAGTGATTTAAAAAGTGAAAATTCAAGGCTTAAGAAAACCACTTCAAATTTTGAGATTGTTAATACAAAACTTGAGAATGAAAATCAAGAATTTTTGAAACGAACAAACGATCTTGAAAATAAACTTCGAAAATTGGGACAGACCTCTCAGACTGTCAACATGTTACCTACTAAAGATGAGGAAGTTTATAAACAAACATATGGAATTGGTTTTGAGAATAGTGCTCATGTGGAAAATGAAAAACCTTGTTTTCTAAACAAAGTGCAAAAGTTGACACCTATTTTGTATAACGCTAATTGATGAGTGTTTGAGCACTCATCAATCCCCCACACTAAACTATTGCTAGTCCCTAGCAATCTTTTGAGAAAACTTAATGGATTTGAATCTCTTTACCAAAAGCCATTATTTCTGGAGTAGACAAATGTTTCAGTTCAAGTAAGAACCATGGTACACTGATAACCATGTGCAGGGACGGAGCTAGGAATTTGTGTTAAGGGGGGCTCAATTTTTTTTTTTTTTTTTTTTTTTTTTTTTTTTTGGGTTAAAACATACAATTCTTTTGTTTTATAAGCCGAATCAAAGTTTGAATCGTTCGACATACAATTCAATGATATTTTTGTTGGTAGTAACAAACAATTACTTATCCAACGAGACAAAATCGACCAGAAGAAGTCAATTGGTAAACTGTTTTATCAAATTGGGTTAGGACTACCACAAATAGTTAGGAAAATAATGTAAGATTATTTCGATTTAAATGTTATAGTTACAACAATAAAGAAAGTAAAAAGGTCATAATTTATAACTGGCATTTTTACAACGTTAAACAAACTAAAAAATTGTCAAAACTTATGTAGATAAACGGAATTTTTATAGTTTAAGAAAAGTTTATTTTTATAATAAAATATAGCAAATGCAATAATCTAGTCAGCTTCTCAAGATGCATTATCAAAAGATGTTTGACTTTTGACCATAATACCCTATAGCCTATAACATATATACATAGGCACATAGCTGTGAGTCTGTGACTACATTTCCCAATTTGCAATACACGTTTTACTAGTATCATTATTCACTTCTCTCAAATGCAAATAACCTCATCTTCTCCATCATCTTTTGGCCGGAATTTATAATTTTTTTTCTGCAAATCACCTTCAACTTCAGCTTCTCCTTCATCTTCTCTCATATATATCTGAGGTAGTTTAGCCGGTTAGGGGGGGCCGAGCACCCTCCAGCCCCCCTACTGGCTCCGTCACTGACCATGTGATTTTGAGCAAACCACCAGCTGTAAACGGATTTGATTTGTCTTTACCAGAAGCCGTTTGCTTCTGGACTAGCCAGCTCTTGATGGACATAGTCAACATCTTGGTGAGCTGATTACCAATTATGGTTTTCCACTGCCTTTACCACAAGCCATAACCTTGCGGGCTAGCCAACTCTTTACTTTCCAGGATATGGTGAGTTGATTACCATACAATTTTGGGCAAATTGTAAGCCATAAACAGATTTGATATATCTTTACCAAGAGCCGTTTGCTCCTGGATTAGCCAATCCTTTTGTCGTTTGGACATGGTGGACTGATAACCACAAAAATTTTGAAGCTCCAGTGAAATTTTTTTTAAAATTTTTGGCAAAAACGGGGGTATTAGATGGTAAAATGTGATAAAATTCGCTAGAATTTCCCCCTCACACTTAGAATTGAATATTGTCCTCAATATTCAAAGTTCCGGCTATTATGCCGACTCTTTGAACGTAAAAAGGCAACATTACAAGTTAAATGTGGAAACACCATTTTTTTCACTTTATTGGTAACCACAACAGGGGTAACTCCCCCACACTTAGGGTGAAAACCCTATAAGCATGCTACTGCTTTTGTTTACCGAGTCGCTAGCTTGACTCGACCCCGAATTCATTTGTTCTTGGGGAAGCATGATGTGGAAGAAACAATCTGCATCGGACTTTCATTCAAGATGTTTGGACAAACATTTGAAGCACGTGAAAGTTCCACACCAATGAGATATACAGACCCTGACTTAAGATAGTATAAACTATAAGCGGTGATTCCGGGGTCAAAGATAATTTCTTCATTCCCGAAGGAGTGAAGAACAGGAGAAGTCACCCTGTAGGTGAAGAAAAGGAAGAAAACCATGATGAAGATCATGATAAGATTTTCTTCCTCGAGATCAGGCTCATTTGCCTGAATTTGGATTTCAAGGGTTAAGCTCATTGGGTTTAAAAACATCCCGGGCGGAAGGGTGGGAATTTGCAAATCCTCATGATTGAGTGCATCTCCCCCCGGGCTATCATACTCCGGAGGAGTCATGATATGAGTGAGTTCACCGGAGAACTCCTCATGAAGAGAATCATTCACATGATGTGAATCTGGGAACTCTTGTTCCATTGTGGACTCATCACTATCCTCATTCTGAACACCAAAGATTGGATTATCAGAAATCAAAGTGAATTAAGATTCGAATTCAAAAAGAGGATTGGTGAGAGTGGTTTTGACTGCTTCGGGAACAAAGTGATTAACATTCTTTATTGGACTATTGGGATCAGAACTGAGTGACGGATCATGATGTAAGAGACTTTCAATTTCTCCCAAATCGGCTTCAAAGTCAAAGAGATCATCGTCACTTCCCGTTGGAAGTGGATTGATATGAGTGAGTTCATCGGCGAACTCCTCAAGAAGATGATCAGCATCGGAATGTGGAATTGATGCCTCAACATACTCGATGTCTCCATAAGATGCACAATCTTAGCTACAATCGGAGAAAGTCTCAAATTGATCTTTTGGACACTCAAGAGGGGAAGGTAAATCACACATATGATCAAAAGTTCCCTGTGACTCTCCTGGGATTGGGACAAGGTTCTCAACACTAGACTTTATGAATTCGTCCGATTCCTTTTCAGGAACAGTGCTAAGATGCTCATCCCCCATATTCAGAGAGTGAGTGTGAACTTCGGGTGTGATGACAACAGACTGAGGGAGTTGAGAGGAGCTAGCATTCATGGATTGTACAAGTTCCATTTGATCTTCTGCTAGTAAATCTGTCACACTCTTTTCTCCCTGTGTTTTCACAGATGCAGTCTCAACTGAAGTCAAATCACAAGGTTTCTCAAATACCTTTGGGATAACCTTGTGATTGGAACAAGGTCATCTAATTCCACAAGAGGATTGACTTTGACTTCCTTGTCCCCCATTATTAAGATATCTGAAGGTTCCTTTGAGTTTTCTTCTTCAAATGGTTCATCCTCATCACTTTCATCCTCAAGATAAAATGAGTTAACAAGAGGATTTTGTTTCCTAAGAATCAGATCCTTAAGAATGTTTATTCCATCTTGAATGGTCTTGTTGACTTGACTTTGAGCCATAATCATTTTAGTAATCAATTCAGCTCTAGCTAACTCGTCCTGAGGCAGTGGTTGAGGGATTGTGTATTGTGAAGGCTGGTTAAAACCAAATTCATGATTGTTACAAGGAACATGTTCATAGACAAACTGATTCCTAATTTGACAATCAGAGCTGTAGTGAGGGCCTCCACAATACCCACAACAGTAAAACTGCTGGATCTCATGGTGTAGAAGCTGATGGAATGAATCAGTCATGTTATGGTAGGAATAGGGTTTCTGGTTATAGACAGACCCGTTTCCTGACTCTACCATGCCACAACTGGGGCAATTACCACCGTTATGAGGACCACCACACCATTGGCAACCCAAATAGTGTGGATACGACATAGGAAAGAATCAAAGGTTTATAGAGGGTAAGAAATGGAGAATCAAAGATGTTAGAGGGTAAAGGTGAATATTTTTGGTATTTTTGAAATACATTTTGTACAAATAAGAAAGAAAAATCTTTTTGGGTTTTTTGTGTTCGTTGAAAACTAATTTTAAAATGTTTTCGTGAACTGTTTTGTTTTTATATGATAATAATAAGGAAATATGAACAAGGATGGGTAAATATACAATGAGTGTATATCCAGATTCACTAATCTTCAAAGCGTTTAGAATAACGCGCACAACCTCCCCGGCAGCGGCGCCAAAATTTTGATTGGCTCTAAACAGTCAACCTAAATGGACCAAAGGATGGTCAACTAGGTCAAATAGCCTAAGAGTCAATCTCCGTGGAAGTATAGGGGTTTCCCCGGGTCGTTATGTCCCGACGAGGTGTGATGGTAATAAAAAAGGGTTTGTGATCGGGTGAATTTGGACAGAAAAGGGGTTTGAGTGATTTGAATGATTACACTAAGATATGAGGAATGAAAATAACATAGAAACACTATATGAACAATTACTGATAATCAGATACACTAAAAACGTGAGCTAAGTCTAATAACGCGTACGTTCAGATTAAAGTTACGTGAACGTACGAAATAAAACGCGAGTTTTATAGAAATAAAATACCTACGAATATGAAAATTTCATTTTTAAAATCCTAATGATAAAAGAAAACTTTTAGAAAAATAAAATTAATTTTTACACTATTTAATTATTTATTATTAATTAATTACTAATTTCCTATTTACTTTTAATTATTTAAATTACACTAAAATACAAATAATTATGAAATTAACTTAGAAAAATAAAATTTAAACTTGAAAAAATCTAAAATAATATAAAACTAATTTTAAAACTGAAAATATATTTTTTAAACTTTTTATTTAATTATTATTAATTAAAAACTATTTATTAATTATTAAAAACTAAATTAAATTATGAAAAGTATTAAATAAAAAGAGAAAAATCTGAAAAAAATACTAAAATTATTTTAAGATATAAGGAACCTAAGAAAATTATAAAAATGAAAATTGCTTATGAAATAAGCTGAAAATAAGCCAAATGGTTTAAATAGAAGCTATCACTATTTTAAATTTTGTCTTTTTCTGATTTTTCTTTTAGAAAACTATTTATAAACTCAAAATAACCAACTTTAAAAAAGGAAATTTGGCTGAAGCTTAAAAATAAGCTAAGTGCTAGCTAATAAGCCCAACAGTTGGCTTTCTGGCTATCAAATGGGACCTTTTGAGCTCAAATAAGCTCACCAAGGATCCACACAGTAAAAATAAGCTGCAACTATCTTAAAGGAACCGAAATGAGTCAAAGAGATTGAATAAGCACAGGAGATAAGCCAACAACTTGGAATAAGCAATTCCAAAAGCCACACAGGCCAAACAGGCCTTAAAGTGCAACCTGCAGCCTATTGTGGGACCCACAGGGGTGATCCAAGGTCTGAAATGAAGCTTGATCCTAAAAGCTAAGCTGGAGGGCTATCCAAAAAGCCAAGGTTTGGGACCTGGGGTCCACAAACAAGCTAGTAATGAGCTTATGGATTGGGGGATTTGGACATGGTGCAAGGCAGAAAAACCCAAGGTAGATGCAAGTAGCAGGCTTAATAAGCTATCCAATAAGCCATAACACACCTAGATAAGCTAAAATTTAGAGATGCTATACTACAAACTAACAAATAAAAACCTAGATAAGCTGAACAAACCTCATAAACACTAAGCAAAGTAAATTAAGGGCTGCAGTTTAGAAGTTCAGTTAAAGAGCTATGTTTGGGCTAATGCATAAGCATGTAAAAAAAATTCTAAATTTGAAACAAAAATACCATTAAATTGACAAGCTAGCAAATTATCTAAGTACCCAATGCCACCCTCTAATTCTCATACCAACACATCAAGATTTGGATGAAAAATAAGGGATGTGGACAGAACAGTGAGTATGCAAATGGGTCAAATGGGACCTATTGACTAGAAGAAGGTAAACTACAAATATTTCCTACTTGCACTATCCTAATGGAACTATAATGAGAGGCTAAAAATACTACTAAAAAGCCAACATGAATGATCTATCCTAACTAAACATCATTAAACAGTAAACGTAAATGGTTTTGGACAACAACTAAAATAGTTTCAAACAAACTTGAAAATCAGTAACTAGGTCTAAAACATCTAACAGGTTAAACATAAGACTAATTGCGAAATAAAGAATGGGTCAAAACCACTTTTTATGCTCAAAAGAGCTTGTGCCAAACACCCCTTTACAGGGGTGTTGTTTTAGATTACTAAGTAAAATTGCAAATTTAAAGCTTGAGAATGATAAGTTAAGCTACATACATACTAAATAAGCATGAGTGGTCAATAAATAAGCATTTAAGTAAGCTAGAAAGCAATAAGCAAAAGATTGAGTAAAAACAGAATTTTTATTACCAGAACTTGAATACAACACAAAAAAATGGAAAATGACAACTTAATTTAAAGACTGGATTTAAAGTGACAAGCAATTGGTCACAATTTCTAAAAGCATAAAATTGGACAATCTTTTCCTGTGAGGGGAGGCTTATACTTATACTAGGATCCTGGGGTTTCATCTTTGTGCCTCTCTTCGTCCTTTTGTGTTGTGTTTCTTCTATGAGTAGAAACTGAGCTTAGTCATCACTTGTGCTTGTTCAACATTCATCACAGCCATCAATCTCAACTTGGTGCCAAAGGATTGATTTTTGAGCCATTGATTAATATTGGATGTTGGAGGATTGCCAGCGTGGCAGAGGTTACATGTGAAGGGGTATGGACTGGAGCATTTGGAGGGGGTGAGTTGGTGCAAAGTAGTGAGGGTGATGATGGGAGGGTCTGAGGTGGTTTGGCAGGGTGTGGTTTTTTGCAGGCGGGAATCATGGGGAGGAAGGGATAAGGTGTGAGGTTTGACTTGTTGACCAAAAATAAAAAACTGGGAGTGTTTTATTATTAGTGGTAGTGGGCTTAGGGGGTTGATGGGCCACAGGTTAAGATTGGGTTGAAAGGGTTAAAGGGATTAGGTGGTTAGTTTATTAGTGGTTTGTTTGGTATGTAGAAAATTCAAGCCCAAGGACCAAATATATATAAAGCTGAAAATTGAGGGACCTGTCTTGCCAACTGTTCAAAGTTAATTCATGGACCAAACTTGCCACATTCCATTTATATAAGTACCATAAATGATGTTTTCCAAAATAAAACCCCCAGGGACTAAAACTGCCAAATTTGCAATGTTAAGGGACCAAACTTGTAAATTTTCTAAAACTTTCACCCAAAGACCATTTTTTATAATATTTGACTTTTAAAGGACTTGGGTTGACTTTTCTTTCAAAATTAAATCTCAGGGACTGATTTTGTTAAATGTTGAAAGTTGGGAGACTGAAACTGCCAATTATGCAAACTTTGTACGTTTTTCATCTGTTTTTACTCATTTTGCATCTGAAACATATAAAACACAATTTTGAAATATTTTTAGTATTTTGATGCCTTTTTGAGTGTTTTTAAATATTTTTGCAGTTCAGATTGACCAAAAATGATGAGTGTTTGAGAACTCATCACTAATGATATAGGAAAAGAATTGTCAGATGATCTTTTATTTGAGTCTCAAGATATTTTAAAATCTGAAGAGAAAAAACGTTTGAAAGTAAAACAAACAAAAAACCCACTCTCGTACCACGGCTTTGTGTATGATTGTACACAGTTGACAGATATACCAAAAGCACCTTTCAAAAGAAAAGACACAAATGTGAAAAGATTTTTCAAAGAAGCTCAATTTGCTACTTATGATGCTACGTTATGGCAAAATAGAGCAAGGAAACAATTTTGTAATCTTAAACATCACATTGAGCAAACGTTAAAGGTCATTTGGTTTAAGCAAGAAAACATCACAAACAACATTTTCTCTAATCCTCTTTTATCAGATTTACGCCTTAAGATAGAAGTCAAAAAGATTTTGAAAGATGAGATTGAACCTCGTGTGAAAGATATCAACTTATGTTTTGAGTACTTTGAAAAACATCTTGTAACTGAAATGAGAGAAGATCTAAAGTACGTTCACTCTCTTGAAGACGAATTTGATGAAAAATGCTTAATTCTGGACATTCAACAAGAATTTTTCACAAATCAAATAGAGTCGTTCAAGTCAGCATCTGTTAGCCATATGTATGAGAAAGTGCATTTTGAACAAACATCTTCTTTGAAATCTAAAAATCTTTATCTCAAAAATAAAATCACCAAGCTTTCAAAAGAAGCAACTGATGTCAAAGCAGAATTGTCAAAAAGAACTGCTCAATTTGAGAAACATCTTGCAAAACTCGAAGCTCAAAGTATTTCTTTCCAACTAAAACTGCAAGAAAAGAATGAGAAAATATCTACTGAAAACTCTTTGACATCGGTGCTTAAAGGAAAAGAATTTTTTTTTGAAGAAAGTTGTGATGATGCCAAAATCAAGTTTGATCTTGATGAACTTGATACTAAAAATATTGAGTTGGAACATGCTGTGGCATCATTACAAAAAGAAAATGAGCATTTGAAACAGACTTACAAAAAACTTGTTTGATTCAATCAAGAGTTCAGAATCAAACTTCAAACAAATCTGACTCTCAGATCACACCAAATCATCTTTTTGAAAAAGAAAATTATGTGCTTCAAAAGAAAATTGTTGAATTAGAAAAGACGATTGCACAACAAACCAAGGATTTTGGAGATGCCAAAAATGATTTTTCAATAGAAACAGACAAATATGAAAAATATTTTGCACATCTTGAAAATCAAAACGCTGCTTTGCATGAAAAACTGGCATCATCAGATCATCTTTCTCTTCAAAAAGAATACAATGATTTGAGAACGTCATACAATGCCTTAAAAACAAAGTTTTATGTTCTTAACCGCTCAAAAGGAAAATCTCAAGTTTCAAACGATTCAAAACCACAAGTAAGTGTTTCTGAAAAGGTTTACACGGTTGAATCTTCCAAACCATTTTCAAAAAGGGTTTCTCAGTTTACTACATATTCTTTGCAAACAGGAAGGAAGTTTTCAAAGAGACCAAATTTTTCTGAAACATTTACTCCTCAAAAGGTTTCAAATGCATGTGCTCATAAAGAAAAGAATCAAGGTTTTCAAACTCCATACTCTCATTTTACATCAGTAAAGCCAGTGTGGAAACCAAAGCAAAGCTGTTCAAAACATTTGAAATGTTCATACTCTGAAATGCTTCCGCTACAACAAAAGAATGGCTATGCTTTGAAAAAACCAAATTCTGGAAGGTTTCCATTCATCTCAAAAACAAATTTTCGAAATGAAACACCGAGTTTCAAAAATAGATGGAAAACTTCTTCTTCAAGTTTTAAAACTCCAAGAGAGACACCGAGTTTCACAAACAACTTTCAAAAGCAAAAGAGTTTTAAATCACCGTTGATTCCACGAGCTTTATTTCAAAATGAAATACAGGTTTTCACTCCTCGTTGGAATTCAACTTCTTTGTCTCGGATTGACACAACTTTCAAATGGATTTCAAAATATGGTAAACCCGTTGGCGTTGTGCTTAAATGGGTTCCAAAAGTTGTTGTCTAATCCAAAAACATAATGACTTCTTAGTACTTCTGCTAAGGACTCGAACTTCAACATTATGACTTCTTAGTATTTCAGCAAAGAACTCGTTATTCAAATAAAGGAAAGTGCTTAAATCAAAACAATGGTTTTAACTAATTTTTTGAGCACTTATCCTAAAAACATTATGGCTTATGTACACATAACAGTGCATAACCCGCAATTTTCAAAGAAAGGACCCTGTTGTACATTTCGGTGCGACAATCCTAAAAGATAAGAAGACTTCTCACCAAAAAGCTTATCAAAGTCTTCTTAATTTTTGAGCAAAATTTCAAAAAATGTTTCAAAAGGTTTTCAAAACTTTTTAGCTCAAGATATTACTCCCTCAAATCCTTAAAAACTTAAATTTACTCAAAATGTTCTATTTTTGAGGGGGAGTAATAAAATGATATTCCAAAAAGGTCATGCTTAAATGGAAATTAATTCGGAATTTACAAACATCCGTTTCTCCCAAAAACTATCCAAAAAGAAAAGGTTTTAATCATTTGGTATAAAAAATACCATGGATATGCTATTTTTGAGGGGGAGAAGACGTGATTAAAATGTGATCAAAGTGTTTAAGATTGTGGTTGAATCTCAAAAGAGCTCGACTCAGATAGTACCAATGAATTTACGAAGCTTAAAATGTCAGTAATCGAAAAGACTTGTCCTGGACGGGTAATAATTTCAAGCTAGTCTAACTAGTGATGTAAGCGTGTCTCGAATAGGACTTGTCTAAGTAGAATGTACCATCTCAAGAAACTTTATTTGGACTTGACCAGGCCTGGTAATAATTTCAAGCTAGTCTAACTAGTAATGTAAACATGTCTCGAATCGGTCTTGTTCACTCAAAGTCGATTAATTCAAAAAGTGTTAACTCCTCCCGCATGTGCAAATTTCTTATTACTCTATGAGCAGATGAGAAGGGGGAGTCCTTCAAAAAGAAATCAAAACTCTCAAAGTGTTAACAAAATGTGTTTCATGATCATAAATACTTTGAGAAGATTTTAAAATATTTGGTTTGATTTCAACAATAGGATAGTCATGAACTTATAAGGTGGCTAAGGTTAGGAAAAACCGTCCTATGATCCACCAGAGCCGGAGGGATCTACCCAAGGACAATTCCAATAGATTAGAATTAGAAGTCCTTAGGTATGATTGAAAAAAGGAGAAAATGAGAAAGGAGAAAGAAGGGGTTGAAGAATTAAAAAGAAAAGTTATGAAAAAGGGTGAAAAGAAATAGCCCTCCAAATGTTCAACCATAGGGCAGACACCGGGTTCAATTCGTATGCTACTGGTTGTTGCTAAGGTGACACTGGTATTGAAGATAAAGACGTCATGGACCCAGTGACGCACTGCACTAAACCTTCTTAACCACTCAAGTTCTCTTAAAAGAGCTTGTTTCATTCTCACGGGGAACCGGTGTAAACTATCAACGTATCTCTTAGAGATGGTTGATATTGAAGCAGGAGACCCATCCCTAGTCTCCACATAGGAAAACCAAATTATGCACTTAATCGAGTCTAGAGCCATGAGATTCATTAAAAGATCTCTTAGGATACACTTCCTATGAATACACTTGTGTTCGCCAAAAGGACACAAGTTGTAAGAGTCTTTATGAGATCTACGGATCTTGCCTTATCTATCATGATGGTTACTATGTTCCAAAACGGTCTACAGTCGTGGAGTGATCCCCAATGACTCACCCATTCATTGATCTACTTAGTAGGTCTCGTAAGCTCTCTCGGGAGTATCCGAAATGGGAACGGCCTTGGTAAGGGTTAGAAGGAGTCTTCACACTATGCTATTTACGATCTCTAATTCCGAACCTGTAAGTACCGGATATTTTATTGCTAACTGTTTTATGCAGGTACTGATGAATGTTCCTTGGAGAAAGACCGTTACCATCACTCAAAGATCCACATGCTCATACCCTACAAAGCTCTCTTCAAAGATCAAAGCAAAGCAAAGTTCAGAACGTTTGTAAGTCAAAGTCAAAGAATCTACAAACTACAGAAACAAATATTAAAGTCAAAGAAAAGAGAACTTCATAAAGATTCTATGTCAAACAAAGTATGAGCATGTTGGAAAAGACGTAAAGACAACAGTGTAAAGATGTTGATTAAAGGCAAGAACGACCAATCGACATTATTCAGAGATCACAAAGCATGATTGGAACAAAGGAAATTGCAAAACTATTACTCAACAAGACTCAAAGTTCAAAGAGAACAAGCTTCAATGAACAAAGATCAAAGTCACAAAAAGGAGATCTCAATGATCACCCTTAGGGGGAGATTGTTAGCATTAGAAGTGTTGATCATTTATGTAATCAAAGGGAGATCTCAATGATCGTCCCTTAGGGGGAGATTGTTAGCATTAAAAGTGACGATCATTATTGAGTCGACAAGTATTGTAATAGTTAAGAACATTGGGCTATGGACTTGGTACTTATTTAGTATATCATGTAAGCCTTTATTAGAATATGTAAACCAATCCCATTAGACAAAGCCCATGGAAAGCCTTTAGGGCATCTTATGTAAGTTACTATATAAACACCTCAAAGCTCATTTGAGGTGTGTGCTTGTGTGTGTATTGTGTATGTTTTTAATAAAAGTTCTCTTCATCTTATTACTCTCTTTTACATAACGCCATACATAATCATATCAAGTCACCATCTTTACTTCATCTAGTGCTTATATTTGTGTTAAAGTTGATGGTTTTAAGGTCTTACAGATCCGTTGTACAATGTGTATTGTAAAACAAAGACGGACAAGGAACTTTGGGAATCATTGGAGAGGAAATACAAAACAGAAGATGCTGGAACCAAGAAGCATGTGGTGGCTAGGTTCTTAGAGTTCAAAATGGTTGATGAAAAAACTGTGATGAGCCAAGTACAAGATCTTCAAGTTGTATTACATGATATCCATGCCGAAGGAATGAATTTGAGTGAAACATTTCAAGTGGCAGTGATGATTGAGAAATTACCACCTAGTTGGGTAGACTTCAAAAACTACTTAAAGCATAAGCGCAAGGAAATGTCGGTGGAGGATCTCATTGTTCGTATTCACATTGAAGAAGACAACAAGTTGGCTCTAAAGAAGAGTTATGTACCTGAACATGCTAAGGCAAATGTGGTTGAAGTTGGACAATCGTCAAAGGTAAACAAAGGCAAAGCTTATGTGAAAGGCAAAGGGAAAATTGATAACCTTGGTCCTAAGGGAAAAACTTTCAAGAATAAGTTCAAGTGCTACAATTATGATAAACCGGGTCACAAGGCTGCTGATTGTAAATTGCCCAAACGTGAGGTCCCTCGTCATGCAAACATAATTGAGAAAATGCATGATGATGTGGATCTTGTGGCTATGATTTCTGATCTTACCGCTATGATTTCAGAAGTGAACTTGGTTGGCTCTAATGCAAGCGAATGGTGGGTTGATACGGGGGATACTCATCATATGTGTTCAAACAAGGATCTCTTTAGCTTGTTTAAGGAGGTCACAAATGGTGAGCAACTCTTTATGGGTAACTCGGCCTCTTTCGAGGTCAAGGGTGAAGGTGATGTCATGTTGAAGATGACATCAGGAAAAGAGTTGAAACTTAAGAATGTGTTGTTTGTCCCAGATGTTCGTAAGAATCTCGTGTTCGGGTGGCTTCTTAATAAGTTTGGTTTTAGACTTGTGTTTGTGTCGGATAAGTTTGTCTTAACCAAAAGTGGAATCTTTGTTGGAAAGGGCTATGCCCTTAATGGTATGTTTAAACTGAATATTGACAACTAAAGATGAAATGAATGCTACTACTACTATTTATGATTATCTATTTGTATCTTCCTACATTTTAGCATGTCATTTTTCTTCTTCTATTAGTTGTTAAAATATTGTATTGTGTACCTATATTCCACATTTACTCAACCTGCTCTTGAAACCACATGATCTTATTTACAAAATAGTGTGTCATAAAAATGGAGATAAGCACTTCATCATATGCATCGAGGGTGTCATATATGGTGGTTTAATTTTAGATTAAATGCACGAGTTGTTCGATTGTGTATTGAACATTGCGAAGTTTGGATGTTGGAAATAATTTGACTAGTTATAAATATGACTAATTCTAAATAGTTGAAAATAATCAAACCATTGTATCATTTTTTGAAAAAAAAAATGATGGATGACATGTTTGTGTACCTCCCAAACATGTGTGTTTATAGGTGGTATGAATCATATATATAAGTAATATGAATGTGGATATAGAAAGCTATGAATAATCAGAATGATGCATCTTTTGTCATACGCTTGATTCCTTGGTCTATAGCATGCTAGACTTGGAAGTGTGTTAATTATGATAAGGAGATTAATTAACACCAAACATTCAAAAGATGTGAAACTTATATAGTGTCATATTATTTCATCTAATAAACGTAATTGATATGTCGAAAGGGAGAAATTTCCTATAAATTCTTGAGATAAATTTCATGTGGGGATTCCGGCCTAGCTAGAGTTCAAAAGGGACATCAACAAACATGAAGTTCTTGCCTAGTTGGAATACTCAAAAATTACCTGGAGCATGATGTATTTAAAGAGTTGAACAAAACTTGATTTTGTATAGATATATTATGTTGATATGATAACTACTCTCAACATGAGTTATCTCTATTGACAAATGTGAAGTCATAGAATAACATGCGGATCCGCTTGCGAAGTGCTAAATGTGAGAGTTAATTAGCAAGTCATGAAGAGGAATTGGACTAAAGCCCTTGAAAAGTTTATATGAAGGAAAACTGATTGCTCAATTATAGTATATATTAATAAGTATCGATGAAATCCGCGAGAAATACGGATTTACCGAGTCGTTCTCCCAACGAAAGTTGAATGGAATCTCGAATATCGATTCGTGAATCGTGTAGTGAAAAGTGAATAGTGAAAAGTGATGGTGAAATTCAAATTATGAAGAGAAATAGTGAATTATGCAGAAAGTACAAGCTATATATCCACAAGTGTCTAAAATCTAAAAACGGAAATGCAATCGCGAAATTTAAACATAACGTACGAAATAAACGTGACTTTTATACTAAAAATGATTCTACAAATGTGAAACAAGTTTCTAAAAATCTTAAACTATTAAAAAGAATTTTGAGAAAAAGAAAAATATTTTTTTTGGATTTTTATTTATTTTCTATTTATTGAATTAAAAAGTAATTAAAAATAAAGGAAAATGTAAAAAATAATGGGAAAAATATAAAATCTATTCTAAAAAATCTAAAATATTATAAAAGAATTATCTAAAATATTTTTGTATTTTTAAAAGCTTTTTCTGATTTTTTATTGATTTTTGTTTATTGAAAAGTATATAAAAATGATTATTAATGAAGGAAAATTAAGAAAAATAGTAAATCAACTTGGAAAAATCTGAAAAATTCACAGAAATTCTAAAATAATATAAAAAGTTTGCAGAAAAATTTTGAAAAGGTAATGATAAGCAGAATTGCTTATTTGAGCTAAAACAGCTTATGGCAAGTGCTTATTTCAAAGTTAAAACTAATTTGATTCTTTTTCTTTTTATATTTTTCTGTTTTAATGAAAGCTGTTTGAATGAAATAAAACTGGTTTGATAACAAAGAAATTTGAGACGAATTAAACTATTAAAACAAAAATTTTAACTAATCAATTACTTGCAAACTACAATAAGCTGAACTGATTTAAAAGGAAATGATTTCATTAAAAAAAATAAGAGCATTACAATTGAAGAGTAAATTCTAATCTATAAACTAAGTATAAAAACTGGCAGAGCTTCGCTATTCAAAACTCTACACCTATTACATTGACACTACACCTCTATTTATACTAATGCGAGGAAGGATCTAGATATGAGATAGCCACGGATTGCCAGGCTGGCAATTCGTGTGTTTGTGTTTCTTGAGTACCATTCTGAGCCCTTGATCATCTCCAATCATTACCTCATCATTTAATCACCCTTAGATTGAGATATGTGACGTGTTTGTACCAATAGAAAGCTGCCACATCCTTACCCGTGTGTTTCTTTGCTTCTGACAAGCATTGACAACTCTGACACCCTTCTAGAAGCCCATTGATTGTACTATTTCGCCCTTAATAGTGGTAATTTTAGGAGCGGGGTAATTAGGGTTCTAAGGTAACAATGTTTTTCTGGGTAAGGGTTGAATTGGGGGGCGGGAGTGAAATGGGTAATATTTTATTACTTAGTTTGACCCGTGGTTTACTAGTTGACCGTTTAACCAAATGGTTGTGGACCGGGTATGTGGTATATTAGAAATGATTGGGCTTGGGTCTTTGGGCCTTTGGGGTTTATTTGTGGATTAGGTTTATGGATTAGGCTTAGCTTGTTTGGATTTTCAGTTTTGATATTAATGACAAATATGGACTAAAAATGCAAAGACTGAATTTATGAGGACCAAACATGTATTTCTCTCAAAGTATTATCCAAGGGCTATTCATGTAATATCCTGATTTTCCAAGGACCATAGATATCATAAGCTGAAAAGTATCTTCCAAGGACTAAAATTGCCAAAGTCTGGAACTTGGAGGGCTAAAAATGACAATCTCATGAAACTTAGACCAAGGACTAAATCTGATGAATCTTAAATCTCTGAGGTCTTTTAAGGCTCAAAATTGACTTTCATTGATTGAATTGCACACGTTCTACTCTCGTGCTCGTTTTTGCTTATTTCTGATTGTTTTTCGTCTTTTAACGAGATATCCGTACCTGCACGTTCACAAACATAAAAACACACATTCTTTGGCATTTGTTAGCATAATTAGTCTATTTGGGTCAGTTTTTGGCTATGAAAAGGTATGTGAATTAACACATACCAAAATCCCCCAGACTAAGGTATTGTCGTGTCCTCATGCAATGTGATCAATTCACGCTTTTGGGATAAATAATTTCATAACTCTTCCTACTGACTTTGTAAATAAGCAAGGAGGTTCAAAAGAAGTAATAAAATCATTTATTCCCGCAAACGCTCCGTTTTCCAAAAATTTTCATTTATTCCACTTTCACTTCTATTTTTATACTTTTCATACTTCATACTTGTGACGGTTTGTTGAACTTTCATTATTTTGCAATAATTTTTAGGGTCGACGAGTAGAAACACTTCTTATTAAAAAGTGACCATACGGATAAAAATCGTCATCCTTGATTTTTCACGAGTCCCCAAACTAAGCGTACAAACGAGATCACATCTTATCTACAAGTTAGATGCTAACACTACTCATAAAAGTTACTTGTGGAAACTTCTTACTCCCATGTCCTAAGTTTTTGTATCTCAATATTTTACTTTTGTTGAGAAATGAATTGCTTCATATTTTCTCGTTTCAATACTTTTTAGTCCGATAGTGACACCTAAGTTTAAGCGATAAGTAGTTTTCCATTTTCTCTTAAGAACCACTGCAGTAGAAATTCGGTCCACATCAAGGAATTTTGGGTACATACAATAACATAAATATAAGTTGCGAAGTACTACACATGCACCTCATGTGTCCAATTCAGAATCATTCACATGCACCTCACGCGCCAACAACTTATTTACATTCAAGCTCTTATTCATCATAACTTTCAACTTTCTCTTTTTTCATTTTTCACTTTTTCACTTTTTTCATACTTTCTCATATTATTCACTTTTTTTTCTTTCTTTACTTTTCTCATAACATCAATGGAAGCTTATCGGGTAGCTCCAAAACTACATACATAATCAACTTTTGACTTTTGATTTTTTCACTTTTGCTCTTATTTTTGATGTTCCTTGATATGTACCCAACTTTTAAAGCAAAAATTCTTTTAAGAAAACAAAGAACTAAATATTATCCAAACCTAAATACCACTAATTAACCTAGAACATCTATTATATATTGGTGACGTATTTTATGGGAGTAAAAAGCCACAAGTACCTCTCATGAGCTCTAAAGAGAACCACTACTCCACGTTTAGCATCTAACTTCTAAATAAACTCTATCATTTCTCGCTCTTCGCAATTTAAGATTCCAAATAATGAAACCCGCGAATACTTAGCCGATAATCAGCCACGCATATATAAAGTCAGATACGGAAACTTGCAAATTCTAGAAGAAGAATTCGCGTTTTCTAGCTCCTTATGTAAAAGACTAGTGAAAGCTTTTAAGCTACGCATTTATAAAGTCAAGTACGGGAACTTGCAGACTCTTAAGAAAGAATTCGCATTTTCTAGCTCCTGGTGTACAAGACTAGCACAAGCTTATGTGATTATCATTGGTTAAGGGAACAAGCTAGGGCTCAACACGCCCGGTCAAGTCAAAATATTTATTCCTACTCTCGCCAGCTGGAAAGTCAATAAGGTGTCAAAACACTTATTCAAACTCTTTATTATATTTTTGCATAATTTTTTCAACTTTTTCTCATTTTTTTGTGCTTTTCCATGACTTTTTCATTGATTTTCTTCAAAATTTTTGAACTTTTCAATTTTTTTAATTTTTTTATTTTTGGTGGAAAAACGGAGTTGCAAGAGTGCACGACATGTGAAAAATGCAAGATCAAATCGAATCGAAGATTCACCCTCCCCCAGACTAGAATTAAACATTGTTCTCAATGTTTTTATGGGTTAAGGCAATCCTAACAAAATTCTAGGGCCATTTATTAATTATGCCAAAGAAAACGTTAGTCGATAAGATTCACGGATATAGGATTTCCAAAAGCATCGAGGAAATGAGACTCGAGTGGAGAGAAGATAACGAGCACGAGAGTCATCATAAATCACGGACAATCCTAAACAAACATCACAAACAACCACGGAACACAAGAATAGAATAAGCACCCCCTCCTCACGTTATTTGTTAGAAATGAGAAAAATAAGAAGATGAAATGGATAAGCATGGGTTGCCACCCACGAAGCGCTTATTTTTGTTCACCAAGTCACATGAGCTTGACTCGATCCTCGAATTAATTCGTCCTTGGGGAAAAATCCGTGGAAAAATAATCTCACTCGGGCTTTCATTCAAAATATTTGGATAAACATATGAATTATTTGAAAGTTCCACCTCGAAGAGATAACCGATGGTATTCTAATAGTGAAAACTATTAGAAACGATACCAGGGTCAAAAATAACATCCTCACTCCCGACGGAGTGACAGATAAGAGAAAGCACACCAAATGTTACAAATGGAAAGAAGGTCATGATAACAATCATGAAAAACTCATCATCAAAAGAAGACTTCATAATTGTGGAATTATGAATCTTATCATTCAAGCTCATTTTAAAAACTTTCCCGGTTGGGAGGGTTGGGATAAAATTTTCATTAAGACTCTCATTTTTAAGAACACCACCCGGATCATGATCAATTTCAGGATCAAAACTGAAACTTTCATATTTTGGAATCTAGATTAGAAAACTTTTCAAATTCACATCCAATCTTATCAAAACAAAATGACTCATACTCCGGAAGAGAGATAAGAGCAAGAGAAGTGGTACTGCCATGACTCGTCTCTTCCGTATGATCGATATCAAAGTTAAAAGCTTCATAAGTCGTATAAGAAAAATTAGGACGATAAGTGGGATTGCCACTCATCTCCTCAATCGTATCAAAGGAAAAACTCTCAAAGTCGGGTAAAAATTCCTCGATCTCAGGCTCCAGAGGATCGTCAATTGTAAGCTCAATCTTCTTCTTAACTTTATCCGGAGGGATTGACGGTTTATCGTTTAACAGATTGTCAAGAAAAATAGTATCTCCCTCCAAATCAAAGTAAGATTCATCAATCTCAGAAAATGGAATCGTATCAATAGCAAGGAATTCATCGACCTCTTCCCAAAAAGAATCATATTCCTTAGTCGGAGGAAATGATGGGGAAGAGTCGGAGACAAAAGTTTTCACAAAATCATCAAAGGAATAATCACAAACATCAATGCTTTTGACGGAACACTTCTTTGATTTTGAAGCATCGGCTCGAGAAATCATTATGTCATCATCATTTCGTAAAGTTAGAGTATCCTCAAAATGATCTACTAGGGCTTTTGCGGTCACAAAAACGGTCTCCCTAGTATAAGAGGAACTCTCGGATCGGCCTTGAAATTAACAACAACAAAATCTGCCGGAAAAGTACACGAACAAAAACGTCTTCAGCAATTCCAACCGGATGAGTAATCGAATGATTAGCAAGCTCTAAAGTCATTCTCGTCGGTTTAAGATCCCCCATTCCAAGTTGTTCATAAATCGATAATGGCATAAGGTTAATACTTGCACCTGAATCGGCCAGGGCATTGCAAACCTCTTGATCTTTCAACGAACAAGGAATGAGAAACTTTCCCGAATCTCCAAGCTTCTCGGGAAGCTTCTTGAGAAGAATCGTGGAGCATTGAGCATTTATCGGCGTTTCGGCTAATTCAAGCAATTTCTCTTTATTACTTATGAGGTTTTTGAACGTTGAGGCAAATTTTGGCATGTACACAAGAGCATCCATGAAACTGATATCAAAGTGTAATTTTTGAAAAATATCGAGAAACTTGTCCATTTGTTTTTTAGATTTTGAACGGAGCTCTTCATCATTAAATCGTGATGGATATGTCAATTTTGACTTGTATTTCACATTATTTTCAAAAACGACTTTTTCTTTATCTTTCGACGCTTGGACAACCGGAGGTTGGACATTTTTAGAACCTCTGTTATTAGTAGGAGGAACCGGGTCCTTTGTTGCCTCGGTCTCACAGTCTACTACCTTAGGCGGAGACGAAGAAAAAGAGGTAGTAGGAGCTGTGGGTCCATCATACTTAACACCACTGCGAGTCGTGATTGCCTTAATCTCGCCCCTCGGGTTTGCGATCGTGTTTCTTGGAAGAGAAGTAGTACTCGAACCCGAGGGTCGATCATTTAAACGTTTGTTAATATCACTGATTTGATTTGTAAACAACCGAGTTGATTCTTCATATTTTGCCATAAAAGATTGTTGGTTTTGAAGCAATCGCTTAATCAAATCATCTGTGGGCGACGGATTTTGAATAATACCTTGATTATTATTATTATTGAAATTCTGCCCACGGTTTTAGAAATTACCATGATTCTGATTCCCATGATTTGCATTCTGAAAATTCCCAGGGTTTCCATAGTTTCCTTGGCTTTGAAAATTCCCTTGAGGCGGGCCTTGATTGTAATTACCTTGAAAACACCGGTTTTGATTAAACGCTTGATTATGATTTCTGATTTTGATTTCCTTGATTATTACGATTCTGCACATTAGGATTTTAGTTGACTTGATTGACTTGGTTTGGTTGTTCGAGAACGGGTGGTCCAAGAAAATGAGTAGAACGGTAGCTAAGAAGATTTCGATCTCCTTGCGGTTGGTAACAGTTGTTACCCGTATTTGCAGCATACGCGCTCTCTTGAGAAAAGGCACCGGTGGCCGGATATTCATAATACAAATGTGGACCACCACAAGTCTCACAACCATAACTAACCACATTGACTTGATGGTTTGATTTTTCAATTGAAATTGCATCAACTTTCTTTGTAAGAGCCAATAGCATACTCATCATTTCATCATTATTTTTACCATTATTAGACACTTGAGGTTTATTTCTAGACATTCTCACAAGAGCCTTATTTTCAATTATCATGAAAGCATCATTCGTGTTTCGAGCCAACAAGTTCCCACCCGCAGCAGAGTTGAGTGAGTCTTGGTCAACATGATATAACCCATTATAGAAAGTGTCAATCTGTTGAAGGGATGTGAACCCATGGTTCGGACATTTTTCCATCAAATCTTTGAATCGATCCCAAGCTTTACTAAATGACTCATCAAAATCTTGTTGGAATCGAAAGATTTGGGATCGTAGATTAGAAGTTTTAGAGGGAGGATAGAAGTAATTCACAAACTTGGAAGCAAGATCATTCCAAGTGTGAATCGAATTAGGTGGTTCCTTTTCTAGCCAAGTCCGGGCTGCCCCTTTTAAGGAGAAAGGAAATAACTTCAATTTCACCACATCGTGAGGAACTTGGTTCATTCTAATGGTCTCAGCGATGTCAGTGAAATTTCTGATGTGCGCATAAGGGTCCTCGTTATCAAACCCGTGAAAGGATATACCCGTGATCAAATTGAGTAATCCGTGATTGATCTCAAAGTTGGCATTGATGTCCGGAATCACAATAGCTCTCCTCACACCATTGAATGGTGATTGGAGTTGTTCTTCCATCGGACGTGGATCAAAAGCCGGTTGTTGTCCCATCGGCAGGATAACATTGTGTTGAGGACCACCCATCGGCGGGGGTCCATTGTGTTGTTTGTTTTGGTTCATCTCCTCGTCGTCAAGGAAATGAACCCGACTATTATGTCGTAAAACCCGCTTGGGGTTTGAGAACGGAGACGTAAGACTCTCAAAAGAAGAACGAGTGTGCATACACCAAAAACAAAATCAAAAAGATAAAGAAGAAGAAAAGAAAAAGGAAAATCTTTTTATTTTTTTATTATTTTTATCTCAAAAACTTTTTATTTCTTTTGTTTTTCTTTTTATAAAACGTTACGTTAATTGAAAACGTTTCTTTCAAAACCACTTGCGACGGGATGGGAAAGAAGAGTGTTTCTCTCTTCAGCTAGCAATTTAATGTCTTAGCTTCCGTATTTCCCGCTTAATCGGTTGTAGTTATTGAAGTTATCCGAGAAACAACTAATTTCACGTTTTTGTTATGTTGTGAGACTTATTTGGTTTACAACGCCCTCCCTTCCACGGGAGAGTCGAGGCTGTAACTTTATTATTTTTGTATTTTTGTAAACACTTTAGGAAAAATGTTTTGAATTTTTCAATTTTTATATTTTTGGTTTTTATAGAAAATATATACAAGGAAGGTTTTCAAAACACAATTTCGAAAAACGAAAACGAAAAATTCACTTCAACCTTCCCCGGCAACGGCGCCAAAAATTGATTGCTCAATTATAGTATATATTAATAAGTATCGATGAAATCCGCAAGAAATACGGATTTACCGAGTCGTTCTCCCAACAAAAGTTGAATGGAATCTCGAATATCGATTCGTGAATCGTGTAGTGAAAAGTGAATAGTGAAAAGTGATTGTGAAATTCAAATTATGAAAAGAAATAGTGAATTATGCAGAAAGTACAAGCTATATATGCACAAATGTCTAAAATCTAAAAACGAAAATGCAATCGCGAAATTTAAACGTAACGTACGAAATAAAACGTGACTTTTATACTAAAAATGATTCTACAAATGTGAAACAAGTTTCTCAAAATCTTAAACTATTAAAAAGAATTTTGAGAAAAAGAAAAATATTTTTTGGGCTTTTTATTTATTTTCTATTTATTTAATTGAAAAGTAATTAAAAATAAAGGAAAATGTAAAAAATAATGGGAAAAATATAAAATCTATTCTGAAAAATCTAAAATATTATAAAAGAATTATCTAAAATATTTTTGTATTTTTAAAAGCTTTTTCTGATTTTTTTTATTGATTTTTGTTTATTGAAAAGTATATAAAAATGATTATTAATGAAGGAAAATTAAGAAAAATAGTAAATCAACTTGGAAAAATCTGAAAAATTCACAGAAATTCTAAAATAATATAAAAAGTTTGCAAAAAAATTTTGAAAAGATAATGATAAGCAGAAGTGCTTATTTGAGCTAAAACAGCTTATGGCAAGTGCTTATTTCAAAGTTAAAACTAATTTGATTCTTTTTCTTTTTATATTTTTCTGTTTTTATGAAAGTTATTTGAATGAAATAAAACTTGTTTGATAACAAAGAAATTTGAGATGAATTAAACTATTAAAACAGAAATTTAAACTAATCAATTACTTGCAAACTACAATAAGCTGAACTGATTTAAAAGGAAATGATTTCATTAAAAAAAATAAGAGCATTACAATTGAAGAGTAAATTCTAATCTATAAACTAAGTATAAAAACTGGCAGAGCTTCGCTATTCAAAACTCTACACCTATTACATTGACACTACACCTCTATTTATACTAATGTGAGGAAGGATCTAGATATGAGATAGCCACGGATTGCCAGGCTGTCAATCCGTGTGTTTGTGCTTCTTGAGTACCATTCTGAGCCCTTGATCATCTCCAATCATTACCTCATCATTTAATCACCCTTAGATTGAGATATGTGACGTGTTTGTACCAATAGAAAGCTGCCACGTCCTTACCCGTGTGTTTCTTTGCTTCTGACAAGCACTGACAATTCTGACACCCTTCTAGAAGCCCATTGATTTTACTATTTTGCCCTTAATAGTGGTAATTTTGGGAGCGGGGTAATTAGGGTTCTAAGGTAACAATGTTTTTCTGGGTAAGGGTTGAATTGGGGGGCGGGAGTGAAATGGGTAATATTTTATTACTTAGTTTGACCCGTGGTTTACTAGTTGACCGTTTGACCAAATGGTTGTGGACCGGGTATGTGGTATATTAGGAATGATTGGGCTTGGGTCTTTAGGCCTTTGGGGTTTATTTGTGGATTAGGTTTATGGATTAGGCTTAGCTTGTTTGGATTTTCAGTTTTGATATTAATGACAAATAGGGACTAAAAATGCAAAGACTGAATTTATGAGGACCAAACATGTATTTCTCTCAAAGTATTATCCAAGGGCTATTCATGTAATATCCTGATTTTCCAAGGACCATAGATATCATAAGCTGAAAAGTATCTTCCAAGGACTAAAATTGCCAAAGTCTGGAACTTGGAGGGCTAAAAATGACAATCTCATGAAACTTAGACCAAGGACTAAATCTGATGAATCTCAAATCTCTGAGGTCTTTTAAGGCTCAAAATTGACTTTCATTGATTGAATTGCACACGTTCTACTCTCGTGCTCGTTTTTGCTTGTTTCTGATTGTTTTTCGTCTTTTAACGAGATATCCGTACCTGCACATTCACAAACATAAAAACACACATTCTTTGGCATTTGTTAGCATAATTAGTCTATTTGGGTCAGTTTTTGGCTATGAAAAGGTATGTGAATTAACACATACCAAAAACCTAACCCAGCTGACTGGAGATCCCAAGATCTGGGTTTAATAGGACAACCTACTTGTATAAACCAAGGAAGGTCACTGTGGAGGAGTTATAAACTCCTTTCAAATTTAAGGGAGTTAGTAAACTGCCTAGTCCATTCCTATAACAGTGACAAGATGAGGTTAAGCATACTGCTTTTAATGATTAGTGGAGAATCACCTATGTGAGAGAGAAGTGGGGTCGCTTCGAAGGGAAATGTGGATGGCGCATTTCCTAAAAGCTCTTGCAGAACCAGGCTAGTGTTCATGACCATAACGAACACGACTATGAGGATTTAACCATGTCAGGGAGAGTCTTGTGTGAACATATATTGTCGTCTATATAAATAGCATATCAGTTCAAAGACATCGCGTTCTACTGGCAGCTAGTAGACTAAGTATATTTCATAAGGGAAGGTTCAAAGGAAGACACCTACCTATCCTATGCAGGATTCAACCATTGAGATTTCATCGGAATTATGTGAGTTTCCACTCGATCTCCATTCATGTGGGGGATTGTTGGAAAATTTGAGGTGAAAATGTTGTTTTTCACCTACTTTGGACACAAATAATTATAGACTCAAGTTGTCTATATGAATATCAAACTAATCGGATACGTGCTCCTTTATGAGAGCTTCGTAACAATATAATTAGTGTCCAAAATGAAGCTAATGTGAATGAGATCTCGAGTCTCCAACTATGCCATTTGGAATGTAACTTAAGGAATGAAAATGGGACAAAGTCTATCCCACATTGGTGGGTGAACAAACCGAACTTGGACACTTTTTGGTTCTCATAGTTATGTTCATTATGGTCATGAACATTAGCCTGGTTCTTAAGAACTGTTAAGAATTGCGCCCCCACAATTCCCTTAGAAGCGACCCCACTTCTCTCTCACATAGGTGATTCTCGATTAATCATTAAAAGCCATATGCTTAACCTCATGTTGTCACTATTATAGGAATGGACTAGGAAGTTTACTAACTCCCTTAAATAAATATGGAGTTTATTACTCCCCCACAGTGACCTCGGTTTATACAAGTAGGTTTTCCTATTGAACCCAGATCTTGGGATCTCCAGTCAGCTGGGGTAGGTTTTCCATCATATAAACTTTTCAAGAGCTTTAGTCTCATTCCTCTTCATGACATATAACTAACTCTCACATTTAGCATTTCGCAAGCGGATCCACAATGTTATTCTATGACTTCACATTGTCAATAGGGATAACTCATACTGAGAGTAGTTGTCTTATCGACATAATATGTCTGTACAAATTCGAGTGTCGTTCAACTCTTTAAGTATATCAAGCTCCAAGTAATTCTTGAGTATTCCAAATAGGCAAGAACTTCATGTTTGTTGATGTCCTTTTGAACTCTAGCTAGGCCGGAATCCCCCACATGGAATTTATTTCAAGAATTTTGTAGAAAGGTTCTCCCTTTCAATATATTAATCTTGTTTATAAGATTTTTCTCACATGAATATGACACCAAGATCACTAATAATTTGTCACCTCACAAGTTTCATACTAGTGTATGCACACTTTTTGAATGTCTTATGTTAATTATTTTCCGTATCATAATTAACAGATTCCAAATCTAGCATGCTATAGACCATGGAATCAAGCGTATGACAGAAGATGCATCATTCTGATTACTCATAGCTTCATCTACTAACATTCTTCTTTTAGACAAATCACCACCTTAAACCACACATGCTTTAAGAGGATCCCATAAGTTATATGTGTAAGTCCTACACTTATAACATGTCATTCCAATTCACTTATAATTATATATATATATATATATATATATATATATATATATATATATATATATATATATATATATATATATATATATATATATATATATATATATATATATATATATATATATATATATAATCACATTTAATCTCGTAGATTATCATAAATTTTTATGTGATTATAATCACGTAAAATCAATGTGTAATTATTTTACACAATCAAAATTTGTCCGACTTAGCAAATGGGCAATATCTCACATTGGATGACAATCACACGGTTCAAGTTAGTTACATAAACCAACGTAATTTGTTATCAGCTATATGTGTGTTATTTTTTGAAATTTCACAATGTCCTACACGGTTATATTCAACACATAGTCATTTCTTACATATTGACAAACCGTTTGATTATTAGCAACATGAGTTAATAACAAGTCTTGACGATTATTCATCTTTCTAGAATAACAAATAGTTTGATTATTTGCATCAATATTCACAACAGAATATTTGCAACATCCAAACTTTCAATATTCGATACAAAAGCGAGCGACTTGTTTATTCTCATGTTACAAAATTAGTTGCACAAAACCGCACCAAACAACTTTAAATAGGCACTACTTTGCCACAATATTTTGCACCAAATGAAACAAACAATTTTGCGTTGAACACTGTACAAAAATTTTATAATTTTGTATTATAACGACCAAAAATTGTTTGTACCAAACAACATCCAATCAACACAAATATTAGCACAAAAAGTATATAAGCTGCTTGAAAAAATTTTGTGCTAACATACAAACTGCGATCATCTGATCCTTCCATTTAAGCTCAACATTTTATTTATTTATTTATTTATTTATTTTTTCAAAATCAAGTTTAATATGTTTCATTGTTACCTATTCACCGGGAAAAAAAATTGATGCAAAACTCATTTGTTACCATGCGAAAACACAAGTTTCCATGACATCGCGTTTGTGACAACATACCAGTCCAAACAGAAATGATGTACCAAAATAAATAACGTGGCCAAATGGTTCACCCATTTAATATTAACCACGTGAACAACGCATTTCCCATGAATGCGCAATTTTGTCAACAAATTCTCCAAAACGAATTGTTGTACCAAAATACTTTGTGACCAAACGGTTCACCAATTTCAATTCAAACTTTCCAAAAATAAAGCTTAAAGTCTTAGAGTGCAGCATAACGGAATTAGAATCAAAACTCATTCATTTACTATGCGAACAACGCACTTTTTTCCATGATTGCATAGTTGTGATAGTAAATATTTTGGATTCCAATTAACACGAAAATTCTCATTCCGCAAGAATGAGTTTAATCATCATAAAACCAATACTAGTTACACAAACTAGTGTCATAACTAGATTTCACCCAACATGCTTTGAGCACTCTATTCTATCGTAATGTAATCATCTCAAATTTCCGCTACAACAAATGTCACAAACAGTTTGTTGTTTCTCATTATTTGATGCATAATCTTAGAAGATTACAAAGTGCGTTACTATTTCTCATAAAATCACACCATCATAACTACATTAGCATATAATTGATTCACAAGCGTTATTACTAACAAGCCAATAATACAAATAAATTTTTTTTAGCCAAACAACTATTTGTAACAATAGTTTAGCATAGTGTAACAATAGGAGTCCTCGCAACAAGATTATTAGTTGCAAATAGTTGCACAAAACCGGACCAAACAACTATTTGCACCAAATAACACAAACAATATAGTATTCGGACATCGCACAACTTATGCATTAAAACAACCAGAAATTGTTGTACCAAACAATTCAGTTTCAAATCACACTTTTCTAATGATCAAGTTATACTTTACATGAAAACACTAGCATGTTTGGTATAAATGTAAATTGTCATGCTATGTTGTGTTGTACCAGATCCAAAAATCACACTCAACATGCACGCAAATCTTTAAGAAAACAACACATATTCTTGCTACAACGTAGCTAGACCTGTAAGTAAATGATACTTTGTTTTCAAAACCAATTTCGATTCCGATTATCCACTTACGAAGCCAATAATTTTTTTAGCCAAATTATTACGTTAGCAAATCTTCAAAAGGTAAAAAAAACCTTAACAATTTTTGATTTATAATATAATAATTATATCAATGAGGAAGTAAAAAGACCACATCATTATGTTCTTATATAGTTACTATTACTGAAAATCAACTCGTTTCCAAATAATAACCCTCATTATGTAACGGTTGAAAAATTATTAATACATTTGATTCCAATTATTATTAGTTAATACATTAACAAAATAAAATATGCAAGTCTTGATATGGGCCGATCAAATAATGTTTTATTAACAGTACGAACATATCTCTAAGTATTAATAATTTCATAAACTCATTATTGTTTACTATGCGAACAACGCATTTCTTGAAACAATGCGGTTGGGACAGCAACCTGTCCAAACGAGAGTTTATGTACCAAAATAGATATTACGATTAAGCGACTCACCCCTTTAACCTTAAGCTTTTCACAAATCAAGTTTAAAGTCTTAGCTACGCAACGTAAATGGTTGGGCTCAAAATGTATTCATTTACTATGCAACCAATGCATTTTTTTACCACGAATACGCAACCGTGATTTTGCTATCTCATTAGCACGAGTATTCTCGTTCCTCAATAATGAATTTAATCTCAATGTTTAGTCATGAAACCAACACTAGTTACACAAACTAGTATCATGACAAGATTTTGGCCAACATGCTTCGAATATTATTGTTCTATCAAAATGCAATAATCTTGAATTTTCACTACAACTATCAAAACCAGTTTGTAGTCTATCATTATTCTTCACATGAGATTTTGTAGTCTATCATTATTCTTCACATGAGATTTTACAAGAGTACTACTATTGCTTTTCGCAAGATCATACCATCTTAACAACATCAAAAGTAGTGAGCAAATACTTCTTTTACATGATAGTATCAAACTAATCATAAACATTTCCAAGCAACTGGTTTCATATCATTTTATTTTCACGAATTAAGTTCACAGAATTAACTAAGACATTAACTAACTGCTCATGCCCTTTCTAAATGAGACATACAAACTCATAGATTTATGCATGCATATATAGATTCTTTTACAATACTAATCAGTTATTAGCAATAAAAGAAAAACTATTTATCCAACGATACAACATTGTAAATTCCTTACCGAAAAGATAAAGTTGTCTAGCATGAACTTGCCCCACATAATAAAGTTATTTATTACTATTATTATTATTATTATTATTATTATTATTTATTACTATTATTATTATTATTATTATTATTATTATTATTATTATTATTATTATTATTATTATTATTATTATTATTATTATCATTAACTTATTGTAACAGTCATGCAATAAACGATACTAGGTGAAATAGAAGTGTCTTAGTTATATATATCAATTTATTAATGGGAGCACTTTGCTTTTCTACCCATTAAAATAGCAAAATAAAAACCGTCTAAGCATTCGACACCAAATTAATCATATACCATTTATTCATACCTCTTATCATCAGTAATATGATAACATATAATATTCATTTGGTAATTCAACTAAGGAGACAAATACGGTTTAAATTTCTCCAAAAATCTACAATATAATATGCTTTATATATATTATTCTATCTCATGTGTATATACACAAATATCAAACTTTTATACCAACACTAAACTGTCGAAACATAACAATATCAAAAAGTTTTCAAATCATTGTTTCGGATAGTATTCTCTTGATTCTAATAGCAAACAAGATTCTGTCTTAAGAGTAGAAATTGCGCCCCCACAATACACACCATCCTGGGAGCTGTTAAGATGCATCATTCAGCAACCATACAACCATAGAACAAGTGTTAAATGACATAATTACATATAAAATCGTGAAAAGCATTTTTAAATGAAATGGTTTCGAATGTGTTTCGCTAGATTCATGTATCTGTATGAATTCTCTTCGTATATATTGCTGTAGCACTAGTTTAGTGAATATGCTAGTGACTATATGTTTGTAGTTTCTACCCTAAAAGGTTTATGATGATATTCAACGATGAGTGTTTATATTAGAGGTAGTGGTCAAACTTAATTTATTTGGTAAAAGTAGACATGGACCAAATGTAACAGTGATTGTTGTATATATTAGGTGTATTGCTATTAGAGACAAATAAACAATGACATGGAAACATAAAAGTGTAAAGAAACGATACCGTAAATTTTTGGATGTGGAGACTAAAAAAAAAACACAAACAAGAAAAATGTTGAGGAGTGTGATGCTCACACTTTCCTTAAGACAGATTTGTCCTCTTTATGGTGATTGAGAATCATGAATGTCTGTCTCCCAGGATACAACAACAACGGATAACGCCGTTAGCACAAACGGGTTATCAAGGCGAACCAAAAACCGTGTCTTCCCTCTATTACAAACCGGATATACAAGAAATATGAATGGTAACACAAAAGGAGAGGAATGATGAGATGTGTATTTTTAGGTGTTTTTAGACAAATGAGAAGAGCTCTCATTTACAGGTACAAGCGATGGGGAAAAGAAACGGTCACAATCTAATCTACTAATGGCTCATGAAAACACACTTAATTTGGTCATTACAATTGACCAAACATTAACATTGTTCTTAAATCCCATTAGTATACATCATGACCATCAATTGTCATTCAATTCTAAAAATTTGACCATAATTTTTCCAACAATCCCCCACATGAATGAAAATGATAACGGGAAACAAATTTCAATGACTCGATGTTGTAATAGAGTTTTGCAGTTGATATTTGCAAAGGATAGGTAGGTGTTACCCTTTGAACCTTCCCTTGTAAAATATACTTAGACTCCTAGCAACCAGTAGAACTCGATGTCTTTGAACTGTCTGCTGTTTGTGGAGACGACAATATATATTCACACAAATATCTCCTTGACACTTTTTGGTTCTCAAAGTTATGTTCGTTTTGGTCATGAACATTAGCTTGGTTCTGCGAAAGCTGTTAAGAATTACGCCCCCACAATTCCCTTAGAAGCGACCTCACTTCTCTCTCACATAGGTGATTCTCGATTAATCAATAAAAGCCATATGCTTAACCTCATATTGTCACTGTTATAGGAATGGACTAGGAAGTTTACCAACTCCCTTAAATAAATGTAGAGTTTATTACTCCCCCATAGTGACCTCAGTTTATACAAGTAGGTTGTCCTATTGAACCCAGATCTTGGGATCTCCAGTCAGCTGGGTTAGGTTTTCCTTCATATAAACTTTTCATGGGCTTTAGTCTCATTCCTCTTCACGACTTTATAACTAACTCTCACAAGCATTTCGCAAGCGGATCCACAATGTTATTCTATGACTTCACATTGTCATAGGGATAACTCATACTAAGAGTAGTTGTCGTATCGACATAATATGTCTGTACAAATTCGAGTTTTGTTCAACTCTTTAAGTAGATCATGCTCCAAGTAATTCTTGAGTATTCCAAATAGGCAAGAACTTCATGTTTGTTGATGTCCTTTTGAACTCTAGCTAGGCCAGAATTCCCCACATGGAATTTATCTCAAGAATTTAGTAGAAAGGTTCTCCCTTTCAATATATTAATCTTGTTTATAAGATTTTTCTCTCATGAATATGACATCAAGATCATTAGTAATTTGTCACCTCACAAGTTTCATACTAGTGTATGCACACTTTTTGAATGTCTTATGTTAATTATTTTCCATATCATAATTAACAGATTCCAAATCTAGCATGCTATAGACCAAGGAATCAAGCGTATGACAGAAGATGCATCATTTTGATTACTCATAGCTTCATCTACAAACATTCTTCTTTATAGACAAATCACCACGTTAAAACACACATGTTTTATGTGGATCTCATAAGTTATATGTAGAAACTAAGAATCACCTTCCGGAGGACGAGGTTGATCGAAATATGCCATTATTCTAGAGAGAGAAAGTAGAGAGAAGGTGAGGTGAAACAAAGATACTTTTATTATGATAAATGATGTTGCACACCCACACCCCTCAAGTGAAGCCTTGAGGGGTATTTATAGGCCTTACATATGACAACTTTTACAATATTACATTAGTAGTCCCTGCACTTTATGCATACTAGTTGTCTTCTCCAATTCACGTAAATATCGCTCAGCTTCATTTCTAACAATCTCCCTCCAGCTGGAGATATACGTGAATTGGTTACAATGATTCCTAACAAGTAAAATAAAACAATCAAAGTAAGCGCAGCAATGCTGAGGAGGACTTCATAGCTCTTTTCTTCATAAATATCCTCAGCAATCTTTCTTTACTTGTAGACGAATCACTTGCTAGTCTAATTGGGTTATTACTCCCTCCCAATTAGTAAGCCCTTTTCTTTTACATGCTCCCTCCCAAATAAACAACCCGTTTGATATAACCTTGATGCTTGTTGAAGAAGTATCTTTGAATTCTGCCCAAATAGTCTTCAGTCTCATATCATGTCATGCACAGCGGAAAATGAATCTTAGACTGATAATATGTAACTTCTTCACAGGTTTGTTTGGGGAGCATCATATTGTCATCTTCAACTCACTTAGAATGCTTTCCAGTTCTTCAATAAAAGCCCCGATGTACACATTTCTCCCTCCTGGATGATGACGATCTCTCGGAATCATCATAAATATGTGTACATAAACATATCAACTGGAAGCAACATACAAATCAATACCCCATGAGTGAAATGTCAACAAGTATTCTCTCTACAATTCATCTCAAATCAACTTCTTTTCACTTCCACTGGCTAATAGTAAGTGACCACGTGTGGAGATAACCCGATATGACAAACTTGAGTGTGAAGTAAAATTCCCCAGACTTGTGACTTATGCTTGTACTATCCTGATTAAGAACCTATACTGAGCACAACAACGTTACTCCTTACAATATAGGTAGTGGCATATACCCAACCATCCATCCTTTATTGTATATCCGTCTCTTGAACAATCCACAACCTTTTGTGACACTGAGCACTACAACGTAACTCCTTAAAGTGATAGCTATTGTGAGCATTAAGAACCAACTTATGCGTTTATAGATCTCACACATAGTTAGATGTCCAAGTCTTAATCATTATCCCATGAATGCTCAAACAAGGATCTTTAAAAGTCTTCATCCAACCAACCCCTAGACTTTGAGATACTAAGTGCACGAACCCGTGAAACGTCACTTCAAGCTCAAATAAGTAATAAACAAATTATACCTGTAGTCACCTTTGATAACGTTCAAAATTTAGCCATTGATCTTTGGTGAATCTCGATCAGGATCTTTTAAGCTATACGTGGTGTGTTTTTGGTGAAGCTTGAAATTCAATCTGGTTGATTCGTAGTGATTTCGGATTTTCCCTCCAAAAATAGAATTTGAAAATTTTCTCGCCTATAATTTGGAAATCACTATGAAATACAATTCTAAGGTTACTAGAAAATTTTGAGTATTAAAAATTTATACGCCAAATTTCACCAAAAAAATTTGAATTTTGGCCTAAAAATTTGAATTTCGGGCTGAAATTTTCAACGTTATATCAAAATTTGAATTTCGCGTTTTAGTCTCCTGTAAAAAATAAATTTTACTCAAATTTTCCCGCCAACCTTGCAAACTCGATAACCTTGCTAACTCGATAACCTTTCAAACTCGGTATCCTGAATATCTAACTCGATAACCATTCCCTAACTCGCAAGTTTCTCCTTACTGTTCAGCTAACTCGATAGCTTCATGTAACTCGGTAAGCAACTTCTAACACGATAACCTAGAGAAATTTTGGCAGAGTTTCGTCTATGTAGCAAACATGAAAAACCTTACTCGATAAACGATAAGGATTGTTAGCTAACTCACTAACTGGCTAACTCGCCAAAACTTTCTAACTCGCAAAACAATTCCTAACTCGCCAAAATCCGATGCTAACTCGATAAAAAACTGTCTAACTCGCTAAAATGGCGATGAACAGTAACCAAATTCGCCTTTTTCACCAAAAAACACGATTTTTCACCACAAAACACCACGATTCGCCCTCGGTTAGCTCTGATGCCAATTGTAGAAACCAAGAATCACCTTCCGAAGGATGAGGTTGATTGAAATATGCCATTATTCTAGAGAGAGAAAGTAGAGAGAAGGTGAGGTGAAACAAAGATACTTTTATTATGATAAATGATGTTGCACACCCACACCCCTCAAGTGAAGCCTTGAGGGGTATTTATAGGCCTTACATATGACAACTTTTACAATATTACATTAGTAGTCCCTGCACTTTATGCATACTAGTTGTCTTCTCCAATTCACGTAAATATCGCTCAGCTTCATTTCTAACATTACACGTGTAAGTCCTACACATATAACATGTCATTCCAATTCACTTGTGATTATATATATAATCACGTTTAATCTCTTTATATTATATGATTAGCAGAATTTATTATGTGATTATATTTACATAAAATCTATGTGTAATCGTTACACAATCAAAATATGTCCAACTTAGCGAATGGACAATAGCTCACATCGGATGACAATCACACCGTTCAAGTTAGTTACATAAACCAACGTAATGTAATTCGTTTTCATCTAAATGTGTGTTCTTATTTGACATTTCACAATGTCCTACATGGTTATATTTAACACATAGTCATTTCTTTTCATAATGACAAACCATTCGATTATTAGCGATATGAGTTCGAACAAGTCTTAAAATTGTTCATCTTTCTAGAATAACAAGTAGTTTGATTATTTGCAACAATATTCACAATAGAATATTTGCAACATCCAAACATCCAATACTCGGTACAAAATCGAGTAACTTGTTTATTCTCATGTTACAAAATTAGTTGCACAACATCGCACCAAACAACTTTAAATAGGCACCACTTTACCGCAATATTTTGCACCAAATAACACAAACAATAATGTGTTGAATATCACACAAAACATCACATAATTATGCATTAAAATAGCCAGAAGCTGTTGTACCAAACAACTGTGTATGCGTCCATACAACCCAAATTTTAGCACAAGAAAAACTAAATCGCTTAAAAAATGTATACTAAAATACAAACTGCAATCAAATGATTCTTCCATTTAATCTCAAACTTTATAGAAATTAAATTTACGATGTTACCTAATCATTGAAAAAGAAATGGTTTTCCATGACTATACACTTTTTCCATGACTATACATTTGTGACAACAAAGTTGTCTAAAAAGGAATGTTGTACCAAAATACAAGTTGTGATTAAATGCTTTACCCATTTAAGTTCAAGCTTTCCATAAATTCAAGTTTAATGTCTTAGACACGCACTAAAAAAATTGGTCCAAAACTCTTTTATTTAATATGAGAACAACACATGTTCTTGCGACCACGTATCACGGACAACAACGTGTCTAAAATAATTTCTGTACAATAATTAGAAATTCGATTGAACGGCTCACCCATATTTTTTATAGAAATTTTGGGCTAAAATGCATACATTTACTATGCGAGCAACGCATTTTCCCACAGGTGCACAACTGTGACAACAACTATTTTGGAGTCCAAATAACACCAAAATGCGCATTCCACAAGAATGAGTTATATCCCAATATTCGATGATGAAATCAATACTAGTTACACAAACCAGTACAACGACAATATTTCATCCAACACGCTTCGAACACTCTATTGTTCTATCAAAACGTAACGATAAACGAACAACAAGATAATATTTTATCTTTAATGTAAAATTTCATAAAACTACTACTCATCCTTCATGATATCAAAATCATGTTAGCAAGTTCGAAATAGATGTACAACCAATCATTATACGTAATAGTGTCATTTATTGATTAATAGTCATTAGTATTAATGCAAATGAATTTCAACAAATGAAATATGAACGTACATAGACGTTTATCAAATGATAACGCTTCAAACACCATATAAGCAGACCTCATTACTTCATTATTTCTTTTATGTGAACAAAGTACCATATTAACATATACAACATGTTAAATATTCAGTTTTGCTACATAATAATGTTAATGTCTATAAAACAAATCAAGTAAAGACTTAATTATGTGACCACATATACTCCTTCAGTCCTTCTGTTACATGGGTCACGCAATTATGTAAAACTATCAAATATATGCTCATTCTCTTTTTAAACCAGACATAAACATTATTAAAATTATGTATGCAAACTTTATTTTACAATACAATTATTCATAACTTAGTTATTTGAATTAAAAGTAGTTAATCCGTCGATGCAACATAGCAAATACATTATCTTATTTTAGAACCATACAACCACAGTCACGCAATGTGGGATAGTATAAAATGAGAATGAAGTTTCTTAGTTAATATATTTATATTTACATATGGATGATAGAATTCATAGAACTTCATATTTTTTCTACAAATATAAATAGCATTACCGTCCAATTAAACTCCAAACGTTTCATACCTTAATTAGTAATAATAACTACAGAGAGCAATGCAATCAAAAAGCATTTAAAATTTGACTAAAGATACATAACGTGTTAGTTTTCTTTGAGTACATTATCAAACTAATTTCAAAGCTATGTTGTAGTTTTTCCAAAGAAAAACCAAACCACCTTTTTAGCCACATGATTCTGTCTTTAGAAAACATTTCGCATTTAGTTATGTATTTTAATTAATCATAACTGTCATCATTGACGCAACAATTTAATTTCAAAACCAAACAGTTTCATGTTGACTTCTCAATAGAACACTAGCAAATTCGTGTTCCCTTTAATTTTCTCGCGATGGCCACTAAAAGATAAGATTTATATGCTAAACTCATATTTCAGCCAATAATTTTTTTAGCCAAATTATTACGTTAGCAATCCTTGATGATTATCCATCCTTCTAGAATAACAAGTAGTTTGATTACTCACAACAGAATATTTGCAACATCCAAACTTTCAATATTCGATACAAAATCGAGCGACTTGCTTATTCTCATATTACATAATTAGTTGCACAAAACCGCACCAAACAACTATTTGCACCAAATAACGCAAACAATCTTAAGACAGATTCTATTTTTGTTTGTTATAAGAGACAAGTGTTAAATGACATAATTACATATAAAACCGTGAAAAGCATTTTTAAATGAAATGGCTTCGAATGTGTTTCGCTAGATTCATGTATCTGTATGAATTCTCTTCGTATATATTGTTGTAGCACTAGTTTAGTGAATATGATAGGGACGATATGTTTGTAGTTTCTACCCTAAAAGATTTATGATGATATTCAGCGATGAGTGTTTATATTAGAGGTAGTGGTCAAACTTAATTTATTTAGTAAAAGTAGACATGGACCAAATGTAAGAGCATCCCCAATGCACAAAGCTTGAATAACTTTTTACTATTTTAATAAGTTTTTTGAAAGACTTTATATGCATTGGATACATAGCTTTTTGAAAAGCTTTTTAGAATGACTTAGCAAACTAAAAGCCTTTCTTCAAAATGGTATGCTTTAAATGTAGTATGCCTTTAAGGCATTAAATGCAAAAAGCTATCAAAGCTTTTTTGCATTGCTCATGCTCTTAAGTCTTCTTGCATGATTAATTTTTTAATGAAATTTAATATGTATCATTGGATACATGATACTGTTTGAATTCCCTTTGAAAATATGATTATATTACTAGTTTAATGAGAATAACGACAGAAATATGTTAGATGTTATTCTTATTTTTTCACTATGTGGATAGCTACTTTATGATGTTTGCTTTATGTATAGGTTTCTATACTTACAATGAGAGAATACTTAGCTACCACAACAACAATCTGTCAATTAATACTATCACTACGTATGTCTTTGCTTTATGTATAGGCGAGAATATAGATGGTTTGGGGGAAATTTGAACCGGACTACTTTGTGATTTTAGAAAATGGATTTGCTATGTTGCTTGATCGTATTAATAGCTTTTGTTGCAAATCACTTAGTTACAAATGATAGTATTGTAAAATAGTGAATATAGATACATACAAAATGGTATGTCGCATTTAGAAAGGACCAAATGAAAATTTCCAGTTTGTTATTTATCATATGATGCTTATACTGTTTTACTTGCACGGGTCACATAAGTACTTTTATTAATTTGTGCCAAAAAAAATAAAAGGAAAACTTATATTGTCTGAAAAAGGCTTGTTAGTAACGACACATGTGAATCAAGTATATGCTAACGTAGTTATGATGGTGTGATTTTATGAGAAATAGTAACGCACTTTGTAATCTTCTAATTATGCATCAAATAATGATAAACAACTAACTGTTTGTGACATTTTTTGTAGCGGAAATTTGAGATGATTACATTACGATAGAATAGAGTGCTCAAAGCATGTTGGGTGAAATCTTGTTATGACACTAGTTTGTGTAACTAGTATTGGTTTTATGATGATTAAACTCATTCTTGCGGAATGAGAATTTTGGTGTTAATTAGAATCCAAAATATTTGCTATCACAACTATGCACTCATGAAAAAAAGTACGTTGTTCGCATAGTAAATGAATGAGTTTTGATTTCAATTCCGTTATGCTGCACTCTAAGACTTTAAACTTTATTTTTGGAAAGTTTGAATCGAAATTGGTGAACCGTTTGGTCACAAAGTATTTAGGTACAACAATTCATTTTGGAGAATTTGTTGACAAAACTGCGCATTCATGGGAAATGCGTTGTTCATGTGGTAAATATTAAATGGGTGAACCATTTGGTCACTTTATTTATTTTGGTACATCATTTCTGTTTGGACTGGTATGTTGTCACAAACGCGATATCATGGAAACTTATGTTTTTGCATAGTAACAAATGAGTTTTGCATCAAAAAAATTTCGGTGAATAGGTAACAAAGAAACATCTTAAACTTGATTTTGAAAATAAATAAATAAAATGTTGAGCTTAAACGGAAGGATCAGATGATCGCAGTTTGTATGTTAGCACAAAATTTTTTCAAGCAGCTTATATATTTTTTTGTGCTAATATTTGTGTTGATTGGATGTTGTTTGGTAAAAACAATTTTTGGTTGTTATAATACAAAATTATGAAATTTTTGTACAATGTTCAACGCAAAATTTTTTGTTTCATTTGGTGCAAAATATTGTGGCAAAGTAGTGCCTATTTAAAGTTGTTTGGTGCGGTTTTGTGCAACTAATTTTGTAACATGAGAATAAACAAGTTGCTCGCTTTTGCATCGAATATTGAAAGTTTAGATGTTGCAAATATTCTATGGTGAATATTGATGCAAATAATCAAACTATTTGTTATTCTAGAAAGATGAATAATCGTCAAGACTTGTTATTAACTCATATTGCTAATAATCGAACGGTTTGTCATTATGTAAGAAATGACTGTGTGTTGGATATAACCGTGTAGGATATTGTGAAATGTCAAGAAATAACACACATATAGATGATAACAAATTACGTTGGTTTATGTAACTAACTTGAACCGTGTGATTGTCATCCAATGTAAGATATTGTCCATTTGCTAAGTTGGACATATTTTGATTGTGTAAAATGATTACACATTGATTTTATGTGATTATAATCACATAGAAAATTGTGATAATCATATAATGATATGAGATTAATGTGATTATATATATAATTATAAGTGAATCGGAATGACATGTTATAAGTGTAGGACTTATACATATAACTTATGGGATCCTCCTAAAGCATTTATGGTTTAAGGTGGTGATTTGTCTAAAAGAAGAATGTTAGTAAATGAAGCTATGAGTAATCAGAATGATGCATCTTCTGTTATACGCTTGATTCCATGGTCTATAGCATGCTAGATTTGGAATCTGTTAATTATGATACGATAAATAATTAACATAAGACATTTAAAAAGTGTGCATACACTAGTATGAAACTTGTGAGGTGACAAATTACTAATGATCTTGGCGTCATATCCATGTCAGAAAAATATTATAAACAAGATTAATATATTGAAAGGGAGAACATTTCTACAAAATTCTTGAGATAAATTCCGTGTGGGGGATTTCGGCCTAGCTAGAGTTCTAAAGGTCATCAACAAACATGAAGTTCTTGCCTATTTGGAATACTCAAGAATTACTTGGAGCATGATATACGTAGAGAGTTGAACGAAACTCGAATTTGTACAGACATATTATGTCGATAAGACAACTACTCTCAGTATCAGTTATCCCTATTGACAATGTGAAGTCATAGAATAACATTGGGCATCCGCTTGCGAAATGCTAAATGTGAGAGTTAGTTATGTGTCATGAAGAGGAATGAGACTAAAGCCCTTGAAAAGTTTATATGAAGAAAAATCTAACCCAGCTGACTGAAGATCCAAAGATCTGGGTTCAATAGGACAACCTACTTGTATAAACCGAGGTCACTGTGTGGGAGTAATAAACTCCATATTTATTTAAGGGAGTTAGTAAACTTCCTAGTCCATTCCTATAACAGTGACAATATGAGGTTAAACATATGGCTTTTAATGATTAATCGAGAATCACCTATGTAAGAGAGAAGTGGGGTCGCTTCAAAGGGAATTGTGGGGGTGCAATTCTTAACAGCTCTCACAGAACCAGGCTAATGTTCATGACCATAACGAACATAACTATGAGAACCAAAAAGTGTCAAGGAGATATTTGTGTGAATATATATTGTCGTCTCCACAAACAGCAGACAGTTCAAAGACATCGAGTTCTACTGGCTGCTAGGAGTCTAAGTATATTTCACAAGGGAAGGTTCAAAGGGTAACACCTACCTATCCTTTGCAAATATCAACTGCAAAACTCTATTACATCATCGAGTCATTGAAATTTGTTTCCCGTTATTAATTTCATTCATGTGGGGGATTGTTGGAAAATTATGGTCAATAATGGGTTTGAATGACAATTGATGGTCATGAAATATACTAATGGGGCTTGAGAGCAAGATTAATGTTTGGTCATATGTAACGACCAATTTAATTATATGTTCTTGAGCCATTAGTAGGATTGATTGTGATAATTAATTGGACCATTTTTCTTTCATCCTCCTCACATATATATTGAGAGCTCTTATCTCATTTTATGACACCAAGAAATACACTACTCCTCTCCTTTTTGTTATCAATCATATTTCTTGTATATCCGGTTTGTAATAGAGGGAAGGCACATTTTGGTTCGCCTAGATAACTCGTTTGTGTTAACGGGGTTATCTGTTGTTGTTGTATCCTGGGAGATAGACGTCTATGATTTCTCAAGCACCGTGGAGAGGACGAATCTGTCTTAAGGAAAGTGTGAGCATCACACGCCTCAACATTTTCCTTGTGTTTTTGTGTCACACTATCAAAATAATTACGGTATCGCTTTCTACATTTTATCTTTTATTGTTGTGATCAACATATTATTTGTTTGTCTCTAATAGCAATACACACCATACTTGCTACAATCATGAGTCTGAGTGCTACTACTGATGTGAAGGATGAGGACAAGAGTGAAGATACTAACATGGATTGGAGGAGGACAAGGATGATGAGGACGAGAGTGAAGATGGTTGATCTGATGAACATTGTCTATGTTTGACTTTTTTAGTGGTTACCTTTAGTCAAATTTATAGTTTATTAGTTTTCATTGTGATGTAGGTTTGTTTATTTAACGAGCTGAGATGTGGGAGATGCTAATATCCTACGTACTTAACTGTTTTTTTAGAATAATATATTTATGAGTTTACCGAAAAAAGAAAAAAAACGCATATTCAACTTTTACGTATAATGCAATAAGGTTAAAAACTTTTTAGCCCTTTTACAACTTTACCTATTCTCAACCCGTCATTCAAGATCCTGTTGGTTTCAAACGAATATAATTATTTAGACAACTTTTATATGAAAAGATTGTTTTTAACTACATTTGAAAATTGAGTCACTAAATGAAACGCTTATACCCGCAGTAAATGTACATGTTTCTTACATTTCTAAAATGACTATAAGGGGTTGTTTGATAAGGGGTTGTTTGATAGACACTTATTGAGATGATTAAGCATGAATTAATGAATCGGTCAGAGCAACTTGCGTTTGGTAAAAATTGTATTGGCATTGCACGACAAATATCTCCACTGGATGGGCCATAGCAAAGAGGTAGCCTTTTCATTCAGAAGGCATTGACCGTCCATTTTTCTTTTTCTTTTTTGTTATGTATTGTTTTGGTGGTTATTAATATTAATGTCTATGAATTTATTTTTATGTCAAGAACATATAAGTTTAATATTGATATGATAAAGTAAAATAGTACGCTTCATTACCAACAAAAAAAATGCACAAATCTTGATACTTGAGAAATATATATGTGTGTTATTCAATGTGACTAACCTTTTTTATTTACACTATAAGTAATATCAGTTATTAAAATTTATCAAAAAATAAATTTCTTTAATAGATTATATAAAAGGTTAAAATGGCAATATATGATTCAGGGTAATTCAGAACAAATACCAAACATTCATTTTCATTCAGAATCACACTCATTCAGTATTTGTAAATCATTCAGTGTCTTTGATTCATTTAGCGATAAGTCGACTGATCAATGCACGCAACATTTTAAATTTAACTAGTAACTCCATTCTAATATAAATATTTATTTTACTATTTTTGTTTTTATCAAAATAAATGTTTGTTTCTAAATTAAAACTAGTCAAAACATTTTTAGGATAATAATGGAAAAAAAAACATTAAATTGGTTTGTGTTATGAATATATTTATTATATTGATTGTACACATTAATCATCATATTCATGACCCTTTATGATTAGTCTTGTAACATCCAATATGTACTTAATACCATTCATGTTAAGGTCCATATAAATAGAGACACCTAATGTAATGTGAAGACACACCAATAAAAAGTTCTATCTTTCCTTCATACTCTCTTATGTTCCTTTGATTATTGTTCCTATTGTGCTATTAGGCTGTTGTTTCACAACACGTTATCAGCACGATCTAATGGTAAATTTCATGGTGTGAAACTGTGATTACAAGAAGAATGTTACGGTTTTGATTTTGATAGTCCAAGAGCAATCATTCTTGAGATAAGTTCCTTTTCCTTAATTTTGATAGCATATTTCATTGTGATCTCATACATACTTATTGATTTCATATAGATTATGTGATTACGAATTAAATTAGATTATTACTTATAAATCTTGATATGTTTTGAACTCTTTATATCGACATTGTTGTACTGCTACTCGTATTACAATTGGTTATTAAGTATTACTTGATCAATAGGATATTATGATTGCAAAACTAATACTATTTAATGTTTCGTTCATATATGTTCTTCATTGTTCGGTATTTATATTTATTTGATTATGATTTCGGAAGGTAAATCTTAATCTCTAATATATATTGACTACTCGATACATGTTTTATATTGGAATTTCCTCGTGATTGTTAGTACTTGTCTACACAAATCATGTGCCAGATCTCATTAAATAGAGTAAAGTACATATCATGTTTATCAATGCTTATAAGACCCATTATTTTCATTATCATCTCGTAAAGTTGTTTTTGTTTTATATGTTTTTTTACCGTGACTAAAATTTATCTAAGTTGAGTTCGAGATTGAGTTTGATTTGATATATATTTCAATTGCTATTCCGTAAACTTAGATGGTTTTAGTTTTGAGATCTATAAAAAAAAATAATAATAATAATAAATAGATTAATATTACGTTAAAACCCAACATTGATCAACTATTTATCATAAACATTGATCTCATTGCATGTGTATGATGCTATATTTTTTGACCATTTTTTTGCCATATATCCTTACATTAAATTTTAAATGAGTTCATTTCAGAGTTTGGATTTTATTCCCTAGTTATTGTGTTAATGTTAAGATGACAAATTCTTGTTAGCGGATACTTAATATAATTTCATCGAATAATGATTATAATTGTGTTTTAATTGATTTGGGAACTCTTCGCATGTAACTGCTATTGTGATTACGTTATAAAATTGGTTATACAATCAAGTTATAAAACTTGTTATACGGACCAATCTTGATTGATATGGATTTTATTGTATATCTTATAAAAAGTTAAATTTGACCATAGATGTTTATATATTTGGCAAAGATTTTTCTATCTTATTGTTATCGTTAAAAGTGTATATTGATTTGATTAGTACGGACCAATCTTGACCAATTTTGCCCATATGTGTTTTGTCAAAATTGGTTATTCTGCCCAACTATGATTATGAATGCATCTAATTGAAAAAAAAAATGTGAAGTATGCTACATCTCATGATGATAGATTATATACATGCCTGGTTGGTTTGTGATGCAATATTTGGTTGTACATTTGGGATATCTTATGTTGTTTATTCACACTCATTGAAATAAGATCAATATTATGAAGTGTATGGATCAAAATTTAATGATAGATAGCTACGCATATATAAATAGATGTTTGATGCATATATGTTTGGTGTTGCTCGCTAATAGTTCTAAGTATGCCTTGCTTACTAATCACGGGTTGATTATAAGATTCATATTGACAACTATCTTTTACGCTGATTTTTTATCATGTTTTTTTGAGGTTTCTGCATAATAATAATAATAATAATAATAATAATAATAATAATAATAATAATAATAATAATAATAATAATAATAATAATAATAATAATAATAATAATAATAATAATATTACTTGGAATAATTTAAAGTAAATATGTGACTCTAAAATTCGTGATACTCCTAAAGCTCGCGATAAATTGATCCGCCTATGAACTTGGCTATATGTGGTTACATCTCACCTATTTTATGTTGAGGAGAGATTATTTGCGAGAAAACTTGTGACAAAGATGGTAAGAGAAAAAAAAAGTAACATGAAATGTGACATAGAAAATATACGTTATTGTTATAAGTATGAGAATTATTTTTGTATAACGTTGATATATGTTAAGTTGTTAACTATCCTAAAGTATAGAGCAAAGGGATATATAACGAAAAAAAGAATTACGGTGCTGTTTGCAATAGTTATCTTAAGGTTGTCTAAGAATAGTGAATATTAAATATAAGAATAAGATGACTTATTTGTCAATTGAGTTTTTAATGTATGTTTGGCTTATCTATCGGATTTTATTTATTTGCATGTAAGACATTTGATTAATTGATTAATGTCATGCTTTACTAGTATGGATTGCGCTTTATTATTTAATAATGTTATATGCTAATGTGAATATTATGTTAGGCTGTGTGAAAGACATAAAAGAGCTAATCGAAGAAATGTGAGCTCTCCATATTATTCGACTTTTATATACAAAAGATGAAATTGAAGCATATGTGGTCATAAAGTATAACTTTATGAGCCAAGATTGTTGTATTAATTGGCATGACCGGTTGGACCATCCCGGTCAATGATGATGCGAACCATATACAAGAACCATAGGTTCTTCAAAGTTGATTTCATTATTTTTATTGTTCTCGATGGAAGTGCATTGTTCACTTGTCACCACCATATTAAAGTAAGGATTTTGTCTTATAAAGTTTCGGAAAGATTATAAAGGGGATGTATGTAGGCCTATACATCCGACATGTGGATCATTTTGAGTTTTAAATCGATGCATCATCAAAATGATCATCAAAGACGCAACTTAAGGTTAGCGTGATTAATGGCTCATCCTATAAAATGAGAGCATGGTTTTTCATATTGTAACTTTGGAAATGGTGGTGACTACTTCCATATGTTGGGAAATTATTGGAATAAGTGTTGAACTTTACGTATCCCATGTTCATATGCAAATTGCTTTTGTTGAAACGTTTATAAAACGTCTTTAGTTGATTGCAAAGCCAATAATTGTGAGAAAAAAAAAACTCTTAGTTTATGGGGCATGTTAAAAAAATGTATGAATTCGTATCTTGCCAACAATCTATATGAATACTCCCCATTATAATGGTTTTTGGTCACTAACCATATGTTTCCCATATAAAGTTTTATGTACATCTGTGAAAAATGTAGTGTAAATCCACCACAACACAAACAAATTTGGGATGTTGAAATTGATAATTCATTCGGGGGGAGAATGAGCAGCGAGAAATTTGGAATGAATTATGATAACATAAATGTTGATCCTCACACTAATGAATATGAACTTGAAGTTTAAGGGACAATTTATATTCCAGATCTAGTACTTGTCAGACATGTTTAGTGACCTAAAGAAGTGACTAGATCATATACACGCTGCTAGTGCTCCAATTATAATGTATGTCCCAACATGGCAACCAATGATTGAGAGTGAGTCTATGGCATGGCTGCAGCATGATAGACTAATCGATTCCAAGTAAAAGTCCTCGAGTGAATAAATGAAATGGAGCAAGAAAATTAAGATGGTCGAATCGAGGTAATAAAGACCCCATAGTCTCTTAATGAGACACTAGACATTATTATGGTTCTTGATAATTCCCGGGTGAATGAAATTATATAAGATCTCAACAAATGATATAATATAATGTCTAGCAAAGTGTGGAATCGAAAAGAACTGAATCGACGTCAATAATACTATTGTATATAATAATGCGCATGATAAATATAAGGTGAGGATCTTGGATACCTGCAAGAAGTGCAGTTGTATAAATGAATGGCCAAATAATGCAAAGACGCAAGTAGCTAATGAAGTATGAAAGTCTCTTGTGATGAGACATGGTTAATGGGACTTGAAGTCCATACATATGAATATGTAAACTTATTTGATATGCATCGGTCTTTATGAGAAAGTGAAATTAAATTAAGCATATGTTACAAGTAATCACACACGTTAATTTTCTCAAAGACTTGTAAATGATCATGCAGATGCATGTTTACATATGGTGGATCCAATAATGTATTTTAATATTGTATAAGTTTGACAATGTGAGATATAATTGATATGCGCCTAAAAGATAAATGAATAGAGCTCATCTGATATTGAGATTTTAGGATATAAAATGCATGAAGTATGCTAGTGATTTTTAGTGTTTAAAGCATATAAGAAAAGTTCTCGAGAACACTACTTGATTGTATTGAATTAATCATGCTTTTGGCATATGTTTTATAATCTCATTAGTGTATAGTATTGTGCCAAATAAAGAATTATGTTTGCCTATAAAATTTTATAAAGAGATCTTGATTTGAATATTGGTTAAGTTTCATACAGTTTGATCTTATGAATATAAAGGCAACATCCCCGAGCGTATAAAGGAGTTATGTACTCTTTTTCCTTCACTAAAATTTTGTCCCACTGGGTTTTATCTAGTAAGGTTTTAACGAGGCATAATCCTCAAATGGAGTAAAACAAATATTTTGGTATCATCAAGGTACAAAGGATATGGGTTTATATTTCACTAACCAATCAAATACAAATATAGTTGGATATGCAGATGAAAGATATAGGTCTGACCCTCATATTTGTCGGTCTCAAACTGGTTATGTATTTACATTGGCGGTACTGCAATTTCATGGCGTTCCGCAGCCACTTCATCTAATCATGCAGAAATTTTGGCGATCCATGAAGCAAGCCGAGAATGTGTTTGGTTAAGAAATGTTATACTACATATTGGTGAATCTTGTGGTATTTATGTTGGAAATGAGGGACCAACAATTTTACACGAGGACAACGCAGCATGCATTCCTCAATTGAAGGAAGGGTTTATTAAAGGTGACAGAACCAAGCACATTTCACCAAAGTTCTTTTTTACTCATGACTTACAAAAGAATGGCGATATTATTGTTCAAAAGATTCGTTCAAGCAACAACCTAGCAGATTTATTTACCAAGGCACTCCCTACCTCAACATTTAAGAAATTGGTATATGGCATTGGAATGCTGTGTTTCAGTGAGCTTAAGTGATTATGAGGGGGAATAATACGCACTGCACTCTTTTTTCCTTAGCTATTGTTTTTCTCCCATCGGGTTTTTTCCTAGCAAGGTTTTAATGAGACGGTATCCAAAGCTTATTTTGAATGATGTACAATCAAGGGGGAATGTTATGAATATATTTATTATATTGATTGTACACATTAATCATCATATTCATGACCCTTTATGATTAGTCTTGTAACACCCAATATGTACTTAATACCATTCTTGTTAAGGTCCCTATAAATAGAGACACCTAATGTAATGTGAAGACACACCAATAACAAGTTCTATCTTTCCCTCATACTCTCTTATGTCCCTTTGATTATTGTTCTTATTGTGCTATTAGACTGTTGTTTCACAACAGTTAGCTGTAGACTTTCTGTTTTTCTAAAACTGTGAATCACTACAAAAATATAATTTGTACGTAACTAATAAAAAAGAAATTGTCTAACAAATGCCCTGAAAACATTGGTTAAGTGGAAGAAAATTCAAATGCATACCCATTTTTTTGTACATACTAATGGACAAATCTACACCCTCCATCCTTTTTGATCTAATGGCCTATATTAATCTAAGATTTAATATGTTTAACCTTAATACTCCCAACTATATAAGCCTTTTCTTTTTTCTTTTTTTTTTTTTCATTCACTTCATCTTTTACACACACTTCGTGTGTGTTTCCTCTGCTCTCATTCCTTGAATTCATAAATCAGTTATATTGCCATTCCGATCATCATCACCATCACTATTCCGATCACCATCACTGTTCCGATCATCATCTCATCATCACCATCAATGTTCCGATCACCACTCCGATTACCATCACTGTTCCGATCGACAGTTACCGTGTCTTTTATCATCACCGTTCTGTAACAATTCGCAATTTCAGGTTAATTACCATTCCCGGAAAATTTCACTATTCACTTTTACTATTCATTTTTCCCGAAACTTTCCCGAAAGTTGATTTTTATCTGATATTCTTGAGTGATAAATCATTTCCATGGCAAATTAAATGTTTGACATTCGTCAGATCATTTTCGTGAAAGTTATTAAGGAATTACACGTTTTAGGGTAAAACGTCATTCAGAAATTCTACGTACAACGAAACTCGACCGCGTTAAGTGACCCCGCATCAGAAAAATGTTTGACACACTCATGATTTATTTGAGAATTAATCGTGACTGAGAAAAACATGACCAAAGACTTCCCAGCAGGTCACCCATGTCGGTACTACTCTCACAAGAGCACGCTTAACCGAATGGGCGATTAACCGTTAGACCACAAAACGAGTTTCTAAGACGTTTTGAGTTTTCAAACTTATTAGAAAAAGTCAACATAATTTTTCCCTCCTCCTTTGACCAAAAGTCATTTCTTGATTTTTAGGCTTACGGTTTGATGTCTAAAAGACATTTAACACCAACCGACACTAGACTGAGCCCAGTCTAGACATTATAAGTCATTTTAAATCATTTATATCATATTAGAAAAGTAACATTTTACTTTTCTCAGTTTTACGCAAAATTCGTACATTTTACGTATTACGCGTTTTAGACCCGTGTTTCCAGCTTTTAGCAGGTTTTACCACCCAAATGGAACTTATCACCCATTTTATATTTTATTATGGGACATATGGACATTTCTAACAATACTTTAAAGTTTCATAATTTTACGACACCCGGTTTTACGTTTTGAGGCCTAATCATTTACGGTTGGCATTTTCCGGAGTCAAAACTCATCCAATATCTAGATATTATCAAAGACCAAGCCCACCTCACCCCCTAGGCTTGTGAAACCGCCATTAGGGGGGGAGTCACCCCATGGTGTGGCTTGATCTTGTGGAAAATAGCTTAAGATGCATACATGTGTTCAAGCTTCCTTTGTAAGCTTTGACTAGTCATGTTTTGTAACCTCCTCAAGAGGGTATAAATACCCCCTCCCCTCTCCTTAGGCCGGCCATCCCAACACACCACAACACTTCACACTTAGCTTTATTTCTTCCTAGTTATAGCAAGGTTCAAGAGTTAGTTCAAGATAGAAACCCTAGTTAGCTTATTTTTCACCAAAACTCTTCCAAACCCTAGAATACTTGGTGATTTCTCTTGAGTTTAAATCCACTCAATTCACCTTAACCTTCATCATCCATCTTTCAAGAATACCAAGGGTAGAAAGGTTGCTTGAAGTGAAAAAGGGTTGAAGCAAGTCTATCAAAGTCCATTTCCTTACTTGTTACTCCTTTCTTTAATTAGAAAGCCAAAAGTTGTAAGCCTAAACCTAACATGCTTCTTGTTAATTTCTCATGATCATATCATTTACATGTTATTCTTGCTATATTATGTGTTGTAATTATGTCCATGATGTATCATGATGAGTAAAAGATGTTGTTGTAATGAATTATTGAAACAAGTTACTAAAACAAGCAAACTAATGAATTTCTTGGTAAGACCTGATCAAAATGGTAAAAATATGATATTTGATTATTACATATTGTGGTAGAGGACCTAAAAAGGAAACCATAGCAATTTGAACCACCCAAAACGAGTATACGAGTCAAAAGTTACGCCCATTTGAAATTACCAAAGATTTCCGGCAAAACTGCCAAATACAATTCTGATCAAATTTGGGTTTTGAAAGTCCCACTTCTGGTCCGATTCATCAAAAAGTTAAAACACGAAAGTTGTCCGAAACGACGTTTTCGTTCAGGCACAAAGAAGCTCGAGACCTAAAAATGCTTTCCGAGTGATAAAATTCTTCAAATTCTAAACAGCTCATTTTTAGGCGAAAGTCACTAGATTATGGTTATACTTTGAAAGGAACAAGAGGTCTTATGACCTATAATCAAGACCACAACCATGGCTAGAGCCAAGGTTGTGTCTCATGACCTTGGAACAAGGACCAAAGGTCATGGCTAGGCCATGACGAAATGACCATAACAACTTACATAGGCGTAAACATGAAACAAGGAATTAGGCGATAACATGAACAAGCAATTTGGATCTATTTCACTTAAAAGGAAACCATGAGTTATTACCAAGAGAAAATGGTCATTCAAGACTTATGAAACTACCCCTAATAACAATCTTCATGTACTAATAAACTTTCCTAAGTTTATTCAAATATCGGACATGTAACTTTTCGGATCAAAACTTATATCTATATATTTTATCAACTACTACAATAGTAGGGAGCCTCATGTGAGGAGTTCATCATGTAAGCCGTCGAGTTGAGTTGTGGATTTACGAGTTAAAGTGTCCTGGCTCCTCGAACGCTTACTAACATGACTTCTGAATTATGTCGGCCCGAACGGTAGTGAACGATATACCAAAACATACATGTTTCATGAATCTTTCTTTCAAAGACTTACAATATACATCATACCACATCATGGACTAAATGCAAGATATATATATAGGCACTACTTCATATTCTCTACTCCGATCCTAAGTCGCAACATTCTATTATAGGTTGCTCATAGAAACCTACATGATCCAACCATCACCTTCATTACTTGCTATTCTACTTAAGGTGAGTTCGTAGCCCCACTTTCTATTGTTTAACTATTTTACAAACCCATGGGGGGAATACATGCTATTATTTTTCTACTCGAACACGATGCTTTCTAATGTATGCTTCACGACGATGTTTTATTATCACTAAGTAACGATTGCCATGTTCGAAGTCCCTATATCATGAACCATTAGTCACTACCTTTAGTGAGCGCGAATATTGTGAATAGATCTATTGGGATTGACGAATCCCATTTGTGTTGAACAACGATGAGTTCACACAAATGCACTATATTTGAAATTTAGCGGTATAACGGCAAAAGTACCTTGATAGGGCTTCTATAATGCCAATTTTGTTGGTTCGATGTTAATGTTTTGGTTGCATGAGCTTAGTGAAATAAATAACGATTTTGTTTTCTAACTATGAGTGTGAGTCTATAGCTCACACTACAACATATTGTGTTCAACGATTTAACTAAACTCTACGAATTCCACTCAACCTTTGTGTTGACCTCTCAAGCATGTATTTCAGGTTCATGACGATCAAGGATGGCACGGAAGGACACGGATACTCAAGAGGGCTATAAATTTTATTATCATTCAAAACTCATTTAAATTGTAAACATGGAACCATCTGGGACCTCATTTTGTAATCTCTGATATTTATATAATTTGAATGATAAATCTTTTAAAACGACTCAATTGGAGTTCGTTTTCTATTATTGTGACTATTGTGCCATCAAGTAACACCCAGTTCGAATTCCGCTGCATCCATGAATTGGGGGTGTTACAGATTGGTACCAGAGCCATGGTTATAGAGAAACGGGTCTAATTGAGACCTAAACTATAACTACAATTACAAGCAAAACCATTTTTATAGCCTTCCGTTCTTCGTGCCTTCCATCCTCCAGACGATTATGGACTTATTATGCAAGTTAGGCTACATAAACATATTAATATATTGCTATATATATGCTTGCCATATTTTGAGCACTCCCCATAAACGATAGAATTATATTAACATTGTAATTCTTCTTATAGAAATCATGTGCGTACCCATTTCTCCCGATTATGTGCCCACTCTACCTAATAACTTCCAAGTATTACCACCCTCACCCGAGTTCGGATTTGACTTCGTAAATGCCTTCGCTTCTGATGACGAAGAAGAACCTTTCGAAGATTCAACCGACGAAGAAGAGGAGGATAACGAATACGAATATGTACTAGAGCCATTACCACCACCACTATCACTTCCCTTTGATATCCCTACATTTGATGAATTGGATCACTCACTATGGATTGTACCTCGACCACCATTGATCGAACAAGAAAGTCAACATGAAAACTACAGCTTCTCAAATTTCATCGACTCGTACCTCTATGACACACTAAACCAAGAAGTTGCCGATGAAACAGAGCTGCTCGGACCTTCTAATCCACAATAAACTAGTGTGATGATACTAGTTAACTTTTGTACTACTAAACTGATTAGACTCAGTTAGTAAATGTTACGAAATCTATGTAATAACTAGCGATAGTAAAAACGTTGTAATTACTAAACTGAAAGTATCAGTTAGTAAATTTTGAAGAAGCTTGTAATAGGTTTCGATTTTGTAAATCAACCAACGTTGTACGAATAAAACTCTTGTTTTATACTATCAGGTGTTATGCTTTTAAATCTTCAACACAATTATTCTATCATTTCCTATCAAAAATTGTGCTCATCTCACAACTCTCTAATTACAATGTATCTTTTGAACAATAGAATCATGGCGCCAAAGAAACAAACACGACCAACAATGACGCAAGCCGCCATCCGCAAACTGGTAAAGGACAGTGTCAATGCAGCACTTATCACGGAACGAGCAGCCGTAGCTGCAGCAGCTGCCGAAGCCGCCACAGCTGCTGGTGCTACCGATGCTGCAGCAGCTGCTGATGTTGCAGTAGCCGCAGAAGCCGCCACTGCTGCGGAAGCTGCTATAGCTGCAGAGGCTGCCAGAATTGCCAGTCTTAACCTTGGAGGACCTACCCCTCCGGTGACCAATGTTGCTACAGTACCAAAGGGTTGCTCGTTCATTTCCTACCTGAAATGTGAACCCCTCAAATTCAAGGGTACTGAAGGAGTTGTAGGTTTGACCCGTTGGTTCGAAAAGGCGGAGTCGGTGTTCTTGGTTAGTAAATGTACCGAGGAGGATAAAGTTCAGTATGCCACGAGTACTCTGTTGAATGAGGCGTTGTCCTGGTGGAACTCAATTGCTCAACCCATGGGCATTGAGAATGCCTACAAAATTTCTTGGACTAACTTGAAACAAATGATGATCAAGGAATATTGTCCTCGCAGTGAAATACAGAAGTTGGAGGTTGAATTCTGGGATCATACGGTTAAGGGAAATGATATCATAACCTACAATCGTCGATTTCAAGAATTAAGGATACTTTGTCCAACAATGGTTTCTCCAAAGGAAAAATTGTTGGAAAGATATATCTGGGGACTTCCATCCAGCATACAAGGGCATGTAACTTCGGCAAATCCAAAGGAACTTGATGAAGCTATGCGGATGTCCCGCAGCCTCATGGACCAAGTGGTACGAATGACAGAAACCCGAAAGCAAACCAACAACAACACCAACAACACCAACAATACCAATAACCTCAACAACTCCAACTACAGTAACAACAATAACAATAGGAACAACAACAAGCGACCATGGGATGGTAACCATGGAAGTAACAACAATAACAACAACAACCAAACTCAAAACAACAACCAGCAAAACAAAAGACAAGAGACCGCAAAGGCTTATGTGGCTGCACCAACTAGAGGCGCAGGATATACCGGGAATGCTCCACTATGCAATAAGTGTAACTTCCATCACTCAGGTCCTTGCCCGGCTAAGTGTCGCAACTGTCAGAACACTGGACACCTTGCCAGAGATTGTAGAGTCAAGGATGTAGCTACCGGTAGCAACACACAACCGATAGTTATATGTTTCGGGTGTGGAGAAAGTGGACATTACAAGAACCGATGTCCCCAAAACCAAGGTCAACAAGTTGAAGACAACCAAGGGTGAGCATATATGATAAGAGGAGAAGGAGCTTATCAGAATCTCAACAACACTGCAGAACAATGAAGTTTAGAACTTAGCAGTCATATTTATTTATGCACTATGTTGTACTACGTGTATCCCTAGTAATGGGAGTTTTTATGACTTAAGAATATTTAATGTTCAATAAACGACTCTTTGTGATAATTCTCATCTATTGTACTTTCTATCTCCAAACCAATTTGATTGTTTAGCAGACTATTACCATTCTTTGTGACTTACTCAGTTATCTTATAAACCATTCAACAAATTTTACTTCAAGCTAATTTGTTATCACTTTATTGTTTCATATCATTTTACTCCAAGATATTCTACCACATCTTAGAAAAATCACTTCGTTGATACCACCCTATAAATCAATATCATGCCTTCATTTCCAACTTTCATCACAAACCACTAAATCTCAACATACCAAAATGAAGAACACAAACCTTCTTAACCTTATCACCATCATCATCTTCACAACCCTTAATTCCACAAGCTCACTTTCTGATCTTGATGCACTTTTAAAGCTCAAATCATCCTTAGTTACACCACAAGCAAACTCATCAGCCTTACAAGATTGAATACCATACATGACTAAACCGAACATCACATTATCGGTCCTAAATTATACATAGCCTGATCACCTATGTCGAATTCAGGAGGGATCATGTTATGCTGGGAGTAGTCACCTGTATGTTTTCTTAGAAACAAACTTCTCATAAGTAACCTCATCCTACGCCATACACTGAAACGATAAATCAAACTACATCACTCTAATCCTCATAAGTAACCACACATCTTTATCGACACCACTCCAACATATGACACACCTAGAACTTCGGGACGAAGTTCCCCGTAAGGGGTAGAGACTGTAACAATTCGCAATTTCAGGTTAATTACCATTCCCGGAAAATTTCACTATTCACTTTTACTATTCATTTTTCCCGAAACTTTCCCGAAAGTTGATTTTTATCTGATATTCTTGAGTGATAAATCATTTCCATGGCAAATTAAATGTTTGACATTCGTCAGATCATTTTCGTGAAAGTTATTAAGGAATTACACGTTTTAGGGTAAAACGTCATTCAGAAATTCTACGTACAACGAAACTCGACCGCGTTAAGTGACCCCGCATCAGAAAAATGTTTGACACACTCATGATTTATTTGAGAATTAATCGTGACTGAGAAAAACATGACCAAAGACTTCCCAGCAGGTCACCCATGTCGGTACTACTCTCACAAGAGCACGCTTAACCGAATGGGCGATTAACCGTTAGACCACAAAACGAGTTTCTAAGACGTTTTGAGTTTTCAAACTTATTAGAAAAAGTCAACATAATTTTTCCCTCCTCCTTTGACCAAAAGTCATTTCTTGATTTTTAGGCTTACGGTTTGATGTCTAAAAGACATTTAACACCAACCGACACTAGACTGAGCCCAGTCTAGATATTATAAGTCATTTTAAATCATTTATATCATATTAGAAAAGTAACATTTTACTTTTCTCAGTTTTACGCAAAATTCGTACATTTTACGTATTACGCGTTTTAGACCCGTGTTTCCAGCTTTTAGCAGGTTTTACCACCCAAATGGAACTTATCACCCATTTTATATTTTATTATGGGACATATGGACATTTCTAACAATACTTTAAAGTTTCATAATTTTACGACACCCGGTTTTACGTTTTGAGGCCTAATCATTTACGGTTGGCATTTTCCGGAGTCAAAACTCATCCAATATCTAGATATTATCAAAGACCAAGCCCACCTCACCCCCTAGGCTTGTGAAACCGCCATTAGGGGGGGAGTCACCCCATGGTGTGGCTTGATCTTGTGGAAAATAGCTTAAGATGCATACATGTGTTCAAGCTTCCTTTGTAAGCTTTGACTAGTCATGTTTTGTAACCTCCTCAAGAGGGTATAAATACCCCCTCCCCTCTCCTTAGGCCGGCCATCCCAACACACCACAACACTTCACACTTAGCTTTATTTCTTCCTAGTTATAGCAAGGTTCAAGAGTTAGTTCAAGATAGAAACCCTAGTTAGCTTATTTTTCACCAAAACTCTTCCAAACCCTAGAATACTTGGTGATTTCTCTTGAGTTTAAATCCACTCAATTCACCTTAACCTTCATCATCCATCTTTCAAGAATACCAAGGGTAGAAAGGTTGCTTGAAGTGAAAAAGGGTTGAAGCAAGTCTATCAAAGTCCATTTCCTTACTTGTTACTCCTTTCTTTAATTAGAAAGCCAAAAGTTGTAAGCCTAAACCTAACATGCTTCTTGTTAATTTCTCATGATCATATCATTTACATGTTATTCTTGCTATATTATGTGTTGTAATTATGTCCATGATGTATCATGATGATTAAAAGATGTTGTTGTAATGAATTATTGAAACAAGTTACTAAAACAAGCAAACTAATGAATTTCTTGGTAAGACCTGATCAAAATGGTAAAAATATGATATTTGATTATTACATATTGTGGTAGAGGACCTAAAAAGGAAACCATAGCAATTTGAACCACCCAAAACGAGTATACGAGTCAAAAGTTACGCCCATTTGAAATTACCAAAGATTTCCGGCAAAACTGCCAAATACAATTCTGATCAAATTTGGGTTTTGAAAGTCCCACTTCTGGTCCGATTCATCAAAAAGTTAAAACGCGAAAGTTGTCCGAAACGACGTTTTCGTTCAGGTACAAAGAAGCTCGAGACCTAAAAATGCTTTCCGAGTGATAAAATTCTTAAAATTCTAAACAGCTCATTTTTAGGCGAAAGTCACTAGATTATGGTTATACTTTGAAAGGAACAAGAGGTCTTATGACCTATAATCAAGACCACAACCATGGCTAGAGCCAAGGTTGTGTCTCATGACCTTGGAACAAGGACCAAAGGTCATGGCTAGGCCATGACGAAATGACCATAACAACTTACATAGGCGTAAACATGAAACAAGGAATTAGGCGATAACATGAACAAGCAATTTGGATCTACTTCACTTAAAAGGAAACCATGAGTTATTACCAAGAGAAAATGGTCATTCAAGACTTATGAAACTACCCCTAATAACAATCTTCATGTACTAATAAACTTTCCTAAGTTTATTCAAATATCGGACATGTAACTTTTCGGATCAAAACTTATATCTATATATTTTATCAACTACTACAATAGTAGGGAGCCTCATGTGAGGAGTTCATCATGTAAGCCGTCGAGTTGAGTTGTGGATTTACGAGTTAAAGTGTCCTGGCTCCTCGAACGCTTACTAACATGACTTCTGAATTATGTCGGCCCGAACGGTAGTGAACGATATACCAAAACATACATGTTTCATGAATCTTTCTTTCAAAGACTTACAATATACATCATACCACATCATGGACTAAATGCAAGATATATATATAGGCACTACTTCATATTCTCTACTCCGATCCTAAGTCGCAACATTCTATTATAGGTTGCTCATAGAAACCTACACGATCCAACCATCACCTTCATTACTTGCTATTCTACTTAAGGTGAGTTCGTAGCCCCACTTTCTATTGTTTAACTATTTTACAAACCCATGGGGGGAATACATGCTATTATTTTTCTACTCGAACACGATGCTTTCTAATGTATGCTTCACGACGATGTTTTATTATCACTAAGTAACGATTGCCATGTTCGAAGTCCCTATATCATGAACCATTAGTCACTACCTTTAGTGAGCGCGAATATTGTGAATAGATCTATTGGGATTGACGAATCCCATTTGTGTTGAACAACGATGAGTTCACACAAATGCACTATATTTGAGATTTAGCGGTATAACGGCAAAAGTACCTTGATAGGGCTTCTATAATGCCAATTTTGTTGGTTCGATGTTAATGTTTTGGTTGCATGAGCTTAGTGAAATAAATAACGATTTTGTTTTCTAACTATGAGTGTGAGTCTATAGCTCACACTACAACATATTGTGTTCAACGATTTAACTAAACTCTACGAATTCCACTCAACCTTTGTGTTGACCTCTCAAGCATGTATTTCAGGTTCATGACGATCAAGGATGGCACGGAAGGACACGGATACTCAAGAGGGCTATAAATTTTATTATCATTCAAAACTCATTTAAATTGTAAACATGGAACCATCTGGGACCTCATTTTGTAATCTCTGATATTTATATAATTTGAATGATAAATCTTTTAAAACGACTCAATTGGAGTTCGTTTTCTATTATTGTGACTATTGTGCCATCAAGTAACACCCAGTTCGAATTCCGCTGCATCCATGAATTGGGGGTGTTACACGTTCCGATCACCATCACCAGCACCACTCCGATCACCATCACCGTTTCGATCATTATCATCATTTTTTATGCCTTCTTTTGATCTGAAATAAGTGTTTGTTTCAAAAGCAGATTTGTTTAATATTGTTGCAGTTGATAATGTTGTTGAATCAGTTGATAATTATGTGAATCAAGTTGTTAACATTTCTTCTTATCAAGCTGCACACCAAGTGTTTGATGAAATGTGTAAGAAAAAAATATTTGATGATTTTGTTATCTGCTTTTGTAATTTTGCTTATTAATTTAGTTGTTAGTTGAATTTATGTTTTTAACTGCATTTGAATGCTTTTTTTGTGTCTAATTGTGGTTTTAAATCTGCTCTGTAGCATACGTTTAGTATCACCAGTGATATTTAAACTTGATGATTATAAGCTGGTTTAGTATCACCAGTGATATACGTTTAGTATCACCAGTGATAATTGTTAGTCTGTTTATTTATAAGTTGTTTATGTTAAGATGTTTAATTTTCTTATATAATATTTTTGACATTTTGATGAGGATGAAAATATAAGTTTGTGGGGATAAGCTGTGAGTATAAGTTACTGATAAGTTATTAATTATAGTGTAATATTGCTTATTATTTATTAATTAAGGTGTAGCTTACAGTGTTTTGAAGTCTTTTCTGTGGTGCTCTATTTAAATGCTTGCACGGCTACCAAAAAAGCTTATGGAGTTCTTGGCATTTTTTGTGTTGTTTCTGAGTTTAATGCTGAGTATGTAATGAAAATCATTATTGAATTTTACACTAAGGTATTAATTACGTACTTTTTATGTACAAGATGGTTTTTGTGCCTTTCACTGTAATAGACAAACACAATAAATGTTTTTGCTGATGGTATATGTGTAGTATCACCAGTGATATGCTTGATATATGTATAGTATCACCAGTGATATGTTTGATATATGTGTAGTATCACCAGTGATATGCTTGATATATATGTAGTATCACCACTGATATGTTTGATATATGTGTAGTATCACCAGTGATATGTTTGATAATCTGTTTTTTATTGTTGTAATTACTGATAAGCTGTCTATGATACTGGACTACTTTTGTAGACAACTTGAGAGAGCTAAAGTCAAAAGTTGAGACAGATTTGCCAAGTCTTCCAACCCGAAAAGTTTATGACATTGTTCAAGATTTTATGGGTATAAAGAATCCTCCTAAAAGACATAAGAATGACCGTATTAATGGTGGACGTGAGAAAGCTATTGAGAAAAGTAAGAACCAAAAGAAGGGTTGTAATATTTGTAGTTTAATTGATCATAATAGACATACTTGTCCAAACAAGGGAAAAGTTTCAAATGTCAATGGGGCGGCGGCGTAGTTGAAAGTGGAGGCGGTTTCTCAGTCGCTGCAATTGAAGTATTAGTTTGTTGAATGATTGATTTTTTTTACTGAATTGTTAGGTTTATTTAATAGCATTGCTAATTTTATCCTGGACTTGTATATCATTTGTGATACTATAATGTTTTTATTTTTTTATTTACTTTTTTTTTCTGAATTGTTAGGTTTACTCAATAGCACTAGTAAAATAAAGCTTAACAAGTAAACAAAAAAACCTATAAAATATACAAAATTTCACAAGTGATACAAACATCACTAGTGATAATACACATATACAGTTCAACTTCAAATATCACTGGTGATACTACAGGTATGACACTTTTCACTTTTCACATTACCATATTAAACTAAATACCACTCAAAACTTTATCAAACAAATATTCACAAATCAAGATGGATTAAATACTTGCTCACTATGGCCCATTTCTGTGAGTTTGAAACTCTTATGACAAATAACATGATTCAGTCAATCTAAATACCTACTATTGACTTCCAACTTGTCGACTATACACATTTATTTATAACCGTATAGATTAAAACATAACAACGCAATTGTTTTCATCAACTTGTTTTATTTACTTTTGTTCTTCAACAATCGTCCTCTTCATTGATTCATCAACCAACACCTTCATTTTATTCCCAGATGCTTTCGGGGGAACCTTTGATATCACAGGTGATACCACCTGTGATATCACAGGTGATATCAAGTGATATCACTGGTGATATCAAGTGATATCACTGGTGATATCACAGGTGATATCAAGTGATATCACAGGTGATATCAAGTGATATCACTGGTGATATCACATGTGTGTCAGCTTTCTTCTATTTGTTAAATCAATTGTGGTGATGGAGGAACTTGTGATATCACAAGTGTTTGAGCTTCTTCAATTTGGTTGTGGAGATGTTGTGCTTTCTTCAACGACAATTGCACTTGTTGTTGATTCTTTTCGTTTGATGAGGCTGTTTTTTTCACAGGTCTCATTCAAATCTGCATCAAAATATTTTCATAATTTTTGTTAGTGTACGAATAGTTCATTTGTTTTCAATATCGTATGTCAAACAAATAACTATTTGTTTTCACAATAGATATTCTACCAATCAACAATAATTTAACTTTTATATCACATGTGATACACTATCAGTCAATATTGCTTTCAAATACAGCAGTAAAACCTTTTGAAACATGCCCAATCATTAAACATACAAATCCACCACAAATAAAACAGAAGCATCACAACATATCTTTTGTTCTGTTAAACCTAACTTTTAATCTCTCATATTATCACATAAATCATCAAAACATCACAAATTATCGAAAATTAACTAGTAAAACACACTAATAATGATTCTATAACAGTAAAAACTAAAGTATTCATTGTTTTAGATGTCGATTGTTTCATTTTCTTTGTGCTTTATGTGATTTGCACGGTTAAGTCAAATACAAATATCACTAGTGATAATACACATATACAGTTCAACTTCAAATATCACTGGTGATATACACGTATACAGTTCAACTTCAAATATCACTGGTGATACTTTTCAGTCACACATTTCATCAAACACTTGGTGTGCATCCATGTATACAAAGTTTTTTTACTCAGAAACTCAACCAAATGTAAAAACTAAAAAACACAACCAACAAAACAACAAAATAATTAGTTAGAAGCATCATACCTTCATCCCGAGATTCAGTAGGTTCATTTTGAACCGGTTTTTTCGTGGATCTGCTTGTGCACTCGATGATTCTTCCATTTTTGTGTTTTATTGATGATTTGAATGGTTAAAAAGTTGTTATTTTTTATTTGTTATGGTGGTTTTTGATGATGGTTAGAGAGAGAAAGTGGATTTTTTGTGATACCTGATGTGTGTAAAGTGAGAGGTAGGGGGTGGGGTTGGTGGGGTAAGTTTGATGAGTTGGCAAAAATGGTCCTTCCGTGTTTTTTATTATTAAATGCTGTTTTTTTAAATGGATGCTTCTGATTGATCCATTGGTATGTGAGGGTTTTTGGGTTTGCAAAATAAAATGCCTCTGGTTAAGTGTATTAATTCAACATAAAACTTTCTTTTAAACTGAAAAATGCATTTAATACACAAATAATTAAAGTTATAAATTACCTAAATTAAATGTGATTTTGTATTTATTGAAGAAAAATGATTTGTGTGCTTAAACAAGAACCTAAATTTAGACCTAAGAATTTGATTAATGAATGCAAACTTTCTTTATTTAATCATTTAAAGTTTTAAACCAATGCCCAAAAAACAAACCCACTTAAAAAAAAATAAATAAATAAATAAAAAAAGGTGTGAGAGAATCATCTTGTTTGATTCGTTATACAAACACTTTCACTCATGTTTATTCTGAATCATACACACAATTAATTTTGAGAGCTTGCAATCAAACTGGTGAAAATATATTATAAACATTTCTAATATTTCTCTTCCATATCTTTACCATCTATAAAGAGTGAATGATAATTGTTGAAACTTAAATCTTCGGGCCTGTTTAATAAATATGTATTAAATTCATTTTTTAATTTAAAAAAAAAAAAATTGAGATAAAATTAATGCCGACACTTTGTTAGATTGTGTGCATAGATATTGTGTTTTTAGATTCAAGACTATAAAAGAGTTCCAGAAAATGTTAATTTTTTTCCATATTAACATTTTAACAAAGATAAAAACGACAATTTATGACTATATATCATTGTACCATTATTGAATGATAAGTTTGAATTACCTTGCTTTTTGCTTCTAACAATTGGTCCAATCATTCCATAAAAAACCTAAATGTGTTTATCAAAATACGCATGAAGATGATTATGTTTTTTTGGGAGCACATCATGTTACACATATATGAGGCACTTTATTTTGCATACTCATATTTTGGTACATACTAAGAGACAAATCTCCACCATCTATCTAGTTTGATCTAATGGTGGGAATTAACCAAAGATTAAATAGGACAACCTAAGTCCATGTTTTTTTTTTCTCCTTTTTTTCTTTCTTTGTCTTTTTATCTTTCTAATTATTCTTTTTTTTTTCTTTTTTTGTCTATTTTCTTCCAATTCACGTTTGTTTACCTTTTTTTTTTCTTTTTTTTTTGTAATATACTTTTTCCACATTTTTTTCTTTCTAATTCACTTTTTTTTCAAATAATTCACTTTTTTTTAATTCACTTACTTTTTCTTTTTTTTTTCTGCTTTCATACGTTTTCTTACGTTTTCGCCCGTTTTCAAACGTTTTTGTCTGTTTTCATACGTTTTCGCTCGTTTTCGTCTGTTTTCTTACTTTTTTTCATCTGTTTTCGTTCCTTTTAATACGTTTTCATCCATTTTCTTTTGTTTTCGTCCATTTTTCATAAGTTTTCGTCCGTTTTCAGACGTGATTTTATGCTTTCATATGTTTTTGTCCGTTTGCATACATATTCGTCCGTTTTCTTGTGTTTTCATCCGTTTTCTTACGCTTTCGTCCATTTTCTTACATTTTCATCCGTTTTCTTTCAATTTTGTTCATTTTACATACATTTTTGTCTTTTTTCATATATGTTTTTACGCTTTCATACGTTTTCATCCATTTTCATTCATTTTACTCTCTTTTTAAATGCTTTTGGCCATTTTTCAGACGTTTTCATACATTTCTGATATTCTGTGATATTCAGAATATCACGAGTGATATTCTGAATATCACGAGTGATATTCCGTGATATTTTGAATATCACAAGTGATTTTTTGAATATCACATGCGATATTCTTTGATTTTATGAATATCACAAGTGATATTCTGTGATATTCAAAATATCACAAGTGATATTTTGATTACCACACTTTCGTCCGTTTTCTTACGTTTTCGTCCGTTTTCTTATGTTTTCTTTTGTTTTCGTCTATTTTTCATACATTTTCGTCCTTTTCATATGTGTTTTTACAAGTTCATACGTTTTTCGTTTTCATTCATTTTCGTCCGTTTTTAAATGCTTTTGGCCTTTTTCAGACATTTTCATATGTTTCTGAATATCATTATAGATATTCCATGATATTCAAAATATCACAAGTGATATTCTGAATATCACAAGTGATATTCTGAATATCACAAGTGATTTTTTGAATATCACATGTGATATTCTTTGATTTTCTGAATATCACAAGTGATATTCTGAGTACCACGAATATCATAAGTGATTTTCTGAATATCACAAGTGCTTTTCAACTAATGTTTTGTAACATGAAAGTCACTAGTGATATACAAAAACCACAAGTGATAAATATTCAGAAAATCACAAGTGATATTCTGAATATCACTTGTGATATTCAGAATATCACAAGTGATATTCAGAAAATCACAAGTGATACTACGAATATCAATTGTGATATTCAAAAACGTATGGAAAACGTAAGAAAATGAATGAAAACATAAAAAAATCACAAGTGATATTCGTCCTTTTTCGTACGTTTTCATCCGTTTCATACGTTTTCGTCCATTTTCGTTTGTTTTAATACGTTTTCATCCATTTTCTTTCGTTTTCGTCCGTTTTGAGACGTACTTTTACGCTTTCATACGTTTTTGTCTGCTTTCATACATATTCGTCCATTTTCTCGCATTTGCATCCGTTTTCTTACGCTTTCGTCCGTTTTCATATGTTTTCATCCGTTTTCTTACGTTTTCGTTCGTTTTCTTATGTTTTCGTTAGTTTTCATACATTTTAGTATGTTTTCATCCGTTTTCTTTCGTTTTCATCCATTTTTCATACATTTTCGTCCTTTTTCATATGTGTTTTTACGCTTCCATAAGTTTCCATCCATTTTCATTCATTTTCGTCCGTTTTTAAATGCTTTTGACCGTTTTCAGACATTTTCATACGTTTCTGAATATCATAAGAGATTCTGTGATATTCATAATATCATAAGTGATATTCCGTGATATTCTGAATATCACAAGTGATTTTTTGAATATCACATGTGGTATTCTTTGATTTTCTGAATATCACAAGTGATATTCTGAGTACCACAAACAATATTCTGAATATCACAAGTGATATTCTGAGTATCACAAGTGATATTCTGAGTACCACAAATGATATTCTAAATATCATCAATGATATTCTGAATATCACAAGTGATTTTCTGAATATCACAAGTGATATTCTGAATATCACAAGTGATTTTCTAAATATCACAAGTTATTTTCAACTAATGTTTTGTAACATGAAAATCACAAGTGATATTCAGAAAACCACAAGTGATAGATTGATGAGTGTGTAAATACTCATCATTTTTATCGTATCTGAACTGCCAAAACATCCAAAAACACTCAGAAATACATCAAAATACAGAAATTATCCCAAAACTGTGTTTTATATGTTTTAGATTCAAAATGTTTAAAAACAAATGAAAAACGAACAAAGTTTGCATAATTGGCAGTTTCAGTCCCTCAAGTTTCATAAATTGACAAAACTAGTCCCTGAAGGTTTAAAATAAAAGAAAAGTCAACCCAAGTCCTTTGGGATTCAAAAGTTGTCAAAATAAGTCCTTGGGTGAAAAGTTTGAGAAAATTACACTTTTGGTCCCCAAGTTTCAAAAATGGCAAAACAAGTCCTCGGGAATTTAAAAATTGGAATTTATCAAATATTTCCCTTGTACTATTAAAACTTGGCAAATTAGGTCCCTTTGATATCTTTGGAAATATGGCAAAATCAGTCCCTAAGTTTCAGCTTTTGGCAAAATTGGTCCTTGTTGTTTACCTAAACCAAACGGACCCTTTTTATTATCACCCCAAATCCAAATCCCACCCAATCCAAATACAAACCAAACCAGACCCATCTCCTACCAGCCCACCCCACAAACCAGGCCCATCTCCTACCAAGCCCACCTCCCTTTTTAATACTCCCTCCTTCAATCAAACACTTTGACCCGTCCCCTCCACCTCACACCCCACTCACTGTAACTCCATCATCACCCCTAAGCCTGCCACCCTTCCTGCAATACTCAACCCCCCCCCCCCATTGCCACACCAAACAAACACTCCAGTCCAAGATACTCCCCTGGCTTCAATTATCAAAAGAAAACGTTAAAGCCATTTGGGCGCCAAAAATAATTGAAGGGACAAGATTGGGTTTTATCAATCCTATGGTCAAGAATTGTGCTAGAAAAAGACAAGGAGGCTCAGAAACCCTAACTTGGGGAGTATAAATAGAAGATGAGGAGCAGTGAAAGAGTTGTGTAGTTATTAGCTTATTTTTATGTCGAATTAGTGTAAATTTTCAAATTTAGTTGTAATTCTCAGTTTCAAAGTATTGTACTAAGTATTTTCAGTGTAATCCAAACTCATTTCAACTTTCAATTACAAGTTTTCTTTTTCAGTTCAGTTTATGCTAGTTCTTCCTCTAAAATCTCAATGTTACTGTATTGATGTTGTAGTTGTAGTTATGGACTTTTTAGGATCATATAGGCTCCCATAAAGCTTATTCAAGCTTTTAGAGACTCTAAAATTCAGTTTAGAATTAAAACTCAAAAATACAAAAAAAATCCAGAAAATAGAAAAGAAATACAAAAAAATTGCAGGTTTATGTCAGAGAAGCTTGGAGCAGGGTTGATAAGGGATGGCCTTGGGTTAGAATTCCATGGGGAATGATAGGTTTTGAGTTTGATTCTTGGATCTGTGAAGTTAAGCAGGAATGCACATTGTGAGTCTAATTTTCCAAGTTTATGAGTTTACTGTCTTATTGCTTGTTTAATGCTAATTCCCTGGTTTTTATTGCTTATTTAAGTTTATTCTAGTTATTTAGACATAATCTAGTTTAGGTATTTGATGAGTGTCTAAATACTCATCATTTTGTACCAATCTGAACTGCCAAAACATACAAAAACACTCAAAAATGCATTATAATACTTAAAATATCTTAGAAGTGTGTTTTATATGTTTCAAATACAAAATATGCAAAAACAAATGAAAAACGTACAAAATTTGCATAATTGGCAGTTTCAGTCCCTCAAGTTTCAAATATTGACAAAACTAGTCCCTGAAGGTTTTAAATGAATAAAAAGTCAACTTAAGTCCTTGGGAACTCAAAAATGTTCACAAAACATCCCTGGATAAAAGTTTACACAAACTGGCAATTTTTACCCCTCAAGTTACAAAATTGGCAAAATAGTCCCTGGGTATTCAAAACTGAAATATTTACAAATAATACCCTTGTACTATGCATGAATGACAAAATGGAACAATTTTGATAACATTTTAAGAAATTACAAGTTTAATCCCTTAAAAATCCAAATTTACAGAAAAGGTCCCTGGAGTTTGAAAAATTGCAGAAAAGGTCCCTGGGAGTTTTTAAATGGAAAAATAAATAAATAAGTCCTTGGTTTATTAAATTTGGCAAGTTAAGTCCTTAAAAATACTTTGGGAAAATAACATGTTCAGTCCCTCACTTTTGCTAAATTTACATTTTTGGTCCTTATCACATAAAAACCAAACCGGACCCTATTTATTTAACTAAACCAAAACCATTTACCCAATCCACACCATTTACCCAACCCACCTATCCCCTAAGCCCAAAGAATAAGCCCAGTCCACCACCCCTTTTAGTTAATACCAGGCGTTGACCCAGTCAAACACCCCAAAACCGCCAAACCACCCCCTCCACTGTTCATCGCCCTCACCACCACCTGAAACCACCATACCAGGTGGTTTTGTGCCACCTTGCACCTCCACATCACCAATACAACTCATCACCAACTCACCTCCACCTCACACATCAACCCAGAATGGCATTAAATGCCATCTCCACCCTTTTTCACTCCCAAACCACATCCACACCTCTGTTTTCTTCCAATAAGTCCCAACTTGGCCTCCAAACATTCCCCTTGCCCCCTGACACCTCCACAAGCTCCCAAAGTTCTTTAATTGTAACCCTTTGCCTCCACGTTAACGTGGAGGACTTTGGCGCCAAAAGCTAGTTTGAACGGATATGATCAATTGAGCTAAATGGATGGCTCAGATGAAGTGGGAAAGGATCAGAGAAGGTGTCTAAACCTAATTAAAGCCTTTAAAGACCAAGAGAAGCAAAGAAGAAAAGTACCTAGTTTATTTTCAATTATTGTATGTCGTATTAGTTTCTTTTAAAAGTTCAAGTGTAATTTAAGCTTTCAAAGGTTGAAGTTATCATTCTCAGTGTACTAGTAAGCTTTTCAGTTAATAAAAGTTAAGTTTGTGTTGTTATTAAAGGTTGTGCAATTTTCAATTTCATATAAAAATCTCAATAAGCTGTGTTGATTAATATTGTGTAGTTTCATGGATTGAGTAAGCTCATATAAGCTCCCATAAGCTACATAAAGCTTTTAGTAACTTACTAATCAGCTTAAGATAAAAAATTCCAAAAATACAAAATTGGTCAATAAAAGTCAACTGTGGCAAATTGTTCTTGATAACTGGGATTCAAAGCTGAATTGGAAGCATAAGGAAGCTTGGAGTATTGGTTTAGATCCTCAGGGGAGGAAATAAGTGGTTCTTGGTTCTTAGTTTCAAGCAGGAAAGCAACTTGTAAGTTTCTTAAAAATCTCATAATTATCTTTGTACTGAGTATGTATTGATCTTGATTATCATGGCAATTATCTGTGTTTGTTAAGTTTAATTAGTATATTTAAGCTTATTTATGGTTTGAGATTGCTAGGCTGTTAAGGAAATTGCTTGTTACTCATTTTCTAAAAATCTCACAGTCAAATAGTATTAATACCACTTCTAAGTTTCATGCTTGTATCATTGTTAATTGGTGTTAATTTAATCTTATTATATGATATAATGAAGTTTGAAATCAGTTTCATGGATTAAATTAGTATAGATCTTTTGAAATCAACATTTTTAGTTTCATAAGGTGTGTTTGGATCAGTGTAATCATAGGCTTTCTAGTTCATAATTGTTGTTGTTCTTTGTTGTTACAAGTAACTTAGGAACAAAATAGCTCAGAACAAACATCACAACTAGGTATTACTAGTAAAAAAGTCAAATTATCAACTTAAGTACCCTCACAGTTAGACTGTGAGAAATTTGAGGTCCATAAACCCTCATTTTAGCTTAAAAGTTGTAGCTTTAGCTTAATTTAGGTTAGTAATAGCTTATTATAACTAGTTAAGTCAGTTAAGCTCATTAGAATCTCATAAAAGTCAAAATACCAAGTTCATAAAAAAGTCAATATTGCATACTCTCAGATTTTCATCAAAATGGTAGTAATTTTCATGAATTTTGTGTTGTGATTTGAAACTTGAAATTTGTTGTGAGTATAACCTACTAGTTTAACTTTAGTTTCCAACATCCAGTTCATTTTTAAGATTTTTATTAAGCTAGCAAAGTTCAACCAAAGTACCCTGCAGGGCAAAACCTTGCCCTGTGCTCAGGTTTTAAGTAAAACTCCAAGATCCATTTTGTGCTCCTAAGTGGACCCCACACCCTAGGTTTCAGCTTAATTGCAGCTTAATATACCAGCTTTTCATATCTAGGTTTAATTTAGACTTTAGCTTATTGTAGAATAGCTTTTAGGATCAAACTTGTGACCTTTGTAAAACAAGCAATACTGAGCATTCAGTATTTGATCACCAATCCATAAGCTCACTCTGAGCTTATTAGGAAGCCATAAGCTTAGCTTATTAGTTTAATCTGTAGCTTATCATCCCATAGTTGAACCCCTAGGTTTATTTTGAACCCTCTTTTATTTTAGTGGACCCCACACTCATTGAAAGTGGACTGCAAGGCATAGCCTTGCCCTGCACATCAGCACACCACCACCACACCACCAACTTAATTGGTGGCTGCAGCCCACACCATTAGGACCCACACCTCAAACCTAGCTTATTACAACCCCCCTCCTACCCAGGTTCAAGAATTGACCCATAGTTTGACCTACAAACCAGTGGACCCCACCTTAAATTGCCACAAATCTCTGTCCCATTTCTGAGTCAGAAGAAGAATAAGCAAGTGCTTATTTGGGATTTTCAGCTTATCTTAGGAGCTTATCTCTTCATATTTAGCTTAATTAGGTTTAAGTAACTTAGATAAATTAGATTTCACCATAGTGGACCCCACATAACCTCAGTTTAGCTTATTTCCTAGTTTAGTCAACCATAGTCAACTGTATAAGCTTATAAGCATTTTCAGTGCTTATTTCAAAGTTCTAAAGTAGTTATCTTTATTAAAGTTTCATTATTTAAGTATTTAAATAGTTTTATAAAAGAAAAAACAAAAAAAAAAGCAAACATAAAAATAGTGATAGCTTCTATTTAATAGAAATTATCTATTTAATTTTCATTTTAGCTTATTAATAAGCATTTGTCCAATTTTATAATTTTATAAATTAATTAGTATCTTAAAGTAGTTAAAATAATTTTCTTAGAATTTTCCTAAGCAGTTTACTATTAATTAGATTTAAAACTAGTTTAAATAATTAAATAAGTAATATTAATAATTAAATAGATTTCTTTAATTTTAATTAACTAAAGTAGAATTTTATATTTTTCCTAAGTTTTATAATATAGTTAAGACTTTTAAAAAATAGTTTCATAATTTCCACTGTTCATTTAATAATTTTCTTATTTAAATTAATTAAATTAGTTTAAAATTAATTAAATAGTAATTAATTAGTCAATTAGCTTAAATATAATTTTTAGCAAGTTTTTATAATTTTTTAATATTCCTGTAGTGTTTAAATAGTTTTATAAATTTTATCATAATTTTCTAAGGTACTTTAGTATTAATAATAATTTAAAATAGTTAAAATAGTTTAATTAAGATTAAATAGTTATTAATTAATAAAATACTTATAAAAAGACAAAAATATTTATTTTCATTTTTTATACTTTCTTCAAGTTCTTAGTTAAGTTTAGAAATTATTTATTTAAGTTTTTAGGTTTATTTGTAATAGTTGTAATTTTTAGTTAATTTAGATTAAGTTTTAAATTAGATTTTAATTAGTTTTATTAATTAAATAGTAATTAAATATTATAATAATCATTTTTATAATTTCAATTTCATTTTCTATTTTCTTTAATATTAAGTTTTTAAAAGTTTCACTTTTAGTCCCTGTAGTTTGTAACTTGTTAAATACCACTTTTCTCTGTCTGTTATCTGATTATTTGATTTTGTGTTTATTTCTGTATTTCTGTTATAATTTCATATTTTCCAAATATCAAGCAATCAGTAGTGTAATCAACTCTCAAAACATATTTGTTACTGTCCTCAGTACCACTCACTTTCCTATCCGTCAACAAATACAATTTCAATCTCGTTGGGATTTAACGATCCGGGGATTTCCCTATATTTCCACGGTCAATATTAACTTGCACTTTCTCCCAGGTGGGCCTAACAGCTTCACAAGGCTGACTGGTTGGTTTGGGAGGAGTCAAAATTTGGCGCCGCTGCCGGGGAGGTTGTTGCGTATTTCAAAACGGTAAAAGTTTAGTGGTTTTCAAAAACCCTCCTGTACAAATATCACCACTTTGTAAATTTTTAAAAAGCAAAATCATATCTGAAAACATTCATTAACATTTCTCCTGAAGTGTTAACAACACCAAACAAATCATAAACAACAAAACAAAACTGTGAAGTTAAATTACTTCGTATCTTTACGATTACAACCTATACAGTTGGTTTAAGGTAAGTTCTGACATTAAATTGCGAGCTTAAGAGGGATCCATTTATTTCCTCCCGCCAGCCTGCGAGTAATCTTAAAGGAACGATTTCGGTTAACGAATCAGTTTCAAAAATATTGTCCAAGTTTTTTTCACCCATACACGAAAAGCCAAAAACAATTTACTGTGAATATAATTACATAAAAGTTTACCACCGCAAACCAAGGCAGAACACCTACCAACTGGGGGTGTGAACATAATAAGTTCCCAAACCTAAGATTTAAAACTTACCATTGTATCCTTGTGGATAGTGTACCTTTTTAAAGAAGCTGTTCATTTGTGATTATTGGGTTTAAGTTCACTGTAGTTTTGCCTCTATCTTGTGTTGAAAACTAATTTTTATGCATGCGCACTCGTTCACAAGCAAAGAATAAAAAGAAGAAAAACGTACCCGAGTTACGTATTGTTGAGAAAGAACACACAACAAAAATGAACGACGAGCCCCCATTCCTTCCCAAGGATGAACCAGTTCCTGACACCCGAACTATGGAGGAACTGTGTCAACCTACCATGCAAGGGAGGGGTGGACCAATTGCACCACTCACTATTGGAGCCACGGATTTTGGATTGAAACACCACATGATACAACAGATCCAGAATACGTGCCAGTTCCACGGATTGCAGGGTGACGATGCCAACAGGCATCTCGACAAATTTTTAACTGTCACCCAAAGCATGAAACAACATGGCGTCGTCGAAGACAGCCTACGTTTATATTTGTTCCCCTATTCTCTCGCTCATCATGCGACTTCATGGTTCGATCGACTTCCAAAGAATTCGATCCACACTTTTGATGAGATGATCACTAAATTCCTGGCCAAATACTTTCCACCATCTATGGTCACAAAGCTGAGGAATGATATCAGCAACTTCAGACAGCTTCCCGAAGAGTCCTTATTTGAGGCATGGGAACGCTACAAACTTGCCATTGATCGGTGTCCTAATCATAACATGCTTCTTGTCACCATTATTGATACCTTTTATAATGGTTTGACACTCCGTCATCGTGACACCATCAATGCTGCTGCTGGGGGCACCTTTATGAAAAGGACCCCTGAAGAGTGCTATGACTTAATCGAAAACATGACTGCCCATCATAATTTTTGGGACTCCTCTGCTGAGAGGAACGACTCATTTAAGTCAGACACTCCGGCAAGCAATGAAATATCAATCCTAGCTAAAAGGATGGATGATTTGTCTACAGCAGTTTTGCGTATCCATCAGAATAATCCTAATCAGGTCAAAACTGTTAACCCAAGTTGTGAAACTTGTGGTGGTCCACATACGTACACAGATTGCCCAGCTTTCGGTGGCTTTTCTCGTGAAAACGTGTCTGCAGCTCAAGGTTCCTATAACACGGGAGGTAATTCTTACCAACCGCAAGGGGACCGAAACCTTTTGAGCTACCGTTCTAATAACTATATTGGACCACCAGGGTTTAATCAACCTCAGAATAGGAACCAGAACTTTAACCAGAATCAGAACCAGAATCGAATGAACCAAGGTCATAACAACCAAGGGAATTTCATCTCTAGTCAAAATCAGTTTAACCAAAATCAGAACCAAGGGAACTATAATCGTAATCAAGGTCAGAACAACTACCCACAGGGTAATTTTCAGCAACAAAACCACTTCCAGGGTAATAATAACCAGCAACATGGGAATTTCCAGAACAATCGGGCTCAAAATTTTCCAAACCAAAATCAAGCCATTGTTCCAACTGGACCATCACATGATGAGTTATTAAAACAGTTTATGAAATCCCAAGAAGAACTAAACAGAATGCTGGTTAATCAAATGTCCAACTTACAGAAGTCTTTAAATGATCGACCCTCGGGCTCAGGTACAACTTTACCTAGCAACACGATCGCTAATCCGAGGGGCGATGTAAAGGCGATCACCACAAGAAGTGGAGTTTCTTACCAAGGACCTACAGCTCCCTCTACCTCATCTCCTATCCCTGTAGAGGAATGTGAAACTGAGGATACTACGGATACGGTACTTCCTAAAAACGGAGGTACCAATGACATCCCTCCTCCAGTTCTCCCGGTCCCAACTCCCCCTAAAAGGGTCGTGTTTGAAACTACCGAAGGTCCTGTTGAAAATTCAAAAGCCAACCCAAAACCAACAATTCCATATCCCTCACGATTGCAAGACCAAAAGCTCCGTGAAAAAGCTAATCATCAGATGGAAAAATTCTTTCAGATTTTCCAAGAACTACACTTCGATATTAGTTTCGCGGATGCTCTTCTTTTAATGCCCAAATTCGCATCGACAATCAAAAATCTGTTAAGCAATAAAGAAAAACTGTTTAAGATGGCACGAACTCCACTCAATGAGAACTGCTCTGCAGTTTTGTTGAAACAGCTTCCCGAGAAGCTAGGAGACCCCGGAGATTTCTAATACCATGTACTTTCCCGGGTATGGTTGAATGCTTTGCCTTGGCCGATCTTGGTGCAAGCATCAACTTAATGCCTCATTCATTTTGGAAAAAGCTCTCTCTTCAGGCACTTAGTCCCACATGCATGACTCTCAAGCTTGCAGACCGTTCAATTTCACGTCCCCTCGGTATTGCCGAGGACGTATTTGTGAGAGTGGGAAAGTTCCATTTTCCGGCAGACTTTGTCGTTGTTGATTTCGATGCAGATCCAAGAGTTCCTCTCATTCTTGGGAGGGGATTCTTAAGAACGGGACGTGCATTAATCGATGTTTTCGATGAGGAAATCACGTTACGAGTTGGCACTGAAGCGATTACATTCAACCTTGATCAAACCTCGAGATACTCCTCGAATTATGATGCTGAATCGGTCAACCGAATTGATGTCATTGACATTGCATCCGAGGAGTATGCTCAGGAAATCTTTGGATTCGCTGATAATTTTTCGAGTGGCAATCCCACTACTTCTTCTAATCCGATAATCGCTAATTCTTCTCCTTCCCTCACTCCGTTTGGGGGAAGTGATTTCGTCCTTGAGGAATTAGAGGCCTTTCTCAAAAGTGATTCACTTCTCGAAGGAATTGATTACCAAGAGATTGACCCGGAGGGGGATATACTTTTCCTTGAGGAGTTATTAAACAAAGATCCTTCTCCCATTCCTGTTCTACCTCCACAACTTCATAAGGAGGAAGTCAAATATGTTGAGAAAAATGATGACTTTCCCGAGGTTGAACTTAAGGACCTGCCTCCTCATCTAGAATATGCATTCTTGGAAGGTAACGATAAGTTACCGGTCATTATTGCAAAAGACTTAAAGGATGAGGAGAAAACCGCGCTGCTCAAGGTTTTAAAGTCCCACAAACAAGCAATTGCTTGGAAGCTCTCAGACATAAAGGGTATTAACCCGGATTTTTGTACACACAAAATCCTAATGGAAGAGGACTTTAAACCTACTGTGCAGCATCAAAGAAGGGTAAATCCGAAAATCCACGAAGTTATAAAAACTGAAGTTATCAAACTTCTTGATGCAGGATTGATTTACCCTATATCTGATAGTCCTTGGGAAAGCCCAATACATTGTGTTCCAAAGAAGGGTGGTATCACGGTTATCACAAATGAGGACAACGAGTTGATACCAACTCGTTTGGTTACAGGGTGGCGAGTATGTATTGATTACAGAAAACTTAACGAAGCCACCCGTAAAGACCACTTTCCTCTACCCTTTATGGACCAAATGCTTGAAAGACTAGCAGGAAACGAGTACTATTGTTTCCTTGACGGCTTCTCGGGTTACTTCCAAATTCCCATTGATCCACAGGATCAAGATAAAACTACCTTCACATGCCCTTACGGGACATTTGCCTATCGTCGCATGCCTTTTGGGTTATGCAATGCTCCAGGTACTTTCCAAAGGTGCATGATGGCTATTTTCCCTGACATGATTGGAAAAACCATGGAGGTATTTATGGATGACTTCTCAGTCATCGGGAATTCTTTCGACTCGTGCCTCTCCCACTTAGAAAAAATGCTTCAACGTTGTGAAAACACTAATCTTTGTCTAAACTGGGAGAAGAGCCATTTTATGGTTAAAGAGGGCATTGTCCTCGGCCATAAAATTTCAAAAAGCGGGATTGAGGTCGATAAGGCCAAAATTGATGTTATTGCTAAACTGCCTCATCCCACAACTGTTAAAGGAATAAGGAGTTTTCTCGGACATGCCGGATTCTATCGGAGATTCATTCAGGATTTCTCCAAAATAGCCCGGCCTATGACTCATCTTCTTGAAAAAGATGCTCCTTTTATCTTTTCCCCAGAGTGCATCGAAGCTTTTGAAATTTTAAAGAAAAGGCTTACCGAGGCACCAATCCTTGTTGCCCCCGAATGGGACTTACCCTTTGAACTTATGTGCGATGCTAGCGATTATGCTATTGGTGCAGTTCTGGGGCAACGAAAAACCAAACATTTTCAGCCAATACACTACGCAAGTAAGACCATGAACGAGGCTCAAACACACTATACCACCACAGAAAAAGAATTATTAGCTGTGGTATATGCCTTCGAAAAATTTCGGTCTTACTTAATCTTAAACAAAAGCGTGGTGTATACGGACCATTCGGCTTTGAAATACTTGTTCACTAAACAGGATGCAAAGCCAAGACTACTCCGTTGGGTCCTGCTCCTCCAGGAATTCGATATTCTCATAAGAGATAAAAAAGGAGCAGAAAACCTTGCAGCTGATCACTTGTCCCGGTTAGAAAATCCTCATCAGGATATTCTCGAGAGAAAAGAAATAAACGAAACTTTTCCTCTGGAGACTCTAAATCTCATCTCTAACCAGGATAATACCACAACCCCATGGTTTGCCCATTTTGCAAATTACCGTGCGGGAAATTTCGTTGTGAAAGGGATGTCGTCCCAACAGAAAAGAAAATTCTTTAAAGATGTAAAACATTACTTCTGGGACGACCCCTACTTGTTCAAAATATGTGCGGATCAAGTCATCCGACGGTGTGTCCATGGCCAAGAAGCCATGGAAATTCTTAAAGCTTGTCATGATGGACCCACGGGGGGACATCATAACCCAAACTACACCGCCAAAAAGGTGTTTGATTCAGGATTCTTTTGGCCCACGATATATAAAGACGCCCATGAACTTATCAAAACCTGTGAGGCTTGCCAGTGTCACGGGAATATTTCTAAAAAGAATGAGATGCCGCAAAACGCCATCCAAGTCTGTGAAATATTTGATATGTGGGGCATTGATTTTATGGGGCCATTCCCGTCTTCACGAGGGAATAAGTATATACTCGTCTCTGTCGACTATCTGTCAAAATGGGTTGAGGCAAAAGCCTTACCCACCAATGATGCCCGAGTAGTTTGTAAATTTTTAAAATCTCTCTTTGCCAGATTCGGGACTCCTCGTGCCATTATCAGTGATCGTGGTACTCACTTTTGTAATGAACAATTTGCAAGAGTAATGCTGAAATATGGTGTAACTCACCGTCTTTCTACAGCATACCACCCCCAAACAAGTGGGCAAGTGGAGGTCTCAAATCGGGGTATTAAGAGAATTCTCGAGAGGACGGTTGGTGAAAACCGTGCATCTTGGTCGGATAAGCTGGACGATGCATTATGGGCTTTCCGCACTGCTTACAAAACACCCATTGGGTGTACTCCATATAAGTTAGTGTACGGGAAAGCATGTCATCTTCCGATTGAATTAGAACATAAGGCCTATTGGGCCTTGAAACATGCAAATTTCGACCTTCAGACAGCGGGTGATCACCGTAAAGTTCAACTAAACGAACTAAATGAATTACGTGATCAAGCTTATGAAAATTCTTTAATCTAAAAGAAAAGACTAAGAAGATACATGACTCTAAAATAAAGAACCGCGTTTTCAACGTTGGTGACAGAGTTCTTCTTTTCAATTCAAGGTTGAAAATTTTCTCGGGTAAACTAAAAACCCGTTGGTCTGGACCATTTACTATAACCAAAGTATACCCATATGGAACTGTTGAGTTATTACAACCCGACGGTCCCAATTTTAAAGTAAATGGACATCGGCTAAAACACTATTTTGGAGGGGACATACAACCAATGGTTGTCCCGGATCTCCAAACTTACCCCATGGACCAATAAATTCGGGGTCGAGTCAAGCTAGTGACTCGGAAAACAAAAACACTAGTATCATGTACATAATAATAAATAATGAATTTTGTATTTTGTTCAAATTTCTATCCTTGTATGTATATTATACTTTATCATTCAACTTCCGGGCTGTCAGGACAAATTTATTACAGTTAATCATTCACAAGTGATTAGCTTGCGTGGTAAACCTGACACAAGCCTGGGAGGTAGTGATTACATATATTATATTATTTCATAAACAATATAAAATACAAAAACATTTTTCCTATGCACACAACTTGCCCAGTTTGATTAGCCCCTCAGTTACAACATTTGGTTGTTGGCTGTTTTCAGTTACTGAGCTCTGTCAAACCCAGATTCCCTTTCAAGGGGCGGTTGTTAGGAATTTTCTTTCTTTTGTACATATATATATAAATCTTAAAATACAAAAACATTTATAAAAGATAAAAACCAAAAATAATCTCCTTTATCTTATCATTTCATAATTCTGTGAGTGGCAATTCCACTCCTATTTCTCACCCAATCTTTTAGTGGCAATTCCACTCCATTACCCCAAGGACAATTTTAATTCGGGGTCGAGTCAAGCTAGTGACTCGGGAATCAAAAACAAGCTACCTCAAGGACAAATAAAATTTGAGGTCGAGTCAAGCTAGCGACTCGGTAATCAAAAACAGTAGCAGTATGGGTCGTCACCCATATTTCTGTTTCTCATCCCTTTCTAACACCCTAGTGTGGGGGAGACGAACCACATGTTGTACATATGTAAAATATTTGTTAAAAAAAAAATAAAAAATAAAAAATGGTATAAGACAAATAAAAAGAAAAAAGTGAGTTTGTATGTAAATAGAGTAAAATAAAAAGGTTAAAAGTATTGCCTCCTTACGTTCTAAAGTCTTGGTGGGACACCAAGTACTGTGAATATTGAGGGCAATATTCAGTTCTAAGTGTGGGGGAGCGTTCTCACGAATGCAAAACACATGTTCCATCAAGAACCCCCATTTGATCAAAATTACCAGTTTTTTCACACTTAGAAATGAGATAAAATGGTATCAATCCTCCATGTCTAACCCACAACAGGATTGGCTAGTCCAGGAGCAAACGGCTCTTGGTAAAGACATCTCAAATCCGTTTATGGCTGGCAATTTGCCAAAAATTGTATGGTTCCTCAGCTCCCCGAAAACAAATGAGTTGGCTAGCCCGCAAGATTATGGCTTGTGGTAAAGGCCGTGGAAAAACCATAATTGGTAATCAGCTCACCAAGATGTTGACTATTCCATCAAGAGTTGGCTAGTCCAGAAGCAAACGGCTTTTGGTAAAGACTAATCAAATCCGTTGACAGCTGGTGATTTGCTAAAAATCACACGGTTATCAGGTGTGCCACAGTTCTTACACCTGGCTACTCCAGAAGTGATAGCTTTTGGTAAAGAGTTAAAATCCATTAATTTTTTCTCAAATAGATTGCTAGGGACTAGCAATAGTTTAGTGTGGGGGATTGATGAGTGTCTAAATACTCATCATTTTGTACCAATCTGAACTGCCAAAACATACAAAAACACTCAAAAATGCATTATAATACTTAAAATATCTTAGAAGTGTGTTTTATATGTTTCAAATATAAAATATGCAAAAACAAATGAAAAACGTACAAAATTTGCATAATTGGCAGTTTCAGTCCCTCAAGTTTCAAATATTGACAAAACTAGTCCCTGAAGGTTTTAAATGAATAAAAAGTCAACTTAAGTCCTTGGGAACTCAAAAATGTTCACAAAACATCCCTGGATAAAAGTTTACACAAACTGGCAATTTTTACCCCTCAAGTTACAAAATTGGCAAAATAGTCCCTGGGTATTCAAAACTGAAATATTTACAAATAATACCCTTGTACTATGCATGAATGACAAAATGGAACAATTTTGATAACATTTTGAGAAATTACAAGTTTAATCCCTTAAAAATCCAAATTTACAGAAAAGGTCCCTGGAGTTTGAAAAATTGCAGAAAAGGTCCCTGGGAGTTTTTAAATGGAAAAATAAATAAATAAGTCCTTGGTTTATTAAATTTGGCAAGTTAAGTCCTTAAAAATACTTTGGGAAAATAACATGTTCAGTCCCTCACTTTTGCTAAATTTACATTTTTGGTCCTTATTACATAAAAACCAAACCGGACCCTATTTATTTAACTAAACCAAAACCATTTACCCAATCCACACCATTTACCCAACCCACCTATCCCCTAAGCCCAAAGAATAAGCCCAGTCCACCACCCCTTTTAGTTAATACCAGGCGTTGACCCAGTCAAACACCCCAAAACCGCCAAACCACCCCCTCCACTGTTCATCGCCCTCACCACCACCTGAAACCACCATACCAGGTGGTTTTGTGCCACCTTGCACCTCCACATCACCAATACAACTCATCACCAACTCACCTCCACCTCACACATCAACCCAGAATGGCATTAAATGCCATCTCCACCCTTTTTCACTCCCAAACCACATCCACACCTCTGTTTTCTTCCAATAAGTCCCAACTTGGCCTCCAAACATTCCCCTTGCCCCCTGACACCTCCACAAGCTCCCAAAGTTCTTTAATTGTAACCCTTTGCCTCCACGTTAACGTGGAGGACTTTGGCGCCAAAAGCTAGTTTGAACGGATATGATCAATTGAGCTAAATGGATGGCTCAGATGAAGTGGGAAAGGATCAGAGAAGGTGTCTAAACCTAATTAAAGCCTTTAAAGACCAAGAGAAGCAAAGAAGAAAAGTACCTAGTTTATTTTCAATTATTGTATGTCGTATTAGTTTCTTTTAAAAGTTCAAGTGTAATTTAAGCTTTCAAAGGTTGAAGTTATCATTCTCAGTGTACTAGTAAGCTTTTCAGTTAATAAAAGTTAAGTTTGTGTTGTTATTAAAGGTTGTGCAATTTTCAATTTCATATAAAAATCTCAATAAGCTGTGTTGATTAATATTGTGTAGTTTCATGGATTGAGTAAGCTCATATAAGCTCCCATAAGCTACATAAAGCTTTTAGTAACTTACTAATCAGCTTAAGATAAAAAATTCCAAAAATACAAAATTGGTCAATAAAAGTCAACTGTGGCAAATTGTTCTTGATAACTGGGATTCAAAGCTGAATTGGAAGCATAAGGAAGCTTGGAGTATTGGTTTAGATCCTCAGGGGAGGAAATAAGTGGTTCTTGGTTCTTAGTTTCAAGCAGGAAAGCAACTTGTAAGTTTCTTAAAAATCTCATAATTATCTTTGTACTGAGTATGTATTGATCTTGATTATCATGGCAATTATCTGTGTTTGTTAAGTTTAATTAGTATATTTAAGCTTATTTATGGTTTGAGATTGCTAGGCTGTTAAGGAAATTGCTTGTTACTCATTTTCTAAAAATCTCACAGTCAAATAGTATTAATACCACTTCTAAGTTTCATGCTTGTATCATTGTTAATTGGTGTTAATTTAATCTTATTATATGATATAATGAAGTTTGAAATCAGTTTCATGGATTAAATTAGTATAGATCTTTTGAAATCAACATTTTTAGTTTCATAAGGTGTGTTTGGATCAGTGTAATCATAGGCTTTCTAGTTCATAATTGTTGTTGTTCTTTGTTGTTACAAGTAACTTAGGAACAAAATAGCTCAGAACAAACATCACAACTAGGTATTACTAGTAAAAAAGTCAAATTATCAACTTAAGTACCCTCACAGTTAGACTGTGAGAAATTTGAGGTCCATAAACCCTCATTTTAGCTTAAAAGTTGTAGCTTTAGCTTAATTTAGGTTAGTAATAGCTTATTATAACTAGTTAAGTCAGTTAAGCTCATTAGAATCTCATAAAAGTCAAAATACCAAGTTCATAAAAAAGTCAATATTGCATACTCTCAGATTTTCATCAAAATGGTAGTAATTTTCATGAATTTTGTGTTGTGATTTGAAACTTGAAATTTGTTGTGAGTATAACCTACTAGTTTAACTTTAGTTTCCAACATCCAGTTCATTTTTAAGATTTTTATTAAGCTAGCAAAGTTCAACCAAAGTACCCTGCAGGGCAAAACCTTGCCCTGTGCTCAGGTTTTAAGTAAAACTCCAAGATCCATTTTGTGCTCCTAAGTGGACCCCACACCCTAGGTTTCAGCTTAATTGCAGCTTAATATACCAGCTTTTCATATCTAGGTTTAATTTAGACTTTAGCTTATTGTAGAATAGCTTTTAGGATCAAACTTGTGACCTTTGTAAAACAAGCAATACTGAGCATTCAGTATTTGATCACCAATCCATAAGCTCACTCTGAGCTTATTAGGAAGCCATAAGCTTAGCTTATTAGTTTAATCTGTAGCTTATCATCCCATAGTTGAACCCCTAGGTTTATTTTGAACCCTCTTTTATTTTAGTGGACCCCACACTCATTGAAAGTGGACTGCAAGGCATAGCCTTGCCCTGCACATCAGCACACCACCACCACACCACCAACTTAATTGGTGGCTGCAGCCCACACCATTAGGACCCACACCTCAAACCTAGCTTATTACAACCCCCCTCCTACCCAGGTTCAAGAATTGACCCATAGTTTGACCTACAAACCAGTGGACCCCACCTTAAATTGCCACAAATCTCTGTCCCATTTCTGAGTCAGAAGAAGAATAAGCAAGTGCTTATTTGGGATTTTCAGCTTATCTTAGGAGCTTATCTCTTCATATTTAGCTTAATTAGGTTTAAGTAACTTAGATAAATTAGATTTCACCATAGTGGACCCCACATAACCTCAGTTTAGCTTATTTCCTAGTTTAGTCAACCATAGTCAACTGTATAAGCTTATAAGCATTTTCAGTGCTTATTTCAAAGTTCTAAAGTAGTTATCTTTATTAAAGTTTCATTATTTAAGTATTTAAATAGTTTTATAAAAGAAAAAACAAAAAAAAAGCAAACATAAAAATAGTGATAGCTTCTATTTAATAGAAATTATCTATTTAATTTTCATTTTAGCTTATTAATAAGCATTTGTCCAATTTTATAATTTTATAAATTAATTAGTATCTTAAAGTAGTTAAAATAATTTTCTTAGAATTTTCCTAAGCAGTTTACTATTAATTAGATTTAAAACTAGTTTAAATAATTAAATAAGTAATATTAATAATTAAATAGATTTCTTTAATTTTAATTAACTAAAGTAGAATTTTATATTTTTCCTAAGTTTTATAATATAGTTAAGACTTTTAAAAAATAGTTTCATAATTTCCACTGTTCATTTAATAATTTTCTTATTTAAATTAATTAAATTAGTTTAAAATTAATTAAATAGTAATTAATTAGTCAATTAGCTTAAATATAATTTTTAGCAAGTTTTTATAATTTTTTAATATTCCTGTAGTGTTTAAATAGTTTTATAAATTTTATCATAATTTTCTAAGGTACTTTAGTATTAATAATAATTTAAAATAGTTAAAATAGTTTAATTAAGATTAAATAGTTATTAATTAATAAAATACTTATAAAAAGACAAAAATATTTATTTTCATTTTTTATACTTTCTTCAAGTTCTTAGTTAAGTTTAGAAATTATTTATTTAAGTTTTTAGGTTTATTTGTAATAGTTGTAATTTTTAGTTAATTTAGATTAAGTTTTAAATTAGATTTTAATTAGTTTTATTAATTAAATAGTAATTAAATATTATAATAATCATTTTTATAATTTCAATTTCATTTTCTATTTTCTTTAATATTAAGTTTTTAAAAGTTTCACTTTTAGTCCCTGTAGCTTGTAACTTGTTAAATACCACTTTTCTCTGTCTGTTATCTGATTATTTGATTTTGTGTTTATTTCTGTATTTCTGTTATAATTTCATATTTTCCAAATATCAAGCAATCAGTAGTGTAATCAACTCTCAAAACATATTTGTTACTGTCCTCAGTACCACTCACTTTCCTATCCGTCAACAAATACAATTTCAATCTCGTTGGGATTTAACGATCCGGGGATTTCCCTATATTTCCACGGTCAATATTAACTTGCACTTTCTCCCAGGTGGGCCTAACAGCTTCCCAAGGCTGACTGGTTGGTTTGGGAGGAGTCAGTATTACAGTTTTATTAGATTTTAAATTGATTTCCATGTTCATTGTTTCATATAGTTATTGTACACATTTGAGTCTAGTTATTTGAAACCACTTATTATTGAAAGCTTCCTGCTAAGTCAGTCATCAAATAGCTAATTGAGTCCTCATATATCACTTTTGAAGCTTAAACTATCCTTGCCCTTTGAAAATCACTTAAATCAGCTTATATAAGTGGTGTTTGGGACAGTAGAGCTCCCTGTGATCAAGTGTTGTTTTAGAGTTGTTTTTGGTTTAAACATGTCATTTTAGGTAATATTAGGTCAAGTAATGCATAAAATCCGTGGGTTGTAAGTTAGAAAGTCAACATCAACTTGAATCCCATTCAATCAGTCAACTGTTGTGATCACCCGTAGAATTTCCCTATGAATAGTAAAGTTAATCAAAAATTAACATATCATTACGTTAATTAATAACGTTTTTACCGATAACAAAATTTTTTTTATTTAATTATTATTTAAACATGCTATAATTACTCGAAATCACCACGATACTTAAAACCTTTTCTCTTCAGAACGATGCTCACACATGTGCCAATATAGTCTAACAATTGCGAGAATATAAAATTTTATCACTTACAAACTTACGTAACATATTTTTAACAAAACGCTTTCGACAACGTAAAAGTCTCACTAATTAAATACTAAACTAATTACTAATTATAATTAACAATTTTTACTAATTATAATTAACTCTAAACCGGACCCTTAGTTACCCTAAGCCCAAACCAAAAGCTCGGCCTGTTACTATTCCTAAGCCCAAAACCAAATCAAGCCCAATTTCCCTTTGTTTTGTTTCATTCCATTCGACTAGGACAATTAGAAACGAGCTTCGTACGCTCAAATCCTCCACACGACACCCCTATATTTTTACACGTACTCATTCCTCCCCTAGCCAACAATTAGGATGTCGATTTTTAGCTTCTCACGTTGAGTCTAGGCACGCTTTTACGAGGCAAAGTAAATGTCCCCAAAACGATTTTATAAAATGTCAACATATCCAAAACTCAACCATTTTAACCCACGATTATTTCTAAAACATCCTAAACTCATTCTAAACTCAAACTAAGGTCTAAATATTTCCAAGTTATCAATATCCCACAAGCTCCAACCGAATTACAAATCGGTTTACAAAAGAAAGTAGTAGTCGACATGTATTTCCAAAACCAAACTAGTACCCCCTTAAATCAAGCACACACAATGTCATTTTTTATTCACTAAGGAAAGTACCATGACCCTTTTTATAATATATATCACTAGTACATTTCGTGTGTAAGAGTTCAAAGCACACGATTTCCTTTGAAATGTGAGGATGTCGACACAAGAAACAAAGACTATGAGTGACTAGTGTTACTCTTACAACTTTAGACTTTTTGAAAACACGTAACTATCCAATCACTTTAAAACTTGGACACTAGAACACCCTTTGAACCATATATAAGTCGCATGCATGCATGCTTGCATTTTCTACTTCCATGCAAACCAAAATTTCACCAAATATTTCTAAGTAATGAGCTAGGAGTTGGGTCGAAGCTTTGGGTAGGAAGTTAAAAGATTCGTGTGGGTTTAGGAGAAGCATTTGGTTGTTTGTGAACCTTGGTCGAGCAAACTAACACACTACGTACTCGTCTCACTTACTTCTCGACTCTACGTTCCATTTACTCCACCATTTGGTGTCGTAAGTCCCTAACGACTCATTTCAATTCTTTTTGATATACATTTATTTGCATTACATTTTTACACGACACACACAAACGCACCTCATTATTTAAAATCTAGATAAACGACATATATATATTTTACGTCCATCTATATATTTGACACCTTGAGAAATAAGCTATATAAAGTTTTGAAACTAAAACACTACATATAAATCATTTTGAAGTATATTCCTAGCGTACCACAACCATTTTGAAAAACTCAAATATTTTTCTAAGTCTTTTGTTTACAAAAATTCGTCCCATGCCACGTCCAAAACACACGCATATCTTCAATAATTACTTAACGAGCATACCTTTTTATTACACAAACCAATAGACCTCATGGCATACAATCGAATTGGTATAGAAACTTTGTAATGAAAGTCACGTTAGGACCTAGTAATCGAGCCAAAGCAAATCGACCAAGAAACAGTTTTGGAAAAATTAACTAGTATCGATTGGGCCTTAAGGCCCAATCATTTCAAAATAAGCCGAGAGAATAAGCTGAGACTATAAGCTGTTGGACAACTTTTTCACCATCCCAACCTTAGCCCAAAAACCCCGTAAGCCCATTGGACCTAAAAATACTAACGGTTCTAAAATTTTCGTTAAAAAGCCCATAAGCTCTCCATAAACTTTTTCAAACTAATAAGCTGTCGAAATAAGCTCAATAAGCTGTTTTGAAACTATTTAGAAAATGAAAACATTAAGTCTTAAAAATTTTGGATTTTGGATTAGATTTGCAAAATTTATGAAATTCGCGTCAAAAATGTAAATATTTCAAAGTTGTGGTGAAAATTGTCAATTCGTAAAATTTAGGATAAAAACTGATTTTTGTAAACTTTAGGGTGAAAAGTGTAAAGAATATAAAGTTTTGGACGTAATATATAAATATATTAAATTTTGGACTAACGGCGTAACGCTAACGCCGTTAGGGTAAAAAGTGTAAATTTTTGAAAATACAAGGGCCGTATACTAAAATTAATATTTTCATTTTTATTTTCCATTTTTACAAGTTCCCGTCACGACGTTACGTTTATTTTCAAACTAATATTATTATTACTATTATTATTATTAAACGTTACGTTTATTTTCAAACTAATATTATCATTACTATTATTATTATTAAACGTACGTTTATTTTCAAACTAATATTATTATTACTCTTATTATTATCATTACTCTTATTATTATTAAACGTTACGTTTATTTTCAAACTAATATTATTATTACTATTATTATTAAACGTTTTCAAACTATTATTGTTATTACTATTATTATTATTAAACGTTACGCATTATTTCAAACTATCGTTACTATTTTTATTATTAAATCTTACGTTATATTATATATATATATATATATATATATATATATATATATATATATATATATATATATATATATATATATAACTAAACTAAATGTACGATATACTATAAAAACTAAAAGTTTTACTAACGTTAAATTAACAAATCACGTAATCAAAAACTACTCGCGATTAAAACATTAAGACTATCAAACACTAAAAATTGCCAAATATTATCTAGGTCGTGTGTGGAGCCGTTCCCATTTTGCAAACTGAGTATCGATATTTTTATTCACTAAACCACTAAGGTGAGTTCATAGCCCACTTTTATAAAACTGTTTTCGTGGGGAGATACATGCTTAAAAATCTGAACACAAGTATTTTCTTATATTATGCCTGAAATTGTTATTGCTTAAGTACCTTTTTGCCAAAAGCCCCTCATATCATGAGCCTTAGTCACCCAGAGAGGTGAACGTAAATAATTGTGGATAGATCTATTAGGGATTGACCATCCCCGTTTGGGAGTTGAGAAAACAACCAAACGCACTTTATTTGAAATCTAATAGGTTACTGGCAAGGACCTATCCCGAGGGCACCTGTTACTTTAATCCATCATTTATGATGAGATCTGTTAATCGGCTGAGTGTCATGAGCTTAATGCAATAATAAATGATTTTAAACTTATAATTGTAATTCGATGCAATTATCACTATCACTTGTGTTCAACTACTAAACTTAAACCTACGAATATCACTCAACTTTTGTTGACTTTTAGCATGTTTATCTCAGGAAATTAATGCGAAGGAGCTCGAGGCATGGAGAGGGCATTAAACCCCTATACGGGTGTTAAATAAAATGTTTTGTCATTCGCTTTTAATAACTCATATCTCCTACGATATGTTAAAACTAATGAAACAACTTTGTATTTGAAAACTTGCTTTTAAATGAATGATAAACATAATTTTAAAACGTCTCTTTGAGTCGTTTTCTATGACTTGACTTCGATCCTCTAAGTAATACCCCACAAAGTCTTCCGCTGCTCTAGTTGAAATTTAGGGGGTGTTACAGAGTGGTATCAGAGCCAAGGTTATAGAGAAACAGGTGTATTTTAAAACACTGGACTATAACTACGCTTTTAAAACGGACCAAATTTTATTTTTACAAAAGTCATGTTACGCCCTCCGTGCCTTCGCAGCTCCATCAACGGTTAGAAAATGTTATTTATCATATGAGCTTTTTATAATGTTAATGTAGTTTATGATTATATTAATGACTTACATTTACTATTCGGGATTTATACAGTACCATGTCGTCTTCTTCTCATCCTATCACCTTCTCATCTGACTCAGACTCAGAAACTTCTCTCCCAATACCACCACCCCCATCACCTGCCCAAAACCGCAGACATAGGCATGTCCATCAACTCCAGATTTACGAGCCAGAACCCTTTGGTCAACCTTTCCGACGATACGGAGGAGGGCCTGTCTGTAAACACACCCCCCGGAAACAAGTGCATGCAACACTTACTCCACGTATACCACTACCATCTCCACCTCTACCTACTCCACTCGTATCACCACGGCCAGTGATATTTCCCACCTTGCCTATGACTGGAATTAGGCCATCACCATCCTCATCCCTTGAGCACCCTAGGACTATACGACTATCCCCAGTTCCACCAAACACCGTCCTTTACCGACAAACCACCACTGTACCCTTACCAGCACCTGAATCACCAACCATTACCTCACTATCCGCTCCACCCCGTAGGAGGCCACGCATTGTAGTTTCATCCCTATCTGACCCCTGTGAGTAAACCATACCCGAGACTACTTCCCGTCCCCAGACCCGTAGGAGGATCGATGCTCGAAAATGGTCTTTCTTACTTCCAATCCTTCAGTACTGGAGATCTCAGGAAGGTGCTCCTAGTGCTAGGGAACTAGGAGAGAGTTCATCCTCAACTGCTTCTAGGATTCTTCCAGTTACCGGAGAACCCATCGACCATACCATACCCTTACTAGCCGCTAGGATAGCCCGCCGTGAGGATCGTTTTGATGACATTGTTAGAGTTATTGATGATTTCCCACTAGAGCAGATAGAGGCTATAGGAGAAGATGTAGGAAACCTTGAGATTGGCCAGTTGGCAATGGAGGAGAGCTTTGAGTTGATGAGCACCCATCTGTAGGGGGCTATTGAGACGATACGTACCTTGGGAGGTATTGCTATCATGATGCAGGGAGAGATCGATTCGCAGGATGACGAGATCGACAGGATGAGCATTCAGGTCCTAAACCTGAGGAGTATGATTAGGGACACCCAGGCCAGAGAGAGAGCCAGAGACTTGACTATAGAGACCATGATGGCTATGATTGAAGACCTTCAGCGCAGAGTCAGAGGTGCACTAGGGAATCCATAGATCTGGGACATATCATTATAGCTAAGGACTATCTTAGCCTGCCAATGTGGCATTAATAAAGAAATCTTGTATTGTTATGTTTTCTTGTAAAACGAATGAACGAGACATTATTAATATTATGTTGTGAGTTACTTTGTAATATATTGATGTTTATCTATGTTTTCTGTGGTTGTATCTTTATGCGTTGTTGTGTTCTTATATATATATATGTTGTCACAGGGCATGCCAGTCTTTACAAACCAAACCAAGCATTTATACTTCTATTGTGTGTTGTGATTTATCCAAGCATGTCGTGTTGATTATTTATAATGTTATAAATTTTACGCGATAATTTCTCAACATAACGTAGTTATATATGTGATATTGATAGAGCCATGGCTAAGACAAGGAAAGCGACTGCGACTACAACACCCGAAACCGCAACCCCTGTAACCGAAACGTCCACACCAACTATGACTCCGGCTGATATCGAAAAAGCAATTGCTGACGGTGTAGCCGCTGGGTTGGAAGCAAATGCACGAAATAGCGGCACCAGTTTACCACCAGGAGGAAGTGGAACCTCTGTACCCCGCAAGTGTACCTATCAAGATTTTATAGGTTGTCAGCCAACTTTTTACAAGGGTACAGAAGGAGTAACTGGACTTACTCAGTGGTTCGAGCGAACCGAAACAGTCTTTCAGAGGAGTGGCTGTTTGGAGGACTGCAAAGTTACCTTTGCTACCGGAACCCTTTTGCAAGATGCTCTGTCTTGGTGGAATTCTATCACCCAGACTATGGGAATGACTGAAGCATTCCAACTCACCTGGACAGAGTTCAAAGCAAAAATACTGAGGAAGTACTGCCCCCGTGCTGAGCTGAGAAAGCTAGAAGATGAGTTTCACGAGTTAATGGTGAAAGGGATTGATCTCAGGACATATAACAGGAGGTTCCAAGAACTATCAGCACTATGCCCCACGATGGTGCCAGATTTCGAAAGAACCCTGGAAAAATATGTTGAGGGACTCCCTCGGAGCATCGAAGGAGATGTTACCTCGTCAAACCCACCAACTCTAGAAGTGGCAATGACCCTTGCTCAGAAGCTGTTGGACCGAGAGGTCAAGTGTAACAAAGAACTCAAGCGAAAGCTTGATGATAAAAGGACCACACACACCAACAGTAGCAACCACTACCACAACAACTCCAACAACAACTCTAGGAACAACAATCAGAACCGCCATAACTACAACCACCGCAACAGTCAACAGAACCCTAGGCAAGAGACTGCCAAAGCATACACCGCCACTGGAAGTGGGGGATATGCGGGTCCAAAACATCAGTGCCACAAGTGCAAGTTACACCACTATGGACAGTGCACCATTAGGTGTACCAAGTGTCAGAAGGTGGGCCATCAAGCTAGGGAGTGCAAGATCCCCGCTACCGGGAGCAATCTGCAACCCGTGACCACAACATGCTACACTTGTGGAGAAATTGGCCATTACAAGAGCCAATGCACCAAAGGAAATGACCAGGCAAATAACGCTCGTGGGAGAGCCTATGTGATGGGAGAAGGAAATACGTCACAGAACCCAGACGTAGTTACGGGTACGTTCCTACTCAATCATCATAGTGCTAAAGTATTATTTGACTCCGGAGCCGATAAGAGTTTTGTGTCTACTTCCTTTGCCCCCTTACTTAACATAGCACCCTCTAAGTTAGATACCGCCTATGATATAGAAATGGCCAACGGAGACTTAATAGGCATAGACACCGAAATTCAGAATTGCACCATAACCTTAGAAAACGAAACCTTTCCCATCAACCTCCTGCCTACACAGCTAGGTAGTTTTGATGTCGTCGTCGGAATGGATTGGTTATCCAAACACCATGCTAGAATCATCTGTAATGAGAAAGCAGTCCATATTCCATTTAATGGTGAAACTCTAGTTATCCAAGGCGATAAGAGTAAACCACGACACGGTATCATCTCGTACATCCGAACGGTGAAATACTTGAATCAAGGGTGTCAAGTATTCATGGTTCGAGTAACGGAAGATAAATCAAAGGAAAAACGACTTGAGGACGTTCCCGTCGTCAAGGAATCTCCATAAGTTTTTCCTGACGATTTACCCGGCCTTCTACCTACCCGCCAAGTAGAATTCCAGATAGATCTCGTGCCTGGAGCAGGACCGGTGGCAAGAGCACCTTATAGGTTAGCCCCGTCCGAGATGAAGGAATTGGCTGAACAACTAGAAGAGTTGTCAGAAAAGGGTTTCATCCGACCAAGTTCATCACCTTGGGGAGCTCCAGTCTTATTCGTTAAGAAGAAAGACGGAACTTTCTGAATGTATATTGACTACCGAGAATTAAACAAATTAACCATGAAGAATCGGTATCCTCTACCCAGTATTGATGATTTGTTTGATCAACTACAAGGATCGAGTGTCTATTCGAAGATCGACTTGAGGTCAGGGTACCATCAACTAAGAGTTAAGGAGGAAGATATTCCCAAAACAGCTTTTAGGACTCGATACGGACACTTCGAATTCCAAGTGATGCCATTTGGTTTAACCAATGCGCCCGCAGTGTTTATGGATTTGATGAATCGAGTATGCAAACCATACTTAGATAAATTTGTGATTGTATTCATAGATGACATCTTAATCTATTCTCGCAATAAGAGAGGATCATCTTAGAGCTGCTCAAGAAGGAAGAGCTGTACGCCAAGTTCTCTAAGTGTGATTGCTGGATTAGAACTGTACAATTTCTGGGTCATGTTATCGATAGTCAAGGCATCCATGTGGATCCGGCAAAGATTGAGGTCGTTAAGGATTGGGCAGCTCCTACCAACCCTACGGAAATACGCCAATTCTTAGGTCTTGCCGGTTACTACAGGCGATTCATTGAAGGTTTTTCAAAAATCGCCAAGCCTTTGACCGAGTTAACACAAAAGAATAAGAAGTACAGTTGGGAGGAGAAGCAGGAATCGGCTTTTCAGTTGTTAAAGAAGAAACTCTGTGAAGCACCGATTTTAGCACTACCGGAAGGAAGTGAAGACTTCGTAGTGTACTGCGACGCGTCGTACCATGGTTTAGGTGCGATACTGATGCAGAGAGACAAACTGATAGCTTATGCTTCACGGCAACTTAAGACGCATGAAGTAAATTATACAAGTCATGACTTAGAATTAGGAGCGGTAGTATTTGCTCTTAAGATATGGAGACACTATCTGTATGGCACCAAGTGCACGGTATACACAGATCACAAGAGTCTTCAACATATCCTAGATCAAAAGGAGTTGAATATGAGGCAACGTCGATGGTTAGAATTGCTTAGCGACTACGATTGTGAGATTCACTACCATCCAGGAAAAGCGAACGTCGTGGCAGACGCTTTAAGCAGGAAAGAACGAATAAAACCTCTCAGGGTTCGATCCATGGGAATGACGATTTATTCGCCTCTTCCATCGCAAATACTTCAAGCACAATCCGAAGCTCTTCAAGAAGAGAACAGACCAAATGAAAGAATCTACGGCATGCCGGAGAATTCAAATGGTTTTGTAAAAGATCGAACGGAATGCTCTGTTTTAAGGATAGAAGTTGGATTCCACTATATGGAGGATTACGTGACCTCATCATGCATGAGTCGCACAAATCCAAGTACTCCATTCACCCAGGTTCTGACAAGATGTACCAGGATCTTAAGAAACTCTATTGGTGGCAAAACATGAAAGTCGACATAGCAGAGTATGTCGGAAAATGTTTGACCTGTGCGAGAGTAAAAGCAGAGTATCAGAAACCATCAGGATTGTTGGTACAACCCGAACTTCCCATGTGGAAATGGGAACGGATTACAATGGACTTCATCACCAAACTACCCAAGACGTCAACAGGATATGATACCATATGGGTCATCGTTGATCGTCTCACCAAATCCGCTCACTTTCTGCCTATCAAAGAAACCGACGAAATGAATACACTCTCACAGTTGTACTTGAAAGAGATTGTTACCCGACATGGAGTGCCTATCTCTATCATCTCTGATCGAGATAGTCGGTTCACGTTTCATTTCTGGAAATCTTTGCAGAAAGCTCTAGGAACTAAGTTAGACATGAGCACAGCATACCATCCACAGACCAATGGACAAAGAGAGAGAACCATCCAAACCTTAGAAGACATGCTCCGAGCATGTGTGATCGACTTCGGAAAAGGTTGGGACAAACACTTACCATTGGTAGAGTTCTCCTACAACAATAGTTACCACACTAGTATTAAGGCAGCCCCATTCGAAGCACTGTATGGAAGAAAGTGCTCATCTCCCGTTTGTTGGGCCGAAGTTGGTGACGTACAACTCACCGGGCCCGAACTCATTCATGAGACAATGGAGAAAATAGTTAAGATCAAACAACGGCTGCAAGCTGCAAGAGATAGGCAGAAAAGCTATGCCGACATAAGACGAAAACCTATGGAATTTCAGGTTGGAGATAGAGTAATGTTGAAAGTTTCTCCTTGGAAAGGAATGATACGCTTTGGAAAGCGTGGAAAGTTAAACCCTAGATACATCGGACCATTTAGCATCCTAGAACGAATTGGACCAGTGGCATATAAGCTAGAATTTCCAGAAGAGCTTAGCCGAGTACACCCTACCTTCCACGTGTCAAACTTTAAGAAGTGTTTATCTGATGAATCTCTAGTGATCCCAATCAAAGAGATTCAACTCGACGATAAACTTGTCTTTACGGAAGAACCAGTAGAAATCATGGATAGGGAAGTCAAACGATTAAAACCAAACCGTATTCCCATAGTCAAGGTTAGATGGAACTCTAAGCGAGGACCAGAATACACTTGGGAACGCGAGGACCAAATTCGTGCCAAATACCCCCATCTATTTTCATAGACAACCCAGACGACCATCTTAGACTAGAATTCCGGGATGGAATTCAAAATAAGGGGTAGGTACTGTGATCACCCGTAAAATTTCCCTATGAATAGTAAAGTTTTTCAAAAATTAATATATCATTACGTTAATTAATAACGTTTTTACCGATAACAAATTTTTTTTATTTAATTATTATTTAAATATGCTATGATTACTCGAAATCACCACGATACTTAAAACCTTTTCTCTTCGGAACGATGCTCACACATGTACCAATATAGTCTAACAATCGCGAGAATATAAAATTTTACCACTTACAAACTTACGTAACATATTTTTAACAAAACGCTTTCGACAACGTAAAAGTCTCACTAATTAAATACTAAACTAATTACTAATTATAATTAACAATTTTTACTAATTATAAATAACTCTAAACCGGACCCTTAGTTACCCTAAGCCCAAACCAAAAGCTCGGCCTGTTACTATTCCTAAGCCCAAAACCAAATCAAGCCCAATTTCCCTTTGTTTTGTTTCATTCCATTCGACTAGGACAATTAGAAACGAGCTTGGTACGCTCAAATCCTCCACACGACACCCCTATATTTTTACACGTACTCATTCCTCCCCTAGCCAACAATTAGGATGTCGATTTTTAGCTTCTCACGTTGAGTCTAGGCACGCTTTTACGAGGCAAAGTAAATGTCCCCAAAACGATTTTATAAAATGTCAACATATCCAAAACTCAACCATTTTAACCCACGATTATTTCTAAAACATCCTAAACTCATTCTAAACTCAAACTAAGGTCTAAATATTTCCAAGTTATCAATATCCCACAAGCACCAACCGAATTACAAATCGGTTTACAAAAGAAAGTAGTAGTCGACATGTATTTCCAAAACCAAACTAGTACCCCCTTAAATCAAGCACACACAATGTCATTTTTTATTCACTAAGGAAAGTACCATGACCCTTTTTATAATATATATCACTAGTACATTTTGTGTGTAAGAGTTCAAAGCACACGATTTCCTTTGAAATGTGAGGATGTCGACACAAGAAACAAAGACTATGAGTGACTAGTGTTACTCTTACAACTTTAGACTTTTTGAAAACACGTAACTATCCAATCACTTTAAAACTTGGACACTAGAACACCCTTTGAACCATATATAAGTCGCATGTATGCATGCTTGCATTTTCTACTTCCATGCAAACCAAAATTTCACCAAATATTTCTAAGTAATGAGCTAGGAGTTGGGTCGAAGCTTTGGGTAGGAAATTAAAAGATTCGTGTGGGTTTAGGAGAAGCATTTGGTTGTTTGTGAACCTTGGTCGAGCAAACTAACACACTACGTACTCGTCTCACTTACTTCTCGACTCTACGTTCCATTTACCCCACCATTTGGTGTCGTAAGTCCCTAACGACTCATTTCAATTCTTTTTGATATACATTTATTTGCATTACATTTTTACACGACACACACAAACGCACCTCATTATTTAAAATCTAGATAAACGACCTATATATATTTTACGTCCATCTATATATTTGACACCTTGAGAAATAAGCTATATAAAGTTTTGAAACTAAAACACTACATATAAATCATTTCGAAGTATATTCCTAGCGTACCACAACCATTTTGAAAAACTCAAATACTTTTCTAAGTCTTTTGTTTACAAAAATTCGTCCCATGCCACGTCCAAAACACACGCATATCTTCAATAATTACTTAACGAGCATACCTTTTTATTACACAAACCAATAGACCTCATGGCATACAATCGAATTGGTATAGAAACTTTGTAATGAAAGTCACGTTAGGACCTAGTAATCGAGCCAAAGCAAATCGACCAAGAAACAGTTTTGGAAAAATTAACTAGTATCGATTGGGCCTTAAGGCCCAATCATTTCAAAATAAGCCGAGAGAATAAGCTGAGACTATAAGCTGTTGGACAACTTTTTCACCATCCCAACCTTAGCCCAAAACAAAGCCCAAAACCCCGTAAGCCCATTGGACCTAAAAATACTAACGGGCCTAAAATTTTCATTAAAAAGCCCATAAGCTCTCCATAAACTTTTTCGAACTAATAAGCTGTCGAAATAAGCTCAATAAGCTGTTTTGAAACTATTTAGAAAATGAAAACATTAAGTCTTAAAAATTTTGGATTTTGGACTAGATTTGCAAAATTTATGAAATTCGGGTAAAAAATGTAAATATTTCAAAGTTGTGGTGAAAACTGTCAATTCATAAAATTTAGGATAAAAACTGATTTTTGTAAACTTTAGGGTGAAAAGTGTAAAGAATATAAAGTTTTGGACGTAATATATAAATATATTAAATTTTGGACTAACGGCGTAACGCTAACGCCATTAGGGTAAAAAGTGTAAATTTTTGAAAATACAAGGGCCGTATACTAAAACTAATATTTTCATTTTTATTTTCCATTTTTACAAGTTCCCGTCACGACGTTACGTTTATTTTCAAACTAATATTATTATTACTATTATTATTATTAAACGTTACGTTTATTTTCAAACTAATATTATTATTACTATTATTATTATTAAACGTTACGTTTATTTTCAAACTAATATTATTATTACCATTATTATTATTAAACCTCACGTCTATTTTCAAACTATTATTGTTATTACTATTATTATTATTAAACGTTACGCATTATTTCAAACTATCGTTACTGTTTTTATTATTAAACCTTACGTTATATATATATATATATATATATATATATATATATATATATATATATATATATATATATATATATATATATATATATATATATATATATATATATATATATATATATATATATATATATATATATAACTAAACTAAACGTACGATATACTATAAAAACTAAAAGTTTTACTAACGTTAAATTAACAAATCACGTAATCAAAAACTACTCGCGATTAAAACATTAAGACTATCAAACACTAAAAATTGCCAAATATTATCTAGGTCGTGTGTGGAGCCGTTCCCATTTTGCAAACTGAGTATCGATATTTTTATTCACTAAACCACTAAGGTGAGTTCATAGCCCACTTTTATAAAACTGTTTTCGTGGGGAGATACATGCTTAAAAATCTGAACACAAGTATTTTCTTATATTATGCCTGAAATTGTTATTGCTTATGTACCTTTTTGCCAAAAGCCCCTCATATCATGAGCCTTAGTCACCCAGAGAGGTGAACGTAAATAATTGTGGATAGATCTATTAGGGATTGACCATCCCCGTTTGGGAGTTGAGAAAACAACCAAACGCACTTTATTTGAAATCTAATAGGTTACTGGCAAGGACCTATCCCGAGGGCACCTGTTACTTTAATCCATCATTTATGATGAGATCTGTTAATCGGCTGAGTGTCATGAGCTTAATGCAATAATAAATGATTTTAAACTTATAATTGTAATTCGATGCAATTATCACTATCACTTGTGTTCAACTACTAAACTTAAACCTATGAATATCACTCAACTTTTGTTGACTTTTAGCATGTTTATCTCAGGAAATTAATGCGAAGGAGCTCGAGGCATGGAGAGGGCATTAAACCCCTATACGGGTGTTAAATAAAATGTTTTGTCATTCGCTTTTAATAACTCATATCTCCTACGATATGTTAAAACTAATGAAACAACTTTGTATTTGAAAACTTGCTTTTAAATGAATGATAAACATATTTTTAAAACGTCTCTTTGAGTCGTTTTCTATGACTTGACTTCGATCCTCTAAGTAATACCCCACAAAGTCTTCCGCTGCTCTAGTTGAAATTTAGGGGGTGTTACAACTGTTAAGGGTTAGTGTATCAAATTCATCATTTTAGCTTAAAATTTAGATAAGTTTGCTTAGATTAGTCTAATTTTAAGTTAAAACACATCAAATAACCATCTAGGTCCTGTAGAAATTGGTTCTGGTCAAACTTTTGCAAAAAGTTTCAAAAGTCAAAAGTGCAGTGTGTGCAGAATCACAATTTTAGTGAGAATTTTCTAAAATTTTGTGAACCAATTGAAACCTTCAAATTTTCAGAGCTTAAAATATGTCACCTAAACTACATAATCCTGTAAGCAGCTTATTTTTAGGAATTTTTATGTGGATTGTACAAGTAGCTTTTTGAGGCTGCAGGGAAAGCCATCTCCCCTGCACCAGGGGACCATAAAGTTTACCCATTTTTAATTGCTTATCCTGGTTACCTTAGTGGACCCCACAACCTGATCTTGGGCTTTTTGATGAGCTTATCAGCTCACTTTTTAGGTCTCAGCTTAATTTGGACCCTGGCTTATTATACACTAGCTTATGTGACCTATCTTTGTGACCTGTTCAAGACCCCATACTGACCCATCAGGTTTTGTGACCAAGTTCAAGGGTGCATAAAGAGTTCAATAATAAGCAATAAGCCAAGATTATTGGCTTATTTTGGAGTTGACCTGGTTAACTTTAGAGGTCATCTCCTTCTTTTGACTTCCTTTCAGTTCTGTGGACCCCACAGAGGTCAATAGACCCTTGTTCAAAGCCTGCATAGATCTGTTTAGTGTATAAGTGCTTATTGGTGTTTAAAAGCTTATTCTCTGTGCTTATTTACTTACTTTAGCTTATTTTAGGAACCTCTCATTGAGTTATAGCTTATTTAGTCAGTTGTAGCTCAATCACAGCTTATTGCCTTTAAAAACCAAAATTTTGGCTTATTAAGCCCACTGTTGGAGTAAATAAGCTCCACAGAGCTTATTTGGCCGTTTCAAAAAGTTTTCCTTTATTAAAGTTGATTATATTTGTGGTTAAAAAGTTTTTGCAAAAGAAAATTTCAAAAAGAAAAATAAAAGGAAAAAAGTGAGGAGTGGGATTCGAACCCTGGTTACTCTGGAGCATACATGCTTAACAGCACTCCCCCTTCCAAATGCTCTGGAGCACCATTTCTGTTATAACCTTCCTCCCATGTTTATTTAAGCCACTTTTTTCCATTTAGCTTATTACAACTGATAAGCCCTTAACAGCTTATTGACAACAGCTTTTTCCAATTTGGTATTTTTCTTAAGTTTGTATTAGTATAAAATAATTTTCAAAAAAATTTCAGATTTTTAGGATCATTAATTTAATTATTAGAATTTAATTTGTAATTTGTGGTAATTAATTCATAATAAATAGAATTTTTGTTGAAAAATTAATTTTCCTTTTTCTAAAATTTTCTTTTGTCATTTAGTGCGTAAGAAAATTAGTTGGAAACCCGTAGGACCTTTGTAGCTCAAATTTCACGTTTTATTTTGTACGTTGACGTTTATTTTTAATAAACGTCGCGTTTTTAATTTAGATTACGTTTTAGGGTTCCCCGTTTTCCCTAACATGTTTTCCGTAGTTTTTTAGGTTATTTTAAATATTCCTTACCATTCCCTAGTTTATTTTCCCATTTAGGTTACGTTTATCTTTTGCGCGTTCGCGTTTAATTTAAATTCAAACGCGCGTTTTTAGGTTTAACTTACGTTTCTAGGTTATTTGATCATCAATAATTGTTAGAATAGTGTTTCTAAGTTATTCTCAATCATAATCTCGTAGTTTAATCATTCAAATCAAATTTCTGATCCTCCTGTTAAATCACCCGATCACTTAAAACGTTTTCAAATACAATTGTTAACCTCGCTGGGACATAACGACCCGGGAATACACTGTACTCCTTGGTTAGTTGGTCTGAGATGTTTGACTTGGTTGACCAATCACATTGAAAAACTTAGTTGACCGTTTAGGACCAATCATAGATATTCAGAAAATCACAAGTGATATTCAGAAAATCACAAGTGATATCTGAATATCAATTGTGATATTCAAAAACATTTCGAAAATGTAAGAAAATAGATGAAAATATAAGAAAATCACGAGTGATATTCAGAAAATCACAAGTGATATTCTAAATATCACAAGTGATATTCAGAAAATAACAAGTGATATTATGAATATCACTTGTAATATTCAGAAACGTAAAGAAAACAGATGAAGACTTAAGAAAATGGACGAATACGTATGAAAATGGACAAAAACCTATGAAAGCGTAAAAGCACGTATGAAAACAAACAAAAACATATGAAAATGGATGAAAATAAAGGAAAACGGATGAAAATGAACAAAAACGTATGAAAAAGAACGAAAATGAACGAAATCGGATGAAAACATATGAAAATGGACGAAAATGGGCGAAAATGTAAGAAAACGGACTAAAATAGACAAAAATGTATGAAAGCGTAAAAAAACGTCTAAAAACGGGCGAAAACGTATGAAAAATAGATGAAAACGGACGAAAACTTCTTAAACCAAATGAAAACGTATGAAAACGGACATAGACGGGGAAAAACGTATGAAAACGTATAAAAATAGACGAAAACGTATTAAAACAGACAAAAACGTCAAAAAATGGACGAAAACGTAAAAAATGGACGACAACATAAAAAAAACGAACGAAAATATATGTAAACAGACAAAAACGTATGAAAACGGATGAAAGCGTATATAAATGAACGAAAACGGATTAAAACGTATAAAAATAGACGAAAACGTTTGAAAAGAGACGAAAACGTAAAAAAAAGGACGAAAATGTTTGAAAACGGACGAAAACATTTATAAATTTATGAAAACGGACAAAAACATATGAAAACGGATGAAAACGTATAAAACGACCGAAAACGTTTGAAAACGGATGAAAACGTGTAAAAACAGACGAAAACGTTTGAAAACAGACGAAAACGTATGAAATTAAAAGGAAAAAACGTTAATTATTAAAAAAAATGAATTAGAAAAAAAAACGTGAAACAATATAGAATTACAAAAAAAAAACAAAAGAAAAATAGACAAAAAATAAATTAATTAAAAAATTAGAAAGACAAAAAGACAAAGAAAAAGAGGAAAAAAATACATGGACTTAGGTTTTCATATTAAATCTTAGATTAATCCCCACATTAGATCAAAATATATGGATGGTGGGGATTTGTCCCTTGGTATGCACCCAAAATAAGGGTATTCAATTGAATTTTCCTCCACACACACACACACACACACACACACACACACACACACACACACACACACATATATATATATATATATATATATATATATATATATATATATATATATATATATATATATATATATATATATATATATATATACTACTATATAATGCATTTGGGACTATTCTATAATCAGAAAGGCTTAAAATTCAGACTTTTTCCTTTCTTATTACGGAAAGATTTCAAAATTAATTTGTTAAGAAGCAAGTTGATTAAGAAGTTTGTTAGGAAGTGGTTGGTTGTTCAAACTAAAATTATTTTGCTTAACCATCTCTAATATCTCTATTTATAAAGCATGAAGACAACTAAACGTATAACCAAATAACACAAAATATAATCATACGGTACCCGCCGCCGCATTGCACGGGTACCGTTCTAATATATATATATATATATATATATATATATATATATATATATATATATATATATATATATATATATATATACACACACACGCGCGTAATACGTGTCGATCTTTTCTCAGTGTGTGTGCGTGAAAATGTTAATGCATGGCCATAAAAATAGGCCAAGCTAGTTGGTAGGGGAAGTTATTGCAACATGCCGACATGAGTACGGTGAAATAATAACCATAGAAGTAATAAAACTCTTATACGTTAATTATATGTGACGCAATGATCGACAGAACAAATATATGTGTTAGTACTTATTATCGTAACAATAGAGGCAAAACTATATCGATACTCGATGGACCACGTTGTAAAAGAGCTCAAAATGCTCTATCAAATTGCGCGGTAATTTGTTTGCTTGTAGAGTTGGGGATTCTTAGGGGGTGTTTGGTTCATATTGAGTAATGAGAATTCGAATAGCAATGAGAATATCAAGCAATATAATGAGTATTACCATTATAATCGATGATACTGTTAGCTAATAAGGCCTATAGGTCCGGCCAGTTATTTAGACTCGTCTAGTTTAGGTTTGAGTTTAAGCATATTAACATGTATTATAAACATATAATAATATGAGTATGCAACGGAAGATAAGATCAAATAATGGACATTAATTAACCTAATTGATTTACCTTGTTTACCTTTTCTTATGACGGATTGAACGAAGAACAAAATCAAGAACCCTAGTTTAAGGTTTATGTAAATCGATCCAAGACTAAACCAAACAAGATTCAAAAGGCTTGAATCCTCTATGGTTTCACACACCATACGTTTAATATCTAAACAATTAGTATGCTAGTACTTGTAAATGATAAGCAAGCAAATCACTTTGATCTTGAAAACCAAAAACCGAAACCTTGCCTACAAAGGGGTGTTCAATCTGTTCCAAGAGGAGAGGAGAAGAGAAAGAAAAGAAAAAAGAACTTGCTTAGGATTACTAAAAGATGTTAAATAATAAACCAAGGGGTTCATTATATAGGCATAGGAAACTTGGCTAGCAAGTTAAGCAAACCCACCTCCTTTAGGAGTCAAAACCGATCGGTTATAGCAAGAGGGAAGGGATTTGGAATTTTCATTTCTTCATTTTACACTTAAGCCCTTATAGTTAACGTTTAATGACTATTAGTAAAACACCGTTAAGTAACAAGTTAGTTAATGTCCATTATATATACTTGTCGTTAAATATAATTAATAGGGAATATATTAGCTACAATTGAATTGTAGCCAATTCCCTACATTTTGTGCTATAAATTGTAGGTCTTGAGTCATTTTGTGAGTCCCTGACTTCTTTCTGTAGGTCTCTGATTCAATTTCTAATGTATTTTGGTGGAGGAATATAGCTATTTGGCTACAATAATTGTAGTCAAGTTATTCCCCAATAAATATACTACATATAGCATTTAATTATATTGATTGTTTCTACGTATTAACGCGTGCAACCCCATAGGCTCACGTAATTTCTGGTCATACATTATTTGTGATATGGACATATCGCAAAAGCTTAAGGTTAGGTTTGTTTGTTCTTAGTTATTCTCGATGTATTCTCATTAGTTTAGTGAATTTGATAATATACTTTCAGTATTCCCTCTAATTTATACATGGTATCAAGAGCTATAATAATAATAATAATAATAATAATAATAATAATAATAATAATAATAATAATAATAAGAGTTAATTTCATAAATCGTCCCTATGGTTTGTCGGGTTTAACAGAATTGGTCCCTCACAAAAAAATTTAATGGGTTTGGTCCTTGTGGTTTTGACCCGTATCGGGTTTGGTCCCTTGACCAATATTTACATTAGTTTGACCGTTAAACTAAGAGGAAATGACATATATACCCTTAAACGTAATTGGTTCATGTGGTTTGTGAGATATAATGAATTTAGTCCATGTGGTTTTTCTTCTTTTTTTTTCAAAATTTTTTTTTGTCCGAATTTTTTTAAAATTTTTTTGACAAAAGTTTTAAAAATCTTTTTGGCAGATTTTTATTTTTTAATTTTTAAAAACTTTTGAATACTTTTGACGGAGTTTTTTTATAAAAATTTTTTTGACAAAAAAATTTCTACTAGGTTTTTGTTAGATTTCTTGGCATGTTTTTTTACAAGATTTTTTAAAAAAAAAAATTTGCTTGAATTTTTTTCATTATGTGGAAAATATTTAAAAATTTTCAAAATTTTTTATATAAATGTCAATTTTTTTTTGTCAAAAAAATTAAAATGTATTTAAAAAGTTCCAAAAAAATGTCAAAAATTATTAAAAATATTATGACAGTTTTTTTAACAATTTTTTAAATTAAAATATTTTTAAAAAATTGTCATAATTTTTTTAAAAAAAATGATAGTTTTTTTTTTCAAAAAATTTAGCCAGATTTTTTTTATATATTTTTTGACAAAAAAATCATTGACATAATTTTTAAACTTTTTTTTTAATATTTTTCCCAAAATATATGTATATATATTTTTGGCATATTTTTTTTTAAAAAAAAATTTGACAAAAAAAAATAAAAATAAAAAAATAGTTGACATCTATATAAAATATTTTGAATTTTTTTAAACATTTTTAGTAGAATAGAAAAAATCCTGCCAAAATATTTATAAAATAAAAAGAAAATCTTGTAAAAAACAAAAAAATAAAAAATAATTAACGCAAGGACTAAATCCGTTATATCCAACAAACTATAGGGACCATTTATGAAACACATTTAAGGGTATTTATGTCATTTCTGTCCCACTTGACGGTCAACAGACGGAGTTAGTGGTCAAGGGACCAAACCCGTTACGGGTCAAAACTACGGGGACCAAACCCGTTAAAAATTCTTGCAAGGGACCAATTTCGTTAAACCCGACAAACCATAGGGACGATTTATGAAATTAACTTTAATAATAATAATAATAGAATTGTTTGATTCAAAATCTGCTGTCGACAGTATATTACTAATCTATCTGTTAGTTCACTTGGTCTGCACTTGTTCGTCGACTGCTAGATGTGAATGACAAAAAAAAAAGAACAAAAATAGAAAGGTAAGGGTGCGTTTAGTTGTAGAAAAATTCTTCATTTTTTCAAGAAATTTTTCATAAGAAAATAAAAAAACAGAAAACGCGTTTAGTCGCACTTTTTTCCAACAATTTTCAAAAAAACTGAAATTCTCATTTTCTAAATTTTAACTAAGAAATTGAAAAGCCCATTCTATCATTCTCACTTTTTTCTTTCTCATTTTTTTTCTCAACTCCAAAAAAAACACATACATCATTCTACCCCTAATCTCTCGTGTCATCTTCCACCGCCGACCGTCGCCGCCACCGCCCACTGTCGCCGCCACCGTCGTAATTTGAGGTAATCTTCTTATTATTTTTAAAAATGAAAAATATAACTTCAACTAAACGCGTTTTCAAAATTCTAAACTCTTCTCTAGAGATGAATAACCATCCCCTTCTCAAGGAATTTAGAGATGGAAAATTGAGAAATTTTTCACCAACTAAACGACCCCTAAGTTGTTGTCTAGCCTTTTGATTGGATTGTATAATTAAAAGTGTGAGATGGATATTAATTGGTATAAGACTTTAGTAGGTCGGTTGATTTAATTTGCTTTATGAATTTAAGGGCATGCTTGATTGGATGTATTAGGGGGTGGCAACCTTGCCTAAGGTTGTTTCAAGTTTTTATACCAACAACTAATCACATTGTTCCAACACATTTTTTACCTCATCATGCCTCAACATGGATTTTAAGTGGCAATCCATGGCATGATCATCGATGCTAGTACATTAACTCCCAACGTTCATTTTTTTTCCTTGTTTTTCTCCACACCGAAGCAGTGAGTTCTCCCGTTTGAAGCATCGATCGGGTCTTGCCGAAGGACTGGCAATGCACCTTGCCGATCGGCAAAGCCTGCCGAGCTTATTTTGCCGAAAGGATGCCACCCACCTTAGGGGTGGCAACTATGTCACATCATAATTCAACATAATGCAAAATTAATCAATAAAATATTGTCAACACATTTCATGATTCACCATATCTCACCTTTATTTTTTAGTGACAATCATGATGGAAAAAAAAACTAATTATATATTTTTATTTTTTTTATTCATAATTATATTAAACAATTTAATAAAAAAATTAAAGAAAGAGTTGCAAGTGTGAAGTAGTGGAATAAGTTAGTAATTTTAAAATGAATGTGTGAATAAATTAACAAATGAAAGTGAATATTTCAAGGGGATTTTATTATTATTATTATTATTATTATTATTATTATTATTATTATTATTATTATTATTATTATTATTATTATGAAAAATGCCTCAAACGGCTAATTCATTTAATATGCAACATTCGAATTTTTTGGGGAACAAGCCATGTCGATTCGGTATGGATTACCGATTACCTTGCCGCATTTGTGATACCGAGTGAGTGGTTTTCGTTGATGCCGATCGGCATGGCAAACCGCATGGGTTGCCAGTGCCCTTAGAGGGTGAGGAATGAGAAAGGGTAATGATTACTTATTCTTAGTTTACTATTATGCAATGGACCATTACCCAAAACAATGTAACGAAGCATTAGTGCATTACCCTACAAATTGAGGGTTATAGAATTTATTACTCATTGCATTCCTTAGCATTTCTTTTATCTTTACCTTTCCTATTCCTCTAGTTGAACCAAACGCCCCCTGAAGCTTTGGTTTGATTAGTTATTGGCAGAAAGTAATGGAATGTGATTTTGTAAAGACCAATAAATTATTGTGTAACTTAAAGTTTTGATGCTATTGATGATATTAATGCTCGTGACGATATCTTTGATATTGAGCTAGAACTGTTAATAATTTTTTTTTTTAAATTTCCTGAGTTTTTAATACTTTATTATAAATATAAAGAGAAACCTTGGTTTATCCGAAGCAACTTACTTCTTTTAAATTTTAATATAAATCCAAATTTTAGTAAAAATCCAAATATCAAAGGAAAACAAGAAGCGGATGAATATTTTTTATGCCCATCAAATTCAAAACAATATTTTAAATTAAAGAATCAAAACAATATTGAAGAATATTTTTTAGAATCGATCGAAAAACTAAAGTATTCCTAAAAGGAGATTTTCCTTTGCAATTAAGATGGACCGGACCTTTGAATCAATTTAATCAAAAAAGGAGATTGGCTGGTTAGTGAATTGGTATTATATAATATTGCGGTTGCACTTAATTTAGTTTGCTTTGGTATGGAGAGATCTGGTTTGATTTCGTATGAAGATTTGATTAATTTTGTTTTAGTTTATGGTTGCAATTGGTTTCATCTAGTATGTTCATGAATTTCGTTTTGAAGTGTTATTTGGTTTTGATTGTTCAGGTTTCAATAAAAGTTTGCATAGCTTCTATTTGGTTCGATATCTTGATTGGTATTGGTATTGTTGTGTGTTGGTGATGTTGATGCTACATTATTAAATAATCCAACTATAACTTGAGTAATTATGTATTGCATCTCAACATCAACAACTTGTTTTGGTTTCACATGTGGTTCTGTATATGCTTCTGCCTGGTTTGCTCTTGTTTTGTTTAGTTCGGACTCTGTCTGAATTCCACCCTCTATCTCTTCCAGTTATGGTTCTTGATTCGTCTGGTTCAGTCTGTCTGAATTTGCTCTGTCTGCCTAAATTTGCTCTGTCTGTATCTGTCTGCCTGAATCTGTTTTGTCTGCATCTGCCTGTTTGCCTGAATCTGCTCTCGTTCATCTTCGTAATTATGTTGCTCTGCTCTGATTTTGGTACGTCTGTTTTAGACTTGACTGTTGTTGCCTTGTTACAGTTTGGATTGTATCGGATTGAGACTCCGTATAGGATCGAGTTTGCACTCTGGGACACTCCGCTGTTCATTTATTTTTTAGTTTTAGTTTATTTTCTGTTTAACAAACTCTCAATGTTTACCGCTGCAGCATTGCGATTTGAGAGGTGATGTTAGTTAATAAGGCATATAGGCCCGATCCGTTGTTTAGCCCCGTCTAGTTTAAGGTTAGGTTTGTTTGTTCTTATTTATTCTTAATGTATTCTCATTATTTTAGTAAATCTGATAACTTATTTCAGTATTCCCCTTATTTCTACATATATTTAGTCCAAAAACCTAAACTTTTCTAAAATGTAATACCTACTTTTTAATATACTCTGACCAACATACAAGTTGGATTTCAGTCAGTATAACAACGGAAACCAATTACCCAATAACAAATTTGTGATATCGCTAAAAGAAAATTGAAAGTTCACAATTGTCTATATATATTATAGGAGCGGAGATGGTGGCATAAAATAAGCAACAAATCATTAAAATACAATTTCAGTAATAAAAAACTGTTTTTGCTTAGACTATACACTATGGGAGATCATTATGTTTGGAAACTCTTTCAAACCAGGTACTACCTCAGAAACAATTGAAGTCAAGGTAATAACAAAGACCAACACTGGACCAGTCACAAATGATGAAAGACTTCAGATGAAGAATGATTTGAAGGCCAGAGGTTTGCTGCTGATGACCCTTCCCAGAGATCAAGTTCTTGCTTTCAGCAAGTACAAGACTGCACAAACTTTGTTTGAGGAGATCTGCAATGTTTTTGGTGGTAATGATTCCACCAAGAAAACTCAGAAGAGCCTGCTAAAACAGACTTATGAAAACTTTGGTTCAACAAGTAATGAGTCCATTGATAGCATCTTCACAAGGCTACAGAAGATTGTGACTCAACTCACTGTGTTTGGAATTGAGGTGGAAAGGGAAGATGTAACACCCCAACCCGATAAGGGTAGAAGTGCCACATTGTGGTGACATATCAAAGCAAGCACAAGCATACATCTCAAGTAATACAAATGAGTATCAAGGTTACAAGGGAAACTGAAGTACAAGTACAAAAGAAAGTAATACAAATGAGTAAGTCTGGAATGTACAAAAGCTCATACTAATCCACAAGCTATCAAGGTAAAGTCTTCTAAGTCCAATGCACTCTCCACTCATAACCCAACTTCCTACTAGAACCTACCGCAGGAAAAGAAATGCGGCTGAGCTACGAGAGCTCAGTGAACAAATATGAGAGTAACAAGCAATATAGGATGATATAGATAAGACAATGGAAAAGTAAAGTAAAGTATAAAGGAAGTATAACCGAAGTAAGAAGAACTTGTATTAAAGTTGTAAAGGTGTAAGGTATAAAGGTATACTGGTTAGGTCAGAATATCTGTACCTTATTCAAATGCAAATGACAAGGAAAGACAAGTCAAATGGTGCCTACTCCCGCTTCACAAGACCTATACGAATAAATAATCATGTATTACTAATAGGTTCATTTTAATTAGATTTTCCTTTTTTAGGTGTCTTCATATTTTTAATAACTTTCTATTTTTAGCAAGTTCCCGAATTAGCAATTTAATAATTTTAAGTGTATAATTGGAAATGAATAATATTTAAGGGTTAAAAATGACAATTACAATAGTTTAGCGTTAATTATGTCAATTATCAAGATTTAATATTAAAAGGTCAAATACAATTATTTTAGTGTTCATTTTATAGATTTATTTTAAGATAATAATTTTAGACCCCGTCGTTATAATATTACATGATTTATTAACGTACCCACGGTATTAATATTTTTTTTCCATGACGACCCAAGTTTTGATAACCCGATTTCGTTATACTTAACTCATATTTACGTATTTCCGACCTCATATTCTAACCACGATTAAGTCATTATGTTTTAACTCTTTCGACCACGCCACAAGATACTCACACATGACACTAATTACACGAGACCACAAGTAAATACGCCTTACATAAAATCGTGAATTTATAACCCTTTTTAATTCGATTCAATTTTAAGACAAGTTTAGACCCATGCAATACTTTCAAAAGTATGTTACTGATGTACAATGTCAAAACGCAAGTGTAGCCATAATTGATTTAGTATGTTCATGCGTAATATATTACAGTTTTTTTTTTTTTTTTTTTTTTTTTTTTTTTTTTTTAAATGTATCTTTTTACTCTTTATAGATTGATACTAAAGACATAAACACGGGGCCAAGGACAAAACAAGATCTAATCGAACCACATTACCATGCATACACACGCCATGTTTAACAAGCCAAAATAGATCACTCATATTCAAGCCTTAACCCACGTACAACATGCATGCCCATTTTGAAATCCTTCTTCTTGAATTAAAACGCATGATTCTATATTTTTAGGTCACATAGCCGATCAAACTAAACACCATTCGACAGCCCCACTAGCGCGACATACACATGACCAAGACGAGACAAAACTCTTAACGAGACAAACATGGTATCGCGAGACCAGAATTTTAAACCACGAACCAAACCTCTCGCGATACAAACAAATCCGATACACTCTTTTATGTATAATTAATGCGATTCAGAAAATAAGCCGAGACAAACATACATGTATTTTACTCCTTTTAAGCTCGTATGGGTTAGATTACAAAACATATTTAGGTCATGTATTTAGTGATCAAATCATACGTAAAACATGAGTCGAATACACAACATATATATATCGAATTATATTAAGTTTTCATCCCGTTATTTTCTGTGAATACTAGTTGGATTTCATGAAACTATTCTTATGGTTATATGTTCATTCGAAAAAAAAACACAAAGCAACCTGCTACGATTTATAAATTTGGCTTATATAATGATTTACCAAGACTTATAATCAACACACACCCACGCGTACAAGGTTAACAGCCGATCGATTTCATATGGTTGAGCACTCAATATTTTAGTGTCGTTATCACATAAGTTACGCAAGGTTTCATATTCGATTTGAACATGCAAAACAACCTATCAACAGGTCATAAAACTCGACAGAAAAAGAAAACATGGAAGAGGAATTGAACATGGTTGAGAGGGTTACCATTTAAGCGTGTAATAAGGAGGAAACAAGGACAACAGTCGAGTACCAATCTGTACCCAACCGATCAGCAGCAAAGGCTCTCGAACACAAGAATACTCCCACGTACAACTCCTGTAACTCACCCACAATCGACACCAATAGAACCTCCCTTGTACCTCTCTTGATCGGACAGGACTTGGAAGAAAAAGAATTAATAAAATGTGTTGATAGGGTCGGTTAAGGGGAGGAAAACGTGTGAGAGTTTGAGAGAAACAAGGAAAGAACCAAATTTCCAGGGATTTGATTTTAAGAGTTGCCAAATATATCATAATCACGTACTTGGACCATATTCACATCTATACTTGATGTGTACAATTTATAAGGTTCGGCTAGGCATTTAAAATAGAAGACGTGACATATTTTAAACGTATACAAATGTTGTTAACATAAGTTTAATATTCGTATGACGTTTACTTGTTTAAATATCAACGTGTTAGATACTTAGGTTAAAATCGGAATATAATGTATTAATTAATTAAACGTCCTTTCATAAGTTCGAATTTAGAGGGTATTTTGGGTATTTAACGTGTTCAGAATTTTTGGGTTTTACAACTCTTCCCCTCTAAAAAGAAAATTTCGTCCGCGAAATTGAAAATATGCAAATCAATTGGGAACGTATCAAATTATGCAAAACACGAAGACTTGGTTTCTCATGACTCTATCTTGTCGATCTAATATGGTTTTCCAAGAACATAACAAGTGACTTCAAATCAAACTAGTAGGGTGTCACATGCAAGGAATGATAAGAGTGATTTCCTCGGAAGAGATACTCAGAAGATGTTATGAACATGCGACAGCCGAGGAGGTAGAGTTAGACGATAGGAAACCTCCTCCGAACGTACAAGAATCAAACCGTCCAAATTTGGTTCCATATAAATCCGGTCCTTAATTAAACAATCCAAAAGTAACAGTCTCATAGACGCGAATCGTAGAAGTAGCAAAACACAGGTGTACCCCTCAAAATGAACAAAGGCATTCAAGTAGATAGAAGATAATTCAATCGATAACATCGGACGGTAGAAAGCTCTATAATGAACCCTAAGATCATTATCAAGATACAAAGGTCAACAAACATATTCTTGAAGATCTAAATATATCAAATCATACGGCGATGAGGAAGATCAAACGTATAGGTCGAAAGAACCTAAAGTCTCATTAATCGCAGGTAGTCACCAACGGAAACAGAAGTCTAAGGCTTCTCTTAAGCACTGCTCAAGATATCATATGAACACAATAAATGCACTTATATGACGTTAGTATTATCACGTTGATCAGGCGTCATAATACTAGCCTCACATAACATGCCCTTATGGTGGTCATCCTCTATCTCAAGTCGTGAGTCAAAATTCTACAAACCACCTAACAGTCCAACTACATCCTAGGGTTGGCCCTAGTCAAAGATCAATAACGGAACAATGTCGGCAAGACAAGTGAAACTCGCAATGACGTAACCAAATCAAGCCATATAACCAAGAGTAAAAAATGACACTACTCGTAAGAGTAACGAAAATCATAGTATGTCCATCAAAAGCAAAGTACGTCGTCAAAAGAGTCAATCCATTCATAACATAAAATTCAAGGTTCCAAGCTCGAGTAGTCGGCCCAAGGTTGTCCATCAGCTCATAGGGTGAAATGAAAAACAATAAACTTGAGTCTCGTTCCTCAAGCCTTCGGTAGTTCTTCATGGAATTGTGGAATTGCAAATCTCTGTCTTGATTACCGAGCATCCTTCCATCCGCAAATCTGCTTCTGCTCTCAATTCATTTTAGTACAACTAAAATGAATAGAGAAACAAGACTGCGGGTCTTCGACAGGTCTTCTATCACAGCTCCAGGTTTCCAGGTAACTCCGCCACTGTCAACTCCAGGTTATGTGTTCGTCTCCTCCAGTCTGGTTGTCTTGCCACCCGAACTGAAATCTCTACGTGCTGTATGAGGTATACTCCGTTGATGGTAATGTCAGTCGTGAACATCTTCTACAGTAACAGATTTGGGGGATCGAGAGTCATCAAAACATAGTAGAACAAAGTAGATGGTTAAAGGTCACAAATCGGATACGGCAGTCCATGGTAGCTTATGAAGGGCCATCCAGTCCAAAATCAAGAGGCCTCAAAATTAGATGTACCAAAATTAAACGAATACATAGAATGAATACGGTCGTCAAACTGGATAGATAGTTCATATGTCAGAGTCAAGTACATGATTTGTCAAAAGTATCGAGATGGATAAGCAAACATTTCAAAGGTTAGGATCTGGTGTAGCTCATTAGTACAAGTGATAGGTAGAGTGCGAATCAACATCGTATGGTTGTCAAAAATGAGGTGTACGGGATATCAGTCTTCGGTATCATCATGTTCAGCTAACAATGTTATAAGGAGATATTATAAAAATCACAATCTTCCAAGGAAAATGGTTGGAAAACAAGGTTCACCCTTCAAAGGAAAGGAACAAAACTCCTATATCCATGGTTAATAAATACCAGGGTTCTCGTAAGGAAGAATTTGATTTTGCAAAGTCAAGTTGTATCAAACGACACATTGTGTCTACCATATGTACGAAATACAAAGAGTGTGTCAAACACATTATGGTTGAATAATCTTCGGAACGATCGGAAAGGTATCAAAATGTTTATCAAGCAGTTCGGAGATGGAGATCAAAATCATATAGTGAAACTCAAGTGGTGTAAGGTATCGATGTAGTTCTCGAGGTATTCCAAACTTACTTGGAAATCAAACATGGGTTGCAAGACCTTCTAACTTCCAGGGTACAAGTCCTTACAAGGCTTAACTTAAAGGCAAAGGCAAGAATCAGAGTAATGCGGAAGCAAGTTCTACAAGCATAGACGTCCTAGTCTACCCATTCCTCACCGGTCAGTAACTTAGGCTCCTAAGGGGAGATCTTAAGGCAAATATCAAAGGTTATCTTATGAGCACCTACAGTGGAAACTTAGTGGTCCAAACTTCACAGGTCAAGGTTTAATGTACTACAAGTCGCAGCCTGGTCTCTGATACCATAATTGTAACACCCCAACCCGATAAGGGTAGAAGTGCCACATTATGGTGACATATCAAAGCAAGCACAGGCATACATCTCAAGTAATACAAATGAGTATCAAGGTTACAAGGGAAACTGAAGTACAAGTACAAAAGAAAGTAATACAAATGAGTAAGTCTGGAATGTACAAAAGCTCTTACTAATCCACAAGCTATCAAGGTAAAGTCTTCTAAGTCCAATGCACTCTCCACTCATAACCCAACTTCCTACTAGAACCTGCCGCAGGAAAAGAAATGCGGCTGAGCTACTAGAGCTCAGTGAACAGATATGAAAGTAACAAGCAATATAGGATGATATAGATAAGACAATGGAAAAGTAAAGTAAAGTATAAAGGAAGTACAATCGAAGTAAGAAGAACCTGTCTCTGATACCATAATTGTAACACCCCAACCCGATAAGGGTAGAAGTGCCACATTATGGTGACATATCAAAGCAAGCACAAGCATACATCTCAAGTAATACAAATGAGTATCAAGGTTACAAGGGAAACTAAAGTACAAGTTCAAAAGAAAGTAATACAAATGAGTAAGTCTGGAATGTACAAAAGCTCATACTAATCCACAAGCTATCAAGGTAAAGTCTTCTAAGTCCAATGCACTCTCCACTCATAACCCAACTTCCTACTAGAACCTGCCGCAGGAAAAGAAATGCGGCTGAGCTACGAGAGCTCAGTGAACAGATATGAAAGTAACAAGCAATATAGGATGATATAGATAAGACAATGGAAAAGTAAAGTAAAGTATAAAGGAAGTACAACCGAAGTAAGAAGAACCTGTATTAAAGTTGTAAAGGTGTAAGGTATAAAGGTATACTGGTTAGGTCAGAATATCTGTACCTTATTCAAATGCAAATGACAAGGAAAGACAAGTCAAATGGTGCCTACTCCCGCTTCACACGACCTATACGAATAAATAATCATGTATTACTAATAGGTTCATTTTAATTAGATTTTCCTTTTTTAGGTGTCTTCATATTTTTAATAACTTTCTATTTTTAGCAAGTTCCCGAATTAGCAATTTAATAATTTTAAGGGTATAATTGGAAATGAATAATATTTAAGGGTTAAAAATGAAAATTACAATAGTTTAGCATTAATTATGTCAATTATCAAGATTTAATATTAAAAGGTCAAATACAATTATTTTAGCGTTCATTTTATAGATTTATTTTAAGATAATAATTTTAGACCCCGTCGTTATAATGTTACATGATTTATTAACGTACCCACGGTATTAATATTTTTTTTCCATGACGACCCAAGATTTAATAACCCGATTTCGTTATACTTAACTCATATTTACGTATTTCCGACCTCATATTTTAACCACGATTAAGTCATTATGTTTTAACTCTTTCGACCACGCCACAAGATACTCACACATGACACTAATTACACGAGACCACAAGTAAATACGCCTTACATAAAATCGTGAATTTATAACCCTTTTTAATTCGATTCAATTTTAAGACAAGTTTAGACCCATGCAATACTTTCAAAAGTATGTTACTGATGTATAATGTCAAAACGCAAGTGTAGCCATAATTGATTTAGTATGTTCATGCGTAATATATTACAGGTTTTTTTTTTTTTTTTTTTTTTTTTTTTTTTTTTTTTTTTTTTTAAATGTATCTTGTACTCTTTATAGATTGATACTAAAGACATAAACACGGGGCAAAGGACAAAACAAGATCTGATCGAACCACATTACCACGCATACACACGCCATGTTTAACAAGCCAAAATAGATCACTCATATTCAAACCTTAACCCACGTACAACATGCATGCCCATTTTGAAATCCTTCTTCTTAAATTAAAACGCATGATTCTATATTTTTAGGTCACATAGCCGATCAAACTAAACACCATTCGACAGCCCGACTAGCGCGACATACACATGACCAAGACGAGACAAAACTCTTAACGAGACAAACATGGTATCGCGAGACCAGAATTTTAAACCACGAACCAAACCTCTCGCGATACAAACAAATCCGATACTCTTTTATGTATAATTAATGCGATTTAGAAAATAAGCCGAGACAAACATACATGTATTTTACTCTTTTTAAGCTAGTATGGGTTAGATTACAAAACATATTTAGGTCATGTATTTAGTGATCAAATCATACGTAAAACATGAGTCGAATACACAACATATATATATCGAATTATATTAAGTTTTCATCCCGTTATTTTATGTGAATACTAGTTGGATTTCATGAAACTATTCTTATGGTTATATGTTCATTCGAAAAAAAAAAACACAAAGCAACCTGCTACGATTTATAAATTTGGCTTATATAATGATTTACCAAGACTTATATTAGATCCAAAATCAACACACACCTACGCGTACAAGGTTAACAGCCGATCGATTTCATATGGTTGAGCACTCAATATTTTAGTGTCGTTATCACATAAGTTACGCAAGGTTTCATATTCGATTTGAACATGCAAAACAACCTATCAACAGGTCATAAAACTCGACAGAAAAAGAAAACATGGAAGAGGAATTGAACATGGTTGAGAGGGTTACCATTTAAGCGTGTAATAAGGAGGAAACAAGGACAACAGTCGAGTACCAATCTGTACCCAACCGATCAGCAGCAAAGGCTCTCGAACACAAGAATACTCCCACGTACAACTCCTGTAACTCACCCACAATCGACACCAATAGAACCTCCCTTGTACCTCTCTTGATCAGACAGGACTTGGAAGAAAAAGAATTAATAAAATGTGTTGATAGGGTCGGTTAAGGGGAGGAAAACGTGTGAGAGTTTGAGAGAAACAAGGAAAGAACCAAATTTCCAGGGATTTGATTTTAAGAGTTGCCAAATATATCATAATCACGTACTTGGACCATATTCACATCTATACTCGATGTGTACAATTTATAAGGTTCGGCTAGGCATTTAAAATAGAAGACGTGACATATTTTAAACGTATACAAATGTTGTTAACATAAGTTTAATATTCGTATGACGTTTACTTGTTTAAATATCAACGTGTTAGATACTTAGGTTAAAATCGGAATATAATGTATTAATTAATTAAACGTCCTTTCATAAGTTTGAATTTAGAGGGTATTTTGGGTATTTAACGTGTTCAGAATTTTTGGGTTTTACAAAAGACCTCAATCTAAAGTTCTTAAGAAGTTTACCCTCTGAGTTTGGTACAAATGTTGCAGTATGGGAAGACAAGCCAGATTTGGAGACTATGAAGCTTAATGATTTGTACAATAACTTTAAGGTTATTGAACAAAGATTAAAGAAAGCTGGCAAACTAAGTTCAGGATCAGGGAACTTAGCACTCATATCATCATCTGTTGATGTTAGTTCAGATGAAGAGAATGATAGTGATGATGATGATGATGCTAATATTGTTGTTTCCACTGGTAGTGGAGGTGTTTCCACTGCTAGTTCAAAAAGACAGATTGCTGATCTTAGTGATTCTACTTTTTATGCTTTCCTGTCAAGTCAGGTGAGTGGTTCAATTCTCAATCATGAGGATTTAGATCAAATTGATGAGGATGACATGGAGGAGATGGACATTTAAATGGCAGGTTGCATTATTAAGCTTAAAAGCAAAGAAGTTCTGGAAGAAGACTGGTAGGAAGATAACCATAAATGGCAATGAAACAGTAGGTTTTGACAAAAAAAAAAGGTGGAGTGCTACAATTATAATAAGAAGGGGCACTTTGCCAGGGAATGTAGGAAACCAAAGAAACCTGATAACAGGTCAACTTGGTATAAGCAGGACAAGAAGAAAGAACCTACAACTGAAGAACCAAAGGTGCTATTGGCCATTGATGGAGTGAGCTATGATTGGAGCTTTATGGCTGAGGATGAAGAAGATGATTCAGAATCTGCAATGCTTGCTACAGAGCTTGCACTTATGGCTTTTTTTGACTCTGAGGTACAAAATAATAATGCTTGTTCTAAAACTTGTAAGACTTTAAAAGATTATCAGAAACTTAAAGAACAATATGATGCACAATTGCTAGAGTTAAACCAAACTAATTATAACTTAGCAAATAATAAAAAAAGGTCTTGGAGTTTTAGAAAAAAACAATTAGAGCATTATAGAGCCAATGCATCTAAGTTCAATGATGATATTGATGTTTTGAAAAGAGACTTAGATTATAAGATTGAAGGTATTTACTACAGGATTAAAAGACAAGATAGTAAATTTACTCCTATGGATAAAGAACCTGTAGCTATAAAGTCAAAAAGGTCAGGAGTGAGTCTTGGATCCAAAGATGCTAAGAAATTGAAGACTCAGGAGACATCTCAAGTAGAAGAAGGTGTTAGCAAATTGACTGAAGAACTAGTTACCAATATGATGTTCTGATGTACGTGAGAATCGCACCAGGTTTTACCTCTCAAGGGATCTTGAGAAGCTTACAACCCCCACCAGGCAGTGTACCTGATCGTTGTAGTATAGTATAGTGACAAGTACCGGGGTATTGATCGTTCAGCTAGGAATAGTGTCGCTAGGATTAGAAAACCTAAATACTAGTTCTAAGGGTGAGGGATGATTCTTTTTGTATTTTTATATTTTTTAGAAAGCAATTAAAAATCTCGGGTTTGAAGGATTTGGGCGGAATTAGTTGCTAGTCAACTAACCCAATACTAAATATGCAATCAAAATAAAATACTAAAAATGAAAATAAACTAAATTATACTAAGGTTGTGAGCAATAAGTGGAGAAAATGTGTTTACTTAGATTTCACTACTCCCTAGACATCTTTTACACGTTAATTACTTGTTATAGTTGCATGGATGACGGATTGTATTCCTTAATACCATTCATGGGGTGGCGCACTTAATTCCCCAATTCTATGAGCTCTTATCTCCTCCTATGCCATGCCCAGCACAACCATAGGGATTATAAACAGTGGCTCATGCATTAAATACAACCAATAAAGACCTAGTGCACATCAGTTCATGTTTCCTAAGACGTTCAAGCATGTTACCATTTGAAGATCTGCCAGTTTTCTTAAGCCTAACATTAAATTCATTCATCCAAAACAACTATAAACAAGTAATCAACACATAATTAACATCTAGGTTTCATTAAATCCAAGCAAACACAAGATAGATCGAGCCTAGCATGATGGAATTAAGACAAGAACAAGATATAGACAACCAACACATAGACATATTGATTGAATTAAAAGAGTACTTATCTCAATTACACATGAAAGGTATCAAAGGCTTAGAACCCTTGAAAAACCTGTAAAATTCGCACCAAGTTCGTACTTAGGGTTTCTCCAAAACTTCTCTTTTTTTAATGTGAAAATTAGAAAACTATATATAGGAAATAGGGTCTGACGGCGTCAAGACAAAGTTTGTGACGCCGTCACCTCGCCGCCAAAATAATTCTCGGACTGCCTTGATCTACTTTTGACGCCGTCATGTGTTGTGCATTTCCAGGCCGTCATGCATTTTACTCTTGACGCCCTACTTCGTGACGCCGTCAAATCTGTACTGGATCGTCATGGAAATTGCTCTTGACGCCGTCAGGAATTCCTTCTTGACGCCGTCACCTACTGTTCCCAGCAAGGAAAATTAAGACTTTGGCGTTTTCTTCACTTTTATGCTCCAAAAACGTCCGAATTGCTTCCTTTTCCAGATTTCACTCCCAAAGTACCTAAAATCACAAAAGGAACGATTTAGGGCAATATTTGATCAAATAAGTTCAATTCCGGGCTTAAATGACCCCCTAAAAGTGGTTCATTTTTTGCCTCATCATATACCCTTACACTTGAGATTTGCTTGTCATCAAGTAAATGCGCTTTTATTCTACTCAAAATACAAGTTAGGGGTCATTTAACACTAATATAAAAGTAATTACAACAAATAATCATTCCACTAAAGACAAATAGACAAGCACGGAGGTCATACACAAGTACCTCACAAATAGTGTTTAGATACTCACATCTCTCGGGTGTAATAAAGTACAAATTACAATATGGAAACGGAAGATATCTCTCACTACCTGTCATAGCAAAATAGATTACCATAGGCTTGGGAAAGGATCAAACCTCCACCACATGGCGTAAGCACCTAGGATAAACTATCAAAGAGGTCTTTTAAAGGGTTGTAACGTTAGGTGTAGGGATATGAAATACACGGTTTTGTTGGATAAAGGAAGTTTTACTGGTGGCGAGTTAACAATCATGGTTAATTACATGTACAATATGACGTTGCTAAGCCAAGACTATACTCGACTTAAGCTAATAAATGAAAAATGACAAAAACATAAAATGAACATAGAATAAAAAGGGATGGTAGTCCGTATGTTTTTTTCTTTTTTTCTATTTTTTTTTTTTTATTTTTTTTATTTTTTTTTTTGCATACACTCTTACCCTACCATCCAAAATAATACATCATATGGAATAGAAATTCCCTTACACTTGAATTTTTACATACTTTACAATAAACTAATCTAATGACTCGAATTAAGAAAATCAAAACACTTGGAGTACTTTTAAGATTAACGTACATATGGGGGTAATATATGATGTTCTTCCCCATTATTCCATAAAATAAGTACTTACCCATGAGTCCCAATCGTCCCAAAATAATATGTACAAGGATATGACTCGACTTAGCAACCATGTAATCAATTAGATAGTTAACTTAGGGTTTAACAAATAACAATAATATACTAAAAATGAGTGCATACACGGAAGGCTAAGGCGATTTGGTTGTACATTTAAGTGGGGTGTAACAAATTCTTCCTTCAAGTAAAATGCTTAAAGTTAGAAACGAAAAGATAGGCTCGGAGGGGTGTACTAGGGGTTTCGTGTACTAAAAATGAGTACAACGCTAAGGTGTGGGAAAAATTAGTTGACTTAACTAGCCAAGTAATATGACTTAAATGGTCAAGTAATCATGATACGGGTTTAACACAAGGGTGATCCTAATGCCTCTTATCATGTAGTAAATCCTACTACACGAATGTAGTCTCACTAGTGGTCTCGGGATGCATCACTAACGCAAGTTCTAGAATCTAAATGCTACCGGTACACTCATAAGCACTAATAGTAAATGCTTTTCCTATCAAATCTAAAGGCGAACCTCACATATTTGGGTGGAAAATTTTTCTGAATGATACGGTTATGTGCTAGTCATACAATCTCCTATCCATGAGATGCTTGCTATGGCTAAAGTTTCACTCCTAAATGTTGTAAAAAATTTTAAATTTGGCGCTAAAATTGCACTAACAAGTATTTCTCATAGTTTTATTACACATCTACCATTAAACAAAACAAACTCAAGGGAAAGTGCATATGTAAGGTATCATCTTTTTACCCTCCCCTTACACTTAAGATGAACATTGTCCCCAATGTTCAAGTAAAGAATGTAAAAGTGAAATAAGTAAAAAGAATGAAATCAAATACTCCCCTGATTCGCTCGGTATGGATAATAAGGTGGCCAGGTTAAATCTTTCTCCAAGAAAATGAACAATCAAAACTTCTCTTCCAGAAAAATAAATCATCTTCTTGTCATACATAACCTGTAAAACCTGAGAAAACAAACAAAACAACCTCGCGTAAAATCGGCGGCATCCTATATAAGTTACTAAATCCTAGAAAACAAAATAAGATATAATGCTTGTGGAATGAAGTTTGCAGATTTCCTGGAGATTATAAAACTTAATAATTCACAAAAACTATAAGACTCCGTTAGGAAAACAAAACCGGTAAAATTTCTAGATTTTTACACGTGACGCCGTCAAGAGTTAACTCGTGACGCCGTCAGAAGTGACCTACAGAAATTCTTATGTTAAGTTTCCGGAAAATTTCTGGAAAAACTTGGTCCTACTTCCTGGAAAATCCTGCAAAACTTCATTATGACTCAATACAAGCATTTGACTCTAACAAATACGAATATACATGTTCATTTAATATTGTGGAGAATCATGATCGGTTTGTTTCTTCAAAACATATTTGGGGTTTCCCCTTACACTTATCTTTTGCAAAAATACTTTCAGGTGGAGTTAAGACTAGGCCAAAACAACAAAGTAAAGTATTTCCACTATTTAATTCAGAAACATGATCTACCAACAATAAAAATAAAGCATGCATACGAAAGCAAATAACAAACAAACAAAACAAAATAAAATCACACAAAACATGGGTTGCCTCCCAAGAAGCGCTTTTTCTTTATTTACGAGTCTTGTAGCTAGACTCAAGGTCATGGGTTACTACGTGACCTCATCGTTGGTTCCACTCTCTAGGTCGTCTTCTAAACCAGTTTTGTATTCCGGACCTAGTTGCAAGCATTCTTTGTAGAAACCAAGTATCCTATTCTTTACATACTCTACTCCTCTACGTCTATCCTCCCCATTCCTATAATAAGCCGCTTGCTTGTGTTCTTTTTCAAAATTAGAGAGAAGGCGGTATTGCTCAAATTTGTAGGGCATTTGATAGGCAACCTCATCATTCTCTTTCTTGAATCTAACTATCCCTAAAGTCGGATCATAACTCATCCTAGTGGCCTCAACAAATGGTTTTCCAAATATTATTTGGCTTAGGCAAGCATCTATCACCAGACGAGTGTCTTCTACTATCATAAAATCGATCTCATAAGTGAGATTCCCTATAATCACATGTAATCCCTTTACTCTTCCTGCAAAATTACTTATCAGATTCGTATTGGGCATCATCCTAAAATCGAGTTGTTTCTTCATCACCCAATTGTAATAAGTCCTAGTCATGATGTTTACGGGAGATCTAAGATCAATGTAAGCTTTCCATATATGCATGTGCCCAATATTGCATGGTATGTTAATGTTAGAGGGGTCTCCCATTTTGATAAGGGGTGTGCCAAGGATATATGGTCTCTCGGGACTATCGAATAAATCCTTATGGTATTCCCGTTCTTCCTTGGTAGGCAACTTATCAAAGTATTTTTCTATAGGCTCCACCTCCTCTAATTCCTCTCCCCTATTAACCTCAACTTCCCTATTCTCATCCTTAGTCTCAGCTTCTACTCTAACTTCATCCTTGTCACTCTCTTCTATCTCCTTATCTATTGGCTTAATGGTGACAACATTGACAAAGTGGACATGTTTGGATGATGAGGGGTCCTTAATTTGGATTCCATTATTGGTGTCCCTAGTGTCCTTCCTAGGTGTGACTAACGCTTGGTTGTTGAGGGCTTTCAACAAGTTGTCAATCTTGTTGGTCATCTCCGTTTGTTGTTGGTTGAACTCGGTTTCAAACCTAGCTATGCGAGCTTCTTGAGATGCCATAAACTTTGACACCAATCCTTCAAGATTGTTGGTACTACCATAGTTGTTAGAAGGATTGTTGTTGAAAGTACGGTTGGAGGGTGGACCGTTTGGTTGGTAACGATTAGGCGGATTGGAAGAATTGGGTTGATTTTGTTTCCACCTAAGGTTTGGGTGATTTTTCCAAGAGGGGTTGTATGAATCACCGTAAGTGCTTGGCTCAGGCTTGTAAGTGTACCACTTATCTCCCGCTTCGTCGATACGCGTGGATGCGTAGTCCACAAAAGCTGTTCCGAGGAGTTCCACACAATCACGAGTGTCGTGGGGACCACTACATAATTCGCATGAAGAAGTGATTTTGTTCACTTGGCTTGAAGGCTTAGGACCTTCGTAAGATTTCATGAGAAACTTGACTTTGGTCCTCAAGTTCCATGATCCTACGGTCGGGAGTGCTAGAATTGTTCGAAGGCAAAGATATTGCCTTGACCGTTTTGTTCAAATCACGGGGATCATTCCAACTTTCGTTGTCATAGAGAGCAAGATCTTCTATGAGTTCCCATGATTGTTCCGCACTTAGATCATGTAGCTTACCACCGGCCGATTGGTCAATGGCTCGCCTCGTGGAGATGTCGATATGGTCATAAAAAATTTGGACTTGGAGCCAAAGATCTATGCCATGATGAGGGACTTTTTGGAGTAAGTCCTTGAAACGAGTCCATGCTTCATAAAGAGATTCATTTTGACATTGTTGGAACATCAAGATGTCATTTCTAAGCTTAGTAGTTCTCCCCGGTGGGAAAAATTGAGCAAGGAAACGAGTGGTGAGATCATCCCATGTGGTGATTGATCCCGCGGGTAAACGCTCAAGCCATTGACTAGCTTGATCCCGTAGAGAGAATTGGAATAGGCATAATCGGGTTGTCTCTCTAGTTTCAACACCTAGGTCTATGGAATCTACGATTTTAAGGAAGTCCTTAAGATGTTGGTTTGGATCTTCGGAACGAAGTCCATGGAATGCACATCTGCTTCGCACCAACCGGATGGTGTCGGATCGCAAGGGGGTCACATTGGCTCCGGTGAGCTCAATGGTGTTTCGGTAGCCTTGGTGGCTAGGTCGGGAATACTCTCCTAAGGTTCGGGGCCTAAGAGGTTCTAATGGTGGGTTTTGTTGTGGTGGAATGACGGGTTCAAAGATGTTCCCGTTGTCCATGATGTCGGGTGGTGAAGAGTTACGAACAAAGACACAAAGAAATAAGATAGACTAAAGAGAACCTAAAAATAAAAATAAAATCTTACTAGAAAGGAATCTAGCAAGTAGACCTAATAAAAAGAAATTCTAACCTAGACAATAACTATTTCCCCGGGCTGCGGCGCCAAAAACTTGATGTACGTGGGAATCGCACCAGGTTTATAACACCCCGTAAAATTTTCCTACGATTAACACGTTACCATAACATAGATTAACCATTTTTACCCGTAACAATTTTTTTTTGATATATACTTTGTCAATTACAACGTTATTCACTCTTACCTTGACACGACATTTACACCTAAACCTTAATAACCTAGATACCATACATAACTTAAAACATTGATACTTAATAAGTATACGTTTCAATAATTAACAAATACAATTTAAATAAATCCCGAGCCTACTAAAATTCCCATGTGTACTCGCTAATAATATTGGACCTCTAAGAACCATGAACGACAATTATTATCGACTTTCAAATATAATTACTATACTAGAATATTGATCAAGTTAAGGCACCTTACAAGTTTCATCTCAACTTGACACAAATAGCATTTTATTTCAATACCACTTCGTATAAATTCTAATAAACCACTAACTTTCTGTAACAAATTTAAATCCTCATTTTAAGGCCCTTCTGGTCCGAACCAGGAAAAGTGTAAAACACGAAAGTTGTCCGAAATAATGTTTTACGTCTAGACACGCGAGATTTTTAAACAAAAAATGTAATTCGTGGCTGCTATCCATGGAATACGAATCTGGCCAAAGTAAACCTTAAAAACCATTTTGCCAAACTTACAAAAACGTGTCATAAACTTCCCTAGCACCTCACAAGCCACCCAATGACTTATAACCTGACTCAAATGCATAGTGGAATGTCAGGAATGAACAAGGATTGTATGACACATTCCTTTTACTACCATGATTCGATTGGAGGGAATTGTGGTGCCACCACACATAAACGAAACAACACAACACTTCCTTGGCATTATTCTTGTGTTCACATCTTCTAAACTCTCTATAAAACCTTCCCATGCAACCTGAGATGATCACACACACATAAACTTACCAAATATACAAGCTCAAGTCGAATAGCACTAGTTGAACGGGACAGAAGGTTTGGAGCTAGTACAAAGTGCACAAGTGATCCAAGGAGGAACCATGCTTGCTCGTTGTGAACCTTACTAGGAGCGGACCATCATACCATTGATCCTACGTACCTACTCGAACCATACGAACCATTTTACCCCACCTTTTGAGGTGAGGTAAGGCTCTTGGAGTCCATTTTCACTTCATCACTTTTATTATTTGTAGAATTTGAACATTTCGTTTGATCTTTTATCTCATTAATATTAAACGCGACATATAAATTTTATTCGACATTAGAGATGGTCAATATACTAACAAACGAGAACCACAAAGTTTTTGAACTAATTATAACGTTTAACTAATAAATTCAACACGTTTAAAAGCTTGTTTGGACACATTGGTATAAATTTTCCACACTTAGTTTTATTTTGAATACCTTGGAATAATGCAAAAACTGAGTAAATAACGTTTACTTTGGATAATTATTTAGTAAAATAATATATAATTATTTTTGCACTTACGAGATATCTATTGTACTAGCATATAGGATCAACAGAAATTCGACTCTAATATAAACTTAATAACCAAGTTTTGGTCACATTTAGAAACTATCTTGACCCATTCGAAATATTCCAAAACACTTAGAATATTTTGAGTATGCAAAACTGTTTCAAAAACGCTTCTGGTCATTTACATTTGACCTCGTAAATATTTATATAGACACATGACACATTATTTTTATAATTCGATCTCTTTAACATCATGGCTAACAATTGAGTAACACTTTTGCTTAGACCTTATAAGCTTTTATATGCTGTTTTCGAGAGTCATTTTGATCAAGCAAAAGCTGTTATGAAAGTCTCTTTTAAAATAACATATGGGCTTATTAGCCCGTTAAGCTGTTTTCTAGCTTATTTGATAAGCTGATGCCAAAAGCTATTTCGTAACATTTTTATACTCCTAAAATGAGCCCAAGACCAGGCCCAAACCTTTTGAAAGCCTAATAAATCTTAAAATGTTAATGGGCCCTAGTTTAACTCGTTAAGCCCATTTAAGCAAAATAAGTGCTTTTTAAGAAAATAAGCAGTGGAATTAAGCTTATCTGAATATTTTGAGCTTATTTAAGAAGTAAGAATGCTAAGTTTTGAATTTGGTAAAACTTGGACTAACTTTGCAAAATTTTCATAACCGGGGACTAAAAGTGTAAACTTTGCAAACTTTGGGTCAAAACTGTAATTTCTGATTTTCTGAGTTTAAAACTGTAAATAATAATAATTGGAGTTGAAAAAATGTAAATATTGATATTATTTGGACTTAAAATGAAACGATTGTTAACTACGGACTAACAGTGTAAAATTATATTCGTTAGGGTTAAAAGTGTAACTTTGGTAAAACTTGAAGGGATTTTCCGTAATATTATTTTAATATTAATATCTTATATATAAATACACATGTTTAGTATTAAACTCTTATAAATTTAACTTATATATATACGATATAAATATTCGCGATAAAACTAGACTTAGACTATCAACTAAAACATATCATATCTTTTAGGTTGTGTGTGAAGCCGTTGCCTTGCATCGTTGAAATTATGTTACTACCACTACTACTGTGCTACTAAGGTGAGTCATAGCCCCTACTCTTACTTGTTTTACAATGATTTATAAACGTTTTTTGGGGGAGATACATGCTTAATCACTGTTTTATACTTTTATAAGTACTCGTTAACTATATACATGTTACTGTGATTTCATAGCCCACTCTTTAACTATTTTCCCGTAGGGGAGATACCTGCTTAAAACTCGAATACAAGTCTTTTATACCGGGTATTGAAATACCGTCAGGCCAATGTTATTTGCTTAAGTTACTATTGCCAAAAGTCCCTCGATCATGAACCTTAATCACTTGAAGGGTGAACGTAAATAAATGTGGATAGTACTATTAGTGATTGACAATCCTCGTTTGGTTGTTAGAGAAAACACCAGGCGCACTTTATTGTTCTTATTCTAGGTTATTGGCAAATACATATCTTGAGGGCCTACTACTTACCGTCATAACTTGAGATTATGATTGGCTGTCAATCGTTGAGTATCATGAGCTTAAGGCAATAACAGGAACGTTGATTTAAACTTATTGATTGCATGTGATCACAATACATTCCTAACTTGTGATTCAAACCTCGTGTTGAATGGATTTATAAAAAAACTACTATTTTGGTGATGGCCCGGTGAAGGGCAAACCAACGGATTGATTTGTATTGAATTGATAAGGAAATCACTCATTTTCTAATTAACGATTTAAACTATAAACTCTATGAACTCACCAACCTTTGTGTTGACACTTTTAGCATGTGTTTATCTCAGGTAACTAAACAAGAAGGAATTTGAAGGCACGGAGTGGGCTTGTAACCCGGCATGGGCTTAAATGAACATTTTGACATATTTAAATAAACTTGTTGTTTAAATTATGAAACATCTTGATGTCTCGAATATTTGGTATTTTGAATGAATTAAACTTTAAAGCGTCACTTTTGTGTCGTTTTCTATGATTGTGACAAAGATCCTCGAAGTAACACCCAAAAAGTCTTCCGCCGACATTTTAAGTCTTCCGCTGACGTGACGATTTTGGGGGTGTTACAGATTGGTATTCAGAGCCACGGTTATAGAGAACCAGATGTTTTTAAACATTGGACTATAACCACACTTTAACTGGACCATTTTTCCAAAATACCACTTCATGCCCTCCGTGCCTACATTCCAACATCTGGTAGAAAAGTTACTTCTCATTATTTCTTACTTATATAACTTGATATATGCTTACATGTTATGATTATGCTAATGACTTACATTTACTAATCGGGATTATTACAAATACCGTGTCTTCATATTTCCATCCGCTAGACTATTATGTGACCTTTAAATAATTTATGGTACAACTACACTCTAGTATATTAATATATATATTTATATGCTCCCCCAACTATTTTGAGTACTATGCAAATCCTCTTTAATTGTCTCTATAGATGCTTACGACATACTCTTTTCATACTCTCGGAAAAATCTGCACATAAATTATTTTGTCAGATAGTTAAGTCAGAATCTTAAAATGATTTACAACGTCTTAATTTGAATAGATTGGGACGCCCTTTTGTTCAAATCAAGAAATTATAAATCATTGAACCATAAGTTTATATTTCCTTAATTACATAGTTTGGGACGCTTCTCTATGTAAATAACGAAATATAGATAAATAGGTTTAATTACTTCTGAGTTAACAGACATACGAAACCAAGAAAACCTAAATCTCATTAGAAACCACGAATATTAATACACAACGATATAACTAGCATCGGTAATACTATCATCACAAAGATCACTAAGTAAACCTTAACGTCACTAAACGATTGATCCACCAAACTGATGAAGAAAGCCACCACTCCTACGAGTGCAAGAACCACAACTGGATGTAACACATCGAATACCCTGTATGACAAAAACCACACAATGAAACGTTAATGCCTAGTACACGAAACTACAAATTCAAAAACAACACTCTTAATATTTCTTACCCCCATATTTCATCCACACTAACGACTAAAACCACGATTAGCATAAGAAATGCTATGATCCAATCCAAGGACTCCAGATCTTCTTTCGGGAAGAAAGTTACAACAAAATACGCAACTATGAGAACAATATAAGTATAAGACATATTAAAATTGTTATTTAAAGACAAAATGAACGATAAAGAGAAAAATCAGGAAATATATAGACATGTTGCCATGAATCACTATTCTTGCCATGTGCATTCACTTTTTCCCAAGTTAATATCTATCCACAAGAACTAAATAATTCGAGAATTAACTCCACACTATTCTCTTTGTAAAAATTTGTATCAACAAAACTCTTTTGTTTAACGGGTAGGTTACCCGCACAGATTTTTGTAATTTTAAAACATGAAGAATAAATAAATTATCATCCTTATTTTGCTCACAATGGATTCAAACGACATATTATTATTAAACTTGACTGAAACACATAAAAACATTACAAACGATACTAAAAAAAAAAAAAAAAATTTAAACATCACACTTCAGCGGTAGTCTGGGTGATCCCAAGTCTGAGAATTGTTAGAATCATATCCATCATCAGAAGGGTCGAAGCTTGCCAACCTCTCTTCTTCTATTTGAGCCTCCAGCCTACTCAGCTCCCGCTCCATGTCAGAAGTCCAACCACCATCATCGACCGCCACATTTTCCTCAAAACTTGGTTGGAATTGATCCAGATGAGGCAATTGTTGTTGTTGCACAGTCACTCTTGGTGCAGAAGAACTCGATGCACCTTGTCGAAGTAATTGTTGTTGCTGTTGTTGCTGTTGCTGTTGCTGTTGCAGTTGCTGTTGTTGCTGTTGCTGTTGACGTTGCTGCTGTTGCTGTTGTTGTTCAATCCTAGCCGCTTCAACATTCTCTTTAAAACTCCAACAGATCTTGCTGGAGCTATGGTCCTCTATCTGATGAACACAAACCCATAACGATTCAATAATAGCCGCATCCTTACGATATCCGTCATGCAAGAAAGTATCAATCACACGTTTCCGATCATCCGATATATCCGTACACTTTGCATAGCGTTCTCTAAGCCGTTGTTTCGATTGTTTCACCACCTCCAACTCCAGAATGACCCTCAAAATAGCATTTTTACGATCCACATCACTATTTTCGGCTTCTGCTTTGATATATTGTTGGATTTGTTCAGCGGTATGTGGTAGCTTGCAAGCCATTGATTGTTTTGTGTGTGTGTGTATGTGGATAACCCAACACGTACCAATGGTATTTATAAAGAATTGGAAAAATAATTCTCAATTATTATATTAAATATGACCGTTTGTATTCAAACGGTAAAACTTTTAAAACTATGTCAAATAAAACTAGCAACAAACTTTTTAGGTTACGTGGTGAAAATTCTACCTCGTCTTTCGCATTTCAACACAAGTGGCAAGAAACAGATAACATTAAACACATAACACCATAACTTAAATCATGAACACGCCACGTATAAGTAATACACTCTCACATGATTGGACCCCTCAATCTCTAAGAAATTATGAACTTATCAAATAACCTTTACAAACTCTCAAACATTATACGATACCTTAACAAATCTCAAATCAACTCATTACCTCGTGTATATTAGAATAAAACGTACATTAATAAAACATACCCGCAAAAACCTTCTTAACTTGGGCTTTAACCCACTGCCTCTATACACCGACACACATTTGGGCCTCGAGATTTCAGTAACCCAACATGCCATCGAACTTGATCACCAACTTAAAAGCCCAACATTGCTCAAATCTGAAACATAAACATTACTTCCGAACAACTCATACCTATAATTTCGAACCATTTTCCGTAACATTTCTACACACCCCGTCAATATTTTTGTACATCTCAATTTATCATAATCCCAAGAAACAAGTGTGACGAATCTTTTCCAATTAATCGATCCTTCGATGGTCAAAATTTTCATCAAAGCTCAACCAAATTGCTACACTCAACTATGACTAAAAATCATATTTATCTAAGCATGCGAAGCCATATAAACTTCCATATATAGTTTTGGTTATAATTCATTAAAACCCACATTTGAAAAACTTAACTACAATCAAACAAACCAATGTTTTTGATATATAATGACCTTATAATATAACGATTCATAAGCGGTAAAAACAAGCAAAGACAGCATAAAGCGAAATAAAAATTTCATTCATACGTTCGAAATTACATGGAAACACAACAAACCTTATTTCAACATTCCAACCACTACACTACGACACTATTCCTCACTTCCAAAACTTGTCAATGAAGATCGCTAAAACCACGAATGGTGCAAGAAACATTAAGATCCCAACCAACATAGCACGATCTTCGTTCGGAACATACACTAGGTAAATAGTAGTAACAATGGCATACATGATTGCAAGGTTGGTGATGAAGTGAGGCATGTCGGCGAGAAGAAAGGGAAAGGAAAGTTAGGTAAAAAGGAGTGTAAAAAGTGGGTTATTTAAAGAGAATAAGAGTTGGGTACTGTACACCACTGTGGTAAAATACTGTTTACACCTTAAATAATATTGTCAAGTAACAACTATAATTTCGGACTAAAGTTTCCCCAAGTTTTTCTTTCAACCTCATACTAAAATTGGTTATCATCAAGTAAAAAGCTAATGTAGTAGTAGATACGTTAAGCTGGAAAGTACAATTAGGAAGCTAATAATAAATACGTTATTCGTTCACCTTTTCCACTCACCTTTACAGCTACCTTATCTTAGAATCCCGGGACGGGATTCCGTTTAACGGGTAGGTAATATAACACCCCGTAAAATTTTCCTACGATTAACACGTTACCATAACATAGATTAACCATTTTTACCCGTAACAATTTTTTTTTTATATATACTTTGTCAATTACAACGTTATTCACTCTTACCTTGACACGACATTTACACCTAAACCTTAATAACCTAGATACCATACATAACTTAAAACATTGATACTTAATAAGTATACGTTTCAATAATTAACAAATACAATTTAAATAAATCCCGAGCCTACTAAAATTCCCATGTGTACTCGCTAATAATATTGGACCTCTAAGAACCATGAACGACAATTATTATCGACTTTCAAATATAATTACTATACTAGAATATTGATCAAGTTAAGGCACCTTACAAGTTTCATCTCAACTTGACACAAATAGCATTTTATTTCAATACCACTTCGTATAAATTCTAATAAACCACTAACTTTCTGTAACAAATTTAAATCCTCATTTTAAGGCCCTTCTGGTCCGAACCAGGAAAAGTGTAAAACACGAAAGTTGTCCGAAATAATGTTTTACGTCTAGACACGCGAGATTTTTAAACAAAAAATGTAATTCGTGGCTGCTATCCATGGAATACGAATCTGGCCAAAGTAAACCTTAAAAACCATTTTGCCAAACTTACAAAAACGTGTCATAAACTTCCCTAGCACCTCACAAGCCACCCAATGACTTATAACCTGACTCAAATGCATAGTGGAATGTCAGGAATGAACAAGGATTGTATGACACATTCCTTTTACTACCATGATTCGATTGGAGGGAATTGTGGTGCCACCACACATAAACGAAACAACACAACACTTCCTTGGCATTATTCTTGTGTTCACATCTTCTAAACTCTCTATAAAACCTTCCCATGCAACCTGAGATGATCACACACACATAAACTTACCAAATATACAAGCTCAAGTCGAATAGCACTAGTTGAACGGGACAGAAGGTTTGGAGCTAGTACAAAGTGCACAAGTGATCCAAGGAGGAACCATGCTTGCTCGTTGTGAACCTTACTAGGAGCGGACCATCATACCATTGATCCTACGTACCTACTCGAACCATACGAACCATTTTACCCCACCTTTTGAGGTGAGGTAAGGCTCTTGGAGTCCATTTTCACTTCATCACTTTTATTATTTGTAGAATTTGAACATTTCGTTTGATCTTTTATCTCATTAATATTAAACGCGACATATAAATTTTATTCGACATTAGAGATGGTCAATATACTAACAAACGAGAACCACAAAGTTTTTGAACTAATTATAACGTTTAACTAATAAATTCAACACGTTTAAAAGCTTGTTTGGACACATTGGTATAAATTTTCCACACTTAGTTTTATTTTGAATACCTTGGAATAATGCAAAAACTGAGTAAATAACGTTTACTTTGGATAATTATTTAGTAAAATAATATATAATTATTTTTGCACTTACGAGATATCTATTGTACTAGCATATAGGATCAACAGAAATTCGACTCTAATATAAACTTAATAACCAAGTTTTGGTCACATTTAGAAACTATCTTGACCCATTCGAAATATTCCAAAACACTTAGAATATTTTGAGTATGCAAAACTGTTTCAAAAACGCTTCTGGTCATTTACATTTGACCTCGTAAATATTTATATAGACACATGACACATTATTTTTATAATTCGATCTCTTTAACATCATGGCTAACAATTGAGTAACACTTTTGCTTAGACCTTATAAGCTTTTATATGCTGTTTTCGAGAGTCATTTTGATCAAGCAAAAGCTGTTATGAAAGTCTCTTTTAAAATAACATATGGGCTTATTAGCCCGTTAAGCTGTTTTCTAGCTTATTTGATAAGCTGATGCCAAAAGCTATTTCGTAACATTTTTATACTCCTAAAATGAGCCCAAGACCAGGCCCAAACCTTTTGAAAGCCTAATAAATCTTAAAATGTTAATGGGCCTTAGTTTAACTCGTTAAGCCCATTTAAGCAAAATAAGTGCTTTTTAAGAAAATAAGCAGTGGAATTAAGCTTATCTGAATATTTTGAGCTTATTTAAGAAGTAAGAATGCTAAGTTTTGAATTTGGTAAAACTTGGACTAACTTTGCAAAATTTTCATAACCGGGGACTAAAAGTGTAAACTTTGCAAACTTTGGGTCAAAACTGTAATTTCTGATTTTCTGAGTTTAAAACTGTAAATAATAATAATTGGAGTTGAAAAAATGTAAATATTGATATTATTTGGACTTAAAATGAAACGATTGTTAACTACGGACTAACAGTGTAAAATTATATTCGTTAGGGTTAAAAGTGTAACTTTGGTAAAACTTGAAGGGATTTTCCGTAATATTATTTTAATATTAATATCTTATATATAAATACACATGTTTAGTATTAAACTCTTATAAATTTAACTTATATATATACGATATAAATATTCGCGATAAAACTAGACTTAGACTATCAACTAAAACATATCATATCTTTTAGGTTGTGTGTGAAGCCGTTGCCTTGCATCGTTGAAATTATGTTACTACCACTACTACTGTGCTACTAAGGTGAGTCATAGCCCCTACTCTTACTTGTTTTACAATGATTTATAAACGTTTTTTGGGGGAGATACATGCTTAATCACTGTTTTATACTTTTATAAGTACTCGTTAACTATATACATGTTACTGTGATTTCATAGCCCACTCTTTAACTATTTTCCCGTAGGGGAGATACCTGCTTAAAACTCGAATACAAGTCTTTTATACCGGGTATTGAAATACCGTCAGGCCAATGTTATTTGCTTAAGTTACTATTGCCAAAAGTCCCTCGATCATGAACCTTAATCACTTGAAGGGTGAACGTAAATAAATGTGGATAGTACTATTAGTGATTGACAATCCTCGTTTGGTTGTTAGAGAAAACACCAGGCGCACTTTATTGTTCTTATTATAGGTTATTGGCAAATACCTATCTTGAGGGCCTACTACTTACCGTCATAACTTGAGATTATGATTGGCTGTCAATCGTTGAGTATCATGAGCTTAAGGCAATAACAGGAACGTTGATTTAAACTTATTGATTGCATGTGATCACAATACATTCCTAACTTGTGATTCAAACCTCGTGTTGAATGGATTTATAAAAAAAACTACTATTTTGGTGATGGCCCGGTGAAGGGCAAACCAACGGATTGATTTGTATTGAATTGATAAGGAAATCACTCATTTTCTAATTAACGATTTAAACTATAAACTCTATGAACTCACCAACCTTTGTGTTGACACTTTTAGCATGTGTTTATCTCAGGTAACTAAACAAGAAGGAATTTGAAGGCACGGAGTGGGCTTGTAACCCGGCATGGGCTTAAATGAACATTTTGACATATTTAAATAAACTTGTTGTTTAAATTATGAAACATCTTGATGTCTCGAATATTTGGTATTTTGAATGAATTAAACTTTAAAGCGTCACTTTTGTGTCGTTTTCTATGATTGTGACAAAGATCCTCGAAGTAACACCCAAAAAGTCTTCCGCCGACATTTTAAGTCTTTCGCTAGGATTAGAAAACCTAAATACTAGTTCTAAGGGTGAGGGATGATTCTTTTTGTATTTTTATATTTTTTAGAAAGCAATTAAAAATCTCGGGTTTGAAGGATTTGGGCGGAATTAGTTGCTAGTCAACTAACCCAATACTAAAGATGCAATCAAAATAAAATACTAAAAATGAAAATAAACTAAATTATACTAAGGTTGTGAGCAATAAGTGGAGAAAATGTGTTTACTTAGATTTCACTACTCCCTAGACATCTTTTACACGTTAATTACTTGTTATAGTTGCATGGATGACGGATTGTATTCCTTAATACCATTCATGGGTGGCGCACTTAACTCCCCAATTCTATGAGCTCTTATCTCCTCCTATGCCATGCCAAGCACAACCATAGGGATTATAAACAGTGGCTCATGCATTAAATACAACCAATAAAGACCTAGTGCACATCGATTCATGTTTCCTAAGACGTTCAAGCATGTTACCATTTGGAGATCTGCCAGTTTTCTTAAGCCTAACATTAAATTCATTCATCCAAAACAACTATAAACAAGTAATCAACACATAATTAACATCTAGGTTTCATTAGATCCAAGCAAACACAAGATAGATCTAGCCTAGCATGATGGAATTAAGACAAGAACAAGATATAGACAACCAACACATAGACATATTGATTGAATTAAAAGAGTACTTATCTCAATTACACATGAAAGGTATCAAGGGCTTAGAACCCTTGAAAAACCTGTAAAATTCGCACCAAGTTCGTACTTAGGGTTTCTCCAAAACTTCTCTTTTTTTAATGTGAAAACTAGAAAACTATATATAGAAAATAGGGTCTGACGGCGTCAAGACAAAGTTTGTGACGCCGTCACCTCGCCGCCAAAATAATTCTCGGACTGCCTTGATCTACTTTTGACGCCGTCATGTGTTGTGCATTTCCAGGCCGTCATGCATTTTACTCTTGACGCCCTACTTCATGATGCCGTCAAATCTGTACTGGATCGTCATGGAAATTGCTCTTGACGCCGTCAGGAATTCCTTCTTGACGCCGTCACCTACTGTTCCCAGCAAGGAAAATTAAGACTTTGGCGTTTTCTTCACTTTTATGCTCCAAAAACGTTCGAATTGCTTCCTTTTCCAGATTTCACTCCCAAAGTACCTAAAATCACAAAAGGAACGATTTAGGGCAATATTTGATCAAATAAGTTCAATTCCGGGCTTAAATGACCCCCTAAAAGTGGTTCATTTTTCGCCTCATCATGTTCATTGAGACTGGTGTGCTTAATATTGAACCTTTACAAACAAAATATCCAGTAGTTGGTTGGGAAATCTATTCTGATGATTTTGGAGTAGCATGGAAAATTATCAGAACAGGAAATGTCACAAGTATTTGCAGAGATTTTGAAGATGTTGTTAGATCTTGTGATAGAGAAGACTTGGATACTTTGTGGAGGATTATTCAAGATCAGTTCAAGAAAGATGAACTTGTTGATGTCAAAGCAAAAGAGTTGTGGATTCACTTTAGAAGATTATATGAACCTGATCCAAGTGACAGGCATTGGAGATTTGAAGCTCACAATACGAATACTTTGTGGAAATTCTATGATTCAAGTGCTGCACATCATGTTTCTACTCAAGATGGAGTTGATGTGTTTATATTAGCTGAGAAAGAATACCCATTAAGAGCTGGAGTTTTAACTGTTATGATGTCAGTAAAGCTTAGATGTTGGAAAAGAAGTGAAGTCATAAAAGATTTGCTGCAAAGGATTTATTATCAAAGTGTGAGAGCTGATAATGAGTTAAGAAGAAGAAGATAAGTGTTTGGAAGAATTCTCATATCCTCATATATGCTGACTACTTGAAGAAACTTATTGATTTACATGTTAATCATAAGTTTAGGGGGGATTGTTGGGAATTATACTAACAGTTACCACGACTAGTAAGGATATTACAACTGCTGAAGAATGCACTAGCAGTGGAAACACATTACCAATGCTAGTACATATTATTACCACTGCTGTTAGGATAATTGTTAGAAAACGTGTAAAGATAAATATAGAATAGATTTTGTGTATATCTTATTCTATTAGAGTTATTCTTATCTTGTAGAAGATGACTCCTTGTGCTATAAAAGGAGGTCCTAGGTTAAAGTTAGATATATGTTTTTCTAGAGTTTCAAGGTGTAACCCTAGTGATACAAAGATCACTCGTATTATTATTATTAATAATATTGGAGCTAACCGTTTGATACATACATTGTTCTCATTCATATACAACTGTTTTCATTCACAATCAAACTTCTAAATATTACTAAGTAGATTCCGCATACTTAGTGATATAACTCAAAGTATCATACTAACACAGTTGAGATCCATCATTCATTTTCAACCAAAAAAATAAAGACAAAACAAACAAACAAAAATCCTCCACTCTTTTTTGTCAACGTCACAAACACAGCTAAAAGCATCCAAAAAAAACACCAACAACAAGCACGAATGTAATACAAAAAAAAATACATGCTGCAACGAAGCAGGTGCACCCTACTTGTTAATATTATATGTGTGACAAGATAAAAAGTACGTCTTCTTGGCATGAGCTTCTATATTCAATATTTTAAGTAGGATTGATCACATAAAAATCTTTTTGACGAGAAATAATATTTTTTTAAGTTTCATGTAGTCTATGGCAATATTGTGTGTGATTAAGACAAATAATAGATTTAATTAATTACAAGAAGAAAAAATACGTACGAGAACGATTTGAAGATTGGAGGTAAAAAAGAAAAAATAAATAAATAAAATAATTATGATGCGGGAGAGTGAGGGAGAAAACTAAAGATGCAGAGAAATAGAAATTTTAGAGCATTTAGTATCATTACTTTTAAAATAGTGAAGAATGATCGATTACCTTCTAATGGGTAATGACTCGTTGCATTATAACTGACAAAACAATATTATTCATTATCTTTACTATTCATTACCTCTTAATAATCTCAACCAAGCACACCTTCAGAGTATCTTTTATATGGGCTCTTTACTTCTTTTGTTTGTTTAAGGTTTTATTTAGGTTTGGAATATTTTAGGTGTTTGTGATTTGGCTGTTAGTTTGTTACCGGGTGTGTTTTTACTTTTTAGGTCGTTTTGCAAAATTTTTTCTTTTTCTTTTTTTTTTGGTCGAAGTTTTTCTTTTTCTAATTTCTTGCTAGTTTGATATAGATATTATCGTAAAAAAAGATGATTTGTAAATGAGTAGGTAGTGTTCTATACTTTTAGATGAGATTGTCTAACAAGTACTCTAAGAGCATCGGTTAAGTTTATTAATTCAACACTAAAATTTCTTTAAAAATTGAAAAAAAGTATTTAATACACAATAATTAAAGTTATAAATTACTTTAATTAAATGTGATTTTTTATTAAATGAATGCAAATTTTCCTTGTTTAATCATTTGCTCATATTAGTGGGTCTTTTGTGAGATGAGTCATATTTATGGCATATAAAATCTGCCAAATATAACATAGAATAAGATCCAAAAAGAGATATACGAAAGTTAATCTTCATGAAAAGAATGAAACAATAGAGTACGGTGAGTACGGTACAGTTTGTTGATTAAAAGACTACGGTTATGTTTGGCAACAACTTTTTTGAAGCGTTTAAGAGCGATAAGCGATAAGCGACAAGCGGTAAGCATTATTTTGCTTGTTTGGCAACACCTCAACAAGCGTCTGAAACATGATTAACCGCTCCAATCTTAAATGCTTCCTGGAGAAGCAGTAAGCGACAAGCGGTAAACATTTACTTGTTTAACATTTTATAATTACACGTACAGCTACGTTACCAAACACGTTTTTACTGCTACTGCTTACTGCTACTACTTACTGCTTACTGCTACTGCTTGTTGCTACTGCTACTGCTACGTGTCGCCAAACATAGCCTACGAGTCTTAATTTGTTTCGTGAATTTGAATTTGAATCTTTGATTGAAAAGTCTAAATTAGATTACATTTTAATCAGAATAAGTAATTAAGACATCTGAATCTGATTCAAATAATTTTTTTTTCCTTTTTTTTTAAAATGTCTGAATATGTTAAATTAGGAGTTTTTATAATTTAAACTAGTTATAATTCCCGCGCACGCGCGGGTTTTTAAATTTTTTTAAAATCATATATTTTTATTTATTAAAAAATAAATAATTTAATCTTTATTTTATTTGATTTATGATGTTTAATTATAGTTTTTTATTATTAAAGATAATTATTTAAAAATTTTAATCTTATTATTAATTGCATCTTATTATATTTTTTGTATTTATCTTCTACTTGTGTTATGGATAAATATAAAATGTTACCTAATAAGAAAATAATCTTTTTTTTTTGTTAAATAAAATTATTTACTAAATAAGGTATGAATGCATTTTTTTGAAATGAAAAATTCCCAATAAGAGTTTTGTTTTATTATATAAAAGATATAAAAGAATTGCATTCACACGATAAATACACTTTATTAAACATAAAAAAAAAAAAAAAAAAAAAAAAATTATAATATAATTAATTAGAAGTTAAAAGTATATTAGACAAAACATTAAACTCATGTTCATTTTACAAAAAGAATTAAAAAAAAGTGTCAGATATTGAACTTTTTAAAACGATTAATTAAGTGGGTCGGTTTAGAGTTGAAATATGTGAGTCGGCTAAACACCTTTCACTTTGAACTGTTATTATCATCTTTTACAATCTTTATCGAACAATAAATATACAATGATCTTATTTAAACGTACCAAAAGTACGAAAACTAAGTTGAAATAAGAGAAAAAAACAAATAACCCAAAAAAAATTATAACAAAAGAAAAATAAAAAATAAAATATAGGAGACATTAAGAGGTGTTAATACGCCTCTCTCCATCTAGTTCAATAAGTGATTTATGCCTTTAACTGCTTTTTAATAATAAGAAAAAAACAAACACATTGACTGTCGGTTACCACCTTTTAATGATGGGGTGTTCACGGGTCGGTTCGGTTCGGTTAGCTGCAAGATATAAACTATCCATTGCGGGGCGGGTAATATATTTTACTACTTGAAACCAAACCGTACTAGGCGGGTAACCGGACATGCGAGTACCCGAAATGAGCGATTACCCGCGGTTCGCGTCACAGTTAACCATTTTAAATGTTTGATCGAGTTTAATCGTATGAACAATAACATGATTTAGAACGTAAAATGTCATTTTAAAAGAACATCAAATATATTAAAGTTAACCCATCTCAATAATCGCGTTCATATAAGAATACATATACAGATTAACAAAAATATTTATTCGACGTTTATAGGGTTTAATCAATTTTTACACATAGATGTTTAAGGTTTGTTTAGTTGAAGAAAAAATTCTCATGTTTCGTATCTCTAGTTTTGTAAAAAATTGGAAAGGAAAGTTATCTCCACAAAACAATTAAAAATATAGAAAACGCGTTTAGTTGATATTTGTATTTTCTACTTTGAAGAATGGGAGGGGGGTTGTGGGTTACAAAAGAAAACAACTAAAATTTGTTTTGTAATTTCCTTGTTAATTTAGGAATAGAGGATTTTGTGTTTTGCAAAATGTTTTGTTGGAAAACGCTAATTTGAACGCGATCTTTGTTTTCCTTGTTTTCTAAAAAATATTTTTTGGTAAACAAAGGTGTTTTCCCCAAACTATACGCACCCTTAGTAAATTATTACATTAAAATCACTCAGGGGTGGCCAAGTGATAAAGGTCTTGTGACTAATATACTAAAATGTGTGAGGTCTGAGGTTCAATTCCTACTAGGTGCAAACAACCCTGAAGTGGTCATGACAATCTCTTGAAAAGGGAGGGCTTTACCTAGTTTGAATCTGGGTGGAAGTGAGTTCAAATTCTATGAATTAGACTGCCAAAAGGTCGAAAACTATGGTTACAAAAAAAATGTTTACATTAAAAGCAAAAAATTGTTATACAATAAAAAATAATATAATCAATACTTGTATAATTATTTGAATATTAAGTTAACAGCTTTCATATATATATATATATATATATATATATATATATATATATATATATATATATATATATATATATATACTAGACGAGTACCCGTGCATAGCAACGAGATTTTATAGCGACAAATAGTTTATTGATAAAAAAAGTTTATATGTTATAAATGAAAAATAATAAAAATTTGAAGATTTGGGAATTAAACATAATGTTTTGAAACCCGGTTCGACCCGGGTGGTTCAACCGGTTGAACCATTCCGGTCGAAAAATTGGTCGATTTAAACCGGGTCAACTTGCTAGGTTGGGTCGAAAATGGGTCAAATTAAACCGGTTCAACCCGTCGGGTTTGAAGCGTCCCGGGTCAATCCGGTTTGTGATTTGTATTAATTGTTTTAATTGGTTGTATTTAATTTGGTAAATATGTTTTTAATTGGTTGTACAATGTGAATAAATCATTGTACTTTTAACTAATAGGGTCTTTTAATAAGAGTATTAATTACATTTCATAATTTTCTAATTAACACAGGGGCAATTTCGGAATTGACCGAAAGTTCAGTTTTTCACATTCCCTTTTGACCATTTTTGCTTTATAGGTAGTAAAGATATATATATATATATATATATATATATATATATATATATATATATATATATATATATATATATGGTTTGGTTATATCTAAAAATAAAAATCAAAACGAACCGTGATAAGCTTTTTTTTTTTTTTTTTTTTTTTTTTTTTTTCGGTTTTTTCAGTTTTGAATTGAGTAGTTCAGCTTGATTTTTTGGGTTTTTTGAACACCTCTAAACACACATTTTTAGCTAAATATGTGACCATGTTTAATAATTAAATTAAAAGGTTGTTAAGAGAGATTTTCAAAAACAAACACCAACCACGTAGTCACGTTGAGTGTTCATATGGATCATAACCTCTTTAACTGGCGTTCAGTGGACTACATGAATAAGACGTAACAAACAATATCATCGGACCCGCATCTATCTCGTGCAACACATATTTTCAAGGTGATCGAGATCTATTTTACTTTGACATTCAGAGCTTAAGACGCTATTGTTATATATTCAAAAACCATACACAAGTTATCACACCGCATGCAGTGTGGTTGTCGGTGTGATTCAGTCAACGTAGTTACCATCACAATGTGTGAAAGTAATTTGTTTTAATGAACGTAAAGACAAATGTTTTAGGTAAAAACTACTGTAAGTATACAGAGGTTCATAATGATATTGATATTGATATTGATGTTGGCCCCTCACATGTGAGCAACGTTTGAGCCTCTTTTGAGAAGCAATGTGACGAAAATGGTGACCGGATGAAAGGGTGTGAATATTTTATATTTTACATGAAGAATTTTTTTTTACTGTTTAACGATACGTTTACCAAACATACCCTAAGTCTAATACTCATATTCCTTGTATAATTTACGTTTAAATGTGTACCTGATTTTACTAAAATCTAAATTAAATTTCATTATCTTCTCCTTGCACTGAATGGTGATTTCACATGTTAATTTTCGTTAAAACGGCAATCTCTTTTAAAACATGTCAAACGACTTGTCCTAATGTACTTTCTCCCATCGAAACTATGGATTTGCTAATAAAGTATCTAGGATGGGAAATTATGTAGACAGGATAAGTGTGTTAGTCTATGGTAATAAAGAGAGCTAAACAGACAACTATAGGTAGTGGAAAGATACTCTAATTAGCTAAACAAGTAGGGTTGGATCAGTTGGAAAACCCCTTGCCTCTTAACCTAGAGGTCAAGGGTTCGATCCTCACTCCCTACAAAAGGTCGGGGGTCCTTTTCTACCTTAGGTAGAACCGGAAGCAGCCTCTCTATCTTAGATAGGGGACCCATAACTCGTGGAAGACGGCATTGGGAGTTACTTTACTTTTCTATTAAAGTGGAATACGGTTAGGGTTTATATCAATAGACGGGTTGTAACCGGGACAAAAAAGTCTACTTGGAATACAAATAAATGAAGTGAAAATTGTTTATCAGAAAATTTAGCAGTTACATTTGTAATAAATACACAAAACAAGTTACGGATATGTATATATCATACCTTGTTTCTAATAACGATAAAACGTAAAAAGTTTGTATCTAACTAATAGACTTAACCCTAATTACTTATGTAACGTTAAATATAAGATAAAATAAAGGACGACGCAAATTTCTTTTCTTTTCTAGCTTCTTGTTTAGGTTCAGCAAGAAAACATTTGAGTGATAGTTTTAGCTCGATTGTTAGTATAAAGATAAGTTGCATTTGACAAGTTGACGGCTCAAAGTAAACAAAAATTAATCAAGAACCAATAAATATCTCGATTAATTTTATTTAGTATTTTTTTAATCATTGTTTTTGACCTTTTAACCGACTGATTTACGAGGTTTGAACGCCACACCACACAAAATATGAGTCTTTGTTGTATCTATAATCTCGTGTATTTATTTGTATATCACAATAAAATGTGTTTAAATTTTAATATTTGTTATCCCGTACAATATATTAGTATTCTGATTAGTTTAGTATATAATGGCAATTATAATAATAACAACCGTAATAATAATAAATGTTGTGTTTTGCAAATATAAAATTATGGGGTATTTTTTAAGCTTATAAACTTAATAAATATTAGTTTATAAATTTTTTACCCGATTGCAATATCTATTTACCAATTAAAAAAACGTTATTTTTTTTATTTAACCCCTCAATTTCAATACTTATCGTTTTTAAATTTTTTCCCCATTTTATAATCAAACACATGTTTTTATGACATTTTATTAAAATGAATTTGATCCAATTTTGACCCATTTCGGAGGATTGGGTATGTTGTCAATGTTGTATTCGTTAATCAAATGGCTCAATTTAGCTACGTGAAGAAATTGACTATCATATTAGTCTAATTAGGTTTTTCTCAAAAGGTCTTTCCTCTTAAAAGGACTTCAATTTAGTTTTTATGTACAAAGTATAGTAGTTATCCATATTTTATTTTGCAATGACTTCAATTGTTGTTATAGTCACTATCTATGTTTTTATCAAGTACTGTATATCTAATTAAGTTTGCCTCAAAGAGGTGCATTACACATTTACACCACCCGAAAAGTGGTGGGTGAGTATATTTATGAAACCCAACTATGGACCAATAATACAAGACCATAGTACTATTAATCCTATACTTTCACATGCCAGACCAACATAAAAACATTGGGCTATGAACATTAGTATCAACCATTTTTCATTCTGAAAAAAAAGAGTGCCCACACAGCAAAATGGGAGCATTTGTAGGTGATTTTGAACCAGAATTGAAGGAATTAAGGGAGACTTTTAATAGTGGGAAAACAAGAGAAATATCATGGAGGAAGGCACAACTAAAAGGGATACTCTCTATCCTTAAAGATAGAGAAAGTGATATCTGCAAGGCTCTTAATCAAGATTTGGGTAAACATCATGTTGAAGCTTATAGAGATGAGGTAATCATATATGTAAACTTATTTTTTTTTTTACATATAGATGTAATTTGTGTACTTACTGAAAAAATGCAATTGTATAGCAAAACAAAATTTGTAGATTACTAAATGATTTTAACAATTTACCCGTACAACACAAAGATTTGAAGGTTAAAGGTCTAGTGTCATGAGAAATGAGTATATGTTAAATTTGTCATATAAAGAAGGGAATTAGAATTTAGAAGTGTAATCTATTCTAGCTTACAAAGGTGGCAACATACAGTAAGTTACAGTATTATTTTTTTATAGGAAAATTAGCAATCTCACAATATGTACATGACAGGACCTTCGCTAACCGAATAACAAATATTGTCATGGAGAACATGTTGAACTTTAAAAGCTTAATTCACTATACTGTTTCTTTCAGAGCAATTGTTTACGAAAAATTTTAGCAAGCGTTTTTTCGTAGTAATATGAAAACTGAACTCAGAATTACCTAGAAACAAATAAATGTATGCGTACAAGTTATTATATTTAAAATTTTACAGATTGGAACTGTGACCAAGTCTGTAAACCATGCATTACGGAATTTAAAAAAGTGGACATCTAGCAAAAAGGTAAATTTCTATAATTTTGCTTCATTCTGAATTATTCGGACATATATTTGTGAGCATGTTTTGAAGGAGTAATCAAAATGGTAAATTTGTTTACAGGCTAAAACAGCACTAGCTTCATTCCCCAGCAATGCAAAGTTGGTTCATGAGCCTCTTGGTGTTGTTCTCATCATATCATCTTGGAATTTCCCTTTTGGTATGATTAACTTTATCACTTTTACATTAGTAGCTCCTCTAGATCAGTATAAATGTGTATGCATAAATTCCATTATTTCGTCTGAACCATTTAATCATGCTACGTAATATGTACCTAATTTTAAATCTTTGTCCCCTTATCACTGATACTCTATTCGTCCTAAAATTATTGTCTCTTTTGACTTTTTCGGTCTTTCTTTCTCAACTTTGACTATAAATATTTTTGTTTGTGTTATACAATTTTTGATAAAAATATACCAATGAAAATATATTTAAAACTCAATCCGTTCATATAGTTTGTATAAAGTATTATACTAGTATGTAATATAAACAAAAATACTTAAGGTCAAAGTTGAAGAGTAAAGACCGAAAAAATTAAAAGGGGACAATAATTTTGGGACGGAGGTAGTATATTTTTAATGAATGTCTTTTGTCATCCTTTTCTCTACTTGAACTAGCCTATAACTCATTTTTGTGTGCCTGTTTTTCTTACCTATACGTTTGATTTGGAATATATATAAAATTTCGCCGGTTAATCAAATGCTTATTAGTGTTCGTTTTTGAGAACAAGGCTGAAATCCAATAACACCAACCGACGACCTATGCAAATCCTCCACATACCCATCATGTGAAAGAAATCAAGCTCACCCAGCAGCCCAACTATCGTGAACAATGTTAAAAGATAAAGATTATTTTGTAGAAAGTCAAATATAGAAATGTAGACCATGTATTAATACCCACTTGGCCACTAATGTATAATAAGTATGATGCTCATACAAGTAATAGTGAAAGGTCATCAAAGTGATCACAACAACAACAAACCAAATCCCACCGAGGCGGGGTATAGGGAGGGTAGTAGGATATTGATGGATCCTACCCCTACCCCAACCCCAGGATTTACCTGAAAGTAGGGAAACTACTTCATCTAAGACCCCGTCAAGTGTAAGTGTGCGGGTGAGAGTGCTCAGATATATGTGCATGTGTGAAAGTGAGCAATAACAAAACCATCAAAGTGATCAAACAATTATAAATGTAATTTAAGGATTTTATTTATTATATTTTTTTATTTTTTTATTATTATTTTGTGCGTGGGTGTGTGTATGTGGATATTTTCATATTAACTTTTAATAACAGTTAAAATGTTGTATCTTTTCAACATCATAGGTCTCAGTTTCTTATTTGAATGTAGCATTTCTCAAAATGTTGTATCTTTTCAACATCATAGGTCTCATTTCTTATATTTATTGAGCAAATCTCATTTATTCAAGTTAATTATGACAGGGTTATCATTTGAACCAATTATTGGAGCAATATCAGCAGGAAACACAATAATCCTAAAGCCTTCAGAGCTAGCTCCAACATGTTCTTTGGTTCTTGCTAAAACCATTCGTGACTACCTTGATAACACGGCTATAAAGGTTGTCGAAGGTGGACCTTATGTTGGTGATAAGCTTCTTCAACATAAATTTGACAAAATTTTCTACACAGGTGCAATACATAGTTTCTTAACCTTATACGGACTATGTATATATGACTCTTAACTATTTACATATCCTATAAGTCACATTAATTTTGAATACGACCGCACACATATATCATGTGCTATGTATTCATGTGTCCTATGGTATAGGGGGACCAAGAGTCGGTCAAATTGTTATGACAGCAGCTGCAAAAAATCTAACTCCTGTGACTCTAGAGTTGGGTGGAAAATGCCCTGCTGTGGTTGATTCAATCTCTAGTTCTTGGGACAAAAAGGTTCAACTTAGTTTCTTATTTTTTATTATATCCGATTTAGTTATTTTGAAGTACGTTGAGCAAACGTACAGATTTATTGTATTCTTACAACAGATCGCAGTAAAAAGAATTATCTGGGGTAAATTTGGAGCATGTGGCGGACAAGCTTGTATTGCAATCGATTATATTCTCACTCAGAAGAAATTTGCACCAATATTGGTGAGATAACAACTTTGCTATGCTGAAACTTTGTATTCATAATAGTTTGTTATGACACTAATAATAATCACCCCGGGATCATTTGGAATGTCTTTAAGGTGGAACTATTGACTAAATACATCAGGAAAACATTTGGAGACAATCCAATGCAAACTAGTAGCATTGCTAAGATGATAAACAAGAAACAATTTTCAAGAGTGAAAGAGCTTCTAGATGAACCTAGTGTCAAATCTTCAATTGTTTATGGTGGTTCTTCAAATGAGGAAAATCTGTAAGTAATACAGAGTGCTTTTTTATTGATTTTCTCAATTAGCCTAGACTCAAGAATTAACTATTTTTGAACCGCTGTAGATTCATTGAGCCAACGATATTGCTTGATTCCCCACTTGATGCTGCAATCATGACAGAAGAAATATTTGGACCATTGCTTCCAATTATCACGGTAAGAAGACCACTCTTCTCTTTATCCACTATAAGTTGTGTATGATATCAATCTCAATAGTTATAAGGCAATAAACTAATATGTTTTATGCTCGGAGTAAAAATACTACGTAAAACTTATAGATGATTCTTGACCATGTGAGTTTTGGATGCAGTTAGAGAATATTGAAGATAGCATTGAGTTTATAAGGGCAAGGCCGAAACCACTTGCTATTTATGGCTTCACAAATAATGAAAAACTTCAAAAAAAGATGATCCGTGAAACCTCATCAGGAAGTATTACATTCAATGATGCCATCATTCAGGTAATTCTGCAATAACTTATATACTAATTGTTCGTTACATAATAAAGTTTTAAAGATGCATAGTCGGAACTCATGGTAAGGATAACAAAACTTCTGTTCCTTTTTTTCACTGAAAATAATGCAGTACGTAGCTGATACATTACCATTTGGAGGAGTTGGTGGAAGTGGTTTCGGGAGGTACCATGGAAAATTTTCGTTCGAAGATTTTAGTCATCAGAAGGCGGTGATGTTTAGGGGATATCTTATTGATTTCGGATTCAGATATCCTCCATGGAATAACAAGAAGTTACAGCTTCTTAAATCTGGTTTACGATACGATTACATTACGCTTGTTTTCATCAAGTTAGGCTTGAAAAGTAAAGCTTGATTAACTTTTAAAGTTCAAAATATGTTTATCATACATAAAAGATTCTCAAAATAATATTAGGTTTATTTATATATGTAACTAAAATAACATCACCTTCTAAGTTATTTAAGTTGTATATTGTGAAAAAAAAAAAAAAAAAAAAAAAAAAAGGGCCATTGGCATAGCAGTATCCGTAATATTTGTTATGCAATTGTTATATTTGTGTATGTGAAATAAAAACATATGTAACTTGAATGTTGTTATTTCCTTGGCATTGGTCTTAGAATTTGTGAAGCATGTTAATTGTTGTGCATGAGATATTTCTTCTAACAAACCACTATTTTGGGAAGCATGAACTAACGTTAGGGGTTGTGTGCCCTTCTAAAGGTTAATAATCAGCAAGGCCGCAAGGGTTATTGCACTAAAGGGTAATTGTAACTTTGAAAAATGTTCAAGGTCATTGTACAACTTTTTTGTTTAAAAGGATCATTAAACTAACGTTTTAATTACTTTTAAGTCACTATATTGTTAAAAATTATTTATTCAGGTCATTGTTATATTTTTATGCTACTTTAAGTTTATAAACTTTTTAAACTATGTTAATCCATATTGTTATTATTCAACTCATCAAAATTATTAATATAGTATTCAAAACTATTTACATATTTTTGATATTTAATTATTTATGTATTCATTTTTATTCTTGGTTTTAGATGTTTAGTGTATTTCATTTTAAATCATGTATTACTAGTATTACATATTTTAACATTATGTGGTGCGTATATCTGATCTAAATAGTTTCTAAGCTAAATAGGTTATCAAAATTTGATATTTTTAAGTGTACACTTTTGATGTCGTCCAAATGTGACTAATCGCTTTTTATGTCCACTAGTATGAAATTTAACACTTATATTTAATTTATTAAAGTTAAACATGTCACTCATTATTCAAATAACAATAAACATTATGTTCAAATATTTATCCTCCTTTAACACTTATATTTAATTTATCTTGTAATTTTGAACATTACACTTTTAGATACAAGCATAAATAATGAACATGTAAATGTAAGATATCTAAAACATGATTTTGTTTAACAAATTTTAACAAGTTTGATGATCTAAATAGCACGTTTTGGCAAGTTTAATGACTTGTATGAACATAAAATTAGTATAATCACTCAAATAAATAACTTTTAGTAGTATAGTAGCCTTTTTGCATAAAAGTATTACTACAAGAGATGAGATCAATATAGAACTCATATTTGCCATATAACCAATGAACCAATCATAGTCATCCATTTTTTATCTAAATTAATAAAAAACCATTTTTCACATTTTTTTTAAACAACATATATTGCAAACGGTAAATCTTCAAGCTACAAAAAAAATACCATCGTGACGAGAATTAAATTATCTTTCTATAAATATGCATTGTTATATACTTTTGACGAACTTTTTTTTCGACGATTTTTTTTTTAATTTCTGCCCAGAAACATCATATATGATTCATAAAAATCATATATGATTCTTAAAAAATCACATATGATTTGATTTTAACGAAACACATATGATTTTTACAAATCACATATGATTTTTCTGGGTGGAAATTTTGAAAAAATAAAAGTTCCCGAAAAAAAAATCATCGAAAGTATATAACAATGCATGTCTATAGAAAGATAATTTAATTCTCGTCGCGATGGTATTTTTTTTTCGCGTAACGATTTATGATTTGCGAAATATTTAATTTTTAAAAAAAAAAAGTGAGTTTATTTTTTTTATTTTGATAAAAAAAAAATGAGTGGCTAGGAATGGTTTATTGGTTTTATGACAAATATGAGTCATATATTAATCTTTTGACATTAGTACAATGATCTGAATAAACAAAAATATTGTATAGCGGCTTAAATGAACAATTTTCAAAAGTATAGTGACCCTTGAGTAGGGGTGAGCATCGGGTCAAAACCGACCCCACCCGACCCGACCTGACAAACCCGAGAACTGAAACTCGGGAAAAACTCGAACCAAAACCGAACCGAAATTACTCAGTTTCGGTTGGGTTTTGGTTTTAGTCAGTTTAGGTCGGTTTTTTGCTCGAACCGGACTGAACCGACTCGAACCGAAACCAAAACTCGGAAAAATCTCGAACCAGTTTTTCTCGGTTCGGTTTCGGTCTTCTCAGTTTTGTCGGGTTTCTCGGGTCGGTTTGGTTTTGACTCGCTTTTGCTCCCTACCCTTGAGTGCAATAACCCTAATCAGCAATTTCAAGATGGTAGATTCAACTTGTTTTAATTCATAAGGAACAGAGGTAGTAATAATACAACTAAGAAATTCGGGCATCATGCTTGACCTCTAAGATTTTGGGCCAGAAACAAATATGGGCTTTTAAAGAGTGCAATTGTACTATTTTTCTCAATTTCCCTCAAAATTAACTCAACAAATAACTATGTGCTTTTCGTTAAAAAAATAATAATAGCTATGTGCTTTTAATCGGTCTACGTGTACTATAAAATGCTAAAGGAAAAAGCAAATATAAAAATCTTATATCCATATTTTCTTAGAAAGAAAAAACAAATGTCATATTGGTAACACCTGGTACTTTTCCTAAAACCTAATACTAGCTAAATATTTATTTTCGTACCTGAAACACATTAAAATTTTTCATGCATGATTATTTGGGCTTGAGAAACGTGAGATATATGGGAAACGAGAACTTTATTCCTTGATTGACCCAGCACAACCTAGAAAACTCGAATTGTATTGCATTTGCTAAATTATTTGAATTATATTAAGTTTGAGGAAAACTTTAAAGCTTATGCTTGATTTTATTGGAAAAATTATTTCGTGAACAATGGCGCAAGTTTCGTAATTTTTCGAGTCCGTTTGGACCCCGAAGCGTTTATCGTGAGAAGTTTATTGCGTTGGCAGTTTTGGTCCCTTGACTTACCTTTTCATTTTACCCTACACTTTCATTTGATTCAAAAACCACCCTATACCTTTCCTTAATATAAATACCCCCCCCCCCTAACACCATTTTCTCATTTTTATTATATAAAACACACACACCGCCTCACAATTCTCTATCTCTCTCTTTGAATATCCGGTTGCCGCCCTCACCGGAACACCAGCAGATTCCGGCCACCGCCGCCGGAATATTTTCCGACCACCTCATTTTCTTGCACCATCTTATAGATCAGGACATCCCCGACACACCCGTACCACCCACACCCCTCGTATCCCCCTTGAACACCACCCACGCGCCACCACCGAACACCACCGCCACCACCGAAGGTCATCACCACACCCCGCCACCTTTCTACCGACGGTAAACCACCACACTCGCCACCTTTTTGTTACTTTTGATTTTATTTTCAAAACCCTGGTTTTCTAAATCTTTTATTAAACCGATTTTCATATTAAATCTTTTATTAAAATGATTTTATAAACGTTTTTAACATCAAAACTCGTGTGGATCTCTTTTGGTTCTCGTTTGGCCGCGACTCGGAATGGACTCACCGAGTCAACTCGTGACTTGGTGAGGGTCTTGATATTGTTGTTGTTGTTTGACTCGTAGTGACGAAGGGAGTATATATTTTGGGTTGTATATAAATTTTGAGGGTCCGTTTGGTTTGGGTGTGTCTCGACAACCGGCAGCCACCACCACCGAGACTCGGGTGGTGGTGGGGATGATGTTATTATTATTATTGTTGTTGGTGTTGTGTTTATGTTCGGATTCGGATTGGTTTTGGTTGAGCCGGGGGAGCCTAAGGCTCGGTTTGGCTCGATTTTGGGTTCGGGTTGGATTTGGTTTGACTTAGGTTTGATTTTGAGTTGTTGTTATTGTTGTTGTGATTATTTTGGGTATTGGTTAACTAGTCTCGGGATTATTATGATTATTAGTTTAGAAACGGTAAAAATAATAAAACGGATAATAATAAATATGAAACCTAAAATCTATTTGTTATAGTTAAGTGGATTTGGATATCGGACTTGTTTCCGTATTATTATTATTATTATTGTGATGGACATGAATTGGACGTATTGGATTTACGGCCATGGTTATTTGGATGTTATGGACCCTTTGGTACACGAGACGGTAGGGTGCGTTAGGCCCGTAAAGATCTTAACGTACCTGGAACCCGAACAATACAAAATGGTCGATAAACCTAAACAACTAATGGACTACGCGAATGATATATCCAATTGTATTATAAATTTATAAAATATTAACGTTGATTAAATAAAAGAGCCGTTGACTCGGGAAAATATTTTATAAACGGGCAGGTCATGCCGAAATTTTATAAAATTCTTTATAAACTCTAAATTATTTTACCAAACGTTATTGTTTCAAAACCCTTTTCATTTCAAAGTTACTTTAGGAAAATGGGTAAATCTGAGACTTGTTGTTAACGTGTTATTATTTATTTAAGTGTATCGTTCATTTTCATTTCTTTTCTTTCCATTTTTCTTCGAGCTATTCTTTCGTCTACTGTCTACTTTCTTGAATAATCATTCGTTCTCGCCGACATATTCTTTCTATCTTTCTCGTCACCCACACGAGACTTTTAAAATCTATTTTCATTCAAATGCCATTGTTAATTATTTATAAAATTCAAGCATTGTTTATTGAGATATTCAAGTATAGTTCTAAGTTATGCCATTTATATTGATTAGGTTGTGCTGAGGTTCGTTTGCTGTGACGCATTATTTGATTGGTTGCTATATCTCGTTTTCTGCTATTGTTAAGGTGTGATTCATAGCCCCGATTTTTGTATTTTTAAATGCTTATAAACCCGTGGGGTGACACACATGCTTTAAATATTTTCTGAGCACAAGTATTTTTGGTATGCTTTTCCTGATTGGTATGCTTTCCTGGCGATGTGCTAAGTAGCTTATCTTTCCTGATAAGACCCTCGGATCATCAGCCATTAATCACTTGCGAATGAGCGCGAATATAGGGATATAGGCCTATAGGAATTGACCCTCCCACTCCTTTTGCTGGATAGGCAATTTCTGGTGTACTATATTCGATTTTGCTGGGTAAATGGCAAGTACTCAGCCTTGGGGGCACTTTATATTATGAAATTCCGCGGTTATTTGTCGACTTATGGTTATATATTGGTTAACGTTTTGCGTGTCATGAGCTTAGCATCATCAACCATATGTATGCACTGGGATGCCTTTACATATTGGGTGTTACCTTGATTACCTGGTATTTGCATTTGTTGCTTATATCATATGATTAAAACCTTATGCTAAACTTTATTATTTAAACCTATGGATTACACTCAACCTTTGTGTTGACTTTTAAGCATGTGTTTTCAGGTACTACTACTGCTATTAATAATAATTAGCCTTGAAGCTTTATGACTTGGGCATGGTGGAGTGGCTTGGACGAAGGAGTCTTTCTGTCAAGGCAGCTTTATCATCTTTACTATCTTTATTTTCATATCATCCGTAAAACCTTGGTGTGTCTTAAAAAAAATTCCGCTGCAAACTCTATTTACACTTTTTCCGCTGCTACTTTGACTTAAGAGTCCTTGTACTCTAAATGGTTTATAATTCGAATGATATGTTTTGAAACATTTATAAACGTCCTGTGTTGTGGTCGTTAGCTATAAATGTGTCTGGTTTCTATTTGTGTAATACCCCTAGCATGTCAGCTGCCGTATTTGAGTTGGGGGTGTTACAGAAATGGTATCAGAGCATCGTTTATAGAGAACGAGCTCGCACTCGACTATAAACTTTTTCCTGGAGTCAAAATGTTTTGAGAGAGAAAGCCGACAGCCCTCCGTGCCACTTCGCGCCCTGGTATTCTGTAAGGAATTAAATATTCCATAGATTTGATGATCATAAACAAGAAGAATGAAACATGAAGAATACTGAAATGATAAGCAAAATACGCTAAGTGCAATTCTGCTGAAGAGTGTTTCCACTGATAGATTCTGCTGATGAGCAAAAAGTTTCTGCTGATGGATTCTGCTGAAGAGCAAAATAGTTCTGCTGATGAATTCTGTTGAAGAACGTTTCTACTGAAAAGTGATTCTGCTGATGGATTCTGCTGATTGACACTGCTGCTGATCAATGAGTCATACTACTGAATGGATAAAGATGAAGAAGATATTTTGTGCATAGTCACAAGATAATATCTTTCATAAGTCATCAAATTGAACACTCCAAGTGAGTTGTAAACATAGATACGTGTGTATCTTAGATGACTTAACATCCTAGTCATAAGCTAGATAGTAGATGACAAAGACTTATCAATTTTGTAATGATCTCCTTATGTTATAAAAGGAAGATCACACCCCTTTAGATAAAAATAGTGGTGGTGAGTGCATGATTCACAGTGAAACAAAGTGAACGTCACCTCCATGGTGCTTCGTACTTAGAAATTACAATAACACCAAGTGTGTTAAAATGTAAAGCACCTAAAAGAGTGTGTGTGGGAACATCAAACGAGGGGTCTGATGAACATTAGACATGGGGTCTTTTGTTGTTAGGTTTGTTTAGCCTCAAGGATCCATGATCCCTGTTAGATTGTAACCGTGCTATACTTGATCACATAGCATTGGGGCTAATGGAATAATAACAAACGGAAAAGTTGGCAAAACCTTGTTGTGATAGTATTGTTTCTTTCATAGAATATTCCGTCAATATTATCATCATGCTTTTCATAGCCAAAATCCTAGATCAAAGGCTTAACATCCTTGAGCCCATAAACGGTCTCACAAAAGCTTATTAAATACTCAAAGGATATTTAGAATAAGCTTTTTCACATATTCTTTTAAACTATATATATATATATATATATATATATATATATATATATATATATATATATATATACACACACACATGTTTGATACTAATATTGGTTTGGACTTTTTCCACTATCATGCCTTGGCTTATAAAATGATTTTCCGCGAAAATTTGGCTAGAATTTTTATGCTTTCTTATACTCTTGTAGAGTATCATGTCTGTCCCAGTTCCCAGTGGTCAGGTTCCAGTCTCGCCAGTTGTTGACCCATTGCCCTTAGGAGATGATGTTGAGTTGGATGTTGATGTTGGTTTAGATGATGAGGTAGGTTTAGATGATGATGTTGGTATCGAGGATGATGGAGATGATGAGATGGATGATGACGATGATGATGAGGAGGAGGAGGATGATGATGAGGAGTTTATGGAGGAGGATCAGGATGTTCCCCCGCCGCCTTCTCCTGTTGTGTCAGACGTGACTTACAAGTCGGATACGTCTGAGGCATTTGGATATGCGCTTGAGACTGAGGTTCCTTCGACGCATGAGATTGGTGAGTCATCGACAGCTGCCCGTGTTACTCCATCAGAGCTTAGAGCTGCTATGAGTCGTCAGAGGCAGGATGAGGGGTTGAGTTCGTTAGAGAGGACGAGTGTTGCGTTTTAGGAGCGTATGGATTCGCTAGAAAGGAAGGTGGTTGAGCTGGAGAAAATGGTTGATAAGTTGACCATGAAGGAGGTGTTCTTAGACATAAACAGTCGACATTATCGTACTAGTATCCGTGAGTTATGGAGTGAGTTGCATGAGATGCATAGACAGGCCTATGCAGAGAGGATGACCCGCTTTAGGTCTTATGATAGTATTGATGTGATGGCTGTGTATGGAGATCGTTCAGGAGATCAGTGATTGGATCATTTATAGTAGTTAATATCTTGATGGTAGTTTACCTAGTATATGTTAAACTGAATAGTTCAGTTGGTAGATTTTATTTGAAACTTGTACTTGTTTTTTACATATCTTGTAAGACCAATGTCAAGTATGAAATCTATGATGTATTATGGTGATGTACTATTTTGATGTTGAATGCTTACTATATCATGGTCTTGATACACGATAGTATGAGTTTATGGTTAATGTACCATGAAATATCTCGAGAAAGGATATCACGCATTCCTAGCACATGTGGCTAAGAAGGAGTCGGGAGAGAAGCGACTCGAGGATGTTCCTGTAGTGCGTGAGTTTCCTAAAGTATTTCCTAAAGACTTGTCGGGACTTCCGCCAGCCCGACAAGTGGAGTTTCGCATCGACTTAGTTCCAGGAGTTGCACCTGTTGCGCGTGCACCATATCGTTTAGCGCCATCGGAGATGGAGGAGTTGTCTAAGCAATTGCAAGAATTGCTGGATAAAGGATTTATTCGACCTAGTTCTTCGCCTTGGGGAGTTCCGGTATTATTTGTGATGAAGAAGGATGGATCGTTTAGGATGTGTATTGACTACTAAGAATTGAATAAATTGACAATGAAGAACCGCTACCCGCTACCAAGGATTGATGATTTGTTTGATCAGTTGCAAAGATCGAGTTACTACTCTAAGATCGACTTGAGGTCTGGTTATCACCAACTCAGAGTTCGGGAAGAGGATATTCCCAAAACGGCATTTAGGACCCGTTATGGTCATTATGAATTTCAGGTAATGCCTTTTGGTTTGACCAATGCGCCTACAGTGTTCATGGACCTCATGAACCGATTATGTAAGCCTTATTTAGATAAGTTCATGATAGTTTTCATCGACGATATTCTGATCTACTCAAAGAGTGAGGAGGAGCACAAGCAACATTTGGCTACAATTCTTAAGTTGCTCAAGGACGAGCAGTTGTACGCAAAGTTCTCTAAGTGTGAGTTTTGGATTCGTAAGGTTCAATTTTTGGGTCATGTGATTGATAGTGAAGGACTACATGTGGATCCCGCTAAGATTGAGGCGATTGAGAAATGGGCAACGCCGGTTAACGCCACAGAAATTCGTCAATTTCTAGGATTGGCTGGGTATTATAGGAGATTCATCGAGGGATTCTCCAAGATATCTAAACCATTGATTGCATTGACTCACAAGGATAAGAAGTATGAATGGCGAGAGGAAGAAGAGAAGGCATTTCAGACTTTGAAGCGGAAACTTTGTAGTGCACCGATCTTGGCTTTGTGATGTGCGTTTTGTTAGTACAAGTTTTAAAATTTATAAACACGAATTATCCGATTATTATCTAGCACATACGAGCAAGTATACTCGTCCGGTGTAATAAAGGTGGGTAAGTCGAGATCGTCCCAAGGGATTTGGTGGTTTTAGTAATAAGAAAAATGTTTGTTAAATAAGGGTTGTCAATCCAAATTTATGTAAAATCTTAATTTAAAAGAAACTCAATAAAAACTAAACATATACTTGTGTATAATTCCTTGATTGGTAATTAGGAGTATCGTAACAATTTGAGTACGAAGTTTGGTGTAAACTTGTTATAATGCGCAACTAAAAATGAGTAGTTATACAATCTATGATGTATGTCATGTTTTCACTACTACTAAGAATTCTATCACCTAAATGATTCCTTTCGAACATATCAAATTAGTATGACAATCCTATAAACACATGGTTGTTTAGAAAATCAATTCTTTTCTTATGAATTCCTACGAATCCTTTCGGTCCTTTTTCGTGATGAAATCGTCTCAAATCTATTTTAATAAGTAAATAAGATGGTTGTCAAGCATCCTATTCCATACTAATTTGGTGCATTAATATTTTGGAATAAAAACAAGTTGAAAATCCTTTCGGACCTATTTTTCAAGAAATTGTTTTCACCGACAAATTAAGCAAGAAAAGATGTTATATCAACAAACTCATAAAAATAGATATGTTTTCATGCATCACCTTTTTCATAAAATAATACTCCATTAACCAATCACATCATATATACAAGTATATCACAAATTACTCCATAGCAATCATATTAAAACACAAGTAAATAAGAAAACTTTTATAAAACTTAAAGTAACAATTGTTCATTATAAGTATCAAGGTGTACCTAGTCTTGAGAATTACAATGAGTAAACTTGTGGAACTATAGCAACCACACTCCTCCAATTGCTCACCAATGTAAGTAAACAACTCCACACTCGAACCAATGCTTGAGACTCTAACTCAACACGTTCTGGATGTTTTTACAACACTTAGTAAACTTTCAGGCAATATAAGATAAACTAACAAGATTTGGTGTAATACTAAGTTAGATAATGGTGGTACGAGTAACTCTAGGCCCTAAGTGCTCATTATATAGCTTAATGACACTTATCCTTCAAGTAAAAACATCCATCCTCAGTAAATAAGCAGAAATGATCAGCCTCACATGATTATGGGGAGTAAATTCGCCAATAAATGCAAAACTTGTAACTTCAGTTATCCCATCCGATCGGTTTCTCGCCATCCGATCGGATGGTCAATCCTGGCACGTTTCCAGCCGATCCGGTTGCGGGTTGCAACCGATCGGTTGGATTTAGTCTGAACATTTTTCTATGTCTTTTCTTCGTCGTTTTACGTTGCATGCAATATTATTCTTCGTGGCATGACTTTGTCCATTAGAACTTGATATTTCCTTGATAATTTCGTGTAGTAAACTTGTCTTTATCAAATCCTTTTGTCCATGCAACGTTTCTTTCTTCCTTGATCCTCTTGAAACTCTTCAAAAATGCATGTCCACTTCATTTCTTCATCTTTTAATCATTTTTACCTGCTTTTGGCTATATTTGCATGTATAAACACTTTTCCACGATTAAGTAACAAATATATACAAATATGACCAATTTCCACTCATAAATCAAACAATAACGCGACTAAAAATATGTTAATTTTGAGCGTTATCAAATCCCCCACACTTGAGCTTTGCTCGCCCTCGAGCAAGTCTTAATCAAAAGAAAATTGAATTCAATAGCAATAGTGCAAATATCTTATTTGAACTCAATCAAGTAAATAAAGAGCTTGATAACAATTCTAAGCACCTTACGAAGATAATTTGGAATTCACTTATCACTCAATATGTGTAACGATTAATAGATCACTCATTGCACAGTCATGATTTATGTTTCTTACCATAGGCTTGTAAAAGTATCAAAACAATAGAATAATTCATCAAAGAGGTCTTTTATTCGGGTTGTAATGTTTAGGCTAAGGGTTTTATAAACTTTCGTGCAAAATAATTACACTAAGTCAAAAAGGTAAGGATAAGGCATGAGAATATTTATGAAATTGGTTTTAAAAGAAAAAATAAAATCAGAGTCTAAGTCCCATAGTTGCTAATCTCAAATAATCCACGAACCCAAAAATGATAATAGTTACAATCTTTCTCCTCTTCGACTTCCACATGTTGATACATCAATTCACCATAAAAATATTCTTCAAACTTAGCACATCGGCTAACAACATATCTCATGACTTTCTTTATTCATAATAATATAACACATTGCTATATTTGTCACCTTATAGTTGTGATGACTTATTATATATATATATATATATATATATATATATATATATATATATATATATATATATATATATATATATATATATATATATATATATAGAATAAAATCTCTCCCACACTTCGCATAAGCATACACCACAAAAAAAAATACAAAACACGAAGTTACGCACCTTCATCTTTGTTGAAATGGCACACACATGAGTTGTGAAGTATGGCTAACTAATAATCATCAAAAACTAATCAAGCAACTAACAATCCACCATTTAGACTTTGACAAAGGTTAGGCTAAGGTTTAAAGTGTAAAATCTTTTTGTATTTTTCTGGATTTAACAAAATGAAAAGGATGGCTCAGAGGGTGAAACTAGGGGTATCTAGCGCTAAAGATAAACGCTAACAAATGGGTTCCAAATACGAAGTTAACTAACCGATGTGGTTAGCAAAAATTATTTTGTAAACGGATGGCCATTTGGTTTTATTCCCAATTTTGCCTCTTATCATATGAATATATCCTTATCATTCGAAAATGATTTTAACCGTAATGCATAACAAGTACAAGTTCTAGAATTAACACAACCACCGGCACACTCATCATGAAATATGTAAATAGTATAAGAAATACTATTCTCAAAAAAAAAACTAATCCTCACAATTTAAAGTAATATGGGTATAAAATTGTACTAGCAAATGTTATCAATTCCGAGACGAATTGCTCTTTAAAACTTGAATTTATTCTCCAAAAATATCATTATTATTTTCCATGAAATCAACCTTATTTTAACTAAAATATGAAGGGCGAACTACTACTAGTTATTAAAGTTCGCGACTCTAAAAACTAAAACAAATTAAAAATTAAAACAAATTAAAAATTATGCAATTTTTCTATTTTCTTCCTTCCCCACACTTAAGTTTTGCATTGTCCTCAATGTAAAAAAAAAAAAAAAAAAAAAAAAAAAAAAAAACCTTCAAAGTAAAGGAAATGGAAAAATTTAGAAAATACCGGAGTTAAATACGCAACATGCATATTTAATCATAATAAGCAAATGAGTTTACCGACTCCAAACGTTGATCAACTATATGCTTCCGTAATAAAACTCCTGCAAGAAAACTGTAAAATATACGAAACAACCAAACAAACAAAAACAAAAACATATCTAAACCAAATAAATAGAAAATTAAGTTACGTTATAAATCCTACAAGAAATAGTTAAAGATAATAGAAATAGAAATTGTTCGACAAATAATTGTTTTTTAAATCCAACCATAATCCATGTGATCAAACGTCACCATCAATAACTCACATCTGAACGAACGAACTCGTCCTCGCTTTCCTCTTCATCCTCATCAACATCTTCTTCATCGTCCTCGTCCACCACTCGTCTCTTCTTCTTTCCAGCTCTTGACGACGAACCTACAACATCATAACTCGATCCTCCAGGATTAAAACTTGGTCCTCCCACATTAACACCTGAACTACCATACTCGGGAAGTCTACCGTATGGAGGATATAGCTCGGGAAATGGTGAATAACCAGGATAAGGATAGGGGTATGGTCCAGGATATGGAGAATATGGTAAAGGGTATGGTGGAACATTTGGTAGATTGTAGGGAGGTACCTCATAATTGGCATCTTGTGCCAAATGTTGGATCATAGGCATGGAATAATCATAGTTGTAATTATTCCTCATTTGCATTGAATCTCTCCAAACATCCCTACATTCAATAGCATTTAATTCACGGTTCCAATCACCTCATCCTGAATCAAAACCACTTTGGGTATTACCCGGAAAACTCCCCATTTGAGGTTGTGATGGCGCTCCCGCATAAGCTCCGGATTGTGCCCCCACACTTGGTTTGATCCAAGGTCCCAAAGTCTTGTTAATCCTATCCAATGCTTTCCCAAAACTAAAAGCATCCCATATCTCACTCTCCAATCTCACTCTAAACTTCCTCAACTCATCATCATTAAAATACCCAAGATTTTTAGCCAATGTGGTCACATAATGACCTCCACAAACATAACTTTGTTTTTTAATCCCCGGTGCTCTCTTTGAAAGATACTCGGCAATAATCCATGCCACATTCCCATTCTTGTCTTCCTCCAACAACTTCATCACCCATAGGTCCGGTTGACTACATTTGTCTTGTCCACCGCTCTTATGTATCAATCCCCAAGAAATCAACTTTTGTAAAACCTTCAACAATGGATTCCTAATCCTAGAAGAATTTCTCCTAAGACAAGTTGGATCACCAATTCTATTCCAATATTCATCAATACCCGTGTATTGATCATTACCTCTAGCTAAACTCACAAAATGTAGTCCAAACAACCTATGTTGAATCTTACTCTCCTCATACAAACCAAGTGCAACTGCAAATTTTGGCAAAGATAAAGCATGTTCGCGACCACACAATCTAAACCAAACACAAACATCCCCAAGAACATCATTTACCTTTCTATCAAAGTAGAACGTAGAAAAGAACTCCAAACACCATTCCTTGTAAACATTCTCACGAATACTAAAAGCTCTTTTCCAAGAATAATCTTCAAACCTATCTCCATCACCAGGATACACATAAATCATAGTCATCATGCTCCTCAATTGATCCTCACATTCACACTCCTCAAGCAATTCCCAATCAATCAACCTAGGCTTAGCAATCTTCCTCTCTTGAAGTTTTGAAAGACGTTCCCTATATGCATTCTTCTCATCTTTGTTTTGCACATGAGAAAACTTGACATTTTCATTAGACTCCGGTTTCAAACTGAAAGTAATCCTCTTCCTCTCGTTCCTTTTCAAATACTTGTTAACAATCGGATTTCGTCCCAATTTTGCAACATTTCCCTGAAAGAAATCTCAAATTATGTTAGTATATAAGTATAAGAACTAATATCAATCAATTTAGAAACTAGAAAACACATTTTCAAAAATTGTCAAAAATTTTCCGAGGCGTCCATCCGATCGGTTTGAGGTCCAACCGAATCGGATGCAACTTTGGCACACTCCCAACCGATCGGCTGCAACTCGCAACCGATTCGTTTGGAGTTTTCTGCAAACTACATTCATCCTCATTCCATCCTAAACGTTTCCCAATCAATCCAAACTTTTTTCTAACTTGTAATCTCCCATTCTTAAGTACTTCTAACATTCAAACTCTCCTAACAATGATTCTTAACATTTCCAATCATCAACCTAATGATTATATAAAAACCAAGAACATCATCTACTAAAATCTTCCAATTAGTGCTCTAATCAACAATGCAATAACCTAACATCACTAATTATCAATCATATAACTTCTGGGATTCATCAATTGCAAATAAATTAGCTCCAAAGATTATACCCAATTCAATCCAAAAATTTAATCAATGAATTCTTACTCAAAACATAACCAATTGATCTAATTCTTTTTGCAATACCTTCTCCTATCATCTAATCACTTATCCCCAAAATATTACATCTCAATTCGAACTAATTCAAAAATACCCAATTCGCGACCTAATTTCAATCAACCGAATTAAAACTTAATTGAACAAAATTAATGATATAACTTACTTGACTTGATGCCATTGATGATTAATTATCACTCCTGCAACCTTCTAACAACTTCTTATGGTCGAATTTTTAACCCCAATTTTTGGTGGATTGTGTGTATGTGTTTTTCTTAAGTTTTTGAAAATTTTGGTTTATATATTCAACTCCATCTGATCAGTTGTGAATCCATCCGTTCGGTTTGGTATGAAATTGATTTTTCAAAGTTTTTTTCTCCACTACTAAACTTGACACAAGTGCTAGTAGCTTTTTCTTTTCTCAAACTTATAATCTTGTATGTATTCCAACACACTTTGTCTACCAAAAATTTTGGTCTTCTACTTCTACTTCTAAATTTAAAACTAAAACATAACTTAACCTCTAAAAACTAAAAACTAAAACTAAATAAATAGATAAATAGATAAATAAATAGATAGATAGCTAAATAAATAGATAAATAAATAGTCTCATTCAATCATGAAATGCATAAAACCTAAAAACATGAAATAAAATGCATGAAAAATAAAAGTACGAAACAAACAAACTAGCACAAGATGTGCTTTATTCTTGTGATCATTCTTCTTCATCCATAGAAATATTCATTCCTAAGAATGTCTTCTCCACGATACTTGTTTGCCAACTTCCTAGTAGTCTTTTGAGTTTTGAAAGTTCGTGCAAAGTTCCATCCACTAGGACATGTAATATCAAATTTGCAATGCCAATCACCATCTCCTTCTTCTCTTTTGTAAATGCTATGACCTTCGGAACTCCATTCCAAGTTCTTCAATTGGACCGGTAAAGATCCAAGAAAATCTGTCAACTTGTTAAACACAAAAATATTTTTAAACGGATTAAAGAAAGCCTCCATTACTAGAGCTCTTTCCATTTTATCTTCAATATCAAAGAAACTAGGTGTGCATGGACCAAACTTAGGTCTACCATCTTCATCCCTTCCTACTTCAAAGCAACCAAGGTAATCCTCCTCTTGGTCATCATCATTATCATCTCCATTACTACCCCCTCTAGGTTTTGGATAGTAAGTATTCTTAAGAACTCCATCATCAATTGTCATGGTACCTTTTCCCATATCTATTATAGCTCCACAAGTTCTTAAAAATGGTCTACCTAACAACAAAGGTAGTTCCTTATCAACCGCAACATCCAACACAAGAAAATCCGCCAAGAATGCTTGATAACCAATTTGAACTCTCACATTTCTTACTTCTCCCATTGCTTTTACCTTAGAATTATCCGCCATAGTGAGTTTAGAATTGTTAGGTGTAGGGTCTCTTAATCCAAACTTATGATACAATGGATAAGGCATAATACTCACACTAGAACCCGTATCGGCTAATGCATATAAAGGAGTTGTCTCATTAATTTTAACCGGTAAAACAAAATTTCCGGGATCATTCATTTTCTTTGGGAGCCCATTCTCAATTATCCTTCTCTCTTCTACTTCATCAAAACTATTATCCTCCAACTTAGACTTTGCCAACATAACTCCATCTAACTTCTTCCTATACTCCATATAATTCTTCAACATCTCAATGACCGGTTTGTTTTCCATCAATTCACTAATTTTTGCTTCTAGATTTTCCAAAATAGCTTGTTTTTGCTCTTTGGTTAAAGGTTTGGTAATTTTTGGTGAATTAGGTGGTGTTTTGGATGATGATGATGATTTGTTTTCTTTTTGGGTGGAGGGTTGGGTTAATTTGTTCAATGGTGTTTTGTTTCGGTTAGCTTTCCCTATCTTATAAACTTCATCCCTTCCTTCCTTCGTCATTTCCATTCCTTCACAAACATCAACAAGCATATCATTCACACTCTTCCCTTCTTCCAAATCACTTATGTTAATTCTCAATTCCCCAAGTGCAAAATCCAAACTACACTTGGTATTCACTAAAAAATCTCTACCAAAAATCACTTCTGGTTCATCTTCATTAGTATACTCTAAAACAACAAAATCAACTTTAAAGATGTGACCATGAATATTCACTCTAACTCCTTTCACTTCCTTCTTACCATAACTTCCATAATCAAGCCTAACAAAACCAAGTTTGTCAAGCATTTCCTCCGAAATGTAATTGTCTCCATATTCCATATTCAATTCCGCATCCCACGCTTTAACTCCTTCCACCGCACAAGGTGTAGAATACCTCATGTGTAGAGCATCATATTTCTTAGGTGGTGCTCTAGTGAAAACAACAACTTTTCTCTTCTTTTCCTTCTTTGGGTAACACATTTCATGTGGCAAATAAGAAACATTGTCACCAACAACCTCTTCTCCTTCTAAATCCAACTTGGCTTTTTCCAACATACTCTCCAACTTTTTCAAGGAATCACCGGAATCCTTGAACATATCTTCCAAGTCTTTCAAATACGTAGAAATCTGACTCAAACTCTTCATTTCAACTTAAGCACTTACTAACTATAACATAACCATAAAAAAAAAATCCAAATCATTAGCATGAGGGTTAGTTTTAATCAAATAACTCTTAATATGAAATAAGAACAAGTAAATTAACTAAATAAAACACTAAGAATTGAAAATAAACTAAAAATTAAAAATGTCTAAAATTTTACCGAGACGCCCAACCGATCGGTTTGTAACCCATCCGAATCGGTTGGCACAAATGACCTCCTCCAACCGATCGGTTGGAACCCGCAACCGGATCGGTTGGAGTTTTTTTACACTATTTTTTTTTATATAAAACTATTATTTAATAAAACTTTAATTATGAAATTAAAAACAATGAAAGCATTAACTAAGGTGTCTTTAAAAATTACTCAATCATTAATTGAAATTAAAACTTCTAAAACATTAAAATGACTAATAATTACAACTTTAAACTATTAAAAATTAACATTAATTATATAATTATTAAAACTAATTAACTAAAAACAGAAAAATAAAAATTAATTACTAAAAACAGAATCCTATAAAATTTACCGAGACCACCAACCGATCGGATGGTTGTCCATCCGATTCGGTTGGTCAAAACCAATTTTTTTTTTTTTTTTTTTTTTTTTTTTTTTTTTTTTTTTTACTTTTTACTCTAAAAACTTTAAAATTTCACAAATTACAAATAATTTTATTACTAAAAACTAACAAAATAATCAAATCCCCGGCAGCGGCGCCAAAAACTTGATGTGCGTTTTGTTAGTACAAGTTTTAAAATTTATAAACACGAATTATCCGATTATTATCTAGTACATACGAGCAAGTATACTCGTCCGGTGTAATAAAGGTGGGTAAGTCGAGATCGTCCCAAGGGATTTGGTGGTTTTAGTAATAAGAAAAACGTTTGTTAAATAAGGGTTGTCAATCCAAATTTATGTAAAATCTTAATTGAAAAGAAACTCAATAAAAACTAAACATATACTTGTGTATAATTCCTTGATTGGTAATTAGGAGTATCGTAACAATTTGAGTACGAAGTTTGGTGTAAACTTGTTATGATGCGCAACTAAAAATGAGTAGTTATACAATCTATGATGCATGTCATGTTTTCACTACTACTAAGAATTCTATCACCTAAATGATTCCTTTCGGACATATCAAATTAGTATGACAATCCTATAAACACATAGTTGTTTAGCAAATCAATTCTTTTCTTATGAATTCCTACGAATCCTTTCGATCCTTTTTCGTGATGAAATCGTCTCAAATCTATTTTAATAAGTAAATAAGATGGTTGTCAAGCATCCTATTTCATACTAATTTGGTGCATTAATATTTTGGAATAAAAACAAGTTGAAAATCCTTTCGGACCTATTTTTCAAGAAATTGTTTTCACCGACAAATTAAGCAAGAAAATATGTTATATCAACAAACTCATAAAAATAGATATGTTTTCATGCATCACCTTTTTTATAAAATAATACTCCATTAACCAATCACATCATATATACAAGTATATCACAAATTACTCCATAGCAATCATATTAAAACACAAGTAAATAAGAAAACTTTCATAAAACTTAAAGTAACAATTGTTCATTATAAGTATCAAGGTGTACCTAGTCTTGAGAATTACAATGAGTAAACTTGTGGAACTATAGCAACCACACTCCTCCAAGTGCTCACCAATGTAAGTAAACAACTCCACACTCGAACCAATGCTTGAGACTCTAACTCAACACGTTCTGGATGTTTTTACAACACTTAGTAAACTTTCAGGCAATATAAGATAAACTAACAAGATTTGGTGTAATACTAAGTTAGATAATGGTGGTACGAGTAACTCTAGGCCCTAAGTGCTCATTATATAGCTTAATGACACTTATCCTTCAAGTAAAAACATCCATCCTCAGTAAATAAGCAGAAATGATCAGCCTCACATGATTATGGGGAGTAAATTCGCCAATAAATGCAAAACTTGTAACTTCAGTTATCCCATCCGATCGGTTTCTCGCCATCCGATCGGATGGTCAATCCTGGCACGTTTCCAGCCGATCCGGTTGCGGGTTGCAACCGATCGGTTGGATTTAGTCTGAACATTTTTCTATGTCTTTTCTTCGTCGTTTTACGTTGCATGCAATATTATTCTTCGTGGCATGACTTTGTCCATTAGAACTTGATATTTCCTTGATAATTTCGTGTAGTAAACTTGTCTTTATCAAATCCTTTTGTCCATGCAACGTTTCTTTCTTCCTTGATCCTCTTGAAACTCTTCAAAAATGCATGTCCACTTCATTTCTTCATCTTTTAATCATTTTTACCTGCTTTTGGCTATATTTGCATGTATAAACACTTTTCCACGATTAAGTAACAAATATATACAAATATGACCAATTTCTACTCATAAATCAAACAATAACGCGACTAAAAATATGTTAATTTTGAGCGTTATCACTTTGCCAGATGGAGTGGAGGATTTTGTGGTTTATTGTGATGCCTCGTATCAAGGTTTAGGAGCAGTTTTGATGCAGCGAGAGAAGGTTATGGCAAATGCTTCCCGACAGCTTAAGACTCATGAGGAGAAGTATACCACTCATGATTTGGAATTAGGAGCCGTGGTTTTTGCCCTTAAGTTGTGGAGACATTATCTTTATGGTACTAAGTGTGTCGTGTTCACCGACCACAAGAGTTTACAGTATATTTTGGATCAGAAAGAATTGAACATGCGACAGCGACGATGGTTGGAGACGTTGAGCGATTATGATTGAGAGATACGATACCACCCTGGAAAAGCTAATGTTGTAGCTGATGCATTGAGTCGCAAGGAACGTTTGAAACCGTTACGTGTTCAAGCTTTGGTTTTGACGATCAACTCGAATCTACCCGCCCAGATTCTGCAAGCTCAAGAGGAAGTAGTGAAAAGAGGAGATCTTAAGGAAGAGAAACTCGATGGGATGATCAGGAAGGAGAAACTTGAGAAACGTTCAGATGGAACTTTGTGCTATAAAGGAAGAAGCTGGATACCTTTGTTTGGAGGACTGAGAGACTTGATTATGCTCGAGTCTCATAAGTCGAAGTATTCTATTCACCAAGGATCTGATAAGATGTATCAGGATGTGAAGAAGTTATATTGTTGGCCCAATATGAAGGCTGAGATTGCTGATTATGTCCGTAAGTGTCTTACGTGCGCCAAGGTTAAGGCTGAACATCAGAAACCGTCTGGTTTACTAGAGCAACCTGAGATCCCAGAATGGAAATGGGAAAGAATCACAATGGATTTCGTCACCAAGTTACCTAGGACTTCGACCGGATTTGATGCTATTTGGGTGATAGTCGATCGATTGACTAAATCCGCTCACTTTTTGCCAATCAAAGAGAACTACAGTATGGATAAGTTGACCAGGCTCTACGTAAAATAGATAGTATCTCGACATGGAGCGCCAGTGTCTATTACTCAGACAGAAACGGCAGGTTTACTTTGAATTTTTGGCAGTCGCTTCAAGATTCGTTTGGCACAAACCTTGACATGAGTACCACTTACCATCCACAGACCGATGGTCAAAGCGAGAGAACCATCCAGACTTTGGAAGATATGCTACGTGCGTGTGTGATTGATTTTGGGAATGGATGGGATGTCCATTTGCCCTTGATTGAGTTATCCTACAACAATAGTTACCACGCGAGTATTAAGGCCGCGCCGTTTGAAGCACTCTATGGTCGGAAGTGCCGATCACCCATATGTTGGGATGAAGTGGGAGAAGCTCAGCTTATTGGTCCAGATTTAGTCCGTGAGACGACCGAGAAGATTGCTCAGATTAAAGACCGATTGAAAGTTGCTCATGACTGTCAGAAGAGCTACGCGGATGTGAGACGTAAACCCCTGGAGTTTCAGGTAGGAGATAGGGTTATGTTGAATGTATCGCCTTGGAAAGGTGTGATCAGGTTTGGTAAGAAAGGAAAGTTGAATCCCCATTATATTGGACCATTTAAGATTGTAGAGAGGATTGGTCCTGTGGCATATAAGCTAGAATTGCCACCTGAGCTCAGTAGGGTTCAACCTACTTTCCACGTATCGAATTTGAAGAAGTGTTTGATAGATGAAGCCGCTGTGATTCCGCTTGAGGAGATTGAGATTGATGAGCAATTGCATTTTGTTAAGGAGCCTGTTGAAATCATGGATCGTGAGGTTAAGCGATTGAAGAAGAGTGGTAGGACCATAGATCTATCTTTATCACTTAATAATATGATGTTAGAGAGAGAAAGAAGAGCTAGAGAGAGAAAGTAGAGAGAGATAGGTGGAGAGCACTATGTGAAATAAAACCTTGAATAAGCATGAACTCCCACCCTTCCTAACAAGCTTAGGAGGGTATTTATAGTTTTTACATATGCCACCATGGGCTTTCTCTTGGGCCAAGCCATTATGGCTTTTACATAACCTTAATAAACTAGCATTTCACTAACTATTACATGAATATATTTAACTAACTATTTGACTCAATAATAATCGTCACTTTTAATCCTAACAATCTCCCCCTAAGGGACGATCATTGAGATCTCTCTTTGATTACTTAAATGATCAACACTTATAATGCTAACAATCTCCCCCTAAGGGTGATCATTGAGATCTCTCTTTTGTGACCTTGATCTTTGATCTTTGAAGCTTGTTCTTTTTGAACTTTGAGTCTTGTTGTAATAGCTTTGCTAGTTCCTTTGTTCCAATCATGCTTTGTGATCTTTCTTGCCTTTGAACAACATCTTTTACTCTGTTGTCATTACGTCATTTCCAACATGCTCATACTTTGTTTGACTTTGAATCTTTGTGAAGTTCTCTTCTCTTTGACTTTAATCTTTATTTCTTTAGTTTGAAGATTCTTTGACTTTGACTTAGAAACGTTCTGAACTTTGCTTTGCTTAGATCTTTGAAGAGAGCTTTGTAGGGTATGAGCACGTGGATCTTTGAGTGATGGTAACGGTCTTTCTAAAAGGAACATTCATCAGTACCTGCATAAAATAGTTAGCAATAAATCAACCGGTACTTACAGGTTCGGAATTAGAGATCGTCAACAGCATAGTGTGAAGACTCCTTCTAACCCTTACCAAGGTCGTTCCTGAATCAGATACCCCTGAAAGGGCTTACTAGATCCACCGAAGTACATCAATGATTCAGGTGAGTTGCTGGAGATCACCCCACAACTGTAGACCATTTGAGACATAGTAACCATCATGATAGATAAGGCAAGATCCGTAGATCTCATAAAGACTCTTACAACTTGTGTCCTTTTTGGCGAACACAAGTGTATTCATAGGAAGTGTATCCTAAGAGATCTTTTAATGAATCTCATGGCTCTAGATTCGATAAGTGCATAATTTGGTTTCCTATGCGGAGACTAGGGAGAGTACTTCAATATCAACCATCTCTAAGAGATAAGTCGATAGATTACACCGGTTCCCCGTGAGAATGAAACAAGCTCTTTTAAGAGAACTTGAGTGGCTTAGAAGGTTAAGTGCAGTGCGTTACTGGGTCCATGACGTCTTGTCTTCAATACCGGCGTCACCTTAGTAACAACCAGTAGCATATGAGTTGAACCCGGTGTCTGCCCTAAGGTTGAACATTTGGAGGGCTATTTCTTTTCACCCTTTCATTTGCTTTTCTTTATAATTCTTCAACCCCTTCTTTCTCCTTTCATTCTCTTCTCCTTTTTTAAATCATACCTAAGGACTTCTAATTCTAATCTATTGGAATTGTCCTTGGGTAGATCCCTCCGGCTCTGGCGGATCATAGGACGGTTTTTCCTAACCTTAGTCACCTTATAACTTCATGACTATCCTATTGTTGCCATCAAACCATTTGTGAAAATCTCTCAAAGTGTTTATGATAATAAAACATACTTTGTTAACACTTCGAGAGTTTTGCATTTCATTTGAAGGACTCCCCCTTCACATGTGCTCATGGATTTTTAAGAAATTTGCACATGCGTAAGGAGTTTGCACTTTTTGAATTGATTGATTTTCAGTGAACATGACCGATTCGAGACACGCTTACATCACTAGTTGGACTAGCTTGAAATTATTACCCGTCCTGGTCAAGTCCACAGAAAATTTCTCGAAACGGTACATTTCTACTAAGACGAATCCTTTTTGAGACACGCTTACGTGGCTAGTTAAAGAGTTCCATTGTCAGCTTTTAGGTGACAACTAGCTCTAGTAACTAACTTGATGTTATTACCCGTCGAGGACAAGTCTTTTCGATTACTAACTTTTGTTGTTTCGTCAATTCTTGGGTCATTTCTGAGTCAAGCTCGCATGAGATTCAGGACGATCACATTTTAATCACATTTCTCCCCCTCAAAAATAGCATATCCATGGTATTTTTGATACCGATTGATTAAAACCTTTGTTATTTGGATAGCATATGGGAGAAACAGATGTTTGTAATACCGTATAAGTTTCCTTTAAGCATGATCATTTTGGAATATCATTTTATTACTCCCCCTCAAAATTAGAACATTTTGAGTAGATATTTGCTTTGAAGGATTTGAGGGAGTAATATATTGAAAAGTTTTGAAAACCTTTAGAAACATTTTTCAAAATTTTGCTCAAAAAATTAAGAAGACTTTGATAAGCTTTTTTTGGAGAGAAGTCTTCTTATCTCTTAGGATTGTCACACATAAATGTACAACAGGGTCCTTTCTTTGAAAATCGCGGGTTATACACTGTTATGTGTGCATAAGCCATAATGTTTTTAGGATAAGTGCTCAAAGAATATGTAAAACCTTTGTTTTGATTTAAGCACTTTCCTTTCTTTGAATAGCGAGTCCTTAGCTGAAGTACTAAGAAGTCATTATGTTTTTGGATTAGACAACAACTTTTGGAACCCATTTAAGCACGGCGCCAACGGGTTTACCATATTTTGAAATCCATTTGAAAGTTGTGTCAATCCGAGACAAAGAAGTTGAATTCCAACGAGGACTAAAAACTGGTGTTTCATTTCGAAATAAAGCTCGTGGAATTAACGGTGATTTCAAACTCTTTTGCTTTTGAAACTTGTTTGAGAAACTCGGTGTCTCTTTTGGAGTTTTAAAACTTGAAGAAAAAGTTTTCCATCCATTGTTGAAACTCGGCGTTTCATTTCGAAAATTCGTTTTTGAGATGAATGGAAACCTTCCAGAATTAGGATTTTTCAAAGCACATCCATTCTTTTGTTGTAGCAGAAGCATTTCAGAGTAAGAATATTTCAAATGTTTTGAACGGCTTTGCTTTGGTTTCCACATTGGCTTTACCGGAGTAAAACGAGAGTATGGAGTTTGAAAACCTTGATTCTTTTCTTTATGAGCACTTGTATTTGAAACCTTTTGAGGAGTAAATGTTTCAGAAAAATTAGGTCTCTTTGAAAATTTCCTTCCTTTTTGCAAAAAATAGTTGAGAAACCCTTTTTGAAAATGGTTTTGAAGATTCACCCGTGTAAAGCTTTTCTGAAACACTTGCTTGTGGCTTAGACTCGTTTGAAACTTGAGATTTTCCTTTTGACCGGTTAAGAACATCAAACTTTGCTTTTAAGGCATTGTATGACGTTCTTAAATCATTGTATTCTTTTTGAAGAGAAAGATGATCTGATGATGCCAGTTTTTCTTGCAAAGAAGCATTTTGATTTTCAAGATGTGCAAAATATTTTTCACATTTGTCTGTTTCGATTGAAAAATCATTTTTGGCATCACCAAAATCCTTGGTTTGTTGTGCAATTGTTTTTTCCAATTCAACAATTTTCTTTTGAAGCACAGATTTTTCTTTTTCAAAAAGATGATTTTGTGTGATCTGAGAGTCAGATTTGGTTGAAGTTTGATTCTGAACTCTTGATCTCTTGATTGAATCAAACAAGTTTTTGTAAGTCTATTTCAAATGCTCATTTTCTTTTTGTAATGATGCCACAACATGTTCCAATTCAAGATTTTTTGTATCAAGTTCGTCAAAATCAAACTTGATATTGGTATCATCATAATTTTCCTCAAAAATCTTTTCTTTTGCTTTAAGCACTGATGTCAATGAGTTTTCAGAAGACATTTTCTCATTCTGCTCTTGCAGTTTTAGTTGGAAAGAGATACTTTGTGCTTCGAGTTTTGCAAGATGTTTCTCAAACTGAGCAGTTCTTTTTGACAATTCTTCTTTGACATCAGCTGCTTCTTTTGAAAGCTCGGTGATTTTCTTTTTGAGACAAAGATTTTCAGATTTCAAAGAAGATGTTTGTTCAAAATGCACATTCTCATACTCATGGCTGACAGATGCTGACTTGAACGACTCTATTTGCTTTGTGAAAAATTCTTTTTGAATGTCCAGAATTAAGCATTTTTCATCAAATTCATCTTCAAGAGAGTGAACGTACTTTAGATCTTCTCTCATTTCAGTTACAAGATGTTTTTCAAAGTACTCTGATTGGCCTGAAACAGTCAGATAATTATTGGTCAACCACTTGTGAATGGTCAACTATAATAGTCAAACAGCTCAAACCAATGCTTCCGTGGAATACAGTGTTTCCCCGGGTCGTTATGTCCCAACGAGGCGTGCAATTTGGATTTAAACGAATTTGTGATCGAGTGGTTTTGAATAGGAAAAAAATGTGAGTGATTTATACTAAGGTTTTATAAAATAAAATGACTTAAATAAACTAATTTAACTAAAACGTAAACCTAATTTACTTAAAACATTTAAAACCTAAAAACGCGTACGATTAATTAAAACTACGTTTAACGTACGAAGCAAAACGTGAATTCTGCCCAATATAAATCCCACGGATGTGAAATTTATATTTTTGGAATTCAAATGATAAAATAAAATTATTAGAAAAAGAAAAATATTTTTTTAACTTTTATATTATTTATTATTAATTAAAAACTATTAAAACTAATTAAAATTAAAATAAATACAAGATGAACAGTGAAAATTAAGAAATTATTTTTATAAATACTAAATAGTAATACAAAGCTAGGAAAAATATAAAAAAAAATGAAATGCTTATTAAATAAGCAGAAATAAGCTGATAAGCTTGTATAAGCTTAAACAGACTTAGAGAACTATATAAATAACTAAAGAAACAGATAACACTAATAACACACTAGCCCAGATGGTGTACGTGCTTGGTCTGAGTTTTGACCAAATCAACCCTAGAGGTCCAGTGTTCGAACCAGGCTAATGACACTTTTTACAAAACATTTTTATTTTTGATTTTCTCTTTACAAACACAATATAACAACAAAATAAGATAACTTTTATAAAGACAAACTTATTGAATCACAAGAATAAGCTCAGTAGAGCTTATATACTCCAACAGTTAAGCTTTGAAAAGCTTAACTTGGAATTTTCAAAGTGAAAAGCTTCTTATAAGCTTATAAGCTGGAACAAAAGTATAGAACAAGCTAAAGACAAGTTAGATGGGCTTAAAGATAGCCAAAGAAAAGAGAAAAGCTTATGGAACAAGCTTATAAGCTAAAAAGCAAATCCAACACCTACTGCAAAACCAAATAGTCCAATAGGCAATTTGCAGCCCTATGTGGGCCCCACAAATAAACTCAAGAATCCAAAATAAGCTTTGAACCCAGAAGCTGACCTGGAGGGCTTCACAATAAGCCAAAAAGCACAAGCTGGGACCCACTATTGAGCTCTACAAGAGCTTATGAATGGAGCTTATAAACACTGATGAATCAGTGTTTACAATGAAATGGGACAAGGTGAAAGCTTATTGCAGGCTTATTAAATAAGCTAGAAATTACAAATAAAGCTATGAACCTAAAACTTGGGCTTATGAGCATTCCAAAAAGCCCAAGTTTACACTGTGGGGTCCATTATTAAGCTCACAAGGAGCTTATGAACTTAGCTCATTCACTGTGGTGCAGGGCACACTTTGATGAAACAGGCCAAAAGATAAGGTCTAATAAGCACTTAAATAAAATTCTAAAAATAAGCAAAAATTAGGATCAACAAGTACTACTGCCAAATATCAATAATCCAAAAGCTTCAAAAGCTAATACTCAAAAATGAGACCATGAAAAATCTCACCATATTTGTAAAACTGGCAAGCTTATGAAATTGACTTTTTGAAATTTGAGACTTAGTTTGACTTATTTGAGATTCTACTAATTACTAATGATTATAAATAATGTAAAAAGCTATAATGTAACTACCCTAAGCTAGATTAACAGATTTTATAGCCAAAATGAAAATCAAAGTGTCCTAACTCTTAACAGTTATCAAGAAAATGAGATTCAAGTTCATTATTGACTTTTTCTTAAGTACACTGATCTATTAAGGCTTTAACTAACTAATATAACCTATTATAACTTATCACAACTAAAAACAACAACAATAACTCACTAGGACACACAGAGATCCCCTGAACCAAACACCCCTTTATACAATATGATTTTATGATTTGTGAAGTAAAAGAGATATAGAGATCAAGATTTTGAATTACACTGACATTCTATGACATACTGAGCTTAAATGATCAGATAAACAACAATAAAAACATTAATTACCTAAGATTACTATAATGCTTAAATTTTGGCAGTTAAAATGATAATCCTAACAACTATTAATATAAATGAACAAGCATGCAAAATTAAGCTATATTATGACTAAGGTAAACTAATTGAGCATGAAAACACAAATATCATAACTTAAAACTTATGCTACAGTAGAATTGCAAAGAAAAATTAACACAAAGCTTACAATTGTATTAAGGCTGAGAACCAAGAACCAGGACCCAAGAATTATCCTAAAGCTTACCAATAAGCTACTAAACCCAGGATCATTCCAGAATTCCCTTGATCCATGCCTTCACCATTGTTAACACTGAATTTTTATTTTTCATTTATTTATTGGAATTTTCTTAAATTTTTGATATTTGAACTAAAACTTGTATAAAAGCTTTGAAAGCTTATATAAAAGCTTATAGATAAGTAAAAGTAAACTTAATGTAACAGGAAACAACAATATTTAACAATGATGAGTGAAATTGTCAATTTCATTCAAAAATGCTAAACATGAATTTTAAGGAACAAGACTATAATTAAAGATTAAAGATAGTTTGCATTACATGTAAATAAATTGAGTACAACAGAATTCAACTAAAAATTACACGAATTTTAATTTTACACTACAATTATACTACTCTATTTTAATTAATCTACTACTTGAACTCTTCTGCTTCTCCCTGCTTTTATAGTGATGTTTAGGGTTCCAGGGGTCCCACATGAGCTTTCCCACTTCCAATCTGAGCCATTGAATAAGCAGAATTCATCCTAGCCATTTGAATTGATTTTGGCGCCGAAACTAGTTTAGGCTACTTGTAGCCATTTTCTGCGCAATTAATGATCTTGGATGGTTGTGTGAGGTTGAGGAGGCAAGTAGGGTGAGCTAGGGGGTGGTGGAGGCAGTTTATTGTCAGGTTGCAGGTTATAGGTGTAGCAGAGGTATAGGTTTGAAACGTGTTATCCTCTGGGTTAAACTAAAGATGTGGGTTCTATTGTGGGGATGACAGAGAAGGGGTGAGGTGGAGTAGGAGATGGTGGATGGAAGCTGGAGGTGGAGTGGTGGTGTGAACAGTGGTGGTAGCAGAGGTGGAGTGAAGGTTGGGAATGAGGGAGGTGGAGGTCAAACGGGCGTTGACCCGTTTTATTTATTAAAGTGGGAGTTGGGCTGGATGTGTTTGGGCCCAGGGATTATTTGGTGGACTGGATCAGGGGAATGGGTAGGTTGTGTTTATTATTGGATTTGGATTTTAATACAAAAGGGTCCATTTGGTTTATATAATTATCACAAGGACCTTTCATGTAATTTTCTGTTTTTATAGGGACTGAAAGTGTAAGTTTTCCAAAGTTATCCAAGGGGTGTATTTTGTCACTAGTGAGTAGTACAAGGGCAATAAAGGTAAATTTCCATGTTTGAATACCCAAGGACTATTTTTGCCAATTTGGAAACTTTAGGGACTAAATGTGTAATTTCTTCAAAACTTTCATCCAGGGACTAATAGTGACAATTATGAATTCCCTAGGACCCTTAATGATAATTTTCTCATTTTGAATACCCGGGGACTAAAACTGTCAAGTTTGAAGCTTGAGGGACCTGTTTTGCCATTTTTGCAATTTTGAACTTCAAGGGTAAAATTTGTCATTTCATGATTCCTGGGGGACTGTTGTTGACTTTTCTTCAAAATAAAATTCCCAGGGACCATTTCTGACATTTCTTGAATGTTCAGGGACTGATTTTGCCAAGTGTGTAAACTTTGCCCATTTTTCTCTGTTTTCAGTCCTTTTGCACCTGAAACATATAAAAACACATTTCAAAGATATTTGTAGTATTATGTGGTGTTTCTGTGTGTTTTTAACTATTTTTGCAGTTCAGATGGGTATAAAATGATGAGTATTTAGACACTCATCATACTCAAAACATAAGTTGATATCTTTCACACGAGGTTCAATTTCCTCTTTCAAAATCTTTTTTACTTCTAACTTAAGGCGTACATCTGATGAAAGTGGATTAGAGAAAACGTTGTTTGTGATGTTTTCTTGCTTAAACCAAATGACCTTTAACGTTTGCTCAATGTGATGTTTAAGATTACAAAATTGTTTCCTTGCTCTATTTTGCCATAACTTAGCATCATAGGTAGCAAGTTGAGCTTCTTTGAAAAATCTTTTCACATTTGTGTCTTTTCTTTTGAAAGGTTCTTTTGGTATATCTGTCAATTGTAGACAACCATACACAAAGCCGTGGTACGAGAGTGGGTTTTTTGTTTGTTTTACTTTCAAACGTTTTTCCTCTTCAGATTTTAAAATATCTTGAGACTCAAACAAAAGATCATCTGACAATTCTTTTCCCATATCATTAGCGTTATACAAAATGGGTGTCAACTTTTGCACTTTGTTTAAAAAACAAGGTTTTTCATTTTCCACATTAGCATTATTCACAAAACCAATCCCAGATGTTTGTTTATCAACCTCCTCATCTTTAGTAGGCAGCATGTTGATTGTCTGAGAAGTCTGTCCCAATTTTCGAAGTTTGTTTTCAAGATCGTTTGTTCGTTTCAAAAACTCTTGGTTTTCATTCTCAAGTTTTGTGTTTACAATCTCAAAATTTGATGTGGTTTTCTGAAGCTTTGAATTTTCACTTTTTAAATCATTGTTCTCTTTTAAAAGCGCTTGAACCTTTCTGTTGTTAACAACCATTTGAGCATCCAGATTTTGAATGGAACGTTTTTCACGAAGAACAACTTCTCTATAACCAACTTCAAGTTCTTCATTTCTTTTTAAAAGTGGTTTGACAGACTCTCCATACATTTCAAACTTTTGAGCGTGAGATTTAAGGTTTGAGATTTCAATTTCAAGTTCAGCATTTCTTTTTGTTGCATTTTCAAAACGTTTTTCCATTTCCTTAAATCCCTCAATCTCTTTATTTAAAAAGACATTCGTGCAATATATCAAATAATTATATCTTATATGGTTCTTGTGTTTAGATAGAATTAAAGGAAGAAAGAAAGAAAGAAAGAATATGAAGATGAGAGTTTAGAGAGGGGTTGGAGAGAATTGGGTGATTTCTAGAGAGAGAGAGAGTTGAGAGAAAATAGAAAATATTAGATTGAATGAAAAGCACCAACCCTCTCCACATGTGGAGAGGGGTATATATAGTTTACTACAAACGCCCACACCCGGGCTATGGATCAGGCATACAGTGGGTAAAGACCCGTCCTTCTTCCACGGTGTTACTTAAACTAACACTAACTAACTAATATATAAACTAACTACGAGCTAACTTAATGCTATTACAATAATTAGGTGACCGAGACTTTTACAGGAATATTTGTATTCCTAACAATCTCCCCCTAAGTGAGGTCACCTTGGAAATTAAGCTCTTTGTTCTTCAAGCATTCTTTAGTCATGTAGCTCGTAGGTTCTGATTCTTCACTTTTCTGCACACTTTGTACTTCAAGCAAACGAACTTGTGATTTGGATTCCTTTGTGATGTGCGATCTTTGAGCTTCTTTGAGATCATCAGCCAAAGTAAATCTCCAAGCTCATCCATAGTCGTAATGCCTTCATGTGATGTAGTGACTTAAGGACCATCATGCTCACACCCTTCTGTATCTGGAGACTTTACATCAGAGTTGTGGGTCAGGAGACTTTTTCATCAGAGTTGCAGAAACGTTGTTGGTAGTCTCTCAACTTTTGTTGTAGCAAGTCTCTCATTGTCATTGTTAGTGAGGAGGATGTGTGAGCATGAGGCATGGATTGACCCGATTCAGCTGGAAATAGGAGCCATTAATGCCATCTTTATATGTGTCCCTGAAATAAAACAGTTAGCAATAAAGATAGAGAACAAATATGGCTTTGTCATTCATTCTGCGAGGATAGACTACCCTCTAGTTTTGTGAAAACCGACCTGTGATCAGATAGAGTCTCTTTTAAAGAAGTCTCTCCTTGACAGGAATTTCCAGCTTGTAGTAATGAAATTTCCAAAGAATCCAATTTGGAATCTTCATACTTAGCATGTTCTCATACCGGAACGTCTCAAAGCAGACAGGACGATAGAGTGAATCGGTGAATTGATATTCACGGATTGATGAGAAATTGATTTATAGAAATCACTCGCGTGTCATCTACTAAACATTTTTGAGACACGACGAGAGTTTTAAGATCAGAATCACATTTCCATCAAAAATACTTTTGTTTGAAAGCTTATACACAATCAATGTGCTCGAAGAATTAGTTTGTGAGCACATTGAAAGGTTTTTGCAAAAGTATCCGTCAATCCATATCCTGGAACAAGTTTGATTCAATATTGAATTGCACCATTGTTGCTTTCCAGTTGTCACTTGATCATTGATCCAAGATGGATCTCACATGTCACCTACCAAGAGCTTGAGTGATGTTCGCTCTAGAAGGATTTCCATCTTCATTGTGAATATTTTCATATCACTCGGATGTTCTGGCAATACCACAAGGATAATGCGTAGGACTCTAAATATTTTATCTTATTTTCCACATTGTGTGAAACAATAAGCATATTTGGAATGTGTCCTATCGAGATTTATGGATGATCTCATGGCTCTAGACTCAATAGTGCATTTTGATTCGCTCCGGGAGACTGGGGAGGCGTCTCCGGTTTAGGTATCAACATAGCTCGCAATGAGCGATCGATACATTGCACGGGGTTCCCCGTGAGAATGAAACAAGTTCTTTTAAGAGAACTTGAGTGGTTAGGAAGTTTAGTGCAGTGCGTCACTGGGTCCATGACGTCTTGTCTTCAATACTAGCGTTACCTTAGTAACCACTAGTAGATTATGAATTGAACCCGGTTTCTGCCCTAAGGTTGAATATATATGGAGGGCTATTTCTTTTCACCCTTTCTCATTTTAATTCTTTTTAATTCTTCAACCCCTTCAGTGCTTACCGAGACTTCACCACTAGAACCTTGTTGGGTTTGTTCCAGCCTAGCTCTATCTCAGTCCGCACTCTTCCCTTTCTCACTTTTCTCATTTTTTCAATCATTCCTAAGGACTTCTAATCTATCTAGAGAATTGTCCCTGGGAAGATCCTTCCGGTTCTGGTGGATCATCGGAATTCATACCTAACCTTAACCAACCTTATAACTCCATGCGTAAAGATAAATGGTCGGTCTTTGGTATAATTTCCACAAACGCCTTTTGCTCCCCCTCAATATGTGCATCGATATTCAAAAGAGTTTAGCACATATGTGGGAGCACATTTATTGAGTACAAAAGATCACATTTGATTATCAGATTCCATATTTAAATCACATTCTCTCCCCCGATCAAAAATTTCAAATCTTTTGAGATTTTGGATCCCAATTGATTTAAATAAGTTAGAAAACGTTTTGGGAGAGAAGTGCGGTTAATTTTTAATGTTTTCTGATACAAGGAACTTTTTCTTGCTCCCCCTCAAACAGTGAGGGAGGTTGTTATGTGTCAGATTTGAAGAGTTTACAAAAGATTTGAAGTTTTTAACGAAAACCCTTTAAAAATTTCTCATTCTGACACATAACCATCACAAAGTATATGGTTGCAAGATTTTTGTACAAAGTGTGGGGAGTGTTGATGATACATAAAATTTTGAGAAATCACTCTCCCCCTCAATCAATGACGGATGTTAAAACTTAAATAAGTGATGTCATTGATTGAGTGAAAATTTTTATCAAAATTTGAGTTCAAATTGATTTCCAAACAAATTCTCATGGTACCACCAAGTTTTGCACAAATATTTTCCAGAAAAATCATAGAAGGGAAAATATTTGGCGATAAAAAGAAGACTTTTCTTCTTTATCAAGAAATAATGCACTGAAATGTACATTAGATCGAGGGTGCATGAATATAAAGTAATTCACACTCGGATGAACGGCACCCTTTGCTAGGAACAACCGTTTTTTTGGCGACGTGTTTTCCTCATTTTGAAAAATGGGTTGCTATCTAAAGTAATAGCAAACCATAATTTTGAAGTCCGAGTTGTAGCCTGAAGTGACTACAAGCCATAATTTGGAAGAATGTTTTGAGAAACGACATGTTTTAGAAAAAAAACTTTATTTGAAACCGAAAAACTCTTGCTTAAGCATATGTATGATTCCGTGTCATTATTGAATGACATTTCTAGAAACGTACATAATATTGATTACACAAGAGACATGTCGTTAGAAGAATATTTTTGGTTTTTATAATTTTCTAATTTTTATGGTTTTTATATAGGTTTTATATTTTTCTATTTACGTATTGGTATAAGATATGTACAAAGGATACCAAATAGTTTAAGGAGATGTTGACATGAGCATCAAAATGAGATTGTCGTTCAGCTCGTTGTAGAAGTATGTAGTCAACATCTCTTAAACTTTCACCACCAAAGCATTCGAGGCTCCTGAATAATCGTCTGAAGCGGTAGTTGCCATGATAAAATCTTAAACGGGATTTTACAACTCTTGTGACTTAAACCGAGAGATCGATTCTCTCCCGGGATTTTACTAAAGTCAACAAAAGAAACCGAAAGATGTAATATGCGAGTTAAACTTAGAGAGAGATCTTGGATAAGGGTCAATTAGCATTAAGTGTCAAGTCGTGACAAGTCAAGTTACAATAGATCCGATCGTAATAAGTCAAGTCGTAAAGATTAACTCACAACGTCAAATTACAATAAGACTAATCGAAACGACTTAAGTCACAACAATTCACCAAACACAAGTAGTTAACAAATCACTAGAATCTCACAACTGAGTTAATCGCTAGACACCCACCAAATCGATGAATTTTTATTGCCTCCTCAATGTGAAGCTTTAGTAGCTTCCCCCTAAACCGACAATCATCTTCATGAGACCACTTCCCCCAAGTGGTTGAAGTTATGCAAAAAGTCTCATTGTATGAAGCTCGAGAACCCGAAGAGAACGATAACACCGAAGTAACAGGGTGAACCATGGATCATCTCTGCGGTTATCAATCCCGAAATGTATGATGAAGCCCGATCACATGACCCTGTTGTACGTCCCCAATGTACACATTACTTTCTGGTTTGGAGCAGTCGTCTATTCAGGGGAATAATATATCGACATCTTCATTTCACCGATTGCTTTTCTAGTTATCTTACATATACCAACTCACTCCATATTGTACGCAAGTATCCAACACAAGAAGAGAACGATGACACCAAAGTAACAGGTTGAAGCACTGATCATCTCTGCGGATATCACCTCCGGAATATATGATTAAGCCCGATCACGTGAACCTGTTGCGCGTCCTTGATGTACACAAATCTCTCCCCTGATGGTTGCGATCTCATCGGAATCATCATACCATTGTGTACATGAAGCATTAACCAGAAGCACTTTGCGATAAATCATATCAACTCATATGAAGATGTCGATAAGCAATATCATCTCATGCTCTAATTGTTCTTCTCAATATTTCTTTCCACTGAACGCTGAAGTAGTATATGCCACAAGTATCAAGAGACTACTTCCCCCACGTAGTTGGAATAATACACCAAACGCCACGAGTTAAGACACTGATTATCTCTGCGGTTGTGACATTTGTCTTCCCGGCATAACTTCAATTAAGAAGAAGTATTAAGTTCATCACGTGTACTCATTATGCATTAAGATGTATGTCTCCTTCCCCCTTACTGGTTTTGATACCTCATAATCAGCAACACATTATAAGCACATCTACTTGAAATCTTGTGAGAAGAACAAAATTGGTTTAGCTGGATCTGGAGAGAATCAACTGCTACAAAAACTCTCTCTGACTATCTTTACCAACCCTTATGTAGGCTATTTGAAGTGACCACTGATGAAGTAAACCCGATATACCAAAGTTGAAACTGAAGAAGAATTCCCCAAATCCGTAACTTAAGCTTGCACTGTTGTTGATTAAAGAACGATGTAGGAGAATAAGTACAACACCTCTTGAGACTATCCACATTCGCATTTGCGTGTGACACTAAGCACTACAATGTAACTCCTTGAAGTGATAGCCATAACCCGTGAGTACTACAATGTAACTCCTTCCATCGGGTATAACTAGATAATCCAAGTCCCAATCATAAACTTTAAGAGTTCACGCAAGTCATCAATCGATGCATGAAGTTTCGATGATGAAATAAGTAGACGCCTTCGTAAAATACTCTTCAATCTCAATTAAGGGATGCCAAATAAACTCCGTGATCACTTGACATTTCATGTCCAAATTGTTAGCCATTTAGACATTATAACCGACATTTTCCATAATGTTCTTCGGGTTGAATTACAAAGTGCACATTGGTAGGAACAACAATCCTTGATTTAATAATGAAAAGAAGGATCATTATTCATGTGTGCAACTTCATAATCATGATAGTCATCATCAACACCTTGAGGAATGACTAGAGATTGGATTACTTGAGCAAGTGATCAATCATCATTCGTAATACTTCTAGATGGTGTATCTTGATCAATCATCATTCGTTGAAGCTTGGAAGTAATCACCAAACATAAATCCCAGTCATCCTTAGTAAGTAGAACATTAGGTGTTGGAGGAGAGTCGTATGACCATTCTTCAAGCATCAATCAACATGTGGTATATTCACACTTCTCCCCCTAAAAAATTGCAAGCGAGGTTTGCCATTTTTGATTGAGCAAGTGAATAATAATACAATTAGTCATGTATTTTATTCACACTTCTCCCCCTCAAAAATTGCATACGAGGTTGCCATTTTTGATTGAGCATGTGAATAAGAATACACTCCATCATGTAGTTTATTCACTCTTCTCCCCCTCAAAAATTGCATACAAAGTTTGCCATTTTTGAATGAGCAAGTGAATATGAATTCGAGCAAAGATGAGTAGATCCACTTGATGACTGAACGAACATGGAGAAAGCATGAAGCATGTTGTTGAGAATGGTCAAAACAAGAAGATTTCTCTTCTTCCGAAGATAAGGCGCACTGAATCGTACACCTTTCTTTTCTTTGATGAACGGGGCCTGAAGTGTTGTCAGCAGACGCCATAATGATGACATTGAGGAACGAGGCTTGAACTGAATTGTTCAAACGTCATAATGATGAAGAGCGAGGCCTGAACTGATGTGAACAGACGTCATAGTCGCTGAAGTACGAGGCCTGAACTGATGTGTTCAGACGTCATAGTCGATGAAGAACGAGGCCTGAACTGACGTATTCAGACATCATCATGAGCATACATCAACATTGACCTTCTATACCTCCTGAAGTAGGAGATATGCTTGCTTTAGGCCTCCAGACTTTGAGTCTTCTCGTGTGGTGAATGATTGATGTACCTGCAACTAAGTAAGGACTACCTGCACTAACATTACAAACTTGATTGCATATATATGGGTTAGTGACAAAGGTATCCAAACCCTTGGGGTTTTCTCGGTCAACCAAGGTATTGCCATTGGTAAATATCTTTCCGATAGGTATCCACTTAAGTCCAACATCCTTAAAAATTCTACCAGTTGGAATCCACTTATGGCCAGGTCTAGGATTGTTAAGCTTCTTATGCACAGTGGAAGGCTTATCGATATTCCTAGACTCAGAAGATTTAGCAGTTTGAATCCACCTAGGAGAAGTTATAGGTTTATTTTGCTTCTTATGCATTGTGGATGACTTACTATAGATCCTAGACTTAACAGGTTGAACCATAGCATTGTTCCTCAATATCCTAGGAGGGATCATACAAGGTTGTGAACCTAAGATTCCATCCTTATGAAGTAGTGCCCTTTTCCTAGCCTTTTCTAGATCATAGTTCTTGTGCAAATCAGTTATATCATAAGTGTTTTGAACCTTAATGCAAGGTTTCAACACTGTTTTCGAACTAAACTTAGAAGAGCTGGGTGTAGGAGTAACTACTTGTTGAGGTTTAACCGAACTAGAAGCAGTAATCTTAGGCAAATAATGTGTAGTGACTAGTTTAGTCAAAACTTGTTCCGCATCAACTTGGGAGGCAAACCGTGTTTTTGAAAGTTTTGGTCGTTCAGATCTAAACGCAGTTGGTTGCCTAACAACGGATTGGTTTCTATTAGATTGAAAACTTGGTTTCCCCAAGATTGATGGTTTTGCAAACTTAGTGTTCACACTATCCCCTATTGCTTTTCTTAGCTTGTTTTTTAATGCGGTTATAGTGAACCCCTTTTCAAGAAGTTGAGCTTTGAATTCATCATTTTTGGCAATCAAAGAGGTTGTTTGATCTATCGTCTTAGTTCTCATTTCTTTGATTGAGTCACCTAAAACCTTTTGATGCTTTTTCAAAGACTCATTTTCCTTAAGTAATTCAGCCACATATATTGACAGTTCATTAATTCTTGTCTTGGCTGCATCAATGTCCTTGTTTGTTTCGACAAAACTACATTTCACATTCATAGCAGAGATATGTTTCTTCAGGTTGGTGATTGTCAAGTTTTTGGCTTCCAGCTGGGCTTTTAAATCATTAATCATAAAGAATTCACGGAAATCAGGAAGTTCCGGATTTTTACTTGATTGGTTTGTTTGAAAACTTTCTTTCTGTTGTTGCATTGCGATTTCAAGTGAAATGCAATGTTTTTCAAGTTGTAAAAATCTGTTTGAAAGTTCATTAAAAACTTCTTTATCAACCATGTCATTTTATTTAAATATCTCAGCCGTAAACAAAGAACTTGACACATCATCACATTCAGCATCCTGATCGCTTTCTCCCCCCTTATGACTCATATTTGTTGGATTAGAAATGGTATTGCTGTCACTCTTTTCTGACAAATTTGTGTCATAAGTGGGCTTAATTTGATCAGTATGCTGCTGTTCATTAGAAAGCACATTATGTTGATTCTGTTGATCAGTGAGGGGTACCTCAGCACTTGACACCTGTTCTTTTACGGGTCTGAAATCAGCATCCATATCATGTGTAACAAGAGACTCTGAAGTGTTGGTAGTGTCAAGCTTATCAGTCTTTGATCCTTTGCATTCAGTGACAGCTGACCCAACATCCGATGCTTTACCCGAATCAACAATACCCTCACATGATTGCACCCGAGATGCCTTCACCTTGTCATCATATGCAGGTATATGCTGTGCCTTTTCGTTAATAAATCTTTTCACTTTATCCATAAGCTGGACAAGTGTATCTCTGAACGTGTCAACCTCAATTCCCATGTGATCAGCAAAGCACTTTTTCGTCATCTCACTATAATGGTCATACTCCAGAGTGAATTTAGAATCAAAGAACACTTGGAGTTATTTGTTGATCACACAAAGGGCAGCCATGGATCCCATCTTGGAAAATTCTGCTTGGTCAAGTTGTTGTCGTAATTGATCTAAGTTAAGAATCATTGTGTCTGTGAAAGTCTGAACATCTTGACCGAAGAGAGTTGTAAATGCAAGTTCGAATCCCATTTTGAATCCATTTCCCTCTAAAAGTAACGAGAGGTGTGAATGAAGTTGTCGAAAGCATTCAATGCAGCAATCCTTTGCAGTATCGAGCAATTTATGTGGCTGAAGAGAGTCATTAACATGAGAGTTCGAGCACGATGATTTCATTACAGCGTTATCAGACTTAAACACATTTACATGGTGTGAAGGGTCGGAAGTCTTATGTTCATCGACCATGTCGTACAATTTGAGTCTCTCTGAGATGACAGCATCTGAATTAGTAGACATGATTATGAATGCGCACGGGATTTTACAATTCTATGATTTAAACCGAGAAATAGATTCTTTCGTGGGATTTTACAAAATCAAGAAAAAACCGTGAGACAGTGAGAAACTGTTGGATCAGTAAATGATTAGATGATTGTTTGATGAACTTGATGGTCGTATGATAGAGATCCGAACAAACTCCATAGATATTCAATAGGCCCGAAAATAGCTCAATACAGAATAAGTATCAATCTTGAGTTCTTGAAGCTCACTCAAACCGTGGTCTAAAATTATACCCGACAATATCTCAACCCAAAAACTCACTCCATCTCGGAATATTTAAACACAATTAAAACCGTGGTCCAAAATTCTATCCCGAATACACAATTCGGACAAAAATTACACGGAAAATTTTGTCCCTTGTTATAGTACCAGCCCTTACTGAATTAGTAAACACAAATCCAAAAAGTCGTTTCAATAACACGGTGCAATTCCAAAATTAACACCACCACACGCCCCTTTGTACTACCTACTTCACGGAATTGTGAATTTGATCCAAATATACAAACTGGCCCAGGTTATTGAATGTGAATGCCCAAATCAAATTACAACACGTAGCCCAATCAAAGATAAAAGTCCAATGATAAATCCGGTTGAGGCCCAATCCAATTCCTTTAAACCTTAATATACCGTAAAACACAACATTCACTTTACCCTAATCCTTATTAGATAAAAAGAAACGCAGTCAAAGTTTCTTATCCTTACAACCACGCAATAACACAGATCCGTCTCTTTGTTTCTTAGTAAATCTGATTAACACACAACAACCAAACACTAAACGGATCTCAGGTAGGTTGTTAATGATGAGGAATGTTTTTCATTATGTTTGATCAAATCGAATGAAGAGAAAGATGAAGCAATTATGATTTGATCTTACTTCAATGTTTGGAAAGTGATGAAGATGTTTCAGTGATTATTTCCTTTTCATGTGTATGATCTTATAAAGGTCTTGATGTGTCATCTATACCACGACTTTAAAACTGAGATCTTGGGGTTGCTTGTATTCGTGTTATTTAAACAAACAACAACTTTGTTGGTTTGTTGGGGACGAGAGGTAGGATTAGAGGTCGACTTTGGTTTGTAATTGGTTTGGATTTGTATGTTGTATATAATGTTAATGATGGAGTAAATTTGTATATATGCTCTTGTACTTCTACTATACCTTTCTTAATTCAATAACAAACAAGAGTCAATTGCTGAAACAGAGGTAGTCGCAACCAGGGATTTGCCAAAAGGTAATCGCAATCAAGAAAAAATTTTGGGCAGCGTAGCGTTTAGTTAAGCCAACACAGAAAAAGTTAATGGCAATGTTGTACTAATCGCAGGGAAGAAACAGATAACCGCTAAACACTGTAGAGATAACCGCAATTTTGTTTTAATCGCAGGGAAGAAACAGATAACCGCAAGACACAAGATGATAAACTGGTCACTATCTACCACTTTCGTCTTATTCCCGATAATGGACAAACATGAACAAACCACAAACAAAAGAAAGAAACTCGCAAGTAAGAAGAAAAAAAACAGAAAGTAGAATAGGCCCTTTTTCACACCAATATGCAACAAAATATTTGTATTGACAGGATATTACTTTGGTACCACTAATAGCAAAGTATACAACACAAATGAAGCAAGAATGAAATCTTATGAACACCAAGTTAAACACGATAAAAACACAAGAACTGAACCAATCTAAATAAAAACTCCCAAGAATGTAACCATGGCTCTTGATACCAATTGTAATATATCAAATAATTATATCTTATATAGTTCTTGTGTTTAGATAGAATTAAAGGAAGAATGAAAGAAAGAAAGAAGATGAAGATGAGAGTTTAGAGAGGGGTTGGAGAGAATTGGGTGATTTCTAGAGAGAGAGAGAGAGTTGAGAGAAAATAGAAAATATTAGATTGAATGAAAAGCACCAACCCTCTCCACATGTGGAGAGGGGTATATATAGTTTACTACAAACGCCCACACCTGGGCTGTGGATTAGGCATACAGTGGGTAAAGACCCGTCCTTCTTCCACGGTGTTACTTAAACTAACACTAACTAACTAATATATAAACTAACTACGAGCTAACTGACCGAGACTTTTACAGGAATATTTGTATTCCTAATAATTCGCTTGCTTAGCTTCACGATTGTCGTTTTTGCACTTGTCAAGTTCATGTTTGAAATTATTGATTAATGAAGCAAATAAGACACGATCTTGTTCATAAGTAGATCCATCCTGGGCAGGCTCACCTCTATTAGGATCCATATCTGCAGTATCAAAAGTGATATTACTATCATTTTGTTCCACCACATAAGTGTCACTAATAGACTCAGGATGCTCAGGATGTGTCTGATTATGAACAAACATATTCTCAAATATATCAACATTATCATGAGCATGTGAATGTTGTACCGTAGCCAATATCTCTGTGTATGATGAAGGTCTGATATGATCATCTTCGGTGTCCCAAACAGCTTCATTCCTTTGTGTACCATCAGTATCTGAATCATAGCTGGGACTGCTGCTTTCAACCTGCTGTTCTAAAGATGAATCACTTCCCGTGAAAACCAAACTAACATCTGATGCACGATCCTCTTTGACTGTTTCCTCTTCTGTTTGAAAATCTTTCTCTGTCTCTTTTTCAATCACTTCTGTTTCCTTTAACTGTATCTCTCTTTCAATTAGCTCTCTTTCTTTAAACTGCATATCTTTTTCAATATGCTCTCTTTCCCGTTTCAGCTTCTCAATTTCATTTAACTCAGCTTCCTCGGCATCAAGTATCTTTTCGAGTTCCCCCATGTCATTTATGCATTGAGTTCTGAATGTCGAATAGCTTACCCTAAATTTTTGGTAAAATGCATCGATAAACTCTGACTGGTTCATTATCCAAGTGTTAAAGATACTCTGAAATTGAGTTTGGATCACTATAAGAGCTTCCCTGCAGTCACATGTATGAAGTTCTTCTTCATTAAGTAGCATCTCAAGTTGATTCAGGCTTTGGTTAAGTTTCTCTTTGAGATAATGAAATCGGTCTCTGACGTAGTATTCAAATGCCTGATCGAACCTTGATTCATAACCATAAATATTGATGACCTTCACTACATATGACTTGAACACTGTAAACACTTTCTTTGAATCTCTCTCTTGGATTTGCATTTTCATTTCCATTGTTAAGCGATGTGTGATAAAGTTGATCTTGGATCGTTAAAGATAACAAAGGTTGTTGGATGAAGATTAGATGTTTTTGGCGAATTTTGAAAAGCGAATATGGTAGATATTAGTGATTTCGAATTTTCCCTCCAAAAATAAATTTTGAAAATTATCTCCCTCAAAATTTGAAAATCACGTTGAAATGCAATTCTAAGGTTACCAGAAAAATTTGAGTTTTAAAAATTTTTATGCCAAATTTTACCAAAAAAATTTGAATTTTTGCCTAAAAATTCGAATTTCGTGCCAAAATTTTCAACGTTGTACCAAAATTTAAATCTCGCATAAAAACTGATCGTTTAGTCTCTTGTAAAAAATAAATTTTACTCAAATTTTCCCGCCATTTTTTTTTTTTTTTACTAACTCGGTAAGGTTTAGTGGTCTTAACTCGGTAAAGTCCTTAAAACAGTCAAACTCGGTATGTCTTAAAAGCTTTCAAACTCGGTATGTCTTAAATACTTTTAAACTCGGTAATTTGGGATGATTTGGGCAGAGTATCCCCTAGATATGAGCCACAATAAACCTTACTCGATGTACGATAAGGTAATACGCTAACTCGCCAAATTTTTCTTAACTCACTGAGATTACAACCTAACTCGCTAGGATAAATCCCAAACTCGGTAAAAGGCTAGATCCTAACTCGACAGAAAGAAAAAAAAAATCATACTCGCAAAAAAAAAAATTTCCTAACTCGAAAAACTTTTACCCAACTCGATAATTTTATTTTTCTAACTCGAAAAAAATTTTCAAACTCTATGAAAAAAGTTTTCTAACTCGAAAATTTTTTCAAACTCGATAAACATTTTTCAAACTCGATAAAATTTTTCCAAACTCGATAAAATATTTTTTTCTAACTCGAAATTTTTTCAAACTCGAAAAAAAAAATTCTTAACTCGAAATTTTTTCCTAACTCGAAAAAAATCTGATGAACAGTAACGAGATCCAAAAAATCACCTTAAATCCTAGTTTTTCGACCAAATCTAACCTAAAACAACCAATATTATCTCTTGGCTCTTGATACCACTTGTTAGGACCATAGATCTATCTTTATCACTTAATAATATGATGTTAGAGAGAGAAAGAAGAGCTAGAGAGAGAAAGTAGAGAGAGAGAGGTGGAGAGCACTATGTGAAATAAAACCTTGAATAAGCATGAACTCCCACCCTTCCTAACAAGCTTAGGAGGGTATTTATAGTTTTTACATATGCCACCATGGGCTTTCTCTTGGGCCTTCTTTTGGGCCAAGCCATTATGGCTTTTACATAACCTTAATAAACTAGCATTTCACTAACTATTACATGAATATATTTAACTAACTATTACATGAATAATTTTATTTTGTTGAGGAGCCTGTTGAAATCATGGATCGTGAGGTTAAGCGATTGAAGAAGAGTCGTATTCCTCTTGTGAAGATTCATTGGAATTCCAAGAGAGGACCAGAGTATACCTTGGAACGCGAGGATGAATTTAAGCGCAAGTACCCAAATCTTTTCAAAACTAGGACTGGCAACTCGAACTAAATCCGGGACGGATTTCTAAATAAGATTTATGTGATGTAACACCTTGTACTTCTCCTAAAACCTAATACTAGCCAAATATTTATTTTCATAACTGAAACACATTAAAATTTTTCATGCATGATTATTTGGGCTTGAGAAACATGAGATATAAGGGAAACGAGAACTTTATTCCTTGATTGACCCAGCACAACCTAGAAAACTCGAATTGTATTGTATTTGCCAAATTATTTGAATTATATTGAGTTTGAGGAAAACTTTAAAGTTTATGCTTGATTTTATTGGAAAAATTATTTCGTGAACAATGGCGCAAGTTTCGTAATTTTTCGAGTCCGTTTGCCATGTCGTTTGGACCTCGAAGCGGTTATCGTGAGAAGTTTATTGTGTTGCCAGTTTTGGTCCCTTGACTTACCTTTTCATTTTACCCTACACTTTCATTTGATTCAAAAACCACCCTATACCTTTCCTTAATATAAATACCCCCCCCCCCCCCCACTAACACCATTTTCTCATTTTTATTATATAAAACACACACACACACCCTCACAATTCTCTCTCTCTCTCTCTCTTTGAATATCCGGCCGCCGCCCTCACCGGAACACCAGCAGATTCCGGCCACCGCCGCCGAAATATTTTCCGACCACCTCATTTTCTTGCACCATCTTATAGATCGGGAAATCCCCGACACACCCGTACCACCCACACCCCTCGTAACCCCCTTGAACACCACCCACACGCCACCACCAAACACCACCGCCACCACCGAAGGTCACCACCACACCCTGCCACCTTTCTACCGATGGTAAACCACCACACTCGCCACCTTTTTCTTACTTTTGATTTTATTTTCAAAACCCTAGTTTTCTAAATCTTTTATTAAACCGATTTTCATATTAAATCTTTTTTTAAAAATGATTTTATAAACGTTTTTAACATCAAAACTCGTGTGGATCTCTTTTGGTTCTCGTTTGGCCGCGACTCGGAATGGACTCACCGAGTCAACTTGTGACTCGGTGAGAGTCTTGATATTGTTGTTGTTGTTTGACTCGTAGTGACGAAGGGAGTATATAGTTTGGGTTGTATATAAATTTTGAGGGTCCGTTTGGTTTGGGTGTGTCTCGACAGCCGGGAGCCACCATCACCGAAACTCGGGTGGTGGTGGGGATGATGTTATTATTATTATTGTTGTTGGTGTTGTGTTTATGTTCGGATTCGGATTGGTTTTGGTTGAGCCGAGGGAGCCTAAGGCTCGGTTTGGCTCGATTTTGGGTTCGGGTTGGATTTGGTTTGACTTGGGTTTGATTTTGAGTTGTTGTTATTGTTGTTGTGATTATTTTGGGTATTGGTTAACTAGTCTCAGGATTATTATGATTATTAGTCTAGAAACGGTAAAAATAATAAAACGGATAATAATAAATATGAAACCTAAAATCTATTTGTTATAGTTAAGTGGATTTGGATATCGGACTTGTTTCTGTATTATTATTATTATTGTGATGGACATGAATTGGACGTATTGGATTTACGGCCATGGTTATTTGGATGTTATGGACCCTTTGGTACACGAGACGGTAGGGTGCGTTAGGCCCGTAAAGATCTTAACTTACCTGGAACCCGAACAATACAAAATGGTCGATAAACCTAAACAACTAATGGACTACGCGAATGATATATCCAATTGTATTATAAATTTATAAAATATTAACGTTGATTAAATAAAAGAGTCGTTGACTCGGGAAAATATTTTATAAACGGGCAGGTCATGCCGAAATTTTATAAAATTCTTTATAAACTCTAAATTATTTTACCAAACGTTATTGTTTCAAAACCCTTTTCATTTCAACGTTACTTTAGGAAAATGGGTAAATCCGAGACTTGTTATTAACGTGTTATTATTTATTTAAGTGTATCGTTCATTTTCATTTCATTTCTTTCCATTTTCCTTCGAGCTATTCTTTCGTCTACTCTCTACTTTATTGAATAATCATTCGTTCTCGCCGACATATTCTTTCTATCTTTCTCGTCACCCACACGAGACTTTTAAAATCTATTTTCTTTCAAATGCCATTGTTAATTATTTATAAAAATCTTTATTCAAGCATTGTTTATTGAGATATTCAAGTATAGTTATAAGTTATGCCATTTATATTGATTAGGTTGTGCTGAGGTTCATTTTCTGTGACGCATTATTTGATTGGTTGCTATATCTCGTTTCCTGCTATTGTTAAGATGTGATTCATAGCCCCGCTTTTTATATTTTTAAATGCTTATAAACTCGTGGGGGTGAGACACATGCTTTAAATGTTTTCTGAGCACAAGTATTTTTGGTATGCTTTTCCTGATTGGTATGCTTTCCTGACGATGTGATAAGTAGCTTATGTTGCATGATAAGACCCTCGGATCATGAGCCATTAATCACTTGCGAGTGAGCGCGAATATAGGGATATAGGCCTATAGGAATTTACCTTCCCACTCCTTTTGCTGGATAGGCAATTTGTGGTGTACTATATTCGATTTTGCTGGGTAAATAGCAAGTACTCAGCCTTGGGGGCACTTTATATTATGAAATTCCGCGGTTATTTGTCGACTTATGGTTATATATTGGTTAACGTTTTGTGTGTCATGAGCTTAGCATCATCAACCATATGTATGCATTGGGATGCCTCTACATATTGGGTGTTACCTTGATTACCCGGTATTTGCATTTGTTGCTTATATCATATGATTAAAACCTTGTGCTCAACTTTATTATTTAAACCTATGGATTACACTCAACCTTTGTGTTGACTTTTAAGCATGTGTTTCCAGGTACTACTACTGCTATTAATAATAATTAGCCTTGAAGCTTTATGACTTGGGCATGGTGGAGTGGCTTGGACGAAGGAGTCTTTCTGTCAAGGCAGCTTTATCATCTTTACTATCTTTATTTTCATATCATTCGTAAAACCTTGGTGTGTCTTAAAAAAAATTTCCGCTGCAAACTCTATTTACACTTTTTCCGCTGCTACTTTGACTTAAGAGTCCTTGTACTCTAAATGGTTTATAATTCGAATGATATGTTTTGCAACATTTATAAACGTCCCGTGTTTTGGTCGTTAGCTATAAATGTGCCTGGTTTCTATTTGTGTAATACCCCTAGCATGTCAGCTGCCGTATTTGAGTTGGGGGTGTTACAGTATTACATTTACTAATTTAGCATTAAAGTTTAAGGAATTGCCATGTTTACCAAAAAAGTTAAGGATGAAAATAAGAGACTTTGTTATCACTTAAAATGTTTTCCTTTTCTTAAATGACAGCTTCATTTTGAAAATTTTATTACTTAATTACCGCATAGAATGTACTCAATTTTAAAAAAACGACAGAAAATTCCCACATATGTTATCCATCAATCCAAACGCCCCTCAATCCCACCCAATGGCAGAAACAACTCCTAAAAAACTAAAACAAACACCCCTCAAATCACAATCCCCCAAAACCTATTTCCCAAACACCCAATCAAAAAACCTTAACTCCCATAACAGGTTCTTCACGTTTCATTTCCCTACCTTAGCCAAACATACCTCTAACAACCGTAAAAAAAACACCTGAACAACCTTAATCACTCCAAAAACAAAGAAAAGCTAGATTAATCATTTTCGCCTTTATCGCCTGACCGAACCGTAAAACCATAAGTGATAAAACTGTGAAAGTATTAAAGGAAAAAAAGAGTTTATTAAATAAAACTCAGTTATGACGGAGGCTAATTAATTATCATGGATGATGTGTATGTTAAGAGATGAGAGGATGAGGCGAATTCGGATAACGAGGATCCAGAAGTTGAAGAGCATAAGATTGTTGGTGGACTAGTATTTAGTGTTAGCATTTTTTGTATTGGGCCAAGTCCCCATTTGATTGTTTAGCATTATTTGTATTTTACTCAAGACAATTATTCGGGATGGTGTATTACGCAAGTTTACATGGTATTAGAGCCAACTCTATTATTTTAATATCATCACCGTAGCCACCACCGATTCAACTTTTTTTATTACCTTCGGCTGTATACAAATTTTATTGGTCAGCAATTTTGTTGGTTTTTGTGCTTTAATTTGTCGCAGTAATTTGTTCAACAAATATTTCGCTGTCATTCGATTCACCAACATAAACAATTGAAATTTTCACATTTATTTTCTCTTTGTCTATTGTTGTTGCACTTCAATAATAAAATTTATCTACGGGGATAGAAGTTGTTAACTGAGATAGTCAAGCATGTGTTTCCAAGGCTCAACAAATATTGGTGTTTATTGGTGGTGTCATCTACAGTTTCCTTTCACTTTTTATTAGTTCATTTGCTCGTGGTTACTTGTGGGTCTGCTTTGCACCGTCCTTTCAAGTGTTATACTCCTACGTACCACCCACCACAAATATGGGCAAACACTAATCGCACGTCAAGCCTACAAAGTTTGAGCCAAGCCTAACTTCTTCGGATTGCCCAAGCCAAACAATGTTTACTTAGCCGCTATGGGTTATCACAACAGGTAAGTCATGTCATAAGAGAATTGTAAGCCCAACAACAGTTTTTCAACCAGACCATGCCCAATCTAGTTTCAACAAGCCCATCACGCTTCGACATGCCTCAACAAGCCCGTTTCACTGGTACGACCCGACATGTGGGACAACAAGCCCAAATGCGGTTACACCCCGTGCCCGCTTTGACCGGAATTTAAAACTTTTTGAGCAAAAACGACTTGACTTTAACATGCATTCCATTTTTCCTTTGACCATTGACTAAAATCTGCTAACGTATAGATCTTGGAACCATTTTTAAATGAAACTAGACTTCATTATCTTTAAAACGATGGGTGACACGACCCGTGACGACTTACAATTTAAAAGATATGATTTTTCTAAGATTGACCAAAAACTAGAAAAATCTCATTTATATTCTGACACAAGCAAATGGCCATATGCTGAAATTTCCATATGGCCATATGCCCCTTACTTAAAATTCTGACATAACCGTATGACTATATGCTGAAATTAGCATATGCCCATATGACACCTGTAGAAAATCATATAAAACAATACTTAACACATTTTCCGAAAACCATACTTCCGATACTCGACAATTAACGAAACTTTCAAGATTTCATTAATATATTATAAATAACATTTCCAATCAATAATATCACCCAATTGACACTTCGGAATGGTACTTTACAAATAGAAGTGTATTATACCCGTTTTGACCCATTTCACAATAAACAACCTTTAATACCTCCATATTACATCAAAATTTCCAACAACTTTTAACATAACATAAATAACTGTTTTCAAGACCATTTGACCCGTTACAATCCAAAATGGGTATAAACATGCATTATGCCAAACACCCCTTAAAACTTGACCATAAACACTTTAACCATGCTTTAACATACCAATTGGCAACCAATTCACTATAACCACTTTGACATACACTTAGACAAATGATGACATATTTACAACAAATAAAAGACTCACGGAGGTACAACGTTGCACGAGTTTGATATCTACCTAAGCTCTACTTTCTTACCATTCCTCTAATCTTGCATATATCTAAACCTTTTTACATTTGCCCAAGCCATAGCATCACACATGACCTACAAAACATTTTCAACTATAACGGTAAGCTTTCGCTTAGTAAGTAATTGGCTATTACATGGTTAATACTTCCATCATCACATATTCAACATGAATCCATCACTATAACACATAACTATAATACAAAACTATAACACATATAATCACATAAGGCATCAACACATACCTTAATCCTTTCCTAGTCCAATGACTAGCTCTATGACAATCCAATAATCAAGTCTCTAGGTTAGTCACACCTTCTAAGCATCTATAACCATTCTTAACACAAACATTCATAATCACATAATATAACAACTTCCATATTAAGCATATAGTAACCAAGTTACTTACCTTAGCTTCCAAAGCTAAGTCTAACAAGAACATAAGTATTATCTTCATCATCATCATCATCATCATCATCATCATCATCATCCATCATCATCATCCTTTACTATTTATCAAGACCTAATAACATAATAATCAATAACATAAACAAGGGCTTACATAACCCATCAAACATACTCATCTTCCTTTCTACATCATTATGTGATCATACCTTGATCATATGATGATTTTCCACTTTATTCATAAACCTTAACTTCATTAGAACCAAGATAGAAAGTTACTTACTTGTGGGAATATCATGGTTTAAGCTTAACCTTTGACAAAGAACACATCTCATCTACCACTTGATCACTAAAGCCTCATCTTCCCTCCTTTTTCTTCTCTAAACCGACACACCAATAAACACCTCAAGAAAATGGTAGAACCTTTTAGAAACTAGTGGTAATCTTAATATTTATCTAGTTACTTGAACTAGTTTGGCCATTGGGCAAGATTGGTCCCTCTAATCTCTTTTCTTCTATTTTAGCCACACTACCTATTATAACACTTTCTTTGACTATCACTTTGATTATTGAGTTTGACTATAAAACAACCTTCGTTGACTAGCCAATCACGTTAAGCCTTAGTCAATTTTCATTTAGGGTGGGGTCCAAGTACCCGGGAAACGGGTGTAACAAACGCATTCACAAGTACCTATCACAACATATAGTAGTGATGCGAGTTGGAAAATGGACACAGGTGTGTCATCCCATTTAAAATCAAATGCAAAATCTAATATTATTTAAAATAAAAGTATTTATCCGTATATCTTTGTTGGTGACGGTAAATCCATATTTGTAACTAACACGGGCCATAACTTGTTGCCTAAACCTTGTCGTCCTCTTCACCTTCATAATGTTTTAGTTACTCCACATATTGTAAAAAAACTAATAATAATTTTCGTTCGTCAATTTACCCGAGGCAACAAAGTTTCTGTTGAATTTGACAAGCTACACCATTTTGACTCGTTACTTGCCCCACATCATCACATAGCTTGCCTCAACCAATACCTACATAAAAGCATAAACGTTGCAATGTAAGCCGGGGCTTAGCGAGTAAAATGAAGCTATTAGTGAGTAAAATGAAGCTATTAAACGTAAACATAAACATTTTATAATCATGAATGCGACGCGACCAATTTCTAATTGGACCCTTTACTAAACTTCTGATATTTAATCGGCTACCATATTCATATCCAATATCTAATTGGAAGACTACTAATTGTGCTATATCCTAATCGAATTTCTATTAATACATAATTCCTATCTGTAGACAGCGAGTACTCATGTGCCTCCTTTACCCTCATGCATGGATGCATTCCGGGTTTCCATCACTACTAAAAGGCAACATAGAAAATTCATATGTGCTAACTATGTTATGTTGTTTTACACGCTCCGTATGAGAGATCTATAATCCAATCCCATATGAAAATTATACTATGGTGGTAGTTCCACTTTGTGCATCGCTTAGGCTCTCTAACATAACTATTGGTGCATCGCTTAGGAACCCATAATCATACCCAACTAACTCCAGGTCTCCAGTACTAATATCATAATCAATTCGTAACATATATAACATATAGTTACACTATTAAACGTGCTATGCTATCCGTTACTCACCTTGGTTCATAAATGCAAGCCAACAACTATTCACATTGTATATGCACTAAACCACTTAACATCAACTATAACCATAACATGAAGTACAATCAACATAAACAATGCTCATGAACTCATCATAAAACACTTACCCAATTCATTATACGATACTTAATAAACATAAATCTAATAAACCCCCAAATTCAACATATGATTTAAACATGAATTCTCATAACTCAAATTCATCTTTTTACCATAATTTTAACATAAAACATTCATAATACATGAACCACATGAACTCTCAATTACACCTCATGATTAAACACATAAAATTCACTTACCTTGATCGGGGAAATATAAGAACTTGCTACCATCTTCTCTTTTCTTCAAACCCTCATTACCACTTTGATTCTTGATTGTGTGTGTTATTTCTTGATTATTGAAAGTTCTTCACAATGAATTCTTCCTGGTGAAGTCACTGACTACACACACACCAACACACATATCCATCTCCAACATTTGTTGAGTGGAGGGAAAGATTTATCCAATTGTTATAACTAAGCCTCGAGGGCAGATTAGTCATTTCACCACTTTTTTCTATTTTGTCACATTTAGTCCTTATGACAAAACTACATTGCAATCCAAGTCCTATTTTGTTATCTTTGGTTGCATCATATCCTAAATCCCATCTAACTTCAATGTTAACTTCATTAACAACAAGGACTTTACTATTTAATCCGCTAAAATAATAGATATATCCGGTAAAGTTTTCTTTAAAATTTGGGGTGTTGCACATTACTAAGGGTATTTAATGGCATAGTGGAAAACTCATGTAGCGCTGATGTATCAGTGTTAAATGGTGGAGTGAAAAACTCATGTAGCGCTGAGTTAACGATAACGATGTTAGTTTATTACTACCTCCGTCTCATAAAAACTGTCCAGTTTGACTTTTCAGAGTCAAACTGGTTCAACTTTGACCTTATTTATTTTTGTGAGTATTATATAATACTTTATGAAAAATATATGAATGGATTGAGTTTTAAGTGTTTTTATCATTGGTATAATTTTTCATCAAGTATTATATAACACATAAAAAATATTTAAGGTCAACGTTGAACCAGTTTGACTTTGAAAAGTCAAACTGAACAGTTTTTATGGGACGGAGGGAGTATTACATCATGTCTTACATTTCTCATTTTAGCTACATGTCTAGTCAGTTTATTATTACTACCTTTACATTTCACTTTCAGATAAAAACGTGATTATTTATATCTTACCTCCTCATATCCCGCTCACTACTAAATAGAAACAAATATTTTTAGAAAGAAATCCAAACCTAGAGGACCAAAAGATGCAAATAAAGCATAAGTATTAAGTATAGTACACTAGTCTTGGCGCCATAACGCCATATGCACACTCTACTACTCTAGTCTAGTACTCTACACCATGTACGGTCAACCGCCGCATCTCCACCACAGCTCCGGCGAACCACCACCGTTTCCAAACCCTAACTACCTTTATTACTATTATCCACCATTATTCAACCCTTATTATAATAACCCTTATTATAGCAGCCAATATGTAGTTAATAATAACATAAACCGTATTGAAACTATTAAGAAAATTGATAAATTTGTTACGAAAAGGCGACGCGAGCTCGTTCGCGTTGGTAAAAACGTATCGGCGTTGAATGTGTCGCAAAATGTACTTGTAGAGATGAAAGTTGAGTCGTGGAATTCGTTAGGGGTTCAAATGACACAAGTGCCGTCTTTGTATCGTATTATGGCCATAGAAGGGAAGGTATAAAATTTGCGTGCGTGCGTTTTAAGTGTCCACGTTACTATTTTTGTTTTTGTTGCTACAAATAAGTAATAGTTTAATATTTAATTGGTGGTGGGGTGTGGGGGGTACTAATATCCATTCCCATCATAAAATATGCGTTTGATTGATGTATTAATTGCATAGGTAACAAATAACATTTTGTTAGACCGATGCTAATAGCAGGCCCCCTTGCCACATTAGCGCCAACTCAGTTTTCTCTCTCCAAGACTTGGGGTTATGGTGACCATTAGCATATTTGTTACACTTAAAATGGGACGAGAGAGTAGCACTTTTAGAAACTAGTGTCTGGATTTGCTTATTTTATGTTTGAAAATGGGTTGTTGAGCCTTTTCGGCTATCATGTACGCGGCCGAACTAGTATTCCGTGTTGTGGTCGTTCTTGGATTTTTCCCTAGTCGTCACAAGATGTTAGGTTTGAATTATGGTGTCTTATACACCTTATCACTAACATACCTTAGAGATGGTTACTTTCAAGTTAAATATTGTATTATAGGGATGCTGCCTAACTAGTTTAATGCAGATTCTGAATATTTTGAAAGGTCTTTAAGTTTGACCAATTCTGACTAATATAGAGATGCATTTGGCCAATTTGACCCGACTTTGACTGATTCTGACTAATATAGCCGATACCTCCAAAACGCATCTGAAAGTGCCCACCTAGGCTGATTTATGCAACAGCCTGTAGTTTTAACGACAAAGAACTTAATAAGCTCTTGGTGGAGCAACTTTGTTGGCAAAACATGACAAAATAAATAAAACTTGATCCCATGAACATAAAGGATTTACATAGATCAGTAGATCATGTGATAGGCCTACATCCACATGCAGGAAGGAACAAAAAAAAAAAAAAAAAAAAAAGCTTTATCATTGTTTTGTGCTTTTGCAAAGAATGGTATCACAACATTATGTAGCAAGATATGTTATGCCTTACGTCACTTGACAGGGAGTGGTTTTAATGGTTGCATGAAACTTTGATAGCTACTTTTCTATTAACACATAGCTGATGAAAGTCACTTCACCCATGCTTGAGCTTTATGACTGCAAGTACACCTTAACTACTAGAGCCTAAGTAGCTTTTATACTTGATTAATGAATTTTTATGCCATTGTCGACACCCTGAATGCACCCGATAATAATGTGATATTATTTTTGTATGTTAGTGAGGAAATATGTGATTCTGGTTAATTTTCTCATTCAGATCAATGCTTTCATTAACTGCTATGTTGAGGTCTGGAAGATTGCCACCTTATATGATTTGGAGACAGCAATCTGCAAGAATCAGAGAGTTGAGCGGTTTGATGAGCTTGAATTAGGACCGCTCATCCAACATCCTCTTATAATTCATTATTTCCGTGTGACATCTGAATCAATTGGAGCATGTAAGATAACAAGCCAAGAGATAGTTTCTTTTCTTGTCGAGTTTATGAGCATTCATAAATGCAAAGAGGTTAATCCTGGTGAATTATTGAATTACATTACCGAAAAGCGATCAGTTGATAGCAAGGAAAAGCTTCATGTACGTATTAAAAGCTTGAGGTATGTTTTTGAAGTCGTCTATAATATCTTAACAGAAGCAAAAAGTGGGACGAAATATGATTGTTAATCTATTATTTTGGAAAAAACAGAATCTATTTTTATTAATTTGATTTGTAGTGCTTTATATATAAACTATCTTATCCTAAAATGAAGGACTTTATGAAATGAAGGACTGTCACGTTTAAGTTCATTTTTTGACTAGATGAAATAGAAATTATGACCATCAAGGTGTTTTCTTATAGAATTATTTAATAACAAGTTATTGTAATATCTTGTGAAGTGAAAATAATCATGAGAGCTGCGTGCTTACTGCTTTTTCTGCTGATGTACATTTACAGTATGCACATCGACCATATCATACGTGGAAGGCAATCCGAATTCACTTTACTAAAGAAATGTTCTGATGGATCAAATGTAAATTCTATGCTTGATAACAGTAAGGACGCTGATGATATCGATAAATTTGTGGATGCACTTAAGTTTGGTAATTTCTCATCTCAAAATGTTGGTGTTTGGTAACTTCCTATTACTAACTTTCATTATCGCTCTGTTTTCAAGAGGATGTTTGGATGTGCGTTTACACTAATAATTCTGGCTTGATGTTATGATAATTGGTTTTGAGTTTTTAGTTTAGCGTCATTATGATTCTGATTTTCTGATCCTTTTGATTATTTAGGGTGAATGATCATTTATTGAATGGAAATCACCTACATATGCTTGTTATAACCAACTTATCATATCCAAACTGCCCAAAAGAGAGGGATTTTTTTTATTTTATTTTTATTTTTTTTGGTTAGCTAGTGTGTCAATGCAGGTCAATGAGAACAACGTGTCATCACTATTTTCAATGCTTACTTATATTCTTTTGTTTGGTTCACTTTTCAGGCATTTCTCTTGAAAATGTCCTGGAGTATGTCAAAGCCTATTTTATGTTTTCCAACCATGTTCTCGACACTATAATTTCTTCACCGAAAAAACAGTTGATGTTTTTAAGGGAGATCACTCGGCTAGAATGTTGGCTAAGTCAACAGTTTTCTATTAATGACTTTGAGAGTCTAGGTTTTGGAGATATATTTACTTTCTTAGAGGAACATATTTCCCTACTACCAACCACATGGAAGAATTGCTTGCTAAATATCGACAAAACTGAGAAGCCTTCAGTCAAAGTTTGCATGAGCCAAAGTTACCTGCTTGAATTCTTATCAGAAGCTGCTAAGAGCTTAGGGGAAAATGAAACATTAAGCAACTTAATGGTTTCTGAGTTGCTGAAAATGCAATTCCCTTCTGCTGGTCTTAAATTACTAGAAGATGATTCTACAGCCGATCTTCTGAATACTATGACCAAAGTTGGTGATAATATACGTTCAAGTATTGTGTTATTTTCTTCGACTTTATCTGCTTTCAGGGTAGAAAAGGGTTCTTCAGATACTCACATTGGTACTAATGATGCGATTGAACTGTTACTTAGGGCTCCAATGTTGGTAGATTTAAGTTTGTGGTCATATTGGGACTATAAGTTTGCGCCTTCGTTAGGTCCACTTGTGGGGTGGCTATTGAGTAATGTAACCACCAAGGAGCTGCTTTGTTTAGTAACAAAAGATGGAAAAGTTTTACGCATTGATCATTCAGCTACTGTGGATTCGTTTCTTGAATCCTTTCTTCATGGGTCTTCTTTTGAAACTGCTCTAAAGCTCGTATCTTTGATTGGTTTATATGGCGGTGAACGAAATGCACCATCGTCCCTTCTAAAATGCCATGCAAAGAAAGCTTTTGAAGTCATGCTAAAGATATCGTCAAATAATAATTCTGAAGCCATGCCTAATGCTTCAAGATTTGTAATCGACTGTCTGGGTTACGTACCCACAGAGTTCAGAAGCTTTGCTGCAGAGTTATTGGTTTCTGCATTTCGTTCAATCATTAAAGATGCTCATCTTGTGATTCTGAATGAATGTAAAAGTAGCGAGGATCATAAGATGATTCACGAGCTTGGATTATCATTAGGGGTAGTTGAGTTGTTTGATGATTATTGTTCATGTTTATCTGAATCCGAAGATGTGTTAGAAGATTTTTCTTCAGAGGATGAAGTTATTCAGTCTCTTGAAGTCACTCAATCTTGTGATTCTTCTAAAAGAGCGAGTGTGATGACTTATAGAGTTCACAGTGTTGATGACTTTTTTATTCAGCCCACGTTAGACTCTGAGAGAGAGGAAACTGCAGCTAGTATTATCGAGTCCATCAGAATTGAAGAATTCGGTTTGGACCCAAAGATTTCAACCACAGAAAGTAGCCTTTTAAAGAAACAACACGCTCGTTTAGGAAGAGCACTTCATTGTCTTTCACAAGAGTTATATTCCCAGGACTCACATTTTCTCCTGGAGCTCGTAAGTTTCTCTCTTATCCTTTCATATGCTCCTTTTAAAGATATTTGCTGACAATAGTGACATGTTTATGTTATTTTTTGTTTTGTAGGTTCAGAATGTTGATGATAATATGTATCCTAGCAATGTGGAACCCACTCTATCATTCATCTTGCAAGAGAAAAGTGTTGTTGTATTGAATAACGAGCATGGGTTTTCTGCTGAGAACATCAGAGCACTTTGTGATGTTGGAAATTCTACTAAGACGTCATTTGATGCTGGGTACATTGGAAAGAAAGGCATTGGATTCAAATCCGTATTTCGGGTATAAAAAATATCTAATATTAGCCATACAATTTTTTTCCTATTTAATTTCTACGATGTGCTGAAACCATAATTTTGATCATTATGCAGGTCACTGATGCTCCAGAAATTCATTCTAATGGATTCCATATCAAGTTTGACTTAACTGAAGGGCAAATCGGTTTTGTAATGCCAACAATTGTGCCTCCTTGTGATATAAACTTGTTCGCAAACATGGTCTCATTCGATACTACTGATCAAGTGAACACGCACCAGTACAATACATGCATTGTCCTTCCCTTGAAGTCAAAGTCAACAGAAACTTCTGCTGCAGAAAACATCAATTCTATGTTTTCAGATCTTCATCCATCTTTATTACTTTTTCTTCATCGTCTTCAATGTATCAAGTTTAGAAATATGCTTAATGATTCATTTTTCATCATGAGGAAACAAATAACTGGAAATGGATTAATTAATGTTTTAACTGGGAATGAAATGTTGACTTGGTTTGTAGAGTCTCGAGAATTGCAGGCCAATGGTATTCGTAGTGATGTCACAACTACTGAAATTTCGGTTGCATTTGCTCTTGAAGTATTAAACAACTGTAGTTACATTCCAAAGCTAGATCAACAGTATGTTTTTGCATTTCTTCCTCTTAGAACATATGGTTTAAAGTTCATAATTCAAGGTGATTTTATTCTTCCTTCATCAAGAGAAGAAGTTGACAGTAGTAGTCCATGGAACCAATTTCTGCTATCAGAGGTCCCAAACTTGTTTGTGAGTTCACAGCGTTCTTTCTGCAGCCTTCCTGGTTTCAAGGATTGTCCTGGAAAGGGCATTTCCGTCTTTATGAGCTATGTTCCTCTTCTTGGCGAAGTGCATGGATTTTTTGCTTCTCTTCCTAGAATGATCCTGTCAAAGCTCTGCACGTCTAACTGTTTACTTCTAGAAGGCGAAAATGAGAAATGGGTCCCACCATGTCGGGTTCTAAGAAACTGGAATGAACAGGTTCAAGCTCTTTTGCCTGATAGCTTGATTCAGAAGCATCTTGGTCTCGGGCATCTGAATAAAGATATAGTTCTATCAGATTCACTTGCGAGAGCATTAGGTGTCGAGACTTACGGGCCTAAAGTCTTGGTTCAAATGTTATCATCTCTATGCCATACAAAAGATGGTTTAACATCAATGGGTCTTAATTGGCTATCATCTTGGCTTAGTGAGTTGCATTCAATGTCCATTCAGAACTTTGTTCATTTTGAAGTTGGCTCTGATGTAATAGATACCTTAAGAAAGATACCTTTCATACCTCTTTTGGACGGTTGTTACTCTTCAATTGAAGAGGGTATGATATGGATGAATTTTGATGGTTCATGGAACAATCTAGAATCTTTTGCAAGATTATTTGCCAATCTTCGAATTGTGAATCCTGCACTTTTTGATGGCTCAATCATTGAGAACTTAACTCAAATTCTGTCGGAAGTTGGTGTCCAACGGTTATCTGAACATCAAGTAGTAAAAGCACATGTCTTGCCTGCTATTTGTGACCAGAAGAATATAGTGAACAAAGATCTCATGACAGAGTACTTATCATTTATAATGGTTCACCTACAATCAAGTTGCTCGACCTGTGGTACTGAAAAGGAGCACATAATCTCAGAGCTTTACAATAAAACTTACGTTTTGACAAATCATGGCTTTGTTCTACCATCTGAGGTTGCGATTCATTTCAGTAAAAATTTTGGAAATCATATTGATATCAGTAGATTGATTGGTGGCATTGATGTAAAATGGTATGAGGTCGAGAAAACTTATTTGAATTATCCGGCACGTAAATCTGTGCTCAACTGGAGGAAATTTCTAAAGGAAGTAGGAATAACTGATTTCGTGCAAACTGTTCGAGTTGAGAAAACTGTTTCTATTTCTTCTCAAGTTGTTCTCACAAATGTGATGTGGGAGAAAGTGATTATTCCATCTGGATCAAGTATCACCGATTGGGAGTCTCGTGAGTTGGTTGATTTACTAGCCAAAGTGTCTTTGAGTGGTGATCGTGAAAAATGCAAGCATCTATTGGAGGTTCTTGATGAATTATGGGATGCTTGTTTTAGTGATAAGGTTGTAGCTTATTGCAATATTGATGGAGGAAGTAGCGCTTTCAAGTCTACACTAATAAGCTCTCTCAACGATGTTCGCTGGGTGGGATCTAGCGTAGATAACGCACTTTACAATCCTAAAGATTTGTTCCATTATTGTGAGGCGGTGTGCTTGATTCTTGGTGATAATGCTCCTTATGCTGTCCCAAAGGTGCATTTGCTTATCCTATCTTGGTTTCCACTCCTTGTTAATACCTCTGTTTTTCCAAAATAGCTAATTTGACTAAAAATACAGAAATGCTTATGTGCCATTTTCCTGTTATGATTTTGTGGCCTGTCCTTTTGACCTGTCATTTTTTCCCTGCTATGTAACAGATTAGAAGCGAGAATTTGGTGACTAGCATTGGTTTCAAAGTCACTGTTACCCTTGACGATGCTTTATCTGTTCTTGAAGTATGGAAAAGATCTGCAGCATCTTTCAAAGCTAGGTAAATTTCCTATTTCTGAACCTGCGACTATTTTAGCTCATCCTGGTCATATTAGAACCATTTAAATGAGCCCTTTTTGCCCCTTTAATTTTTTAGCCCCTTCTGACAGCTTATTGATTTTGACATCAGCATATCACAGATGTCCAGGTTCTACTCTTTCATATGGAATGAATTGGCTTCTACAAACGAGGCTAACATGGCCATCTTACGTAGTGGAGCGTTTATATTCGTTCCCCTTTATTGTCGTGCATTGAGTGAAGTTGTTCCTGGAGTGCTTTTATCCCCACAAGATGTATATTGGCATGATAGTATAATCCATCCAAGATGTGGATTCAGCAAAATGTTAAGCAATTTATATCCACGCCTCCATGACTTTTTTGTTAATGAATGTGGCGTAAATGAAAACCCTCCGCTCCTGGATTACCTTGCGTTTTTACTTCATTTAGCAACTGTAGATACTCCATTGAAGGCTGCCAAAAAGGTAACTATTTAACCACCTTACCATTCAACGCATTGTCATTGTCTCAAAACTTTATTTTGTTTCAAACAGGTTTTTGATGTTTTTGTAACTTGGAGCGATGGACTCAAATCTGGGGTCTTCAGTGCTGAGGATGCTGAAAATTTGAAAAGAAATCTTGAAGAAAAGGAAGTGAAGGTGCTTCCGACCACACAGAATAGATGGGTTTCTCTACATCCATCATTTGGACTCGTGTGTTGGAGTGACGATGAGAATCTTGCAGATGAATTCAAGCTGTATAATATCAATCTTGTTGACTTTTATGAGCTTAGTGATGAAGAAAACGAGATGCTTCACACGAAGATTTCTGTTCTCATGAAAGTACTAGGAATTCCTGCTCTTTCAGAGGTATGGTTTGTAACCGAGCTAATAAGGTGCTCATTTTTGTCCTAAATTGTCTGTATTAACAAGAAAACAGTTGTTTTCTCTTCAACTTTCTTTAGGAGTCTTTTTTTCAATTTTAAATATTGAGTAAATTATGGAAATCGTCCATCGTCAATACTAAATTGCATCGTTTGCTTTCATTTTTGGTCCCTCACCCATAACCATTTAGGTGCAGAAATTAATTAGATACTTGAAGGACTAAAAATGAAGTTAATTACATACTTAAGATATCAAAAGTAAAGGCAAACAACGTATTTACTATTTAGAGACCATTTATGCAAATAGTATTCACTAATGATGATTTCCTTAAGTTTTACCTAACCATAGGGACGATTCTAGTGTACATTTCGGCATTGAGAATGATACGAGGTGTAAAACCAGTTCTTGATATGTACTGCAGGTCGTTACTCGAGAATCAATATATTATGGGCCAGTCAACAATAGATTTGAAACTTTGTTGGTGAACCGTGTTCTTCCTTATGCTCAGCGTTATATCTATAACAATATAACATGTATCGTGAAGTATATCTTCAACAGAAGCTTTCAGGATTTGAAAAACTGAATCGACTACAAATTATTGTTGTTGAAAAGTTGTACTATAATAACATTATCATCGGGCGGTCAAAGTTGACTTCAAAGACGAGACATGCTACTCGTTGCCTTCTTCAGGTATCATACTTATTACATCATATATGAGCTTACCAACTCTTAGAAACCATAACCGCCCAAAATAATAGGATTAGGTAACAGAAAAACTTTGAACTGTCATAACCATTTCTGCAATTGACACTTACAGGACAACATCTTGTATGCAACACGTGACGCGGATTCTCATTCAATATTCATGGAGCTTACTCGTTTTCTAATCAGCGGCAACCCTGAATTGCACTTGGCTAATTTTCTTCATATTGTTACGATAATGATCGAATCAGGTTTCAGTGAGGAGGAAATAGATAGTTTCATCTTGAATAGCCAGAAAGTGCCAAAACTCCCGGATGAAGAACCGTTATGGTCACTGCAACCTATAGAACCTGTGACATGGAATATGGAGTCATCATCAGCTAAACCGCATAAAAGTAAAAGAACTGTCATGCCACCGAATTCATGGCTTCGGAGTAACAGATACACGCCACCGCCGAGGTTAAGAGCCGCCTCATGTGCAAATGATACAAACATGCAAATTGGTCTTGGCGCTTGTGGTATGATAGAACATGTAATCTCTACTAATCAGGTGGAGAATCTAGAACGTTTCAAAAGTTCAACCGATGAGGTTCATGAAGGAACCAATTCAGTTACACATGTGAAATTTGAACCTTTGTTGGTTGACCAAGATGGTCCTAGTAGTTTTAGCCAAAAGGATGAGCTTCATGATGGCTCCGAGAATATGCAACATATGTTTACAGGGAAACAAGGGGAAGAGGTGGTGTTCAACTACTACTCTAAGAAAGACGGTATCAAGTATGTGAAATGGGTGAATGAAGATAGGGAGACCGGGCTACCATATGACTTAGAAGTTTATGATGAAGAATCCGGAAAAGAATACATTGAAGTGAAAACAACTGATTGTGCTAGAAAGGATTGGTTTGAGATATCAGCTAGAGAGTGGGAGTTTGCAGTCGAGGAAGGTGAATTTTTTAGCATAGCTCGTGTTATTTTGTTGGGTGATAATACAGCTCAAGTGGCTATAATCAAGAATCCAGCAAGGCTTTGCCAGCTTGGCCACTTGAAACTTGCTATGTTGATGCCAAAGCAGCAGAGCGAAGGATGAGTTTGTTATGCTAGGATTTCTTGTTTGTACATAGGATTGGTTTAACTAGCTGGATTGATTTGAACCATATTCTGTAGCTCTTGGTCTCTTGCTATCTTCTCACAAACATGTTTAAGGAATCTGTCAATGGTAAATGGTTTACTTTCCAAGTTTCCATATTCAGTAGCTGATGAAACCAATAGTATATCAATCCTGGTTTGGGTGGTTGCCAAATAAGTCCATCAACCCTAGCAATGAGCTTCCTATTCTAATTTCGTCTTTTCACAACATCGATCAGTAGGCTAAAGGGTCGAATAGTCTTGTGTTGTTACACACAAATGACTCATTTTATAAACATACCGGGTTTTTTAGATGAGACTACCTGTAAAAAACCATTACTTTACAGATATTAATGTCAATAATTCGTTGAAACATGCAATATTTTAAAACCGATTTCTTAATTAACCTGACTGAACTAATATCTATGAACAAATCATTATGAAAATTAAGAAAAATCACTAAATAGCTATGATTCTTTGTAATAGTTAGGATCATAAGAAAAATTAAAATGTGAATGATGAAAAGAAACGATAACCACACAATCAAGATGTACCTACAAAAATAGATGCATCTCCCCGTAAAATTCTCATTCTTATTTGGCTATAAATCCTTTCTTATTCTTCTCATTTTAGTTTTTCTTCTTACCAGACCCCTTCCTCCTTTGTAATGGAAAGTAAATATTTTAACACTAAGATCGGGTAAACTATGTTGGTTTTCATTAAGTATATCTTAATTTTTAACAATTAAAAGCTGCTTACATAAACCAATAAAACTAAGAACTAATTTCATTTTTGCCCCAAAAAAAAGTGAGTTCCACATTTGTCTCACCCAAATTAAATAACTTGTGCGACTCCACTAAAAAATTGACACGTGTCCAAGTTATTGGTGAGATTTTACACATGAAACATATTTCTTATAAGAGTCTTTTATGCTCGATGATCAACAACATCACATCTAGTATAAGAAGCATATAAAAAATTTTACTAGGTAAAAAATAGAATTAGTAAATTACCGATTTTAGTAAGTTTTTCCTTATACAATTTCACTAAACTAATTAAGGGATCTGTTAACAACAACTTTATTGATTTTGTTTGGACTTACTTTACTTAAAAATAATTTAAAATATAAATTCACAAAATATTAATACATACATTATTAAAACTCGTCTATTTTAACTTTGAGGGAGATGATTTGCACACTCCATCAAATGATTGAGACACTTCAATTAATTGTGTTTAGACATTTTTACCCTCACATGGATGAAAGTGTAAGGATAACTGTGGGGGCATAAATGTCTAAACACACTAAATTGGAGTGTCCCTCATTTTATAGAGTGTGCAAATCATCTCCCTTAACTTTATATCTTACCTTTCTAAATTTTTAAACTTTATGTGTTGAATTACATATTTATAAAAATAATAAGGTTTATTTTAAAGAAATTTAGGTGTCGTTTTGTAAGACACTTTGGTTTGGGTTTTGCTTTGAAATTGTTTGGTTGACTTTTTTGATAGGAGGAATGATAGATAGAATGAATGTGATACGTAGTAGTATACTACTTAGATGGGTATTGGGTGAGTTTGGTGGGGGTCTCTCTTTATATCATTTCATAATTTTTACGTATTATTTTATTATTTAAATAAGCTTTTGAATTTAAAATTTATTATATAAAATGTAATTATTTCTTCTAAACGTACTTTAAATCTAAATTCTTTATCAAATTCAAATCTTAATCCTAATCCAAACTCACTTGTAAATCAAACGTACCCATACTTGGCGTCGGCATCAACAATCTTAAAAAGCCGTAAAAAAAAGATAATAAAAATTAAAAAAAAAAAAAAAAAAAAAAAATCTTAAAAGGGCCCGAGTGGATAATGTAGTGACCCGTTTGATAAACCGGATCCTTCGGCTCTCAAAAGCGCCAAAATCAAAAAATCAAAACCAGCCCCAAAATTCACCCCAACTATAATCAACAACATCACAATGGAAGCAGCAAATCAAACAATAGCACCAATGGATCTAGACACTATTCACAAGTAGGTACATTCATTCATTTCACTATTTTTTTTATACATCAATTCATACATACTAATTGTTATAAATTGCAGTCGAATCAAACAACAACTTACCGAATTTCAAGCCAACGATACAAATGCTTCCGACGATGAATTAATCAGAGACTGTCTTTCTCACCTTCAGGTAGGTTTAGCTAAGCTAATTTTACTGAATTTTATGTATTTTATTCATTAGGTTAATCATTTTCATTTGTTTGTGATAATTTTAGGGGAAGGTTGATGAGATTATTCTACAATACTCGGATGTTAGCGCGTTAGGAGACCACGATTTCGGTATGCTATATGTGTATCTACTTTTCTAGTAGAGTAATTGTTATCGTTTCGAATTTTTATTAGAATTGCTGTTACAAACTAGCTTGCAGTGAGTAATAACATTAAAATATCTCGTAGTTTTGACCGAACTTTGATCAAACCTATCATTTAGCGATTAGGCGCAACTACTTGGATTGGACCCTAGGACACGTTTATAGGACCCTATCAGAGTTTCGCAAATACTTCAAATCTGTTTTAAGTTTTAACTGTGTTGGTCGAGTTTATTTGGCTCAACTCACTGACCTTGTAGCAAGGGCAGAGCCAGAAAGTTATGGTCGAGGGGGCAAACTTTGATCATTTTTAGAAACTACACTACAAATTGGTTCGTTAGGCGGGCAAATTACAAAAATAGCCAAATATTTTAGAAAATTTACACTACAATTTTGCACGTGCCCACCCTACCCCCCACCTATCTCCGCCACTGCCTTGTAGCAAATTATCATTGACTACTTGGCCTTGTAATCCGAGTTTTACAACATTGCTTGGAACCACCGCAACTCTTGTTAGAAAGTATGAATTTTACCCGAAAAAACTGGATATGAGAATTTGTAAGTAAATGTTCTGTCGGTCCAAGCAAAGAGTTTATTTTTCATGCTTTTGAGTTCAAATGTTTTTATGTATGTTTGTAATTGTTATCGTTTCGACTTTTGACTAAAGTTTGATAGTTGTGTGTTTGATTAGAATTGGTGTTACATGGTTCCAAAACTACCTAGGCGGTACTGGAGCGCTTAGCTACCTTGTAGTGAGTAAGCAGACTAGAATTGTTTATAGAAATATGCCTAGTAACATTAATACCAATTGTTCAAATACTTTAAGCCAGAGTTTTGACCAAACTATAATTTTTGACCGTTTAGGCTCAATTCGCCTGTGCACTGACTTTGTACCGAGTAATCACTGTTCACCTGGCATTGTAATCCGAGTTTTACAACACTGATTATGAACAACAATTGCCACTTATTACAGACATGAATGTAAACTCAATCATGCTAAACTTGTGTTGCTTGAAGCCAACACAAATTTGGTTGTTACAGCGCCAGTCCATTGTGAGCACCAGTATTCTAAGTATGGAGTGTGAAATTGACATGATGCTTTTAGCTGTTTACCTCAAACGTTCTTGTAATTGTAAACCATCTCCAAGGTGGCCTAGTGGTAAGCGTAAGTCGGCTCGAAAGTCTCACGAGAGACCCGGGTTCGTACCTCGCTGGGTAAACATCATGGGATGGCCGGGGAAGAGTCAGGAAATGGCTGCAGAAATACCTGTTAGGCTGCATGCCTGCATACGCTAAAAAGGCTTAAATTTTCCCGGGTAGCCTGAACAGGATCCCTCTCCGTTTACCAGTTTTGTTTTTGTAATTGCAGCAAGACGTGACTTGTAATGCAGTAACCAGCGGTCGTTTTATATTTTTCGCTCTTTTATGGGAAAAGAGGGGGATGGGTGTTAAACAAAAAGTTTGCATTAATGATGATAAAACAATTTAAGCTTCAAAGTAAAATAGCCACCACATAACCAGTTATATCTTTTGTACATAGATACGTATTTGGAGAATCTGAAAGGGGAACTCTCATCTGTGGAGGCTGAAAATGTTAAACTTTCTGATGAAGTTGAGAATCTTATGAAGGATTACTTGGAAGGTGAGTACAATCATATTGTTTAGTTTAAGATGCATTGCATTTTGGAGTGGCACTTTAATGAACTTACCAAACTCACTGCGTAATGCTTTTGGACTGCAGATTCTAAACGATTGCAGAGCAATCTTGAAGGACTGGATTCTTCTCTAGAGTTAATTCGGTCACAGGAAGTAAGAATAACTTTATAAATCTATCGTTAACATGAACTTGATGTTAACTAGTTTTACTTGTTAGGATTTTTTGCATGTATAGCACCAGTAACTCAGTAAGTTATATTTCAAGGCTAACAGAACATAACCTTACATCTGTCTTATGTTCAAGGATCTTGAAACAAAAAGGGCTGATGCTCGTCTTGAATGCTCTTCATTGGTAGAACATCAACCAGAAACCGATGGTGCACATGCTGGTTGCAAGTTTAAGGTTTGCTATTATGGTCATTTGTCATATAAGCTAATTTCAAGTGCTTAATAGCTTATTGTACACTGGAAAAGCTATTTATCACTTTGAAGGTGTTTGGTTAAGCTTATGTCAAAAGGCTTATATCATTTTTGGGAAGGAAATATGTTGATAAGCATAATCTGTTGGGGGATTTTTAGAAACACATAAGCTTACCCAAACACCCCCATAATATAGCCTTGAAAAGATCAATTAGTTATAAATTATCCAGTTTAACTACTGATTAGATTATTAATGTTTCCCTCGAAGATTCTGGAGCTCAGTAGTAAGATTGAGAACAAAAGAGAGATTTTGAAAACATTAGAAAATCTCGACTACACTTTCAAAAGGTATTGCAAGGATACTTAAGAGGTGCATATGGTTTTAGATTTTTGTAATTGCTGTAATATGTTTCTTTTCCCCTGAAATGTGTAGGTGTGAAGGTGTTCTAAAGATCGAGGACGCACTGACTGGACTTAAAGTCATTGAATATGAAGGGAACCAAATAAGGCTGTCTTTGAGAACATATATACCTGAAACCGATTTGCCTGAGCAGAATCATGAGTTGGCAATTGAACTTTTGGATGGCACATTGGAACTGAGGAACGCTGAGGTATTCTTGTTTATGAGTTTTTAATAAACAATTTATTATTATTATTATTATTATTTTTCTGCTTTACCTATACCATTTGATGTTTTTCGACTTTTGGTGCTCGTTTTTTCAGATTTTTCCAAATGATGTGTATATCGGTGAAGCTATAGAGGCTGCCAAGTCATTTGCGTAAGTTACTTCACCACTTGTAATCTTGATTTAGATCTCCAACTTTGTGATTTTGATTGTACTTATACCACTTGTAATCTTGATTTAGTTAGATCTCCAACTTTGTGATTTTGATTGTACTTATATCCGATGCTCTACTTATGAAATTTTTTTATTTAACGTATTGAAAATGCTTAAAATAGTTACTCATCCAACAAACATTGGCACACAAGGAAGAATAGTCAATAGTATCATGCCACTTTACATATGATGGATCCTACCAGTTGCATTGTATTTGTTAAAAATGCATTTGCGCTCTTCGTTGTTGCTTTCATTTGTTCGAAATTTTGATTTGTTATTCTTGCAGACACCAGTATTCCCTTCTTCCAATGCCTGAGAACAAGAACTCATTGGAGTTGTTTGTAAGAAAAATACAGGATAGAATTGTTTTAAGCACATTGAGGAAGTCTTTGGTCAAGGCTGCAAGCAGGTCAAGGTGAGATTTTGGTGCAGTTTTTAATTTATTTCTCTATGTGCTCTACCATATTTCTTTTGTTCCATTTATCTGTTTGTTTTGAATACAGGCTCTCCATCGAGTATGAAGACAGAGATGAGATGATCGTGGCTCATATGGTGGATGGCGTTGATGCTTTTATTAAGGTATCTCAAGGGTGGCCAATTGCTAATTCTGCATTGAAGCTATTATCTTTAAAGGGTTCAAGTCAATCTTCTAAGGAGGTTACTCTCAGCTTTATTTGCAAAGTTGAGGTTAGTCATTAATTTCTAATTGCGTGCTTCGTTTTAGCTCATAGAAGTATTTATATGCAATAACAGCTTATCATGTTCTTTCTAAATTATGTTGCCCCTTATTCAAGGAATTGTCTAGCAGTAAGGGTGGTAATTTCAACCCATTTGACAGGGTACATCGGCTAATATTGACACCAGTCAAACAGGTTAAAACTTTCCAAAAGTGTATACTTATGACAACCTCCGAAATCGCTCTATATAAGATCAATCCAAGAATATGACCTTATATATCGTATTAATACTGTAGTTATCTATGAAACTAAAAAAAAAGAAAAAATATGTTTAATGGGTCAACACAGGTTGATCTGTTTGACATGCATTAATTTTTTTGCCTGGTTTGACACAAACTAGTTTTAGCCAAGTACCCGACCCACCCATTTGTTTTTCTCCATCTAATATCATCATTGTGACACTGTGCGTATCTTTTTTGTCTCATGTATATAGTTTTTATGCAACTGAAGTTGGCCATGTGTGACATAAATGCATGTACTGCATCATGGTTTTGCCTAATAAGTTGTGGTTCATATCTTGTTATTGCTTGTCATGATTAAGGGTAAACAGTGTCTATGTGAGGTATCAATGTTGATAACATTTGTTACTTAGAAATACTTGGATAACCGACTTTCTTTTTTCTCTTTACTTGAGGGACGTGATTTCTTTTTGAACACCGTAACCTCAAATCTGAGCACCACTTCTGCTAATATCTCAAGAAACATAATACTATATATAAAAGATTAAAAGCTAAACCGAGACTTTTGCAATTAACATGTCTGATAAATCTATAAACTAAACTTGCAATCCACAATATAACCATTAGATTGCCTCAGACTAAATCAATCTATGTTGTTTCAGGAAATGGTGAATTCCTTAAATGTACAGGTATGCCAAAATCTTTCAACATTTATCGATGCTATTGAAGAAAATTTCAAGCAAACAATGCGCATTCAAATCCAATCCAACAATAGCATAAATAACTAGAATGATGTTACTCTTGTACTTTTAGTTTCATCCATTTGATGTATTTTCTTACAATTTTATATCTTTAGACGAAACTAAGTTGTAGTTGAATCACCGTAATGCTATCCTCTAACTAAAGTGAAACAAACAAACCAACTTTTTGGGGTCAAATAGACTTTGTAAAGGTTCTTTGTGGCATGGCACACATATTTATTTGTTTTCACATAACTTAGAGAAGCATCGTGCCATAAATCATTCTTATCAAGTTGTAAATTATAAAGTGTTACAGGTGTGCGACGATGCGAGTGGTTTACATTTCAATTTTGAAGATTTTAGACGTAAGAGCCGAAAATGGCTTTTTTTTTATATATATATTGTATAGTTAGCTTGATTCAATCTCTTAACCACCATAAACATAAATCAGTACTTAAATAAACTATCTTAAGAGAAAAGACAATGTTGTACTCCCTTCGTCCCAAAATTGTTGTTAAAATAAATAAAATAAAATAAATAAAAAATTAAAAAAAATGCATTAGTTACGGCTTTGTTTTCTATAAAAGCTAAAAAGACGGTTTAACCCTTTGACAATTAATTAATATCTTCTTTAATCTTAGAAATATTAATTTTGATTAAGGGTAGTATGATATTTTACTTACGAGTAGTGATATGGATGTCTGGAAAAATAAATTTATTTTTAAATGACCTCTTTTCATAGTAGATTATCAAAACGAATCACACACATTTATTTTACCAAAATGAACTTTTGTACAACTAAGCGTATATTTAGTACACTTGTCGCATCCGACGACTGTTGACTAGGTACCTAAGGCTATTTTGTGCGCCTGATTTTGCGTGCGCTAGATGCATATTACAAAAATCAAGTGCGAATAATGCTGATGGCGTATAGCCTATAGTTGGGCCACGAGCCCAAATTATAGACATTACTAAGCCCAAACTCACCACGAGTGGGTTATCATGACAAATGACTTGGGCCATTAATACCAACGGCTTGGGCTCACGAAGCCCAAAGCCCAACCGATACGCATAATTAAGGGATAAGGATCCTCTATTCACGGGATAGATATCCTTACCTAAGATAAGCACCACGAGTGCGAAGAGTAAGGAGCAAGATACCTACACGGTTTTTGCGTCCTATATATAGAATTACATATTCTCATTGAAAGGTACGATTTACACAATCCCTAACTCTTCTACAAACCCTAAAACCGATTACTTACTCTCACGCCGGAGTCTAATCGTGGGAGACAATCCCACGATAAGTCTAACGGTGTTGTTTGCTTTCTTAGTGCGCAGGTTTCACAAGCACTAAAGTTCTAATTGGTACGAGAGCAAGAGTCCAAACAAGGTAAGCCCAACTTTTGTATCAACAAGTGGCGCCATCCGTGGGACCCTACACTAAGAACTCAAGACCAGAATGCCAAAAAACAAGAACTCAGGTCAGCGGACTCCACAGATGGAGAAAACACGTGATGATTCACATAGGAAGAAGCATCAAGATTCGACTTCTAAACCAACCTCTGGAACAACCAGTGCGGCTGGTCATCGGGAGTCGAATGTAACTCCAATCCTGGCCGCGGTAGAATTGCCTTTGGGAACAACCCGAACTACGACCGTAGTCTCAAGCGCTGAGGACATTTAGCGCACCCTCTTTACCACTCCCCACCAGGTGGCACCCATAGTGGACAACACTGTGCCACCGGGAGCACCTAATAGAGAGAGGGAACCCCATGCGGAGACAAACATCCTCGCAGTAGAAGAGGGTGCACCTGGAGTGGCATTAAACGATTTCGTGTCCCAACACTATGAGACTCTAACTCGTCTCATGCAAGAGGAGACAAGGAAAAGGTCAAGCCGCAACCTGCAAAATCGGCTAAACTTTAACCTAGAAAAATCTCCACCGCGCCAACATGAGCGCAGAAACAGTGAGAGGCGTACCAACGTCCATGATAGACTTGGTACAGCATCTAACTCTCAATACTCGGAGGATTACGAAGACAATGCGAAGCACACCAGTGTCCATGATAGGCTTGGTAGTCGCAGAATACAAGATAGACTTGGACGACAACGCTCACCAAGCGTAAGCACCTCAAGGTCAGGAAGCAGAAGAATCCGAGATAGGTTGGGGAAACACCACTCCCCAAGTACAAGTCCTTCAAATTCAGACTCCGAGGATAAACGGCGCAAGCGTCGTAGGAGAAACAACTCCCCCTCAAGCAGCTCCTCGGACAACGAGGACAGAGAGACGGGACATTGGAAATCCAAGAACCGACGCCGGAACAACGAAGATGAGGATATTTCCCTTCCTTGGCGTCGACATAAAATTGATGCGTTCACGCGACGCATAAGCGATTTCTCAGATGACAAGAAAAGGCGCATGCCCACTAATGTGAAAACATACGATGGCACGGGGGATCCTGATGATCACCTAAAAATTTTCGAGTCAGCAGCTGCTATCGAAAACTGGCCACAACCTGTGTGGTGCCATATGTTCAACTCTACATTAGTGGGGAATGCGCGAACATGGTTCAGCAAGCTTCCACGACGAAGCATAAATGGGTTTGAAGAGCTGCGGAAAGCATTCCGCCTAAATTTCACGCAACGAAGGAAGTGCGCAAAGAACCCTGTGGAACTAGCCAGAGTGAAACAGCGCCAAGGGGAATCCACAAGCGCTTATATGGAGCGTTTCAAGGATGAATACATGCAAGTCAAGGCATGTCCCGAGGTACTAAAAATATCAGGGTTCATGAACGGGATCAATAACCCAGAGCTGATACGGAAGCTAAATGACAAAGTACCCCAAAGCTTTGATGAGCTAACAAAGCGCACCAGATCCTTCGTTCAAGGGGAAGCGGCAGCGGCTGACAGCAAAAAAGGTTACTCAACCTTTAAACCACAAGAACAGTCAAGGAGACAATCCAATGACCAAGGTGGCAATCGCAACAGGAATTATCGCAACCAAAATAATGGAAGGGATAACGACAAGTATGTCCCACTCACAAAAACCCCTAAGGAAATATTCGCGACAGAGGGAGCAAATTTCCCAAAACCTCCACCAATGTTAACGCCAGAAGAAAAGCGCGTTGGAGGAGGATACTGCGAATACCATGGACAGAAGGGTCACACCACTAACGAGTGCGTTCAACTACGCCAGCTAATTGATAAATTAGTGAGGGAAGGAAAGATGGACCACCTCGTTAAAAACATCAAAGAGGGGAAAGATAGACAAAGGAATGGGGCCAAAAAGAGGATGCCAAAAAATAAAGCTGACACAATATACATGATACAATCATGGCAGCGAAATACGAAGCAAAAAGTCAGCCAAAGGTTTTCCAAGGGAAACCATATCTCTTTCCCTACCCTCACTGCGGACAACGCAGTAATCGAACCACTTACCATCGAGATACAAGCGGGAGGTCACGAGATCCACCGCATGTGTAACACCCCAACCCGACAAGGGTAAAAATGTCACAAATTATGGTGTTACATCAGAACAAACAGACAGATCAAAAACAGAAAACTTACTTCAAATAGCTAAAGTCAAATTCTTCACTCAGTTCTATATTCAAGCCCAGAAAGCATCCAAAGCTATCTTGAATACCTGCCGCGGAGAAAAGAAATGCGGCTGAGCTACAAAAGCTCAGTGAACGGATATAACAAAAGAAAACTGAAATAAATGTTGAAGTACAGAAGATATAATTTGGGGAAACATATTTAGGTATAACAGATAATACAAAAATATAATGTGTAGGTTAAATAAGGAATCTATACAGTCACCTGTATAAACAGAATTAGAATATACCATGAGCTCAGAAACATATCATAATCATATCATAATCACATAAGTTGTACAAGAAGTAGCTAGCTTCATTGTACCGGAAGTGAAAGGAGTACATTGCACATACAACCAGTCACTAAACATAATCATATCATATCATAACAGAAAACAAATCTAGGATGCATCCATACGCCCCTGAAAATTAGTGCACATTCATATATAACGGAAGGGACGTGGCAGAACATCACTCTACTGCCCTAGAGTCATGCCATAGGTGCATCTATGACACGGGCATGGAACCCCCATGCCTAGTGAAGCTCAGGTAACAAAAGGGTCAAACAAATAGTTCAGATAACAAAGGTTCATGTCAAAGGTTCATAGCAAAGGTTTATCATTGTAAATGTTCAAACAAAAAGTTCATATCAAAGGTTCATATCACAAAGGAAACCTTAAGGATAAGGTCAGAATATCCGTACCTTTAGCAAAGCTGACAGAATTTGACAGATCAAATAACAAAATAGTACTCTTCTTCAGAAATCTACATACGATATATTTCTCATTAATATCTTATTCGATTATTTACTTATTCATATTCTGTATTAAATCTTCATCCCATTTTAGTAACTTTTCATTTTAGTAGATTTCCAAATTAGTTCCTTAACTTTAATATTTTACAAATTAATCCTTATGTTTTAGTAATTTACACTTGACACCCTTTAAGTTACGAAATTTCAATTTAAACCCTTAATTATATAATTAATCAAATAACCCTTTTAAATATCAAAATTACATTTTATACCCCTCTACTTATTTTATACAAATTACCCTTTATAATTTATAGTTTACAAAATTAACCCTCAAGTTTCAAGATTTACAAAACATACCCTTTTACATTAAAATACAAATCGTTTAATACAAAAATTTACTAAACCCTAACCCTAAATTACCTAATCATTACCAACATTAATTATATCCTTAAAACATCATTAATGACCAGATCTCATACCAAAAATCCTAACCCTAATTCATTCGATCACCTTTTCTTTTATTTTCTTTTTCTTATTTAAACCGATTACAAATAAAATCCAAAACAATATTCTAAGCTTCGAAAATTATAAAACTTATTTTTCTAATGTTGTATGATACTAATAGGACCAGAGAAAAATATATACAAGGCCTCACAAAATCGTATGAATAATTACAAGTTTATAGTCGATTTAGGGTTTATTGTTTTCTATAATTCGTATAATCAAATTAAGCTTGCATGAATTGATTCTACTATTTTATACAGATCATATATGATATTTAGGGTGTTAAAAAAATACCAGAAAGATTATGGAACGTATAGATTAAAGCAGTACAATTCTTTCTTCTTGATGGGTAAACCGACTCAAATAATTCCCCCAGCTTCACACCATCGACCCAGACCTGAACCAATATTTTTTTCAACTTCTTTGTACTTCTTAGAGACCAGGAAAATTGTTTAGGAGCTGTGGAAAATTTGTATTCGACTGTATGTAATTTTGGAGTTGTCGACTTTTGGTTTATAGTCGGTTAAGGGTTTTTAAAATCATAAAACGTGTATAAGATATATACAAAAGGTATAACACTTATCTTGGGCTGATATATATTATGATAAGTCCAAATTAAAATATTATACATGTTTCCTATTTATTTGGGATGTGTTTCTATTATATATAAATAAATATATACATATATATATATATTCTAAATATATAATTCGGACATATAATATTTATGCAGATTTTTTTTTTATTATTTTTATAAAAGTAACATATATTATTCATACCTAATTTATTTTGATCATATGTAACCAAGTTCTGGATTTTTAGAGCTTATTTGATATTATTTATAATTATTTATCTAAATTTTAATTTATAAGGACATTTTGGTAATTTTCACATTTTAAAATTTCAGGTATTACAACTTCTTCCCCTCTAAAAAGAAATTTCCGTCCTCGGAAATTGAATAAGCAGAACAAATGGAAATGAATTGTATTTCAGAATTCATAAGAAGAACGAACACAGAATCTTTCGGTTACATAAATAATCTTAATTCAAAAAATCTTCCACATATTTCAAACGGACAGACAGATCTTTCTTATTAGAATTTCATTCTTTCATATCTTATTCAAAACAGTTCAGAAATCGATTCAACGATTACATACTTGTAGCAGATAACTAAAGTACTTCTCACAAGTACTAGCAGAAAACGGATTAAGTATGGAACTTCAAACGATAGAAGACTCTATAATGAGTTCTGAAATTCTTAACAAATGATCAAAGATCAGCAAACGTACAACGAGAATTTGAAAATATCTAGATATCTAACGATGAAGGCAGAACCTACATATAGGTCAAATGAATCTTAAAAGTCTCACTAATCGCGGATAATCTAACTGACAGAAATCTGATACTTTCCAAACACTTCCCGAAATATCCTATGCTCACAATGAGAATACATTATATGATGGAAATATTATCACGTTGGCCACGCGTCATAATATTTGCATTATATAAATATATCTTCATGGCGACCATACTTTATCTCAAGTCGTGAATAAAACATCCTAATGACAACCTAACAATTCTTCTCTTCTTCCCAGGATTTAGCAAAATCAATTATCATCAATAAGGTCGAACGGAAAACGAAACGTATCAGAAAATAACCTAAATCAAACAGATCTATCGTAATAGAGCACAATACTTCCAAATTCACAAAAATGCTCATAATCATAAACTTAGCCAATATACGCAGAATTATCATAATACTAAACTTCCAAGGAAAACTTAATATTCTGAAGATTCAATCACACTATTATCAATCTTCCTTATTATTATGTGATATCCTAATCATCATTAACAGAAAGAATTTAGGGAAATCAACCTATACTGGATAATTGTCAGAATCATAACCTTCTAAAGAAAACCCTTAATAATATAGTTTCATTATCATAATAGAGTGGACAATTTCCTATACTCGTGACTAGTAACCTCCAGATCTCTTATAGAAATAGAAAAGTTTTATGGAACATCAAATAGTGTGAAAGAAATACTTAATATACCCAGCATGAGCAGAAGAATTCACAGAATATGTCGAACACTTAGTGTTGTAATAATCTTCCTAATGGTCAGAATGCATCAAACTAATTGTCAACAAGTCACAGACGGAAATCAGAATCAGAAAGTGAAACTTAAATGGTGTAGTTCTCAAGGCATTTCTAAACTTATTATATTACTGAACTTTAGGTCATACTTAACTTTATCACCTCGGAAAGAATGATCTAATCAACTTAACTAAAGACAGAAACACAAATCACAGTGATGCGGAAACGATGCTACTTAAATCAATATCCTAGTCTACCCAATCTTCACCGGTAATAACTTAAGATTTATATAGAGAAATCCTAAAGTAAATCCTCAAAGATTGTTTCATAATTCGTATGGTGCAAAGCCTAATACTCACAGGTCATAGCCTAAGCTCTACGGGTTATGAATCCGCCGATCCAACCTGGCTCTGATACCATAATTGTAACACCCCAACCCGACAAGGGTAAAAATGTCACAAATTATGGTGTTACATCAGAACAAACAGACAGATCAAAAACAGAAAACTTACTTCAAATAGCTAAAGTCAAATTCTTCACTCAGTTCTATATTCTAGCCCAGAAAGCATCCAAAGCTATCTTGAATACCTGCCGCGGAGAAAAGAAATGCGGCTGAGCTACAAAAGCTCAGTGAACGGATATAACAAAAGAAAACTGAAATAAATGTTGAAGTACAGAAGATATAATTTGGGGAAACATATTTAGGTATAACAGATAATACGGAAATATAATGTGTAGGTTAAATAAGGAATCTATACAGTCACCTGTATAAACAGAATCAGAATATACCATGAGCTTAGAAACATATCATAATCATATCATAATCACATAAGTTGTACAAGAAGTAGCTAGCTTCATTGTACCGGAAGTGAAAGGAGTACATTGCACATACAACCAGTCACTAAACATAATCATATCATATCATAACAGAAAACAAATCTAGGATGCATCCATACGCCCCTGAAAATTAGTGCACATTCATATATAACGGAAGGGACGTGGCAGAACATCACTCTACTGCCCTAGAGTCATGCCATAGGTGCATCTATGACACGGACATGGAACCCCCATGCCTAGTGAAGCTCAGGTAACAAAAGGGTCAAACAAATAGTTCAGATAACAAAGGTTCATGTCAAAGGTTCATAGCAAAGGTTTATCATAGTAAAGGTTCAAACAAAAAGTTCATATCAAAGGTTCATATCACAAAGGAAACCTTAAGGATAAGGTCAGAACATCCATACCTTTAGCAAAGCTAACAGAATTTGACGGATCAAATAACAGAATAGTACTCTTCTTCAGAAATCTACATACGATATATTTCTCATTAATATCTTATTCGATTATTTACTTATTCATATTCTGTATTAAATCTTCATCCCATTTTAGTAACTTTCCATTTTAGCAGATTTCCAAATTAGTTCCTTAACTTTAATATTTTACAAATTAATCCTTATGTTTTAGTAATTTACACTTGACACCCTTTAAGTTACGAAATTTCAATTTAAACCCTTAATTATATAATTAATCAAATAACCCTTTTAAATATCAAAATTACATTTTATACCCCTCTACTTATTTTATACAAATTACCCTTTATAATTTATAGTTTACAAAATTAACCCTCAAGTTTCAAGATTTACAAAACATACCCTTTTACATTAAAATACAAATCGTTTAATACAAAAATTCACTAAACCCTAACCCTAAATTACCTAATCATTACCAACATTAATTATATCCTTAAAACATCATTAATGACCAGATCTCATACCAAAAACCCTAACCCTAATTCATTCGATCACCTTTTCTTTTATTTTCTTTTTCTTATTTAAACCGATTACAAATAAAATCCAAAACAATATTCTAAGCTTAGAAAATTATAAAACTTATTTTTTTAATGTTGTATGACACTAATAGGACCAGAGAAAAATATATACAAGGCCTCACAAAATCGTATGAATAATTACAAGTTTATAGTCGATTTAGGGTTTATTGTTTTCTATAATTCGTATAATCAAATTAAGCTTGCATGAATTGATTCTACTATTTTATAAAGATCATATATGATATTTAGGGTGTTAGAAAAATACCAGAAAGATTATGGAACGTATAGATTAAAGCAGTACAATTCTTTCTTCTTGATGGGTAAACCGACTCAAATAATTCCCCCAGCTTCACACCATCGACCCAGACCTGAACCAATATTTTTCTCAACTTCTTTGTACTTCTTAGAGACCAGGAAAATTGTTTAGGAGCTGTGGAAAATTTGTATTCGACTGTATGTAATTTTGGAGTTGTCGACTTTTGGTTTATAGTCGGTTAAGGGTTTTTAAAATCATAAAACGTGTATAAGATATATATAAAAGGTATAACACTTATCTTGGGCTGATATATATTATGATAAGTCCAAATTAAAATATTATACATGTTTCCTATTTATTTGGGATGTGTTTCTATTATATATAAATAAATATATACATATATATATATATATTCTAAATATATAATTCGGACATATAATATTTATGCAGATTTTTTTTTTTTTTTTTTTTTTTTTTTTTTTTTTTTTTTTTTTATAAAAGTAACATATATTATTCATACCTAATTTATTTTGATCATATGTAACCAAGTTCTGGATTTTTAGAGCTTATTTGATATTATTTATAATTGTTTATCTAAATTTTAATTTATAAGGACATTTTGGTAATTTTCACATTTTAAAATTTTAGGTATTACAGCATGTATGTCGATGGAGGAGCATCCGCGGACATCATGTCTGAACACTGCTTCAGAAGGCTAAAACCTGAGATACAAAACCAGTTAATTCCGGCCACGACGTCGCTGACTGGATTCACAGGTGAAAAAATTTGGCCCATGGGACAATTATGCATACTGGTAGTCATTGGTAATGAATACCATTCTACAACGGCTTGGATGAACTTCATGGTGATCAGGTCTCCCTCATCATACAATGGCATTATTGGGAGACCAGGGATATCCGCTATGCGCGCGGTCCCATCCACCGCACATGGGATGCTCAAGTTCCCAGTGGAAGGAGGGATCGTCACCCTCTATAACACTACCGCATATCCAAGAGAATGCAACATAGTAGCTGATGAAATTCCGCGCGCTCCAGAACAGCACACGACCAAGGTGACAAACCTGAAAGTTGCAATCCATCCAGATTACCCTGACCAAGAGATATCAATTGGGGGATCACTGTCCGACAAGGGCAGAGCAGCTGTGTGCGCATTATTGCAAAAGAACCTTAACATCTTTGCATGGGAACCTAAACACATGACCGGAGTGCCAAGAGCCATTACTGAACATAAGCTCGAAATCCGACAAGGACATCCTCCAATACGCCAGAAAAAACGTGGCCAAGCTCCAGAACGCGCAAAAGCTATCCTAGAGGAAGTACACAAACTCGTGGACACAGGGATCATGCGAGAGGTTTATTACCACGATTGGCTTTCCAACCCAGTAATGGTAAAGAAAAGCGATGGTAGCTGGAGAATGTGCGTCGACTTCACCGATCTCAACAAAGCATGTCTACAAGACTGCTACCCACTACCAGAAATCGATTGGAAAGTAGAATCCCTGTGCGGGTATCCCTTTAAGTGCTTCCTAGACACGTACAAAGGATACCACCAAATTCAAATGGCCAAGGAGGATGAAGAAAAAACAGCTTTCCATACGAGTCAAGGGGTGTATTGCTACACAAAAATGCCCTTTGGCTTAAAAAATGCAGGAGCCACATACCAACGGTTAGTGGATAATGCATTTGAGAAGCAAGTAGGCCGTAATTTGGAGGTCTATGTTGATGACCTAGTCATAAAAAGCCATACCGAAGAGGAACTGGTGCGCGACATAGAGGAGACGTTTAAAACATTGGGAAGAATAAACATGAAATTGAATCCTAAGAAGTGCACTTTTGGAGCAACAGAAGGCATGTTTCTTGGATATCTAATAGAACCCGATGGTATTAAACCTTGCCCAGAAAAGACAAGAGCGGTTATCGAACTACCTTCACCGCGCACACTAAAAGAAGTCCAGTCACTAAACGGCAAATTTGCCGGGCTGAACCGATTCTTGTCCAAATCAGCGGACAAATCACTTCCTCTCTTTAAAACACTCACGAAGTGCACAAAGAAGGGGGATTTTCGATGGACTCCAGAAGCGGAAGGAGCCTTCCAACAGCTGAAACAAAACCTAGCAGAGCTACCAAAGCTTGTCGCACCCCGACAAAGGGAAGAATTGATCATGTATCTCTCAACGACCCATGGAGCAGTCAGCGCGGTACTACTGACAGACAGAAACTCTGTTCAAACACCTATATACTTCGTAAGCAAAGCCCTCAAGAAGACAGAGACTAACTACACCGCTATGGAGAAACTGGTCCTAGCTCTAGTATTCGCAGCTAAAAGACTGCGCAGGTACTTCCAAGCGCATCAATAGCTGTAATCACGGACCAACCCATCAAGCAGGTTATCTCTAAACCTGATGCATCAGGGCGACTTCAAAAGTGGAGTGTGTTATTGAGCGAACATAATATCTCCTACAGGCCGCGCCGCGATCAAAGGACAGATACTGGCTGATTTCATTATCGAGAAGCCAGAGGATGATACTCCATCACCAAAGATTGAAGTACCATTACAAGAATCATGGGTTCTATTTACAGATGGATCCTCATGCGCAGAAGGATCAGGCGCAGGTCTTATCCTTACAAGCCCAGATGGAACAGAGCACACTTACGCCCTACGCTTTGAATTCATAGCCACAAACAATGAGGCAGAATATGAAGCATTACTGGCTGGACTACGCATAGCAAATCAAATGGGTGTACGCAACCTAGAAGCTAATGTGGATTCACGACTAGTAGCTAACCACATATTAGGCGAGTATGTAGCTCAAGAAGAACACATGATCCAATACCTCGATAAAGCCAAATCCTTGATCAAGAATTTTGAAAAGTTTTCCATCAAACAAATCCCACGAGGAGAAAACAAAAAAGCCGATGCGCTTAGTAAAATCGCATCCACAAGCTTTGCACACCTGTCAAAGCAGGTATTGGTGGAAACCTTGAAAAACAAATCCATCTCTGAGATGGAAGTATCCACAGTGATAGAAGAAGAAAATCCCACATGGATGACACCCATCATGGATTTTATCAGTAAGGGAACACTCCCCAGGAACAAAAGGACGCTCGCGGATACGGCGCGCAGCGCAGAGGTTCGAACTTCGAGATGGTATCCTATATCGGCGTTCATTCCTACAACCATGGCTCAGGTGCGTTGGACCTCTTCAGGCAGATTACGTACTCCGGGAAATCCACGCTGGATCCTGCAGCATGCACTCAGGACCACGGTCTGTTGTAGCGCGCGCTTTGCGATCCGGATACTATTGGCCTACCATGCACCGCGACGCGCGAGACATGATTAGAAGATGCAACGACTGCCAAGTCCATAGACCCATTCCGCGTCGGCCACAACATGAGCTAACACCCATTACTTCACCATGGCCATTCCACAAATGGGGAATTGACATTGCTGGACCCTTTCCAGTCGCGGCAGGAGGACTCAAGTTCCTCATTGTCGCCATTGACTACTTCACCAAATGGATCGAGGCGAAAGCAGTAGCAAGTATCACAGGCAACCAGGTCAAACGATTTGTTTGGGATAACATTGTATGCCGCTTTGGCCTACCTGGAGAAATTATTTCGGACAACGGAAAACAATTCTGTGATAACCCATTCAAAGATTGGTGCGCGCAGTTAAACATCACACAGCACTTCGCGTCAGTTAAACATCCACAAACAAATGGATTAGTAGAACGCGCGAATCGTAGCCTGGGTGAAGGAATTAAGGCGCGCTTGGACAGACATAAAGGAAGATGGGTAGATGAACTATCGCATGTTTTGTGGGCTCACCGCACAGAAATCAAAGTCAGCAATGGCGATACACCTTTTTCTCTTGTCTACGGGACAGAAGCTGTTATACCAGCAGAAATTGGAATGCCAACCATCCGTACATCGGAAGTTAACATCGCAACAAACAATGATGAACGACGCATTGACTTAGATCTGTTGGAAGAACGACGCGAACGGGCAGCTATTCGCGAAGCAAGATCCAAATCAAAGATGAAGAAGTATTATGATGCACGAGTCAGAAGCACTTCTTTCAAACCAGGGGACTTTGTATACCGCGCCAACGACGCCAGCCACGCAGAAGACACGGGCAAGCTCGGACCAAAGTGGGAAGGGCCTTACGAGGTCACAGAGGCATTAGGCGACGGTGCGTACAGAGTGCGCGATATGAAAGGCCACGAGCTACCATGCACCTGGAACATTTGCAATCTCAAGAGATGCTACCTTTAGGCCACGAGCCACACACTGACACATCCGCACTTTAGTAAGCGCTCAATAAATGTTGGTGTATTTATATTTTTTCTTTCTTTTTCTTAGGAAATTGTTATTTCTGCAATTGCAACAATTAATAAAACGTTGTGGTTTCTAGCTAACTCCACAACACAGTTCAACATTATTGCTTACATTATCTATTTATGTTTCAATTCTGTTTATATTATTGCCTACATGGCGTGCATGCACATATTAAGACCACACGAGGGCAGACAGGATGAGTAAACCTACTAAAGTACTCGTTGAGTAAGAGGGTTGCAAACCCATCAACATCGGATCACGTATCCTTGTTAAACACCTTACTATCAAGACGTTGGAGTAAGTTCATAAGTACATCCCACGATGGATGCACTTTATTGCACATGATGCGCGTTTAACAACACATGGACTCAAGACAATTGACTCCTACATAGTGGAAGTCGCAGTACGCTGCACTCCCCCACATGGGTTCAAAACAATTGACTCCTAAGTTCGTACACTAACTTCATACAAGCTCATGACTTTAGTACGCATCTCACAACGAATGCGCAACAACAAGTTGAAAACGAACTAATAAACCAAAACACTTGGCCACCAAAAATGATAAACGTAGTACGCTACTCATTTACTCGCACGTTTGATAAGGATATGGACCGCAAACGTTTCCTAAGTCACGAACTTAACAAACAAATTTTGGGCTCAAATACAAGATATTACTTGCACGTTTGCTACTCTAGATAAGTCTTTCACGTAATAAAGACAAGGAATACATCTAAGTACAAAAACAACATATGTGCACAAAAGAGTCCAATATTTTTATTTATTAAAAACTACGAGTTTTTACAATGATATAACTAAGAGTTGTACATATCTATACACTATGGATGCGCTTGGGGGAAGACTCTGGCACAACTGAGCTTTCCGCCTCCTGAAGCTTCTTCAACAACAGCGCATCTCTTTGTGACACTGTCGCCACACTGACTGCAATGCCATCCGACCTCGGAAGATGCGCAGCACCCACACCGCAGAGAGTGGCCTTCCCTTTAAGACCTTTCTTCTTTGCTGCCCTCTCTTCATGGCGCTCCAAAACTTCCTTCAGTGGCACCTCCGTCTCAAGAGCGAAGGGGTTCAGGATATCACGCGGTCGCGCAAATACTGGAACCTGCAGTTGGGACTCATCAGGCTTTAAGAAGAAATCAGCCTTGGCCTCTGCATTCTCGGCTATATGCCTCCCAAGTGTTAATCCCTGCATGATCACTCGGATGGGATAATCTTGGTCGCGCTCCAGCTGCGCAATGTGGGGAAGCTCAAAGAGCCTCATCTTTTCCATTGCCTGCACAAGCTCGTCGTAGGCATCAGCTCTATACTCAGGAACCTCAGAGGGAGATACCTTGAGAAGTTGCGCCTCAGCCAACTCTTCAACGGCCTGCGCCTTGCCACGAGCGACAGCGCACTCCATCACCCTCCCAAAGGCACTCACAACCTCTTTGGACTCCAAAGTCCCCATGGCAGCCAAGCGCAAGCCATGGCTGATCAACCACCTGCGAAAACAACGACAAAGGCATTAGAAAAGAAACACAAAATATATAAAGAAATTAAGGCACAACAAGTACCTGCGCTCTGCAATAGTCGACATCAGATGGGGATACAGCTCCTCATCATATTCTATGCTGAGACGGCGCAGCTTCTCTTCCTGCGCCTCCACAGAGTCCTCTACCTGCTTGCCAAACTGAGCAAGCTGACTGCAGAGCTCGTTCTTTCTCTCTTCGAGATATTTTACCCCAGGCAAGGTCAGCCTTATATTGCTGCGACTCCCCACGTTCGCGTTGTAGCTCAGCCAACACTACCAGCTTCTCCTCAGTTGCCTTCTTGGCGCGCTCATCGGCAGCTAACACCTCTGCCTGAGCCTCCGCCAATTGCGCTTTGAGTTGCGCAATCTGCTCATCCCTCAACAACGGTCCGCGCCTTCAGCTGAGTAACCAACTCAGCCTGGCGAGTAGCAACACCAGCAAGCTCCTCAACCAACTCCTGCGCAGACATCTGCGCCGTAGCCTTCAAAGGCTCCTCCACATCTGCAACCTTAGGCGATGCGGCATGATCAGCAAAAGCCGCATCACCCCCGGCAGCATGGTCCCTGTGCAATAAAAGAGGATGTAATTAGTATGCGAATACGCCAAATAAATAAGGTTACAAGCACAAACACTTACACAAATGGTGGAGATCTGTCCTGGTTCTTCTGCGCACTAGTAGCAGACATCTCATCTGGTGCATCTAACTCATCCTCACCAATCAGACGGCGCCTCCTCTTGGAGGTACCAACATAACCACCAGAAGACGCTTCCTTGCGCTTCTCTCTACGGACTTCCACAATCTCCACACTATCAGACGACTCCGCATGCGTCTCTTCCTCCGCGTGAGACGGCTCTCCAGTGGGAGGAACACTCTGCACTGGTGGCACATACAGAGCTACAGGTGGTGAGTTCAGACGATTAACGGGCCCAAACACCGTTAGGTGTCCGTCAGTCGCCTCTAAAATAGGCTGCTCACCAACCCTCAAAGGACGCACTCCCAAGGTCGCACGCTTGGGCTCCTTCAACTTCACGAACGCGAACAAATCCATTTCTGCGAAGAACAACAACAAATAACAAGGACAACTTAGTTATTTAAAACAAATACTTACATTCTATAGGCAAAGGCAAGAAAGGATGAGCACCCACCCTGGCTGTTCTCATCAATGAAGGTTGGAACCTCGCCAACGCCATCAAAATAATTGCGACTAAGCCCCATGTGCACCAAAAACTCCTCAGGATAGGAGTTAATGGGAATATGGTTACTATCAATAGTATCCGCATCCGCAAGGCTGTACGAACCAGGGACAGGACGCTCATCCCTCGGCAGCGCCCCTTGGGCATAGAACCCAAAGCGTGACGGAAAAACCACATCATCCACCCAGAAAAAGTGTTCCCTCCAATGCCTTAACGAATCTACCTTAACGGTATAGCCTTGAAGGTTCCCGGCGCGCTTGGCAAATGAGACCCATCCGTTCGCCCACGTAGAATGATAAAACGCACGGAACAGATCGACAGTCGGGTTAATGGCAAGCAACCGACAGTTAATCTCAAAATTAGATATCTTCGCCGCACCTATACAGTGCAGCTGCGATATATGGAGCTGATAGTAATTGAGCAAATTGCTCAAAAACATGGAAATGGGTATACGATAATTCGCATAGTCAAAAAAACGTGTGTATAAACCTATCTTCCCATCGGGGAAATCAGCTATACACGCGTCAACATCTGGGGCCTCCGGATGGACGTCGAGAGGAATGAAATAGTCAGAAGCAAACTGACGTACGTCATCCTCATCCATCAGGGAGCGAAACTCATCTAACTGCGCAACAACCATTTTGTAAATAAGTTTTGCTACAATATTGCGCACGCGCAGTTACCTCAAGAAAACAGAGGATTGAAGAAAGACAAAGAAAATTTGCAAATGGTGAAAAACACGCTTAACTGTGTGAAAAACAGTAAAAGGAGGCGGTAATTTATATAAGAGACTAAGAAACCCTAAATGGGATGCCACATGGAATCCACTCACAAACGTGTGGCTGGGAGGTGAAGAGTACAAGCACTTTTCCCCTTTTCCCGAGACACACGTGGATAGCTCCCCCGTTTCTCGAGGCACACTTTGTGATATTTGGGGCTAGGTTCATTGTTTTTATCATTTGGGCGGGAATTATTTAATTTCTTCCCGCCACGCTTGCCGCTCGTTCCTTTAGTCTAATATCTGCGACTACGTGCCGCGCATACTAGACTGGGGGGACATGATGACGTATAGCCTATAGTTAGGCCACGAGCCCAAATTATAGACATTACTAAGCCCAAACCCACCACGAGTGGGTTATCATGACAAATGACTTGGGCCATTAATACCAACGACTTGGGCTCACGAAGCCCAAAGCCCAACCGATACGCATAATTAAGGGATAAGGATCCTCTATTCACGGGATAGATATCCTTACCTAAGATAAGCACCACGAGTGCGAAGAGTAAGGAGCAAGATACCTACACGGTTTCTGCGTCCTATATATAGAATTACATATTCTCATTGAAAGGTACGATTTACACAATCCCTAACTCTTCTACAAACCCTAAAACCGATTACTTACTCTCACGCCGGAGTCTAATCGTGGGAGACAATCCCACGATAAGCCTTACGGTGTTGTTTACTTTCTTAGTGCGCAGGTTTCACAAGCACTAAAGTTCTAATTGGTACGAGAGCAAGAGTCCAAATAAGGTAAGCCTAACTTTTGTATCAACAAATGCATAATATTTAACCAAGTGCGCATAATGCATAACATTTAATCAAGTGCGCCTTGATGCACCAAGTGCACCTTGATGCACCAAGTGCACCTTGATGCACCAAGTGCACTTGATGCATTAAAAGTGCGCCATGATTATTTAGTGACAAATTAAAACGCCTCGATATGCATAAGAATTCAAAACCAAGTGCACCTGATGCACCTTGATAACCAAGTGCACGTGATGCATAAGAATTCCAAACCCCTCGATATGCGTAAGGTTATGTGCCTGGTCCACACAAATCAAACCTCAATATGCATAAGGTTTATGCGCCAGTGTGCACTTACATTTGTGGGCGCTTGGTCCTTTTGTTAAAGTGAAAAAATTAGTTCAGATTGGTAACTAAGGACATGCTTGGTTCAAATTAGAGGGAATGCAAAGAAAAAAAATACAAAAGGAATGCAAAGCAATATAATGAGCAATCCCTCCAATTTGTTAGGTAATGTCCCATTAACCAATAATGGGTAATGAGTCATTACATTATAGCATACCAAGCACCATGACTCATATCCTTTGCCATTGATTATGCCATATAACCCTCCATCAAGCACCCCTAAGCTTATTTGGTAATTAATTTTTCGAAAGTTATCTAAAAACATGCTTAATTATATCATGAAGAGCAAGGCATGGATCAAGTGGTTAACACCTGTGCCTCTTAAATTAGAGGTTAAGGGTTCGATCCTCACCCCTTGCAAGACCATACGTCCTTTGATAGAACCAGAAGGACAGTATTGGGACCCATAACCCGTGAAAGACAGGGACAATATTGAGAGCCATAACCCGTGAAATACAGAGTTAAGAGTTACTTTACTTTACTTTTTTATATTTAATTATATCATTAATTGATACATGTTCTTTGCATTTTCTCTCTCTTTATCCTCAATTTTGATTCTACCACATGTCATAATCTTATCCTTTAGGTATATCTTTAGTTACATGGTTCGGGCATATAAATAATTTTCCTTTACTTATTTAGCATTAAAGTTTAAAATAAAGACTTTTTTATCATCTTTTTTTCTTCAACAAAATTATATCGTAGAAGATTAGAAAACATGAAGTTGAGCTATTTAGTAGCCGTGTTCCCTTATCTTCGTGGATGTCCTTGTCTCCTTCAATCTTGTCATTCACGACTTCTTCATCGGCTATAGGTATGATGTAAGGCATAATTTCGAGGTCATCACTCATCACTATGATGAGTTCTATGTGTTTGTTTGACAAATGACATCAACACGATGTTGGCATCATTGACTCCACCTTGAGAAATGACGTACACTAATAACGAACTAGTTGCTGTCATCCCAATTAATATGATCAACAATTTAATGAAACTACAATAATAATCTAAAGAATAATAAGAAAACCTAAAAAACTAATTATTTTCTAACTAATTCATTTCCCAACTATTTGTTTTAAAAAAAATATTACCTAATACTAACAAACTTTTATTACTATTCAGTTAAATCACTCAAACTTTAAATTAAGTAATTAACTACAAAAAATCATTCAAATTTCAATATTATTCCATTGTTATGAAAATGTTAAAAAAACTATGTGTCATAAATTCATATGTGCCCGAAACAACAAACACTCATCACCTGAATTTTAACTAATCAACTTAATATATAACCAATTTTGAACAAGTGAAAAAAAATATAAGTCATAAAATAATATAACCAAGTTTGAGAAGTGTTCAAATTTAGTCACTCTAGCTTTATTTTGATTACAATTTTATGTTAAAGTGACTTGAACAAAACACTTCGTAAATTTATTATTTCGTAGTTATTTTTTATATTAAGTCATGCATTAATTAATTGTACCTAAAGTAGGTTGGAAATAATGACATTCAGTAAGTGAATATTTATTATTAAAAACACATGATAATTATCATGTATATATAGATACTTTAACCACACCATTTTTAAACAATTCCAAAAAAATGAAATAGTTTTAAAGTTTTGATGGTTGTTATGGTTGATATAAAGCTTGAGTGACTAAATTGATCCGGTAAAAAAATTTAAAGCCCGTAAATTAAAACAAAATTCAAACTTTCATTACTATTTCATAATTTTTACCCCCAAAAAGAAAGACGTTCTTAAACCTTACTGAAATACGGAGTAAAAAAAAAATTACCGTTTAGTTTCAAAACATTTTTAGTGGAGTAATAATAAATTTACTTTACTAAATTTAGTAATTTACTGTAGTCACTTTTAAAAGAAGGGCGCGGAAAACCCCACATCCATTTCCCGCCAATTTCCCTCTTTACATTACCACATCTCCCCCCATTTCACACTTCCCCTCTCTCTCTCAACCACCACCTGCCGTTATCCATCAATCCAAACACCCCCCAATCTCACCCACCCACCTCAATGGCAGAAACAACTCCTAAAAAACTAAAACAAACACCCCTTAAATCACACCAATCCCCCAAAACCCCCTTCCCCCAAACACCCACCCAAACCCTAACTCCTGTAACTGAACGACGTCGTTCTTCTCGCTTCATTTCCTCTCCAACAACCTTAAAAAAAACCTCAACAACCTCAATTAATCCAAAAACTAATACTGATATAAAGAAAAAACTAGACTCCTCATTTTCGTCTTTTTCGCCTTTATCGCCGGACCGGACCGATACGAAAAAGCGAAAACACACCGAATCCGTGAAGCCTAAAAATGTGAAAGTGCCAAAGGCGAAAAAGAGAGTTTATTATAAGAAAGTTAGTTACGACGGGGGCGAATTCGCAATCGGGGACGATGTGTACGTTAAGAAGCGAGAGGACGACGATAACGAGGATCCGGAAGTGGAGGAGTGTAGGATTTGTTTTAAAGTTGGGAGGAGTGTGATGATTGAGTGTGATGAGTGTTTAGGTGGGTTTCATTTGAAGTGTTTGAAGCCGCCTTTGAGAGCGGTGCCTGATGGCGAGTGGATTTGTGGGTATTGTGAGGGGAGGAAGGCCGGGAAGGAAGTGGTGTTGCCGGGTGGGAAGAAGTGGCGTAGGACGGCGAAGGAGAAGCTGCTTTCGAGCGATTTGTGGGCTGTCCGGATTGAAAGGTTGTGCTTTTTACACTTTTGTTTTGATTATTAGGATTTTATAAATTTGATTGTTTAGGCTATGGTTAGGGGGTATTTGGACTAGCTTATTTTTAGCCCACCTATGAGCTTATTTGATTTTGGAAAAGCCAATAAGCTCACTTTTTGAAGCTTATGAGCGTGTCAAGTTGAGCGTATTGGCTTACGCCAATAAGCTCAAATTGATAAGCTTGGAAAAGTGAGCTTATTGACTTTTCCAAAATCAAGTAAGCCCATAGACGGGATAAATAAGCTAATCCAAACACCCCCTTAGCTGTTATTAGGTTTATCTGAATATTGGAATCTAGTTTTGAGGGTGTTTAGGATTGCTTATATTTTCTGCTTATCTGCATATATGCAGTTTAAAGTGTTTGGATAAAACAAATTTCTTTTGTTTATCTGCATATTTTTGGGCAAAATAATCACTTTTACCATTACGAACAGCATCTGCTTATTTTTGGAAGGGCAAAATAAGCAGTTACTGTTTTACCATAATGAACTGTTTCTGCTTATTGAGAATAATCAATTTTACCATCAGGAAGCTAGAGCTTAGTTTAGAGGGTTTTTGGGATTCAATATTACTTATTTATTTTTTGAGGTGTTTTGATAAAACACACCAATCTGGTTATCTTCTTATTTTGTGGCCAAATAATCATTTTACCATCAGGAGGATATGCTTCTGGTTATTTTAGGGCTAACAAGTTTTAGCATCAGGAACTGTTCTGCTTATTTGTAATGAAACAAATTAATATCTTGCATATCCAACCTCTTTGGTTTCATCTCTAATAAGCAGTTTGAAATAAGCAGATGCTTGAATAAGCAATTCCAACTCATTATCAATGGATTAGATTGACATCTTTTAACTTTTGTTCGGGTCGTATTAGCGTTTTTTTTTTAACAAGATAAACAAATCCTAACACTATCTCCTGAACTTGTAATGTATAAAGTTGCTTTTTTTGCTTCCAGTTAGAAGCACAAACAGAAACAAAAGCAATCTTAAACAGCATGTAAATCCGTATTATATTAAATCTGATTGTAGTTCTGGTGTTATGTAGTTTATGGAAAGAGATTGATGGTAGCTTTTGGTTTCGGGGTCGTTGGTATATAATTCCTGAAGAATCTGCTGCTGGTAGACAGCCGCATAATTTGAAAAGAGAGTTATATAGAACCAATGATTTTGCTGATAATGAGGTAATGCATGTTTTAAGTGAGACCATTGTAGGTTGATTACTTTGTATTTTTACTTATAGAGCGTATGTCTTGTAGATGGAAACTGTTCTTCGACATTGTTATGTCATGACTCCAAATGAATATGCAAAGGCTGTGAATGAAGGTGATGATGTGTTTCTGTGTGAGTATGAATACGATGTCAAGTATCACAGCTTCAAGCGAATTGCTGAGATTGATACCAATGAGGAGGTGGGTAATTTAAAGAGATGACTATATTTTTGTGGTTTGTGACTAGCAAGGAATTACAGTATTACGAGACTTGACCACTTTCTGATTTGTTAGGATGATGGCGAAGCCGAAAATGATGAAGATTGGAGTTGTAATGAGGACTCTGAATCTGAATCAGACAATGACATGGAGTATGAAAAGGAGGATAAATTAAAATCAGTACATGGATCAACACCGGCTCATGCAGTGGCTGCTGTAAGGATATTTCTTTGCTCACTCTTCTTAAAGCATACTGTTGACTAAGATTAAATCTAATCACTTTGTATTATGCAGAACTCAAGAATGGGTCGTACCTTTGGACTCCAGAAAATAGGGGTAAAGAAGATTCCAGAGCATGTGAGATCTCACAAGCAGACTGAACTTGAAAAGGCAAAAGCAACACTTCTGCTGGCAACACTTCCCAAATCTTTGCCATGTAGAACAAAGTATGTGATATTTGATGTGTTCACAGGAATTCATAATTATGATTCTTGCTGTGGTGTTTGCATATATCCCATGTGCTTTATTTATTCTGCCTGAGGCTGCAAATATAGTCTCATTTCAGCACACAAATCTAATGAGTGATATTTTCTAATTTGCAGAGAGATGGAAGAAATAACTGCATTTATCAAGGGAGCGATATGTGATGATCAATGTTTAGGTCGATGCCTTTACATCCACGGTGTTCCCGGAACTGGCAAGGTAGTTATTTGCAGTTCACAAATTATGAGGCTGATTTAGTGTGATCTGGTTAACAGAATCTTATTTTCTTAATTTAGGCTGAAACACATAATTGAGAGCTTGTATTAATGCTTGATTCAAAATGCTCACTAGCACATGATAGAATCTTTGTGTTGACCCTCTACATCTTTGAGCTTGTAACGAGACGGGATTAAATTTCATTAACCCTTGGACATTTCTGAATTCTAATATGGGCTTATCTACAGACAATGAGTGTACTTTCGGTGATGCGGACTCTTCGGTCTGAAGTTGATGCTGGAATTACTAAACCTTACTCTTTTGTGGAGATAAATGGTTTAAAGTTGGCTACGCCAGAGAATATATACAGAGTACTGATTTGCTTTACATGAGCTATTTCAAGTTTATTTTGCATTTCAGGCGTCTGAACTAGATTTATGAATGTTTTCAGGTTATTTATGAAGCTTTGACAGGACATAGGGTCAGCTGGAAAAAAGCTCTTAATTTACTGAATGACAGGTTTTCAAATGGGATTAAAAGTAGCAAACATGATGATCGCCCTTGTATTCTTCTTATTGATGAACTTGATCTTCTAGTAACCAGAAGTCAATCGGTAAACAACTACTCAAAATCATAAATCTTTTACGTGAATCGAGCACCTTATGATACATTCGCCATTATTGTTTTCCATAGGTTTTGTACAACATTCTTGATTGGCCTACTAAGCCGGATTCCAAACTTATTGTGATAGGTGAACATCTATCTTCGTAAACTCTTTTGTCTTGAAGTAAATTTCAAGTGCTTCATATGTTTTGTTTTTATTGTTTACAGGAATAGCAAATACCATGGATCTTCCAGAGAAGTTACTTCCAAGAATTTCCAGCAGAATGGGTATACAAAGGCTTTGCTTTGCTCCATATAACTACATGCAGCTTCAAGAGATCATTGGGTGTCGTCTCAAGGGAATTGATGCATTTGAGAAGCAGGCCATAGAGTTTGCTTCAAGAAAGGTTAATATCTGTGCTAATTGGCAATTGCAATCAAATGGATTTACATACTTGAATTTAGTATCATGTTCTTGTGAGCTGGTTTTCTGGCATTTACATTGGTATGCCTATATAGGTTGCGGCAGTTTCAGGAGATGCACGTCGAGCTCTTGAGATATGTCGTCGTGCAGCTGAACTTATGGACTATCGAGTTAAGAACTCTACCTCACTTCCCAAAACAGGTAAGGGAATTTGATTTAGTGTATACTCTTCGTATGCTTACAACTTTTTGCGTCTTGGATACTCTTATCTGAATTAGATGTAAATTAGGATTTTATTAGAGGTGGCAAGATGAGCGGGTTGGGTAAACAGCAATTTGTTATTACTTATTAAGGGTAGAAAGTCGATTTGGGCTGGGTCAGGTTGGATTGGCCACACAAACAGTTTTGTCCCTTTTTAGTGTTTTTATAAATAGTAAATTAACGATCTAGGGGCATGGTTTAATCCATTTGACATGTTCCCCTTTAAGCTAAAGTTCTTTAGAATCGTGTCAGATAAAACACACAAATCAACCCATTTATAAGTAAACCGGTCGAAGCTGCCATCTCTGGATTCTATGGCTGAGAAGATTCAACTATTTTACTCCACTATACTTTCTAAGCATGTCGTTCCGTTTAGTTATTCTTTACGTTTTTTTTAAACAAACGTGAAAATTTTAGTTTGAATAGATGCTTTAAGATGCCCTTGTCCTATAGTAATTCATTGTGTATTTCGATTTAGATGGCGGAATAAAGGTTAATGCATACTGTGTTTACAGGATACTATTTACATGTTTTCTTCAATAATTTGTGGTTGATGTTTGCAGGAAAAGCACTTGTTGGCATGTCTGAGGTTGAAGCAGCCATACAGGAGATGTTCCAGGCTCCTCATATCCAGGTAGGGGATATAAAGTCTCTGCTAGTGTGAATTTGAAAGTTTTGGAATTTATCTTCATCTTTTAAAGAACACTTGCGTACATCTGCAAGCCCCTACTTTAAGTCAGCCTGTGTTGGTTATTAGATTGTGAAGACTTGATGTATAAACAAATTAGACTTATTGTCCATGATCTTAACCTTTTTCATTGAATCCTAGTTTTATTGTTTCTTTCATGTCATTATCAAGCATCATATCATATAGTTAAATGTGGATCTACAATCTTCAGGTGATGAGGAGTTGCTCTAAACTGGGTAAGGTCTTCTTAGCAGCTATGGTGCACGAGCTATATAAAACAGGAATGAGCGAGACCACCTTTGAAAAGGTTAGCTGCTTCTCTTGAGCTTTTTTTCCTTCTTTGGCCAGTCCGTGCTATGCAGACGCATGACATTATCTTATCTAGTCAGATTTCATATAAATTTGCATAGAAGTTGCCAAACGTAGAATAAAATTTACCTAATTATATCTAGAATAGGTTCTAAAAAGTATACATAACTAAATTTCATTTGATACTAATATTGTTCCATGCACTTGTATGATGAGGCTGTATGAGCATTGTAATTCTGTGAGAATATGTTTTTATGGTATCTGTGTTGTGTGTGCAGTTAGCACAAACTGTTTCATGCCTCTGTACAAGCAATGGAATAACGTTTCCAGGATGGGACACACTGATGAGGATTGGGTAAGTCATATTTCCTGTATTCAAATACTTATCTGCACTGAACCTGGAAGTAGTACCTTTGAACCATTATGATCTATTAAATAATGAATTCTATTTTTAGTAACCCAAATAGCATATAGGTCTCTTTGCTACTTGCATAAATAAGACACATAATCATCTAATAATAGCAATCATCTTATATTTTGTTTGCAGCTGTAAGCTTGGTGAATCCAGAATCGTTCTCTGTGAATCAGGAGCAAGTCACAGGCTGCAGAAGTTGCAGCTCAATTTTCCTAGGTTGGTTCCCCTTATTCTACATATCGTCTGTAGTTAACTACTATTGGTTTTAAAAAAAATCGAAGGGTTCTTTATATACTCAACTATTCAACTGTCACAGAATGTTCAGTTAAATTTGTAATAACAGCGTAGGCAGGTCAAATACGTTAGGTCTTTACTTTCACCATTCTGATTTTTTTTTTATGGCTTGATGGCAGTGATGATGTGAGTTTTGCGCTGAAAGACAGCAAGGATCTACCTTGGTTGACCAAGTACATGTGATATCCAAGGATAGATGTGCCAACAACCATATTGATCAAGTCTATCTTCAGATTATTCATTACACCTACAATTATTGAGCACATTTTCATTAATTTATATTGGAGTTTTGTCTACAAAGTTCCTTACAAAGGATAAGGCTTCTGAGTTATGAGTTTGCCACCTATGTTGTTTGTACCTGAATTATTTGGATAATTTATCTATTATTTTGGACCATTTTTGAGAAGCATTTGGTTGCACTTTATACCAATATTGGGAATGTGTTCGAGACTTTGAGTTGGAACAGATTCTTTTTGATGTGTTTCTTATGGGCCGCAATAACCTCATATTTTGGTTATCAAGGTGAATACTTTGGATATGTTCGTCACAGGTTGGACGAAACATATCCGAGTTTTCTCGCTTTAATGTTCAATCTTCAACTATGTGAAAAGTAGATACTATTAGTTCTTGTTGTGGATCATGTCATATGGAATGTTGCAATCTGTTATTTTCATTATTAATTTATTTTGTATAAGGTGAGGTATACTATAATATAAGTTCGGTTATCATATGAATAGACTGTAAAGTAAGGTTACAAAGATTTCACCCATGACTCTATTGGGTCAAACGTTCAGTAGTTATTCCCTCCGTTCCAAAATTATTGTCCCCTAATTTTCTCGGTCTTTACTTTATAACTCTGACTTTAAGTATTTTTGTTTATATTACATAATACTTAATACAAAATATATGAACGGATTGAGTTTTAAATGTATTTTCATTTAGTTTAATTTTTATCAAAAATTGTATAATAACAAAAATATTTACAGTCAAAGTTGAGAAAGCAAAACCGAAAAAGTCAATAGAGAACAATAATTTTAGGACGGAGGGAGTAAATGTCTCTACATGAGCTATTAAAACTATGGTCGTTTGGCCAAGTGACGATTCTTATTCAATGTTAAGTGTCTTTACTTTGATACGTATTATTGGAAGATTATGCTTATTTTTTGAAAAAATAAACTACTTAAAGATAACCTCTATTTCCATCTGCAGTTTCATCTCCGGTTCTAGTAATAATTACTTTTGCCAAACATACACAAGTATGTGATTACAAAGTCTTTATAAAAGTATATGTCTCCCTGGTCCATTTATTACAACTAGAAGGGTACCCGCGTAATGCGGCGTCAGGTGCCCAGTGACTATTTTTGTGGTTGATGCGGTAGCGGCTGCTGATGTATTTCTAGGAGTTTGTGTATTTTTTGTTTAGAGAGAGCGTGGTTAAATGGTTTGTATGTGTTTTTATGTTGTGTTTGAGGTTTTATACCCCGATCTACCACCAAAACCACAAGATCTACCACCAATACCACATATAACTCAAACGCATCCAATCTGATCCTTCCAGTGTTTTTTCTTCTACGATTTGTTTATTGTAGTGAGTAATCATTTACCTTAATCATCTCCGCTGAAGTAATTTGTGGAAAACTAGAAAGGGGTTGAATAGTTTACCGTTTAAAATCTTTTTAACTTGTTTAATTATCTTTTGAAACTTTCCGTTTAATCAAAGATATATACACAAACACAATATATAACATGCAAGTATAAAGAAAGAAACGATCAAACCACAACACGAGTATTTATCGTGGTTCGGCTACAAGGACTCTTTTTCCTTGCCCTACGTCCACGCCCCGAGTATCCAACTCGAGAGTTTCTTTCACTAGTCAACAAGCTCCTTTCACCGGCGGAGAAAACCTTACACGTCGCTTATACACGTTTACCGACACTAAGCTAGATGTCGAGTTCTTTTACAAGGGTACAACCACTCCCGTTAGTTCTTTTACAAGGGTACAACAACTCCCGACACACTTTGTATTTTGATGACTAAAATACTAACCGATCACTACTGAAAATACACAATCAAATGAAGTGTAAACTACACAAGTCTACACAATGCTAAGCTAACAAGTCTTGCAACGTTATGTTGAATACTTGTAACTTTTTATGAACTCGTGAACTTCTTTGCTACAAAAAGAAACTTCACATATGAAATGAGATGTTAAAGGGTTAGATGAAAGAATGAATGAATGTGTGTGAAAATATAATGTAGAGTGATAAGCCAAAATTCAAACATGTGGCTTGGTATTTATAGCAAAACCTTCTGTAGGTCTGGCGGATACGGCGGAACCCTCAGATGGGTTCCGCCCGTGTACCCCCAGGGTTCCGCCAGGCTTGCAGTTGGTTTTGCAATAAATCATACAAACCAAACAATGTCACATCTCATAAAAACTAGTCAAACATAAACTTGTGCAAGAAGACTTATGGTTAGTCAAACACACTATCTTTCCATAAATGTATATTGACAAACTTACCATAAATGTGATGTGACATTTCTATTTTAAGAAATAAAAAGTGTTGTGTTTTATGTGAAATGTAAAATGTAGCAAATGTCTAATTATGCAAGTCTTAAAACTAAGATTATGATTTACTTAGAAAATAAAGTTTACATTTTGTCATTAACAAAACTTAGCAAAGATCGTAAAATATAAATAACGTTTTTAGGCGATATTTGTATTAACAATCTCCCCCTTTTTGTTGATGACGAAACATAAACTTTGTTTTTAAGTAACTCACAAAATTTTAGTGTTTAAGACTTAAAAAAAATTATATTAAACTTGTTTTACTTAAGTTGATGAAAATCATTTTAAGTTTAAAGGTTTAATATATGTTTCTCCCCCTTTTTGTCGAAACAAAAAGTAGAGTAGCGAAGCGGAATAATGCACGTGCTCCCCCTTGGTCTATACTCCCCCTAAAAGGAGTGCCAAGATGGGAAACATGGATTTTGATCCTACAAAAAAAAATGGTTAGTTGGTGATATATATAATCAAGCTTGTAGTTACCACACATAATGCAACCACAATGACAACTCAAAAATGATCAACCAACAATGCAAGTAAGTAAGTAGTAAAAGATATCATTTCAAGTAAAATTTGACTTGTAAAAGTCAAAGACAAGAAATGAAAATGATCCTCCTACTTCTAAAAAAAATGAAAAATAACCAAGAAATAAAAGAAAAATCAAATCCTACTTTCCTAAATGGGGCAAAAGGCCTCCAAATGTTGTCTAGGATTTTTTTGGGTGGGAAAGAGCATCCAAACGTTCTATGACGTGTTGGAATGCAAAACGGGTTTCGTCTTGAAATTGGTGAAGCAACAATTTGATGCTTTCACCCATTTTCAACATTTGCTCACAATGTGAGCAAACATGGGAACGAGTGGGTGGAAATGGGTTGGTTTTGGGTTCTTGGTTTGAGGATGGGTTGGTTTTTGGTTCTTGGGTGGAGGATGGGTTTGGTATAGAGTCAAGCAAGGTGGTTTGAAATTCCATTGCTTGATGGAGGTGATTCTCGACCATGCTTTGAATTTCCTCATAGGAAGGAAAGAAAGACCCAAAGGTTTGGGCTTAAGAATGTGGTGGAGTAGGGTGATCATGGTTTTTAAAGTTTGGTTCTCCATAAAGAGGACCATGGATGTCATGGTAGATAGGGTGAAACAACAATGGTTTGGGTTGGTGGTACTCTTGTTGTGGTTAAAATACTCATTTTGGTCAAGAAATGACCTTGGTGTTTCATTTGTAAAAGGTGGTGGTTGTGTTGGTCTTGGTGGAAGATCATTGAGATCTTGGACAAAAGGATGTGGTGATGTTGGAGGAGACCCAAATAACTCTACAGGTTCAAGTTTAGGTAATGGTGATGGTGATGGAGTTTTGGATGGTTGGGTTGGAGCACTTGGTGGAGTTGGGTCAACGGGTGATTTTGTTGGTGGTGAAGTGGTGAGCTCATTGGGTTCATTGGGTGATGGAGATGGAGATGCAAGGTTTAGAAAATGTTCATTTTTGATTGGTGAGGTGAATTCATCCGAGGATGAGGAGCTTAGGTTGATGTATTGGTTAGACCAAAGTGGTTTGACACTTATCCGGGCGGTTTTCCGAACGGGTCTTGATGGTTGAGAGGTGATAGTTGACTTAGTCATTGTTAAAATGGTTTAAAGATCAGAGATTGTGATGGGGAAGGTGTGATTTGATAGTGTTCTAAGATGGTTCAATTTATAGTGATGAAGAAGTATGGGAAGGGGTGTTTGGATTTGATGTTTAGCCATACAAAAATGGAGGTTCCTAATGATTTGGAAGACTAATGTGGGTTGTCAAATCATGGAAGTCAATCCAATGAAAATGGTGAAGTAAGAAGACAAAGATTTGCACTAAATGCTTAGTGGTTTTGGCAAATTGGTTGAAGGTATATGTCTCAGGGATTTCAAGGAACCTTTGGATGGGTTCCTTCCTTTATGTGTGAAGGTTCCTTGAGGTGGTTAGGAAAATTTTGAAATTTGGCGGGAAATGGTTTTCTATGTGTTCTAGAGGAAGAGAAATACCCTAATGTGCTTAAAATATTGTAGGGAATGTATTTCTATCTAAAAGGATGGTTTGTTGTTGAGTGGATGTTGAAATGTTGAAAGCTAAAAAAAAATTTGCAGGAAAACTGGCGGAACCCTCAGATTACACAGGCGGAACCCGTGTGAGGGTTCCGTCGGATCCGTTGGGCCATTTCTGGGTTGCCCAGAAATTACACTGAAAAAGTAGACAGTCCGCGTTTTTGACTCGCGAGACGATTTTCAAATTTTTTGAAAACTCCTAAAACCAAAAATATAATTCATATCTGGTTAGGAAATGCAAAAAATGGACATGTAAACACGTATACCATTGGACTTTGACCCGGGGCTAGTGAATTTCACTATACTTAGTGAAAATTTCATAAAGATGAAAATTTGACAACATGCCAAACGTTGTCTACCTGCATCATAGTTAGTTAATACATGTTCCAAATAGTATCACAAATTGTACCAACACACAAATACATGACAAACATTGTTTAAATGACCAAATAGTTCAAATAGCACCTTGTGCCAAACACTCCTACACACCCGCACTCATTGACGGTCAATCTTCTTTTTGAGCTTTCCAAGGAATCTTCCAAGATTCTTAAACATCCCCTTTGTTTGCTTGAACTCCGCCGACTCATTTGGAATATCCAAAAGTTGGGAAAGGTATTCTAGAGGTGGGAGCCTAGAGTTGGGCAAAGTGTCATCTTCACTCATTGAGGATGATGATGAGGAGGTAGGAGGATGAGGCGTTTTCCTTGGGCTTTGTAAACTCTCTTATCACTTAGTGGGACAAAGGTGTGTGGAATGAGAGAGTAGTCAAGGCAAAGACCGTTAGGAGTTGGTGGAATGGGAGAGATGAATCTAAAGAGACGGGTCAAGAGCATTCCATATGGCATAGCCGTTGTGCCATGCACGGGAATGTTGGCCATTCTCTTGGCCATGTAGTAGGCAAGGTTGAAGGGTTGCCTAACGGACAAGGAGTAGAGCATGTAGCAAAGGCAAAGATTTATATGATCTCGGTTTCCTATGGTGCTAATGACATCGGCTCTAAGGACTTCCTCCCATTTCTTGAATTGGGGCTTGAGTTCATTAAGTTCCATTCCATATGGGTCCTTATCGACCTCATTTCCCGAACGGGTTCTCCTAGTGTTGGTTGTCCTAACAAAAAGGTGGTCACGAAGTTCATCTTTGGACACAAGAGGGGTGTCATAGGGATGGATGCGGTCAAAGAGTGTGTCAAGAGTTAAGAGGGAGTGCAAGTCGGAGTAGATGCAAGTACCACGGTTTGGGACACCTAGGATTTGAGCAAACTCCTCGAGAGTGAAGGAGTATTGATGACTACTAGTCCTAAAGTTAATAGACATGCGACCATACTCATCCGTGGAGAGGGTGACGGATGCATAGAATTCTAAAATGAACCTAGGACAAATAGGCTCGTCGATTTCTAAGAGACACTCAAAGTTGATTGTGGCAAATTCCGTGTAGAGGTTTGTGCCTTCTAGGAAGGACGGGTCAATGGTTCTACCCTCATGGACATAACGTTTTTCTAAGGCTTTGAAAACGTCGATTTGAGTTGGAGTAAGACCTTTGGTTTTGTGGTGTTTGGGTAGGTACTTAATGGTGTCCTTGTGATCGTAGTGGGTTAGAGGAGGCATGATGATTCCTAGAAAAACAAAATTTCACATTTTAGTCTAAGTAAACGACTATTGTAATGTGGGTGTTCTAGTGTGTGCCTATATGAAACCAATGTGGAGGTGCGGTTATCTTGACTCATTTTGATGCTTCAAAAACGTTTTATAATGCAAGTTTTGTTATAAAACAAAAGATAACCCAAGCGCTCCTAGTTCAATGTAGCTTCGTTTGAATGTACCCGAAAATACATATTGGTTATGTATTCCCTTTAGAATTCAAGAGACATTATGCAAGTGATGTTTTAAACATAACGTTTTGATTTTGTATTCACAATGTGAGACGAAAAAATATTTGTCCTATTTGTGAGAAATTTTTGGAAGAATTTGACATGGGGTGTTTTAGCAAACATGTTTACATTTAGTAAGAATGCAATTCCTAACTATGGGGAACATGATTAGTTTTGTTAAACACCTAATTTCATGCACGAGTTTCTCAAGTTAATGCATAACCCCAAGTTTTTGTTTTTGTGCAAAAAATAGAATTCCTAGACTCAGATCAGGATTGTAATCAAGTTTAGAATACTTACAATGATGTTTGATTTGCAATGTGAGTGAAAGGAAGACCAAGAAATTGTAGGTATGGATGAATGGTAAAGTGAATAGTAGCAGTTTGGAAGTGGTGGTATGAGATAATGGGTGTTTGGTTTAATATAAACAAAGAAAATGGTTTTGCAGGTCGACGGATACGGCGGAACCTAAAATTGGGTTCCGTCCGTTGCGGCTGAGGGTTCCGCCGACCCTGCTGAGAAAAAGAGTTATGGATTTGTTTTGATTTTTGTGATTTTTGTCTAATGTCTAGAACTACAACGTAGGTTCCATGAGTCCTAAGCCTAGCCTAAGAAGGTTAAAAGGTTCTCTTTTAAGGGGTTTTGTGAGACTGTCGGCTATATTGTCTTCGGAAGAAACTTTCTCAATTGAGATATTTCCTTTTTGAACGTTGTCACGAAGGAAATGATGACGGATTTCAATATGTTTGGTATGAGCATGTTGAACCGGGTTTTTGCTAAGATCAATAGCTCCTTTGTTGTCACAAAGAATGGTGATGTCGTTAAGTTGAATTCCGTAGTCGACAAGAGCTTGCTTCATCCAAAGAGCTTGTTGACACGCCTTTTCGGCCGAAACGTACTCGGATTCCGTTGTTGAGATAGCAAGATCTGTTTGCTTCTTAGAGAACCATGAGGTGAGACAATGTCCAACAAAAGTACAAATACCACTTGTGCTTTTTCAATCAACATAGTCACCGGCATGATCCGAGTCGGCATACACTATGGTGTCTATTCCCGTTCCTTTGCGATACCATAAACTTAAATGTGTAGTGCCCTTAATATACCTAAAAATCCTTTTAACGGCTTCGAGATGAGTTGTTTTAGGATCTTCTTGAAAACGAGCACATAGACAAACACTAAATATAATGTCGGGTCTACTAGCCGTTAGGTAAAGTAGACTTCCAATCATACCTCTATATTTAGTGCTATCTACGGATTCACTTTCCTCATTCTTGGTGAGTTTAGTTTCCGTGGACATGGGTGTTTTGATTGGTTTCGAATCTTCTAATCCAAATTTCTTAAGCATGTCCTTATTATATTAAGATTGGTTAAAGAAGATACCATCTTCTAGTTGTTTAATTTGGAGTCCTAGGAAAAAGTTGAGTTCTCCCATCATACTCATTTCAAACTCGTCATGCATGATTTTTGAGAAATCCACACATAATTCTTGACAAGTTGATCCGAATATAATGTCATCAACATATATTTGGACTATGATAATATGTGAGTCTTTCTTCTTAGTGAAGAGAGTATTATCAACTAAGCCCATGGTATACTTATGGTCAACTAGGAAGGTTTTAAGTCGATCATACCATGCTTTTGGAGCTTGCTTAAGTGTTGGGTTTTGGATTCTGCTGCTGAGTGAAACTGCTGCTATGATGAGAATGTTGCTAAGGTAAATGATTCTGCTGCTGTCAAAGTGCTGCTACGAAAAATGCTGCTAGAGGAATCTACTGCTAAAGAGATAAACATGTATACGGAGTAGATAATTATAGAATAGATTGTGTGTATATTATATACGTCTAGAATATTCTTATCTTGCATAGAAAGATATTGTAAACCTAGTAGGACTCCTTGGCCTATAAAAGGAATATCCTAGGGTTAGTTTTGAGTACGTATTGTTTTAGTTTCGTTTACACTTCAAGGTTGTAAAACCCTAGCATTGTCGAGTGCTCATATTAATAATATATTGAAGTGTTGATAGTTAAATTGTTCTTCTTAATTTATGCTTTTATATTCCGCATTCTAGCTTAAGTGTTTAATTCAAGTCAACTTATATATAAGATCGTTTGCTCCACTGGGATTAACAAGTGGTATCAGAGCTTGTGATCTAGAAGTTGTAATCAAGAAGAAACTATTCCTTGCAAGTTTGCTGTTCCAAATCAATTGCTGAAGATGGGTGATGACATACATATGGTGACTGCTTCAAAGGTTCCCATGCTCAACCCTGGAGAATATGAGCTATAGAAGATGAGAATAAGACAATACATTCGCATGATTGACTTTAACATGTGGAATGTTATCATCAATGGTGACTCTTTACCAAAGAAGGGCCCTGATGGTAAAGAGATACCAATCAAGTCTGCTGAAGAGAATTCGGTAAGGAAGATGGAGATCAAGGCACACAGTATTCTCTTAATGGGAATACCTAACGAATTTCAGTTGGACTTTGATAGCTGTGAGACTGCAAAAGACTTGATGGATGCGGTTGAATTCAGGTTTGGAGGGAATGATGCTACTAAGAAGTCAAGGAAAAACATGTTGAAGCATCAGTTAAGAAGTCAAGGAAAAACATGTTGAAGCATCAGTTTGAGAACTTTACTGCTGAAAGTGGAGAAAATATTAATGGCACTTACAACAGGATCAATCAACTTGTCAGTCATTTAAAGCTTGTTGGCTATGTGGTTCCACATGAAGATGTAAACATCAAGTTCCTTAGAATTCTTGCACCTGAATGGAGTATGCACACAGTTGTTTGGAGGAATAAGCCTGACTTTGAAACTATGAAGTTGGAAAGTCTCTATAACAACTTAAGAGTGTATGAACCAGAATTGACTTCTTCATCTTCTGGTACACAAAATCTTGCCTTTGTATCTTCAAAGTCAAAAGGGTCTAAAGAATCTCACTCTACTGCTTATGGGGTATCTACTGCTGATGGATCTGCTGCTAGTTCAAATGATAAGAATTCCACCAGTGATATTGCTTTGTGTGCATTCTTGGCTGATCTAACTACAAGTGTAAGGTCACAGGCTATTAATCAAGATTTGGATCAACTTGATCCTGATGATCTTGAAGAAATGGATCTTAAATGGCAAATGGCCATGTTGACCTTAAGGGCAAGAAAATTCTTGAAGAGAACTGGAAGAGAAATCAAGTACAGGGCTAAAGAAAATGTTGGCTTTGACAAGTCAAAGATAGAGTGCTACAACTGCAACAGGAAGGGTCACTTTGCCAGGGAATGTAGAGCTTCAAAGAAAAATGCTGAAGCTCCAAAGAAGACTGAAGAAACAAAGAATACCACTACTACATTGGTATCTTGTGATGGATTGGGAGAGTATGATTGGAGTGATTTGGCTGATGAAGAACCAAACTATTCTTTGGTGGCTCAAGTCAAACCTAAAGTGCATAACTTTGCACTTATGGCCTATGCATCATCATCTTCTGGATCTGACTCTGAGGTATATAATGATTCTGATTTATCTGTGTGTTCTTTTAAGTCATGTGCTGACACTGTAGAAGAACTTAAGTCTAGGAATGAGAGTCTAATTAGAGAAATTGAAAACCTAAAACTTGATAACTTAGGTTACAAAGTAGGTATTCAAAATGTTAAAAGAAGACTTGAGTATTTAAAAGAGTGTGAGCTAGAATATGTAGATAGAATTAACCAACAAGATGTTGAGATTTTTAAGAAAAACAGTGAAATTGAGTTTCTTAAGAATAAATTAGAAGAAGCAGAAAAAGGTAGGGATGCAGCTCTTGCTGATAAAGAAAAACATATAGTAAGAGTGAATAAACAACAATATGCTTCTGATTTGGTTAATAAATCTATTGAGAGTACCATAATGAGGAAAGGAAGTGGAATAGGTTACAATGAGGTTGCTCCTCCTGCCAAGAGTGCCTATGCTCCACCTGGAAAAGAATTGTCCTTCATTAGTGAGCTGAACATTGAAAAACCAATAGGTGAGTCTAGTCCAAGTGTCTTAGAAACATCTAAGGTAGAGGGTAGAAAATTCCATGATGCTCCTATTATTGAAGACTGGTATTCAGATAGTGACGAGGAACAGGAACAGGAACAGGTTGAACTAGAACAAAGTGTAGAAAAGGAAGAAATTCCTACCAAAGTTGAACCTAAAATTGAACATGTGAAGTTTGTGAGACCTGTGTTAGGTAAGGGCATCTCTAGGAAAATGGTAGAATATAATGAGATTTCTAGAGATAGAATGAATGGTTTCAATAATAAGCCTAGGGGAAATCAGAGAAACTTTAATAACCTAGTTTCTAACAAATTAGGTAGTGAGTTTCAATTAAAGAAAAAGGCTTGTTATAAGTGTGGTAGCTTTGAACATTTGATTAATAGTTGTCCTGACCACAAAAGCCTGTTTGGAATCAATATTCTAGGGTGAATCACAAATATGTTACTAAGAATACTCACCCTCATCCTAATAGAAACATGATTCCTAGGGCTGTGTTGTTAAGATCTGGTGCAACTAGATCTATTTATGCTGCTAAATCAAATGGTGCTTTCAAAACCACAACTGGTTCTGTTGCTGGCTCTACTGCTAGTAAGCACTCTGCTGCTAGTAAGCATTCTGCTGCTAGTAAGCAATCTGCTGCTAGTACAAAACTTTCTACTTCTGGGCAAAAAGTTTTATCAAATACAGTTGTTGGAAATCATTTTTATGCTGTTAAGGCCTCAGCTTGTTGGGTTTGGAAACCAAAATCAACTGTTTCAAACAATGTTTCCAAAAACAGCAGTGCATCAAGTGATTTAAAGAAATTTAACTATGTTGATGCACAAGGCAGATCCAAGTCAGTAATGGCTTGGGTCCCCAAGAGAAACTAATTTCTCTACTTTCATGTGAGAGGTAATCTACTATATGATCTTAAAGATATGGTTATAGTTGATAGTGGATGCTCTGGACATATGACAGGAGATGAGTCTCAACTTGAAGACTTTGAGGCTTTTGAAGGTGGTTATGTTGCTTTTGGGAATGATCCAAAAGGTGGAAAGATTATTGGTAGAGGCACTTTAAGAATAGGAAATTTGGACTTTGAGAAGGTGTTTCTTGTGAAAGGGCTTAAGTTTAATCTCTTTAGTGTCTCACAAATGTGTGACAAAAGGAATTTTGTTCTTTTTATAGACACTGAATGTATGATCCTTTCTCCTGATTTTCAGTTGCCAAATGATAAATTTGTGCTATTGAAGGTCCCTAGAAATGAAAATATATACAGTGACCATATTAAGAACATTGTTCCCAAAAGAGCTTTAACTTGTCTGATTGTAAAAGCCACTATTGATGAGTCCAAATTATGGTATAGAAGACTTGGGCACCTAAACTACAAGACAATGAACAAGTTGGTGAAAGGAATCTTGTGAGAGGCATACCCACAAAGTTGTTTGAAAATTGTGAGACTTGTGTTGCTTGTCAAAAGGGTAAACAACACAGAGTTTCATTCAAGTCTAAGACAGTGAACACAAATACAGAGCCCTTGCATTTACTACACATGGATTTATTTGGGCCTGTTTTTGTGAAAAGCTTGAACAAGAAGTCATATTGCCTAGTTGTCACAGATGACTTCAGCAGGTTTACTTGGGTGTTCTTCTTCGCCACTAAAGATGAAACCCCAGAGATACTTAAGGAATTCATTACAAGAGTTGAAAACCTGCACAACCACAAAGTGAAAATTATCAGATGTGACAATGGTACTGCGTTCAAAAATAGTATGATGAATCAATTCTGTGTGGGAAAAGGAATTCTAAGACAATATAGTGTTGCAAGAACTCCACAACAGAATGGTGTTGCAGAGAGAAGAAACAGGACACTTATTGAGGCTGCAAGAACAATGTTATCTGATTCTAAACTACCTATACCTTTTTGGGCTGAAGCTATAAACACTGCATGTTTTGTGCAAAACAGGAGTAAGGTAGTGAATCCTCACAACAAAACTCCATATGAGCTTTTTCATGGGAAGAAACCATTGATTGATTTTCTCAAGCCATTTGGATGTCCTGTCACTATTTTGAATACTAAGGATCAGTTAGGCAAGTTTGAAGAAAAAGCTGATGAAGGTTACTTGGTTGGTTACTCTGTTCATAGTAAAGCCTTCAGGGTATATAATAAGAGAACCAAACATGTAGAGGAGAATTTACATATCAAGTTTAGTGAGAACACATCTAATGTTGAAGGAAAAGGACCTGAATGGATGTTTAATGTTGATATCCTTACCAAGACAATGAATTATGTACCAGTTATTGCTAGTGTTGACACTAACAAACCACAAGAAGACATTGTTTTGATTGAGAAACTGAAGGTTGGTCCAACTTTCTTACCCTTACAGAAAGATCAAGATATCCAAGAAGATGTTGTTACTCCAGAGAAACCTAAGGAAGCTGAAGCAGATATCAAAATTTCTATTGATGCAGAAAAGATACCTAATAAAGCTCCAAAAGTGGTTGTTGATGTCTCTCCTACAAGGCCAGAAGACTCTACTGCTGACTCAGAAGACTCTACTGCTAGACCAAAACAAGCAACTACTGCTTCAATCAATTCTGCTGCCAAGCCTATTAACTCTGCTTCTACATCACAGTTTCCTTCCTTGGACACTCAGGATAGATCTTTTGATGATCCAAACTATCCTGATGATCCAAATATGCCTCCTCCAGAGAATATCTATGATGACATAGATGATGAAGCTCTTGATGGTAAATTATTTGGAGCTGATGTAGATTATACTAATTTAGAAGTCAACATTCCTGTTAGTCCCACTACTACTACAAGAGTTCCCAAGGATCATCCAAAAGAACAAATTCTCAGTGATCCACAATCATCTGTATAAACAAGAAAAATGACTAAAGAGCTCAAAGATCTTCAACATCAAAGTTTCTTTGCAAGATCTCTGCATCAAAGAAACAATCACAAAGATCTACAAAATTGCTTATTTGCCTGTTTTCTGTCTCAAATTGAACCCAAGAACACTTACAAAGCCTTACAAGAAGCAAGTTGGGTGAAGCAATGCAAGATGAGCTTCTGCAATTCAAACTACAAGAGGTATGGACTTTGGTTGATTTGCCAAATGGAAAAAGAGTGATTGGCACTAAATGGATTTTCAGATGTAAAAGAGATGAAAGGGGAATAGTCATCAGAAATAAAGCTAGGTTAGTAGTACAAGGATACACACAACAAGAGGGCCTTGACTATGATGAAGTATTTGCACCAGTGGCAAGAATAGAAGCCATTAGACTATTCTTGGCTTATGCTTCATTCAAAGATTTTGTGGTGTATCAGATGGATGTAAAGAGTGCTTTCCTATATGGGACCATTACAGAAGAAGTTTATGTGTCTCAACCACCTGGTTTTGAAGACCCTGATTATCCTGACAAAGTTTACAAGGTGAATAGAGCAATGTATGGTTTACATCAAGCTCCTAGAGCTTGGTATGCTACCTTGTCAACATATTTGTTAGACTCTGGGTTCAGTAGAGGAAAGATTGACAAGACTTTGTTTCTCAAAAGACAAAAAGATGATATTTTGCTGGTTCAAATCTGTGTAGATGACATCATCTTTGGTTCTACAAACAGGGCTATGTGTGTTGATTTTGAGAAGCTTATGAAGGATAAATTTGCTATGAGTTCAATGGGAGAACTCAACTTCTTCTTGGGACTACAAGTTGTACAAAAGAAAGATGGCATATTTATTAGTCAGGATAAGTATGTCAATGACATTTTGAAGAAGTTTGGATTTGAAGATGCTAAGCCTGCTAAGACAACCATGGATACCAACAAACCTTTGTTGAAGGATGAAAATGGAAAATAAGTAGATGTTCACTTGTATAGATCCATGATTGGCTCATTGATGTATCTTACAGCATCAAGGCCTGATATTATGTTTGTTGTATGTGCCTGTGCAAGATTCCAAGTATGTCCCAAAGAATCACATCTCAATGTAGTGAAGAGGATTTTTAGGTATCTAAGGAATCAACCCAAATTGGGCCTATGGTATCCTAAGGATTCACCTTTTGATTTGGTGGCATATTCAGACAGTGACTATGCTGGTGCTTGCTTGGATAGAAAGTCTACAACTGGAGGTTGTCAATTTCTTGGAAACAGATTGGTGTCATGGCAATGCAAGAAACAGACAGTGGTTGCAAATTCTACAACTGAAGCTGAGTATGTGGCTGCTTCAAGTTGCTGTGGATAAGTGCTTTGGATGCAAAATCAACTACTGGATTATGGGTACAATTTCATGAACACCAAAATACATATTGATAACAACAGCACACTTTGCATAATTAAAAATGCTATTTTTCATTCTAAAACAAAACATATTGAGATAAGACATCATTTCATAAGGGATTGCTATGAAAAGAAGTTAATTCAAATTGTCAAAATTCATACTGATAACAATGTTGCTGATCTTCTCACTAAACACTTTGATGTGGGGAGGTTTCAATTTTTAATTGCAAATATTGGTATGATAAATCTTTGAAAATCTTATCTCTTTTTGTTTTTGTAAAGTGTGTAAAGGTCCTGTGCTGTTTGTTACTCTGTTTCTGCTGCTTCTTAAGAAGCACATGGTTATGTTGGAATGTACTCTGTTGCTATTTCACTCTACTGCTAGTATATATGTTTGTATGCTTTGTGGTGTTTGTACTAACATTTTGCAGGAAAAGCTAAAATTGATGATTTGCAAGTAAACAAACAGAAAATGAGCATTTATCATTAATCATCAAAAGAGTACAACTTATCAGGGTACATCCACATCACTTCAATACAACAAAAGACTTCTACATGAAAAGATGATATTAAGAGACTGCAAACATCACTGTCTAGGGCATGGAAGCCCAAGCACAACTTTTCTCTCCTTAGGAAGAGGAGGGTTTGCCTTTCTTGTCCTGGATGATGTCTAGGGTCTTGGCCTTGAAGATTGTGGTCTTTCAGGAGTGGAAGGTGGATTGTTTTGTGGCTCATCCTCATCAGAAGAAGTACATATGAAGGGGGAAACAAGTTCCATTGGAGATGGAGGTCTTATAGGGATCCAAGCTGGGTCTTCTGATGATTCTGAAGACGATGGAGATCTGGGGGACATCACCTCTTTACCCCTGGAAGTGCTTGGGGTCTGATTCAAGTTCAACAGATCTTTGAACACAGGGAGATCGTGTTTTCTCTTGCGGGCTTGTTCCTTAGTCCTACATCCGTTGTGGGGAGGACGGAATGGAGGTACATAAGTTTGAAAAGGTGCCTCATCCTCAGAAGACGAATCCGAAGATATGTTGATTATTTCGGGAGAGGATTTCATGGTTCTTGAGATTTGATTTGGGTGATAGGCGTTATTGATTGCGATTAGGGTTTGATTGTGTTGAATTAGGGAAAGATTTAGTCCGTTTTTATAGGGATCACGGAGTATCAAGCGCATTTATTGTTGAGGGTCTTTGACTTTTTGACCAAGTTTGATTAGTCAACTCTGCTGCTGGCTAAAATCACTCTGCTGCTAGTTGTTTCATTCTGCTGCCAGTGTTGTGGATGATATGGTTATGCTGCTACGGTTGTAAGTGTGGGGGTGGACTGTGTAACTTCTCCAAATCAGTTTAAAACCTAATTAACAATCACAATTGGTTTTTACACGCTCCAAATTGAAGTTCTCACAAACCCTAACACTTTATTTCTCTCAAAGCCAATTATCCCCAATTTCTCAAAACCCTAATTCATGGACTGTACACGTACCTGGGCAGAGCAGCACAATAATGTTGCTATTTTGGATGAAGAGTTGGTTCCTGAAGGTTTCACAGACATGGTAAAATTCTTGAATGCTACTTCTCTTAGGTATGCATTAACTGTGAATCCTACAATATTTGTTTCCTACATCAAACAGTTTTGGCTTACTGCTAAAGCTAAAACTAGGAATGGGGAAAAATATGTTAAAGCTATAATAGATGGTCAACAAGTTCGTGTCACTGAATCTTCTATAAGGGAAACTCTTCTCTTAGATGATGAAACAGAGACAACGTGTCTTGCAAATTCTGCTATTTTTCAGGGTTTAAATGATTTGGGATATGAGGGAAGACATACAAATTTAAAATTTCAAAAAGCTCTCCTCTGTCCTCAATACAAATTTTTGGTACACATTCTCCTTCATTGTTTGAGTCCTAAAACTTCTGGGTGGAATGAGTTTAGTGCTACTATTGCTTCTGCTATGGTATGCCTAAGCAAAGGCCATCCATTTAATTTTTCAAATATGATTTTGGAGGGGATTGTTAAAAGTGTTAAAGAGTCTGGTTCCTATTTGCTTTATCCAAGATTTATCCAGCTCTTTATAGAAAACCAACTTACTAATTTCAAATCACATACTGCTACTTATGATGCTCCTAAATTGGTTTCCAAAACGTTTACTTTCTTGATTAAACATGGCAAAGGTTTTTCAGGCACACATACAGCTCTTACACCTTCTATGGTGCAAATTGTGCAAAATATTCAGGGTGAAGGATCAGGAAATCCCACTGATTCCCATCACACACCCAATTTTTCTGCATCTGCTACACAACCCAAAATACACTATACCCATAGGAAAACCAAAAAGAACACTGATCTACCTCAGGATAGTGTTAGTATGGCTGTACCAGATGAGGCTGTCCTAGGTGATGGAGGGGACATGTTGGCAAGGGCTGTCACTACTGCTTCTAGCTTAGCAGCAGAGCAGGACAGTGATAACATCATTAAGACCCAAACCAAAGAAACATCTAGAGAAAAGGATTCTGCTGAATCTAATTTCAATGATGGTAACCCTAGCCAAATGGAAAATATAGGGGGCTCAGATGATCATACTAGGTTTGATACTGAGTTTATGTCCAAAGATTCATCTCTCGGACCAGGTCACACAGGTCGAAGTGATGAGGACAGGACAAAGACAAATGAATTGACGGAAAATCTTGTACATGATGACAATGTCCATGATTCACCTCTCGGACCAGGTTACACAGGTCGAAGTGATGAGAATAGTATGAAACTCATTCAGGAATTGATGGTTACTTGTACCAATTTGGAGTTGAAGTGTAATTCATTGGAGGATAAAGTTCTTGGTCTTTCTACTGTTGTTGATGGTCAAGCCAAGCTCATCACTAAATTGCAAAAACAGATCAAGAACTTAAGGAAATCAAGATCTTCAACCTCCTTAAAAAGATTGAAGAAAGTGGGCACTTCTCAAGTTGTAAGTTCACCTGAACTCTCTACTCATTTGGAAGAGGATGCTTCCAAACAGGGGAGGAATGAAGAAATGGGTTCAGGGGAGGCAAATTTGAAAAAAGTTGATAGTGCTCAAGATGTGGATGCTGGAATGGTTTCAGGGGAGGTTCCAGAGGTTGGTGACATGGAAGTAGGAAGTCCTCAGGATGTGGAAAATTTTGTGATTGCTGACAAATCAGTGAATGAGGTTGTAATGGAAAAAGTGATTGCTACTCAAGAAAAAGTGGTGGAAAAACTTAAGACTTTGGAGCCTGAGCAACTAGTGAAGGCAACAGGGTTGATGGGTGAAGCTTTGATGACTTTGGGTGATTCTGTGGCAAAAGAACTTGATAATGCTGCTATTACTAACAAGATTGATGACTCTGCTGCTGCTCAAGACTCTACTGCTAAGGATTTTGCTGATCCTGCTGCTAGTAGAAAGGTCAATTCTGCTGATGCACAAGACTCTGCTGTTGGGTCTAGTGACAATGTTGCTGCTGAGGCTATGGTTTTGTTAAGTAAGAAGACTACAGAGGTTCCATCTGAATCATCTTCACAACATACATCACTACCAATTCAATCACTACTACAACAACCAACAACCACAATCACATCATCTACACCTAGAATACCTCAAAAAGGAGTTGTAATCAGAGAACCTACTGCTCAACAAAAGAAGATTGTTTCATCATCTTCTACTGATAAAGGGAAGGGCAAGCAAGTTGAAAATCCAAAGCTGATGTATAAGGGGATTGATTACTCTCAGATACCTTTTCATTGGTGGCCTAAAGAACTGCAAATTGAACATGATTCAGCTGTTGCACTTAAAGAACAAGAGTTGATTGATATGGAAGAGCAACAGTTGATTCAAGAAGAAAAGGAAAAGGTTGAGAAAGAAACTGAAGATAAGAGGTATGAGGAGTGGGTTGATGAAAAGATAAGAATAGATGCTGATATAGAACTCTCCAAGATGATTAAGATTGAAGAACAAGAAACTCCAACTTTTAATGTTCAATCATGGATAAGAGAGTTTACAGCAAAGAAAAAGAAAGAAGATGCTGCTGCTAGAAGAAAGAAAAAGATTCTCAGGGGTCCAACACCATTGCAACAAAGAAGAGAGCAAGAAAGATACCTGAAGAATATGAAGGGATGGAAATTGGTACAGTTAAAACCCAAGTCTGATCAAGAGGTTTTTGACTTGTATCAACAAGCTAAGAAACAAACAGATACCTTCTATCCTATGGGCTGTGCTGAAGACTTAGAACATATTGCTCAAATGAATAAAAAGTTGGTACCTGATAAAGTTGTTGAAGCAGAGCATGTACAAGAGGCAGATATTGAGAAGCTTGATGATATAGCAGTTAAGACAACTTCTTCTATTCAAAGTGGTAAAAGAAAAGGTGTTGTTCATAAATCCTTTGCAAAGAAGAAGAGAAAAACAGATGAAGAAAGCAGCTCTAAGCCTGAAGGAGATGAGTTCAAGAATGATTATGATCATATTCCTTCTGAGCATTTAAAGCAACAGTTGAAGGTTCTCACTATGGTTGCTAAGATGGATGAACCTGAAGTAGTTGATGCTACACCAATAGGAATCAAATATCCCATTATTCAAGTAACTACAGGGTATGATACTAAAATTGGAGCATATCATGATGTTGAGAGATCTGATGGAAAGACTCACAGGTTTCTTAGATTTCAACAGATGTTGTATTACTTTGATAGGGATGATGTTGATGCCTTATGGAGGATATATAAGGAAAAGTTTGGAGCTAAGAAGTTTGATGGTAAAAAGTATGTGATGAGGCGAAAAATGAACCGTTTTTAGGGGGTCATTTAAGCCCAGAATTGAATTTATTTGATCAAATATTGCCCTAAATCGTTCCTTTTGTGATTTTAGGTACTTTGGGAGTGAATTCTGGAAAAGGAAGCATTTTGGACGTTTTTGGAGCATAAAAGTGAAGAAAACGGCAAAGACTTAATTTTCCATGCTGAGAACAGTACCTGACGGCGTCAAGAAGAAAAATGTGACGGCGTCAGGAGTAAAATCCATGACGACCCAGAGAAAACCTGAAGGCGTCAAGAAGAGGGCGTCAAGAGTATTTTTGGTAACGGCCTGCAATTGGAATACACGTGATGGCATCAAACCCAGATCTAGGCAGTCCGAAAAATTATTTGGCGGCGAGATGACTGCGTCAGAAATTTGTTCTTGACGCCGTCACCTCTCAGAATCTATATATACTTTTCTATTTTTCATTCATTAAGAGAGGAACTTGTGTGGAGAATACTAGGGTCGAACCTAATAAACCCTAGGTCATTTTTAACTGTATTTTCAAGGGTTTTCACCCCTTGAAACCTTTCATGTTCAATTGATATAAGTCCTCTTTCAATTCATTCAACATGTCTATGTGTTTTTTTGAATATATCTTGTGCTTGTCTTGATTTCAACATGCTAGGCTAGATCTATCATGTGTTTACTTAGATGTAATGAAACCTAGATGTTAATTATAGGTTGATTGCTTGTTTATAGTTGTAATGGATGAATGCTTTCAATGTTAGGCTTAAGAAAACTGGCAGATCTCCATTGTGTAACATGCTTGAACGTCTTAAGAAACATGAACCGATGTGTACTAGGTTTTAATGGTTGTATTTAATGCATGAGCAAATTCTAGTGATCCCATGTTAGGAGCTTCTTAGCCGGCTCGACATAGGAGTGAAGTAGACACTTATAGGATTGGGGAAGTAAGTACGCCACCCCATGAATGGTATTAAGGAATACAACCCATCATCCACGCAACTATAACAAGTAATTAACATGTAAAAGATATCTAGGGAGTAGTGAAATCTAAGTAAACACAATTCTCCCGTATATTGCTCACACCTCTAGTTAATTTAGTTTTATTTTTATTTTTAGTATTTTATTTTGATTGCATCTATAGTAATTGGGTTAGTTGACTAGCAACTAATTCCGCCCAACTCCTTCAAAACCGAGATTTTTAATTGCTTTCATAAAAATATAAAAATACAAAAAGAGTCATCCCTCATCTCTAGACCTAGTCTTTAGGTTTTCTAATTCTAGCGACACTATTCCTAGCTGAACGATCAATCCCCCGGTACTTGTCATTATACTATACTACATCGATCAGGTACACTGCCTGGTGGGGGTTGTAAGCTTCTCGAGATCCCTCGAGAGGTAAAGCCTGGTGCAATCCGTACGCATCAGTATGAAAAGGAGAAAATTGATTACATTAAGACTATGGCTGATAATGTTCTCTGGAGAGCTTTGAAACTTATGTTTGATCCTTCAATGGAAGATTCTGAATGGATAGAGATAGTGGGATATAAAGTAAGAAAATGGAGACTTTTTCAAAACTCTGGAATTCATGTTTTGGAAATTGGACCACTTACTTTGTATATGTTAGCTGAAAAGGATTATCCAATGGTAAGATATTGGAATACTGTCAATCAGATGCTTAATGGTGCTGGATTGCTCAATTTGCAGAAAGATTATGACACTGATGATCAAGCATTTAATTTGTTGTCAAAATATAAGAAGATACTTGGTCAACAGACATCTCAAGAATTGAGTGTTTGGAAGCATCCTCCTGGTGTTTAATTGAGCTTTGAAGAAACTTACTGATTTAGAAATAAATATTAAGTTTAGGGGAGGATTGTTGGGTTTTGGATTCTGCTGCTGAGTGAAACTGCTGCTATGATGAGAATGCTGCTAAGGTAAATGATTCTGCTGTTGTCAAAGTGCTGCTATGGAAAATGCTGCTAGAGGAATCTACTACTAAAGAGATAAACATATATACGGAGTAGATAATTATAGAATAGATTGTGTGTATATTATATACGTCTAGAATATTCTTATCCTGCATAGAAAGATATTGTAAACCTAGTAGGACTCCTTGGCCTATAAAAGGAAGATCCTAGGGTTAGTTTTGAGTACGTATTGTTTTAGTTTCGTTTACACTTCAAGTTTGTAAAACCCTAGCATTGTCGAGTGCTCGTATTAATAATATATTTAAGTGTTGATAGTTAAATTGTTCTTCTTAAGTTAAGCTTTTATATTCCGCATTCTAGCTTAAGTGTTTAATTCAAGTCAACTTCTATATAAGATCGTTTGCTCAACTGGGATCAACATTAAGTCCGTAAAGAGCCTTTTTAAGTTTGTAAACATGATTTGGTTTTTCAAAATCGATGAAGCCCGGTGGTTGAGCAACATACACTTCTTCATTTATGACTCCGTTTAGAAATGCACTTTTGACGTCTATTTGAAAGAGTTTAAAATTGTGTGCACATGCATATGCAAGTAAGATTCTAATTGACTCGAGCCTAGCAACCGGAGCAAAAGTTTCATCGTAGTCAATGCCTTCTTGTTGATTATATCCTTGTGCAACTAGCCTAGCTTTGTTTCTAGACACAATTCCATTTTCATCCATTTTATTACGAAAGACCCATTTTGTTCCAATTATTGTTTGACTCTTTGGTTGAGGAACTAATGTCCATACATCATTCCTAACAAATTAGTTTAACTCTTCTTGCATTGCGATTACCCAAGACTCATCTTTAATGGCTTCATTAATGTTTTTCGGTTCAATGGTTGACACGAAACAAAAGTAGTTGCTTTCATTTTGAACTTTTGATCTTAGTGTTCTTTCGTTAATGTTGCCAATGACACCATCTAATGGATGACTTTTAGATTCTTTGACATTGACAAGTTCTTTGTTTAATAGTTCATCTTCCTTGTCATTACCTAAGATCTCTTGACTTTCTATTGCTTGACTTTCAACTAAGTCATCATCTACCAAAGGTGATGTCTTAGAGGGAGGTGGACTCTCGTCAAATGTTACGTTCAACGATTTCTCGACTCTTAAGGTTTCTTTGTTCAAAACAATGTATGCTTTACTATTTTGTGAATATCCTAGAAAAACACCTTCATAAGACTTTGGGTCAAATTTGGTGAGATAATCCTTGGTGTTAAGAATGAAGCATTTACTCCCAAACACTCTAAAGTATCCTAATGTAGGCTTTTTACCTTTATATAGTTCATAGGGAGTTTTATTCAAAAATGGTCTAATCAAGACTCGATTTAAAATATACGTTGATGTGTCAACGACATTACACCAAAACTTTTGTGGAATGTTATTGTTCTACTCATCTCTTGCAACGTCCGGTTTTTACGTTCTACTACACCATTATATTAGATTGAGGGGTACGTGGAGCCGAAAGTTATGAGTAATACCATTAATATCACAAAAGTTTCCAAATTGAAATTCATGATCAAATTCACGACCGTGATCCGTTCTAATAGACACAATACTAGACCCTACTTGATTTTGAATTTTCTTACTTAGAATCTCAAATTTATCAAAAGCTTCATTTTTACTTTTCAAAAATTTTGTCCAAGTATATCTTGAGTAATCATCGACTATGACCAAAGTGTAGAAGTTACCTCCATAACTTTGTATAGCGGATGGACCAAATAAATCCATATGCAAAAGTTCTAGACACCTAGATGTAGAAACCAAGTTTTTAGCCTTATGGCTACTATGGACTTGTTTACCGACTTTGCAAGCATCACAAAAGTGTTGGTCATATTTCAACTTAGGTAGGTTTCGAACTAAGTCTTTGGAGGAGAGGTTTTGAATTAGTCTCATGTTAGCGTGTCCTAAACGTCTATGCCATAAAGTTGAAGATTCATCTAATGAAGTAAGACAAAGTTTGTCTCTAGATGTTGGATCCATCTTCATGACGTATACGTTGTTCTTAAGAACACCTTTGGCTATGGTTATACCATCTTTAAGTATTTTACTTCTGTTTTCACTAAAAAGGACATTATACTTATTACGGAAAAGTTGACTAATACTAAGGAGATTAAAACCTAAGTTATCAACATGAGCTACATCATCTATAAAAAGGGAGTCATGAGAGATTGTACCTTTTCCGATGATTTTGCTCTTAGCTTTACTACCAAACGTAACATTACCTCCATCACATTTGTGATAAGTAGTGAAGAGGCTTTTGTTACCCGTCATGTGCCTTGAACAACCACTATCTTTAATCTATTCATCCGGTTCCAAACAAACTTTGAGGCACACCTCATTTGAGTCGTGAGCCATAAGAGCAATATCATCATTCTTTGGCTCATCGTCATCTCCTTCATAGTCACTCCAAGCACCACCCACAAAAGCTTGTTGAGGCTTGCTCTTGGGTGGTTTTGGACATTCTCCTATGAGATGACTTGTGTCTCCACACCTATAGCATTTCCTTTCAACCTTTCCTTTCCAATCATCACGATCTTTTCGGAAAGTTTTCTTGTCATCTTTAGGTTGTCTTACAAACTTCCCTCGTCTACGAAAGAACTTCTTGAAGTCTCTAACGGCCATAGCATATTCCTCATCATCACTATCCGAAGTAGATTCTTCATCATCACTTGATTGGACTCTAGCTTTCAAGGCAATGGACTTAACTTTTTCTTTCTTGCCTCTAACTAATTCCGAATCTTTTTCCATTACCATTTCATGAACTTTGAGGTTTCCAATTAGCTCGTCAAGTGACATGCTTGAAAGATCCTTGGATTCTTCAATTGCCGTCACTTTTGCTCTCCACTTCGGATGGAGTGCTCTAAGGAATTTCCTGGCAAAATTCTTACTACAAAAAGATTCATCAAGTGCTTTAAGTGAAGTAATAATAGTGTTAAACCTAGCAAATGCATTATCAATAATCTCATCTTCGGGAATAACAAATTGTTCATATTGTTGAACAAGAAGATCAATTTTGTTATTCTTAACTTGTGAGTTTCCTTGATGAGTGACTATTAAAGATTGCCAAATATCTTTGGCGGTTTTACACATAAAGACTCTTTCATATTCTTTCTTAGGCAAAGCATTGTAAAGCATCATTTTAGCTTCATTATTTTTAGCAATCAATTTCTTTTGATCATCATCTTTACTATTAGTAGCTATATTATCACCATCAATGATTATATACCATAAATCTATATCTTTAGATTTCACGTAAGTTTCAAAACGGTTTTTCCAATATATAAAACCATTTGATTCAAAAAGTGGTGGTCTTTGCATAGATTGTCCTTCTTTGTAATTTTCAAAATCCATGGATCGTTTCAAGTTTTAAAACACAATATATTTTAAAAGCTTGAGTAACGTAGCTCTTGATGCCAATTGTGGAAAACTAGAAGGGGGTTGAATAGTTTACCGTTTAAAATCTTTTTAACTTGTTTAATTATCTTTTGAAACTTTCCGTTTAATCAAAGATATATACACAAACACAATATATAACATGCAAGTATAAAGAAAGAAACGATCAAACCACAACACGAGTATTTATCGTGGTTCGGCTACAAGGACTCTTTTTCCTTGCCCTACGTCCACGCCCCGAGTATCCAACTCAAGAGTTTCTTTCACTAGTCAACAAGCTCCTTTCAGCGGCGGAGAAAACCTTACACGTCGCTTATACACGTTTACCGACACTAAGCTAGATGTCGAGTTCTTTTACAAGGGTACAACCACTCCCGTTAGTTCTTTTATAAGGGTACAACAACTCCCGTCACACTTTGTATTTTGAGGACTAAAATACTAACCGATCACTACTGAAAATACACAATCAAATAAAGTGTAAACTACACAAGTCTACACAATGCTAAGCTAACAAGTCTTGCAACGTTGTGTTGAATACTTGTAACTTTTTATGAACTTGTGAACTTCTTTGCTACAAAAAGAAACTTCACATATGAAATGAGATGTTAAAGGGTTAGATGAAAGAACGAATGAATGTGTGTGAAAATATAATGTAGAGTGATAAGCCAAAATTCAAACATGTGGCTTGGTATTTATAGCAAAACCTTCTGCAGGTCTGGCGGATATGGCGGAACCCTCAGATGGGTTCCGCCCGTGTACCCCCAGGGTTCCGCCAGGCTTGCAGTTGGTTTTGCAATAAATCATACAAACCAAACAATGTCACATCTCATAAAAACTAGTCAAACACAAACTTGTGCAAGAAGACTTATGGTTAGTCAAACACACTATCTTTCCATAAATGTATATTGACAAACTTACCATAAATGTGATGTGACATTTCTATTTTAAGAAATAAAAAGTGTTGTGTTTTATGTGAAATGTAAAATGTAGCAAATGTCTAATTATGCAAGTCTTAAAACTAAGATTATGATTTACTTAGAAACTAAAGTTTACATTTTGTCGTTAACAAAACTTAGCAAAGATCGTAAAATATAAATAACGTTTTTAGGCGATATTTGTATTAACATAATTCATTGTTCTTAGGGTTTTTTTGGTCCATTCGATTGTTTAGGGTTTTTTTAGTCGGCATTAAACCTGATCGCAGTTCTAGTTGGTTTTAATATTTAGGTCGGTTCTGGAATCCCTTATATATTGCGATTGTTATTGTGATTGTTAGGGTTTGGTTTCAAATCGATTCTATTATACTTTTCTGTTAGCGATCAGTATTTTCTTTGGTTACTCGATTCCTGCTGTTGTGCTCTCAATTATATCCGAAACCCTTGCTTATGGTTTCTGATTACTACTGAATTGATTTGCTGTTGTTTCTACATTATGGAAGGCAGTTGATCTCTATGGGTATTTAAATCATGCCTTGAATTTGTTGAGGCCATCGGTTTGAAGATAGACGTAGTTCTTCTGGTTTTCTTTTTGCGATTGTTGGTTTTCTAAGGGTTTTTCTGGTTTTCTTTTTAGTTGATTATGGAGAAAGTGGGTACGGGAGAGGAGAATACTATATTGTTGTCGAATGTGACTGTGAGGAAAAATAATATGTCTCGAAGACATGCTACCATGAAGGATACTAGTACACCTGCCGTCACTAGTAACCCTCCTGTAACTGTTTATACAGTTTCAATTGATACAAACCTGCCTCAAGGTGATGGTGTTAAAATTTCCTCTAACGCGGGCAGTAATGACGCTTCACAACCTGAGTCGTTTCAAGAGTTTCTTGATGCGAATAAGGTTAATGCTAATGCTCCTCCTAGCAATCCTAATGATGGGTCGACCAATGCCTCGACAGTAACACATGTGTCTCCTTTGAACTCTATCAAAAGTAAGCATGATTTTATTGAATTGGTGTTTGGGGTCTCGCTGAAATCATCTTTGGATATTGATTTATTCCTTAAGGAGATTGAAGCCGGAAAATATCCAAAATGGTCTAATTTGGATAGTGATACTCGTTCACATGTGCATGACGCTATGTATGGATTGTTTGAGGCTTACGAGATTGAAAGGAAGGCTAATGCTACTACTTCTAATTCTGGAGATAGTGTCAAAGATCCAACGCCCAATGGTGTAAATGTGGATGCCAATCCAAATACTACGGTGAGTGCTTTGGCTATTGATTCAGTTTGTGAAGGAGTTAATGTTTCTATTCCACGTAGAGTGGTCGAAAAGGTTAGTGCACGTCTTGAATACACTCTATATGGTTACTTTATTGGTAATAGAATGGCGTTTCCAGTGGTTGAATACTATGTTAGAAATAATTAGGCTAAATATGGTTTGAAAAAGATTATGATGAATGCAAAATGTTTTTTCTTTTTCAAATTTGATACTCAGGCTGGGTTAGAAGCAGTATTGGAAGATGGCCCTTGGTTGATACGTAAATCACCGATCATTCTCAAGAAATGGTCAATTGATACTAGATTATGTAAGGAAGAGTTGACCCATATTCCGGTATGGGTTAAATTACATGATGTGCCTATTCAAGTTTTTGAAGATGATGGTATTAGCTTGATTGCTTCATTTCTTGGTAAACCTATTATGCTTGATTCATACACTAGCTCTATGTGTAAGGATTCTTGGGGTAGAATTAGTTTTGCTCGATGCTTAATTGAGGTTTGTTCTGAGGCTGAGCTCGTAGAGGTTATTACTATTGGTGTCCCCTCTCTTATAGAGGATGGGTTTACTAAGGAAAATATCCGAGTCGAGTATGAATGGAGGCCTCCCAGGTGTACTTCATGTAAGATTTTTGGGCATACCCAGGATCATTGTCCTAATACCGTGGTCAGTCCTCCTGTCGTTTCTACTCCCAGTGTCGCTATTCCTGCAGAGCCTCTTAATGATGGTTTCCAAAAGGTAAGTCATAAGAAGAAGAAGGGTAAAGCCCAGTCTAGTAATGTGAGTCAGGTTGGTATTTCAGTCAAACCAAATCTCAGGTATGAGCCTAAGAAGACTACTAGTGAGCCAAACAAAGGAGCTACTAATAGGAATAATGTGCCTACATCGTCATCTATGTTGAACTCTAAAGGTTTATCCTCTAAGGAAAGCGATATAGCTACGTTAAATCCATATGATGCTTTGGCTACTGCTGAAGGCGGTGATGATGATTTTGTTGAAAACGTGTTTGATGAACCGGTTAATTTATTTTCTAACTCTACTACTGATGGTAGTTCATCATTCACGGCAGCAGTTGGTTAGCTTGTTTTGCTTAGTTCTTGTTCTAGGTTCATTTTTTTGATTCTAGAGTTGTTATGAGCTTTTGGCATGTCATAAGCTCTAGGCTTTTTGTTTATCAAGCTGTTTAAGCTTGGGGTTAATGTGGTTTTTCAGCCACATTCCATTTGTACTTAAACGTTTTGGGTTTTAATTTATTTACCAGGGTGCAGGATTACTCCCCTTTTCCCAAAAAAAATACCACATATAACTGAAACCATAAAAAGTAGTGATTCCGGCGTACTGTGGCGGCGGAGGATGAGGTGGTGGCGGCCGAGGAGGATCTGATGGTGGTGTACCTGAGAAGAGGTTTCTTATTTAAGAGAAAAGTTAATAGGTTTTTTTTGTTTTTTTTTGTTTTTTTTTCATTCATGCCTAAATATGTGTCGTATGTCATTTTATTTTATTTTGATTTTATAACAAACAAGTTGTTATAATAGGCTGTATGAATGTTAGCTGTTAAAAGTTGACTGAATTCAATAGGCTGTATGAATGTTAGCCGTTAAAAGTTGACTGAATTCAATAGGCTGTATGAATGTTAGCGGTTACAAGTAGACTGAATTCAATATATGACTATGGGTTGTAAATTTCCTATTACAGAAATGTTTTGCTCTTAAAAATTTTAAGATTTTTTTATTTAAAAAGTCCTAAATCTTTTATATAGTAGTATAGATTTTAATGTATATATCAAACCGAAATATCTTCCATATCCGGTGACATGTGCGTGAGGAAGCGCAGATGCAGTAGGCGTGGACTAAATAACATATAATAATGGTGGATCGATCATACATTAATAACCGTCCCTGTGGTATATCCAAATTGCAGGTGCAATCCATATATCTTGTCAAAAGTGCATGCAACATCCTTTTTGGAAACCTTGACATCTTGGAAAACTTTGGTGTTGATGTCATTGTCCCACAGTTAAATGATTAAAATGCCTTAACCTTCGGTGAATAAACAATTGATGTCTTGTGTTTCAGAAAAGCAAATTGGACTTAACACTTTATTCGTGCATTTTGTGACTATAAAAGAGGAGAACTAGAAGTGTGGCTCTCTAGGTTCCTAAATGTATGATGGAATAGGCCCAGTAAAGCCCAATATGACACCCCGTTCTATTCAGCCCATGACAAAATCCACCAAAAACTCCACACACGCAGGGCGGTAGGGGTGTTCACAAATCGGTAATACCACATAAATCGAAAACCAAAACAAACCGAAAAAACCAAAGCGAATTTGTAACCAAACCAAATTTGTCAAAATTAACGGAACCGAATTAAATATTCAGCTTTTGGTTTAGATATTGTTTTTGTAAAATGAAAACCGAGTTCATATAAATGTATATAATTTTTATATAAAAAAAACCATTAAAACTTTTTCCCAGTCTATACTACCTTATAATACATTTGGGACTATTCTATAATTATAAAGGCTTAAAATTCAGATTTTTTCTTACTTATTATGGAAAGATTAATTTGTTAGGAAGCAAGTTTGTTAGGAAGTTGGTTGTTCAAACTAAAATTATTTGGTTTAACCATCTCTAATATCTCTACTTATAAAGCATGAAGACAACTAAACGTGTAACCAAATAACGCAAAATATAATCACACGGTACCCTCCGCTGCATTGCGCGGGTACCGTTCTAGTATAAATCTTACATGTTTTAAACTTTAAAGTTTTTTTTTTTTTTTTTTTTTTTTTTTTTTTTTTTTTTTTTTTTTTTTTTTTTTGCGCTAAAACTCTATATAATTAAACGAAAAAAGTTTATAAATTATGTAATTTGGTTAACCCGAAAATCGAAACGAATTCAAATTTGATTTTTAGTTCGGTTTTACCTAGAAAAGTTTTTTAACCGAACTAACTGAATCGAATAAACTGAACAACCCCACCGAACCGATAAACATCCATACACACACGTCTATAGGTAAAACATATTTACATGTTTGGGAACTCAAAATCGCTCAAGGCTCAAAGAAGAAGTCTCGAAATATATTCATAGCTCGAATGTGTTTATATACCACTTCTATTCTCAGATTTCTCTCATTAGTGTAACGAACGCAATTCACTTGAAAGTAAATAAAATAAAGGTGTAGAATTGAATAACAAATCAATATCAATATTCTTAATATCCGAATTAAGGTTCCAAATCAACCTAAAGAATTTAAGGAACTTAGCTGAAGTCTACGTACATGACGGCTCCAACTTTATATATCAGAAAAACATAAATTCATTTACCAAAGTTTTAATTTTTTTTTTGGCCAAACATTTTAAAAAAATAGTAGTACACAACCAAAGACTAAAATTTATAACATGTCGAATGTATTAGCCGAACAATATTTAATGTTTCCATGAGATTTAATGTGTGCGTCTGCTTAGACAGCGCCAAACCCTATATCTTAAATGGAATATTTTTTTAGTATAATTTTTCAAAAAAAATAAAAATAAATAATAAATAAAAAATACTAGCTTTATAGACTCGAATGAAACATATAATTTGCTTGTAAGTTGTAACAATCTTTGTACAAAAGGTTTTCTGAAACTGAACTGTACTACACTCGCAATGCATGATAAAATTGCTAAACAATGCTCACTTGACAATATTTAAACCACAATAAGCCGATTATGCCACATACGTCTGTGTAAAAAACTCGCACTTAACAAGAAAAACTCGTCTGTTTAGTATCTTTAGTCTAGTCAAAACTGAAATGTTGTGATTATATTAGCTCGTCAAAGTAATTAGGCGATGCCAAATTCTAGAAGCCAAACTTGCTATTAAAATGAATAACTTCCAAATTCTAGCTGGTAAAGTGTTCGATCATGTTTCTTCCTGCTGCCATACAGATATTACTTTTCGTAGATTTAGTTCTCAGCGTTTGCATCATATTTGTACTCATCTCTTCCTCAATCTTGTCTCTTTTTTATTATAACTCGTTTTTATCCAAGATCATCGATCACTTACTTTCGATTCTTTCTATGTGTGTAAATAAACGTCTCATCAACGATATTTGCAGATTCTTAACCTTGTATTTGTTCGACCAATTTCAAAAAATGTTTACAAACGGATAAAAGGATTGGTTTCAGATATGGGGGTTTCTTTTGCTTGGCAAATTCTTTTTTCACGTGTTAAGGTAAATTTAATTTCTTTATTATGTTTCAAGTTTTAGCTACAAAATGCAATATAATCCTTTTTATGATGTTTAACAAATGATTTGATATTTGGTTACAGATTGAGTTGATAACAGATGATGAAACTTATGAATTGCTAGGTAAATTATATAAACTCGCCCGCATAACACATTTGATTTTCTATAAATCTTAACTCGATAGGTTTCTTGTGTTTTTCTTTATATCAAAACGTAATGATCAATGTTGATATATTACTTTGTGTCATTTAGGTAAAGAGTCGGCGATTTTGATAGCAAATCATCGCCATGCTCTTGACCATACGATCGTAATGTTGGTAAATCAGGCAAGGCTATTTTTTGTTGCCATGTTTGTTTTATGTTAGATATATAACATCATCAATGGAGACTAATCTCGTTTTTTTATTTTGTTACATTCAGTTCTTCGGTTCTTCCTCAAACACATTGACGCTTTCAAAGAATTCCATTAAATATTATCCCGTAAGTTCTCTCCATATTATTAATTTCCATGCTCTATATATTTGCTTAAATACTTATGAGTTTCCTTAAAAGCACAAAGATCCATTTTTAGACGAAAAGAGTATGTACCTTTGTATCAATCCTCACGACATGAACAACTTGTTTTGAAACACAGTTTTATGGCTGGGTCTCATGGCTTTCGAGTCGAGTTATATTTTTGGAAAGAGACTGGAAAAAGGATGCAATGAAGCTCAAAGTGCGTGTGGTCGATTTATCATTTAGTTGTACAACATCAATTTTTGGTTTTCTAGTTGCAAACTATGTTTATGTCTTAGCAAGTGTAACTTAATTGACCATTTTTACAAATAGTATAGACGGCTATCGATGTGGTTAAAAGGTCATATAAACCATGGTGGTTCATTGTCTTCGCTGAAGGAACCCGCTTGACGCCACAAAAGCTTTTAGAAGCTCAAGATTATGCTATTTCACAAGGGCTTCACGTCCCACGAAATGTACTAATTCCTCGTACGAAGGTAAAGATCGTATTCTCAACATAACAATAGTTAAAATGTTTTTAAAATTAGTTGAGTGAGTTTTTCTTCCTTTAAGATTTTTCAAAATGCATACAAACTTTAAGAATTCGAATAAGCTGTGACATATGTACAAAATTAAAGTATCATAATTCTACCATCAGTCTTTTTTGTATTCATAACATAAGTTTATATATTATAACAGGGATTCGTTTCTATAGTAAAGTATTCACGTGAGCATTTTCACGCTGTATACGACCTCACACTTGTTGTACCAAATGGCTCTCCTCGCCTCACACTGAAAAACGTACTAAAAGGTGAAAAACCCACGGTATGTTACTATCATCCTCAAACAATGATTTCTAACTTTTTTTATGACATGTATTCAAACTCATAAAAGATTGAACAAGCTTAAATAGTGATACTGTAATTGTGGCTTGTAAAATACTAAGTTGCATTATTTTCAAATATTTGCAGATCAATATTTACATCAAAAGATTTTTGATGAAGCACCTGCCAGAATCAGATGAAGACGTGGCTATGTGGTGTAGAGCAAGATTTTGTGACAAGGTATTATTTGTATACAAACACCTCGATCTGCCTTTGGTTGTATTGAAACCATTTATGTTACTTTTCTTGGTTATTCTCGCATTTTATGTATACTTTAAGCGCTCTAACACGTTTACAATCTTGCATTTGTAGGATGCTTTCTTAGACCAATATATGGTTAAGGGGAGAATTGAGTGTCAAGTTTCGCGTACCATCCGCAATAATAAACATATTTATGTACGTTCATTAAATTCTTTGCTTGCATTCATCTTCATGGAACTTTTCTTATATAATTTGAGCTACATATTATACTAAGATAAAGTATTTACTTAACATTTTTTTTTTTTTTTTTTTTGCTTTTAAACAGGTAGCTGGTGTATGGGCATTTCTCCTTATTCAAGTTAGTGTACTGGTGTACTATTTGTATTTCTCCAATATACGAAGTATATCTGATATTTTTTTTCTATAGATAAAGGAATAATAAGAATTCCTTTTTTCTAAAAGCAACTAAATGTGGTACGTAATAAATTGTTGTGCAAAAGTGCATGTACAGATGCACCACACATTTTGAGCATGTTCTATGTTTTTTTTTTTTTTTTTTTTTTTTTGAAGTTGTGTCACTGTTGGTTGATTGATCAAGTCATATGAGCTGAATTAGTAAAGTTAAAATCATGACAATTCGGATCTATAAGTGGTCATTTTCGTGTTCGATGTGGATGCATACAGCCCAGTGAGAAAAGTTTTACAAAGTTTAATTATGCATGACTGTGACATTTTGGTATTGAGATTTGTGCTGCGATTTAGAATTATTAAATTCTAATTTATACCCTTGTAATCTTAAACATTCAAATTTGACAATTTCAACTTTTATTTTTGTGTATGTTCGACATGTAACACCAGTGGCGAAGCTAGAGAATTTTAAGTGGGGGTCGGGATCTAAAATTCTTTTTTCCTAACGCTATTTTTCAGGTAATACCGAAATTTTGGAGGGTCGAAACCGAATATACTGAAATTTTTCTACACGAAAACTATATACCCCCTACATCGCAAAAAAAATTTCGGGGGGTCGGGCGCCCCCCCCCCCCCTCCGGGCCCTATGTAGCTGCGCCACTATGTAACACGCGATTGATATCAAATTGGGATGGTTGTGTTGTTCGGTTTCCTTTGTAAAATGGTAAGGACTTAAAGAAATGATTAAGAATCGAGAGCTTGGGTAACACTCAAATAAACCATCTACGTGTGTGAGTTCGCTATGTGAAATAGTGTGTAAAAGTGTAGAGGGGATTCTAGACCCGTTTGAGGGCGTGAGATGCCTTCTATTTATAAAGAGATATTTAAGGTTTAAGGATAAACCTTACAAGGATGATCAGACAGCTGTAAGCCATGCCATGTGTTGATCATCCGGTGTATATACATGAATGACAAGTGGCATCTCCTCCTTAGCTCGTACCAGGTCGTGCCCTTATCAGATATTCTTATCTGTGTGTCTACCATTATCATATGTCAAATAGTACATCTTAACCATTAGTGACAGGTTGGAGATAGTCGTCTTGCGCGTGTATTTGACACGACCTGAGGGGCCTTTCAAATTCATGCGTGGCCTGGGAATGTGGCATGACTTATCAAATCTTGATAATAGGCCTTGTTTAAGCCTTATGATGGATTTGACTTTGGCGTGTAATTAATGGGCTTGGGTCATTATATTGATACATATTTTAAATATATTAACATTATTTTACACATACTGAAAACGACTACATATGAAAGTATTATTATTATTATTATTATTATTATTTTTTTTAGAACGACAATGTTTCATACCCTACACCAGCTATCTCAAAATATATCTCACAGATGTCTCTAATGAGACTTTAACCCACAACTTTTAGGTTGATGGGCAACTCACATACCACTAGACCAAACATCGAGATACAATTTTGCAAGGTTTTAACTTTTCACATAAGTTGTTAGTAAGTGATAAAAACTCATAGTGCCTTACTTCATTTGGCTTTATGTCATTATGTGAGATGTTTGCCACGATCAAACTTCAAGATAGTGATTTTTGGTTTTTTAAGGCAAGCTTTATTTGTTTGGTTCTCGTCTTCAAAAAACAACAATCAACTATATTCAAGTGAGGTTTGTGAGAGGTAAGATGCAAACTAAAAGGTCTTTAGGTGAGATTCTAGAGACTGTTTTTCCTTAAATATTTATAACGAAAGTGTTTTTAATTACTTGAGAAAATACGTAGCATATATGTCTGTGAGTTATTAGCAAAACCGCCTACGAAAATAAAGAGAAAAATGAAAAATATACTACATCCATTCCAAAACTATTGTTTACATTTCCATTTCCTTTTTAGAATGTACCAAATTAATTATTTACTACTAAAAATAAATAAAAAAATTTGATGTAAGTTATTAAATTACCCTTACTTGAAATTATATTTATTAACCTAAAAAAAATTAATTAGTTAAAGGTAAACATGTCACTCTGCAAAATATAAGAAAGAAAAAAAATAGTATTCCCCCATCCCAAAATAAGGGTCTAGTTTGAGTTTTTATATCCTTTTTCGTTCAACTTTGATCTTAAATATTTTTATTTATGTTATATGATACTTGATGAAAATTATATCAATGAAAATATATTTAAAACTCAATTCATTCATATATTATGCATCAAGTATTATATAACACAAATAAAAATATTTAGGATAAACTGCAAAAAATGTCTCTGTGGTTTGCCAAAATTGCAAAAAGTGTACTCATACAAGAATTTTTGCAAAAAATGTTCCTCAGCAAGTTTCGATTTGCAAGAATGGTACCTGAGTGGTTACTGTTCATGCAAATTTGGTTTTTCAGCTAATGTTCGTTAGCAAATCCCGTTAGTTAGTCCTCACATGCGTTGCACGTGAGGGTAATTTCATCATTTCACCTTTCCCCCATTTAACACACTCCAGCTACCTCACTTGCACGAAAATCGACGAGGACATTTTTTGCAAATAACCAAACTAAGTCGTGTTTAACACATTAACATTAACAAAATCACACACACATAAACGTTCTATCTTCTTTCAACCGATCAAATCACACAATATCTGAAACAATACCATCAGAGCTTAGTAGTCGTGATTCTTCAAAAAACACACATACCAGGTAACAACATTTACTGATTTTTACTTTATTCAAATGGTATTTGCATTTTTTTGTAATCTTAATCGTTAATGCAGTAAACATGTTAGGTAATCAATTTATTTGTGTTGTGGACAATCCTCAACATGTTTTGGATGAGTTTGTAAGTTAACATCGTTATTGACAAGTTGTTATTTCTCTACGAAACTAGTTTAGTTAGTATTTAATTGACAATGGATAAATATTGATTTTCATATACAGGAACTGCATAACGATTACATTTTAGGAGGTTCCTATCATGGCAATTCTTATATTTACTTAGTTAACTCTGTGTGTGTGTGTGTGAGGGGGGGGGGGGGGTAGATAGAAAGTTTGTGTAAGAAGAGTCTCAGATTTAATGAGTGTTGTTGAGGGAGCAAGGTGGAATGATTTTGTCATTCACAACATCACCTGTTCGGATGTTGAGTACATACATTTTGTTGAAGAGGGTGAGGATGTGTTTTATGTAACTTGCTACGGTGAGGATGGGTTGGAGTTTCACAATTATGAACCCGAGAGTGCCCAATTTTGGAGATGTTTAGTGCCTGTGACAGACATATCTCTGCTTATGCAGTCGTTGTAGGAAGACTTTCTGAGATATCTGGATGGTCCAACCTCTACTGATTCGGTCGTGGTTTCCACTAACACGACTGACTACAATGTTAGGGTGGTCAGTGATCATCTCTATTATCGATACATCCACTCCTTCTTGTATGGCTGTGGTTGGTTGAGGCTGGTTTGAGACTTGAATATGAGCCCTGGTCAGTGAATGGTGTTTACTTAGGTTGTCCCGGGGGAGGAATATAATGTGATGTTGTTTGAACCTGATGGAGGGGCCATCACAACTGTGGAGACATACAACATCAATATTGCCATGAATGCCCTGTAACTACATCAAGTAGATGATATATGTGTAACATTTTGGATTATCTATAACTAACTCATTTTGTATCATTAAATTCAGATTATGAAGCATGTAGGATGAATTGGATGTGCAACTGGACGTTTTACACTGTCCATGACCAAGAAAATAGGGCATTCTACAGAATGCTGACTGCATGCTTCTAGAGAGATGGATGACTTGTAAGTATCTTGAAACTTTGTTAGTTTGTTCAAATGTTAATTTGAAGTTCAATGAGATTACAAACTAAACAACTATCAAACTATAGCAGTTGTTACTTAGTTCTAGCAACACTAAGTTTTCTTCTAGCAGCCCTAACGACTTGGTAAGTTCTCAGCGTCTATAATATACAATAGCAGTAAGTAACTTCCATAAGCAGTCTTAACCTTCATAAGCTTGAGCTTCAGTTGGATCTTTAGATGCTATACTTCCTTTATGCATTGTTGATGTGGTCCTCTGTTTTGTTTTGTGTATTTAGCCTGTTTGGGAAGCAGTAGTGACAAATTTGCTTAATCATATATATAGTTGTCATTTGTCTGAGATATTGTGTGTCTGATAGGATGATTGATAGATCATAATGTCTGTTGCCATAAAAAAACTAATACTAAGTTTTATACATTTTGAAACAGACTATACCATCAAAAGTTGTCCAGAAATACAACTTGTATGGGTACGTAGTCGCTGTTGTGAAGCATCAAAGGATACAGAGAGTTTTCGAAGTACGTGAGAGAACATTGGTGGTACCTGGTCGAGGCAAGGTGAAGAGGAAGGTGACAATTGTTTCATCATCTGGTTTCAGGGAGTTGAGGGAGGAAGCTGGCTTTGGTGCAGCTACAAAGGTCCGCTTCTGTCTAACTAATGAAACAAACAGGTCCCAAAGAGTTTTAAGGTTTGATGTGTGTTGATGGTTATTGATGGTTGAAACAATGTTTGAAATTGTTTGTAAGTTGGATAAACCATATGGGTTTGTCCGTAAACAACGTTTTGTAATTATCTGATGAAGGATAAACCATATGGGTTTGTCCATAGACAATGTTATGTAGTTGGCTGATTTAGGATAAACCATATAGGTTTGTTCGTAGACAATGTTATGTAATTAGCGGATGTAGGATAAACCATATGGGTTTGTCCATAGACAATGTTTTGTAGTCAACCATGTAGGTTGATAGGTTGGTTTATTTAGTATCATATGTAGGATGGTTTATGTAGTCCTATGTTTATTTGAATTTGTTGCTAATGCAATCTATCTGCTTAACTTTAGGTTTTCAAATGGATTTTTGGATGAATTTGTGTTGTATTTCAATTTGTTACAACCATAGCGTTGTCGAATCTAAAATGATGTGTGTGAGCGCATATTGATTCAAAACCAAATCCTTGCGATGATGATAGACCTTCAAGTGCTTATCTTTATGTATACTTTTTCCTATGTATATGATAAAATTCTAATATTTTATTGGTTTAATTTGTGTGAAATTGTGAGATGACCATATGACACAAATTTTAAGTTATGTGATGCATTTAATTAGTATATTATGGAGCATATGATTAGTGTAATGAAGTTTGTGTTTAACATATTATTGTAAATGTGAATGAACTATTAATGAAACAACTAATAATCAACCAAGAAATGTAAACAGTTCCATAGTAATTGAATTAAAAGTTCATATATTAAAAAAATAAATAAATAAAAAAGACATTAAAAGAAAAAGAAAAAAAAAAGCTACTAATGAAATTTTGGGGATTTCTTCGGGTCAAATGCCAAATGTGCATTATCGTAATCAATAGCATCCAAACTGTCTTGGTCACTCAAATGACCCACATCAGTCGAATCCTCATCAACTGAAGCAACACTCTTCTTTGACGGAGCAAATTCTTTCTCATCTTTAGCAAGTTGAAGCAAAGTTTGTTTCTCTGGTTCTTTCTTTCTTTCAGACATCAACCACTCATAGCACTCTTTAATGGTTGCAAAAGTATCTTCTTCCTTACCTACACATAATAGACAATCATAAGTGCATAAAACTGAAAATACAAATAGAAAATTAATCCTTGAATGGTTAAGTTAGTTGCAACTGTTTTTGAACCAAATGTATATGATTGTAGCATACCTTGATCAAGCGATTCATTAACTCTTGAACTTTCTCCTTGAAAACATGTTTTCCTGAAATCGAATAAGCATTAGTTAATTCATATTACAGAAGTTGCTGCAACAAATATGTTTTGAATGATTACGTGTTAAAAAATGTACTTACTTTGACTGTTTCTTCTTCACTCTGCTCATCTCGTTAACAGACCTTGTTCTCTTGTTGTTTCCAGACATAACTTATCAATATCACTTGTGGTGGTTTGTTTAAAGATTGTATAAAAAATGTATTTTCATTTGGGATTCATGAAAGTGGCTTTAAAAAGGGATATAGTTGCTTGAAAACGTTCAATGTTAATGTTAGGAAGGAATTTTGAAAGTCCATGCATTTAAAATTGTAACAATTTACTATGTTGAAAGTCTCATGCTCATGTTGAAATTCCCATTCCAATGTGAATAGTCATAATGGCAAACGGCTAGATGAAAATTAGTAATCATTTTTCTTTTTAAACATTAAATCCTACTAAACATTGTCATAAGTGCATGGTAATAAACATTAAATAAAACTTTAAATGGTAATAAACATTGTAAGTTGTTTGCAAATGTTACAAATTATTAAGTTTGTAAGAATTAAATTAATAAACAATAGTATAATAGAAAGTGATTATAATGATTAATTGAGATTGTAACAAACCTTGTAACAATAAAAATAATAAACGATAATATAGTAGACAGTGATTACATTGATGATAGATACATAATACAATATGAACCTTGCTCATAGACCTTCAAGTACTTCTCTATACAATTGACAGTGTTTGAACTAAATGTATATGTATCCTAGGTTGTATTGAACTATAACCAATTGACATTGTTTGACTTTTGTATGTCAAACATTTGTCCAATGAAGTCAGGATGTTACATATCAATGAGGAACTCTATTCATAGAGCTAATAGTCAATAACAAAAGGTTGTTTCATATTTTCATTAACTTTGAAATGCGAATACAGAGCTTTATTCACAGAGCTAACATTCAATAATAAAAGTCAACTACATTACATCTTGCACAATTCTACTTTTACATTACAATATTACATTCTGACTTCTACACCATGACTCCAGCCAAACAGACTAACCAGTCAACCAAAGGTGGTCAATAGGTAAAACCTGAGTGGCAAAAAGTGATCAATTTATGATCCGGTATAAGCACAGTGTGTCCCCGGGTCGTTATGTCCTAGCGATGTATGAAATTGTATTTGCAAAACGTTTAAGGGGTTCAGTGATTGAGGACAATAACAAGAAATAAGATAAATTACAATTATTAACAATTACAGAAAATCAGATACGTAAAAAACTTAAATCAAAATTTAAAACAAACGTAACTGCGTACTGAAAAAGTGGAAATGAAGCAGAAATAAACTTAAAGGGGTGAAAATGACTTGTTTTTACAAACTTAATATTAAAAGAAAATTTTATGAAAAAGAAAATTATTTTTTTGATTTTTTTAATTATTTAATATTAATTAAAAACTATTTAATATTTAATTTAAACTAATTTAAATTAAGAAAAAAAAAAAATACTAAAATGACTTGGAAAATTATGAAAATTTTTCTAAAACTAATTAACCATCACAGGCATCCTATAAAATTATAAAAAGTTTATAAAAATTATAAATATGCTAATTTATAAATTATTTACTTAATTATTAATTAAAACCGGTTTAAACTAATTTAATTATAAAAAATAGCAAATGAATAGTAAAAATTATGATTTTTTTAAAAAAACACTTTATAATTTATAAAAGCTAGAAAAATATATAAAAAAATACTAGTGCTTATTAATAAGCAAAAATGGATTTTATTTTTGATTTTTTAAATTAAAACTAAACAAATTAAAATTAATTATTAAAAATACTAAATTAAAACAGAAAATTATGAAAATTTTTACACAAATACTTTAATATAACAGGAACTTAATACAAATATAAAAACATATAAGTGCTTAATGAAAAAGCAGAGAAAATAAGCAAATAAGCTAAATCTATTTAATTAGAAGCTATCACTATAATTAAAAGGGTTGAAATATAAAACACTACCCATATGGTGCTCTGTGTTGGTTTGGTTTTGACCAAATTGACCAAAAGGTCACAAGTTCGACCCTGGCAAGCGACACATTTCCTTTTTATTTTCTTTTTGTGATTTTTCTTTTACAAAACCTTTACACAACTGTTTTTTAAAAAAATTTACCTTAGCAAACTTTTTGAAACTTAAATATAAGCTCAGAGTGAGCTTATGAGCTTAACAGAAGGCTTATGAGGCCTAATTTGATTTTTGAGCTTGAAAAAGCTAACAATAAGCTACACTACAGATTCTAGTTACAATAAGCTACAAACAGGTTATATGAAATTGAAATAAGCCAAAGAAAAGAGAAAAGCACACATAATAAGCTAATAAGCAAAAATCCAAGTCCTTAACACTATGCTGGCCAAATGGGGCTATTTGCAGGCTTGTGTGGGGTCCATAGATGAGGTCAGGGGTCCAAAATGAGGGTTGACCTAATAAGCCGGCTAGGAGGGCTTTTCAATAAGCCAAGAATCAGGCCCTGGGGTCCACTAATCAGCTAGATATGAGCTTGTGAACTTAGCTTGTTCACACTGATCACTCAGTGAATTGAGTGTGGTGAGGGAAATAGCAAACAAAAATAAGTTAAGGGCAAGGCTTCTAGGGTCAAAATTAAGCACTGATCCAATGAGTTGGGCCAACAAGCTTTCCAAAAAGCCAAGGGTCAAGGGCTATGGTGCACAAATAAGCTCAGGAGGAGCTTGTGAAAATCAGCTTATGGGACTAGTACCCTGGTGCAGGGCATATGCTTGCCCTGCAGGTCCAAATAAGCACTTGAATAAGCCTTAAGAAAATTTTTTAAAAATAATCCAAAATATGGATTATCAAGTTTAGCTGTCAAACTTCAATATCCAAAAAGCTCAAAGGTTAATATCAAAAGATGAGATCATGAAAAATCTTACAAGAATTGGATTTCTGAAAACCTTACAACTTTGACTTTTTATCTTATGAACCTAAGTTGACTTTGGTGAGATTTGATTGAGTACTAGTGACTGAATAAGATGTTTTAAGCTATAATAAGACTAAATTAAGCTGCCTTAACAACCTATGGACTGATTTGAAGGTTGTGCTAGTTCAATTCCTTAACAGTGAATGATTGTGAGGTGTTTAAGATTGATTTTGACATTTAATTAAAGGAGCAATGGTTTTTAATGCTTAAGTGTCCTACTTGGTCCTAATCACAATCAACAACTCAAACAACCTGGATCACAGGTGTGTCAGCAAATCCAAACAACCCTTAAAAAAGTTATTTTGTGATTTTTGAAACAAATAGATGATTTAGACCAAGGAATTGAATCAAAAGAACTTATGATGATATAATAAGCAGTATGGAACACAGAAACATCAACAACAACAACCAACAATACCTATGAATCTAAATTATGCTAATCAGGCAGTGAAACTAAGAATTTTGAGCACAATGAAATCTAGTTAACAAACAGGTTAAATTAAACTCTAATATTATTCTAGTATACCAAATAAGCACAAGGAAACACAAATAAGCACTAGATAGGCAGAGCTATAGTAATATGTAAGAATTGAGGTTTTGGCTTACAAAGTGCAATCCTGCGGATGAGACGAAAAGTGTACCGCTTTTTGAGGGTTGTTGATATAAATAATGCGTAAAAACGTTATTAATATTTTTCTAAATCCCTATGTTTTGACGATCACAAAATATAAAATCATTAAACGTAAAATCATTACGTAAATAAGTATTTAGTGACAAAATATCATTATATCCAACTAATTCACTTAAGGTATGAATAAACAAGTGCCTAATACATTTTATGATCAAAGGAAGGTTTATTTACTAATTACAAATTATATAAAATGGTATAAACATTTTATATATTTAAGAAAAACACTTTTGGTAATTAAAGGAAAATGTTTATTTCATAATAAATATATGAATTCAAATTTTTAACCAAATTCAGTTAAATTTTCACCAAATAAACTTTCCCCAGAAAAAGATAAAGAATCTGGCCGTTTCACATGGGCGGCCCCCTTAATTATAAGGGGCGGCCCCCTTAATTTTAAGGGGGCTGGCACACAACTAAGGGGGCCGGCATACGCTCCTGTGTCAGATTTCTTTGCCTATAAATACTGGTTCAAATCTGAATTTTTTCTCACCTTTTGCACTAAAACTTTCTGTTCTAATTCACTCAAATCATCTATCTAAATCCTTTGATCATATACACATTAGTTCTTGTTTTCAAGTGATTCTATCCATTCTCATTCAAAGTGCAAGAGAAGAATACTCTTTTTATCTCAAACCAAGAAGTGTTGAAGATTAGTAGTGTAGCGTGTATTTATTGTATAGTTGTGTAGTGATTGTAATTGATAGATCTAGGTGGGTTAGTAGTTGTGAATTGAAGTAGTGAAGAAATAGTTGTGGTGTGAAGAAGAAGTTGTGAAGGTGTGAGAAGTAGTGTAGTAGTAGTGTTGTGTACAAGTTGTGAAGAAGGCGTGTAGTGGTGTTAGATTGGTTCTAGCTACTATTAGGACTCGACATTTAGCTTAGTGTCGTTAATTGGTGTAAGTGAAAGTTGTGTAAGGTTTCTCCGCCAAAAAAGGGAGTTTGTTGACATTGTGAAGAAAACTCTCGAGTAGGTGACTCGAGGAGTGGAGTAGGGTGAAGAGGTGCTTCGTAGCCGAACCACTATAAATATCGTGTGTTGTGGTTTGATCTCTCTATCTCTATCTTTTCATTACTTTCATATTTACATTATCATTATTTAGTTAGTTAGATTAAAATTGTTTGAGTTGTGCAAGTGTTGAAATTCACATAAATAAGAATCGAAGTTTATATCAAAAAAAGTTTTTTAAAATATAAATTGACGTAAAACTATTCAACCCCCCCCCCCCCCCAATTCTAGTTTTCCACAATTGGTATCAGAGCTACGTTAAACAAGATTTTTAAAATAAACTGTATTTTAAAACTTGAAACGATCTATGGAATCTGAAAAATATTTAGAAGGTCAATCTATGCAAAGACCACCACTATTTGAAAGTGATGGTTTTCTTTATTGGAAAAATCGATTCGAAACTTATGTGAAATCAAAAGATCTAGATCTTTGGCATGTTATTACTAATGGTGATTTTCCTCCTATACAAAATAATCCCGAAACCAAAAGGGATGAAATTGTACCTTTTGAAAAACAAAACAATGATTTAAAAAAGAAACTTGCTAAAAATAATGAGGCTAAAATGGTTATTTATAATGCGTTACCACGCAAAGAATATGAAAGAATTTTTATGTGTAAAACCGCAAAAGATATTTGGAACTCTTTACTAATCACTCACCAAGGTAATAGTTAAGTCAAAGATAATAAAATATATCTTCTTGTACAAAAATATGAACAATTTACTATTCCAGAAGAGGAATCAATTAATAATGCTTTTGCTAGATTTAACACTATCATCACAAGTTTAAAAGCACTTGATGAGAATTTTTCTAGCAAGAATTTTATAAGGAAATTTCTTAGGGCTCTCCATCCGAAGTGGCATGCTAAAGTGACGGTTATTGAGGAGTCAAAGAATCTATCAACTCTACAACTTGATGAGCTAATTGGAAACTTGAAAGTGTATGAGGTGATAATAAAGAAAGATTCCGAAATGGTCAAAGGAAAAGGGGAGCAAACCAAGTCAATCGCATTGAAAGCAAAAAAGGACTCTAGTGACGAAGAATGCTCAACCTCCGAAAGTGAAGATGAAGAGTATGTCATGGCAGTAAGAGACTTGAAGAAATTCTTCAAAAGACGAGGAAGATACGTTAGACAACCGTTTGATGAAAGAAAAACATTCCAAAGAAACAAGGACGACAAGACTAACAAGAATGAAAGAAAGTGCTTCAAATGTGGAGATCCAAATCATTTTATTGGAGAATGTCCGAAATTATCAAGAAGTCAAAACCACAAGGCCTTTGTAGGAGGAGCATGGAGTGATAGTGACAATGATAAAAAAGAGACAACAAAAGAAGAAAAGTGTCTCATGGCAAGATCTTCCGATGAGGTACGTTCCGAAACCGAATACTATAGTGATGATAATTTATCGTTAGATGAAAAAGATTTAGATAGCGAATATAGTAGATTATGCAAACTAGGACAAAAAGTCATAGCTAAAAATAAACTACTAAAACACACTAATAACAAATTAAAGGATGAAATTCTTGAATTAAAAATAAAACTACAAAAGCTAGAAAAAGGAAAAGAAAGTATTATAGAATGTAAAGAATGTCTAGTTGTTAAAAATGAGAATAAACAACTTAAGGAAGAAATTATTAGATTTGAGAAATTTGAAAATAGTAGTCAATCACTTAGTAAAATAATTGGCTCTCAAAGAATTGCCAAAGATAAAACCGGCTTAGGATACGACTCAACCGAAGTATCAACTAGTAAATCTAAAATTGTAAAGTTTGAAAGTGAAACTAGTGAACTAAAACCTTTAGAGTTAAAACCAAAGTATATACTTTTGAAAGATAGATTAGTACCTATTGCAAGTGATGAAGAATTTAAAAGCTTTCATAAATCATCTTTAAAATCCGAAGTAGAACCCCCTAAATCAAAAATAAGATCTAAAACTCCACCACCTAGAAAACCAAATAGTCCTCATCCTAGGTCTAAAACTCCTCAACCTAGAGTAAACCAAAATAGATGAAACTTTCATAATAATCATCAAATGTGGAACTTCAATCCTTGGGAAATGATTCCACCAAACATGCACCCAAGTCAAATGCATAACGTCTTTGGACCAAACAACTTTGGTCAAATGAGACAATGGGGACCAACAAGATGAATTCGTCATACCCTGTCAAGCTTGGTTTTCTATCCGCTTTCACATGGTCATGAAATCTCTTGAAGACCTTGAAGATTTGCTTGTTGAAGACAAAAAGGTACACGTCTCTTTTAAATTTCCATGTCAAGATTGCATGCTTAGTCTAGTATCTAGTTCATTATTGCTATAGTTTTTTTTCGTAATTATTCTTAGCTTATTTTCTTGTTTATATATATACACATTTTTTTTCTTATATATATATATATATATATATATATATATACACACACATTTTTTTTCTTATATATATATATATATATATATATATATATATATATATACATACTATATGCCTTTATAACCTAGAAAACTCATTAGTTGATTTTCTAGAACTAGAAATTGTTCGTTTACGAACCTTTTCTTTTCCCCTCTTTTGGCCTTCTTGAACTTTAAATGTTCAAACATACTCATGTTGATGTAGAGAAATTAGTTGAAGAACCTATGGATGAAACAAACTCCCGTCACCTTTTGCATTCGTCTCCCTCTCTTTTTCTCGCCTTATAAACCCATACTATATATATATATATATATATATATATATATATATATATATATATATATATATATATATATATATATATATACACACACACACACACATATACCTTCCACACTTTTCATCGTCAACTTGACGGCTTGATCAATTTTATTCAAAATTATCAAGGAAATTTTAGTTGACGAAATGTCAAATAAAAATGTCAAGTAATTCTCTTCGTGCGAACACTCTCCAACGTATTTTTGATTAAAAATAAATCTAATATATATATATATATATATATATATATATATATATATATATATATATATATATATATATATATATATATATATATATACACTTACTTATTTTTATTTACAGAATCAAAACCGCGAAAAACCCAAAATTCACTGGGCGGCTCCCTTAAAATTAAGGGGACCGGCAGTGTTAAAATGGACGGCCCCCTTAATGTTTAAAGGGGCCGGCCATCTGATTCATTCCCCACGTTTTTTCTTTTATTACTTTTACCAAACACTCCACTTTTATTCTCCCACCCTTTCTCTGCTGCTGCTGTACGAGCCTTAAACCCAAAAACCATCAAAATCCATCCTCAAATCTTCATATTAAGGTCAATTAACAAAGGGCAAATACTTATAACACGATTAGCAACAAGTTTTGTAAGTTTTTCATAACACATTTCTTTTAATTTCATCTAATTTGGTCATAATCATGATTAAGCATTTTATTTCAATTTCTTCAATTTCATCTTTTCTTTCAAATTGAGTCTAGGAATTCCATAACTAAATACTTCCCTTAGGATTAGAAAGTATAATTAACACTAGAAACCAATAATTACAAACCCTCTTGTCGAAATTTTTTTAAAAAGTTCACACACTCATTTTCAAAATTTTACTTGTACATTGTTGAATAATGCTACAAAAACTTGCTAAAACATATCATATTATGGTTTTATAACATATTTATCACAAAAACAAATTTTTCGGTGAAGTAAAAATATTTTTTTGTTTGATAAGAGGGTGTTTGGACCATGTCCAAATAGTGTCGAATATTATCCAATATAAACTTTACAATACATCATCATGAATATAAGCTTAAAACTAGCATTTTAGAGTTGTCAAGATATATAATTCATTTATATATTGACATTTTGGTAATAAATTTTCTAGATAAGGAAGCATTTGGTTTAACTAGAAAAATAGTATTTTTGAGTCAAAATATAAACTATTCTTTTCGAAACAAATCATTTGCATAAGAAACTTGTTGGGAATAGCTGGTTATACAATCTAATGTACATCTAGCGAATTTTCATGATATATTAAGATGTTTAAAGGGGCGTTTGGATTATCCAATGACAACTTGATAAACATCGTAAAATATATCCAACACAAGTTAAAAATAAAAATAAGGAACACGGTAAACTACTTCTTAAGTTAAAGGTCTTTAGAGTCGAAGTACGTTTACGTTCCACATATGTCATAAAAAGATAAACATCATATTTTAACGTTGATTTTATTTTAATTTTATTTTTATTGTGTTTAGGCGAAAATGCCCAAAGTTATTACCGAAGATATTTCCTTAACCAAAAACTATATTCCCAAAGTTTCACAACTTCCCACCACTTCTCCTTCCATTGCTCATTTCTATCGTCAAATTGAAGATAGAAATATTCATGAAGGTCGTATTGTACATCCCACTTACTATCAATCCAATTTCATCGATCGTATGTTCACAAATATCCGTTTTGAATGTCTCTTCCAAATAAATGAACCCATTATTCCTCGCTTCATTCTCGACTTCTATAGCCAAGTCAAGGTTCAAACCGATGATTTTGGTTCTATTCTCATCTCATTCATGATCCAACATGAATTCATTACTCTAACTCTTGCACAATTCGGTCAAATCCTTCAAATTCCTTTCACCGGTCAATCCGTTTTCTCAAACGAATGGGATCTTGGTTCTCTTCAATATTCTCGTCCTACTTTTGGTCCTTATTTCTCCGAAATTCCTTCTCCACAAGAAATTCGTCAAATGCTTGGGTTAACCCGTGAAACCACCACTCGAAAAATCAAACCCAAAAATGTCGATATTACCAAAAACCAAATTCTACTCAAAGAATTAAGTCCCGACATGAAGCGTTGGGAAGAACTCATTCGTGAGAATGCGTTTGGTATCGGAGGCCACCGTGACCATCTCCCGGCTAGCCTCGCTCATATGTTGTATTGTATTGTTGCCGAACAACATTACAATTTGGCTTATTTCTTTATCAAGCGCATTGAACGTGCAAGAGCTACTCCTAAAGCCAATCTTTCGTATGGAATGTTCCTCACTCGTCTCTATCGACATGTTATCCAACACTATCCCGATCTTGATGGTAGCATCTATGAGTCCATCTATCCGACCTTACATCCTCTCGTTCTTAAACAAACCCGTAAACCTCGTAGTGATAAGGGTAAATCTCGTCGTCATAGTTTTCATGGCTCATCATCTCGTCAAGAGGATGACGAAGAGGATGAATTTATTCATCGTGCTCCGTCTCCCGATACGTTTCTTGAAGACTTGGAAGAACTTGAAGAAGACGATTACCTAGTGCCATCTCCTTCCTCTCAAACGAACCAAGTACTATTTGAGCGACAAACCGATTTGCTCAATCAAAACCGAAGAATACGCGAGGAGATGCGAGGAGGCTTCAAGTCCATAGCTAAGACTATTGGAGGATTGTTCAAGAAGAAAAAGTGATGGGGTCTTATTATTTTGTTTGGTTGATCATGGTTGTTGATCTATTAGTGTGCTACTTTTATTGAATAATTGTTTCTTGTGTGCTATATTTCTGACATATATTCGGAAATTAATATTTGTTGCCATGATTTTAGATACATTTAAACTATGTTATTAGTTAACTTATTGTTATTAGTTGCTCTACATGTATGCATGTTTTTATACTTGCTTTTATTCTATGATTGCATGATTTGTATATATATATATATATATATATATATATATATATATATATATATATATATATATATATATATATATATATATATATATATGCTTCTCTAATAGACCAAAACTAAAATAAAATGTTCCAATAGAGCTTGCTGCAAACACAAAACCAAAATAAACCACTTTTAGAAAAATTTTGAAATTTGGTCGTCTGGGAATTCACCAGATGGGCGGCCCCCATAATTCACACGGGCGGCCCCTTTAATTTTAAGGGGGCTGGCCATGAATTAAGGGGACCGGCCATCTGGAACAGTTTTTACATTGTTTTCTTTTGCAACTTGTGACTTCTTTTGCTAGTCCCAGCTACCATTTCCCTTAAAAACTAAACTGATTTTGGAATCTAACAATGCAATTTCAAATTAATACCATTTCTAAACATGATTTCATGCTATATAACCCTTTACACCTTCATCCACACTCCATTATCATCATCAACCTCAACCAATTCATCATGTCATCACCAAAAACCACCACCTCCAATAAAGCCAAGAAACAAAAACTTGTTATCATTCCACCAAAACAACTCTTTATTGATCTCACTAATGAAGACAATACCACTCCATCACCACCACCTCAATGCTCATCTCCTAGTGCTCCAAATGCACCATCCAAAACACCATCAACACATGGAACCTCCACCTCTTCCATACCATCATCATCATCCATCAATGACTACATCAACACTCACCTATCACCTCCACCAAGAATTCCACCACCACCACCACCTCTTGAAAATGCAACCTTAAACATAACACTTTCATTGTCACCCATCACACCTCTTGATGCACAATTTTCACCATCACCACTCAATCCACCAAATTACAATCCCATCCCATGGAGCTTACTTGAAGCCCATGGTGATACTTGCCTTTGTTGCATCCATAACGGAACCATCATCTTTGGATTAAGAGATGAAATCCGTTACATGTTTTCATATATTGAAAGCTTGCTTCCTCAACCTCAACCAACAACATCCACCCCTCCACCACCAACATCAACCACTCCTCCACCTCCATTAAACACTCCTCCATCAACTCCATCATCTCCACCTACAACATTGCTCCTCCCAAATTAAGCATGACTCTTGGTTGGAAAATAAAATTGTTTTTAACCATTTTGATAAACAAACTCTAGGAAAAACATTTCTATTAGAGTTTTGGTTGATTGTAAGCCCTTAAGGCTTTAGTTTATTAGTTGTATTATTCATGCATCTTGGATGGATGTTGCTTGTATTTTCATCCATTTAATGAAGTATTTCCTTCCATGCTTATATTTCTTGTCTTATCTTTATATATATAATTGTTGCATGTATATATATTGTATGTTCTAAATATTTTTGCAAGCATTCCATTTCTCGACTTGTCTTGTAACATTAAAACGAGGGGGAGTACACATCAAGGGGGAGCTCATCCGTCTTCGGGACAACCTTTTTGATGTTTACAAAAAGGGGGAGAAGTGATATAAAACTCACTAAATACTTGCATATATAATAATTTTTGATTTAATGAGTTTAGATTTTGTAATCATCAAAAAGGGGGAGATTGTTGATATAACTAATGCGTAAAAACGTTATTAATATTTTTCGAAATTCCTATGTTTTGACGATCACAAAATATAAAATCATTAAACGTAAAATTATTACGTAAATAAATATTTAGTGACAAAATATCATTATATCCAACTAATTCACTTAAGGTATGAATAAACAAGTGCCTAATACATTTTTTGATCAAATGAAGGTCTATTTACTAATTACAAATTATATAAAATGGTATAAACATTTTATATATTTAAGAAAAATACTTTTGGTAATTAAAGGAAAATGTTTATTTCATAATAAATATATGAATTCAAATTTTTAACCAAATTCAGTTAAATTTTCACCAAATAAACTTTCCCCAGAAAAAGACAAAGAATCTGGCCATTTCACATGGGCGGCCCCTTAATTTTAAGGGGGCAGGCACACAATTAAGGGGGCCGGCATACGCTCATGTGTCAGATTTCTTTGCCTATAAATACTGGTTCAAATCTGAATTTTTTCCTCACCTTTTGCACTAAAACTTTATGTTCTAATTCACTCAAATCATCTTCCTAAATCCTTTGATCATATACACATTAGTTCTTGTTTTCAAGTGATTATATCCATCCTCATTCAAAGTGCAAGAGAAGAATACTCGTTTCATCTCAAACCAAGAAGTGTTGAAGATTAGTAGTGTAGCTTGTATTTATTGTATAGTTGTGTAGTGATTGTAATTGATAGATCTAGGTGGGTTAGTAGTTGTGAATTGAAGTAGTGAAGAAATAGTTGTGGTGTGAAGAAGAAGTTGTGAAGGTGTGAGAAGTAGTGTAGTAGTAGTGTTGTGTACAAGTTTTGAAGAAGGCGTGTAGTGGTGTGAGATTGGTTCTAGCTACTATTAGGACTCGACATTTAGCTTAGTGTCGTTAATTGGTGTAAGTGAAAGTTGTGTAAGGTTTCTCCGCCAAAAAAGGGAGTTTGTTGACATAGTGAAGAAAACTCTCGAGTAGGTGACTCGAGGAGTGGAGTAGGGCGAAGAGGTGCTTCGTAGCCGAACCACTATAAATATCGTGTGTTGTGGTTTGATCTCTCTATCTCTATCTTTTCATCACTTTCATATTTACATTATCATTATTTAGTTAGTTAGATTAAAATTGTTTGAGTTGTGCAAGTGTTGAAATTCACATAAATAAGAATCAAAGTTTTTATCAAACAAAGTTTTTTAAAATATAAATTGACGTAAAACTATTCAACCCCCCTTCTAGTTTTCCACAGGGGTCATTTAAGGCCAAAGTCGAGATTATTTGATCAAATATTGCCCTAAATCGTTCTTTTTTTCATTTTAGGTACTTTTGAGAGGAAATTTACAAAAGGAAGCATTTTGGACGTTTTGAAGCAAAAAAGTGAAGAAAACGACAAAGTCTCAAAATCATGCTGAAAATTGTACCTGACGGCGTCAAGACTTGACAAAGAGGTGGATAAATCAAATACACGTGACGCGCCAGAGAGGTTTTTGGAGATTTATACATGACGGCGTCACCAAGGCCATCAAGAGGAAATTGCACATAAAGGCCAAGACCAAGTTTGTACATGAAGACGTCAGAAGTGGATCTAGGCAATACGAGTATTATTTTGGCGGCGAGTTGACGGCGTCAGACCCTACTCTTGACGCCGTCAGATTGTAGAATCTATATATACTTTTCTAGTTTTCATTTATTGTGTGCAACTTTGAAGGGAGAAAACCCTTGACGAATTTTACATCAATTTTGAGGGTTTCAAACCCTTGTTTCATCCATGCTTAATTGAAGATAAGTCTTTCAACAAATCATTCAATATGTCTATGTATTGTTTGATTATATATTATGCTTGTCTTCTCTTTAACATGCTAGGCTAGGTTTTCTTTGTGTTTGCTTAGATGTAATGAAACTTAGATATTGATTATTGGTTGGTTGTTTGTTTATAATTGTTGTGGATGAATGAATTCGATGTTAGGCTTAAGAAAACTGGCAGACTTCCAATTGGTAACTTGCTTGAATGTCTTAAGAAACATGATCGGAAGTGTACTAAGATATATTGGTTATATTTAATGCATAGGTAACTACTAGTGAGGCCATGTTAGGAGCTAGTAGTCGGCTCGACATAGGAAGAGGTAGAAGCTTATAGAGTTAGGGAAGATCGTACACGGCCCTACGAATGGTATTAAGGAATATAACCCGTCATCCATGCAATTGTAACAAACTAATCAACCGGTAAAAGATAGCTAGGGAGTAGTGAAATCTAAGTAAACACATTTTCTCTCATTATTGTTTTCTCCATAATTAGTTTAAGTTTGTTTTATTTTATTTTGATTGCATCTTTAGTTATTTGGGTTAGTTGATTAGCAACTAATTCCGCCCACTCCTTCAAAACCCGAGATTTTTACTTGCTTTTCATAAAATATAAAAATACAACTCTAGACCTAGTTTAATTGAGTTTTAACCTTAGTGAACACTATTCTTTGAGTTGAACGATCAATCCCCCGGTACTTGTCACTATACTATACTACAACGGTCAGGTACACTGCCTGGTGGGGATTGCGAGCTTCTCAAGATCCATTGAGAGGTAAAACCTTTTGCGATGGTACAATTCCACGCATCACCTGCTTAGAACCAAGAACCAAGGACTACAAACACCTTACTATTACTCCCCATGGAGTTCTATTACCACTGCCATCCAAAATATACAGTGCTCCAGCTTTCTTCTCCTTTTTTATTTATTTTTTATTTTTACTGATTTTTTTTGTATTTTTTAGTATTTTTGGTGAAACTGGTTTAAGTACTAAATTAAGCTTGTGGAAACTTATAAATGAGCTTATATAAGCTTATGAAACAGAAAAACATAGATTATAGCAGTATTAGGATAAAAAGAGGAATTTCAACTAAAAATGCAATTCTTGATTTAGACTGATGAAACTTGGAATTTAGATTAAACAAACCTTAAATTACAATGTGGAAACTAAGTACAAGCTTTAGAAAGCAATTTTAACAACTAAAAACTATGTTTATACTAAAACGCCATGAAAACTTGAACTATTAACTACTTGCTTTCTTCTGTGCTTCACTTCTCCTTTTATAAGTGCAAATTAGGGCTCCTTGGGTCCCATTTGTCCTTTCCCAGCAATAAAATGGACCCTTGGATCACTGCTTTTCATCCTAGCCATCAAACGGTTTTTGGCGGGAAAACCTGTTGGAGCCAATTTGGCAGTTTCTGCAAGGGGGGGGGGGTGGCATTTAATGTGGAGGTGATATGGTTGCAATTGGGTGAGGATGGTGGGATGTGATGGTGTTGGTGGGGGTGGTAGAAGTGACAGGTTGCAGGGTCAAGTGGGAGGGAAAGGGTAGGGGTGGTATACGTTTGACCCGCGTTGACCATTCTATTATTTAGAACGGTTTTTGCAATTTGGGCTAAGGGATTGGGCTTGGGGTGTGGAATGGACTAGATCAGGGAGGGGAGTAGGTTTATGTAACACCCCCAAAATTATCGCAGCGGAAGATTGTGTCACCGGGGTATTACTTCATAGTTCACAGTACGAGTTACAGAAAACGACTCTAAATGAGACGTTTTGAAATAAATTATCATTCGATATAAATTATCGGAGTTTACATAGGTCCCACAAGTTTACAAAATGTACAATATAAAAGTTGTAAAGTTTTTCAAATGATAATATGCATTGTCTTCAAAATGTTTTTCGTGCGCCTTCACATGCCAGCTAATTCCTTTCGTACCTGAGAATACATTCTAAAAAGTCAACACAAAGGTTGAGTGAATTCATAGGTTTGTAAAACAGTAGTGGACAATAAAGTTCATAGTATAATTGTAATGTGCGCAATCATCATCCTGATAGTTATTATTACTCTAAGCTCATGGTACGCACGACTGACTGTATATATATATATATATATATATATATATATATATATATATATATATATATATATATATATATATATATATATATATATATATATCACCGTATGATATATACATTAAACAATTTGCCCCGTGTAGGTACTATGCCAAATACCTAGAAATTCAAATATAGTGCGTTTGTGATATCCGCTGTATGATTAACACAAACGGGATTCGTCAATCCCGATAGGCCTATCCACAATATTTGCGCTCACTCGCAAACAAGTGATTAGTGGTCCATGATATAGGGAGTTTTGGCATAAATAACTTAGGCATGCAATAATACAATCAAGGCCAGCATTCAGTTCACAAGTAATTGTCCATAATAAAAACAGTTGCATGTATCTCCCCCATGTAGTTTATAAAACAGTTAAACAAAAGTAGGGGCTATGAACTCACCGTAGTAATCAGTAGTAGTTTATAACAACAGATAGCGTATGGCAAGACCATGATCTTTAACAATAACCTACGAGAGCATAGTGATCGTGTCTTAGTATAATGTACAATATCAGTGTACAAGTATATGTAAAGTCATGACTTGATTAAGATGTTGTACATATGTCTCATGTTGGGTAGAGGAGTGAAATATTCTTGAAGTATGGTTTGGCTAATAGCCTCTTATAAATAACTTCATACTACCGTTCGGGCTATCAAAATCTAGAGGTCATGTAGTGAACGTATGAGGAGCCAGGACACTTTAATTCGTAAATCTACAACTCGTCGATACGACACTCCGAAGAGGCCTCTTATGATTATGAATTCCCTAATATTGTAGGACTCATCATTTATAATTAAAAATAATTGACAAGAAAAATGTTGTATAAAAGCATGTCGTGTTTCGTCAAAGACTATTGGTTGAACTAGCGTGATGTCGTGAAATGATTTAGTGTAACATTCGTCAAGTGTAAATGTTACTAATTCGATACGTAAGTGTATTGTGATGAAATGATATTTGTAAATATATTGTGATGAAATTATATTTGTAAATAAGTTAACGGCAATTTATAATACTTGTTGTGTAGTGTTCAAAATGATTTTTATATACCATATTAGTTAATAAAATCTCGCGGATCAAATACGAGTTGAGACTTTTTGAAAATAGTATTCATATAATCAATAAGTGATATGGTCAATTTCACAAATTGTTGGAGATCGGGAAAAGGTTCAATCTATTGAACAAGTCTCAAAAACGAGCTTCGGGTTATCAAACCCAAGCTAGCCGTGCGGCTAAATTATGGTTAAACGACCTTGAGACAACAACCAAGACCATAGCCATTGCTATGTCTCGGCTAGTAAGCCTTGAGACAACAGCCTTGGCTTATCCTTGGGTGTGTCTTGGCCTCAAGAAGTCAAAACGCCATAAAGACTCTTTAGCCATGGCTATTTTTCGATCTAAAACAGGTCCAGTTAGTTTTTGCCATTTACAGCCTTCGTTTTTCCCTTTCCGCTAACGTGCCCCTGAGTTTTTGTATAAAAAGTCATTCTGAGCAACTTTCATGCTTTACACTTTTGATGATTCGGACCAGAAAAGGGTGAAAATAGCGATTTAAAGTCGTATCAGACCCTTTTTGTTCCAGCACCATATTTCTTTCTAGCAATCTTTACTTAGCCATAACTTTTTAACCACAAGCCCCTTTTAAGTGATTTAAAAGCCTAGATTCTCTTTTTTTTACTTCCTCTAACTGATTATGAAGTCTATACAAGTCCATAATCCATGGTTTGATGTCAAGGCTTAATTTAATCACAAGTATCCAACTAGTTATATCAAAAAGGTTTCTAAACAGATTTTACCCATCTTCTTACTTATGTACAACATCCATCAAGTCATATTACATATATAACTTGTACAAGTTATAAATTACATCAAAAGATTATAACCTTATTACAACCATATTGCATGAAATGAAAAATAAATATAATTCTTACAAGGATTAGGTTGAGTGGTTACAAGAACAATCAAAGCCTAAACCCCTTTTTAATCTCCAACTTTATCTTCAAATCTTTATCCAATTTGATACTAACCCTTATTAGTCACCCAAGAATACTTCTGACTTTAGCCCTTAAGCCCTTGTATAACTCTTTATTCAACCTTGTAATCACCAAGTAAGCTTAAGAATTATGTAGTAATCATCAAGACCCTCATCTTTCTTGTATATCTTGTAACTTGAATCAAACTAATGGATAGTGATGGTGATAATATAGTGTACGGTATGGAGATGGAGACCAACAAATATGAGTAGTCTTTTTCTTACAACTGAAGTCATGTATATTGATTAGTTTATATGAAAACTTAATTATAAAGCAATTTGTAAAAGTCTAACACATGTGGCATCAAAGGAAATTACCAAGATATGCATTGTCTCGGTGTGTCTTTCTTTGGACGCCACATAAGGTGGTGAAGAGATAACTATTAGTTATCTTGTTAGTTTTCTAGTTTACGGGGTATAGTTTGGTCCCGGTAATTACTAATGTTAAACCTTTAAATCTCAAAACTTAAGACCGGGTAGCATAAGAATATAATACTTATGAAAATGTCTAAACTCATCAATATACTCCAACTAGGTATATTAAGAGTGTAATAAGTTTAACAGAGTGTGTATACGTTGTTGAAACCTAATAATGTAGGTTTGAGCGCGCGTATTATGTAAGAAGTAAAATGCTCACATAAAGATGACATAATGAGAATAGTTCATATAAAATATGACTATTGGTGAGATTTGAGTATTTTCACTCATCCTAGTCTTGTGTTGGTCGCGAGAAAAGTTTACACGATTAAACTTTCGTGATTACTTATAAAAGTAATTTAAATAAAATAATAATAATAATAATAATCAAATCAATTTGCTTGTTGAGTTTATTTTTGAGTCGGTACGCGTTGTGTGTGATTTTCACATTTTGCGAGATATCTTCTCGTTAAATAGACAAAGATGAATGGAAATGTTCAGAGAGTAATAATTCAAGTCAGAACGAATTATTTAACTTGGAAAAATTTACCGGTTATAGTAATTGCTTTTACTTTACGGTAAAAGTCAAATAGTTAAAAGTCAAAGTCAAAGGGAATAATAGTCATTTTGCCTTATGAAAATTTATGGGTTGCTACAGTTTAGGTTGTGTTTGGGTTTGGACTTGGTTTAGTTTTGGGTTTATTGTAATAAAAAGGGTCTGTTTGGTGTAGTAAATTATCACAAGGACCAAAAGTGCAATTTCCTGATTTTTCAAGGGCTGGAAATGCAACTTTTCCAAAGTTCTCCAAGGGATCATTCTTGCCAAGTTTTGATTATCCAAGGAGCATAAATGCAATTTTCCACAGTTGAATGTCCAGGGACTAAAACTGCCAAATTTCAAAGTTGAGGGGACCAAACTTGTAAATTCTTCAAACTTTTCACCTAGGGACCAATCATGACAACTTGTGACTTTTCAAAGGACCTTTGTTGACTTTTCTTCCAAAACAAATGCTCAGGGGCTATTTCTGTCAATTACTAAACTTGATGGACCATTTATGCCAATTTTGCAAACTTTTGCTCCAAGGACTATTTCTGGCATTCTGTGATTCCACAAGGTGTGTTTTGACAATCTGAGCTCAAAAATGGTAATTTGCTTCCCCGGCTCTGGCTTTTGACACGTTTTCCAAACTCGTGCTCGTTTTTGTCCCTTTTAGCCTGATTTATGCCAATTTCTGAAATATCCGTTCCTGCACGATCACAAACACAAAAACACAATATCTTTGGCAATTATGGTTAGTTTGTGTCTGTTTTGGTCTTAATTTAGCCAGAAAAAGGTGTGTGAATAAGCATACACCACACCACCTTTCCTGAAAACAACATAAAAGCAACAACCAGAGCCATTACAATAACACATTTCCTATAAACTACTAGCTCGGATTTGCTTTCTTTCGATTCCATTTGCAGAAGTAAGACTTGGTTTTGCAAATAAGACTTCTGATAGTCAAAATCCCTTTGCAAGTCTCTTATTTTTTTTCATTCAAACTACATTTGTCTATTTTCAATCCTTTTTCCAATTGAATCAACTTGTGCACTTCTTTTTTGTGTAGTCACTGGGTAATTCAGGATCAAGCCAGTAAAAGGTGCAACATTTTGAACCCTACATGTTTAGACATATTAGCATATACCCGAATGATAAACAAAGTAAAAATCACTTACATTATAATAATTTATTCAACCTAGAAAACGTCTTAAAGGATGATAGATGGTTCGTGATGTTTGTTCAATAACGGGTTCCTCATGTTCGCAATGGGTAGGTGGTGGAGGACGAAGACTTCGAACCGAAGATGACGATGAAGTCATTTCGAATGAATGACTTATTTTAGGGTTTATTAGGTATGAGTTTGGACGAGTGTTTGAATTGGGGAAGAAGATAAAAGATGACTTTATTGTTGACTACTAAAAGCTAAGATAACGGATCTTTGGCATGAGATATGGACCATTTTAGTCAAACCAAATTGTTAAGTCAAGGGACATTATTTGCAAATAAGTAAAACCCTAAACTTCACATCTGGTAGAAAGCTTAGAGCTGCTAGTAAGAAATATTAGTGTTGCTAGAAGAAATATTAGTGCTGTTAGAAGAAATATTAGTGCAACTAGTACATAACTACGTTCAATAATACATAAACATGTTCATAAACATACATATGTGGCACAAACTACCACTAGACACAACACTAAAATGTTATTCGACCTGCATAAACTAATTTGTTCCAAAACATGCCATCCCAAGCCATAAGATAAACAAAATAAACATAACAACCTTGACCATTGCCTTGTGCTGACCTTGATCATTCCCTCCTCACTTTAAATCAACCTCCTCATCTGCTTTTATTGCCTTCTCATCCTTGTCAGCTGGATCCAACTTTCTTCTTTTGTTTTTTATACCAGAGGTCACACTGGCAGGTGAATCAACTGTAGCTGGAGTGTCCATGTCAGTCCTTTCCAAACTATCTTCAACATTTGCTGTTGGACCTTCATCAGCAACTACTACAGCTTCATCTCTAACATCATTTTGTAGAATATGCATATTTTGAATAACAAAATCTAACTCAGCAAACAACATATCAATATCTGGAGCTTGATCAGGTACATAGGCTGGTTGATCATCCAGCCAATCAGCTACAATTTCTTTGTGGTCGAAATCATCCTCTTTACCTGCCTCCATCAAATCAATCTCCGCCTCTTCAATAGGTCCATAGCATGGTTGCTCATCCAGAAAATCCTCTTCAATTTCTATGAGGAAGAAATCATCCTCTTTCCCATCATCCTCTTTGACTATCTCCAACAAATCAATCGTTGCCTCTTGAATCAACGAATCAATTTCTGCCTCTTCAATAGGTCCAAAACATGGTTGATCATCCATAAAATGCTTTTCAATTTCATCCAGAAAATGCTTTTCAATTTGTACGTGGTATAACTCACCATCCACTTCCACTTCACCTTCCAAAACATGTTTAAATTCAGGTTCACCCATACGCTTTCCAACATCCTTTTGACAAACTTTCTCTTTTCTGCTGTCAACAGTTTGATTCACATATGCTACACCCTCCTTTTTACTCGCCTCAGTCTCTTTGCTTCGCTCCTCCTTGATTTCATCATAGTTTAATAAGAAATCCAATTCGAACATGAAGTTTCTGAACTCGTACTCACCACTCAACCTTCTTGCCCTTATTTTGTTCTTCCCTTCATCAGACCATGGTGTTGGAATAAGAAGCTCATCATCGTCCAGTTCTACGAAAAAACAATTCTCATCATCCCTGCTTCAAGCCTCACTAGATGAAGCATGAGTTGAAGTATCACCCTGTTTTCCCTCATTTCCTATTTCAATAGCACCATGCCACTCTAGCAAACACAACTCACCAGCTTTCTCAGATTCCTTAACTACATCAGCATCCTCTATATCTTCAATCACAACACCCTTACCACGACTATTCCTCATATACAACAGATAGTCCTCGATTGATGAAATACCTTTATCAATATAAACCTCTATTTCCTTAAAACGAGACACATATTTAAACATTTGCACGACATCTTCCAACATACTCCTCAATACGGAAAAATTATCAATGGGACCAACCCAAAGAATTCTCAGGGATCCTAAAATGTGAGAACAGAGTCCTATCCCTTAATTCTAGTGCGTCTAACATTCCAACATACTCCTCAATACGGAAATGGTTAACATCAATCAGGTCAACATACGCTATATCTCCAAACAAATATCTTCGGTTTGGTGGATTTGTGAAGAGCCCTTTGCGGTGAATTTTCAGAGTGAACAGTGTACCATTCAACTCTGGTTAGGAAAACAAATAACAACTTAAAGTATGAAAATCATGACATATCATACAATGTACAAATGCATGTTCGAATAAGAAAAATGTTGGGAATTATTGATTTGATGATACAAAACAAGAAGAATGAAACATGAAGGGCTTGAAGTGACAAGAAGGAAAACTACAAAAAGATGGAGGATTTGGAAGATTCTAGAAGAATATTTAGTTTCCTAATTGTATTACGATTCCTCTTGTAAACCCTAGATGACTCTAGTATATAAAGAGACATAGGGTCATTAGTTTTATGGTACGTACAAGATGTAAACACCAAAGGTGTGTGTGGGGGGTAACCTAGGCGTAGGGATTTTGGAAAACGCCCAGGGTTTAGTTGATTAAGTTTAGTATAGACTCAAGGTCGTTCTATCTTGATCAAGTAGGATTGGGGCTGTAAATTATTAATATATGTTAGAGATGATGATGAAGAACCTTGTTGATAATAATAATAATCTTTATGTTATTCCGTTGTGCTTATTATTATCATTGTTATTATGCTTTATTGTTTATCCTAGATCAATGTCTAAACAACATGGAGTCCTAAACGATCTTAAGAACTTATAGAAGATGACGCATGCATGAGTTCTATCAAGTGGTATCAGAGAAAGGGGGCTCTCGATCTAGGGATCTACAAGGTTTTTCGAAGAAAAAGGAGAAAATTCGAGTCTGGTGCATATGTTCGTATTTTTCTGTAGGGCTGTTTTCAAGAGGCGATATCTTGTTCGTTAACCGTTGGATCGGGCTGAAATTTTTTGTGAAGATTCTTGGTATATCTAGCTATTATTCCACCGGAGGGATTTTCAATCTGAGCTTTTATGGGAAGGTTCTGGTGTGATGAAAACTGCTGCAGACAAAGATTTTAATGAAGCTTTGAAGCTGATTCGAATATTAGGGTTTTGAATTTTTTGGGTTGATTATTGTTGCTTGTTGCTTCCTGTTGGAACCAAAGTTTTACCATTTTATCAAGTCTCGGTCATTTGTAATAATGATAGGTTGCTTAGTTATTATTTACTATCATTCACATTTTGTATTAAGTTTACTAGGCTTAAGAATGAGGTCCATGGGCCTCAAGCCCATACGTTTTATGTGAAGGGAAGGAGTAGGAGTGTTGCCCTAGCTCCTTTCCTATAAATACTAGTCTTAGGCCATTTGTAAACTTGGTTGGTTATTTGAAAACATTAAGGAAACTCTTGCAATTCATTTTCTCAAATTTCTCATAATCATCCCACTCTCATTCTCATCTCATTTCTTACATAATCATACTTGTGTTTACATAATGGTGACCTAACAAGTGGTATCATTCGCCATATGAAGGTGTAGCTTTTGTTTTTTCATTGATTTTGTTCTTAAACTTGTTATTTATATTCGAATTTTTGTGAAATATTAGTACTTTCTTGCTTGTTTCTTGGTTTTTATCACATATTTGCTTACAAACTTGTGCTACAAATCAAAACAAACAAAAAAGTTCCAATCTTTCTCTTAAAAATTCGAATAGGGTTTGTTGTACTTTTTTCGAAATCTTCTAAATTTTTGAAAAAGTTCTTAAAGTTTTCAACTTTCTTAAAGATCTCTTCATTTTACACATAAAAGTACAAGAATCTTGAAATAAAAACGAGTTTTAGGATTGCTTTCTTTGAAAAACAAAACTTACAAGTTATCGAGAACCTGCTATTTGCCTATTTTTGAGATCTTCTCAAAGTGCACTACCTCGACTTCGTTTGTGTGGACTCGGTATTTTCTTTCTTGTATAAGAAAGTTAAGTACTTCGACTTTTGGGAAAGTTTTCGAAATTGTATAATTTCGAAAACTAAGTTTCGCAATTTTTTGTTTTTTCGAGAAAACCTACATTTTTTCGAAATCACAAAAGTTATCGAGAAACTCATTTAAAAGTATCGAAATCTTATTTTTTCGATAAATCTGCCAAATTTCGAAATCTTGTTTCTCGATAAAAGCTGTAAAGTTTCGAAAACCTTGTTTTTTCGATAAACCTGCCAATTTCGAAATCTTGTTTCTCGATAAAGATCCACAAAGTTTTCGACAACTGTGTTTCTCGAAAATCTGCCAAGTTTCGCAAAACCTGTTATCGAAATCTCATATTTTGCAAACTGAAGCTGTGCTAAGTTTCTCGATAATTGGTTAATTCTACACTTTCTACAAGATCCATTTCTACACAAGTGTTCTAAGATGTCTCAACCACCTAATCATTACTTCCCTCATATTCAGCAACCTCAACATCAGCAGTCTCAGCAACCTCAGCATCAGCAGTATCAGCAACAACAATACTTTCCGCACATAATGAATCAACAACCTCCTAAATACAATCCACTACATCATTACCTTATGATGCAACAACACCTCATTCCTCAACAACAACCAAATCAAGTGCTACAACAAAACACTCAGTTTTCCTCCAAACAACCTCACTGGTTTGACAGAATGTGTGAAGTTATTACAACTCAACAATCCCGACATGAGGCAGGATCACTTGAAACACCTCCAATGCTAACACCTGGGAACTATGTTCAATGGTCAAGTCGATTCTTAAGATTTCTTAAACTTAAGCAACCTCATGGGAAATTCTTGAAACAAGTGATACTTGAAGGACCATTTGAGTGGCCAACACGATTTGAAGCTGGTGATCCAACTGCTGATCCTCCACGTCCTCCTGGTGATAGACCTCTTCCAGAAACTTCACTCACTGAAGAACAGAAACTACATCGTGATGCTGATCAATATGCAATGGCTTATATACTTCAAGGTATACCAAATCCAATCTATCGAAGTGTCGATGCTCAGAAAACAGCCAAAGCTATGTGGGAACACGTTCATCTCCTTATGGAAGGCACTCAATTGAACAAAGATGACATGGAATCCAAGCTTTACATGGAATACACTAACATCACAATTGAACCTGGAGAGTCACTTGAATCCTACTATCATCGTTTCACAAATGTGGTCAATGATCTGGAACGTCACAAAATCACAGTACCAAGGATTGCTGTGAACTCCAAATTTGTTGGTAGTCTTGGCCTTGATTGGCATAAATATGTGACATTTGTTCGTCAAACGAAGAATCTTCATGATGCTCCATATGGTTTGTTGTATGATTTTCTGAAACACCATGAACCTGAAGTGGAAAAAGATCGAGCTCTACGAGGAGGATACACACCAACTTCAACACCAAATTCTTTGGCTCTCGTAGCTCAATCTCCCTATGCTCCACCACCAATGTCAAATCATGCATATGTTCAAGAGCAGAACTACTTCAGTTATCCACAATCTTCCACCTCGAACCAAATGATCCCTTATGATTCATCTCCACAAGATTCTTCTACTCAACTTGTTCCGTCAAACAACAATGATGCTGTGTACTACTCCAACTGCAATGATGATGACGATGATGACTTTAATACGTTGAATCAGGGACTTGCTCTTATTGCTCGTGCTTTCAGCAAATTCTCCAACAAAACAAACAACCGTCAACGTTCATCTTCAAACACAAGAAATCAAGCTGTTGTCAATGATGGAAGAGTGGAAATTCAGAATCGTAGCTATGGTCGATCTGGTTCAGGAAGCTCTTCAGGAAATTATGGGAATGGTCAGAGGTTTAGTAACAATACCGGGTTCAGAAACAACTCAGCATCTCCTCAACAAAGGTCTGACTCGGTTGCTACAAGGAACTCCAGCTCAGGGAATGCAGTTTGGTGCTACAATTGCAATGAACAAGGTCATATAGCTACAGCATGTCCCAAACCGAGAACTCGGGGTAGTAAGTTTCACAAGCAGGCATTACTCATGGCTCTTCAAGATGAAAAAGATGGACATTTCCCTGAACAGGACAACAACTTCATGGCAAATGTGAACAACGATGATGACATGGAAGATCTGGAAGCCAATGCTGCTGTGATGCTTATGGCCAACATGCAGGAACTTAAGCTCAATGATTCAGGTCCAGTGTATGACACTGACGGCTTGTCTCAGGTACATGACCTCAATGCATGCTTTATTAATGAAATAGTCTCACCTTCTGCTTCTGAATCAGATATGGCGCAAGTTGTTCCATCTATATCATCTTCATCCTCTCAAAAAGATGAACAAATAAGCACAGTTGTCATATTTGATGATGACACAGTTGTTTCATTTGATGATCCAATTGAGAATGATAAACATGATAATTTAGAACAACATGAACCATCATTTGATCCAGACCCTGACCTCATATTGTTATCTAAACAACTGGATGCTCAACAATTGCAAATAATAAAATGCAACGAGAAAAACAAAGTTTTAAAAGAACAAAATGCGTCATTTGCAAGAGATATTGAGTGTTATAAAATTCAGCTTTCAAATCAGGAAGAAAAGATTAAACATGCAAAAAGTTTTGAAAAAGCTTTTCAAGATTCTTACAACAAAGAACAAGATCTTCAACGTAAAATGCAAGATTTAATTACGTCAAACGGAAAGTTGATTTCGAAACTTGAAAGTGAGAAGTGTGAATTGAAAATGCAAGCTGAACGTCTTCAAAGAGACCTTTCAAAAACTGAAACAGAATTGTCAAATTGCAAAAAGGAGTTTTGTGAACATAAAACACGAAAAAGGAAGTATATAGATGATTTACTTGGTGATATTGTTGATCTTGAAAAACAACTCAAAGAATTTCGTCACATTGTTTACAAACACGGGAACTCTGTCACAACAATTCAAAAGTTTGCTTTAAAACCGAGACCCGATAAAGGATTTGCACTTTGCGATTTTAAATCAATGTTTCTTCATAAAGCTTTCAAAGAAAATCCTAAGGTTTACAGTATTGATCACATGTTTGATAATACAATTGTGCGTGCTGTTGTTTTTGATACTGAGGAAGAAGAAGAACTGGAAGACGAGAGTCGATCAAAAATGAGTTATGTTCAACACTGGACACCATATGACTATTCAAAAGCTCCACCTCTTTCTAAATCTTTTGTTACTCAAAAGGATTTACCTGAGAAATCATGGTTTATCGAAGAGTCATATGTTTCATCTCACAATGCAGCCCCTGTCCAAACTGTAGCACAAATAAATGGTCCTTTACCATCATCCGGTGAACTTACACCTTTACCGAAAACGTGTCGTGTCTTAAATTATTTTAAAACTTTTATGGAAGACATCGAAATTTTGGAGGAAACAATTGAACGTAATTCTGAAATTAAAATTGAAACTTTTCAATCCGCTTACGAGCGAGAAAAGAGAGATATTTTTCAAAAACAAATGAAGCCAATTGTTCAACACCTCCGTCTATGTGCTACACGTTGGGATCAGGAACTTCAAAAGGAGGTCAAAAATATGATAAACGTTTTCAATGCAACTGAAAATGACATTTTGGTTCAAAAGCAAAGAAATAGAGTTTTAAAAAATGATGCTGATCGACTCTTGGAACAAGTTCTCAATGCTGATATTTTGTCTGTTATCATGAATGATCTTTATAATTCTGGTACTTCTATGCTTAAGCATGATCATTGTGTTGATAATAATTTGTTGAATGAGGAAATTGAGACACTTAAACTGGAAAATGAAAAGTTGAGAATTAAAAATGATGATGTGACAAAACAATTTTCAAAAGAAATTTGTCAACTCAATCAAAGGCTTGAATGGTGTCAAGCTAAAAGTCTTGAAAGGGAATTGAAGTTTCAAAGTCAAAATGTTTCAAACTCTTGTCAGATTTGCAAAAACAACGAGTCTTTAAAAGGTCGATGTTTCCAATACGAGAAAGAAATTGCGGATTTAAAAATTGAAAACGCCGAATGGCAACAAAACCGCGACGACATCAAATATTGCAATGGTTTACTTGAGTCTGAAATTCAGGACAAAAATCACATCATCATTGATTTGAAAGAGAAAGTTAAGCTACTTCAAAAAGGTAAAATGGTTGACACCACGGTGATAGCATCAGGGATGTATCAATTAAACAAAACTGATAAAGGAAAGGTTGTTCAAAATTCTAATGTTGATAATTCCACTTCTACAGGACTAGTCTCCACTACTAGCGTTAGCAGACCCAAGCGAAAAAGTAAAAAGAAGAATAGGATCTTGCAACGTAAGAGAGGACACCTAGAAGCTCAGGAAGTAGAAGACCAACTTAGGACTTTGAATAAAACTCATGTTGCATCAGATTTAGATTCTAATCTGGCAAATTGTAATCAAAATCTAAATGTAACGAATGATGAACCTTTGAATGTTTTGAATATTAATGCATCTTGTGTGTTTTGTCGTAAAAGCGTATCATCTGGTGATCATACAAAATGTTTAGCTAATTCTCTTCTAAATCGTCATAAGAAACGTAGGACACGCATTCCTTCTAGGCCCCCTAATGCCTCTAAGTCTAACTTAGGAAAGCCGTCTTCTACGGTTTCTAATGAAGCTGAAGTTACCCCCATAGGTACCGAGAACAAATCTAGGAATGAGCCAACGACTAGTGCATTTAACATTAAGAAAGCAAAAACTAGTTGGAATTGGCAACGTTGGTTACAACACAAACCAGACTTTAAATGGATTCCTAAATTGTTGAATATATGTGTTACTAACCAACAGGAACCCGCATTGTCTTTGGGTTCCACCCTTACTTCTGTTCCACCCGTGTCTTCTTCTGGTGATGCAGGTGGTACAGATCGTTCTATGGATTGTTGATAGCGGATGCACCCGACATATGACAGGCAATCTTAAACTGTTGAAAAACTTTGTCTCAAAGTTCATTGGCACTGTCAGATTCGGGAATGATCATTACGCACTCATCATGGGATATGGTGACTTTATCAGCGGGAACATTGAAATCAGTCGTGTTTATTATGTGGAAGGCCTTGGACACAACCTTTTCTCTGTTGGTCAATTCTGTGATGGGGATCTAGAAGTTGCATTTCGTGAGAAAACTTGCTTTGTTCGTGACTTACAAGGAAACGATCTTATGTCTGGCTCACGTGGCTCCAATCTTTATACAATCTCAATGTCAGATATGATTGCAACATCTCCGATATGTCTTCTCTCCAAAGCAGAGTCAAATAAATCTTGGTTATGGCACAAACGTCTTTCGCACTTGAATTTCAGAACCATGACTGACCTTGCTCGTTATAAACTTGTCGATGGATTTCCTAGATTCCGTTTCACCAAAGATCACTTATGTCCAGCCTGTGAACAAGGAAAAAGTACTCGTGCTCATTTTCCGTCTAAACCTGAGCAAAGTACGAATCATGTTTTACAACTGCTTCATATGGATTTATGTGGACCGATGCGTGTTCAAAGTATCAACGGTAAACGCTACATACTCGTAATTGTAGATGACTTCTCCAGATGGACTTGGGTTTATTTCTTACGAAGTAAAGATCAGGCTCCTTCAATACTCATCACCTTTCTCACTAAAATTCAAGTTCAGCTACGCAACACGGTACGAATCGTCAGAACTGATAATGGAACCGAATTCAAAAATCAGACACTTAGGTCTTATTATGAGAAAGTGGGAATTGAACATCAAACATCTATTCCTAGAAGCCCAGAACAGAATGGTGTGGTTGAAAGACGCAACAGGACGTTAGTGGAAGCTGCTAGAACTATGTTGATTAATGCTCAATTACCAGATTACTTGTGGGCAGAAGCTGTTTCAACCGCATGTTATACTCAAAACCGTTGCATGATCACAAAACGCCATCGCAAAACACCATATCAAATTGTTCACAAAAGAAAACCGAACATCGACTACTTTCATGTATTTGGAGCACTTTGCTATCCGAAAAATGATCGTGATGATTTAGGTAAACTCAAAGCTAAGGCTGACATCGGAGTGTTCGTTGGATATTATGAAAATTCCAAAGGTTTTCGGATATGGAATCGTCGTACAAGAGAAATTCAAGAAACCATTCACGCTAATTTCGATGAACTCACCCAAATGGCTTCTGAGCAACACAGCTTAGGACCCGAATTCAACCGTCTCAACTCTCCGGCATCTTCAGCTGAACCATTGCCACTTAACCGCAAAGAATTAGAAACCTTGTTTGCTCAACTATTTGATGACACAATTGAATACCGTCCTACTGAGGTCTCACCTAATTCCGCTGCTCAACCTGATCACATTCCAGTACCAGACTCACCTCAACAAACTTCTACAAGTGTTGAGAGAGACGGTCCTCCAATTGTATCACCATCTACAGCAGAACAAACTGGTTCTACTTCCCTCCATCCAGCTGAAGATCCAACACCACAATCAGTTCCACAACCCGCAGAGCATGATCCTGATGCGTTCATTAATCCGTTTGCACCAGCTACTACAGTTCCTGACATAGCTGAGTCGTCAACACGTAATTTGGATCCTGCTAACATGCGAGATACTTATCAACTACACCCGTCAACACACAAATGGACTCGTGACCATCCACTAGTTCATATTATTGGCCATCCAGATGCACCTGTCATGACAAGACAACGACTTCACACAGATGGAGAAACTTGCATCTACGCACTCACAGTTTGTCATGAAGAACCCAAGAACATTAAAGATGCAATGACTTATGACAACTGGATTGAATCTATGCAAGAGGAATTTCAGCAATTCATAAGATTAGAAGTCTGGGAATTAGTTGAAAGACCTGACGGAGTCTTTGTCATCGGGTTAAAATGGATCTGGAAGAATAAGCTTGATGCAGAAGGGACAGTCATCCGCAACAAATCACGTCTGGTAGCGAAAGGATACTCTCAACTTGAAGGTCTAGACTTTGCTGAATCCTTTGCTCCAGTGGCACGACATGAAGCTGTTCGGATCTTTTTGGCTTATGCTGCTCATAGGAATATGGTGGTTTACCAAATGGATGTGAAAACTGCATTTCTGAATGGAGAACTCCGTGAAGAAGTTTATGTCAGCCAACCTGAAGGCTTCGTTGATCCTGAGCGTCCTAATCACGTCTACCGACTCAAAAAGGCACTCTACGGACTCAAGCAAGCCCCACGGGCGTGGTATGACAAACTATCCACTTTCTTGCTGGCCAATAAATTTTCTAAAGGATCGGTGGATCCAACACTGTTTACAAAAACCTACGGGGAGGACTTACTTGTTGTTCAAATATATGTCGATGACATCATTTTTGCCTCAACAAAACGAAGTTACTCTAATGATTTTGCAAAATTAATGAAAGATAATTTTGAAATGTCCATGATGGGTGAACTTACGTTCTTTCTAGGATTACAAGTTCATCAATCACCCCGTGGTATTTTTATAAATCAGTCCAAATATGCTCTCGAAATTCTTAAGAAACATGGAATGATGTCTTGTGATACTTTTAATACACCAATGGGCTATACCACAAAACTAGATGCTGATTTACATGGGACTCCTGTTGACCCTACCAAATACCGAAGTATGATTGGGTCCCTCATGTATCTCATATCTAGTAGACCTGATATAGTATTTGCTGTCTACATGTGCTCTCGCTATCAGTCCAGACCAACTGAAAAACACCTCAGTGAGGTCAAAAGAATCCTTCGATACATTAAGGGAACCATTAACTTGGGAATCTGGTATCCGAAGGATTCTGGTTTTGAACTAATTGCTTTTTCAGATGCTGACCATGCAGGATGTTTAGACACACGCAAAAGTACATCTGGTGGATTACAGTTTCTTGGAGACAAACTTGTGTCATGGCAATCTAAGAAGCAGGACTGCACGTCTTTGTCATCTACAGAATCTGAATACGTAGCCATGTCTGCTTGTTGTGCTCAAGTCATCTGGATGAGATCACAACTTAAAGATTATGGCTACCTATTCAACAAGATTCCTATCTACTGTGATTCAAAGAGTGCAATTGCTATCTCCTGCAACACTGTGCATCATTGCAAATCCAAACACATCGATCTCCGTTATCATTTCATCAAAGAGCATGTGGAAAGGGGTACAGTTGAACTTTATTTTGTTGGAACTGAGTACCAATTGGTGGACTTACTTACCAAATCCCTGGCACCATCAAGGTTTGCGAGTTTAGTTCACCAAATTGGTATGAGATGTTTGACACCAGAGGATCTGGAAAAGTTTTTAAAACACCACTGATCGTCAAACATCACAACTATCTCTGTATAATATTTTGTTTTCTTTCTTTACTATAAGCTAATCAAAACACAAAAAGATTTTTCACAATTTCTTTATAAAAAAAAAAAAAAAAAAAAAAAAAAAAAAAAAAAAAAAGCAAGTATATCGCTTCCATTCAACACCTTGTTCATACTTTACAAGTGTTGAGGGGGAGTCACGCTTAAATCTTTTACCAATTTTAATTGGTATACTTGCATATTTCCCATATTTTACGGTTCTTCAGAATGTGTGGACGATTTCTTTTACATTTCTTTGTCTCATTTGTTTTATATCTTCATAAGTTAGGATAACTTATGCATATCTCAATGGTACTTATGTTTTGCAAGAAACTTTAGGACACTAGTTTGTTTTTATTTAAAAGCCTAAGGACCAAAAGTGACAAAACTTAAAATCTCAAATACTAATAAACAAACAAACCGTACCAACATAAACCCACAAATTTCAAAACTCTTAAAACTCTTAAACCCTTTTTTTCCAAACCTACGGTTCAAATTCGATCCGGTAATCCACGACCTTGATCATTAAATTGTAAGTTCCTATGTAATCACTAGGGCATAACAAACATAGGATCTTGGTTAATTGATTTTTCAATGGTTCGATTTCTTGATTTCTTAATGTCGAGAACTAGGGTTAGGATTTCGAAAATTGCGATAAACGTGTTGTGGTGGTTAATTCTTGATGGGGTTTAGTTACTTTGCTTGTTTCTAATACTTTCTCATCATTTATCTTTTCATTCCATCATGTTTACTTTGTTTTCGAATTCATAAGAATGGGTCGAAATGGGTTTATAAGCTTCTGTGATTATTGGGTTGATTTTATTGGTGGGATTTGCTTCTTATGTCTCATATTTGCATGCTTTATCTAGCTAGGATGTTTCACACCCTTGTACGTGATTCTCGAAAAACCTTGTATGCTTCGTTCGTGAAAAAATATCGAGATAAACGTGTCCTATGTGTTGTCTACTGTGCTATGTGTCTTGATAAAGCATTATACAAGTTGTTGTGATATGCTAGACGTTGTAATAATCAGTTGTCTCGAATTAATCAAGTTATCGAAAAATATGTTCTTGTGCATTATCGAAATCTTTGTGATTTTGCCTAAATTGTGATTAATCTACCTTGGTGACAGGCCAAAATCATTGGAAAAGTTATCTGTGAACGTAATGTACGTGTAACTTCATCAAAATTCGAATAAATTCTTGTATAAGAATTTTTTCGAGAAAATGAGTTTTATCGAAATCTTTTCTAATTATCGAGAAACTTAAGTTTTTCGATAAATATTGTTCAAAGCTCAAATTTTTTGAAAATACCATTTTTTTCGAAATCTTTCTGTGAACTCTATTTTTCGAAATCTTCAGTTTCTCGAAAAAGTTATTTTATCGAAAACAATTGTTTTTCTCGATAACTTTAGTAGGAAAGATCTCGATAACATCAGTTTCTCGAAAGAGTTGAAATAGATGTTTTCTCGATAACTTCAATTTTTTCGAAAAAAATCACTTTCTCGATAAAGTTTCAAATACATGTTTGGCATTGTCATGTTTTATCTATGTTGTGATTCATTATTGTTGTGTACTGTGATGATTATTGTGAATTGTGATTGTCATGTTGTGCTTATTTGCAATATGCATTATTTGGCTCATAACAAAATGACGCATTTGTGCTTAACTGTCTCAAGTAGATATCTGTATCCAAACTTTAAACTGTGCTAACACGTAACAAATTTGGATGTTTGGTTTATGGTGATACTTTTCAGATAAACATGGCTGAACACAATGAGAACGTCTCTGAACAAACTCTTCCATTACTCACCTTGGATGACATCACTCCCGAGAACTACAATGTCACAATTGGTAACAACAATCCTCGAGTTGATTTCAACAAGTTGAATATCACAGAGAAATCATGCATGATTGTGAAAGATATCCTACTAGATCTAAGGGTGCTCCTAAGTCTAAACCCAAGACTTCCACCAAACCTATACCTACATCCAAACCTAAACCTGCTACCAAGCCAAAGAAGAAGGCAACTCCTGAGTACTTTATTCGGGATGAACCTACTCCTCCACCTTCTGACACTGAGTCTGAGTTTGATACAGAATCTGAAGAAGAAGAACCAGACTATGAACTGAGTTACAGAGCACCTGATGAAGCATTTCCTGCAACAGAGATTGCCGTTCAACAAAGTCTTGTAACTTATGAAGAAGAGACAAGGAAAAGAAAAGGAGTCACTATCAATGAGCCGAATGATGATGAAGACGAACCAATCATTGAACCATTAGTCGATAAACGCAAACTGAAGAGTATAGTTGTCGACACTAGAGATGAAGAAAAGCGGCTTAGGAAAGAACAGAGGAAAGCAAGTCTTGAAAGCCGACTTCTATCACACCCTCCAACACCACCACCTATCGATCAGTCAGAACATGTAGGGGCTACAAGCAGTATGGTTCCTCCAACAACGTCAGAATCAGCTCCACAACCTGATGACAACGTTAAGGATACAGACAAGACTGAAGATGTCCACATGACTGAGACTGCTACTTTAGAGGAGAATGTTGGCTGTCAAGAGAACTTAGCTACGGATCAGGAACATGAATATCTTATTACTCCAGAGCTTCTTGCACGAGAAGCAGAGGAAGCAGAGGAACGTCGTAGAAAGGAAAACGAAGAGAAGAACGCGTTCGACACCAACATATTTCTTAAGTCATCTTCTCAGCAGACTTCCTCAGCACAACCTCCACCTCCTCAAGACTCTCCACCAAAGGATCCGACTCCTCCTGCTTCATCTTCGGACTCTCACAACGAGTCTTCGTCCGAATCATCACCCGAGCACTCATATCCCACACCTTCTGAAACCGCATCTAAACAACATTCGATCAATGAACCAAAACAACCAGTTGATCTTCAGGAGCAAGTGAACAAACTCACCAACATGGTTACCAATCTTACCAAACAAGTTGAGGAATTCCAGGAGTCAACGCAGCTGATCGACAAGTTCTTGAAATCTGATTACGAAGGTTTTATCAGAACTGCAACACATGATTTTCTCACAGAAAATCTGGTTGAGATGATCACTCCTGAGGTAGCAAACCTTCTCAAACCAATCAATGACAACTTGGATCACAGAATTAGAAGTGTTACGAGGAAAATGTTGTCTACTACACCATTCACGCTTCACACCGAAAAATCTTCTACTGTGGCTCCAACCGTCCAAGAATTGTCCTTCAATGACATGCTTGTCAAACTCTTCGACAACCTTGCCACCAAAACCACACAGACAGCTGAAGAAAAAGGCTTGTATGATGCTATGGTAGCTTATATGTCAAAAGAGTCATGCAAAGATGCTGCTGGAACCCGAAAACGGACAAGAAAAGATGACGATCCTGACCCAAACTCCAAAGGCAAGAAACCTAAGTCTGGAACAGGTCCCTCATCCTCTCTACAACCACAAAAGGACTCCACTCCTCCAAGAACTCAACAACAACCCTCAACTACTGGTAAAGGTCAAACCGAAGATGAAGAAATTTTCATGGAACAAACTGATGACTTCCAAGATCAACATGACACCGATTACCGTGCTCCACCTACTCATGATTCTCATGCTGGTCCATCATCACCGTCCAAAGCCAAAGACAAAGATGCTACATCCAAGTCTAAGAAATCCAAGAAGAAAACACGTCATTCATGGCTCGACAATGATGACAACCCTCAGAATGATTGGCTGACAGAAATGGTCCAAGCTCAACCTCCTCTTGAAGAAGAAGAACCCCTTCCTGGTAACACTCTACAGTTTACCCAAGTCATTATGAAGGATCTTCACATCGACAAACTCCCAAAGGAAGAGCTCCGAAGAATCAATAGGGATGCACAAGAATTCCTCAAGAAAAGATCTGGAAACAAAGTCGAATACGAATACCATATGCAGAATATAGCTAGTGCAATGTCTGCTGACTTTGACTGGTTAAATCCTGAAGTGAATATCGATCTCAGTTCCAAGAATCATGAAAAACCTTACTTCACCGACTGGACCAAACCATTACCATTGAAAGGATTTCCAGACAAACCCAAGATACCTTACAGCTTCTTCTTCAACAAAGATCTTCGTAACATCCAGCTCACTCAAGAGATATCCAAGAAGAAATATGCTTCCTCGCTCACTATCTCAGTACCAGCCGCTAGATACGAAATTCCAGCCATTGAAGAAACCACCCGTATTTTCAGCAACTCCATCGTAGCTTACGACAGAGATGCTCTACACGGAATTCAACATTGGCCTGATCGTCGTCGTCTCGGTTATACAAGCAGATTAAGAGAGACATCATTGGAAAATGTGAAGCAGAAATCAAAGATCATCGCTATCTTGGAGATTCAACAGTCGAAACGGTTTAACTACTTATTCATGCGTGAAATTGTTGTTAAACGACAAGATGAAAAGAAGTACAAGTTCTCCGAAGCAGACTTTCCCAACCTTTATCTCAATGACATAGAAGATATGTATCTTGAAAAGGTTCAGAGTAGAATGCGCGGATTCGATAGAGACGTTCAGTACAACTTCATGGCATCGCTACTTCTTTACATCCGACGACTGATTGTTCAAGAAAGAGTGGAAGATCTTCAGCTTGGAGTGGAAAGTTACCAACAAAAGATCAATTTGACAAAGCCACAATTCTACTTTGATGGTCTCTATGACACACCACAGTTTACTCTCATCCAAGAACCATTTGGTTTCACCTACATCAACAGCAAAAAGCTACAAAGCTTCATGAGGTTCGATGAAGTACACAAATTCTGTGATGTTACACTCAAATCAGTTCGTGATGGGCTTGTCAAAAGGTTGAATGATGATCGCCGTAAGATAGCTAAGGGGGAACAACCTAGATGGAAATCCAGCTCCAGAAGACAAGTTCGTAACTTTGTCTTAAAGATTGAAGAAAGGTTATTTCGACGGGAACAGATCAGACGACTGGAAAGCTACATCGGTGCCAGACCATCGTTTCCTGTCAGAAACTTCGAAAGACCAGAACCTAAGTTCACTAACTTCGATGCTCCACTTCCGGACGAAGAATAACTTGGTACATTTGGTCATATTTTTTCATTATCAATTGTTTCATTGATTGAATCATTTTTCCATTATGGTTTGTGCACACATTACAGTGTACAACCCGTACTTGTAATTAAAGGACCCTGAGGTATGCTTCAGTGCCTCAATCCTAAACATAAGGAGCGAAGGCTTCTTACTTTTGAGTAGAATTAATCAAACATTTATGATTTTTCATAATTCTGCTCAAAAGGACAAGTATTTCACCTCAATAAAACCTAATCACTTGTTGAGGGGGAGCACTTGTCAAAACAAAATACTTTGCTCAAAATCAAAAGTTCTTGGTGAATCTCCCCGTAAGACTCAAAAAGGCATATTTTAATCTAAAAGATTGTCAAAAACACCATTTTATATGCTATTTTTGAGGGGGAGAAAATGTAAAAGTGATTAAAATATACGATGTCAAAGCTTTAAGTTGTATCATGTGCGAGCTAGACTCAGTATTGACCCAGGAATTGACGAGACAATAAATGTTAGTAGTATCGAAAAGACTTATCCTCGACGGGTAATAACATCAAGTTAGTTACTAGAGCTAGTTGTCACCTAAAAGCTGACAATGTATCTCTTTAACTAGCCACGTAAGCGTGTCTCGAAAAGGATATGTCTGAGTAGAAATGTACCGTCTCGAGAAACTTTCTGTGGACTTGACCAGGCCGGGTAATAACTTCAAGCTAGTTTAACTAGTGATGTAAGCGTGTCTCGAATCGGTCTAGTTCACGGAAAGTGGATCAATTCAAAAGTGCTTGCTCCTCCCGCATGTGCAAATTTACTTAAACACTTATGAGCACATGTGCAGGGGGAGCCCTTCAAAAGTGTACAACAAAACTCTCAAAGTGTTAACCAAAATATTTGCTTATCACAAACACTTTGAGAGATTTTCAATCAAAGGTTTCTTGGCTACTGTCGGAGCTATAAGGTGATTAAGATAGGAATATCCGTCCTATGATCCGCCAGAGCCGGAGGGATCTACCCAAGGACATCACCAATAGTTAGAACTAGAAGTCCTTAGGTATGATACGAAAAAAGGAGTAAAGAATGAAAAGGAGAAAGAAGGGGTTGAAGAATGAAAAAGAAAAGTAATGAAAAGGGTGAAAAGAAATAACCCTCCATATGTTCAACCTTAGGGCAGACACCGGGTTCAATACGTATGCTACTGGTTGTTGCAAAAGACAACACCAGTATTGAAGACAAAGTCGTCATGGACCCAGTGACGCAATGCACTAAACCTTCTTAACCACTCAAGTTCTCTTAAAAGGACTTGTTTCATTCTCACGGGGAACCCGCGTAACCTATCGACCTATCTCTTAGAGACGGTTGATATTGAAGCAGGAGACACCTCCCCAGTCTCCGCATAGGAAACCTAGGTGTGCACTTATAGAGTCTAGAGCCATGAGATACATCAAAGATCTCTTAGGAACACCTAGTATTTCATCAACTGTTGCTCTACATTAATGAGCATCAGTTGTAAATTATCGAGTCCTTCACAGATCTTAGCAATCTGCCGAGAACGTTTATGAGAGGATTACATAAGTATTTTTCAATGATTGAACGGAAATCCTGCCAGGGTCAACATCAAACAGCCCTGACAGCAGGTCACTTTGGTAACCCCACAAGGGTTACGCTTAGTGTTTGCGGTGGTTCCATTACGGTCTACAGTCGTGGAGTGATCCCCAGCGACTCACCCAGTCATTGAGCTACCTAGTAGGTCTCGTAAGCTCCTTCGGGAGTATCTGATATGGGAATGGCCTGGATAAGGATTAGAAGGAGTCTTCACAATATGCTGTTGATGAGCTCTAATTCCTTATCCGTAAGTACCGGTGATTTATTGCTAACTGTCTACTCGCAGGTACCTCACTTCCATGATGACGGATTCCACATGCTCATACATGCATCTTGCAATCATCAAAAGCTCCCTCAAAGATCAAAGCAACACAAAGTTCAAAGTAAGATTCTACGCCATAAGAAGAATCTACAAAGTATAAAGACCAAAGATCTTAAGTGAAAGAAAGGGACTACGTGCATGTATTAGTCAGAATTCCAAAGATGTATGAGTATGTTGGAATGGCGGACAACCACCACAGACGCAGGAGTGACGAATGGCAGATTACTTCATTACACTATCATTACATCATCACCAAAGAACAAAGACAAAGAGCAAAGTATATCCATCATTATTCTTAACATTTCTGAAGACGTCTAAAGCTATGAAAGTCAAAGATTAAAGACGAAGACGTCAAGCAACCATGATGACCGACCCTTAGGGGGAGATTGTTGGAACCAAAGTTTTACCATTTTATCAAGTCTCGGTCATTTGTAATAATGATAGGTTGCTTAGTTATTATTTACTATCATTCACATTTTATATTAAGTTTACTAGGCTTAAGAATGAGGTCCATGGGCCTCAAGCCCATACGTTTTATGTGAAGGGAAGGAGTAGGAGTGTTGCCCTAGCTCCTTTCCTATAAATACTAGTCTTAGGCCATTTGTAAACTTGGTTATTTGAAAACATTAAGGAAACTCTTGCAATTCATTTTCTCAAATTTCTCATAATCATCCCACTCTCATTCTCATCTCATTTCTTACATAATCATACTTGTGTTTACATAATGGTGACCTAACACTTCCTGTTTGTCGTGAGAAGTTAAGGGGAAGAACCCAGAATCTATGATTGTGTGTGAACATGACTAGTTTTGAAGATGATTTATTGTCGAAGTGAAGAGCAGATTTGTAAAAGGTTTTATTATCGACCTTTATAAAGAGTTATTCAGGTTTGTCGTTTCTTGCATGGTGATTCAGAATTGCATACAAATAATTAGTGAACTCTTTGATGATATAACATCCTCGTACTGATTAGTTAATTGTGATTGGTGTTTATTCATCATGGTCGTATGATTGGTCCACAATAAGTTATTCTCGTACTCATTAATTATGGATCAGAATCAAGGAGTTGTCGTCTTGCACAAGGTACCGATTTAAATCTTTAATGGTTGGTTGAAATTATCAACAAACCTTGTACCATTAATATGATTCGTATTTATTTAATGGTAAACGTGGGACAAGGTTATCAGTTGGTCCATTATTCGAGCATAGGTAAATTACAATTTTAAGATTGGTTATCTTCGTAGATGCATTAAATAGGTCGGTGATATTAATTGGATGAAAAGCCAACTGTGAGTCGGTGATCAACAGGCTATGAATATTATTGTTTAAACATGGGGCTCGGAATTAATCTTTGTTATGTTGTTTGGTTGCTGTTGTGTTGACTTGTGAAATTGGAGAAGTAAAGTACTGCTTTTGGTTTTAAGTACTGCTGTTGCTTGGTGAAATTCTCAAAGTACTGCTACTTCTACTGCTGTGATGAAAGTACTGCTTCTTGGTTAACATTGTTCCAAAGTACTGTTTATCCAACCTACTGATATGTTTCCAAGGTACTGCTCCAACGTATATAACTAAGGTACTGCAGCTAGATGTAGATTTTTTAAAATACTGCTCCATGATTTTGAAAGTACTGCTCAGTTGTCTCAAAGTACTGCTAGCTGCTGCACGTTTTTGTTAATGATATATGAGTTTATAGTACTTCTATGAGCAAAGTACTGTTGTTCAAAAGGTATGTTTTTCAAAGTACTGCTCTCTCGAATTGAAAGTACTGCTGCTGCAAGGAACTGTTATGCTTCAACGTACTGCTCAATTAACGTACTGCTGCGTGAAAGTACTGCCCGTCCGTTGAAAGTACTGTTGCGTTAGTTCAAAGTACTGCTACAAGTTTTATTGGTGATCATGATTTACGAGCAGTAAGGGGAAGTATCTATGAGTTTGATTGGTTTTGGATTACACACACAGACTGGTTATTTGATTCACACACACAGGAAGAAGTTTATGTTCTTAAAGGATTTTAAAAGGCTCGTATTTGATTCTTATTGGAATAATTGATTACGAAGGAGATTGTTTATCACTTATTTGAAGATGAAGTGGAATTATTTGGGTTTGTGTTCTTATTATATAGCTTGATGAATCTAGCAATGTGTGATTTTTCTTATGATGCTCTATGCACACATTGACTATCACTTGAAGGAGTTACATTGTAGTGCTCAGTGTCTCATATTAGTTGAGGATTTTGTCAAGGGATTGCGGTCTACTTATATTTATGGTTTCGTATAAGTATGGAGTTCCGTGGATAGTACAAGATTTAAGACACAAGTTTGGGAAATTCTACTTCTTCATCAAATTCGTTATACTTGATTTTCTTCACAAGTGATCATTACAAGGAGCTTACAGATTTGAAGAATCATAAAGATGGTTAACACATTAATTTCAGGGGAAGCATATTATGATGTGTTTAATCATTTGATGTTCATGCACCACTCAAGGGGAAGTGTTTGATTCTTACTACTATTGATTAGTATTACTACTACTAGTTGGAGTTTCTATTGTTTTGGATTCATTTTTAGTAAGCATTTTGGTGTTCTTCATGGTGGGCAATTCGAAAGATTGGAAGGCTTTGAATAGGAGTGTGGTATTGGTTCGTGGTGGTCAAGATCATTATTTGCATACGTTCCCTATTTGTTGATAACAAAAAGGGGAAGAGATGTTAGAAAAAATTTTGGAGTGGCATGACATGGCTTAAGGGGAAGACATAATTGTTTCATTCGTGGTGAGATTTAATTATCTCAACTTTTCTACTTCGTCTAGGGAAGTTCGTACAAGAAGGTGTTTGTTTTGTCATCATCAAATAGGGGAAGATTGTTGGGAATTATTGATTTGATGATACAAAACAAGAAGAATGAAACATGAAGGGCTTGAAGTGACAAGAAGGGAAACTACAAAAAGATGGAGGATTTGGAAGATTCTAGAAGAATATTTAGTTTCCTAATTGTATTATGATTCCTCTTGTAAACCCTAGATGTCTCTAGTATATAAAGAGACATAGGGTCATTAGTTTTATGGTACGTACAAGATGTAACACAAAAGGTGTGTGTGTGGGGGAACCTAGGCGTAGGGATTTTGGAAAACGCCTAGGGTTTAGTTGATTAAGTTTAGTATAGACTCAAGGTCGTTCTACCTTGATCAAGTAGGATTGGGGCTGTAAATTATTAATATATGTTAGAGATGATGACGAAGAACCTTGTTGATAATAACAATAATCTTTATGTTATTCCGCTGTGCTTATTATTATCATTGTTATTATGCTTTATTGTTTATCCTAGATCAATGTCTAAACAACATGGAGTCCTAAACGGTCTTAAGAACTTATAGAAGATGACGCATGCATGAGTTCTATCAAAAAACAAATGACAACTTACCGTAAATAGCATGAAGCTCATGTTCTGGAAACAAAGGAGTTCGAATATGCCAAACTGGAGATAACACTACCATGGTATTGTTTTGTGGGTGAGTGTTGAAAGAAGATATAGTTTGTGTGTATGATTTGGTCGTGTTAAACAGTTCTACACGAATAAGTTGATTTGCAAAAAATGTCCTCGTTGATTATCGTGGCTGGGGTGGGATTACTTTTGTTATGCAGGCGGGAACAGTGAAATGACGAAATTACCCTCTGATGCGCGGAATTGCACCCTCGCAAAAGGTTTTACCTCTCAATGGATCTTGAGAAGCTTGCAATCCCCACCAGGCAGTGTATCTGTTCGTTGTAGTATAGTATAGTGACAAGTACCGGGGGATTGATCGTTCAACTCAGGAATAGTGTTCGCTAGGATTAAAAAGTCTACTAAACTAGGTCTAAAGGTGAGGGATGATTCTTTTTGTATTTTTATATTTTTTAGAAAGCAGGTAAAAATCTCGGTTTTGAAGGAGTGGACGGAATTAGTTGCTAGCCAACTAACCCAATTAACTAAAGCTGCAATCAAAATAAAATAAACTAAAACTTAAACTAATTTGTGGTGGAAACAATAATAAGAGAAAATGTGTTTACTTAGATTTCACTACTCCTTAGATATCTTTTACCGGTTGATTAGCTTGTTACAATTGCATGGATGACGGGTTATATTCCTTAATACTAGTCGTAGGGCCGTGTACGATATTCCCTAACTTTATAGGCTTCTACTTCATTCTAGGTCGAGCCGACTACTAGCTCCTAACGTAGTATCACTAGCAGTTACCTACGCATTAAATACAACCAATAAATCGTAGTACACATCCGATCATGTTTCTTAAGACGTTCAAGCAAGTTACCAATTGGAAGTCTGCCAGTTTTCTTAAGCCTAACATCGAATTCAATCATCCACAACAATTATAAACAAACCATCAACCAATAATCAACATCTAGGTTTCATTACATCTAAGCAAACACAAGAAAAACCTAGCCTAACATGTTAAAAAGAAGACAAGCATAAGATAAAATCAAACAACACATAGACATATTAAATGATTATTGGAAAACTTATCTTCAATTGAACATGGATGGAACAAGGGTTGAAACCCTTGTTGTAACAGAAAATTCGTCTAGGGTTTGCACACAAAAGTTCTCCAAAAGTTCCACCCTTAATGAATGAAAATTAGAAAACTATATATAGATTTTACACCTTGACGGCATCACGTTATAGCTTGTGACGCCGTCAACTCGCCGCCAAAACAAGGGTCGTATTGCCTAGATCCAATCTTGACGCCGTCATGCAGAGAATAAGCTCTGGGCCGTCACGTATAAGTTGATCCTGACGGCCTTGGTGACGCCGTCAGGCATTTTTGCCTTGAAATAGTTCTGGGCCGTCATGTGTATTTTCCATATCCACCTCTTTTGCCAAGCTTGACGCCGTCACTTGTATGGCCTTGACGCCGTCAGATACTGTTCCCAGCAAGGATTTTGAGACTTTGTCGTTTTCTTCACTTAATCGCTCCAAAAACGTTCAAAATGCTCAATTTTCCAGATTTCTCCTCAAAAGTACCTAAAATGACAAAAGGAACGATTTAGGGTAATAATTGATCAAATAATCACTAATTCGGGCTTAAATGACCCCCTAAAAGCGGTACACTTTTCGCCTTATCACCCTCACATGCAACGCTCGTGAAGCCTAACTGACGAGATTTGCTAACGAGCGTTAGCCAAAAAACCAAAATTTGCATGAACAGTAACCACTCAGGTACCATTCTTGCAAATCAAAACTTGCTGAGGAACATTTTTTGTAAAAATTCTCGTATGAGTTCACCACCTATCTCAAAATATATCTCACAGATGTTTCCAACGAGACTTTAACCCACAACTTTTAGGTTGATGGGCAACTCACATACCACTAGACCAAACATCGAGATACAATTTTGTAAGATTTTAACTTTTCACATAAGCTGCTAGTAATTTTATTGTAATTATTTAATAGTCTAATAAGTGTATATAATACCAATTCAAGTGATAAAAACTCATAGTGTCTTACTTCATTTGGCTTTATGTCATTATGTGAGATGTTTTGCCACGATCAAACTTCAAGATAGTGATTTTTGGTTTTTTAAGGCAAGCTTTATTTGTTTGGTTCTTGTCTTCAAAACTATGACAACAATCAACTCTATTCAAGTGAGGTTTATGAGAGGTAAGATGCAAACTAAAAGGTCTTTAGGTGAGAGTCTAGAGACTGTTTTTCCTTAAATATTTATAACGAAAGCATTTTTAATTATTTGAGAAAATACGTAGCATATATGTCTGTGAGTTATTAGCAAAACCACATACGAAAATAAAGAGAAAAAAGAAAAAAAAAATACTCCATCCATTCCCAAACTTGTTTACATTTCCATTTCCTTTTAGAATGTACCAAATTAATTGTCTACTACTAAAAATAAGTAAAGAAATTTGATGTAAGTTATTAAATTACCCTTACTTGAAATTATATTTATTAACCTTAAAAAAAATTAATTAGTTAAATGTAAACATGTCACTCTGCAAAATATAAGAACGAAAAAAAAAAAAAAAAAAGTATTCCCCCGTCCTTATTTAATAAGGGTCTAGTTTGAGTTTTTATAGTTTTTTCGTTCAACTTTAAATATTTTTATTTATGTTATATAATACTTGATGAAAATTATATTAATGAAAATACATTTAAAACTCAATTCATTCATATATTATGCATCAAGTATTAGATAACACAAATAAAAATATTTATTTTCAAAGTTGAACAAAATTGACTACAAAAGTCGAACTGAACACTTATTTTGAGACAGAGATAGTAATAATTATGTTTTTATTAAACTGTCCAGAGATAATAATTTTAAGACCCGAGACACTTTATAAAAGAGAATGAAAAAGAATAAAAAACTTGATGGGCATGATTGTATTTATCATGAAGAACCGCCTATGAAATGAATATTATCCAAAATCATTAAAAAACAAAAACATTAAAAAGAAAGTCCAACAAGATCAGTTTCGTATGAAAACACAACATCATCATCTTTAAAAAATAAACACATTTGCCACATGTTTCAGATTTGATCTTGCTTTATTTATTTATTTATACTATATCAAAAATCTTGATTTGTATCATCAAAGTCACCTTGATATTGGGTGTGTTTCTTGATCAATTATGGGGTCATTAAAGAATGAAGATGAGATACAAGGATCAAAAGATGCTATTTTGTATGTTAATGGTGAACTTAAAGTGCTTCCTGATGGTTTAGCTCACTTAACTCTACTTGAGTATCTTAGAGGTACAATAAATATATATATTTGTTGACCCTTTGTAAGTATATATTTTTATGGTTCTTTGTTTAATAAGTGAAAAAAAAGGGTATTTTTTTGGATTTGGATTTATGTTTGCATCACTTTTCAAGTCTTTTTTTATATGTATGTTGTTCTTTTTGGCTTTTCAAGAATTTTTTAGTTTAATTTTCCTACTAAGAGGGTGTTTGGGTATATTGCTTATTGAAATGATAAGATAAGGTGTTTGAAATATGCTATATGGGGTGTTTGGGATTGCTAATTGCTTACCAGCTTATTTCAAGGTGTTTATATGAGATGACTGATAAGGTGATTGACTTTATATGAAAAAAACTGAATTAATTAAGTCATATGAAAACGGCTTGTTTGTGACTTAATAAAGAAAGATGACTGAAAATATTAAACAATAAAAGTGAGGGTGTCTGTATTAAGTCATACTTTAATTAAACATGACTTAATAGAAAATTTTAACAAACAAGCCAACTTTTTATAAATACTTCATTGATTTTTTCTAACTAATTATTATTTTTCTAGTATTATTGCTTTTTATTACAAAATAAGCAAATTTAAGCGCTTTTCCTCTGAAGTGCTATTTTTAAGCCGGTTATGAGTACTTAATTATAAGCAAAAACATAAATAAACAATCCCAAACATCCTCTTGGAGACCAATTATTTAAAAGTGCTAATGTTGATTTCATCCTCAAATAACCATATAAGCAGTTTAGATCAGATATGCTATCCCAAACACCCTCTAAACTGCTTCCAATGGAAACAAAATCATATTAATAGTTTGGGTAAATCTGACTTGTATTGTTGGTCGTTGTTGTGGGTGATAAAGATGTAGGTTTGACGGGAACGAAGCTTGGCTGTGGTGAAGGAGGTTGTGGGGCTTGCACTGTCATGGTATCTTATTTTGATCAAATTTCGAAGAAATGCGTGTGAGTCTCTTTTCTCATTTTCCCTGTATTTTTTAGTGTCATCAAAGATTGAAGTCAACTTATTAAACTTTTCGGTTTTATTGTATAGATTGGTTGGCCATTTAAAGTAGGTTCCCTATTGGCCTGCTTTCTTTTGCTGTTTTTAATACTTGTATTAGATCTTTTCTTGTATTGTGATTTGTGACATCCAAGGAACTAAATTTGAATTTGTTTCTTTTATAATTATCAGGCACCAAGCGATCAATGCTTGCCTGGCTCCATTATATTCTGTTGAAGGAATGCATGTAATCACAGTGGAGGGGATAGGGAATCGGAAATTTGGTTTGCATCCAGTTCAGGTAGGATACTGTTATAGTTCCCTTTTTTTGTTATTTCAGTTGCACGTGTGACATTCTTTTAAGGTCATTTGTGCTTTGTTGGCCAGTCAATTAGGAGGCGTTTAGATTTTTTGTTCTCAAGCTCATTGTAAGTGTTTAGTCTACAAAAGTATACTTTTTGGTCATTTTTATGTATTAATTCTTTTTAAAAAATAATAAATGTTTGCCAAACGGTCAAACAACATGATTTAATTATTTCAACATTAAACGGGAAAAAAGGACGTCTATCTTCCTCGGTCTTTTATTATGGGTAATTATTATTATTATTGTTATTGTTATTGTTATTGTTATTGTTATTGTTATTGTTATTGTTATTGTTATTGTTATTGTTATTGTTATTGTTATTGTTATTATTATTATTATTATTATTATTATTAAGTAACTTTTAAAAGGCATATCCAGACACCCTCTTAAGTCTGATGAACTTAATCCATTTGATCACGGCAACCATGTCTCGTTTAATTATGTGCAGGAATCATTAGCAAGTCGTCATGGGTCACAATGTGGATTTTGCACACCTGGATTTATCATGTCTATGTATGCATTATTAAGGTCTAGCAAAACCCCGCCAACTGAAGAACAAATCGAAGAAAGCCTTGCTGGAAATTTATGTCGATGCACAGGTTATAGACCAATTCTGATGCATTTCGAGTCTTCGCAAAAAGTAATGACTTGTTATACACAAGTGGTTCAGTTTCATCACAAGAACCTAAAGATGGGGAGTTTATTTGCCCTTCAACTGGTAAACCATGTTCTTGTGGGCCCAACAAAGAAACAACCATCGACAAAACAAAGAGTTGTCATGATAGTATTAAGCCCGTTTCTTACAATGAAATTGATGGGAGTTCATATACGAATAAAGAACATATATTCCCACCTCAGCTTTTGCTGAGGAAATTAAGTTATTTAAGTTTAAACGGGTCTGGTGGGATCAAATGGCATCGACCGTTACTATTAAAACAAATATTGGATTTAAAATCACGATATCCTGATGCTAAACTAGTTGTGGGAAACACGGAAGTCGGGATCGAAACTAGGTTAAAGAAAATTCACTACCCAGTTTTTGTTTCCGTCACCCATGTACCAGAACTTAATGTATTGGCCGATAACGATGATGGGTTAGAGATAGGTGCTGGTGTTAGGCTATCAGAGCTTCAAAATTTTCTCAAAAAAATGATTGAAGAACGTCCCATTTATGAAACATCAGCTCTTAAGGCTATCACTGAACAAATAAAATGGTTTGCGGGAACTCAAATAAGAAATGTAGCATCAGTTGGTGGGAATATATGTACCGCTAGTCCAATTTCAGACTTGAATCCCCTTTGGATGGCTTCAAGAGCAAAGTTCAATATTGTTGACATTAAAGGAAACGTTAGAACTGTTTTGGCAGAAAACTTCTTTTTGGGTTATCGAAAAGTGGATTTGGGGAATAATGAGATTCTTTTATCAGTTATGCTTCCTTGGACTCGACAGTTTGAGTATGTGAAAGAATTTAAACAGGCTCATAGAAGGGATGACGATATTGCACTTGTGAATGGTGGTATGCGTGTTTATCTTGAAAAGAACAATAATAAATGGACTGTTTCGGATGCGTGTGTTGTATATGGTGGTGTTGCTCCTGTTTCGTTATCGGCTGTAAAAACAAAAGATTATATAATCGGGAAGGTCTGGAACAAGGAATTGTTACAGAACAGTCTGGAAATCTTGACACAGGATGTTGTGATATCCGAAAACGCGCCAGGTGGCATGGTGGAGTTTAGGAAGTCGTTGACTTTAAGTTTCTTTTTCAAATTTTATATGTGGGTATGTCACCAAATGGATGGTCAAGAGTTCTTTGATGAAGCTTTACCTGTATCTCATTTATCAGCTATCGAGTCATTTCATCGTCCATCTGTTATGGGTAGTCAAGATTATGAAATTACAAAACATGGGACTTCTGTGGGGTCCCCTGAGGTGCATATGTCAGCAAGACTTCAGGTAACAGGTGAGGCTGAATACACAGATGACACACCAATGGCACCTAATGGTTTACATGCTGCTTTGATATTGAGCAAGAAGCCTCATGCTCGTTTGGTTTCGATTGATGATTCGGGTGCTAGGTCAACACCTGGATATGCTGGCATCTTTTTTGCTAAAGATATACCGGGTGATAATATTACTGGCCCTGTTGTTGAAGATGAGGAAGTTTTTGCTTCTGAGATCGTCACTTGTGTGGGCCAGGTACAGAATTACGTCTTTATTAGGAGCAAAATGGGCGGGTGGGTAATGGATCAAAACAGATTTGGGTCAGTGTGAGTCATTTTCTAGTACTCGTCAAAATGATCCGGTTGATCCAACCAGTTATATAAATAGAAGTAGGTGACTACAGGAAATTATGGATATAGTCCTTAGGGTGTCAATAAGTACCACATATGTCATCTTGTTGAGGTCCCTGTCGCTGATTCCAAGTGAATGACCTGTCTTCATCCCTTTAATTTGCCTCTTCACTAATTTCTGTAAGTTCTTGTGACATACCTTAAAAATAATTAATGTGTTAAAACTCGATCTAAGAAAACTACAAATATAGTGGCAACAGTTGGACCCATTTCGCCTAAAATTTACCATTTTTGCAAGGTGTTTGCTTTTCTGTATTTTTTAAGCAATAGTGGGTCTTCTTTAGATAGTTGATCAGTTATTATCTAATTGGCTATCCCTTGTTGATATAGCTTCTTTTCAAATTAATGCAGGCTATAGGAGTTGTTGTTGCTGACACTCACGAGAATGCAAAGCTTGCAGCAAGAAAAGTCAATATCGAGTATGAAGAACTGCCAGCGATCTTATCCATAGAGGATGCTGTCAAGTCCAAAAGTTTTCTTCCAAATACTAGTAGGATCTTAAGTAAAGGGGACGTTGCTCTCTGTTTACAATCAGACCAATGTCATAAAATTATTGAAGGCGAGGTTCATATTGGAGGTCAAGAACACTTCTATCTAGAGCCACAAAGTTCATTTGTTTGGACTATGGATGGTGGCAATGAGGTTCACATGATTTCATCAACTCAAGTGAGCAAGCATATACCCTTCAAGGTTACCAAAAGTCTTTTATATCAATAATTTTTTTAATATCTTGCTGTTTTGTATTTAGGCACCGCAAAAGCATCAAAAGTATGTGGCGCATGTGCTTGGTCTTCCGATGTCAAAAGTAGTGTGCAAGGTGAAGCGTATTGGTGGTGGATTTGGTGGGAAGGAAACAAGATCAGCTTTCTTAGCTGCTGTTGCTGCTGTACCAGCATATTTGTTAAATCGGCCTGTTAAACTTACATTAGATAGAGATGTAGATATGATGACAACTGGTCACCGACATAGCTTTCTTGGAAAGTATAAGGTATGGTTTCGAAATTTAGATTACATGTATTTTAAATAGCTTTTGTTTTTGATTTTTGCATAAAATGTCAAAGTTAGTTTACATTTCTCCTGTTTTAGGTCTACTTTTTGTTTCTTTGTACATGGGTTACTAAGATGGCTTTGTATCCTATCGGGTCAATTTTTATGCGAAAATCCAATAAACAAACTTATATTAGATTATGACTTTACTAAAAATGTTAAGTTTGTGTATAACGTGAAAGCTTATATGAAAATATTAAGATTTTGGGCTACAACACGACCCAAATGGGACGCAAACCATCTTTTAATGACTTAGAATGTATAGAACATAGTACAATAACTAAGACGGGATAGATGAGAAAGTACGTTGGCATTTTATGCAAAGATCACTCATCACTACAATTGTAATGTTATATCGTTTAGGTCGGGTTCACGAATGAAGGGAAGGTCCTTGCACTCGATCTTGAAATCTACAACAATGGGGGGAATTCACTTGATCTTTCGTTAGCAATACTTGAACGTGCTATGTATCACTCGCATAATGTCTACGAGATCCCACACATTAGGATTAATGGAAGCGTTTGTTTCACTAATTTTCCTAGCAACACTGCATTTAGAGGGTTTGGTGGGCCCCAAGGTATGCTCATTGCCGAAAATTGGATTCAAAGAATTGCCATGGAAGTTAAGAAAAGCCCTGAAGAAATTAGAGTAAGTTATTCGTTCATGTTCGGAATTGGATCACAAATGTTATGTTTAATGGAGATTATTAGTACTAAAAAGTATGATTCTGTTTCAGGAAATTAATTTCTTAAGTGAAGGGTCAATATTACACTACGGTCAACAAATTCAAGACTGTACTTTGAATCGGCTTTGGGACGAACTCAAGAAATCTTGCAAGTTTTTGGAAGTCCGAAAAGAAGTTGAAGAGTTTAATCAACAAAATCGATGGAAAAAGCGTGGAATTGCTATAGTTCCCACTATGTTTGGCATTTCGTTTACAACAAAGTTCATGAACCAGGTGATTTTGTGTTTCTGATTGTCCTGATTATTTAGGGATCATAGTAGTCAGTCTTTGATAATTGGTTTTTATGCAAGCTGTCACAAAACTGATTAGTAAAGGGTAAAACAGAATTACCTAACTAGAATGTCCTAATACTCATTTTATGCATATTGATTTCTATATTAAAATGTGTCAAACAGACGAACAAGTTATCTCATATATACAACTTTAAACAGTAGCGTAGCTAAATATAATCTCCTACGTGTTCTATTACAACTATATATCTGGTTCAAGTTTTTCAAAATCACTTTTACAACACATGCTCAAATACCCCCTAATGATATTTTTGTGCTCATTGGCTGCAGGCAGGTGCACTCGTTCAAGTGTATACAGATGGAACCGTGTTGGTCACACATGGTGGTGTTGAGATGGGTCAGGGTTTACATACAAAGGTTGCTCAAATTGCAGCTTCCGCCTTTGATATCCCTCTTAGTTCAGTATTTATTTCTGAGACAAGCACCGACAAGGTAATAACTGATTATGATGTTCTTAACATTACTTTCAAATGTAGCACAATGTATGCTTTTCTTGACTGTTTGATCTGTCGGAATAGGTTCCCAATGCATCTCCAACAGCAGCTTCAGCTAGTTCTGATATGTATGGGGCTGCAGTTTTGGATGCGTGTAATCAACTAAAAGCAAGAATGGAGCCGATAGCATCTCTTAAAAAACACAGTTCTTTTGAAGAGGTACATGAATGGCACTTCATTAATTCAACAAAATTGAAACAGAAGGATATTCATTATGAGCATTTTTTTTTCAGTTGGTATTAGCATGCTATTTCGAGCGTGTAGATCTTTCTGCACATGGGTTTTACATTGTCCCCGACATTGGTTTTGATTGGTCAACGGGAAAAGGCCATCCGTTCAGGTATTTCACATATGGAGCCGCATTTGCTGAGGTAGAAATTGACACTTTGACTGGGGATTTCCACACGAGGGCTGCTGATGTCATCTTGGATCTTGGATTCTCTATCAATCCAGCCATTGATGTTGGACAGATTGAAGGAGCATTTGTGCAAGGTATGGGATGGGTTGCTCTAGAAGAGCTAAAATGGGGCGACAATGCTCACAAATGGATTCCACCTGGTTGCTTGTTCACATCTGGCCCGGGAAATTACAAAATTCCATCTGTAAATGATGTCCCTTTCAAATTCAAGGTTTCGTTATTAAAGGTACAACACTTCCATTACCATCTATTTTATGATTATCCTACTTTATGCTTTGTGTATAGGATTTTCGTCACACAAACCCTACATACTTATTATAAATGGGAATAAGTACCAAACTTTTCCGGTGTTGAGTATGTCCTCATTTTTTGGTTTTCGGTAAAATTTATACGACTATTGTTTATTTCATTGGAAATTCATGGAACTAAACACCTTTTTAAACTTGGGCGACCAAATTAACCAGAAAAAGACTTCCAAGAACTTAACCTCATTCTTGAAGAAAGTATATAGGCATCTGTTGACGACAGCCCTTTTTTCTAAACAAGTTATATGCTTGAAGAAATACACAATAAAAGATGTACGTATAGATCTAATTTTTTTGTAATACAGGATGCTCCAAATGACAAGGCTGTACATTCATCAAAAGCTGTTGGTGAACCTCCTTTCTTTCTTGCTTCATCTGTGTTTTTTGCAATAAAAGATGCCATTATAGCTGCAAGAGCTGAATCCGGGTCTCATGGCTGGTTTCCTCTTGACAATCCTGCAACTCCCGAGCGCATCCGCATGGCTTGTATTGACGACTTCACTGCACCATTTGTTAAGTCTGATTTTCGACCCAAGCTTAGTGTCTAGCAAGTGAATCAACTCGACACATAAAGCCCATAATTGTACTCTATAGTTAATTATGAATACTATTCTGATTCAGTTCACACCCCTTGTGAAGTTGGTAAACTGCTATAGTTCCCACTTGATTAAGGACTCATTGATTACATGTAATGCCATCGTGTCTGTTACTTATCTTTGTGGAAATCAATGGAATTGCATTGATATGAAATCCCAATAGTTAGTTTACTACATAGTACTCATGTTGCCTCGAATTGAAATAAATTTATTAACTTAATTTGATCCATGTTTCTGTGTTTTCTCCCTCTATGCTGTAAGGTTTAATAGTTTTGTTTATGCATTAAACAAGTTTATGAGAATAAAACACATCCCTGTTACTGTAAAATGCTCTGCAAGTTTTCTATTAGACAAATTTAAAATGGATATCATAATTCGATTCCTGTTGCATCTGAAACTGCAGCTTTGCCTAGTTCTGATATGCATGATGCTCAGGTTAGTATGCGAGGTAAAAAAAAAAAAAAAAAAAAAAAGGAGGACAAAGCCGATTGTCTATGCACATGGTTCTATGGACCAAAGGGCTAGTGTTCCAATGGTATATCTCATATCTCATGTTGTGTGAGAAGCTCTCCAACTAAATAGTTGTGGGTTCAAGTCTTGTGTAAGACATGTGAGATAGATTGGGTATGGTCGTTAGCTAGGTGCTATTTGTTTTATTTCTTTTGTATGTGGTAACTCTGCCACATAAAACGTTGTGTGATTTTTCAATAGTTATACAATTTACCGGGTTAAAACCATTCGCCCAAAAGAAAAAAAAAAAAAAAAAAAAAAAACATAGTTCTATGAAATGACTTTGCCTTGAAACATGGTTAAATTGGTAAAGATTGATAAAAGTTTGCAAGCGTATGGAAGGAGCACGAGGTAACGTAGAAGGTTGATGGAGGCAGGGAGGAAGGAAGGAGTGTGAGAGGAAGAAAACATTCGTAATAATTCATAATAGAGAATGGAAGGGATTCATGGGAGGATGAAGAGGTTCATGGGAGGAAGGAGAGAGGTTACGTAAAGGAAATTTTTCGTTACAAATATATTGCGAATGTTTTGCGTAAAAGAAAAAAAATCTTTATAAAACATACAAAAAATACGTTTATTGATGTAATTTGTTTGATGAAAAACTTTATAGTTTTACATGTATATGAGGTTAAAAGACGTAATTTTTATGAAAAGGAGTGTTATATTTCATAATGTCAATTTCGTCACTTAACTTATTTGAGTCACAGATTTACCAATTGTTCAAGTTGAAAATAAGGGACATAGTCTTTTGTTGAATCTTTTCCGCTGCTTGATAGATAATTTGATAAGCCAATAATTTTTTTCGGTGCTCGGTCACAGAAACGCAAATTTACCTTTCTTTATTGCCAAAAAGACTAAACAGCAGCAATGATTACCACTCCGAAGCAACTCAGACAAATATTAACCAAACTCGCGTGCTTAAGAATCCTCTGCACCCATGAAGAAGAACCGAATCCGTGTGTCCCCCCATTTTTTGAACAACAAATATCATAAGAGCTAGCATGAAGCTAGAAATATATATATATATATATATATATATATATATATATATATATATATATATATATATATATTTGGACAAGCTAAATTGGATCAAAAGTCCAATCAATCCAATTAGAACATGATTTTTTCCACCCATGAGTGTGTAAACATTCTAATTTCACCACAAAGGGTATTTGTGTGTGTGTGTGGGGTTGGGGGGGGGGGGGGGGGGGGGGGGGGGCTTAGGAACGAGGCAAATCCTATTCCGATATCACCACATGATCCATGTGGAGATCAAGGAACACACATTCCTCCCCACACAACAGTTCACAAAAACATGATATTTGGTTTAAACCTCGCAGTCAGTCCGTCACATACACAACACATAAGAGATGGCCAATCGATTGTATTTGATGTTTTACATTCTAACAAAATAACTGCTTGCAAAGATACGGAAACTAAAAAAATGTAAAATAAAAACTTCAATACGTTTTACTACAAGGAATAAGTCCACAAGATTATAAGAGTCCCTGTATATACCGTTATTGTTGAGACACTTTTAGAAATAGCAGTAAACATATATTCTTCTTTTTACCCGCGCTATTTAGATCAAACGGCTGAAAGGTGTTAATTTCAGGTTTTAGTCACACTTGCTAAAAAGCTTGACCAAAAAGGTCTAAACATTTGAGCAGCGCTTAATAGGCCGAGTTTGCCTTCCTCTTTGGCGAAACTCATCATTTTGTGTCACATATATCCTTTCTAATTTTTTATATACAATAAAAGATGCCATTAAAAATTCATGCAAAACAAACTTCTTTGTTTTTTCTTTGTTTGTAAAGATGAATCTATACTATTAGCTAGAGGATAGAGTAGTTGGCCTGAGCGAATTCTAACGAAACTGACCAAAAGCAAATAAAACCTAACCGGAATAAAAAGCATTAAAAAACGACCTCTCTTTATCCGTGACCAAGCAATGGCAGCAACAACGACACCACCCATGTGAGCAGATACATGAGAAATCTTTATATTTTTGACTCGCTATCATAATCACATCGGTCCCAAATATACACATCCCCATTAAGATTGCACGTTTAAGCTTATTATGCTTTTTTTGTCTTGAGTAGAGGATGACATGTAGTAGCAAGATAGGTTTAACTGCAGCACTTGCTCCCAGGGCGCAAAATTTTGAAGGATTATGTTTATTCGATCCTTTGTTCTTATATGATAGGGCCAGAAAAGATGTGTGCACCAAGAAGAAAGCAGAACCAGCAAAAGCCCCAGCCAGATACAACTTCAGTAGATATGCAGAGCCAAATTTCTCTCCAATAGTTTTCCCGAATACGCCAAGCGTGAGCATGTTTAAGAATAGATGATAACCTTGAACATGACTGAAAGCACAACTTATCATAGTATGGAACCTTCCACTTTTAAACTTGTCCAACTGTAGCAAAAAGTTGTTGCACATGAACTTAATGTCAGCAACTCTCCAAAGCAGAAACACGGCCACATTTGTCGCAATTAAGCCTATTAGCATGCCATGATTTGCTAGGGACATTCTATTATGTGATTGCCTGTAGCGAAGTGGTGGGTAGAACGTGCTCTAGCTTCTACATTGAAACCCAAATTGTCCATGTATATCGCTTGAAAGTTTTGGCTTCAAATATGCATTATGCAATAACTGCCTAATAGGAAATCGTATTTTCACCAAATTATTTGTGGGTTGTTGCAGCAATGTCAACGGAGAAGTATGGTAACAAGGGTGCCCATGTAAAGTGGCCCGTCGTTGGGGAAGCGGTTTTGATCCTAAGGAATCTAAAACAGTTTTGCTAGGGTTTTGAAAGATTCTTCTTAGGGATACTAGCTTGTACATGGTAGCGTTAGAGGTTTTCAACTAAAAGAAAGCTGCATACTTCGGTTGATATAATGTATGTTATGGGAAACGGTGTACACTTTTATTAATAAATTAGATCACAATAATAAAATTAACAGAATGTAAATAACAGAAAATAAATACAGACAGAAAGGGGTAGAAGCAGAAGACAGACACTATATAACGTAAATAAAAGAAAGCAGTAAAAGCACGAGGCTCGTGTTAAACACGATTCCCTTAAAACAGATTCACCGTCTGTTTCCCAGGGTACAACGTACAAAGCTGTTGTACAGCTGGACTAGACAAACTTGCCTGAAAGATCACGGAAAACTTGTGTGCTTCTGATCGAAAGGCTTGCTGGAACACGGCAGGTAATGAGCTTCGTTTTTGGGATATCAAAAAACTAAATGAGGATCCGTTTATTAAATAGGCTAAACCTATCTTGGTCACCAAGACAAGATATCAGCCAAAATAAACAGATATTCACAATCTGTTAATTCTTCCATTTATATAAACCGATTCTGTAATAAACTTGTTCTCAAAGTTAAATCGGTTCTAAAATTAAATGGATACAAAATATGGAAACTTATCAGAAGCAAAAAATTTTCGCACGTAGGCGAGATTTCGGAGCTGCATTCGTGTCCGCAGGTCGCGCGGGCTCGCATGAGTTCAGAAGCTTCGAACCCATTTTGGCCCAGAAATCCTATAATCTGCACCCCCCCCCCCCCCCCCCCCCCCCCCCCCCCCAACCTGCGCGCGCGCACGTAGGAGTGGGAGCATAGCTCACCTAAAGGAATTTGGTAGCAAATACCAACATTTCCTTATAAACAAGCATTCACTTCTTGTTTTGAGCGATGTGGGACTTTTCCATTTTTGTGTTTCACATGCCTCACTTTGAGACACGATATCTAATTCATTTCTACTCCATTTTGGACACACTTTAGCTTGTTGCGAAGCTCTCTTGGAGGAGAACAAAACGCCCCCAAGAAACATATACATACATTAAATTATGTCCAAAGTTTGCAAATACCACTTTGCAAAACTCATTTTTTCAACATACGTGTTTTTCATTCGCATATGTATATATAGAGAGAGAGACAGAATTAATATTGAATAATAATAGCATGCGAAAGTTTAAAACTTGAGAGACAACCGAGCCTCATCGTTATCTTCTACTTACAACCGATGCATATACTAGAGCATATTTATCGACGATCTATGACAACCAACTTTTCTATTAAAATATTATTTTCTTATTCCATTACTTATACAACTAATACATAGTTACATACAATTAATTTTAAGTTAGTTTTTTTTTTTTTTTTGTCATAGCCATTCATGTTATTACATTTGCCAGATTGAGTCAAAAAAAAAATAATAATAATAATAAAAGACACCATGTGATGAGTTCGTTGCATTCTTTTTTCAAATTTTGTATAAACTTAATATTATATTAAGGGATAATGTATATAGAGGTCACCCAAGTTTTCAACTTTTAACATATATGCCATCCATTTATTGAAATAAACTTATAGGCCGCCCAACTATATGTTTGTTTTTGTTTACACCAACTCCGATCAAATTTATGCCCGAAAACTGTAAAATATAAATAAGGAACCAAACGCTAACTTATCCAAGTAATATGAATGAAAAGTTTGATGTGAAATACCGATTATACTCTTAATTTAAGTATAAATTTATATACTCCTTCCCTCCCATATTAAATGTCCATGTTTGATTTTTCAAGTCTTTCTTTATCAACTTTGACCTTAAATACTTTTGCTTGTGTTATATAGTATTTGATAAAAATTATATGTAATGAACCTAAAACTTGGGTGGCCTCCCGATATATTATCCCTATATTAACTATTTGTTTGATTTCTACTCCCGACAATTGGTGGTTGGTGACCTTCACCAATAAGCCTAGTCTTAGAGGGTAGAGTAGTTGGCCCAAGTCCGTTTGTGTATTATGGTCCATTAGGTTTTAAGTTATCGTGTATTTGCTTTATAACTAGTTCATCAATAAAATATAACACCCACGAGGTTTCAATGTTTAACATGGTATTAGAGCGGGTTGATCATGAGACCTAGTCGGCCGCCATGTTTAATCCCTTTTATGCCACCCGTCAAACTCTAGCCACCTTTATTTATCCCTTTTCCGCTATTTAAACCCAAAAATTCTATCAACATGTCGTGCCTATTGCTTTGGCAGTCTACACTTGATCTCTTCAATTTTTTTTCTGACACTTGATTTCTTGGCAGACCCCACATCCACTTTAACACGTCTCTATTGTTTGCTGGAAACAAACCCACATCCATATTTCTTCAATTAGAAATAAGTCCTAAACCTCATCCTGTGCAATCCTAGATCCCATGTCCACTTTATACAACCCAAAACTAAATCATATTTGTTATCCATTCACCGCTCTTGAATGTCTTCAACAATAAATTCATTATTGCTTTTGCTTCATGTTTTCGCTATTGCTTTTGCTACTCCTGCTATTTGAAGATTTGTTTTCGCTTAATGTCAGATGTTTTCATCAAGAAATTGTCTATTGTTTTGATGTTTTAGGATTTCAAATCAAATCTAATATGAGATTTCGCGATTTCACCGGTCGGATTGCGGGGAGTATTAGATGATAGAGTAGTCGGCCCAAACCCATTTGTGGGTTTAATTTATGGTCCATTATCTATTTGCTTTATAAACAGTTCATCAATAAAACATGACACCCACGAGGTTTCATTGTTTAACAGAATCCACTCCGAACTCAATTAAGCTCATTGTTTAGTAAGTAGACCACTTAAAATATAAACTCCTTATAAAATTGGAGAAATGTTACAGTTTGGCTTAAGAGTTGATTGATTTGTATGTAAAGCATGATATTTGATATCTGCTTACTGTTGGAAAAAAAAAAAAAAAATGTGATCACATTGAAATGGAATGATAAAAATCACTGTAAGAAGTTGAATTGGTTGTCTTAAAACAAGTGGAAAATATATATACAGTATATATATATATTTTTTTGACGAAATACTTTTAAACTCCAAAAGTACGTGTTTGCCTTTTCTGAGCAAAGAAACGGAAATATTGATTGCCTTTTCTTGAGCAAAGAAACGGAAATATTGATAGCAACTGATCATTACTTGTGGATTACATGTTTTCATTAATATATAGAGAGACAATAACACAAATGATTTGTAAAACATAAATAAGTGAAGGTCATTGCATGTTCAGACCTTATGTTCATGAATAAGTATGACAAAAACTAGCTAGTAAACTTGATTGGGAGTCAACTTTAAGATGATGTAACAAGTCAAACTTAATTTTATCATTTTACTTCGGTGAGGAAGTTTGTGGTTTAATGATGTTTTGGTGGTGGAGGAGACTTGTAGTAGTACCTCGACAGTTGATGTTGTGATATACTATAGTAATATGGATGGTGGGGTGTGTGAGATGGTGCGGGAGCAGACTTGTAAACGTATGGAGGTGATGTTGCTGGCAGAGGTGGTGATTTGTACACATAAGGATGTGGTGGGGATGGTGACGGAGGCGGTGGAGAATTATAACCATGAGCTTTATCCGCGAGGACAATGGTGGCTAACAAGAAGAAAGCAAAAACATACACAAGTTGAGGCCAATACCTCAACACTCTAATGTTTCTCATATCCACACACTCTTTTACTTTTCAAGACTGAGAATTATTATTTTTTATGTGTTGAAATGGTTTGATTAGCAACCTTTTTATAGCAAATCATGCATGGACATATTTTTTAATACAAAACCTCGTTATCAAAGTACTTCGCATTTATTTTATAATAGAAATGGATTAGTGGTTTTCCAACTCGGTGTTCACTTAGTTAGTGACCATTTAACTAATAAGTCAAAGATGCTTCTCAAAAAACTAGAGTGGTTGGTGGTCTGCCCACTAAGGTAAATTGTTATGAAAATTCATTCGGAAGTGTGCTTTTGATTTCTTTTAATTAAATACGTTTATGCTGAAAAATAATTCCTTAAGATTCTATAGTGACCCCCATCTTATACTGAGTACCAAAAATATAGTTTGTGTAATTTGGTGTACTTTCTAGGTAGGGTCTGTATTTTGGTGTGTCTTATATAAAGCATTTATTGTTTTGTTAGTCTATTGTGGAGTACTCTCATCATCCCAAACAGAGTTCAAAATCTTGATATTATTGTTGAAACCGATTATGCTTTTGACATAACTTATCTACAATATTTATGTCGGCAAATTGAGAGAGAAACGACGCATTATATACAGTGATATTATGCAAGCAAGGACGAAAACTCAGGATTACTAACAAAGTTCTCAAAAATAGAAAGAAAGAATGACATGTATAAATGATTAGTACAACATAAATAAATAAAGCCCATTGCATATCAGGCCCTCTTAACACGATAATACACTTGTTAAGAATTAAAAAAAAAAAAAAAAAAGACCCCATCCCCCCCCCCCCAAAAAAAAAAAAAAAAAAAAAAAGTATTGAAAGGCATCAAGATTCAAGGCATGCAAAGATGATGTAACAAGTCCACATTGTCTCATTCTGTTATGTGGAAGTCATGAAGAAGCTTGTGCTTTAATAATGTATTGGTGGAGGGGGAGAGTTGTAAACGTATGGGGGTGGTGAGGAAGGTGATGGTGGAGACTTGTACACATAAGGAGGTGGTGGAGAAGGTGATGGTGGAGGGTGGCGACTTGTAGACATATGGAGGTGGGGGTGGGGACTTGTAAACGTAACGTGAGGGTGGTGGTGGAGACTTGTAAACATATGGGGGTGGTGGTGGAGACTTGTAAACATAATGTGATGGTGGCGGTGGAGACTTGTAAACGTATGGAGGTGGCGGTGGAGACTTGTAAACGTAATGGGATGCTGGTGGTGGAGATTTGTAAACGTATGGAGGTGGTGGTGGAGACTTGTAAACGTAATGTGATGGTGGCGGTGGAGACTTGTAAAAGTATGGAGGTGGTGGTGGAGACTTGTAAATGTAATGCGATGGTGGTGGTGGAGACTTGTAAACGTATGGAGGTGGTGGTGGGTGGGGGGGGGGGGGACTTGTAAATGTAATGTGAGGGTGGTGGTGGAGACTTGTAAACATATGAAGGTGGTGGTGGGTACTTGTAAACGTAACGTGAGAGAGGTGGTGAAGACTTGTAAACGTAATGCGATGGTAATGGTGGAGACTTGTAAACATATGGAGGTGGTGGCGGAGACTTGTAAACGTATGGAGGTGGTGGTGGGGACTTGTAAATGTAATGTGAGGGTGGTGGTGGAGACTTGTAAACATATGAAGGTGGTGGTGGGGACATGTAAACGGAACGTGAGGGAGGTGGTGGAGACTTGTAAATGTAACGTGATGGAGGTGGTGGAGACTTGTACTTATAAGAATGTCGATGAGATTTATGATGATATGGTAAATGTGGCAATTGGTCTTTTATTGGCGGTGGCGGAGACTTGTAGACATAAGAATGAGGGGGAGATTTATGAAGATATGGCAAGTGTGGCAATTGGTGTCTCATCGGTGGTGGCGGAGACTTGTAAACGTAAGGCGGTTTTGGGAGTGTATGTTTCGTGTTATGGCATGTGTAGCGGAAGACGAAAGAATGATGTTGTGTTATGTCCAAGGCAAAGGAATACGAAAGAAGGAAAAGGTGAAGGCTGCAATTCAAAGAAGATTATGGGATCCCGGATTACGCCAATGTTGCAGGAGGACGGATTGCCCAAACGACTCAAGAAGTCCAAACGTATGGCATAAAGATTATGTCATATAATCTATCTTTATTTACATGTCTTTGTTTAGGATTATTTTCATGTTTCTTTAGGAAAGTCGATTAAGAATGTTTTAAGACAACACCTTGAGGGCAAGGTGGTTTTGAAGGAGTGGGGAATGATACGCCTGGGCCCGAGCCCATGGCTTATTTAGGTCTTAGGGTTTACTTTGTCTTATAAATACTCTTGTAATCATTTATTATAATCAATCAAAGTTTAAGATCAATAATTCTCTAGTTCTTCTCTTCTATTTCTTAAGGAGCTCGCACACGCTAAAAGTGGTGCCTTATCCCGATACAACCCCTAACAGTGTTATGGCATGTGTAGCGGAAGACGGAAGAATGATGTTGTGTTATGTCCGAGGCAAAGGAATACGAAAGAAGGAAAATGTGAAGGCTGCAATTCAAAGAAGATTATGGGATCCCAGATTACGCCAATGTTGCAGGAGGACGGACTGCCCAAACGACTCAAGAAGTCCAAACGTATGGCATAAAGATTATGTCATATAATCTATCTTTATTTACATGTCTTTGTTTAGGATTATTTTCATGTTTCTTTAGGAAAGTCGATTAAGAATGTTTTAAGACAACACCTTGAGGGTAAGGTGGTTTTGAAGGAGTGGGGAATGATACGACTGGGCCCGAGCCCATGGCTTATTTAGGTCATAGGGTTTACTTTGTCTTATAAATACTCTTGTAATCATTTATTATAATCAATCAATCAAAAGTTAATAAACAAATCTCTAGTTCTTCTCTTCTATTTTCTGACGGAGTCAGCACACGCTTGAAGTGGTGCCTTATCCCGATACAACCCCTAACCGGGTCGTATCATTTCGCCTTTCGTAATTTCCAACCATTAGGCTTTGGAGAATTATAACCATATGGTTTATGTGCGAGGACAATAGTGGCTAACAAAAAGAATGCAAAAGCATACACAACTTGAGGCCATTGCCTCAACACCCCTTTGTTTACCATAGTAAGAGACCCTTTTTTTTCTTAACAAGACTGGGATTTGTTTTTGTATGTTTAAAACTGTTTGATTACTGACTTCTTTTATAGTGATCCTCTACATTTTTTTAATACAGATTACATAATGTATTATTGTTTTCTTTAATTCAAATGGATTGATGGCTTACCAAAACGGTGTTCTTCAATCAATAAGCTAATAAGTCAAATATGTCTCTTCAAAAAGGACAGTGTAGTCGTTGGTATGTATCAGTTGACTTAATGTTTGTTTATGCCTTAAAACATGTTTATGAGAATAAAACACGATCATGCTTAACTTGTTAAGCGAGCCACAGAGAGAGTAGTACCGGATGGGTGACCATCCGGGAAGTCCTCTTTGACCACAGGGTTTGTTGATACCAGGCTTTCAAAGTCCTTCAATGAAGGTTTCAACCCATTAGGGTTCGAATCTGGAGAAGGCAGGGTTTACTTCAAATTAAGTGTCGTGCCTTCGGGCGGCTTAAGTTGAAGGTTTTCCCCCCATCGGGTTTCATTGGTCAAGGATTTCTCCGAAAAAACCGTTTCAAAAAAAAAAAAAATATGTACGAGTTGGGTCGATTGTTTTGTGTACGCATTAAACATGTTTATGAGAATAAAACACGAACCCCTGAGACTGCAAAATATTCTTCATGCAACTTGCATTAGAAAAATATAAGATTGATATTTTACATTCAAATTATTCCTAATGTCAGCGCTCAGTTTAGAATGATATTTGTAAGCAAACAAAAGCAAGAAAAGAGCCGATTGAGTCAATGAAAATACTTAGTTCTATGGAAAAATGACATAGCCAGGCACTCATCTAGTATATTCATCACCGATGCTAAATCTACACTGAAGAACAACGGTTAACGTAGAGTACTTTTGTCTAAATCTACACTGAAGTATTTATTGTTTGATAAAAAAGTCAAATTCTTTTAAGCTAAAGAAAATGAGATTACTAAACATTGTACTAATCTTTTGTATAATAAAAGAAGGGATAATTCCTAGTATACCCCGGTTGCCTAATGCGTTTGCTTATTTGTCACCGAATTCGGAGTTTCTTAACTTAGACCAGGGCAATCTGTAGTTGTGGGCAAATGAAATCTGCAAGTGACAAGTGCCACTTTTCGGATTATTTTTTGGGCAACTTGTGTATTTTTTGGGCAATTGCCGGACACTTGTCATCATATAGGTTGAGGTGCCCGGTTGGCCGGTTTAAATTAAGAAACTTCGAATTTTGGGGCAAATAAGGAAAAACATTGGGCAACTGCATGTTGTAATTATGTCAAAACATTTTTATTGGGAAAAGAATGAGCAAATCAGTTGCTTTATTTATTTTAACGGCTGAAATATATATATAAATAAAAAGCTACTATCAAGGTGATAAGAGCAAAAGTACAAATACAAACTAGAGATAAACATTCGGGATATGCCTTCCTTGTTGGGTGGGGGGCTCGGTACCAAAAAGGTACACAGACTTGAGATGGTTCCGCCAAATACCATTTTATTTATTTATTTATTTTTTTTAACTAGAGATAAACACAAGCTACAAAAATAGAATATTCCTGAGGCGTTAGTGCGAGGACTACAAAAAGGATGAAAAAACTCTTGCCAATTACATAAAACCAAGATAAGAGAAAAATCCCCACGCACGGAGGCCGAGCCACCGATTTCCTAAGTGTTTTTGATGTAGACCCAAACAAGCCCCGAGGAAAAGAAAACAAGAAAACAACGAACCAGATAAACTTGCGAAGCTCGAAACTTCTAGCAGAACACATCAGGAACTCGAAAGAAGCATGGGATTTTTTAGCCATGCTATCCAATTACATGACATATGACCCCTACTGATGAGCCAAGAAAAGGAATTCAAATGAATGTCGTCTAAAATATCACTTTTTCTCATTGGGTGTGAACAAAAAGAGACACTATTGCGATACCTCTAAAGGTACCAAAGGGACGAAGCAAGAATGGGAAGAGGGATATCACACCATTTTTGAACTAGATTCCAAACCTTCTTAGCTATGTCACATTCAAAGAAAATGTGATTAGAATATTCCATGTTGCCATTGCAAGAGGGACATGAGATCATCGGAATGTCAATTCCACGAGAAGAGAGATTCGACCTATGAGGCAACTCCTCCAAAGCCATTCTCCTAATGAAGATATTTACTTTCCGGGAAAGAGTTTTGTCCCATTTAGTCGGAGGAGACAATGAGGGGAGGATCTTGGAGTCAATAAGGCACCGAGATTCCCCCACTGTGAACACATTATCCGAACCCAAGGTTCACGCGCAAGAGTTTCCACCCTCATTAATATCAGCTAGGTTAATCTCTGAAAGCATGTCATGTAAGTATGTGAAGTTACGGGCACCAAGATTGATCCTCGACCAATTTCAACGCTGTTGCCAATTATCAATATGATCAATGATGAGATAGTCTTTGTCTTGATCCAAGCAAAAAAGTCGATGTTAACGGGTGTAAAGAGGAGAATCACCAATCTAAATGTCCTTCCAGAACCGAATGCGAGTACAAAAACCTGCTTAAAAATGAAAAGAATTAGCCAGAATAATACCTTTCTAGTGCAAGTAGTTAGAAGAACCAATAATTTTTGACGACGTCCCATTGAAGTTGTAGCCCTGATTGTCGAAAACACCCTCTTGACCATGTAAAGTTTTAATAACTTTAACCCAAAGCGCATGAGGATAAGACATCAACCTACACCGCCACTTTTGAAGAAGGGCAAGGCTAAACGCCTTTAAGCTCCCAATGTTTAAGCCACATTTGTTGAATGAAGCAAGAACATAGTACCACTTAATCCAAGCTAACCTTTTGGTATGTGCGTCCTTCCCCAGAAAAAAGGTAGAACAAGCACTTTCCAAAGAATTCAGAACCGCCTCATCAACTTTGAAAATCGAATGGTAGTAAATGCCAAGACTACCAAGAACCGCCTTAATGGGATTAAGGCGACCTCCTATGCAGAGGAGGTTCGCCTTTCGATTGGAGAGCCTTGAATGGAAACAGTCAATTAAGACCTTCCAATTAGAGATCATACTCATATTAGAGCCAATCGGGAGCCCAAGGTACATGAAAGGGAGAGAACCCAGGGTGCAACTATTGGGTCAATTCAGTACCTAAATTGCCCCATGTATAGTATGTGAATGAAAAATACCCTAAGTAATTTTTATGTCTCTGATGGAGCAGTCGTGAGAGAGTCATCCTTGTAGAAAACTAGAAGGGGATGGGGGGTTAAATAGTTTTACCGATTAAAACTTTGTTTTAAAACTTATAGATCAACTTATGTCAATCTAGTTTTGTGTTTGTTGGATATTGTTAGTTGTGTAAGCATATAAACTATACTAAAAGAAAGAGATAGAGAGACACAACCATAACACAAGTATTTATCGTGGTTCGGCTACAATGACACCTTCCTTGCCTTACTCCTTGAGTACCCAACTGGAGAGTTCCGTAAACACTACAAAACAAACTCCTTTCACCGGCGGAGAAGCCTTCACAATGTCGCTTACACTTAATCCAGTACAAAGCTAAATACCGAGCTCTTCCACGAGGTAGAGCCAAACCTTCATCGCCTACACTTTATCCGGTACAAGGCTAGATACCGGGTTCCATTAAAAAGGAGGAACCACTACGCAATCAACACAATTAGCACAACATAACTTAAGGGAACTAACGTCCCTTTTACACCTAATGACTCAACACATCTACAACACTCTTGAGAGATAATGTTAAGAAGAAAGAACAACAAGATACACTTCTGTGATCTTGTTAAGAAGAAGAATCTTAGCAACTCATGTCACGAGCTTCCAAGTCTTCGAGAGATAATGATCTTGCCTTTAAGAGGAACCTAGAGAATCACAAAGAGAAACCACATAGAAAGATCCTTTAGATATGAGGTTAGAGAACTTAAAATATAGAGAGAAGGTATATCTAAGTGGGGTGAGAAACAAGAGAGAAATGGCTCACTATTTATAGGCAATTCTGAGCACTGTTCCCCAAGATCAGGCGGATCCCTTCCCAAAAGGAATCTGGCTAGTGTAAAGCCAAGGATCCGGCTATCTGGTAGTATACCAGTCCAGATTTTGGGTTACAATTCCGGGTTTTCGGTTATAGGTTATGATCCATGGGTTATGTGACAAAGACATCTTGAGTCACAGGTTATGGACTTTGGGTTATGGAATATGGACTTTAGGTCATGGATCACGGGTTTTACCCATTTAGGTGTCATGCATGATTTCATGCAATGTGTCATGGGTTATGGATCAAGCTCCATGGGTTATGGGTTACGAATTTGGTTTTGAGTCATGGATAGTCCTAGTCTTTACTAGTTTATTCACAAGTTGTATGTATTTTATAAAATGTAAGTAACTAAGTTACTTAAGTGTTTTATAAAATGGTTTTGATTTTATGTAAACTTGTTAACTAAAGATGTTTAAGGTTTATTTGTTTAGTGATAGTTAGTAAACTTTTGGCTCAAAGCGTTACGTATTTTATTTATCTCATTAAAATGATTTTACGTTTATTATCGACAAAACATTAGAAGATCGTAAAATATAAATAAACGTTTTTAAAATATAAATAAACGTTTTTAAGGTTTATTGAATTAAAATATTTTTAAATGCAATTTATTACCGTAAATATATATATATATATATATATATATATATATATATATATATATATATATATATATATATATATATATATATATTTGTGGAAGAATAAGAAGGTCAAAGAATCATAAGCTAAGATAACGCGACTAAGCATCTCACGAAAGTGGTAAGTATAATTCACTCACACTATATATGTTGAAATAACGGGCATAAGGAAATCACACTCAATTGCTCAGACGTGGTTTAATTAAATTACCATAAGCTTGTACAAGAAACTAAACTACACCGACATGGCATAAGCACCAAGTAAAAATATCAAAAGAGGACTTTTATTCAGGTTTATAATGTAGGCTTAGGATAATAAAGGTATGGATAAGGCATGGGAATGTATAATGATTTTTTTTTAAATAAAAATAAGTTGAGAGTCCAAAATCTTTCTTCATATCAATCCTCACTTCTCTTTTGGCACATATTTCGCCAAATACCATTTTTTATTTCTTTCTCTTTTAATCGGAAAAATAATTGGTTTTCCCCCATACTTATGAAAAACACTACTTCAAATGAAACAAGAAGTTTGCAACCTTATACTTCGTTAAAAATAGTATCACCACAATTTATTATTTATTGTTCCTTTCTCTCTATATTTTTTCTTCTTTTCAATGGACTTCCAACTGGGTTTAGGTTTTTAAGGCTAATAGGTTGTATATATTTTTCTTCTTTTTCTGGATTTAAAAGAAACGAAAAGATTGGCTCTGAGTGTTTTACTTAGGGTATCTAGCACTAAAGATGAGTGTTACTGATGAGGCGAAATTTGTTACTCTTTTAGGGGTCATTTAAGCCTTAAGTCATGATAATATGATCAATTATCACCCTAAATCGTTCCTTTTGTCATTTTAGGTACTTTTGAGAAGAATTCTGGAAAACATAGCATTTTGGACTTTTTTAGAGCAAAAAGTGAAGAAAACGACAAGGTAAAGAATCCAAGCTAGAAATTACACCTGACGGCGTCACCTATTCCTAAGGGATGTCGTCAGCCTATGTGACAAGAGGTGGAAGTTACTTTTACACTTGACGCGCCAGAATAGAAATCAACACTTAAAGAGTGACGGCGTCACCCTTTACCAGAAGAATGCCGTCACGTGTAACTTTAAAGCATGACGGCCCAGAACCCTTATAAAGTGACGGCGTCAAGACGTTGGATTGGGCGACAAGAAACCCTAGCCGCGACGAGATGACGACGTCAACCATCAAAAGGTGATGTCGTCACCCTTGTAAATCTATATATAGTTTTTGATTTTTCATTCATTAGTGTGCAACTTTGGAGAGGAACTTTGTCACACAAACCCTAGTTCAAATTTCAGGAGTTTTTAAAGGTTTCATACCCTTGCCTCTTCCATGTTTAATTAAAGATAAGTAATCCATCAATCATTCAATATGTTTATGTGTTGTTTGATTCTATCTTACGCTTATCTTTCTTTTAAAATGCTAGGCTAGGTTTATTTGTGTTTTTTTAGATGTAGTGAAACCTAGTTATATATTATTAATTAATGGTTTGTTATTAATTGTTGTTGGGTGATTGTTAATCGATGTTAGGCTTAAGAAAACTGGCTAATCTCCTATTCGGTAACTTTCTTGAACGTCTTAAGAAACATGAATCGGATGTGTACTACGATTTTAATGGTTGTATTTAATGCATAAGTGACTATTAAGGAGGCCATGGTAAGGATACTTAACGCGTCGCCATAGAAAGAGATATAAGCTTATAGAGTTGGGGAAGATCGTACACGGCCCCACAATTGGTATTAAGGAATGCAACCCATCACCCACGCAATTGTAACAAGCTTATCAATCAATGAAAGATAACTAGGGAGTAATGAAATCTAAGTAAACACGTTTTCTCCATATATAGTTTCACATTTTATTTTATTGCCATTTTATTTTTATTGCATTAGTAGTTATTTGGGTTAGTTGACTAGAAACTAATTCCGCCCACTCTTCCAATACCCGAGATTTTACTTGCTTTCATAAAACATAAAAATACAAAAAGAATCTTCCCTCACCTCTAGACCTAGTTAGATCAATTTCAATCCTAGCGAACACTATTCCCTATGAAGAACAATCAATTCCCCGGTACTTGCCACTTCATTATACTACATCGGTCAGGTACACTGCCTGGTGGGGATTGTAAGCTTCTCAAAATTCCTTGAGAAGTAAAACTTCCGTGTAGACCACAATCCGCACATAAGCTACAATAGGGTTTATAGAGTGGTTTAGCTAATCAGTGTAACTAGCTAATGATATCTTTATCGAATGCCGATTTGATGAAATCCTAATTGCCTCTTTATCATTTAAAATTACTTATACCACATGAATGTGATCTCACTGCGGTCTCGTAATGATTTCAAGTATAAGTTCTAGAATTAACAAATCACCGACACACTCGTAAACAAATAAACTAGCATAATAGGGCATAAAGGCTAAAAATTCCTCACATTTTAGTGGTAATGGATACGAACATACAAGTAACGTTATCAATTCTGAGTCGAATCAGCTTAAATGACCTAAGATAATCTTATCTTTCAAAAAGTTTAACAAGTGCGCGTACTACTTTGAAAAACCGGCGCACTTAGTTTAAAATTCATTTTGTTTTTATAAAAATTATTTATACTATTAACATTTCTAATTTATCTCAAACCCATACTTATTATGAGCATTGTCCTCAATGTGATAAAATATATAAAATTGATAAATCGGAATGAGTGAAATACTTCCCGATTCATGAAGAATTCAGCAAAATTGTACGAAGCAAGTGTAATCTTCGTACTTAGTTCGTATCCTGCACATAAACTCAACAAAGCAAAACAAAACACACAATATTTATCTTAGCAAAAGATTATTTATTATTTATTAATTATTAATGCAATTTATTTGCATTTACTTAGTTATATATATATATATATATATATATATATATATATATATATATATATATATATATATATATATATATATATATATATATATATATATATATATATATATATGTTACTAGTTATATTCTTGTTTCACCATCAGATATGGTTTTGTGTTTTCAAATGCCAACAGAGGCATGCTTACAGACCATCAGAATAAATTGTTTGAAATTGTCTTAAAATAAACCAGAAATCAGGTTTCCTTGGATGAAGTGGACACATGGCGTACCACTCATTGATGGGCTCCACTTCCAACACCTTTGGGTGATCCTTGAGCTTCCTAGTTTCTTTGTCTCTAATATTCCAAAAGCTTCTTATATCCACAGTCCCCAGCTTCACCTGGCTCCCAAACAATGACATTTCTTCCTCATTCATTAACCCCATGTTCCTAGCCAATCCTAGATTCATGTCCACTTTATACAACCCAAAAGTAAATCATATTTGTTATCCATTCATCGCCTAGTGTTAGATGTCTTCAACAATAAATTCATTGTTGCTTTTGCTAGAGGGCACATGACCGTTGTTACCCCTCCTTGTCTCCGCCCCCGGCTGCATGTTTTTGCTATTGCTGCTATTTGAAGATTTGTTTTCGCTTGATGTTAGATTATTTTCAGCAACAAATTGTCATATATATGTTACTAGTTATATTCTTGTTTCACCATCAGATATGGTTTTGTGTTTTCAAATGCCAACAGAGGCATGCTTACAGACCATCAGAATAAATTGTTTGAAATTGTCTTAAAATAAACCAGAAATCTGGTTTCCTTGGATGAAGTGGACACATGGCGTACCACTCATTGATGGGCTCCACTTCCAACACCTTTGGGTGATCCTTGAGCTTCCTAGTTTCTTTGTCTCTAATATTCCAAAAGCTTCTTATATCCACAGTCCCCAGCTTCACATGGCTCCCAAACAATGACATTTCTTCCTCATTCATTAACCCCATGTTCCTAGCCAATCCTAGACCCATGTCCACTTTATACAACCCAAAAGTAAATCATATTTGTTATCCATTCATCGCCTAGTGTTAGATGTCTTCAACAATAAATTCATTGTTGCTTTTGCTAGAGGGCACATGACCGTTGTTACCCCTCCTTGTCTCCGCCCCCGGCTGCATGTTTTTGCTATTGCTTTTGCTATTGCTGCTATTTGAAGATTTGTTTTCGCTTGATGTTAGATTATTTTCAGCAACAAATTGTCTATTGTTTTAATATTTTAGGTTTTCTAATCCAATATGAGCTTTTGTGATTTCGCTACCCGAATTGTGGAGGAGTATTAGAGAATAGAGTAGTTGCCATTTGTGGTTTAGTGTCCATTAGGGTTTTAGGTTATCATTTTTTTGAATGGCGTGTTAGTACAATACTATAGTTAGTGATTCGATTCCACAGTACTTACCCATAAGGTAGTCCCTCCCAGCCTCGAATCGATGCATCTATGGGGCATAACCACCACAGATCCCACCCAGGAGGAAAACCCTCCACGGAGAGACTCGAACCTGAGACCTCTTTCCTTTGGAGACAGAGGTCAAAGGTTCGATCCTCACCCCTTGCAAGGCCGGAGGTCCTTTTCTACCTTTGGTAGAACCAGAAGCAGCCTCTCTACCTTAGGTAGGGGTAAGGCTGTCTACGTCTCAACCTCCCCCATACACCGTAATACGGTATTGGGATTTGGGACCCATAACCCGTGGAAGACGGTATTGGAATTACTTTACTTTACTTTACTTTTTATAGAAGGCTTAAAAATGTTATAGTTTGGCTTTAAAATGTTATATTTTTTTTGGCAAACAAATGTTTTTCATTTTAAATCTTTCTTATATGTCCCAAATACTTTATAACGTAGTACATACATGTTTTAAAAAAAGAACGTCTAAATTATTTATAGTGTAAATAGTTAGCACTTTTATTTTTCCAATTTTAGCATTAAATTTGTGATTCTAAGTTTCGTGAGCTTTTTTTTATAAACAATTCTATTAAAATATATCATTATTAGAGGGGGGTTACTATATGGTTTAAATGAAAATTAATTTTTAAATTTTAAGTTAATTTAAAAATTTTTCTTTTATAGTAATATTTTTGGTCTTAAAATTTTAAGACTTCCTTTTATAGAAAGTACTAGATGCTTTATAGTGTAGTATAGATATTTGTTTACTCTTTGGAAAATAAAAAAGGTGGTCACATTGATATGGAATCATAAAAATCACTGTAAGAAATTGAATTGGTTGTCTAACAAGTGGAGCATATATATATATATATATATATATATATATATATATATATATATATATATATATATATATATATATATATATATATATATATCAGTGTTATAAATATCGGTCTTGGCGGCCGATATATCACTGATATATCGCTTATCGGTGGTCGACCGCCACGATATTTTGCATATCGGTCATGGTCAAAATCGGCCAAAATATCGGTCAAAATTGGTTAAATATCGGTAAAAATCGACAGTCAAAATCGGTCAATTATTGGTAGAAGACATATTCGGAGACTAATAAATACGTGTATAACTAAAAATAATAGAAAGACTAATAAGTTTAATAAAAATATGTAAATTATGCACAATTTATATCAAATAAATGTTAAATCGGTAAATTTCTTTATAATTTATGGTCTCCGATATATCACCGTCAAGACCGATATAGCATTTGGCGGGGGTCGACCGCCACGGTACCGCCGAGCGATATTTACAACCATGATATATATATATATATATATATATATATATATATATATATATATATATATATATATATATATATATATATATATATATATATATATATATATATACTCTATATTTGGGCCACGAGCCCAAATGATAAACATTACTAAGGCCCAAACCCACCACGAGTGGGCTATTATAACAATGACTTGGGCCGCATTACCAAAGAGATTGGGCTCACGTAGGCCCAAGCCCAACCAAACTATTTATGGTCTAGATAAGGATCTTCTATTTACGGATAAAGATCATTGGACCGGATAAGCACCATGCGCGCGAAACGTAAGGAGCACGAAACCTACAAGGATTCTGCACCTATATATAGAATGACATAATTCTCATTAAAGGTATGATCTACAAAACCCTAACTCTTAAATATAACCTAAAACCGATTACTTACTCTCACGCCGGAGTATAATCGTGGGAGACAATCCCACGATAAGCCTAACGGTGTTTGTTTACTTTCTTAGTGCGCAGGTCTCAAGCATTAAGAGCGAATTGGTACGAGAGCGAGCCCAAACCAGGAACGCCCAACTTTTGTATCAACAAGTGGCGCCATCCGTGGGACCCTACACTAAGAACTTGGAACTAGAATGACGAAGAACAAAAACTCAAGCCAGTAGACTCCACAATTGGAAAAAACACGTGGTTACCCCCAGAGGAAGAACCCTCAAGACTCGACCTCTAAACATGCCTCTGGAACAACCAGTGTGCCTGGTCACCAAGAAGCGGGATCAACCCAACCTCTCCCGGCGGTAGAATTGCCTATAAGAACTACTCAAACCACCACGGTGGTTCCAAGCGTTGAAGAACTTCAGCACACCCTCTTTAATACTCCCCACCAAACGGCACCTATAGTGGACAACACTGTGCCACCTGGCGCACCCAACCGAGATAGGGCGCCCAATGTTGAGGCAGAGATTCTTGCAGCGGATGAGGACGCACCTGACCTAACGTTAAGTAATTTTGTATCCCAAAATTATGAAACCCTAACCGTCCTCATGCAAGAAGAAGTAAGGAGAAGGTCAAGTATGAGCCTGCAAGCCCGGCTCAACTTTGGTCCTGAACGCGAAGTATCGCCACTACGCTACCAAAGAGGAGGACGCGAAAATAACGAAAGACGTACCAATATCCATGATAGACTTGGTACGATATCTGACTCACAATACTAAGAGGAATATGAAGATGGCGAGAGGCGCACCAATGTTCATTCCAGACTTGGTAGTCGAAGGATACACGACAGACTTAGACATCAACATTCACCAAGCGAAGGCTCCTCCAGGTCTGGGAGCAGAAGAATTCACGACAAATTAGGGAGGAGAACTTCCCCAAGTGAAAGCCCCTCAAGCTCTTCCTCTGAAGGAAGCCGGCGCAAGTGTCGCAAAAGAGATTACTCATCCTCCAGTGATTCCTCGGACAACGAGGATAAAGAGACAGGACACTGGAAGTCCAGAGGAAGACGTCGCGAGGAAGAAGACGAAGACATATCTCTTCCGTGGCGTCGCCAGAAAGTTGATGCATTTACACGACGCATCAGCGATTACTCCGATCATAAGAAAAGGCGCATGCCCACTAATGTTAAAACATATGATGGAACGGGTGATCCTGACGACCACCTAAAAATTTTCGAATCCGCTTCTACTATCGAAAATTGGCCACAACCTGTGTGGTGTCATATGTTTAACTCCACATTAGTAGAGAATGCGCGCACTTGGTTTAGCAAGCTTCTACGAAGGAGCATAGGCGGGTTTGAAGAATTGCGGAAAGCATTCCGCTTAAACTTCACCCAAAGAAAGAAGTGCGCTAAAAACCCTGTTGAATTAGCCAGAGTAAAACAGCGTCAAGGGGAATCAACCAGCGCTTATATGGAACGCTTTAAAGATGAATGTATACATGTCAAGGCGTGTCCAGAAGTCCTAAAAATTTCAGGGTTCATGAATGGGATCAATAACCCAGAACTCATTAAGAAGTTAAACGACAAGGTTCCCCAAACCTTCGATGAACTAATGAAGCACACAAGGTCCTTCATCCAAGGAGAAGCAGCCGCTGCGGACAGTAAAAAAGGCTACTCAAATTATAGGCAGCAAGAATAGCCTAGGAGACAATCCAATGATCAGAACAGCAACCGCATTAAGAATTATCGCAGTCAGGGAAGTGGACAAGATAATGACAAGTATATCTCCCTCACAAAGACCCCGAGGGAAATATTTGTAACAAAAGGCGCAAACTTCTCAAAACCTCCACCAATGCGCACCCCAGAGGACAAGCGTATAGGGAATGGATACTGCGAATACCATGGTCAAAAGGGCCATATAACTAACAAGTGTGTCCAGCTACGACAATTAATTGAAAAATTAGTAAAGGAGGGTAGAATGGATCACCTCGTAAAGAACATTAAAGCAGGGAAGGACAAGCAAAGGAATGGAGGCAAGAAAGAGCCTCCCAAAGATAAAGCGGACATCATCTACATGATACAGTCATGGCAACGCAAGACAAAGCAAAAAGTCAGTCAAAAGTTCTCTTCAGAAAATGAGATATCCTTCCCCACTCTAGCTGCGGACAACGCAGTAATAGAGCCACTGACCATTGAGATACATACGGGAGGACATGACATCAGCCGCATGTATATCGATGGAGGAGCATCCGCAAATATTTTGTATGAACACTGCTTTAAAAGGCTACGACCTGAGATATAAAGTCAGTTGATACCGGCCACGACGTCGCTGACTGGCTTCACAGGAGAAAAGATATGGCCTATGGGGCAATTACGCTTACATGTAGTTGTGGGCGATGAACAACACTTGATTGGTCCTGAACGGTCAACTAAGTTTACCAGGTGATGGTCAACCAAGTCAAACGTCAAAAACCAACTAACCAAGGAGTTTAGGGAATCCCCGGGTCGTTATGTCCCGACGAGGTGTGATGGTAATCAAAACGGGTTTGTGATCGGGTGAATTTGGACAGGAAAAAGGTATATAAGGGTTTGAATGATTACACTAAGGAAATACGAATGAGAACGATTTAAACAAACTGTATTAACAATAACGTGAAACCTAGTTAACCTAAAATGAAATCTAAATTTATAATTAGAGTTTGCTTATAAATAAGCAGACAAATAAGTCAAAAGGGCTTAAATAAAAGCTATCACTTTTTTTATTTTAGGTTTTTCTTTATTTTACAAACTACTTTTACTAACATAATCTAAATTTTAAAAACGGGAAAGTTATTTAAATAAAACGCGAGTGCGCGAAATAAAAAGTGAAATTTATGCTACGCTAATCCTACGGACATGAAAATTACATTTTTACAATCCTAATGATAAAAGAAAATTTTTAGAAAAAGAAAATATTTTTTTTGACTTTTTATTTAATTATTTATGAATTAAAAACTATTTAAACTTAATTAAACTATTTAAACTAATTTAATTATAATAAATACTAAATGAAAAGTTAAAATTATAAAACTTTTTCAAAAAAATACATTAAAGTGACAGAAACTTAACAAAAATATAAAAAATCCTAAGTTCTAATAAATAAGCTATTTTTATAATTAATTAGTTATTATTACTTAAAACCTAATTTAAACTATTTAAATTATAATAAATATTAAACTAATTTATAAAATTATGAAAATTTTTATATAATTACTACATACTACCAGAAAGTTATAAAAAATATAAAAAGCTGAAAAGAGTTATAAATAAGCAGTTAAAATAAGCTAATAAGCAAAAATAAGCAAAAGAAAGGAAAAATGGGTTAAAAGGGTGAGGGTGTGAAGTATTAACGAAAAAAGACCCTAGGGCAGTTGGTTGTGTTGTGCATGTATGCTATCTGATTGACCCAGGTTCGAGCCTTGCTCACCACATTTTTGCCAATTATTTTTATTTTTGATTTTTTTTTCTTTACAAAAACATTTAAACATCAAAAGGAACAAACTTTTACAAAGCCAATATTTCTGAAACTCAAAATTAAGCTGAGAATGAGCTTATATTGCTCAATAAATGAGCAAATAAGCACAAAGTGGGATTTGAAACTTTAAAAAGCTAGAAATAAGCTACAAACTACTTATCAAATGAAAAATAAGCTCGAGCTAAGTGAGTTGAACTTAAAAGCAGCCAAATAAAAGAGAAAAGCATGTGTAATAAGCCAAAAGGCTCAAATAAGCAATTCCCATTCACCACAGAACCAACAGGCCCAAGGGCTTGTTGCAGGCCATTTAAAGCTCATCCAAATAAGTTAAAAGCTTAAGACAAGCTTGGAACTAGAAAGATAAGCTACTAGGCTTCTCAAAGAACCCAAAACCTCAAGGTGGGACCCACTAGTGAAGCAAGTATGAACCTGGGAAGTTTGGGTAAAAACTGATCCAATGGTGCAGGGGAGGTCACTCCCCCTGCAGGTTACTTTGAGGGAGTGTGGGGGCCCACAGAAAATTCATAAAAATGTAATGAACATGGATTTCCAGAGTTGAGGTAGGGGGTTACAAGTAGGAACAAGTTTCAAGCCCTGAATCATCCCACAAAATTCACAATAAATCTTGCAATATTTGGTTTTTCTACAAGGCAAAAATTTGACTTTTGAGGTAAACTTAAAACCTTGACTTTGGTAACTTTTAATTAAACCCTAATGACTGGAAATGCTATATTAAGCTAAAATAAGACAGAATTAAACTAAAATATCAACTCCTGAATTGAAATGGATGATTATGGTTAATCTAAACCTAACAGTGACCACTAATTGGAAATTTGAAGGAGGTTTTGACTTTTTACCAAAGAAGCACTAGTTTATATCATTCCACAAACCTACTACAACCTAATATGATGTCTTGCAACCAAAATGAATCACAGAAACTCAGATGAGCTCAGGCAAACTCACAGATCCAAACACCCCTTTAAGGGGACTGAATTGAGATTTTTGATGGTTAGGACTGATTTAGGCTAAGCTCATGAACCAAACTGAGCAATTAAACCATATTAACTATAATTAAGCTAAATAGACAGGCTAATACAAACTTGAATAAGCTATAAGTTATTTAACTAAAAATGACTATAATTTGCAAAATAAATTAGAAATTATGAGACCCATCATATGACAACAAGTAATTAGCAACAAAAGAGTAGGAGCATACCAGATAAGCAAGTAAAAGATAGAAAAGCATTAATATAAGCATAAACTAAGCAAATGTATGAAAATGAAAAATGAGTAAACTTACAAAAGAGCTCAGTAGCTCAGCATGAACAATGAACCAAGGACCATGGATACCAACCTACACTCCCCATGGAGTTCTAATTCCCATTGTAATCCAGAATACTACTCTACTCAGCTTTCTTCTTCATCTTTCTTTATTTTTGAATTTCTCATGATTTTCCTCATTTATTGATTTATTTATTTTTTTAAGATTGATTATTTGCAAAAAGTGAGAACTTAGGCTAAAAACACAATAAGCTTAGGTTAAACTTATGTAAGCAATACACACAGACAACTTATGGAACCATCAATACTTGACAAATCTTGAAATTAAATTGCAACAGAAATTAAATAAAAAAAGACCGAGTTAATTAAAGTTTGAGATTACAAAGCTTTAACAAGGTTACAACCAAGCTGAAAACAGGAAATTGAGCTCAAGATTACACTAAAGCTACACTATTCTAAACTAAAAACCTAATTAATTAGCTAACAGCTTCTCAGCTTCTCTTTCTTCACTTTTATAGGCCCAGAGGAGTTCCTCAGCAGTTCCCACTTCAATTTGGATCCTAGGATGAAGATAGAATGATCACAGCCGTAGTTTTGGATTTTGGCGGGAAATTGAGAGATATTGCAATTGGGTCTGATAACGTGTGTAGGGGAGTGGGATTTGGACTGTGGTGTTTGGAGTGTAGGGGAGGCAAGGGATAGTGGGAAGGTGATGATGAGAGGGGGGGGGGAAAGTGGTTTTGCAGGTTCACGTGGGTGGTATTGGGGAGGATGGAGGTGGTTTTGAGGGGGAAAGGTGGGTTTGACCACCTTGGTTTGACCCTGAGTTAAATAAAAACGGGGGTGTTTTGGATTGGAGTGTGTGGTGGATTGGGCTTGTACATGGGCTTGGGAGTTATAAGGCTGGGTCTGTTTTGTGTTTGAATTTGGATTAGTTATTTTGGGGTTCAAAATTACATAAGGGTCCGGTTTGGTTTAGCAAAAGAAATACAAGGACCATTTATGTAAATTCTTGAAACTTGAGGGTTAATTCTGCCAAATATTCTAAAGTATTACAAGGACTAAACATGCCACATATTCAATTCCCAAAGGTCCTTAATGTTTATTTTTCCAAAATGAATTTCCCGAGGACCAATTTTGCCAAATTTCAAACTGCAGGGACCAAACTTTTAAATTTTCCAAAGTTTTTACCCAAGGACTAAATTTGATAATTTTTGACTTTTAAAAACCTTGGGTTGACTTTACTTTTATTTTAAACCTTCAGGGACTAGTTTTGTCAATTTTTGAAACTTGAGGGATTGAAACTGCCAATTATGCAAACTTTGTTCGTTTTTCATTTGTTTTTAAACATTTTGCATCTAAAACATATAAAACACATTTTTGGGATAATTTCTGTATTTTGATGCATTTCTGAGTGTTTTTGGATGTTTTGGCAGTTCAGATACGATAAAAATGATGAGTATTTACACACTCATCAACACTCTACAACAACGTGGATAAACTTCATGATCATCAAGTCTCCTTCACTATACAACGACATCATTGGGAGACCTGGAATATCATCCATGCGCGCTGTACCATCCACAGCACATGAGATGCTCAAATTTCCAGTAGAAGGAGGGATCGTCACCCTCTACAATACCACGGTGCCGCCTAAAGAATGCAACACTGTAACCAGTGAGGTAGAGAATGTTCCAGAACAACGCGTAGCAAAAATACCAAACTTAAAGGTTGCCATTCATCCTGATTACCCAGATCAACAGATATCGATTGGAGGATCTTTATCTGACAAAGGTAAAGCAGCTGTGTGCGCACTCTTGCAAAAGAACCTGAGTATCTTTGCGTGGGAACCAAAGCACATGACTGGAGTGCCACGCTCTATTACGGAGCACAAGCTACAAATCCGACAAGGATATCCCCCAATACGACAGAAGAAGCGCGACCAGGCTCCAGATCGTGTAAAAGCCATCCTGGAAGAAGTATACAAACTTGTAGATGCAGGCATTATGCGCGAAGTCTACTATCACGACCGGCTCTCTAATCCAGTGATGGTAAAGAAGAGTGATGGCAGTTGGAGGATGTGCGTGGACTTCACAGACCTAAATAAAGCATGTCCACAGGACTGCTACCCACTGCCAGAGATAGACTAGAAGGTAGAATCCCTATGCGGATATCCCTTTAAATGCTTCCTAGATGCATACAAAGGGTACCATCAAATTCAGATGGCAGAGGAGGATGAAGAAAAAACAGCCTTCCACACAAGTCAAGGGGTATATTGCTACACAAAAATGCCTTTTGGCCTAAAGGACGCAGGCGCAACATACCAGCGATTGGTGGACATGGCTTTTGAAAAACAAGTAGGTCGCAACTTGGAAGTTTACGTTGATGACCTTGTCATAAAGAGCCACACAGAGGAAGAATTAGTACGCGTCATTGAGGAAACGTTCAAAACATTGGGAAAAATAAACATGAAGTCAAATCCCAAGAAGTGCACATTTGGTGCGACAGAAGGCATGTTCCTTGGGCATCTGATAGAACCTGACAGCATCAAGCCTTGCCCAGAAAAGACAAAAGCTGTCATCGATCTTCCCTCACCACGCACATTGAAAGAAGTTCAGTCATTAAACGGAAAGCTAGCTGGCCTAAACCGCTTTTTATCCAAGTCGGCAGACAAATCATTCCCTCTCTTTAAAACACTCACGAAGTGCACAAAAAAGGGAGACTTTCGTTGGACTGAGGAAGCAGAGGAAGCCTTCCAACAACTAAAACAGCACCTTGCATCACTTCCCAAACTTGTCGCACCGCGACAAGGGGAAGAGTTGATCATGTACTTATCTGCAACCCATGGAGCAGTTAGCGCAATACTGTTAACAGATAGGAACTCCGTTCAAACGCCGATATACTTTGTAAGTAAGGCACTGAAAAAGACAGAGACTAACTACAGCGCTATGGAAAAACTGGTCCTAGCTTTAGTGTTCGCAGCTAAAAGACTGCGCAGATACTTTCAGGCGCACCGAATAGCTGAATCACAAACCAGCCCATCAAACCAGTTATCTCCAAACCTGACGCATCAGGACGGCTACAAAAGTGGAGTGTGCTGTTGAGTGAGTATAACATCTCATATAGACCACGCACTGCAATCAAGGGGAAGATATTAGCGAACTTTATTGTTGAAAAGCCAGATACCGATACTCCACCTTCAACAGGCAAGACAGAGTTACAAGAACCGTGGGTTCTATTCACAGATGGATCCTTATGCATGGATGGATCAGGTCTAGGCCTTATCCTAACTAATCCAGAAGGGGTGGAATTCACCTACGCACTGCGTTTCGAATTCACAGCCACAAACAATGAGGCAGAATACGAAGCCCTACTCGTTGGACTGTGTATTGCAATTCAAATGGGTGTATGCAACCTTGAGGCAAATGTAGATTCCAGGCTAGTAGCTAACCACGTGCTAGGTGAATATGAAGCTAAGGATGAACACATGATCCAATACCTTGAAAAAACCAAGTCTTTAATTTAGAACTTTGATAGGTTCACAATCAAACAAGTACCTAGAGGGGACAACAGGAAAGCTGATGCGCTTAGCAAGATCGCATCTACAAGCTTTGCACACATATCAAAACACGTATTGGTAGAAACTCTGAAAAGTAAATCAATCTTGGAGATGGAGGTATCCACGGTGATAGAAGAACATAATCCCACGTGGATGACACCTATCATTGACTTTATAAGCAAAGGGATCTTACCACAAGATCAGAAAGATGCTCGAAGGGTGCGGCGCACAGCGCAGAGATTTGAACTCCGAGATGGCATCCTATATCGACGGTCATTCCTACAACCTTGGCTGCGATATGTTGGACCTCTTCAAGCAGATTATGTACTCTGAGAAATTCACTCTGGATCATGTAGCATGCACTCAGGACCACGGTTCGTAGTGACGCGCGCTCTGCGATCAGGATATTATTGGCCTACTATGCACCGCTACGCGCGTGATATGATAAAGAAATGCAGTAATTGCCAAGTCCACAGGCCAATTCTGCGCCAACCACAACAAGAGTTAACCCCCATTACCTCACCATGGCCATTCTATAAATTGGGCATCGACATCGCAGGCCCTTTCCCAGTCGCAGCGGGAGGACTGAAATTCCTCATCGTCGCCATAGACTACTTTACAAAGTGGATTGAGGCAAAAGCAGTGGTGAGCATCACTGGCAACCAGGTAAAACGCTTCGTGTGGGACAATATTGTGTGTCGCTTCGGACTACCTGGGGAAATTATCTCAGATAATGGAAAACAATTCTGCGATAACCCATTCAATGATTGGTGCGCACAATTGAACATCACACAACACTTCGCTTCAGTGAAACATCCACAAACCAATGGATTGGTTGAACGCGCGAATCGCAGTCTAGGCGAAGGAATAAAAGCGTGCCTTGACAGACACAAAGGAAAATGGGTGGACGAATTGTCACACGTTTTATAGGCACATCGCACGACAATCAAAACCAGTACTGGAGACACACCATTCTCCCTCGTCTACGGGACAGAAGCCGTTATACCAGCCTAAATTGGAATGCCAACTATACGTATAGCGGAGATAAACGTCACAACAAATGACGAGGAGCGGCACATAGACTTGGACTTGCTGGAAGAAAGGCGTTAACGTGCAGCTATACGCGAAGCGAAGGCTAAAGCAAAGATGAAGAAATATTATGATGCAAAGGTCAAACACACTTCTTTAAGGCCAGGAAACTTTGTATACCACGCTAAAGATGCAAGCCACGCAGAAGACACAGGCAAGCTTGGATCCAAATGGGAAGGACCCTATGAGGTCACGGATACACTAGGTAATGGTGCATACAGGTTGCGCGATATGGAAGGTCACGAGCTGGCGTGCACTTGGAACATCTTTAATCTAAAAAGATGCTATCTTTAGGAAAGACTACGGCCCACAAACAGACAATCCTGCACTTTAGTATGTGTCTAATAAGTGTCTGTCTTAGAATTTTCTTTTCTTTTTTAGGAATTGTTTTTTATCTTCCAAAAAACTTGCAAGTATTAATAAAACGTTGTGGTTTCTAGCTAACTCCATAACACACTTCACTTTATTGTGTACATTTTTATTATGTTTCAATATTGTTATTCCATATTTTGCCTACATGGCGTGCATGCACTTATTAAGACCCACGATGGCAGAAAGGATGAGTAAACTTACTAACTAACTCATTGAGTAAGAGGGTTGCAAACCCATCAACATTGGATCATGTATCCTTGCTAAGCGCCTTACCTTCAAGACGTTGAAGTAAGTTTTCCATGCGCATTCCACGAAGGATGTGGAATATCACGTACACCGTACATGCTTAGCAAATTATGAGCCAATACTCTTGGTCATTTAATAAAAGTATTTGCAAAATAATGCAAGTCTATTTTCATACTTATGATTCGTTTTTTAAGTCACACACTTAATTTGAGTATGGGTTTCAATTTGCATCTTAATTGATCTTTTACACAAAGGAAAACAATTTAAGAACGGATAACATAGCACACGAACAAAAGATACAAGTTGTTATTTATACGAAACCATACATTTACAAGTTACAAAAAGCCTATATCTACACACTATGGCGGCACTCAGGACTATGCTCTTGATCAGCGGAGCTCCCAGCCTCTTGGAGCTTCCTCAAAAGTAACACATCCTTAGGCGACACGGTCGCCACGCTGACTGCGACTCCATCAGATCTTGGGATATGCGCAGCGCCCATACCGCAAAGGATAGCTTTCCCCTTCACACCCTTCTTCTTTGCCGCCCTCCCCACATGAAGCTCCAAGACTTCTTTCAGGGGAACCTCCTTATCAAGGGCGAAGGGGTTCAACACATCACGCGGCTGTGCAAAGACTGGAACCTACAACTGCGACTCGTCAGGCTTTAGGAAAAAGTCAGGTTGAGCCTCTTCATCCTCCAAGATATGCCTCCCCAGGGTTAACCCCTCCATAATCAACTTTATGGGGTAATCCTGGTCATGCTCCAGCTGCGCAATATGTGGAAGCTCAAAGAGCTTCATCCCCTCCATAGCCATCACAAGCTCGTCATAAGCGTCCGCCTTATAACCGGGCACCTCAGCAAGTGACACGGTTAGCATCTTCGCCTCATGGAGTTCCTCCATAGCCTGCGCCCTGCCACGCTCCACGGCGCACTCTACGACCTTCCCAAAGGCCTCCAACACCTCAGGGGACTCCAACGTGCCCATCGTAGCCAGGCGTAAACCATGGCTAATCAACCACCTACACAAGCAAACAAAGGATGCATTAGAAGCAAAGAGGAACATTAATACATATAGTAAGGAAAATTGCAGAATATACAAAACATACCTGCGCTCAACGATCGTAGACATAAGATCAGGATATAACTCCTCATCGTATTCTATACTTAGCCTGCGCAGCTTGTCCTCCTGCACCCTCAGAGCATCCCCAACTTGCTTGCGAAGGGCCTCAATATGGCCGAAGTGCTCAACCTTCTTCTCCTCCAGATACCTTATCCCCCAGGTTAAGTTTGACCTGAACTGATGCAGCTCCCCGCGCTCATGCTGCAACTCAGCCATCACGGTCAACTTCTCATCGGTAACCTTCTCAGCATGCGCCCTGATGGACACTACATCCTCTCGCGCATCAGCTAACTGCGCACGAAGCATGGCAATTGTAACACCCCCAATTCATGATGCAGCGGAATTTGAACTGGGTGTTACTTGACGGCACAATAGTCACAATAATAGAAAACGAACTCCAATTGAGTCGTTTTAAAAGATTTATCATTCAAATTATATAAATATCAGAGATTACAAAATGAGGTCCCAGATGGTTCCATGTTTACAATTTACATTAAATGAGTTTTTGAATGATAATAAAATTTATAGCCCTCTTGAGTATCCGTGTCCTTCCGTGCCATCCTTGATCGTCATGAACCTGAAATACATGCTTGAGAGGTCAACATAAAGGTTGAGTGATATTCGTAGAGTTTAGTTAAATCGTTTGAACACAATAATCGTAGTGTGAGCTATAGACTCACACTCATAGTTAGAAAACAAAATCGTTATTTATTTCACTAAGCTCATGCAACCAAAACATTAACATCGAACCAACAAAATTGGCATTATAGAAGCCCTATCAAGGTACTTTTGCCATTATACCGCTAAATCTCAAATATAGTGCATTTGTGTGAACTCATCGTTGTTCAACACAAATGGGATCCGTCAATCCCAATAGATCTATTCACAATATTCGCGCTCACTATAGGTAGTGACTAATGGTTCATAATATAGGGACTTCGAACATGGCAATCGTTACTTAGTGACAATAAAACATAGTCGGGAAGCATACATTAGAAAGCATTGTGTTCGAGTAGAGAAATAATAGTATGTATTCCCCCCATGGGTTTGTAAAATAGTTAAACAATAGAAAGTGGGGCTACGAACTCACCTTAAGTTATGTAGTGAGTAGTGAATGTGATGGTCGAATCGCGAAGGTTTCTACGAGCAACCTATAATAGAATGTTGCGACTTAGGATCGGAGTAAAGAATAGGAATAAGTGCCTATATATATATATATCTTGCATCTAGTCCATGATGTGGTATGATGTATATTGTAAGTCTTTGAAAGAAAAGATTCATGAAACATGTATGTTTTATATATCGTTTACTACCGTTCGGGCAGACATAATTCAGAAGTCATGTTAGTAAGCGTTCGAGGAGCCAGGACACTTTAACTCATAAATCCACAACTCATCTCGACGGCTTACATAATGAACTCCTCACATGAGGCTCCCTACTATTGTAGTAGTTGATAAAATATATAGATATAAGTTTTGATTAGAAAAGTTACATGTCCGATATTTGAATAAACTTAGGAAAGTTTATTTTTACATGAAGATTGTTATTAGGGGTAGTTTCATAAGTCTTGTATGACCATTTTACTTTGTATTATCTCATGGTTCCTTTTAAGTGAAGTAGATCCAAATTGCTTGTTCAAATTATCGCCAATTCCTTGTTTCATGTTTTCGCCTAAGTAAACTTACATGGTCATTTCGTCATGGCCTAGCCATGACCTTTGGTCCTTGTTCCAAGATCATGAGACACAACCTTGGCTCTAGCCATGGTTGTGGTCTTGCTTATAGGTCATAAGACCTCTTGTTCCTTTTAAACCATAACCTATATATAATGACTTTGGCCTAAAAATGGGCTGTTTAGAATTTGAAGAATTTATCACTCGGAAAGCGTTTTCAGGGCTCGAGCTTCTTTGTTCGTGAACGAAAATGGCGTTCCGGACAACTTTTGTGTTTTAACTTTTTGATGAATCGGACCAGAAGGGTGACTTTCAAAAAGTCAGAATGCAAAACAGTATGGTTTAGGCAGTTTTACCGCAAATCTTTGGTAACTTCAAATGGGCGTAACTTTTGACTCGTATACTCGTTTTAGGTGGTTCAAATTGCTACGTTTCCTTGTTAGGTCCTCTAATATAATATGTAATAATACAATATCATATTTTTACCATTTTGATCAGGTCTTACTAGGGCTGTAAACGAACTGAACGTTCAATGAACGTCCGACTAGGCGTTCGTTTATGTTTATTTATCTATTTACGTTCATATATCATATATCTTTTAATTTTATAATTTTAAAAATTAGTTTGTTTAAACAAAGCAACACTTATAAAACAATTGTGAAGAATTCAATAAAGTTTATGCTTGTTTTTCTATTTTCATTTATGTTCGATTGTTTATGTTCGTTTAGCGTTCGTTTAGTATCTTAATGAACGAACTTAAACAAACATGAACAATTCATTTTCTTAATAAACGAACATGAACAAGAAAATTCGACCGTTTAAGCGTCCGTGTCCGTTTATTTGTCCGGTTAAAATTAAATGAACGAACATGAACAGGGCTCCGTTCGTGTTCGTCCGGTTCGTTTACAGCCCTAGGTCTTACCAAGAAAGTCACTAGTTTACTTGTTTTAATAACTTATCTTAACAATCAATTACAACAACATGTTTTACTCATTTTTATACATCATGGACTTGCATACAAGACATAATATAGCAAGAATAATAGGTAAATAACATGAACATGATTATTTAACAAAAAGCATGTTAGGGTTTGGCTTACAACTTTTGGCTTTCAAAGATGAAAGGAAGTTAACATGTAAGGATAGGACTTTGATAGACTTGCTTCAACCCACTTCACTTCATGCAATCTTTCTACCCTTGTAATCTTGAAAGATGGATGATGAAGGTTGAGGTGACTTGAGTGGATTCAAACTCAAGAGAAATCACCAAGTATATGAGGTTATGGAAGTGTTTTGATAACCTAAAACCAAACTAGGGTTTCTACCTTGAACTTGCTCTTGAATCTTGCATAAAACTAGAAGTATTTTAAGCTAAGTGTGGAGTGTTTTGGTGTGTGATTGTGGACGAAATAGGAGGGGGGAGGGGGTATTTATATGGGCTTGAGGAGGTTACTTTCAAAGACTAGTCAAAGCTTACAAAGGAAGCTTGTATACCTGTAATCATCCAAGAGCATAAGGAAGGAGATCAAGCCACCTAAAGGTGTGACTCCCCCCCCTATGGCGGTTCAAGATGGATAAGGGGGGTGAGGTGTGCCTTGGTTGATAATATCCTAAGTATTGGATGAGTTTTGACTCCGTAGATTGCTAACCGTAAATGATTAGGCCTCAAAACGTAAAACCGGGTGTCGTAAAATTATGGAACTTGAAAGTATTAATAAACATGTCCATATGTTCCATAATAAAATATAAAATGAGTGGTAGGTTCCATTTGGGTGGTAAAACCCTGCTAAAACTGGAAACACGGGTCTAAAACGCGTAATACGTAAAATGTACGAATATTGCGTAAAATTGAGAAAAGTAAAATGTTACTTTTCTAATAGGATAAAAATGATTTAAAATGACTTATAATGTCTAGAATGGGCTCAGTCTAGTGTCGGTTGGTATTAAATGTCTTTTAAACATCAAACCGTAAGCCTAAAAATCAAGGAATGACTTATAAAATCAAGGGATGATTTTTGGTCAATGGAGGAGGGAAAAATATGTTGACTTTTTTCTAATAAGTTGAAAACTTAAATCGTCTTAGAAATGCGGTGCAGGTATAGGCTAAGGTTACGGCTGAGTAAAAACGCTTAAAACTGAAAATTCCAGTTTTTCACGGCCGAGGTTTATTTTTGGTCATGTTTTTCACAGTCATGATTTATTCTCAAATAAATCATGAGTGTGTCAAACGTTTTTCCGATGCGGGGTCACTTAACGCGGTCGAGTTTCGTTGTGCGTAGAATTTCTGAATGACGTTTTACCCTAAAACGTGTAATTCCTTAATAACTTTCGCGAAAATGAGCTTATGAATGTCAAACTTTTAATTTGTCATGGAAATGATTTATCACTCGAGGCCAAGAAACAAAAATCAAGTTTCGGGAGAATTTCGGTAAAAAAATAAAAAGTAAAAAATGAATAGTGAATTTTCTGGGAATAGTAATTATCCTGAAAATGCGAATTGTTACAGTCTCTACCCCTTACGGGGAACTTCGTCCCGAAGTTCTATGTGTGTTATACATTGGAGTGGTGTCGATGAAGAGGTGTGGTTACTTATGAAGATTAGAGTGATGTAGTTTGATTTGTCGTTTCAGTGTATGGCGTAGGATGAGGTTACTTATGAGAAGTTTGTTTAAGAAAACATACGGGTAACTGCTCCCAGCATAACATGATCCTTCCTGAATTAGACATAGGTGATCAGGCTATGTATAATTTAGGATCGATAATGTGATGTTCGGTTTAGTCACGTAGTATTGTGTTTCTTAAAAGTTTTAGATGGTATTCAATTTTGTAAAGCTGATGAGAGTGCTTGTGGTGTAACTAAGGATGATTTGAGCTTTAAAAGTGCATCAAGACCAGAGAGTGAGCTTGTGGGATCAAGGGTTGTGAAGATGATGATGGTGAGAAGGTAAAGAAGGTTTGTGTTCTTCATTTTGGTATGTTGAGATTTAGTGGTTTGTGATGAAAGTTGGAAATGAAGGCATGATATTGATTTATAGGGTAGTATCAACAAAGTGATTTTTCTAAGATGGTGGTAGAATATCTTGGAGTAAAATGATGTGAAACAATAAAGTGATAACAAAATAGCTTGAAGTAAAATTTGTTGAATGGTTTATAAGATAATTGGGTAAATCTTTTAGAATGGTAATAGTCTGCTAAACAATCAAACTGGTTTGGAGATAGAAAGTACAATAGATGAGAATTATCACAAAGAGTTGTTTATTGAACAATAAAAGTCTTAAGTCATAAAACTCCCATTACTAGGGATGACATACACGTAGTACAACATAGTGCATAAATAAATATGACTGCTAATTTCTAAACTTCATTGTTCTGCAGTGTTGTTGAGATTCTGATAAGCTCCTTCTCCTCTTATCATATATGCTCAATCTTGGTTGTCTTCAACTTGTTCACCTTGGTTTTGGGGACATCGGTTCTTGTAATGTCCACTTTCTCCACACCCGAAGCATATAACTATCGGTTGTGTGTTGCTACCGGTAGCTACAGCCTTGACTCTACAATCTCTGGCAAGGTGTCCAGTGTTTTGACAGTTGCGACACTTAGCTGGGCAAGGACCAGTGTGATGGAAGTTACACTTATTGCATAGTGGAGCATTCCCGGTATACCCTGCGCCTCTAGTTGGTGCAGCCACATAAGCCTTTGCGGTCTCTTGTCTTTTGTTTTGCTGGTTGTTGTTTTGAGTTTGGTTGTTGTTGTTATTGTTGTTACTTCCATGGTTACCATCCCATGGTCGCTTGTTGTTGTTGTTCCTATTGTTATTGTTGTTACTGTAGTTGGAGTTGTTGGTGCTGTTTTGTCTTCGGGTTTCTGCCGTAAGCACCACTTGATCCATGAGGCTGCGAGACATCCGCATAGCTTCATCAAGTTCCTTGGGATTTGTTGAAGTTACATTCCCTTGTATACTTGGTGGAAGTCCCCAGATATATCGTTCCAACAATTTTTCTTTTGTTGAAACCATTGTTGGACACAATATCCTCAATTCTTGAAATCGACGGTTGTAAGTTATGATGTCATTTCCCTTAACAGCATGATCCCAAAATTCTACCTCTAACTTCTGTATTTCACTGCGGGGGCAGTACTCTTTGATCATCATCTTCTTCAAGTTATCCCAAGATATCTTATAAGCATTTTCAATGCCTATTGGTTGAGATATTGAATTCCACCATGATAATGCTTCATCTAGCAGTGTACTAGTGGCATATTGGACTTTATCACTCTCGATACATTTGCTGACCAAAAATACCGACTCCGCTTTCTTAAACCAGCGGGTCAAACCTACGGCTCCTTCAGTACCTTTAAACTTTATGGGTTCGCATTTCAAATAGGAAATGAATGAGCAACCCTTAGGTACTGAAGCAACATTTGTTACTGGAGGGATAGTTGGGCTTGGTCCTCCAATGTTAAGGCTGGCAATTCGGGCAGCTTCTGCAGCTATAGCAACTTCCGCAGCAGTGGCGGCTTCAGCGGTTGCTGCAGCATCAGCAGCTGCTGCAGCATCAGCAGCTGTAGCATCTTCAACGGCTGCTGCAGCACCAGCAGCTGTGGCGGCTTCGGCAGCTGCTGCAGCTACGGCTGCTCGTTCTGTTGTGAGTGCTGCGTTGACACTGTCTTTAACTAGTTTGCGAATAGCAGCTTGAGTCATTGCTGGTGGTGTCTTCTTCCTTGGCGCCATGATTCTATTGTTCAAAAGATACGTAGTGAGTAGAGAGTTGTGAAATACGCATGATTTTTGATGGGAAATGATAGAATAATTACGTTGAAGATTTAAAGACATAACACATGATAGTATAAAACAAGAGTTTTATTCGTACAACGTTGGTTGATTTACAAAATCGAAACCTATTACAAGCTTCTTCAAAATTTACTAACTGATACTTTCAGTTTAGTAATTACAACGTTTTTACTATCGCTAGTTAATACATAGATTTCGTAACATTTACTAACTGAGTCTAATCAGTTTAGTAGTACAAAAGTTAACTAGTATCATTACACTAGTCTATTGTGGGTTAGAAGGTCCGAGCAACTCTGATTGATCGGCAACTTCTTGGTTTAGTGTGTCATAGAGGTACGAGTCGATGAAGTTTGAGAAGCTGTAGTTTTCATGTTGACTTTCTTGTTGGATCAATGGTGGTCGAGGTATGATCCATAATGAGTGATCCAAATCATCACATGTAGGGATATCAAAGGGAAGTGATAGTGGTGGTGGTAATGGCTCTAGTACATATTCATACTCATTATCCTCCTGGAGTCTGCCTCAACCCAATTTTGTTCAAAATAATTAGAAATATTCATCGCAAAATTAGTTGGCATCGGTTCATCCTCTTCTTCGTCGGTTGAATCTTCGAAAGGTTCTTCTTCGTCATCAGAAGCGAAGGTATTTACGAAGTCAAATCCGAACTCGGGTGAGGGTGGTAAGACTTGGAAGTTATTAGGTAGAGTGGGCACATAATCGGGAGAAGTGGGTACGAACATGACTTCTATGAGAAGAATTACTATGTTAAAACAATTCAATGTTTATGGGAAGTGCTCAAAATATGGCAAGCATATATATAGCAATATACTAATATGTTTATGTAGCATAACATGCATAATAAGTCCATAATCGTCTGGAGGATGGAAGGCACGAAGAGCGGAAGGCTATAAAATGTTTTTGCTTGTAATTGTGGTTATAGTTTAGGTCTCAATTAGACCCGTTTCTCTATAACCATGACTCTGATACCAATCTGTAACACCCCCAATTCATGATGCAGCGGAATTCGAACTGGGTGTTACTTGACGGCACAATAGTCACAATAATAGAAAACGAACTCCAATTGAGTCATTTTAAAAGATTTATCATTCAAATTATATAAATATCAGAGATTACAAAATGAGGTCCCAGATGGTTCCATGTTTACAATTTACATTAAAAGAGTTTTTGAATGATAATAAAATTTATAGCCCTCTTGAGTATCCGTGTCCTTCCGTGCCATCCTTGATCGTCATGAACCTGAAATACATGCTTGAGAGGTCAACACAAAGGTTGAGTGATATTCGTAGAGTTTAGTTATATCGTTTGAACACAATAATCGTAGTGTGAGCTATAGACTCACACTCATAGTTAGAAAACAAAATCGTTATTTATTTCACTAAGCTCATGCAACCAAAACATTAACATCGAACCAACAAAATTGGCATTATAGAAGCCCTATCAAGGTACTTTTGCCATTATACCGCTAAATCTCAAATATAGTGCATTTGTGTGAACTCATCGTTGTTCAACACAAATGGGATCCGTCAATCCCAATAGATCTATTCACAATATTCGCGCTCACTATAGGTAGTGACTAATGGTTCATAATATAGGGACTTCGAACATGGCAATCGTTACTTAGTGACAATAAAACATAGTCGGGAAGCATACATTAGAAAGCATTGTGTTCGAGTAGAAAAATAATAGCATGTATTCCCCCCATGGGTTTGTAAAATAGTTAAACAATAGAAAGTGGGGCTACGAACTCACCTTAAGTTATGTAGTGAGTAGTGAATGTGATGGTCGAATCGCGAAGGTTTCTACGAGCAACCTATAATAGAATGTTGCGACTTAGGATCGGAGTAAAGAATAGGAATAAGTGCCTATATATATATATCTTGCATCTAGTCCATGATGTGGTATGATGTATATTGTAAGTCTTTGAAAGAAAAGATTCATGAAACATGTATGTTTTATATATCGTTTACTACCGTTCGGGCAGACATAATTCAGAAGTCATGTTAGTAAGCGTTCGAGGAGCCAGGACACTTTAACTCATAAATCCACAACTCATCTCGACGGCTTACATAATGAACTCCTCACATGAGGCTCCCTACTATTGTAGTAGTTGATAAAATATATAGATATAAGTTTTGATTAGAAAAGTTACATGTCCGATATTTGAATAAACTTAGGAAAGTTTATTTTTACATGAAGATTGTTATTAGGGGTAGTTTCATAAGTCTTGTATGACCATTTTACTTTGTATTATCTCATGGTTCCTTTTAAGTGAAGTAGATCCAAATTGCTTGTTCAAATTATCGCCAATTCCTTGTTTCATGTTTTCGCCTAAGTAAACTTACATGGTCATTTCGTCATGGCCTAGCCATGACCTTTGGTCCTTGTTCCAAGATCATGAGACACAACCTTGGCTCTAGCCATGGTTGTGGTCTTGATTATAGGTCATAAGACCTCTTGTTCCTTTTAAACCATAACCTATATATAATGACTTTGGCCTAAAAATGGGCTGTTTAGAATTTAAAGAATTTATCACTCGGAAAGCGTTTTCAGGGCTCGAGCTTCTTAATTCCTGAACGAAAACGGCGTTACGGACAACTTTCGTGTTTTAACTTTTTGATGAATCGGACCAGAAGGGTGACTTTCAAAAAGTCAGAATGCAAAACAGTATGGTTTAGGCAGTTTTGCCGCAAATCTTTGGTAACTTCAAATGGGCGTAACTTTTGACTCGTATACTCGTTTTAGGTGGTTCAAATTGCTACGGTTTCCTTGTTAGGTCCTCTAATATAATATGTAATAATCCAATATCATATTTTTACCATTTTGATCAGGTCTTACCAAGAAAGTCACTAGTTTACTTGTTTTAATAACTTATCTTAACAATCAATTACAACAACATGTTTTACTCATTTTTATACATCATGGACTTGCATACAAGACATAATATAGCAAGAATAATAGGTAAATAACATGAACATGATTATTTAACAAAAAGCATGTTAGGGTTTGGCTTACAACTTTTGGCTTTCAAAGATGAAAGGAAGTTAACATGTAAGGATAGGACTTTGATAGACTTGCTTCAACCCACTTCACTTCATGCAATCTTTCTACCCTTGTAATCTTGAAAGATGGATGATGAAGGTTGAGGTGACTTGAGTGGATTCAAACTCAAGAGAAATCACCAAGTATATGAGGTTATGGAAGTGTTTTGATAACCTAAAACCAAACTAGGGTTTCTACCTTGAACTTGCTCTTGAATCTTGCATAAAACTAGAAGTATTTTAAGCTAAGTGTGGAGTGTTTTGGTGTGTGATTGTGGACGAAATAGGAGGGGGGAGGGGGTATTTATATGGGCTTGAGGAGGTTACTTTCAAAGACTAGTCAAAGCTTACAAAGGAAGCTTGTATACTTGTAATCATCCAAGAGCATAAGGAAGGAGATCAAGCCACCTTAAGGTGTGACTCCCCCCCCCCTATGGCGGTTCAAGATGGATAAGGGGGGTGAGGTGTGCCTTGGTTGATAATATCCTAAGTATTGGATGAGTTTTGACTCCGTAGATTGCTAACCGTAAATGATTAGGCCTCAAAACGTAAAACCGGGTGTCGTAAAATTATGGAACTTGAAAGTATTGATAAACATGTCCATATGTTCCATAATAAAATATAAAATGAGTGGTAGGTTCCATTTGGGTGGTAAAACCCTGCTAAAACTGGAAACACGGGTCTAAAACGCGTAATACGTAAAATGTACGAATATTGCGTAAAATTGAGAAAAGTAAAATGTTACTTTTCTAATAGGATAAAAATGATTTAAAATGACTTATAATGTCTAGAATGGGCTCAGTCTAGTGTCGGTTGGTATTAAATGTCTTTTAAACATCAAACCGTAAGCCTAAAAATCAAGGAATGACTTATAAAATAAAGGGATGATTTTTGGTCAATGGAGGAGGGAAAAATATGTTGACTTTTTTCTAATAAGTTGAAAACTTAAATCGTATTAGAAATGCGGTGCAGGTATAGGCTAAGGTTACGGCTGAGTAAAAACGCTTAAAACTGAAAATTCCAGTTTTTCACGGCCGAGGTTTATTTTTGGTCATGTTTTTCACAGTCATGATTTATTCTCAAATAAATCATGAGTGTGTCAAACATTTTTCCGATGCGGGGTCACTTAACGCGGTCGAGTTTCGTTGTGCGTAGAATTTCTGAATGACGTTATACCCTAAAACGTGTAATTCCTTAATAACTTTCGCAAAAATGAGCTTATGAATGTCAAACTTTTAATTTGTCATGGAAATGATTTATCACTCGAAGCCAAGAAACAAAAATCAAGTTTTGGGAGAATTTTGGGAAAAAAATGAATAGTACACAATTCCTCCACCACGGGAGACGGCTCTCCGGTAGGAGGAACGCTCTGCACAGGCGTCACAAGCGCAGCAACGGGAGGTGAATCTTCAGGACCATCTTGCACCAACACCGTTATGTGTCCTGCAGTAGCCTCTAGAATTGGCTCCTCATTGTACCTCAGAGGGCGCAACCCAACTGTCACTTGCTTTGGCTTCTTAAGCTTCACCACGGCGAACAAATCCATCTCTGCGTGACACATGAACAAACAACAAAACCAATTTAGTTATGGAAATTACGTATAAAGGAGCACTTACATTATTGAAGCGAAGGTAAAAAAGGACAAACACCCACCCCGGCCACCATCATCAAGGAATGTTGGAACCTCGTCAGAACCATGAAAATAGTTGCGACTCAGCCCCATGTGAACCAAAAACTCCTCAGGGTAGGAGTTAATGGGGATGCGGTTGGCATCAATCGTATCCGCATCCTACGCGCTATACGAACCGGGTAAAGGGCGCTCATCCCTTGGCAGCGTCCCTTGAGTATAAAACTCAAACGGCGACGGAAATACTATATCATCTACCCAGAAAACTTTCTCCCTCCAATCCCTAAGGGAATCCACCTTCTCTGTATAACACTGAAGGCGCCCAAAGCGCTTCGCAAAAGACACCCATCCATGCGACCACATTGTGTGGTAAAACGCACGGACTAGGTTAATGGTAGGGTTGACAGCCAGCAAACGGCAGTTTATTTCAAAATTTGAAATCTTCGCCGCACCTATACAGTGCAGCTGGGAAATATGAAGATGATAGAAGTTGAGCAGATTACTCAAGAATAAGGATATAGGTACGTGCTGATTCGCATACTCAAAAAAGCGCGTATATAACCCTACTTTTCTCGCAGGGAAATCCGCGATACACTCGTTGGCCTCCGGTACTACCGGATGCACATCAAGTGGAATGAAATAATCAGAGGAGAACTGACGCAGTTCATCCTCGTCCATTTCAGAAACAAACTTTTCTAATTGATGAACCATTTGTAAGAAATGACAACTATTAGCTAATGCACGTATTCGCGGTTACCTAATCAAATGGTTGTTCTCTTAAAAAAGCTTTGAAAAAGGTTGAAAATGGCGGAAGTAGGTTTTTACTGTGATGTTTTTTGGTAAAAAGGGAGGCGATTATTTATAGGTTCACAAAAACCCTAGAACGCAAGCCACGTGGAATCCACTAACCTAATCGTGTGGCTGGAAGATGAGAAGGTACATGCACTTTTTCCCACTTCCCGATACACACGTGGATACACTCCCCGTTTCCCTAGGCATTTTGGAAGATATTTGGGACGAGATACATCGTCCCTAATATTGGGCGGTAACTTTTCCCGCCACACTTACCGTTGCTTTCACTAGTCTAGTATCAGCGGCTACGAGCCGCGCACATTAGACTGGGGGGACATGATGACGTATAGTCTATATTTGGGCCACGAGCCCAAATGATAAACATTACTAAGGCCCAAACCCACCACGAGTGGGCTATTATAACAATGACTTGGGCCGCATTACTAAAGGGATTGGGCTCACGTAGGCCCAAGCCCAACCAAACTATTTATGGTCTAGATAAGGATCTTCTATTTACGGATAAAGATCCTTGGACCGGATAAGCACCATGCGTGCGAAACGTAAGGAGCACGAAACCTACAAGGATTCTGCGCCTATATATAGAATGACATAATTCTCATTAAAGGTACGATCTACAAAACCCTAACTCTTAAATATAACCTAAAACCGATTACTTACTCTCACGCCGGAGGATAATCGTGGGAGACAATCCCACGATAAGCCTAACGGTGTTTGTTTACTTTCTTAATGCGCAGGTCTCAAGCATTAAGAACGAGTTGGTACGAGAGCGAGAGCCCAAACCAGGAACGCCCAACTTTTGTATCAACAATATATATACTAGCAGGGTCCCCGCGCGATGCAGCTGCGGGCACCCTGTAACTTAATTTTTTCGGCTAATAATTTATTTTATTTGTACATTTTTTGGCAATAGCTTTACTTATTAGTTTTTTATGGAAAAAGTTTGATGAAATTTTGCTTAGTTTGTATTATTTTATTTATTATTTATTTTATTTTATTTTTATTTAGTAGTTTGCTTGGTTTGTACAATATGTGAACATATTTTAGTTTATTATTTTGTTTTTGACAATAAATTTATAGATATCAAAAATTTCGTTTAGCTCGTGTCCATTTGGGCAGGCTCGAGCCCATTTGGCCCATTGTCCGTTCAGGCTTGAATATTTGTATAATATGCTTTATTATTTGTATTAGTGACATTTAATGCAGGAATTGTGTTTAAGTTGGTTGTATAATATACTTGATAATTTGTATTTCTTATGTAAGAGGTGTTTTAATAAGTGCATTAATTGTATTTATTGATCAGTTAATTAATTATATTTAATGTACATAATGATTTATTTATTGTATTTAATGTTAGTATTAATTGTATGTTAGAATTAAATATGAGGGGAATTTCTATAAGTGGAATTGGTTGTTGTATTTATAGCTTTAGAAGTTGTATTGCTTAATTTTAAGTATTTCTATTAATAGTAGGCCTTATTCCATTATAAGATAGTTAGATGTTGATGAAGTACTTTTCAACTCCAAAATACTTTCTTGCTTTTTCTGAGCAAAGAAACGGAAACACTATAAATATTGATAGTAACTGATCATTACTTGTGGATTACATGTTTTCGCATTAAATATAGAGAGACGATAACACAAATGATTTGTAAAACAAAAATAAGTGAAGGTCAATATATTGTATATTGATGACCTTATATTAACTCATGAATACACTGTTGGAAAAATGGTTTACAAAATGAGTTTTGTAAAACTTTGGACATAATTTAATGTATGTATATGTTATATATATTTATGTTTCTTGGTGGCGTTGTGTTCTCCTCCAAGAGAGCTTCGTAACAAGCTAAAATATGTCCAAAATAGAGCTAAGATGAATGAGATATCGTGTCTCAAAGTGAGGCACGTGAAACACAAAATTGGAAAAGTCCCACATCGCCCAAAACAAGAAGTGAATACTTGTTTATAAGGAATAGTTGGTATTTGCTTCCAAATTCCTTTAGGTGAGCTATGCTCCCACTCCTACGTGTGCGCGCGCAGGGGGGGGGGGGGGGGGGGTGCAGATTGTGGGATTTCTGGACCAAAATGAGTTCGAAGCTACTGAACTCATGCGAGCCCGCGCGACCTGCGGACACGAATGCAGCTCCGAAACCTCGCCTACGTGCGTATCTTTTTGCTGCAGATTCGGGTTGCTCAAGTTTCCAGTTTTCTGTAAATCTATTTTTAGAATAGATTAATTTCGTGTTACAAAAGATATACAAATATTATGGCATATATTTTTCGTGTGTAAAAAGCTGTGCAAATCAGTTTTGAAAATAACTGATTTGTATAATACTGGAAGATATATTATCTTGGAGGACAAGATAATTTTTCAGTATAAATATAGCCATAGTCTCATTCGGTTTTCATTGACAGAAAACGTAGCTCTTACCAGACGATTTCCAGCAGCTCTTCGATCAGAAGCACACAAGGTTTTCGAGATCTTTCAGGCAAGTAAGTCAAGTCCGGCTGTGCAACAGCTTAGTACGTTGTACCCTGGGAAACAGACGGCGAATCTGTTTTAAGGGAATCGTGTCTAACACGAGCCTCGTGCATCTACTGCTTTCTTTTATTTAATCGTTATTAGAGTCTGTCTTCTGCTTCTACTCCATTCTGTCTGTATTTATTTTTCTGTTATTTACATTCTGTTAATTATATTATTTATCTTAATCTGATTTTATAAATAAAGTGTACACCGTTTCCCACAGTCTTAAAACAGATTCGGTTTAACCGAATTTAAACACTTTGTTAAAATCGGATTAATTATTTTAACAGATTTATAAACTGTTTTCTATCGAGACCTTGTTGAGTTTCTTTGGAAATCAGTTTTATTTAAACAGATTTTATTTACAGATTTGGTGTACAGATCTATAACGTTTTTAAGCAGTTGTTCTAATCAGTTTATTGAAACCAAGATTGAGTTTCTATTAACTGATTTATCGAAACCAAGTTAGAGTTTCGTACAGTCAGATCTGGTACAAGTAGATACCGATTTGCAACAGTTTGTTTAACTGTTTGTGTTTATCTTTCAGGATGACAAACACTACTCCTCCTGGGACGACTATTGTGCATGGATCTGGTGCGCCAGTTACCAACGCAGTTGTTAATCATGCTGAGAAACCAGAGAAATTCAATGGGCAGAATTTTAAGAGGTGGCAACAGAAGATGTTCTTTTATCTCACTACTTTGAACCTTGCGCGGTTCTTAAAAGAGAACGCACCTCAAGTGGAACCTCCTGCTGAAGGTCAATCCTCTAATCAACAGGCTGTGCAAGCCTTGGAAGCATGGAAACATTCAGACTTTTTGTGTCACAACTATGTTCTGAATGGTTTGGTCGACTCTTTGTACAACGTGTACTGCAAGACCAAGATTGCCAAAGAATTATGGGAGTCATTGGAGCGCAAGTACAAAACTGAGGATGCTGGTACAAAGAAGTTCGTGGTAGCACGCTTTTTGGATTACAAGATGGATGATTCAAAGAAAGTGATGAGTCAGGTTCAAGATCTGCAGATTTTGCTACACGACATTCATGCTGAAGGAATGACTTTGAGTGAAACTTTTCAAGTTGCTGCTATTATTGAAAAGTTACCTCCAAGCTGGGTAGAATTCAAGAACTACCTGAAGCATAAGCGAAAGGAGATGAGTGTTGAAGACTTGGTTGTTCGTCTTCGTATTGAAGAGGACAACAAGCTGGCTCAGAAAAACACTTATACGCCTGATTCTGCCAAGGCAAATTTGGTTGAGCATGCTTCGTCATCTTCAAAGTCTCATGTCAAGGGAAAAGGCAAGGGCAAAGGAAAGAATGACAAGAAGGGCAAAGGGAAGTCTAAGTACCTTGCTCCTAAAGCTGCAATTGTGAAACAACAGTTCCAAGGGGTGTGTTTCAATTGTGACCAGCCAGGTCACCGTGCTGCTAACTGTAAGATGCCGAAGCGGGTGACTCTACGCGAGGCAAATATGGTGAATGATATGGACATGATTGCTATGGTTTCTGACGTCATTGCCATGATCTCTGAAGTTAACCTGGTAGGTTCAAACAACAGGGAATGGTGGGTTGATACTGGGGCTACCCGTCATGTGTGTGCTGATAAGAGTATGTTTCACTCTTTCAGAGCGGTTGACAATGGAGACAAGTTGTACATGGGCAACTCTGCAACTGCTGATATCAAGGGCGAAGGAGATGTAATCCTGAAGATGACATCCGAGAAAGAGCTCAAGTTGACTAATGTCTTGTATGTTCCAGAGATTCGCAAGAATCTTGTGTCTGGTTGGCTGTTGAACAAGTTTGGTTTTCGTCTTGTTTTTTAGTCTGATAAGTTTGTTCTTTCTAAGAATCAAATGTATGTTGGTAGGGGATATGCCCTGAATGGTATGTTTAAACTCAATGTAATGGTTGTTAAGAATGATATCAATAAAATGAATTCTTCTGCTTACTTGATTGAGTCTTCTAATGTGTGGCATGGTCGTCTTGGACATGTAAATTTTAATTCAATGCGTCGTTTGATTAAATTTAACTGCATACCTAATTTCCATATTGACTCAAAATATAAATGTGAAACTTGTGTTGAAGCCAAACTTACAAGAGCATCTTTCAAATCGGTTGAACGAAAAACCGAACCACTTGATATGATACACACTGACATATGTGATTTGAAATCACTACCCACAAAAGGTGGCAATAAGTACTTTATCACGTTTATTGATGATTGTACAAAGTATTGCTACGTTTACTTGTTAAAAAGTAAAGATGAAGCTATAGACAAGTTTGTTCTATACAAAAACGAAGTTGAGAATCAACTTAGTAAGAAAATCAAGGTGGTACGAAGTGATAGAGGAGGTGAATACGTATCTCCATTCGCTGATCTATGTGCGAAACATGGAATCAGACATGAGTTCACTGCTCCTTACTCACCTCAACAGAACGGTATTGCCGAAAGGAAGAACCGTACCTTGAAGGAAATGGTTAATGCCATGTTGATAAGTTCTGGTTTAAACCAGGACATGTGGGGGGAAGCCATTCTAACGGCTACTTATCTTTTAAATAAGATACCTCGTAAGGAAAAAGAAGAGACCCCTTATGAACTATGGATGGGAAGAAAACCATCATATCAGTACTTACGAGTGTGGGGGTGTCTAGCAAAGGTAGCTATACCGACTCCCAAGGCCCAAAAGATTGGACCTAAATCTGTGGATTGTATATTCATCGGATATGCTAGGAATAGCAGTGCTTATCGTTTCATTGTACATGATTCGAAAAATCCGGATATACAAAAGGGTTCTGTAATGGAATCAAGGAACGCTTCCTTCTTTGAAGATATATTTCCTTGTTTAACGAAGGAAACTGGAAGTTCATCTAGAATAGATGACAATGTTGTCCAAGATAAGAGACAACGAGATGATAATGATCTCCAAGATGAGAGACAAGATCAAATCGAGGAAGAAGAGGTAGAACCTAGAAGAAGCAAAAGGGCAAGAACCGAGAAATCGTTTGGACCCGATTTTGTTTCTTTTATGGTAGAACATGAACCTACTTCTTATCAAGAAGCGGTAACTTCATCAGAAAGGCCTCAATGGAAAGAAGCCATTAAAAGTGAAATAGATTCTATTTTACAAAATCATACTTGGGAGCTCGTGGATTTACCTCCTGGTTGTAAACCACTAGGCTATAAATGGATCTTCAAGAAGAAGATGAAAGCCGATGGCACCATTGACAAGTACAAAGCAAGATTGGTAATCAAAGGATTTAGACAACGTGAAGGTCTAGATTACTTTGATACATATTCTCCTGTTACACGAATAACGTCGATCAGGATGATACTTGCTATTGCCGCTTTAAGAAATTTGGAAATTCACCAAATGGATGTGAAAACGGCTTTTCTAAACGGGGATTTAGAAGAAGAGATCTACATGAACCAACCTGAGGGTTTCATAGCTCCTGGACAAGAGAACAAAGTTTGCAGGCTTGTTAAGTCATTATATGGCTTAAAGCAAGCTCCCAAACAGTGGCATCAAAAATTTGACCACACCATGCTAGAGAGTGGATTCAAAATTAATGAATGCGACAAGTGTGTTTATGTAAAAGACACAAGTAGTGGATATGTAATCTTGTGTTTATATGTTGATGATATGCTTATCGTTGGCAGTAATGACAAGATGATCAAATCTACTAAAGACATGTTGAAATCAAAGTTTGACATGAAGGATATGGGTTTGGCTGATGTGATCCTTGGAATAAAGATCATACGAACTCAAAATGGACTTGTGTTGAGTCAAGCACATTACGTTGACAAAATTCTGAATACTCATAATGCGGGGGATTCCGGCCTAGCTAGAACTCCAATTGACACCAGCAAGCATCTATCTAAAAATAGAGGCGCAGGTGTTGCCCAATTAGAGTATTCAAGAATTATTGGCATGTTAATGTACTTGATGACAAGTACCCGACCTGACTTAGCATATGCTGTTAGCAGGCTAAGTAGGTATACTAGTAATCCAAGTTATGCACATTGGGGAGCTATGACTAGGGTACTTCATTATTTGAGATACAGTCGCGATTATGGACTGTATTATGAAAGATATCCAGCTGTTATAGAAGGATACAGTGACGCAAATTGGATATCTGACATAACGGATTCTAGATCAACTAGTGGATATGTGTTTACACTAGGAGGAGCGGCTATATCTTGGAAGTCTTCCAAGCAAACTGTTATAGCTAAGTCCACAATGGAATCAGAATTTATCGCGTTAGATAAATGCGGACAAGAGGCGGAATGGCTACGTCAATTCGTAGAGGACATACCAAGGTGGCCTAAACCGGTAACGGCCATTAGTATACATTGTGATAGTCAATCGGCAATTGGCAGAGCTCATAGCATAATGTATAATGGAAAGTCCAGACATATCCGTCGTCGACATAATTCGATACGACAACTACTCTCAACAGGAGTTATCTCAATTGACTATGTGCAGTCAAAAGATAACATCGCGGATCCGCTTACGAAAGGCTTAAGCAGAGAGTTAGTTAGTAAGTCGTCTAAAGGAATGGGACTAAAGCCCTTGAAGGAATGAGTTTCTATGAAGGAAAACCTAACCCAGTTGACTGGAGGTCCCAAGATCTGGGTTCAATAGGACAACCTAATCATAGAAATGTGGGGGAAGTCACGTCAATGTGGGGGAGTTACTTAAATATTGTAACTTCCTAGTCCATTCCTATAACAAATGTGACTTGTTGAGAGGTTAAACATATGGCTTTTATGATTCAGGATGAAATCATAAAGCATAATGGTTCAAGATGAAATCACAAAACATGTGTTTTTAATGATTCAAGATGAAATCATCTATGTGAGAGAGAAGTGGGGTCGCTTCGAAGGGAATTGTGGGGGCGCAATTCCTAAGAGCTCTTGCAGAACCAGGCTAGTATTCATGACCATAACGAATACGACTATGAGGACTTGACATTGTCAGGGAGAGTCTTGTGTGAGTATGTATTGTCGTCTACGTAAACAGATGTTGAGTTCAAGGACATCGCGTCTACTCAGATCTAGGAGACTAAGTGCATCTCACAAGGGAAGGTTCAAAGGGTCACACCTACCTATCCTATGCAAGACTTAACCGCAGAAATTTCGCGGAAATTTTCGTGTGTTTTCGACCGATCTCCATTCATGTGGGGGATTGTTGGAAAAATGGTTTACAAAATGAGTTTTGTAAAACTTTGGACATAATTTAATGTATGTATATGTTATATATATTTATGTTTCTTGGTGGCGTTGTGTTCTCCTCCAAGAGAGCTTCGTAACAAGCTAAAATATGTCCAAAATAGAGCTAAGATGAATGAGATATCGTGTCTCAAAGTGAGGCACGTGAAACACAAAATTGGAAAAGTCCCACATCGCCCAAAACAAGAAGTGAATACTTGTTTATAAGGAATAGTTGGTATTTGCTTCCAAATTCCTTTAGGTGAGCTATGCTCCCACTCCTACGTGTGCGCGCGCAGGGGGGGGGTGCAGATTGTGGGATTTCTGGACCAAAATGAGTTCGAAGCTACTGAACTCATGCGAGCCCGCGCGACCTGCGGACACGAATGCAGCTCCGAAACCTCGCCTACGTGCGTATCTTTTTGCTGCAGATTCGGGTTGCTCAAGTTTCCAGTTTTCTGTAAATCTATTTTTAGAATAGATTAATTTCGTGTTACAAAAGATATACAAATATTATGGCATATATTTTTCGTGTGTAAAAAGCTGTGCAAATCAGTTTTGAAAATAACTGATTTGTATAATACTGGAAGATATATTATCTTGGAGGACAAGATAATTTTTCAGTATAAATATAGCCATAGTCTCATTCGGTTTTCATTGACAGAAAACGTAGCTCTTACCAGACGATTTCCAGCAGCTCTTCGATCAGAAGCACACAAGGTTTTCGAGATCTTTCAGGCAAGTAAGTCAAGTCCGGCTGTGCAACAGCTTAGTACATTGTACCCTGGGAAACAGACGGCGAATCTGTTTTAAGGGAATCGTGTCTAACACGAGCCTCGTGCATCTACTGCTTTCTTTTATTTAATCGTTATTAGAGTCTGTCTTCTGTTTCTACTCCATTCTGTCTGTATTTATTTTTCTGTTATTTACATTCTGTTAATTATATTATTTATCTTAATCTGATTTTATAAATAAAGTGTACACCGTTTCCCACATACACTTGATTAAGTATGACAAAAAAACTAGTAAACTTTATTCGGAGTCAACTTTAAGATGACGTAACAAGTCAACCTTTATCATTTTACTTTGTTGAGGAAGTTTGTGGTTTAATAACGCTTCGGTGGTGGAGGAGACTTGTAGTAGTAGGCTGTCAGCTTTATGTGAACACCGACGTGGGGTGTGTGAGATGGTGCGGGAGGAGACTTGTAAACATATGAAGGAGATGGTGTCGGCAGAGGTGGTGATTTGTACACATTATAAGGATGTGGTGGGGATGGTGACGGAGGTGATGGAGACTTGTAGACATACAAAGGTGGTGGTGACTTGTAGATATGTGAAGGGGGAGGAGATTCGAGAAGATGAGGCGTGTGTGGCAATTTCCAACCATTAGGCTTTCGAGAATTATAACCATGAGGTTTATCCGCGAGAACAATGGTGGCTAACAAGAAGAAAGTAAAAGCATACACAAGTTGAGGCCAATGCCTCAGCACCCTAATGTTTCCCATATCCACACACCCTTTTCCTTTTCAAGACTAAGAATTGTTTTTTCTTATATGTTGAAATGGTTTGATAATTAGCAGCCTTTTTATAGCAAATCAAGCATGCACATATTTTTTAATACAAAACATCGTTATCATAGTATTAAATTATAATACGTAGAAATTAGTGACCATAAGACCATTTAACTAATAAGTCAAAGACGTCTCCTATAAAAAGTCAGAGTAGTTGGTGGTTTGTCACTACGGTAAACTATTTTGAAACTTCCGAAGTGTGCTTTTGATATTTTGAACACGTTAATGTTGAAAAATAACTCCGTAAGATTGTGACATGTTCTTTTCGCTGCAAGAGAAAGCTTCTATAGTGACCCCCATCTTACTGATCAAGTACCAAAAATATAGTTTGTGTAATTTGGTGTACTTTCTATCTAGCTTCTTGCGGGTTTTTTTCTTTTCATAAACTTCGTGAAAAATACTTGGTTGGTAAAGTATCTATATATTGTTTTATTAGTCTACTGTGGAGTACTCTCATCATCCCAAACAGAGTTCAAATTTTGATTTTATTGTTGAAACTGATAAACCAGTATTTAGCGGACTAAGATGATCTAACTAAGGAAGACGAGAGGAACGCCTTCTTGTATGTGGAGATGCATAAAGTTTAGGGCCTGCTAAGAACAAAGCACCGTTAGTCTCACCGTGGAGGGAACCTCCACGGTCAACCTCGGGTATAAGGATAAGTATTTGCTTAGAACGGGAATAAAAGAGTGGAGAGAGTATGATTGTATGTGTATCCTAACCTTTGGTAGCAAATGCTTGAGGGTATTTATAAGCAAAGGTGCCTTGGCGTTTACTTGTCTCCCATGGGTTGACCTTGTACCCTGCTTACATCATGTTGCCAGTGTATCTCTGTCGGGGATAGCGACGTGAGGTCCTAGCTTTTGTCTTTTGTTTTGGCTGATGTATTCAAGGGGGCCCACTCTGCTGTATGGAGCGCAAGTTGTGCTTGCCCATAGCGAGATTCGTCTATGTTAGTTTTCCTAGGGGAGATTCCTTTCCTCTTTGGGGTAGTCACGAGTTTGATGATGTGTATCCCACTTCGTGCTATAAAGTCGGAGGTTCGAGTTTTACTCCGTTTGATGATGTGTATCCCACTTCGTGCTATAAAGTCGGAGGTTCGAGTTTTACTCCGTCCGTCCTTCGTTATCCCCGGACACTATTGTCGCAGAGTGGTTATCACTATGTACGTGATCAGAAACCGATTATGTTTATGACGTAACTTATATACAATTTATATGTAGGCAAATTGAGAGAAACGACACATTATATATAGTGGTATTATGCAAGCAAGGAAGAAAACTAGGATTACTTCTTAGCTAATAAGCCTATAGGCCAGACCCGTTTGTTTAGGCCCATTTAACAATTAGAGCTAGTATTTTCTTTTTTATTTAATGTCTTTATTTTGTACAATAACTAGTTTGTTAAATCTTATTAATATATTTTTCAGCGTTCCTTCTTAATTCTATGTAGTATCAGAGCGATGAAAAAAATATTATTTGTTTGGATCCGATCCTTTAGCAATCCACATCTTGCCGCCGGTTGTTAGCTGCTGGGATATATCTGTTACTTTGGTTCTCATGTCTATTTGCATTAATAATCATTCCGGTAAGTTATTTGAATTAATTCCTCTAAAACAAGATAGGTTCAATTTGATTGGGTTATGTAACTTAGATAGCGGATCGGTGGAATGACTATTTAGAACATGGTTGGATTTATTTTGAAAATGGCACACATGGTTTATGAGGAATAAACGTACGGTGGTTATATTTATACTTTCATAAGAAGTATTAGTCTGCTCGAGTTTGGTTATGTACCTGCAATTTAGTTTGAAGATGGTCTTCAAGTTTGTACCTTCGTGTTAGCATTACTTTTAGATAAAGTAATAGAAGTGATGGCCATTCTATATTTAGGAACAATGTAACGTTATGTAAGAATCTAAGTAATGGGTAACAGATAGTAATCTAATAGGCTATGAGAATAGGCCAAAGCCCACGAGAACTCAAAGCCCAACCCAAGCCCAGAAGGCATTGGATGGACTATATGTAAGCATACATGATTCATTCATGTGTGTGTATTTCTAGTGTGTAATAATACAAAAGCTCTCTCTCTCTCTCTCTCTCTCTCTCTCTCTCTCTCTCTCTCTCTCTCTCTCATCCATCAACGCCGCACCATCACCACCACCACCACCACCATGAACACCACCAAGTCACCATGTTTATAGTGTAGTAAGTTGATAGAAATGGGAGCCTACACTTCGATTTTGTTTGGTAGTAATTATTTGTTTTTTATTGGGTTTGTTTATGTTTGGTGATTAGTTTGGCGTAGCTACTATCCGGGTGAATGTTTGTTTTCTTTAGGTGAAATGGGAGCCTACACTTCGATTTTGTTTGGTAGTAATTATTTGTTTTTTATTGGGTTTGTTTATGTTTGGTGATTAGTTTGGCGTAGCTACTATCCAGGTGAATGTTTGTTTTCTTTAGGTTTCACATAGGTTATGATCTAATCACAGTGTTGGTATTGGTTTCGTGATTTGAAGAATTTGAATTGGTTATACTAGGTTTTGAATTAGTGAGTGGTTGTGTATTATTGGTGGTGATGTTATAGTCTTAACTAATCCGACTATGTCTTGAGTAGTTATGTGCATCATCTCAATATCAACAATTTGTTTTGGTTCTGCATATGTGTGATCTCACTTGCCTATACATATGTCTCATTTCACCTGTATCTGCATATATCTGATTTTACCTCGTTTTGTCTGGTTCTGCATCTGATATTGTCTAGTTCTGTCTACATCTGTCTCTCTGAATCTGCTCTTCATATACTTCTGTCTGCATCTGCCTGAATATGCTCTTCATCTACTTTTGTTTGCATCTGCCTGCCTGAATCAGCCTATTCATCTGTCTACCTGAAAATCTGCTCTGGTTTTTCTTCGTATTTATAACTCTGCTATGGATTTGCATTTTGTTTGGGTTTTGCATCAACTTTGGTCCGTCTATTACTGATTTCGCCAGTTTGGATTGCATTGGATTGAGACTTCGTCTAGCACCAAGATCGCACTCTAAGACACTCCACTCTCCATTTGTTTTTTAGTTTTAGATTACTTTGTGTTTGACAAACTCATAATGTTCACCGCTGCGAAATTGTGAGTTTGAGGGGATATCTTAGCTAATAACATCTATAGGCGAGACCCATTCCATTTAACGTCTTTGTATTGTAACTAGTTCGTTGAATCTGATTAATATATTTTTCAGTATTCCTTCTAGCAAGTTTCTCAAAAATAGAAAGAAAGAATGACATGTATAAATGATTAGTACAACATAAATAAATAAAGCTCATAGCATATTTAGGCCTTCTTAACACGATAAACACTTGTTAAGAATAAAAAAAATATAGAAAGGCATTAAGATTCAAGGCATGCAAATATTATGTAACAAGTCCACATTGTCTCATTATGTGGAAGTACATCTTGAAGAAACTTGTGATTTAAGAATGTATTGGTAGAGGGGGATAGTTGTAAACATATGGGGGTGGTGGGGAAGGTGATGGTGGTGGTGGAGACTTTTACACATAAGGAGGTGGTGGAGAAGGTGATGGTGGAGGTGGCGACTTGTAGACATATGGAGATAGGGGAGAAGGTGATGGTGGCGGCGGAGACTTGTAAATATATGGAGGTGGTGGTGAAGACTTGTAAACGTAACGTGAGGGTGCTGGTGGAGACTTGTAAACATACGGTGGTGGTGGTGGCGGAGACTTGTAAACGTAATGTGCTGGTGGTGGTGGAGAATTGTAAACATATGAAGGTGGTGGTGGGGACATGTAAATGTAACGTGAGGGTGGTGGTGGAGACTTGTAAACATATGGGGGTCGTGGTGGAGAATTGTAAACGTAATGTGATGGCGGCGGTGGGGACTTGTAAACGTATGGAGGTGGTGGTGAAGACTTGTAAACGTAATGAGACGGTGGTGGTGGAGACTTGTAAACGTATGGAGGTGGTGGTGGAGACTTGTAAACATAACGGGACGGTGGTGGTGGTGGAGACTTATAGACATATGGAGGTGGCGGTGGAGACTTGTAAACGTAATAGGACGGTGGTGGTGGGGACTTGTAAACATAATGTGAGGGTGGTGGTGGAGACTTGTAAACATATGAAGGTGGTGGTGGGGACTTGTAAATATAACGTGAGGGGGGTGGTGGAGACTTGTAAACGTAATGTGATGGAGGTGGCGGAGACTTGTATTTATAAGAATGATGAGGAGATTTATGATGATATGGCAGATGTGGCAATTGGTGTTTCACTTGCGGTGGCGGAGACTTGTACACATAAGGTGATTTTGGGAGTGTATGCCTCAGCTTTGGTAATTTCCAACCATTAGGTTTTGGAGAATTATAACCATATGGTTTATCTGCGAGGACAATAGTGGCTAACAAAAAGAATGCAAAAGCATACACAACTTGAGGCCAGTGCCTCAACACCCCTTTGTTTACCATAGTAAGAGACCCTTTTTTTCCCTTAACAAGACTAGGATTTGTTCACTACTACAAAATGAAGCTAAAGCAACACCTATAAAGTGTTGTATAATATCTATAAAATGTTGCATTATGCCTACTGCGACACTTTACCAAGTGCTACATTATGTAACGTCGCCTTAGGTTAAGGCGACATTTATATTGGCATATGCAACATTTTTTTGAAAGTGTTGCTAATGTTTAGCAAATGGGTTACTTTAATTTGCAACACCTTTTCCACTCAAATGCAACGCTTTTTACAGTCAAGTGTAACACTCTTTATGCTCAAGTGCAACATGTTTTAAAACAAGGTGCAACACTTTTTTAGATCTACTGCAACATTTAAAACATATAACTGTAACACGTTTATATTTAATTGCAACATGTATAACTAAGTATGCAACACTTTTATCTATCAAATGCAACAAGTTATGATGCTTTCCAGCATATAAGGCAACATTTCTTTGAAGAATTTGCAACACTTACTTTCCACGCAGTACAAATGCTATATATACCATAATTTTGTAATATACGAGTACAACTTTTTCATTGAGACAAAAAAAAAATCCATACATAGCAATAACAATAAACAATACGTTGACATGTAAAATAACTAACACAAAATGTCTAGTCAATAAAAAAGGCTATCCAATTACAATCCTTGAAATCATAACATCTTCTTTGAAAATCCCGGTTGCTTGACGTACGCCAAAACATTGTAAGACTGGTATATTGTAAGCCTGGTTCATAGGAAAATACATAACCATCATTAGAACACCAAATATATATCATGATAACTAAATAAACATTGTTATATATCACTACAACATTGTTTGAGTTAAACCAAAATATCAGAAAACATAAGCTCGAGAAGGTTTATTGTTAAACCAAAATATCAAGAGGAATACATATTGCGATTTTCGTGTTTTAAATACCGTGTTTCCAAAAGCAGCAACATACAACCTAATTACACTAAATCAAGATATTGACGCATAATTTTTCATTATCAAAGGCTCAAAGCCTCACATCTTTTTGTTGCTAAAAGTCAGAGGTTAAAAATGCAAAGGATCTATTTGGGCATGTAATAGGTGGAGCATGTACAGGTCAAAATAAGTTGGAGTCATAAACATCATTTAAAAACATGGTCTAAATAATAGAATATATGCAATGGAAATTTACTATTTACATACCACTAAAAGCTAGTGATAACGAAACAAACAGATTGGTTAACTCGTCATTATGAGTTCAGGTCTAACCGAAAAGATTGGGTTTGTTGACTTACTTGCTAATTAATATTCTAGTATGTGTACGGGAATAAGCTATTTTTGTACTTTGTCGAGCTTAATTTATTGGTAAAGATGAACCGGCTTAGTTGATCTATATCATGGTTACAAAGATTTATTTGTTATTTTGACCAGGTTTTTGTATCATATTGTCTTAAATGGAGTAGTGAGTAGTATATCGCTGCATACATGTAACTATGTAAGTAACTTTGGGTTCATATAAAAAAGGTATCGTATGAACCCTCTAATGTTTCCTGTTCTAGTTTAACAAAATTAAGATGCAACTATATTCACACACTGAAATCCATAAATTAGTTGAAACTATGCCACATCTAAATTTATGGTTCAAACTAGAGCTACGTATATAAGTTACTTATACAAATGCAACATGTAGTTTCAAATAGAATTTTAGTAATGAAACTTGTACCTTATATCAAATGTAGAAGATAGATCATGCTAATAATTCTCGAACAGCTCCATGAGGTGGTTCTTCTATAAGAATACCTGCAATTGTAAGGCAAGTACAATAACCCCAAATAAGAATACCATAATATATACAATTATTATACAAATAAGCCATCAACAATTTTAATTCCAAACTGCAAGAATACCATAATATATACAATTATTATACAAATTAGCCATCAACAATTTGAATTCCAAACTGCCCAAATCAATCAATTAAATAGAGAATATAAGTTTAAGATTTTACATGTGACACCGATATATATTTGATGCTTGTGTGGAGAGTATCTCAATTAAAACTGACGGCATAAGGGAATGGATTGCGAGTGTGAGTGCATTGAGGAGTTTTGCCCAACGTTATTTACGGTTTCTTTAGAAGTGGATTAGATAAATTAGGGATTTGTGAAGATGAGTGCATCGAGCAGTTTTGCCCACCTTTATTTCTTTATATTTTCCATTTCACCTAACATATATCTTTTTTATACTTAATAGTTATTAGACATATCTCTACTACTTATAAAATAAATTTGTCGATTCTTGAAAATTTAAAATCTCTTAAAAATAAGTAAAATTGATTCCTCAAAATACCCTTTAATTAAAATAAATTTACTCAATAATTATTTCCGTTAAATTTTCTTAAAATAAATTTGATTAAAAATGGTAACAACATCCATCACTAAATTAATAGTTTAAATACTGTTTAATCTTCAAACTTTTATCATTTTTCTTTTATAACCCATATTTTTTTCTCTCGCAATGGCTACATATTAACTCATAAGTGTTGAATCAATGGTCACACCAAAACACAAGTTTGCAAATATAATTATTTGTCGCTATAAACCGTCGCTTTCCGCGAGTATAAGACATTAAGACATTCATTAATTGTTTGTATTTTAATAATAAATCACTCACCCTCTACATATAACTACTCCCTACCTATTTAATGTATAATCACTTTTGCATCTTCGTAACTTCAAAATGTAGGACTAAACAAATAGCAAACCCCATTTATTAATATCATACCTTCCTACAAATTGTTCATACTTATCCTCCTACTTGCAGGATCCTGACAAGTGTCAGAATTGACGGTTTAAATACAGAAATAGAATGGTGGATAAAATATATATAATATTGTTGTGTGTAAAAGGATTAGTAGGAAGATATTGTATGAGGCTTTAGCAATGCTATTATTTTTATCATAGCTAAAAAAACCTCGTGCATGAACAAGATTTCCGTACCAAAGTTAATTTAATTAAAAGCTAATGATATAAAGTTGTTGTTTACGTATAGTATGTAAAGCAATGATTTGGGTAAATCAATGGTGTAAAATGAGTGTAATCATATGTTGTTGTTGTAATGGTGTAAAATGAGTGTAATCATATGTTCGGTTTCCCGCATTTGGTACGGACACCGAGATAAGATTGATTATCTTGAGTCGGAGTGACACTCACATACGACGGTTTAGTGCACGTTAGTGTGTGAATTGTGGAGAAGATAGCTTGTGGTAACCTGGATATTTCTCACTAAATGTTCCGGTATTTATAGGGATGCATTTTGGGTTGTGTGCGACACGTAGAAGTGATCCAACGGTCGTGGGTGATCTTACGCTCGTGGTTAGACCACGTGGTGATTATCGTATGGAGGAGATAAGAATGACACGCCGTAGGTCTTTGGTAATCTTCGACTGGTCATCAGAGAGTGCTACGGCATAGGTGGAGCACACCTCTAAGCCGTAGTTAGTGCAGAATTTGCATACTTCAAATATTTTCATAAATAACCTTTCATTTTCGCGTCTTTTTGTTCTTGTGCTCATCTTTGTCTTGAAAACAGAATATAAACAAATAAGAGTATATATCCTATTAAAATAATACAAAAGATGAGCATAGTAGGGGAAAATTAACACTAAAATATCGGTACTATTTGATGTTATCAGAAGCACAGAACATCAAAGACTACAAAAAACACTCCCCCAACACCCGAAGAAACATTCCGTCTTGAAAATACTCCACCGTCAAACCAACAAATCAACTTCCAACCGCAATCGTTTTTTAAGAAAACCAACCTTACCTAAACCAACCATACCGAAACCCACACTTCATATCTCCACAACAAAACATGTTTAACCCATTCAACACCACTACCTATGGTTCAGAACCCTATATTGGTGGTTCGTCATCACAACCAAATATGAACCAACATATGTCTCCCATTCATCAATTTAGTTTTGAAGAAATGTATGAACCTTAACTTTTAGAGTCCATGTCTCCCGTTCATGAGGACTCTCCCGTTGAAGAATCCCCCCACATCCAGTGAATAAGATGACAAAAATACGCCAAAAGAAGACGGTTCGAAATGACGAGGAACATCGGTGTACTCCAAGGACCACTCAAGAAGAAATCGCATTGTGAAAAGATTGGGTTCGTGTACCCGAAGATAGCATTGATGGTAATACGAGAAAGGAGGTTGGGTTTTGGATTGAGATTTTAGAACACATGTAGAAATTTTTTTCTATAACCAATCGTTGGGCCTACGATATGGTAAACGAGAAATGGAAGACTGTGCCTCCTATAGTTGCTCAATTTTTTGGTGTGTACCATAACGTCATTTGGACTGCGGTGTGTGGAGGCGGGGACATGGATTACATCCAACATGCACTTTTGGAATATCAAGTTGAATATAGAGTCCCATTTACACTTATGCATTTCTAGCTGAATTAAAAGATTGTCAGAAATGGATAGAGGTGGACTTTGAAGCAATTGTTCAGGCAAAGAACAAGAGATACAAATGTTCGGGCTCTAGTTCATTCAACACGACACAGTCAGTGGAGGGTAGTTTTAATTTGAATATGTATGCTGGAGACGACGAGGAAGAAGATGTGCAAGAATTTCGACGTCTAATGGGTAGGGACAGAGCAAAGAAAAAAGGGGCGGCATGATCGACATCTTCAGGATTTGGCAATGAGGAAATGTTGGCTAGGTTGATGGTCAACGAATATGCAAGTCTCAACGAACCGTACAACGCCAAAAAGTCATAGAACGTTGAATGCAATTTTTTTTTCCTTCTCTTCATTCTATCACAATGATACTAACATGATGGCTGATACTAGATCTCTCATAGATGGGTTCAAACTATGTTCTGATAAGGGCATCCAAGCGTTTTTGATAGCAGAAAAAGGACATGGAACTAAAGGAACGAGTGTTGAGAATTCGAGAAATAGAACAACGTCAAAAAGACAAAATGTTCTATCTGCAACCTACTGATCACTTGACTTGAGTACAACTCGAACAGGTCGAGGCGGGATGGCAGGCGATCAAGGAGAGGTTGAATTTACCATATTAGTTTACATTTTTAGTTATTTATGTAATGTTTACATTTTACATTCGTACGTTTACGTTTTTAATTATCTATGTAACGTTTTTAATTTGTGAATAAAAGTTTTTGAATTTAATAAATAAATAAAAATGGGTTGAAATGTGAGGTGGTGTGACCAGGTGAAAAGTGAGAGGGATTAAGGGGAAGTAAATAGAAAGAGAAATCTGATGTGGTGAAGTGGAACGTAAAGGGGTGTGACTACTAACAAACATAAATATCTATACTACTTATAAAACATTTAGCACCTTCTCTCCTAATAAATTTTAAGATTTCTTAAAATAAAATTTAAGTAAATACAATTAGTTAAGCTATTAGTACAACAATCTAATACAATAAATTTCAACCATTTGACTTTTCAACTCTCCATTTAATGTTATAAAAAAACACCGCGTACATAAAAGATACATGTTAATATGCTTATTGTATAGGCTAATCAAATATATAAATCGTCATACAATTAATATAACTTTACCTTTTATATTGTATACATGGTTTTTAAAACTGGACCGTACAACGAACCACTTTCCCAAACGGTTCTCGATTTTTGGTGGTTTTTTGTGGTTTTGTCCGGTTCAGCTGGCCAGTTCTGAACCAACTGGTTCCCGGATGAACCGGCTAATCCAGTTATCAAAACATTGGTTGTATACCTCTTAACTCCATAATATTATCATCATTCGTCACGAAGAACATATAATACATTACTCGCATAAAATTTTATTTACAGGGTACCCGCCGCCGCAACGTGCGGGTACCCTGCTAGTAGTAATTAATTCTAATGAACTATACATTTTTTTTTTTTTTTTTTTTTTTTTCACTCAAAAGTGAATCAAAATTGATAATGTAATATTTTTTTGGAAAATAACACTATATTTTATCATGGGCAAATTATTAAAAAAAAGTATTATACTTGACATTGTTTTATCTTCTGGGTAAGCGAACAATTTTTTTTCATTTTAAGTGTAATGTTCTTTCAAATTCATCATCTTTAAGGTAATATGTAACATTTTTGCCCTTCGGGAAGAAAAAAAATTTTGTATTAGCTAAAAGGGGCAAAAATGTCCAAAAATTTTGCAAAATACCCTAAAGATGATGAATTTGAAAGAAAATTACTCTCAAAATGAGTGCCAAGTATAATGTTGTTGTTTTTTTTTTTTTAATTTGCCCTTTTATCGTAGCAAGTAAATTGGAGGGAAATACCATTTTCACTTCCCGCTAAATTTCTACCGCCAAATCTTTCATGTACAACTACGCAACACGTTTCCCTTTTTCCTCATTCCATCTTCCCATCTTCTCTTCCTCTAATTTGACTTAATCAAATTATATGTTGTATCATAGTGTTTATTTAATCAAATTATATGGTACAATAAAGAAGTGAACTATGAGTCAGAACAAACCAAGATTTTCATGCATATGAGATTTTATGTGGCGAATTTAATTTTCTTTGGGATAATGGTACAAGAAATATGCTAATCATTATACTATTTTTTTTTTCTTTGCTACTTACTCGTTAATTGGTTGTTTCCTTTTGCTACTTTATGTCACTTAACTTTTTTTTTTTTTTTTTTTTTTTTTTTTTCTATATGCAAATTGTGATTAGCAAGTGTTTTGAGGAAATGTTTAACCTGAAAATTAGCAACACAATGCTCGTTTATATGTACATTTATGTTTGCTTTTGATGTATATACTTACTGATCGTTTGGGACCGATTTAGCTAGACAAACGAATTTCACCATTGTCATGACAAATTTTCAGTCGGGCAACCATCATTTTGAATCCCAATTTTGTATGTGATGCCACACTTTTCAAGGTGTTGTTTTTTTTTTAATAAAAAGTGCAATACTATAAATAATTGTCTATCGGTACTCTATTTCATTACACTTAACACTGCAACATTTCTTTAGAGTGTAGCATATATATCTATAAAGTTTGGAGCACTTTAAATTAAGTGTTGTCATTAAACATCACAAAATGCAACAATTTTTTAAAGTGTTGCATTAAATTAATAAATTTGCAACATTTCAAAAAAAAGTGTTGGTTTAGATCTTAACATGCAACACTTATTCTAAAAATGTTGCTTAATGACCAATGTTGTAAAAAAAGCAACATCTTTTCAAAGTGTTGCTTATAAAGTGTTGCATTAGCTTCATTTTGTTGTAGTGGTTTTTGTGTGTTTAAACTGTTTGATTACAGACTTCTTTTATAGTGACCCTCTACATTTTTTAATATAGATTACATGATGTCATCTTCTTTTCTTTAATTCAAATGGATTGATGGTTTACCATTACGTTGTTCTTCACTTAGTGATCAATAAACTCATAAGTCAAATATGTCTCTTGAAAAAGGACAAGTGTAGTCGTTGGTATGTACTTGTTGAGTTAATTTTTGTTTATGCCTTCAGACATGTTTATGAGAATAAAACACGATGATATGTACGAGTTGAGTTGAATGTCTTGTTTACGCATTAAACATGCACATGAGAATAAAACACGAACCCCTAAGATTGCAAAATATTCTTCAACTTGCATTAGAAAAATATAAGATTGATATTTTATATTCATTTTATTCTTAATGAAAATACTTAGGGCATGCTTGGTATAGAGGGTTTAGGGGGTGAGGAATAAAAAAGATAATGAAAAAAGGTGCTTGATAATACAATGATCCATTACTCAGGGTGTGCATGGTTAGTAGTGGGGAAAGAGAAAAGGAATGCAAAGAAATAGGTGATGGTGAGTAATCAATCCCTTACCCCAAATTTACTATATAATAGTCCATTACCTGGGTAATCATTATATTACCCTTCCAACCAAAAACCTTTAATCAATCTCTTTCTCATTCTCCACCCCCTTAACCCCCCACTAAGCACCCTCTCAATAAATTGAGGGAATGCTTTTCTTTCCCTTTTCCCACCATTATCATTGCCTTTCCCGAGTTTGAACCAAACACTCCTTTAGTTCTATGGAAGAATGACATAGCCAGGAACTCATCTAGTATATTCAACAACGATGCTAAATCTACGGTGAAGAAAAACGGTTAGCTTAAGGTAATTTTGTCAAAAAAGTATTTATTGTTTGATACAAAAGTCAAATTCTTTTAATTTTTAAGGACGATGCTACTAATTTTTTATCTAATAAAAGAATTACATAATTTTATAGAAATTACGTCAAAACAATCTTATTGAAAAAAAATTTGAGCGAACCTTGTTGCTTTATTTTGACACGTGTCAAAATCGTGCGATGGCATTCGTCTATAAAAGTCAAAATTGAATTATTTTGGTCAAACTTTTGAAATGGTGAAGAAAAAATGAACTTGTATTTTTTTTCTTTTTTCATTTCAAATTCCGACTTAACTGTAAATAAACATTATATTTTGATTGGTTAATAGTACTTACGGGAAGGGATCAAGTAAGAAGAATAATTAAAATAAGAAGGGTAAGAAGTAATTCTAGCCACACATTTCAAATTATGAGGAAAAATTTGAAGGAAGATGCATCCACTTTTGTAGGTGTATCTAAAATGTGTGGTTGTTGTTACTTCTTATCATTCTTGTTTTAATTATTCTTTCTATTTGATCCTAACTCTATCACTTATAATCAAACCCTAAACTTTTAATAAAAAAGCTAACTTTAAATCTAAATTTATGGACTTAAGTGTAAAATTTTTAATTTTCATAATTAAAAAAAAAAGTACGTATTTAACAAAAACCCCGTGTACATTAATTTATTATTATTATTTTATTATTTTTTTAATAAACAACAACTATTATTGTTAACATTATTATTATAATAACAGTTATAGCTAGCGCTTTGCTATATACATAGTATATCATTTCCATCACAAAATCCATACTGATCATATATGTATAAGATATATGCATGGCAAATGAAAGGTTGGCATCAAATTAGTGAATGTTTAAAATTGACTCATTTTAAAAAATCTAACAATTTATTATAAATTAAGCAAAATATTTAGAATTTGTAATATAAGGTAAAAAATTAACAAAAAGTACGATTTCAATTAAAACGGCCAATTTATATAAAAACTCAATTCAATTAATTAGCACTTATTAATGGACCGCGTGCATTTAAAAATATTTGATATTTTACGAAAATTAGCACTAAGAAGCAAAACTCTTTCAAGTCCCCTTACATCCTAGGCCCCCTAGTTCCACTCCTGGCTCGAGCATTAGTGTATTTTAGTGTATTTTTCATCTAGCTTGTTAGCTTGCCGGAATTTATTTTTTATTTTTTTATTTTTATTTATTTATTTATTTTTTGGTAAAAGGTCAAAAGATCCGGTAAATATATTATTCCAAAAAACGTTTGAGTACAAAGGATATGGGTGAATCCCATTGATGCGTAGGGATTGCACCAGGCTTTACCTCTCGAGGGATCTTGAGAAGCTTACAACCCCCACCAGGTAGTGTACCTGATCGTTGTAGTATAGTATAGTGACAAGTACCGGGGGATTGATCGTTCAACTCAGGAATAGTGTCGTTAGGATTGAAATTGATCTAACTGGGTCTAAAGGTGAAAGATTATTCTTTTTGCGTTTTTATATTTTTATGAAAAGCAGGTAAAAATCTCGGGTATTGGAAGGAGGGGCGGAATTAGTTGCTAATCAACTAACCCAAAAGCTACTAATTAAACTAATGTGCAAGAAAGCTAAACTAAGGTTCTACAAGGGATGTGAAGCATGTCTACCTATGATATGTTACTCCTTGCTAGCTATCAAATTCTACCTATTGAATTGTTACACCTTGTTTTAATTGACGGGTTGTATTCCTTAATACCATTCATGGGGTGGCGTACTTACTTCCCCAATCCTATAAGCTCCTACTTCACTCCTATGTCGAGCGGGCTAAGAAGCTCCTAACATGGGATCACTAGAATTCGCTCATGCATTAAATACAACCATAAAAACCTAGTACACATCGGTTCATGTTTCTTAAGACGCTCAAGCATGTTACCTTATGGAAGTCTGCCAGTTTTCTTAAGCCTAACATTGATGAGACATTCAATCAAAACAAGAATCAATAGGAAACAAGAATTATAAACTAAACCAACTAGATCTATTGAAGTTGTCACGCCTTAATTGATGGAGATAGACACAATCATCAACAAGCCCCTCATTGATGGAGATAGATACAAACATCAACAAGAAATCAATGAGATCTAATTAATTATACACAAGTTTCACACAATCATAAGTAGACACAAGGTGAATTAGCAAAATATAATCAAAGAAGGACAATCAACAATAATAATGAAAGACATAATTGAGATAGAATCATCAAACCAATACATGATGTTTATGGAGTGATTGAAACCCTCTAAGTTGCTGGAAAAACACCCACCTAAACCCAGGAATCGACCTTAGGGTTTAGGGCTTACAAAAAGTGAAGTTATGATGTTATATTTATAGGCATGTTTACAGTCGGCCCATCTTGACGGCGTCAGCTCATTCTCTTGACGCCGTCACGACAATTTTTTCACCAAATTGTAGATCTCTTCGTCCTCTTCGCGTGGGCTTTTGAATCACCTAAATCCGAGTTCGTATGCAAAAGTTATAACCAAAACAATATCAGCTACTCCGCGCGCAAGTTTTGACAAGTTAACACGTGACGGCCTTGGGTGACGCCTTCACGTTTCTTCTGGGTCGTCACCACTTTTACTCTTGACGCCGTCATCCACTGTTCCCAGCAAGGAAAATTAAGTCTTTGGCGTTTTCTTCACTTTTATGCTCCAAAAACGTCCGAATTGCTTCTTTTTCCAGATTTCACTCCCAAAGTACCTAAAATCACAAAAGGAACGATTTAGGGTAATATTTGATCAAATAAATTCCAATTCCGGCTTAAATGACCCCCTAAAAGTGGTTCATTTTTCGCCTCATCATATACCCTTACACTTGAGATTTGCTTGTCCTCAAGCAAATGCGCTTTTATTATAATCAAAATACAAGTTAGGGGTTATTTAACACTAATATAAAAGTAATTACAACAAATAATCGTTCCACTAAATACCAAAGACAAGCACGGAGGTCATACAATAGCACCTCACAAATAGTGTTTAGATACTCACATCTCTCGGGTGTAATAAAGTATAAATTTCAATATGGAATCTACGATTTTGAGGAAGTCCTTAAGGTGTTGGTTTGGATCTTCGGAGCGAAGTCCATGGAATGCACATCCGCTTTGCACCAACCGGATGGTGTCGGATCGCAAGGGGGTCACATTGGCTCCGGTGAGCTCAATGGTGTTTCGGTAGCCTTGGTGGCTAGGTCGGGAATACTCTCCTAAGGTTCGGGGCCTAAGGGGTTCTAATGGTGGGTTTTGTTGTGGTGGGATGATGGGTTCAAAGATGTTACCACCTTCCATGATGTCGGATGGTAAAGAGTTACGAACAAAGGCACGAAGAAATAAGATAGACTAAAGAAGACCTAAAAATAAAAATAAAAATCTTACAAGAAAGGAATCTAGCAAGTAGACCTAATAAAAAGAAATCCTAACCTAGACAATAACTATTCCCCGGGCTGCGGCGCCAAAAACTTGATGCGTGGGAATCGCACCTTGCTTTACCTCTCGAGGGATCTCGAGAAGCTTACAACCCCCACCAGGCAGTGTACCTGATCGTTGTAGTATAGTATAGTGACAAGTACCGGGGGATTGATCGTTCAGCTTAGGAATAGTGTCGCTAGGATTAGAAAACCTAATTAATAGTTCTAGAGGTGAGAGATGATTATTTTTGTATTTTTATATTTTTATGAAAGCAAGTAAAATCTCGGGTTTGGAAGAAGTGGGCGGAATTAGTTGCTATTCAACTAACCCAAAGCTATTAAAATAATGAAAATGAAATTAAACTAAATTATACTAAAGTTGTGAGCAGTGGTTGGAGAAATTGTGTTTACTTAGACTTCACTACTCCCTAGATATCTTTTACATGTTAATTACTTGTTACACTTGTATGAATGACGGATTGTATTCCTTAATACCATTCGTGGGGTGGCATACATAACTCCCCAACTCTATGAGCTCTTATCTCCTCCTACACCATGACCCAGCACAACTATAGGGATTGTAAACAGTGGCTCATGCATTAAATACAACCAATAAAGACCTAGTACGCCTCGGTTCATGTTTCTTAAGACGTTCAAGCATGTTACCATTTGGAGATCTGCTAGTTTTCTTAAGCCTAACATATAAATCATTCATTCAAAACAAGAATAGACAAGTAATCAACACATAATCAACATCTAGGTTTCATTAGATCTAAGCAAACACAAGAGAGATCTAGCCTAGCATAGTAGAATTGAGACAAGAACAAGATATAAACAACCAACACATAGACATATTGATTGAATTGAAAGTACACTTATCTCAATTACAATGCAAGGTCTCAAGGGTTTGGAACCCTTGAAAAACCTGTAAAAGAGGCACCAAAATCGTCTTTAGGGTTTCACCAAAACTTCTCTCTTTTTAATGAAAAAACTAGAAAACTATATATAGGAAAAACAGTCTGACAGCGTCAAGAGTAACTTCTGACGCCGTCACATCACCGCCATATACTTCCTCGGACGGCCTTGATCCACTTATGACGGCCTATGTGACGCCGTCACCACCCACGGTATATTAATTTTGCCACTTTGACGCCGTCACGAGTCCGTCTGACGCCGTCACCACCTTCGGAGTTTAATTCTTCATGTCTGACGCCGTCAAGATGTTGGTCTTGACGCCGTCACCTTGTATTTTCAGCATGCAAATTTGGTACTTAGCCGTTTTCTTCACTTTAATGCTCCAAAAACGTCCAAAATAGCTTCTTTTCCATAATTCACTCTCCAAACACCTAAAATCACAAAATGAACGATTTAGGGTAATATTTGATCAAATAAAGTCGGATTCGGGCTTAAATGACCCCCTAAAAACGGATCATTTTTCGCCTCATCATATACCCTTACACTTGAGATTTGCTTGTCCTCAAGCAAATGAGCTTTTATTCTACTCAAAAGACAAGTTAGGGGTCATTTAACACTAATATAAAAGTAATTACAACAAATAATCGTTCCACTAAAGACCAATAGACAAGCACGGAGGTCATACACAAGCACCTCACAAATAGTGTTTAGATACTCACATCTCTCGGGTGTAATAAAGTAATATAACATTATGGAAATGGAAGATATCTCTCACTACCTGTCATAGCAAAATAGATTACCATAGGCTTGGGAAAGGATCAAACCTCCACCACATGGCGTAAGCACCTAGGATAAACTATCAAAGAGGTCTTTTAAAGGGTTGTAACGTTAGGTATAGGGATATGAATTACACGGTTTTGTTGGATAAAGGAAGTTTTACTGGTGGCGAGTTAACAATCTTAGTTAATTACATGTACAATATGGCGTTGCTAAGCCAAGACTAGACTCAACTTAAGCTAATAAATGAAAAATAACAAAAACATAAAATGAACATAGAATAAAAACGGGATGGTAGTCCGTATGTTTTTTCTCTTTTTCCTTTTTTCTATTTTTTTTTCTTTTTCTTGATTTTTTTTCGATTTTTTTTTATTTTTTATTTTTTATTTATTTATTTATTTTTTTTTTGCATACACTCTTACCCTACCATCCGAAATAATACATCATAGGGGGTGAGAATTCCCCTTACACTTGAATCTTTACATACTTTACATTTAACTAAACTAATTACTCGAATTAAGAAAATCAAAACACTTGGAGCACTTTTAAGATTAACGTACATATGGGGGTAATAATATTATGTTCTTCCCCATTACTCCATAAAATAAGTACTTACCCATGAGTCCCAATCGTCCCAAAACAATATGTACAAGGATATGACTCGACTTAGCAACCATGTAATCAATTAGAAAGTTAACTTAGGGTTTAACAAATAACAATAATGCACTAAAAATGAGCGCATACACGGAAGGCTAAGGCGATTTGGTTGTACATTTAAGTGGGGTGTAACAAATTCTTCCTTTAAGTAAAATGCTTAAAGTTAGAAACGAAAAGATAGGCTCGGAGGGGTGTACTAGGGGTTTCGTGTACTAAAAATGAGTACAACGCTAAGGGTGTGGGAAAAATTAGTTGACTTAACTAGCCAAGTAATATGACTTAAATGGTCAAGTAATTGTAATACGGGTTTAACACAAGGGTGATCCTAATGCCTCTTATCATGTAGTAAATCCTACCACACGAATGTAGTCTCACTAGCGGTCTCGGGATGCATCACTAACGCAAGTTCTAGAATCTAAATGCTACCGGTACACTCATAAGCACCAATAATAAATGCTTTTCCTATCAAATCTAAAGGCGAACCTCACATTTTTGGGTGGAAAATTTTTCTGAATATACGGTTATGTGCTAGTCATACAACCTCCTATCCATGAGACGCTTGCTATGGCTAAAGTTTCACTCCTAAATGTTGTAAAAAATTTTAAATTTGGCGCTAAAATTACACTAACAAGTATTTCTCATAGTTTTATTACTCATCTACTATCAAACAAAACAAACTCAAGCGAAAGTGCATATGTAAGGTATCATCTTTTTACCCTCCCCTTACACTTAAGATGAACATTGTCCCCAATGTTCAAGTAAAGAATGTAAAAGTTAAAAAGGTAAAGAGAATGAAATCAAATACTCCCCTGATTCGCTCGGTATGGATTTTAGGTTGGCCAGGTTAAATCTTCCTCCAAGAAAACGAACAATCAAAGCTTCCCTTCCAGAATATAAATCATCTTCTTGTCATAAATAACCTGTAAATCATGACAAAAGTAGACAAGGCAACCTCGCGTAAAATCGGCGGCATCCTATATAAGTTACTAAATCCTAGAAAACAAAGTAAGATATAATGCTTGTGGAATGAAGTTTGCAGATTTCCTGGAGATTATAAAACTTAATAATTCACAAAAACCATAAGACTCCGTTAGAAAAACAAAACCGGTAAAATTTCCAGATTTTAACTCCTGACGCCGTCAAGAGCAATACCCTGACGCCGTCAGAATGGACCTGCAGAAATTCTTATGTTAAGTTTCCGGAAAATTTCTGGAAAAACTTTGTCCTACTTCCTGGAAAATCCTGCAAAACTTCATTATGACTCAATACAAGCATTTGACTCTAACAAATACGAATATACATGTTCATTTAATATTGTGGAGAATCATGATCGGTTTGTTTCTTAAAAACATATTTGGGGTTTCCCCTTACACTTATCTTTTGCAAAAATACCTTTAGGTTGAAGTTAAGACTAGGCTAAACAACATAATAAAGTATTTCACATTTTAGTAGAGAAACATGATCAACCAACAATAAAAATAAAACATGCATACGGAAGCAAATAACAATCAAACAAATAAAATCACACAAAACATGGGTTGCCTCCCAAGAAGCGCTTTTCTTTATTTACGAGTCTTGTAGCTAGACTCAAAGTCGTGGGTTACTACGTGATCTCATCATTGGTTCCACTCTCTAGGTCGTCTTCTAAACTAGTATCGCTTTCATAGTGTAAGTACTTCGGATCTTCGAATTCGAAAACATCCCGTTGATACTTAGAGCCAAGCTTACTAACATCCTTAAAGAACCCACAAGATAAATCAGAAATATTTCTACACCCTCTCCTAACATCATCATCACATAAGACAAGTTGGGAGCTCATCACATCGAGCCCGTCGCAATCTATCTCCCTAAGGTCTCTTCTTTTGTATGGCGTTTGGTATGAAATCCTCCTAATCCCGTCAGTGAAAGTCATGATTCCGTTCAAGTCATCCACTATCAACTTAGTGATTTCACAAAAGGGTGCTCCAAAGACGACTTGCGATAGCCTAGGGTCAACAAAGTCCTCTATGTTGTCCACAATCGTGAACTCCATAGGGAATGCCATATTTCCTACGAACACTTGGATTTCATGATCCTTACCAACCACCTTCTCTCCCTTGTAAATCATCCCCCATCTGCAGATATTGTTATAATGAAACAATGACATGAAATTCTTTGGCAGGAATACATTAATGTATATGTTTTCGAAGTACTTATGACCGATCATGCAAGGGATTTTTAGGTTATTCGGATCACGTCGTTTGATCTTTCTCAACTTTCCATCCTTTGACCCATATAGATTCCCCTCAAGGGAGGGACGATACTCATAAACCTCCTCACCATCCCTACGAAAAATTACCGTTCTAACACCATTGGTGAGTAATACACTACCATCTTTCTCGTCAAGGATTGCTCCCGATTCATTGATGAATGGCATCCCAAGGACAAGGTTGGTTAATGTTTGATTGGCGAGAGGGTCCACGTCATCAAACACGGTGAGGTTAGTATTGTAAACAAGCTCTCCAATCCTAATTGACAAATTCGCTACTACCCTTTCGCATGCAATGTGTTCTGGGAAAGCCTTGTGATATAGGGAAAGTGGGATTACGTTGACTGGGAAGCTAGGATCTATATGACTATCAATTAAGACCCTTCCCTCAATGGTACAAGAGATTTTGAAAAGTTTAGAGCCGCTCTCCTCGGTTTGATTGCTACCTATACTAATAACATCCTCTATTCCGGATTCTTCTATAACAGATTTACTCAAAATGGTTGGGCCTTTCTCCTGTTCCTCCGATGTCTCGTTCCTTTCATCCGGTTTGTCGGATTTCTGCGCGGTGCACTGCTCGGGTGAGTTGGTAGGTTTCCTTGCAGAAGCGTGGTCAACCTTTGAGATCTCATCCTTCGCTGTCTGACTGAGTTTGTCAGTTTGTTGTTGGATTGGATCGGATGCTGCAGCTGATATTGTGGTGATGGTGTTTACGAAGTGGATTGGTCCAGGGGGGTTGATAGGTCCTTTTTCATTAGGAGATAGATGTTTGAATAGCTTGCTAGGACTTTTTATTTTTACAGGGGAGGCTGGTGGACTCATGACGGTAGCAGACTTAACCTCATCAACGTGAATGGGCTTATTATCAATATGCTCTTTGATAGCCGTCAACAGATTACAAATCTTGTTGTTCACGTCAGCCTGCTGTTGTTTGAATTTTGTCTCGAGTGTAGTGAGCTGCAGTTCTTGAGAAAGAATGAATTTTTTTAAATCATCTTCACAGCTTCGCCTAGGGGTACTTTGCGATGGAAAATGTTCGGACCAAATGAGTGGTGAGGAGTCATTGAATGATACACTTCGTGTTTGATACCCTCTAAAATTAGGTTTATCCTTCCATGCCTCATATGCTTCGGCAGAAGTTCGAGGGCCCTGCCCTACGTGTGATGATGTGAATTCGTTATAAGCACGTTTTGGAAGTTCCATGCAGTTGTAGGTCTCATGAGGGCCGTTGCACAGTTTCAATGTAGAAGCGATTCTGCTTATTTGGCTTGAAGGCTTATGAGCTTCGTAAGATTTCATAAGAGACTTGACTCGACCTTCAAGTTCCATGATCCTATGGTCGGGAGTGCTTGAATTGTTCGAAGGCAAAGATATTGCCTTGACCGTTTTGTTCAAATCACGGGGATCATTCCAACTTTCGTTGTCATAGAGAGCAAGATCTTCTATGAGTTCCCATGATTGTTCCGCACTAAGATCACGTAGCTTACCACCGGCCGATTGGTCAATGGTTCGCCTCGTGGGGATGTCGATATGGTCATAGAAGATTTGGACTTGGAGCCAAAGATCTATGCCATGATGAGGGACTTTTTGGAGTAAGTCCTTGAAACGAGTCCATGCTTCATAAAGAGATTCATTTTGACGTTGTTGAAACATCAAGATGTCATTCCTAAGCTTAGTAGTTCTCCCCGGTGGGAAAAATTGAGCAAGGAAACGAGTGGTGAGATCATCCCATGTGGTGATGGATCCCGCGGGTAAACGCTCAAGCCATTGACTAGCTTGATCCCGTAGAGAGAATTGGAATAGGCGTAAACGGGTAGTCTCTCTAGTTTCAACACCTAGGTCTATGGAATCTACGATTTTGAGGAAGTCCTTAAGGTGTTAGTTTGGATCTTCGGAGCGAAGTCCATGGAATGCACATCCGCTTTGCACCAACCGGATGGTGTCGGATCGCAAGGGGGTCACATTGGCTCCGGTGAGCTCAATGGTGTTTCGGTAGCCTTGGTGGCTAGGTCGGGAATACTCTCCTAAGGTTCGGGGCCTAAGGGGTTCTAATGGTGGGTTTTGTTGTGGTGAGATGATGGGTTCAAAGATGTTACCACCTTCCATGATGTCGGATGGTAAAGAGTTACGAACAAAGGCACGAAGAAATAAGATAGACTAAAGAAGACCTAAAAATAAAAATAAAAATCTTACTAGAAAGGAATCTAGCAAGTAGACCTAATAAAAAGAAATCCTAACCTAGACAATAACTATTCCCCGGGCTGCGGTGCCAAAAACTTGATGCGTGGGAATCGCACCTTGCTTTACCTCTCGAGGGATCTCGAGAAGCTTACAACCCCCACCAGGCAGTGTACCTGATCGTTGTAGTATAGTATAGTGACAAGTACCGGGGGATTGATCGTTCAGCTTAGGAATAGTGTCGCTAGGATTAGAAAACCTAATTAATAGTTCTAGAGGTGAGAGATGATTATTTTTGTATTTTTATATTTTTATGAAAGCAAGTAAAATCTCGGGTTTTGGAAGAAGTGGGCGGAATTAGTTGCTATTCAACTAACCCAAAGCTATTAAAATAATGAAAATGAAATTAAACTAAATTATACTAAAGTTGTGAGCAGTGGTTGGAGAAATTGTGTTTACTTAGACTTCACTACTCCCTAGATATCTTTTACATGTTAATTACTTGTTACACTTGTATGAATGACGGATTGTATTCCTTAATACCATTCGTGGGGTGGCATACATAACTCCCCAACTCTATGAGCTCTTATCTCCTCCTACACCATGACCCAGCACAACTATAGGGATTGTAAACAGTGGCTCATGCATTAAATACAACCAATAAAGACCTAGTACGCCTCGGTTCATGTTTCTTAAGACGTTCAAGCATGTTACCATTTGGAGATCTGCCAGTTTTCTTAAGCCTAACATATAAATCATTCATTCAAAACAAGAATAGACAAGTAATCAACACATAATCAACATCTAGGTTTCATTAGATCTAAGCAAACACAAGAGAGATCTAGCCTAGCATAGTAGAATTGAGACAAGAACAAGATATAAACAACCAACACATAGACATATTGATTGAATTGAAAGTACACTTATCTCAATTACAATGCAAGGTCTCAAGGGTTTGGAACCCTTGAAAAACCTGTAAAAGAGGCACCAAAATCGTCTTTAGGGTTTCACCAAAACTTCTCTCTTTTTAATGAAAAAACTAGAAAACTATATATAGGAAAAACAGTCTGACGGTGTCAAGAGTAACTTCTGACGCCGCACATCGCCGCCATATACTTCCTCGGACGGCCTTGATCCACTTATGACGGCCTATGTGACGCCGTCACCACCCACGGTATATTAATTTTGCCACTTTGACGCCGTCATGAGTCCGTCTGACGCCGTCACCACCTTCGGAGTTTAATTCTTCATGTCTGACGCCGTCAAGATGTTGGTCTTGACGCCGTCACCTTGTATTTTCAGCATGCAAATTTGGTACTTAGCCGTTTTCTTCACTTTAATGCTCCAAAAACGTCCAAAATAGCTTCTTTTCCATAATTCACTCTCCAAACACCTAAAATCACAAAAGGAACGATTTAGGGCAATATTTGATCAAATAAAGTCGGATTCGGGCTTAAATGACCCCCTAAAAACGGATCATTTTTCGCCTCATCATCTTTTAAAAGGGTTGTAACGTTAGGTGTAGGGATATGGAATACACGGTTTTGTTGGATATAGGTAGTCTTTACTGGTGGCGAGTTAACAATCTTAGTTAATTACATGTACAATATGGCGTTGCTAAGCCAAGACTAGACTCGACTTAAGCTAATAAATGAAAAATAACAAAAACATAAAATGAACATAGAATGAAAAGGGATGGTAGTCCGTATGTTCTTTTTCTCTTTTCTTTTTCTATTTTTTTTCTTTTTCATGATTGTTTCGATTTTTTTTTTTTTTGCATACACTCTTACCCTACCATTCAAAATAATACATCATAGGGAATGAACATTTCCCTTACACTTGAATTTTTACATACTTTACAATAAACTAATCTAATGACTCGAATTAAGAAAATCAAAACACTTGGAGTACTTTTAAGATTAACGCACATATGGGGTTAATATATGATGTTCTTCCCCATTACTTCATAAAATAAGTACTTTACCCATGAGTCCCAATCGTCCCAAAACAATATGTACAAGGATATGACTCGACTTAGCAACCATGTAATCAATTAGATAATTAACTTAGGGTTTAACACATAACAATACTGCACTAAAGATGAGCGCATACACGAAAGGCTAAGGCGTTTTGGGTGTACATTTAAGTGGGGTGTAACAAATTCTTCATTTAAGTAAGATGCTTAAAGTTAGAAACGAAAAGATATGCTCGGAAGGGTGTACTAGGGGTTTCGTGTACTAAAAATGAGTACAACGCTAATGGTGTGGGAGAAATTAATTGACTTAACTAGCCAAGTAATATGACTTAAATGGTCAAGAAATTATGATACGGGTTTAACACAAGGGTGACCCTAATGCCTCTTATCATGTAGTAAATCCTACTACACGAATGTAGTCTCACTAGAGGTCTCGAGATGCATCACTAACGCAAGTTCTAGAATCTAAACGCTACTGGTAAACTCATAAGCACTAATAGTAAATGCTTTTCCTATCAAATCTAAAGGCGAACCTCACATATTTGGGTGGAAAATTTTTCTAAATAATACGGTTTTGTGCTAGGCATACAATCTCTTATCCATGAGACGCTTGCTATGGCTAAAGTTTCACTCCTAAATGTTGTAAAAAATTTTAAATTTGGCACTAAAATTGCACTAACAAGTATTTTTCATAGTTTTATTACACATCTACCATCAAACAAACAAACTCAAGTGAAAGTGTATCTGTAAGGTATCATCATTTTACCCTCCCCTTACACTTAGGATGAACATTGTCCCCAATGTTCAAGTAAAGAATGTAAAAGTAAAACAGGTAAAAGAATGAAATCAAATACTCCCCTGATTCGCTCGGTATGGATAATATGGTAACCAGGTTAGATCTTCCTCCAAGAAAATGAACAATCAAAGCTTCCCTTCCAGAATATAAATCATCTTCTTGTCATACATAACCTGTTAAACCTGAGAAAACAAACACAAAAACCCAAAGCATCAAACCGAACAAAGGAAACTCACAACTAGATGTAATTCCAGACTTAGGAATAAAAACAAAACAATTAAAGATATAATGCTTGTGGAATGAATGTTTGCAGATTTCCTGGAGTTTATAAAACTAAAGATTCAACAAAAACTTTAAGACTCCGTTAGAAAAATAAAACTGGTAAAATTTCCAGAATTTTACACGTGACGCCATCAAGAGTAAACTCGTGACGCCGTCAGAAGTGACCTGCAGAAATTCTTATGTTAGGTTTCCGGAAAATTTCTGGAAAAACTTCGTCCTACTTCCTGGAAAATCCTACAAAACATCATTATGACTCGATACAAGCATTTGACTCTAACAAGTACTAATACACATGTCCATTTAATATTGTTGTGGTTCATGCTCAATTTCGTTCTTATAAACAAATTTGGATCTCCCTTACACTTATCTTTTACAAAATACCTTTATATGCAATTAAGACGAAATTAAAAACAAAATAAAGCATTTTCACAATTTACTTTGAAACATGAGCCACAAACAACAAAAATAAAATATGCATACGGAAACAAATAAAATCAAATAAACAAACAAACAAACAAACAAATAAATAAAGCTTGGGTTGCCTCCCAATAAGCGTTTGTTTTTGTTCGAGTCACGAGCCTGACTCTACCCTTATTTAATGGAAATAGGGGAGGTTTTCCCTACACTTTGAATTAAGTGCAGGTGAAAGTAGCGATACACACCCTTAGGGTGGAAATATGCCATGTGAGGTGAAGGGGGTGAGTGAATGGCTTCCTTCATCCTAAAACTACCCGGATAACATTGGTTGATGGGTGGGTCGGTTCCTCTTTTGTCTCCTAGAAAAATATCTAAGGATGGAAAGGTGTGTAAAGATTGAGGTTCCGGTTCATCAACACTAGGAAATTCCCTAGAAGTAGGAGTAAGGTTATCACTACAAGTATTCAAACCTATATCCTCAAGTGGTGCTTGGTCCAAGGGTTCTACCTCCATTGATATTCCTAAAGTTTCTTCTACTTCTTCCGGGTAAATCACGAGTAGTGTGTGTGCCTCAAATGATGGTTGAGTATTTTGTGGGCTTATGTTATTTACCTCATCATTCCATGTGTCAAGATCACCTATATCCTCATCATGTGTTTTGGTAGAATCTATCCTAAGCATTCTCCTAAGTATCTCACATGCTTCTCTAGGCATCTCAACTTCTATGTCCGAATCATAAGGATCATCCTCAATATTCTGACTGCTATATACAAATTGCCCAAGAGATTCATCATCTGTTTCTTGAGATTCATCATTATCGATCATAAAACCTAGGTCTTTTTGATCAATGTGATCATGCTCGGCTAAATCCTCCTCAATTGTTTTCTTAGGTAGTGATAATAGCAAACCTAGTGCTTCATCCAACTTATGATTTGTTGCAATGGCTCTCTCCATAATTCCTTGGCAAACTAGGTCGCATTTCCGATTGGCCTCACTAAAACTAGATCTTAAACATGGAGGTTGTTCATAAGAATCTATCCTAGGTGAAGGCTCATATGATTCATAGGTGTCTCTAAATGAGGTATTTTGAAATCTATGGTGTTTTAGCCACTCAACCTTATCTTGCAATCTTAGAAGTCTAAGTGTAAAGTCCATTTGAAGCAAATTACAAACAAAATCACAAAGAAAAGATAGACTACGAGAAAGCTACAAAATAAAAAGAAAAAATCTCACTTGATAGGAATCTAATGAGTAGACCTAATAAAGATCAAATTCAACCTAAACAATAACTATTCCCCGGGCTACGGCACCAAAAACTTGATGCGTAGGGATTGCACCAGGCTTTACCTCTCGAGGGATCTCGAGAAGCTTACAACCCCCACCAGGCAGTGTACCTGATAGTTGTAGTATAGTATAGTGACAAGTACCGGGGGATTGATCGTTCAACTCAGGAATAGTGTCGTTATGATTGAAATTGATCTAACTGGGTCTAAAGGTGAAGGATGATTCTTTTTGTGTTTTTATATTTTTATGAAAAGCAGGTAAAAATCTCGGGTATTGGAAGGAGGGGCGGAATTAGTTGCTAATCAACTAACCCAAAAGCTACTAATTAAACTAATGTGCAAGAAAACTAAACTAAGGTTCTACAAGGGATGTGAAGCATGTCTACCTATGATATGTTACTCCTTGCTAGCTATCCAATTTTACCTATTGAATTGTTACACCTTGTTTTAATTGATGGGTTGTATTCCTTAATACCATTTATGGGGTGGCGTACTTACTTCCCCAATCCTATAAGCTCCTACTTCACTCCTATGTCGAGCCGGCTAAGAAGCTCCTAACATGGGATCACTAGAATTCGCTCATGCATTAAATACAACCATAAAAACCTAGTACACATCGGTTCATGTTTCTTAAGATGCTCAAGCATGTTACCCTATGGAAGTCTGCCAGTTTCTTAAGCCTAACATTGATGAGACATTCAATCAAAACAAGAATCAATAGGAAACAAGAATTATAAACTAAACCAACTAGATCTATTGAAGTTGTCACGCCTTAATTGATGGAGATAGACACACACATCAACAAGCCCCTCATTGATGGAGATAGACACAAACATCAACAAGAAATCAATGAGATCTAATCAATTATACACAAGTTTCAGACAATCATAAGTAGACACAAGGTGAATTAGCAAAATATAATCAAAGAAGGACAATCAGCAATAATAATGAAAGACATAATTGAGATAGAATAATCAAACCAATACATGATGTTTATGGAGTGATTGAAACCCTCTAAGTTGCTGGAAAAACACCCACCTAAGCCCAGGAATCGACCTTAGGGTTTAGGGCTTACAAAAAGTGAAGTTATGATGTTATATTTATACGCATGTTTTCTGTCGGCCTATCTTGATGGCGTCAGCTTGTTCTCTTGACGCCGTCACGACCATTTTTTCACCAAATTGTAGATCTCTTCGTCCTCTTTGCGTGGGCTTTTGAATCACCTAAATCCGAGTTCGTATGCAAAAGTTATAACCAAAACAATATCAGCTACTCCGCTCGCAAGTTTTGATAAGTTAACACGTGACGGCCTTGGGTGACGCCTTCACGTTTCTTCTGGGCCGTCACCACTTTTACTCTTGACGCCGTCAAGATTTTCTTCTTGACGCCGTCATCCACTGTTCCCAGCAAGGAAAATTAAGTCTTTGACGTTTTCTTCACTTTTATGCTCCAAAAACGTCCGAATTGCTTCCTTTTCCAGATTTCACTCCCAAAGTACCTAAAATCACAAAAGGATCGATTTAGGGTAATATTTGATCAAATAAATTACAATTCCAGCTTAAATGACCCCCTAAAAGTGGTTCATTTTTTGCCTCATCACCCATATCCCAGCCCGTTACATAGGCGGAAAAGCTTACATAACAAGATACTTCCTATTCTCTAAACAAGAAAATAAACCACTACTTAAAAGATAACATTAGATTCTTATAAAACCAAATCACTTCCCTCGAAGGCCTTGAAACTTGAAATTCCCTGGAAGATCGTAGAACTGAGACGCATAGTTGTCATACTCATATTCATCATAATCATCTTCACGATCATGACCACCACCAAATAGGTTTGTTGACTCATCAAAAGTTTTCTCAACGTCCTCATCATCACTGTCAGAAACATCAATCTCTCCCACCTTAGAGAATGGGTTCACCCTCTTAGTAGAAGAAATAGGCTGAGCCGGATAATAAATCTTTCTAATAGGATGACCATCATCATCCACCCTTTTCCATCAATAAGTAACATTTCAAGCTCTCCAATTTTATCAGCAATAGGTGTAGGCTCATGATTCCACTTCCTTGTGAGGTATTGCCAGTCTTTAAAGACCCATCATTTGTAGCTTCCACAGTGGTACCAGATTCCACTTCCTTAACATAGGTAGGAATACCAAAATCATCCGTATCATCCATATTAAGGGCATCAAACTGATTAGAGGTAGTAATCTTTGTACCACTAGTACCAATCCTTGCTCCACTAGTACATGGCACATCAACATTCTTCTTCTTGTTGGCATCCACATTCTTGGGTACAGGAGGAGGTGCTTTGGGTCTATATTGCATCTTCTTACCCACACTAGGCTTTGTAAAACCTCCTTTGTTAGGACCAGGACCAGATTGACCACCACTATTACTCTTCCTCTTAGTATTGACCGTTTGGAAACCATCATTAACACTCGGTGTAGGTTGAGTAGTAGTTGGGACAAAATTAGGACAATCAACAAGAGTATGACTAAATACCTTACACTTATCACAAGGAGGCGGTTTCCACTCATATTCAACCCGAATCTTCTCAATAGTCAAACCCGTCCCATCAAGCAAAGTTATTTCAACAGTGAGGCTATCCCGAAGAACCTCATCCGCCTTCACTTCAATCATGCACCTTGCAAAACTACTACGGCACCATGATTCCTTGCACATTTGGCTAGTATATGCATCTAACATTTTCGGCGTACCAATCAATGTAGCAAGAAGACTCAGACCGTCATCAGAGAACATGGAAAGAGGAACATCATGAAATTTAACCCACACCGGAATGTTGGTCAAATCCTCTTTAAGTAAGTTGGTGTTCAGTGTCCATGGTTTAAGGATAATAGGTGCATTTCTAATCAGCCATGGACCATTTTCAAGAACATCAGCAACACCTTTCTTCGAACTGAACTTAAAGAAAAAGAACCCCTTGGCATTCATCATAACCTTCTGTAATCCATACTTAGTCCATACATTGCGTACATAATAATCAACAACAGGAAAAGCAATGCGATTGCCAAGAAAATAACCATAGAGAGTATTCTCAAATCTGATGTTCAGTTCTTCAACAACTTTCATTGGGACAGAAAGATCAACGCCAGTCTTTTTATTGCTACACACTGATGTACGTGGGAATCGCACCAGGTTTTTGATAAGGCGAAAAATGAACCGTTTTTAGGGGGTCATTTAAGCCCGAATTCGAATTTATTTGTTCAAATATTGCCTTAAATCGTTCCTTTTGTGATTTTAGGTACTTTGGGAGAGAAATTTGGAAAAGGAAGCAATTCGGACGTTTTTGGAGCATAAAAGTGAAGAAAACGCCAAAGTCTTAATTTTCCTTGCTGGGAACAGTAGGTGACGGCGTCAAGAAGGAATTCCTGACGGCGTCAAGAGTAATTTCCATGACGACCCAGTACAGATTTGACGACGTCACACAGTAGGGCGTCAAGAGTAAAAGTCATGACGGCCTAGAAATACATAACACATGACGGCGTCAAAAGTAGATCAAGGCAGTCCGAGAATTATTTTGGCGGCGAGGTGACGGCGTCACAAGATTGTTCTTGACGCCGTCAGACCCTTTTTCCTATATATAGTTTTCTAATTTTCACATTAAAAGAGAGAAGTTTTGGAGAAACCCTAAGTACGAACTTGGTGCGAATTTTACAGGTTTTTCAAGGGTTCTAAGCCCTTGATACCTTTCATGTGTAATTAAGATAAGTATTCTTTTAATTCAATCAATATGTCTATGTGTTGGTTGTCTATATCTTGTTCTTGTCTTAATTTCATCATGCTAGGCTAGATCTATCTTGTGTTGGCTTGGATCTAATGAAACCTAGATGTTAATTATGTGATGATTACTTGTATATAGTTGTTTTGGGTGAATGAATTTGATGTTAGGCTTAAGAAAACTGGCAGATCTCCAAATGGTAACATGCTTGAACATCTTAGGAAACATGAACCGATGTGAACTAGGTCTTTATTGATTGTATTTAATGCATGAGCCACTGTTTATAATCCCTACGGTTGTGCTGGACATGGCATAGGAGGAGATAAGAGCTCATAGGATTGGGGAGTTAAGTGCGGCACCCCATGAATGGTATTAAGGAATACAATCCATCATCCACGCAACTATAACAAGTAATTAACATGTAAAAGATGTCTAGGGAGTAGTGAAATCTAAGTAAACACATTTTCTCCACTTATTGCTCACAATCTTAGTATAATTTAGTTTATTTTCATTTCTTGTATTTTATTTTGATTGCATCTTTAGTATTGGGTTAGTTGACTAGCAACTAATTCCGCCCTAATCCTTCGAAACCGAGATTTTTACTTGCTTTTCATAAAATATAAAAATACAAAAATAATCATCCTTCACCTTTAGAACTAGAATTTAGGTTTTCTAATCCTAGCGACACTATTCCTAGTTGAACGATCAATCCCCCGGTACTTGTCACTATACTATACTACAACAATCAGGTACACTGCCTGGTGGGGGTTGTAAGCTTCTCAAGATCCCTTGAGAGGTAAAACCTGGTGCGATTCCCACGTACATCAAGTTTTTGGCGCCGCAGCCCGGGGAATAGTTATTGTCTAGGTTAGAATCTCTTTTTATTAGGTCTACTTGCTAGATTCCTTTCTAGTAAGATTTTATTTTTCTTTTTAGGTTTTCCTTAGTCTATCTTATTTCTTTGTGTTTTTGTTCGTAACTCTTCACCACCCAACATCATGGACGATGGGAACATTTTTGAACCCGTCATCCCACCACAACAAAACCCACCACTAGAACCTCTTAGGCCCCGAACCTTAGGAGAGTATTCCCGACCTAGCCACCAAGGCTACCGAAACACCATTGAGCTCACCGGAGCCAATGTGACCCCCTTGTGATCCGACACCATCCGGTTGGTGCAAAGCGGATGTGCATTCCATGGACTTCGTTCCGAAGATCCAAATCAACATCTTAAGGACTTCCTCAAAATCGCAGATTCCATAGACCTAGGTGTTGAAACTAGAGAGACAACCCGATTACGCCTATTCCAATTCTCTCTACGGGATCGAGCTAGTCAATGGCTTGAGCGTTTACCCGCGGGATCCATCACCACATGGGATGATCTCACCACTCGTTTCTTTGCTCAATTTTTCCCACAGGGGAGAACTACTAAGCTTAAAAATGACATCTTGATGTTCCAACAACATCAAAATGAATCTCTTTATGAAGCATGGACTCGTTTCAAGGACTTACTCCAAAAAGTCCCTCATCATGGCATAGATCTTTGGCTCCAAGTCCAAATTGTTTATGACCATATCGATATCTCCACGAGGCGAGCCATTGACCAATCGGCCGGTGGTAAGCTACGTGATCTAAGTGCGGAAAAATCATGGGAACTCATAGAAGATCTTGCTCTCTGTGACAACGAAAGTTGGAATGATCCCCGTGATTTGAACAAAATGGTCAGGGCAATATCTTTGCCTTCTAACAATTCTAGCACTCCCGACCGTAGGATCATGGAACTTGAGGACCAAGTCAAGTTTCTCATGAAATCTTACGAAGCTCCTAAACCTTCAAGCCAAGTGAACAAAATCACTTCTTCATATGAATTATGTAGTGGTCCCCACGACACTCGTGATTGTGTGGAACTCCCCGGAACAACTTTTACGGACTACGCATCCACGCGTACCGACGAAACGGGAGATAAGTGGTACACTTTCAAGCCCGAGCCAAACACTTACGGTGATTCATACAACCCCTCTTGGAAAAATCACCCAAACCTTAGGTGGAAACAAAATCAACCCAATTCTTCCAATCCGCCTAATCGTTACCAACCAAACGGCCCACCATCCAACCGTACTTTCAACAACAATCCTTCTAACAACTACGGTAGTACCAAAAATCTTGAAGGATTGATGTCAAAGTTTATGGCATCTCAAGAAGCTCGCATAGCTAGGTTTGAAACCGAATTCAACCAACAACAAACGGAGATGACCAACAAGATTGACAACTTGTTGAAGGCCCTCAACAACCAAGCGTTAGCCACACCTAGGAAGGACACTAGGGACACCAGTAATGGAATCCAAATTAAGGACCCCTCATCATCCAAACATGTCCACTTTGTCAATGTTGTCACCATTAAGCCAATAGATAAGGAGATAGAAGAGAGTGACAAGGATGAAGTTAGAGTAGAAGCTGAGACTAAGGATGAGAATAGGGAAGTTGAGGTTAATAGGGGAGAGGAATTAGAGGAGGTAAAGCCTATAGAAAAATACTTTGATAAGTTGCCCACCAAGGAAGAACGGGAATACCATAAGGATTTATTCGATAGTCCCGAGAGACCATATATCCTTAGCACCCCCTTATCAAAATGGGAGACCCCTCTAACATTAACATACCATGCAATATCGGGCACATGCATATATGGAAAGCTTACATTGATCTTAGATCTCACGTAAACATCATGACTAGGACTTATTACAACTGGGTAATGAAGAAACAACTTGATTTTAGGATGATGCCCAATACGAATCTGATAAGTAATTTTGCAGGAAGAGTAAAGGGATTACATGTGATTATAGGGAATCTCACTTATGAGATCGATTTTATGATAGTAGAAGACACTCGTCCGGTGATAGATGTTTGCCTAAGCCAAATAATATTTGGAAAACCATTTGTTGAGGCCACTAGGATGAGTTATGATCCGACTTTAGGGATAGTTAGATTCAAGAAAGAGAATGATGAGGTTGCCTATCAAATGCCCTACAAGATTGAGCAATACCACCTTCTCTCTAATTTCGAAAAGGAACACAAGCAAGCGGCTTATTATAGGAATGAGGAGGATAGACGTAGAGGAGTATAGTATGTAAAGAATAGGATGCTTGGTTTCCACAAAGAATGCTTGCAACTAGGTCCGGAATACAAAACTGGTTTAGAAGACGACCTAGTGAGTGGAACCAACGATGAGGTCACGTAGTAAACCATGACCTTGAGTCTAGCTACAAGACTCGTAAATAAAGAAAAGCGCTTCTTGGGAGGCAACCCATGTTTTGTGTGATTTTATTTTTGTTTGTTTGTTATTTGCTTCCGTATGCATGCTTTATTTTTATTGTTGGTAGATCATGTTTCTCAATTTAATAGTGGAAATACTTTACTTTGTTGTTTTGGCCTAGTCTTAACTCCACCTAAAAGTATTTTTGCAAAAGATAAGTGTAAGGGGAAACCCCAAATATGTTTTTATAAAACAAACCGATCATGATTCTCCACAATATTAAATGAACATGTATATTTGTATTTGTTAGAGTCAAATGCTTGTATTGAGTCATAATGAAGTTTTGCAGGATTTTCCAGGAAGTAGGACCAAGTTTTTTCAGAAATTTTCCGGAAACTTAACATAAGAATTTCTGCAGGTCACTTCTGATGGCGTCACGAGTTAACTCTTGACGGCGTCACGTGTAAAAATCTGGAAATTTTACCGGTTTTGTTTTTCTAACAGAGTCTTATGGTTTTTGTGAATTATTAAGTTTTATAATCTCTAGGAAATCTGCAAACTTCATTCCACATGCATTATATCTTATCTTGTTTTCTAGGATTTAGTAACTTATATAGGATGCCGCTGATTTTACGCGAGGTTGTTTTGTCTATTTTCTCAGGATTTACAGGTTATGTATGACAAGAAGATGATTTATATTCTGGAAGGGAAGCTTTGATTGTTTATTTTCTTGGAGGAAGATTTAACCTGGCCACCTTATTATCCATACCGAGCTAATCAGGGGAGTATTTGATTTCATTCTTTTTACTTATTTAACTTTTACATTCTTTACTTGAACATTGGGGACAATGTTCATCTTAAGTGTAAGGGGAGGGTAAAAAGATGATACCTTACATATACACTTTCGCTTGAGTTTGTTTTGTTTGATAGTAGATGTGTAATAAAACTATGAGAAATACTTGTTAGTGCAATTTTAGCGCCAAATTTAAATTTTTTTTACAACATTTAGGAGTGAAACTTTAGCCATAGCAAGCATCTCATGGATAGGAGATTGTATGACTAGCACATATCCGTATATTCAAAAAAAATTTTCCACCCAAATATGTGAGGTTCGCCTTTAGATTTGATAGGAAAAGCATTTACTATTAGTGCTTATGAGTGTACCGGTAGCATTTAGATTCTAGAACTTGCGTTAGTGATGCATCCCGAGACCGCTAGTGAGACTACATTCGTGTGGTAGGATTTACTACATGATAAGAGGCATTAGGATCATCCTTGTGTTAAACCCGTATCATAATTACTTGACCATTTAAGTCATACTACTTGACTAGTTAAGTAAACTAATTTTTCCCACTCCCTTAGCGTTGTACTCATTTTTAGTACACGAAACCCTTAGTACACCCCTCCGAGCCTATCTTTTCGTTTCTAACTTTAAGAATTTTACTTAAAGGAAGAATTTGTTACACCCCACTTAAATGTACAACCAAATCGCCTTAGCCTTCCGTTTATGCGCTCATTTTTAGTGCATTATTGTTATTCGTTAAACCCTAAGTTAACTATCTAATTGATTACATGGTTGCTAAGTCAAGTCATATCCTTGTACATATTGTTTTGGGACGATTGGGACTCATGGGTAAGTACTTATTTTATGTAGTAATCGGGAAGAACATCATGAATTACCCCCATATGTACGCTAATCTTACAAGTGCTCCAAGTGTTTTGATTTTTTTAATTCGAGTCATTAGTTTAGTTTATTGTAAAGTATGTAAAAATTCAAGTGTAAGGGAAATGTTTATTCCCTATGATGTATTATTTTGGATGGTAGGGTAAGAGTGTATGCAAAAAAAAAAAAAAAAAAAAAAAAAAAAAAAAAATCAAGAAAAAGAAAAAAAAAAATAGAAAAAGAAAAAGAAAGAAAAAACATACGGACTACCATCCCTTTTTATTCTATGTTCATTTTATGTTTTTGTTATTTTTCATATATTAGTTTAAGTCGAGTCTAGTCTTGGCTTAGCAACGCCATATTGTATATGTAATTAACCAAGATTGTTAACTCGCCACCAGTAAAAACTTCTTTTATCCAACAAAACCGTATATTTATATCCCTACACCTAACGTTACAACCCTTTAAAAGACCTCTTTGATAGTTTATCCTAGGTGCTTACGCCATGTGGTATAGGTTTGATCCTTTCCCAAGCCTATGGTAATCTATTTTGCTATGACAGGTAGTGAGAGATATCTTCCGTTTCCATATTGTAATTTATACTTTATTACACCCGAGAGATGTGAGTATCTAAACACTATTTGTGAGGTGCTAGTGTATGACCTCCGTGCTTGTCTATTGGTCTTTAGTGGAACGATTGTTTGTTGTAATTACTTTTATATTAGTGTTAAATGACCCCTAACTTGTATTTTGAGTAGAATAAAAGCGCATTTGCTTGAGGACAAGCAAATCTCAAGTGTAAGGGTATATGATGTGGCGAAAAATGAACCGTTTTTAGGGGGTCATTTAAGCCCGAATTCGAATTTATTTGATCAAATATTGCCCTAAATCGTTCCTTTTGTGATTTTAGGTACTTTGGGAGAGAAATTTGGAAAAGGAAGCAATTCGGACGTTTTTAGAGCATAAAAGTGAAGAAAACGCCAAAGTCTTAATTTTGCTTGCTGGGAACAGTAGGTGACGACGTCAAGAGTAATTTCCATGACGAGCCAATACAGATTTGACGGCGTCACACAGTAGGGCGTCAAGAGTAAAAGTCATGACGGCCTGGAAATGCATAACACATGACGGCGTCAAAAGTAGATCAAGGCAGTCCGAGAATTATTTTTGCGGCGAGGTGACGGCGTCACAAGATTGTTCTTGACGCCGTCAGACCCTTTTTCCTATATATAGTTTTCTAATTTTCACATTAAAAGAGAGAAGTTTTGGAGAAACCCTAAGTACGAACTTGGTGCGAATTTTACAGGTTTTTCAAGGGTTCTAAGCCCTTGATACCTTTCATGTGTAATTAAGATAAGTATTCTTTTAATTCAATCAATATGTCTATGTGTTGGTTGTCTATATCTTGTTCTTGTCTTAATTCCATCATGCTAGGCTAGATCTATCTTGTGTTTGCTTGGATCTAATGAAACCTAGATGTTAATTATGTGATGATTACTTGTTTATAGTTGTTTTGGGTGAATGAATTTGATGTTAGGCTTAAGAAAACTGGCAGATCTCCAAATGGTAACATGCTTGAACGTCTTAGAAAACATGAACCGATGTGCACTAGGTCTTTATTGGTTGTATTTAATGCATGAGCCACTGTTTATAATCCCTATGGTTGTGCTGGGCATGGCATAGGAGGAGATAAGAGCTCATAGGATTGGGGAGTTAAGTGCGCCACCCCATGAATGGTATTAAGGAATACAATCCGTCATCCACGCAACTATAACAAGTAATTAACATGTAAAAGATGTCTAGGGAGTAGTGAAATCTAAGTAAACACATTTTCTCCACTTATTGCTCACAATCTTAGTATAATTTAGTTTATTTTCATTTCTTGTATTTTATTTTGATTGCATCTTTAGTATTAGATTAGTTGACTAGCAACTAATTCCGCCCTAATCCTTCAAAACCGAGATTTTTACTTGCTTTTTATAAAATATAAAAATACAAAAATAATCATCCTTCACCTTTAGAACTAGTATTTAGGTTTTCTAATCCTAGCGACACTATTCCTAGCTGAAGGATCAATCCCCCGGTACTTGTCACTATACTATACTACAACGATCAGGTACACTGCCTGGTGGGGGTTGTAAGATTCTCAAGATCCCTTAAGAGGTAAAACCTGGTGCGATTCCCACGTACATCAGTTTTACCTCTCAAGGGATCTTGAGAAGCTTACAACCCCCACCAGGCAGTGTACCTGATCGTTGTAGTATAGTATAGTGACAAGTACCGGGGGATTGATCGTTCAGCTAGGAATAGTGTCGCTAGGATTAGAAAACCTAAATACTAGTTCTAAAGGTGAAGGATGATTATTTTTGTATTTTTATATTTTTATATTTTATGAAAAGCAAGTAAAAATCTCAGTTTTGAAGGATTAGGGCGGAATTAGTTGCTAGTCAACTAACCCAATACTAAAGATGCAATCAAAATAAAATACTAAAACTGAAAATAAACTAAATTATACTAAGGTTGTGAGCAATAAGTGGAGAAAATGTGTTTACTTAGATTTCACTACTCCCTAGACGTCTTTTACATGTTAATTACTTGTTATAGTTGCGTGGATGACGGATTGTATTCCTTAATACCATTCATGGGGTGGCGCACTTAACTCCCCAATCCTATGAGCTCTTATCTCCTCCTATGCCATGCCCAACACAACCATAAGGATTATAAACAGTGGCTCATGCATTAAATACAACCAATAAAGACCTAGTGCACATCGGTTCATGTTTCCTAAGACGTTCAAGCATGTTACCATTTGGAGATCTGCCAGTTTTCTTAAGCCTAACATCAAATTCATTCACCCAAAACAACTATAAACAAGTAATCATCACATAATTAACATCTAGGTTTCATTAGATCCAAGCAAACACAAGATAGATCTAGCCTAGCATGATGGAATTAAGACAAGAACAAGATATAGACAACCAACACATAGACATATTGATTGAATTAAAAGAATACTTATCTCAATTACACATGAAAGGTATCAAGGGCTTAGAACCCTTGATAAACCTGTAAAATTCGCACCAAGTTTGTACTTAGGGTTTCTCCAAAACTTCTCCTCCTTTTTAATGTGAAAATTAGAAAACTATATATAGGAAAAAGGGTCTGACGGCGTCAAGACAAAGTAGGTGACGCCGTCACCTCGCCGCCAAAATAATTCTCGGACTGCCTTGATCTACTTTTGACGCCGTCATGTGTTATGCATTTCCAGGCCGTCATGACTTTTACTCTTGACGCCCTACTGTGTGACGCCGTTAAATCTGTACTGGGTCGTCATGGAAATTACTCTTGACGCCGTCACCTACTATTCCCAGTAAGGAAAATTAAGACTTTGGCGTTTTCTTTACTTTTATGCTCCAAAAACGTCCGAATTGCTTCCTTTTCCAGATTTCTCTGCCAAAGTACCTAAAATCACAAAAGGAACGATTTAGGGCAATATTTGATCAAATAAATTCGAATTCGGGCTTAAATGACCCCCTAAAAGTGGATCATTTTTCGCCTCATCACACACCAACCTACGAAAGTTGGACACATGTTTATTTTGATTAGTAGAAGTAGCACCTGCATATGAGACCGATTTTAATCCTGTTCCACTCTTATTAACATGGACATCATCACCTTTTGGCAAATTAGCATTGAACTCACCACTTGATTGGGGCTGCATGGTCAACACAAAACTCCCAACTATCAGACTTGTTATCACTAGACGCTAAACCACACGAAGGAGTAATATCATAATTTTGTACATCGCGCATAATAACATTAGCAACATCATCAATCCCACCATTAGGGGTCATAGTCGATTGGAAGAAAAGAAAAGAAAAGAAAACTTGGCACGTAAAGCTAGGATCTATTTTATAAATACTTATAAAACCGTTTAATTAGTATATTCTGTAGTACCATCATCATCCCAAAAAGAGTTATAGAATTTGATTTTATCGTCGAAATCAATCACGTTTTTGACATAATTTATCTGCAGTATGAAATAGAAAGAAGCGTAGCCTTTCTAAAAAAAATAGAAAGAAGCGTAGCATTATATACATTGATATTATGCAGGGAAGAAACTCAGGATTACTTAAGAAGATCTTATAAAATAGAAAGAAAGAATCACATGCATAAATGATGACTACAACATGGATAAATCAAGATCGTTACACATTGAGGCCATATTAACACGATAATACACTTGCTAAAAATGGAAATACAAAAGCAAAAGGTTAAAAGCATCAAGGAACCTTTTCGATGATGTAACATGTTAACCTTGTCTCCTTTGGTTATGCTGAAAAAGCTTGTGCTTTAATAGTGTTCTGGTGGAGGGGGAGAGTTGTAAACATATGGGGGTGGTGGGGAAGACGATGGTGGTGGTGGAGACTTGTACACATAAGGAGGTGTGGGAGAAGGCGATGGTGGTGGTGGAGACTTGTAAACTTATGGAGGTGGTGGCGAAGACGTGTAAATGTAATGTGAAGGTGGCGGTGGAGACTTGTAAACATATGGAGGTGGTGGTGGAGACTTGTAAACATATTGTGATGGTGGTGGTGGAGACTTGTAAACATATGGAGGTGGTGGTGGAGACTTGTAAACATATTGTGATGGTGGTGGTGGAGACTTGTAAACAAATGGAGGCGGTGGTGGAGACTTGTAAACATAATGTGATGGTGGTGGTGGAGACTTGTAAACGTAATGTGATGGTGGTGGTGGAGACTTGTAACCATATGGAGGAGGTGGTTGGGACTTATAAACACAATGTGATGGTGGTGGTGGAGACTTGTAAACGTAATGTGAAGGTGGTGGTGGAGACTTGTAAACGTAACGTGAGGGTGGTGGTGGAGACTTGTAACCGTAACGTGAGGGTGGTGGCGGAGACTTGTACTTATAAGAATGTTGAGGAGATTTTTGATGATATGGCAGATGCGGCAGTTAGTATTTCACTGACGGTGGCGGAGACTTGTGTACATAAGAATGAGGGGGAGATTCATGAAGATATGGTAAATGTGGTGACTGGTTTTTCACAAGTGGAGACTTGTAAACGTAAGGTGATTTTCGGAGTGTATGTTTAACTTTTAGATGTTTCCAACCATTAGGCCTTGGAGAATTATAATCGTACGATTTATCAGCAAGCACAATAGTAGCTAAAAGAAAGAAAGCAAAAACATACACAACTTGAGGCCAGTGCCTCGATACCCCATTGTTTACCATATTAAGAGAGACCCTTTTCCTTTGCAAGGCTAAGATTTGTTTTTGTGTGGTTAAACTGTTTGGTTACACACTTGTTTTATAGTAATCATCTACATTTTTTAATACATATTATAGGATGTCATGTTGTTTTCTTTAATTCAAATGGATTAAATGTTTCCCATTATGGTGTTCTTCACTTTGTGGCTAATCTCTTCAAAAAGTCAGAGTAGTTGGTACGTACAAGTTGATCGAGTTAATTGGTTTGTTTATGAAAAAATGCTAACCCGGCTGATTGAAAATATTCTTTGAATTGTAGTAGAAAATTATATTGAATTATTGACAGTAATTTACAGGCATGTGGTTCATAATGCATCTACAACACTGGCTTTAGCTAACTGTGTTATGTATAGTGCCCAGTTTAGGATACAATGTAAGCAAATAGAAGAAAGAACAGATCCGCTTGTGTCCTAGAAAAAACATACTCCCATGGAAAAATAACATATATAGCCTGAAATCTATTTACCCTCCTCTTCACCGAGATTAAATCTGCAGAAATGCACCTGGAATTACTTGCCATAAAGATTAGACATCAGCAATGGGTTCCAAACACGTGCTTAAGTATGAGCTGCACCCATGAATGACTTATGCTGATGAATTTTCTTCACTATTAGTCAAATCCGATTTCTTAATCCAAACACAGTTGTTAGCAAGTTCTCTCTGTGTGCCTAGATTTTCTACTGGTCACATCAGCAGCTGGTGGGGAGTATGTGGCTGCATTATCGGTTTCAGCAGTTCTCTGCTCCTGAAACCTGCTTAAAGCTTTATGATATTCCTAAAAATAGGGATGTGTGTGGAACTTCCTGTAACTTTTTTTTTTTTTTTTTTTTTTTTTTTTTTTTTTTTTTTTTTTTTTTTTTGTGGACTCATTGTAATAGCAAAACATTTATGGGGTCGTCGTTCATCATAGTTGCATAATGGTTCTATATGTTCGGCAGTAACATTAAAACTGTTGAATCACTATTTATAGCTTGTTATATGATTGATGTAGATATTCTAACATTGTTTAAGAGTTATAGTTCCACTGAGCATTTGTGTAATTTATTGTATTTTCCATCTAGCTTCTTGCTAGATTTTTATCATAAACTATGATAAGAAATATTGCTATATGGGTTGTATAATGTATTTATAAACCCGTGTATATTAGTTTATGTTTAGTACTATCATCATCCCAAAAAGAATTCCAGGATTTGATTTTATTGTCGAAACCAATTATGTTTTTGACATACTTTTATCGTATAATATACGTAGACCAATAAAGAGAAACGTGGCATATAAGATCAATGCCATTAAAGCTAGCTGTAATACATAGCTGAATTACAGTGGCTGATTCCTCTAGATGATACGACAACACCTGAATGATATTAATAGCTTGTGTTGATGAGTTTTCATCACTATTTCCAAATCCAAGTTATAAACCCAGACAGTGTTTAGCAAGTTCTATGTACGTGTTGTTAGCGGATCATATTGCAGAGATTTAATGTCACAATTGAATTGGTTCTTAACAAAAGCACGAAAATGAACAAATTTTGACAAGGCATCAGACTTATTACGTAAAGGATACACCCATAAATAATGCAAAAAATGGTCTAAAAACAAGACATAATATTTAATACCCCGTAACACTTGAAAGTGGCGATGTCTACAAATCAGAATGAATAATATCAAACGGAGACGTAACAATTGTCTCGGAAACCGAAAAAGGAAGTCGCACGTGCTTACCAAGCTGACAAGCATGACAAAGCACGGGAGACTTAGTCTTATTACATGAAATGAAATTATTAGAAACTAAAGTACGTAACACATCACTTCCTGGGTGACCAAGACGTTGGTGTCACGTATTCTGACTGACAAGAAAGGCTTGTGGTATGGTAGGACTGGTGACGGGATACAGATCACCCGTACTGTCACATTGGAGTAGAACTTGACAGGTCTAGAAATCCTTCACAGAAAAACCAAACTCATCAAACTCAACGGTACATTTATTTTCACAAACAAATTGACGAACTGAAATTAAATTTTTGATTATATTGGGTGTAACAAGGACATTATTTAAATGAAGTGGTCGGTAGGGTGTGGTTAGAGTGCTATGGCCCGTGTTGGTGACAGGAATTGATTTCCCGTCACCAACAAGAACAGAAGGATAAATGCTAGAATTATAAATAGTACTAAGATTATTTGCAGAGGAGTTAAGATGAGAAGACGAACCAGTGTCCATACTCCAATTGGAATTGGCAGAGTCTTGAAGTGTCATTGCATTGAAGTGTCACGTGGGCAAAAATTCTCACTCCTATTGGTTATCCAAAAGAAAGTGATTTGATTTACTCACTAAGCATATGATGATTTTTTGCAGGTTTGGAAATCAAAACAACCATGTTTCTGTTCAAATGTCCCATGTTACACAACTCCCTTAGAGAATTTCTTTTATGGATTAAGTTGTCTGCATTGAAGGCTTGCGGGAGCACTGTTTCTTGACCGGCTAAATTTGGTTGCTGACCCGACCCATAAACAGTACTAGCGTAGTGGACTGAACTAAGGGAACTCCAAGCGTGGCATTGGGCATGGAGCCCAATATCGAGGAGATAGAGGGCTGTATGTGGCCTGATGAGTGTTGTAAACCATGTTGGGCTAGCAAACTGTTCTGGGCCTGAAGTAAAGCTAGTAACTATTGTTGGGCTTCCAAAGTAAGGCCAACATTCCTAAGCCCAGATTGCATATTATTAGTTTGAGCATTATCAGATTGCATGTTATATGACCCCTGTGAATGGTTTGTACGAGCATTACCATTTGAAGTAGAATTACCCGCATGACCCGAGACATGAAGAAAACGGCAGTCGGCACTCCATCGACAAAAACCTCCTCCAAAATTGCGACACACTTCAGTACCCACGTTAGTGTTACGATGGTCACGGTCATGGTCACGGTCACGGTTGTTGCGTGACTGTTGAGTACGAGATGCAGTTGTCTTAGTGAGAAGAACTTGGGGAGCAGATGAAGTGGTATTGGTAGTTAAGATTGGAGACTTGGAGTGAAGTCTCATCTCTTCAGTCGTTACCATGGACCTCATTGTTGCAAGATCGGGAAAAGGATCTTTGTGGGTGATTATTGTGGCAAGGTTTGCATACTTGTCACTCAAGCCATTGATGGCATAAGTAACGACATCATCGTCACTCATGAAGGATCCAAGGTCGTTAAGTAAGGCGATGATGGACTCGATCTTGGAAAAGTACACATTAGCACTTTGTTCTCCCATTTGTATTACACGTAGTTCACCCTTTAGAGCAATTGTCCGTGTATGTTTGTTGTCTTGGAAGATTGCTTCAACCTGATCCCAAGCATCTTTAGCCGTCTTTGGGTTTGCTTTGATTAGCCTACGTTGAAGGCTAGGTGAAAGAGTAAGGAAAATCCATGATTCCCCACACACGCCTCTACAAAACCACACCCAACTAGACGGATCTTCGTGTTTTTGGTTGCCTTTGTTATCCTCACTTACACACCATCCATAAGCTTGAACCGCGGGCCACTCCATCCATTTTCCTTGGATACCCTACAAACCATCGTGGATATCGGTGTCTAGATCTCAATACCAACAAGATAATACTCTCTCGTCATGTTACCTTTGAGGAGACAGTTTTTCCCTACGGGTCTATGACTCCAAATTCCTCACCATCATATAACTTTCTAGACGCCTCCCCTAATCTCATTCAACAACACTTGTTAACTCACCCCACACCCACAAACCAGCTCACTCCACCCAACCCAGTACCACCACTGACCCACCTTCTCCTCCATCATCCACCAGCGGCCCAACACCACAAACCCAATTCACTACTTCTACAAGCCCCCAACACACTCCACCAAACACCACCTCTACTCAGTCAACTAATTCGGTTCAAGCACCATAAAACACAAATCCCAATCCCGTGTCGACTTACCCCATGGTCACTCGCTATCGTGTTGGTTCTAATCATCCTACTCAACGCTATACATTAAGTGTGTCTACTATTTCACCATTGCCAAAGTCTTACACCCATGCGTTTAATGACCCCAATTGGTTTAGTGCTATGCTTGATGAATATAATGCTTTAATTAAAAATAATACTTGGATTCTTATGCCCCGACCACCGGACGCGAACATTGTTTGTTCCATGTGGCTTTTTCGGCTTAAACATAATGCAGATGGTAGTCTTAATCACTACAAGGCTCGCCTTGTTGCGAATGGAAGTACTCAACTTGCAGGTATTGATATTGATGAGACCTTTAGCCCGGTTGTCAAATGGGCTACTATTCGTTCTGTGCTTAGTCTTGCTATTTCTCGAAACTGGCCTATTCATCAGCTTGATGTCAAGAATGCCTTTTTGCATGGATCGTTATCTGAGACTGTTTATATGCATCAGCCTCCTGGTTTTCGGGATACACAACATCCCGATTATGTTTGTCTTTTGCAGCGATCACTTTATGGGCTTAAACAAGTCCCTCGGGCATGGTTTCAGCGGTTTGCAGCCTATGCTTCTCGGGTTGGTTTTCATCATAGTCGTTGTGATTCTTCACTATTCATTTACAAACAGGGGACCGATACAACTTATTTGCTTTTATATGTTGATGATATTGTCTTGACTGCATCTTCTACAACTCTTCTTCAACGGGTTATTACTTCTCTGCATCATGAGTTCTCTATGACTGATCTTGGCCCGCTTAATTATTTCTTAGGCATTTCTGTGACTCGTAATACTTCTGGGATGTTTCTCTCTCAGAAGAAGTATGCTACTGAGGTACTTGAGCGTTCTGGTAAGCTCACTTGTAATCCATGTCGTACTCCTGTTGACATGGATTCAAAGCTTGCAGCTGATGGTGATCCAGTTTCTGACCCTACATTATATTGCAGTCTTGCTGGTGCTCTACAGTATCTTACTTTTACTAGACCGGATATTTCTTATGCCGTTCAGCAGGTTTGTCTTTTTATGCATGACCCTCGGGAGCCACATTTCTCTGCTCCGAAGCGGGTCTTACGTTATGTTCTGGGTACCTTAGACTATGAACTACACCTTTACTCATCCTCGACCTCATCTTTAGTGGCATACTCCGATGCAGATTGGGTTGGCTGTCCTACTGCGCGTTGGTCTACTTCAGGGTATTGTGTTTTTCTTGGCAACAACTTTCTGTCTTGGTCCTCTAAGCGTCAAGCTATAATATCTCGGTCGGTCTAGTGCTGAAGCTGAGTATAAGGGTGTTGCTAATGCCGTTGCTGAGACTTGCTGGATTCGTAATTTATTGCGTGAGCTCTATTAACCGGTTTCGACAGCCACGATTGTTTATTGTGATAATGTGAGTGCCGTCTATCTCTCATCGAATCCCGTGCAACATCAACGCACAAAGCATATAGAGATTGACATTCATTTTGTTCGAGATTTGGTTACTACTGAGCATGTACGTGTTCTTCATGTTCCTTCGCGTTATCAGTATGCGGACATCTCTTTACCAAAGGCTTGCCGACTACTTTATTTGATGAGTTTCGCTCCAGCTTGAGCATTCGTCCTTCTCCCGCTCAAACTGCGGGGGCTGTTAGCGGATCATATTTAGCCCACTCAACATGTGGCTTATTATTGTATTTAGTTGTATACTTAGGCCCATTAGATTATTATTTATACTCAATCATGTAACACATTATCAGCCAATCAATACAATTATCCCTCGGTTTACACGTGTGTGCCTCGATTTTTCCTGAAGATGCAGATCACACTTTCTTGAATTGTAAGGTGGTGAGACATTTGGTCTGACTTAACAATCAGCTGGTACAGACTTGATTATAGCTAGGACTGCATTACCGACCTGCAGTTTTCTACTCTTGAAAACTTGAAGTTCTCCAATGTAAGTTGATGGTCATAGTGGACTCATCGTAATAGCAAATTTATATATGGGTTTGATAACTAATATACTCGTACTATGTAGTCTCTCTTTTCATCCCAAAATAAATTTAAGAATTTGATTTTAATGTTTAATGATAAATTTGTTTTTGGATAACGGGGGATTCCGACCTTTTGGCCGACTAATTCACAGGGTTTGAACCCACTGCCATACAGATTCAAACTGGGTAAAGCCCTCCCTTCTCAGGAGTTGGCGTGGCCACTCCGGATTTATTTGCATGTAGCAGGAATTGAACTAAACATGGGACCTCACACATTTTAGTGATGTTAGTCACAAGAATTTTGCCACTGTTAGGCCAACCTGAGTGGTTACATGTTTAATGATAATTAGAATATCTTTTTTTGACAAATTTTTCTACACTATATTAGTAGGCAAAAAGAAAGGAAGGTACATTATGCAATGAAGAGAAGCAAGCATACTTTAAAGTTCTCACTTATAGAAAGAAATAAATGAATATATAAATAGTTAGTACAACATACATAAATGAAGGTCATGAATGTTGAGGCCTTTTCTAAACACATGAACAAATTTGCTTATGGAAAAGGCAAAAAACAGAGAAAATAAAAAGTTGTATTGGAAGAACTCTCGGCAACTTTAAGATAATGTAACAAGTCAACCTTGTCTCATTAAGAAACTTGTGCTTTAATAACGTTTGGGTGGAGGGGGAGACTTGTAGTAGTAAGCCGGAATAGAAGGTTTTAATGACGGAAGTGGTGACTTAGAGTTATATGGATGGTGAGGTGAAGGAGATGGTGGGGGAGGAGAATTGTAAACATATGGAGGTGGTGGTGATGGTGACGGGGGAGGGGGAGACTTGTAAACGTATGGTGGTGGTGGTGATGGTGACGGGGGAGGTGGAGACTTGTACACATGTGGAGGTGGAGGGGATGGTGATGGTGGAGGGGGAGACTTGTAAACGTATGGTGGTGGTGGTGATGGCGACGGGGGAGGTGGAGACTTGTATACATATGGAGGTGGTGGTGGAGACTTGTAAACGTAATATGAAGGTGGTGGTGGAGACTTGTAAACATATGGAGGTGGTGGTGGAGACTTGTAGACGTAATGTGACGGTGGTGGTGGAGAGTTATAAACATACGGAGGTGGTGGTGGTGACTTGTAAATGTAATGTGAAGGTGGTGGTGGAGACTTGTAAATATATGGAGGTGGTGGTGGAGACTTGTAAACGTAATGTGACGGTGGTGGTGGAGACTTATAAACATATGGAGGTGGTGGTGGAGACTTGTAAACATAGTGTGACGGTGGTGGTGGAGACTTGTAAACATACGGAGGTGGCAGTGGTGACTTGTATGTATAAAAACGAGGAGGGGATTTGTGAATATAAGGCAGATATGGCAGTTTGTGTTTGGGTGGTGGTGGTGGAGACTTGTAAACGTAAGGTGATGGTGGTGGTGGAGACTTGTAGATGTAAGAATGAGGAGGAGATTTATGAAGATATGGCTTCACATATGGCAATTCATGTTTCAAAGGTGGTGGTGGAGACTTGTAAACGTAAGAACGAGGAGGAGATTTGTGAAGATATGGCTTCACGTATGGCAGTTCGTGTTTAACTGGTGGTGGTGGAGACTTGTAGACGTAAGAACGAGGAGGTGATTTATGAAGATATGGCTTCATGTATGGCAATTCATGTTTCACTGGTGGTGGCGGAGACTTGTAGACGTAAGGTGATTTGGGTAAGGTATGCTTCACCTTTGGCAATTTCCAGCCGTTAGGCTTTGGAGAACTATAACCATATGGTTTATCAGCAATGACAATAGTGGCTAGCAAGAAGAAAGCGAAAACATACACAACTTGAGGCCAATGCCTCAACACCCCAATGTTTCCCATACTAAGCTCCGCTTACTTTAAAAGACTAAGAATTGTTTATGTGTGTTTAAGTGGTTCAATTCAAGACCTATTTATAGCAATTCTCTAAATTTTTCTAATACAGGTTACTGGTTGGCATATTATTTTTTGCTAGCAATTGATTAATGGCTTCCCACTCAGATATTCTTCACTTTGTAATGAATAAACTAATAAGTCAAAGATGCCTCTTTAGAAAAGTCAGATCAGTTGGTGATTGTGATAGGGTGTTTATATGCATTAATCGTGTTTATTAGGCAAAACCGCAAAAGGGTAATCCCATATATATATATATATATATATATATATATATATATATATATATATATATATATATATATATATATATATATATATATATATATATATATATATATAGTAACATATTTTTAATTGCATTAGTACAATTTTAAGATATTCCACACTCCTAATATTCAAACGACGATGCATTTTAATCCCGTAGTAACTCTCCGGCTAGCTAGTTCTGAAGTGCAGGATATGGTGCTGCAGTTTTAGATATAAAAAGGGAATAATCAGGCCCAATGTCATTTAAGGAATAGAAAAACTGTTCTTTTGTGAATGTACATTAACAGAATTTCATTAAACCGGTAATTTTTTTTACTAGGGAATAACCAAAGGACTTATTAGAAATGTCGTAATTTTATATGTTTTCAGTTGATGAACACAGAATTGGTTCCGCATGAGATACCCGAAAAGGCCATACTCTCATGTACAGTACATATGGAACTGTTTTCCGGTTATAGCATGATCAATCCTTTGTTTGATATGGATAATAAAAATTAATCATACTAATAATAATGGCCCATGATTAACATAGATAATTGTCGAGGTTGACACAACCCACGTATTTTCAGAGTATCTTCCAATTAAAATGGATGTGGTTCATTCTCTTCTTTCTGTCTACTTGCAAGTAATTTGCAAATTTATTTTTGGAGACCTAGGTGTAGTCGTGCTGTATAAATTTTATAGGGTACGTCACCTTGACATATACCCTATAATATCACTATAACATAAACACTATCATTAATAAAATTTCTATAACCCACAATACCCCAGTTACTCAACAAAAAAAGTAATAATAATAAAATAAAATAAAATAAAATAAATTCTCCATGTCCATGGCAAAAACCCTATAACACCAAACCCACGGGGCAGTTTCGCATACATGTTATAGCAGCGCCATAGGAGAAAAAAGCCCTATAACGTGCATAGCACCGGTGCACCGAGCACTCTTATTATTACATACTAAGTTGCACACACGTAGAAGTGATCATTGGAGCTGGAAGAAGTCAAATTAGACATATCTAGATGCCCCCTTCAGAAAAGTTATAAGGAATTTGAGTTATACTCGTAATGAGTTACATGCATTTTTATTTTCTTTATATGAGCTTTTTATGGATAATATATCGAGTGCTATTTTTTATACACGGTATAACTTTAAAAGAGAAAACTTGGTCACTAATTTTTTGTTTCGAATGGCGGATTTATTAACCCTCTATAACTATCAATTGAGGAGCGACATCGCAAAGCCGTTTTCGGTAGCCATAGATCAATGTTGTGGTGCTATCAATAAATTACTATCTCCCTGCATATAGTTAATCCGCGTGGCTACAATATGATTAAAATGCTGACATGCTTGTACTAAATAATAATCTATCACTCTCAATCTCTTATCAGAAATACGTTTTAAAAGTTTTAATTTGACTAAAAAATAAACATAACATATGCTCCATACTTGCATTGGGAAAGCTACAACAAGTGAACAAGCTATTGATATAACGAAAAAAATAAAATAAAAGTGATTATTATGAATGGTTTGTTTTCATGGATGTATAAAAAGAATAACATACGGTTGACCTTTTACCCAAAAAAAAAAAAAAAAAAAGAATAACATACGTAATAATTCAAAAAAAAAAAAAAAAATGTAAGGTCATTGAACGTTTAGACCTTATCAACACATGAGTACACTTGATTAAGAATACCACAAGCAAATAATTGTATTGTAAAGCAATTCTAGTGAAAACTAAGCCAAAATATGTCATATTTTTGCTCCTTGAAGAAGTTTATGCTTTAATAATGTCTTGCTGGTGGGGGAGATTTATAGTAGTAAGTTGGAGTTGGTAACTTTGATGGTAGATGTGGTAATTTGTGGTAATATGGATGCTTAGGTAAATGAGAAGGTGGAGGGGGAGACTTGTAGACATAAGGAGGTGGCGGAGATGGTGACGGGGGAGGTGGTGACTTGTAGACATATGGAGGTGGTGGAGATGGTGAAGGAGGAGGTGGAGACTTGTAGACATATGGAGGTGGTGGAGATGGTGACGGTGGAGGAGACGACTTGTAGACATATGGAGGTGGTGGAGATGGTGACGGTGGAGGTGGTGACTTGTAGACATATGGAGGTGGTGGAGATGGTGATGGTGGAGGTGGTGACTTGTAGACATATGGAGGTGGTGGAGATGGTGATGGTGGAGGTGGCGACATATAGACATATGGAGGTGGTGGAGATGGTGATGGTGGCGACTTATAGACATATGGAGGTGGTGGAGATAGTGATGGTGGAGGTGGCGACTTATAGACATATGGAGGTGGTGGAGATGGTGATGGAGGCGGTGGAGACTTGTAGACATATGGAGGTGGTGGAGATGGTGAAGGAGGAGGTGAATACTTGTAAACATACGGAGGTGGTGGAGATGGTGATGGTGGAGGTGGCGACTTGTAGACATATGGAGGTGGTGGAGATGGTGAAGGAGGAGGTGGAGACTTGTAGACATATGGAGGTGGAGGGGATGATGATGGTGGAGGTGGGGATTTGTAGACGTATGGAGATGGAGGGAATGGTGATGGAGGAGGTAGGGATTTGTAAACATATGGAGGTGGAGGGGATGGTGATGGTGGTGGTGGAGACTTATAAACATATAGAGGTGGGGGTGATGGTGATGGAGGTGGTGGGGATTTGTATACATAAGGAGGAGTTGGAGATCGTGAGGGTGGAGGGGGAGACTTGTAGATGTACGCAGGTGGCGGATGGGACTTTTTGATATACGAACGAGGAGGAGACTTGTGAAGATATGGTAGACTTGGCAATGTGTATTTGACGGGTGGTGGCGGTGACTTGTAAACGTAAGATGACTTGGGGAATATATGCTTCACGGTTGGTAATTTCCAACCATTAGGCTTTGGAGATCTGTAATCGTATGATTTATCGGCAATGACAATAGTTACTAACAAGAAGAAAATATACGCATAAACAAGTTGAGGCCAATGCCTCAAAACCCCAAGGCTTCTCATGTCTTACACCCTGATCTGCCTTAACAATACCAAGACTTTCTTTTTGTGTGTGTTAGAATGGTTTGCATGGAAACCTTTTTATACCATTCGTTTTGAATTTTAAACACAAATAACAGGTTGTCATATTATTTTTATAACACTAGATTGACGGTTCCCCACTCGGTGTTCTTCATCTTTGTGGTGAAGAAACGACTAATTAGCCAAAGATGTTCTTCAGTAAAGTCAAAGAGTAGTCGGTGATTGCCAGTAAGGTATATTATTGTAATTATACTAATGTATTAAACGCGTTCACGAAGCAAATTGATAATCTGATCATCTTTTTTACTTTTAAAGAATCTGATCATCTTCTAACATTATGTGTGAGAAAATCATTTAGTTAGTTACGTACGCGTATAGATTTTTAGGGCTTTTTTTTTTTTTTTTTTTTTTTTTTTTTTTTTTTTTTTTTTTTTAATTATAATCTTCAAATAAAGTATAACACGCGTGCATGGCTTCCACCCTCTGCTTAATACATGCAGTTTACACGTACGTATCTTTTTTAAATTCTGTCACGTTTCAAAATTTGTGTCTGGTTAAAATTTGGTTCGGGTCATCAACAATTCGAAGTTCAATACAACGGAAGCACTCAAACGCTTTTTTTCTTGAAGTTACTGCATTTCATGTTATACGCTTGTGAATTAAGTTTATTTTCGTGTGAAAACGATTATATCAAACAAATTTCACTCTTACAAGGTTTTGAATTATCTATCCAAACAATTCACGTGGGCAAAAAATTCTCACTCCTATTGGTTATCCAAAAGAAAGTGATTTGATTTACTCACTAAGCATATGATGATTTTTTGCAGGTTTGAGAATCAAAACAACCTTGTTTCTGTTCAAATGTCCCATGTTACACAACTCCCTTATAGAATTTCTTTTATGGATTAAGTTGTCTGCATTGAAGGCTTACGGGAGCACCGTTTCTTGACCGGCTAAATTTGGCTGCTGACCCGTCCCATGAACAGTACTAGCGTATAATGCCTGCTGAGGAGTTAAACCATGCGTAGTGGACTGAACTAAGGGAACTCTAGGCGTGGCATTGGGCATGGAGCCCAATATCGAGGAGATAGAGGGCTATATGTGGCCTGATGAGTGTTGTAAACCATGTTGGGCTAGCAAACTGTTCTGGGCCTGAAGTAAAGCTAGTAACTGTTGTTGGGCTTCCAAAGTAAGGCCAACATTCCTAAGCCCAGATTGTATAGATTAGTTCGAGCATTATCTGATTGCATGTTATATGACCTCTGTTAATGGTTTGTACGAGCATTACCATTTGAAGTAGAATTACCCGCACGACCCGAGACATGAAGAAAACGGCAGTCGGCACCCCATCGACAAAAACCTCAGCCAAAATTGCGACACACTTCAGTACCCACGTTAGTGTTACGATGGTCACGGTCACGGTTGTTGCGTGACTATTGAGTACGAGATGCAGTTGTCTCGGTGAGAAGAACTTGGGGAGCAGATGAAGTGATATTGGCAGTTAAGATTGGAGACTTGGAGTGAAGTCTCATCTCTTAAGTCGTTACCATGGACCTCATTGTTGCAAGATCGGGAAAAGGATGTTTGTGGGCGATTATTGTGGCAAGGTTTGCATACTTGTCACTCAAGCCATTGATGGCATAAGTAACGACATCATCGTCACTCATGGAGGATCCAAGGTCGTTAAGTAAGGTGATGATGGACTCGATCTTGGAAAAGTACGCATTAGCACTTTGTTCTCCCATTTGTATTACACGTAGTTCACCCTTTAGAGCAACTGTCCGTGTACGTTTGTTGTCTTGGAAGATCGCTTCAACTTGATCCCAAGCATCTTTAGCCGTCTTTGGGTTTGCTTTGATTAGCCTACGTTGAAGGGTAGGTGAAAGAGTAAGGAAAATCCATGATTCCCCACACACACCTCTACAAAACCACACCCAACTAGACGGATCTTCGTGTTTTTGGTTGCCTTTGTTATCCTCACTTACACACCATCCATAAGCTTGAACTGCGGGCCACTCCATCCATTTTCCTTGGATACCCCACAAACCATCGTGGATATCGGTGTCTAGATCTCAATGCCAACAAGATAATACTCTCTCGTCATGTTACCTTTGAGGAGACAGTTTTTCCCTACCGGTCTATGACTCCAATTTCCTCACCATCATATACCTTTCTAGACACCTCCCCTAATCTCATTCAACAACACTTGTTAACTCACCCCACACCCACAAACCAGCTCACTCCACCCAGCCCAGTATCACCACTGACCCACCTTCTCCTCCATCATCCACCAGCGACCCAACACCACAAACCCAATCCACTACTTCTACAAGCCCCCAACACACTCCACCAAACACCGCCTGTACTCAGTCAACTAATTCGGTTCAACCACCACAAAACACAAATCCCAATCCCGTGTCGACTCACCCCATGGTCACTCGCTATCGTGTTGGTTCTAATCGTCCTACTCAACGCTATACATTAAGCGTGTCTACTATTTCACCATTGCCAAAGTCTTACACCCATGCGTTTAATGACCCCAATTGGTTTAGTGCTATGCTTGATGAATATAATGCTTTAATTAAAAATAATACTTCGATTCTTATGCCCCGACCACCAGACGCGAACATTGTTCGTTCCATGTGGCTTTTTCGGCTTAAACATAATGCAAATGGTAGTCTTAATCACTACAAGGCTCACCTTGTTGCGAATGGACGTACTCAACTTGCAGGTATTGATGAGACCTTTAGCTCGGTTGTCAAACCGGCTACTATTCGTACTGTACTTAATCTTGCTATTTCTCGAAACTGGCCTATTCATCAGCTTGATGTCCAGAATGCCTTTTTGCATGGATCGTTATCTGAGATTGTTTATATGCATCAGCCTCCTGGTTTTCGGGATACACAACATCCCGATTATGTTTGTCTTTTGCAGCGATCACTTTATGGGCTTAAAGAAGCCCCTCGAGCAGGGTTTCAGCGGTTTGCAGCCTATGCTTCTCGGGTTGGTTTTCATCATAGTCGCTGTGACTCTTCACTATTCATTTACAAACAGGGGACCGATACAGCTTATTTGCTTTTATATGTTGATGATATTGTCTTGACTGCATCTTCTACAACTCTTCCTCAACGGGTTATTACTTCTCTGCATCATGAGTTCTCTATGACTGATCTAAGCCCGCTTAATTATTTCTTAGGCATTTCTGTGACTCGTAATACTTCTGGGATGTTTCTCTCTTTGAAGAAGTATGCTATTGAGGTACTTGAGCGTGCTGGTAAGCTCACTTGTAATCCATGTCGTACTCCTGTTGACATGGATTCAAAGCTTGCAGCTGATGGTGATCCAGTTTCTGACCCTACATTATATCGCAGTCTTGATGGTGCTCTACAGTATCTTACTTTTACTAGACCGGATATTTCTTATGCCATTCAGCAGGTTTGTCTTTTTATGCATGACCCTCGGGAGCCACATTTATCTGCTCTGAAGCAGGTCTTACGTTATGTTCGGGGTACCTTAGATTATGGACTACACCTTTACACATCCTCGACCTCATATTTAGTGGCATACTCCGATGCAGATTGGGCTGGCTGTCCTACTACGCGTCGGTCTACTTCAGGGTATTGTGTTTTTCTTGGAAACAACCTTCTGTCTTGGTCCTCTAAGCGTCAAGCTACAATATCTCAGTCTGTCTAGTGTTAAAGCTGAGTATAAGGGTGTTGCTAATGCCGTTGCTGAGACTTTCTGGATTCGTAATTTATTGCGTGAGCTCTATTAACCGGTTTCGACAACCACGATTGTTTATTGTGATAATGTGAGTGCCGTCTATCTCTCATCGAATCCGGTGCAACATCAACGCACAAAGCATATAGAGATTGACATTCATTTTGTTCGAGATTTGGTTACTATTGGGCATGTACGTGTTCTTCATGTTCCTTCACGTTATCAGTATGCGGACATCTCTTTACCAAAGGCTTGCCGACTGCTTTATTTGATGAGTTTCGCTTCAGCTTGAGCATTCGTCCTTCTCCCGCTCAAACTGCGGGGGCTGTTAGCGGATCATATTTAGCCCACTCAACATGTGGCTTATTATTGTATTTAGTTGTATACTTAGGCCCATTAGATTATTATTTATACTCAATCATGTAACACATTATCAGCCAATCAATACAATTATCCCTCGGTTTACACGTGTGTGCCTCGATTTTTCCTGAAGATGCAGATCACACTTTCTTGAATTGTAAGGCGGTGAGACATTTGGTTTGACTTAACAATCAGCTGGTAGAGACTTGATTATAGCTAGGACTGCATTACTGACCTGCAGTTTTCTACTCTTGAAACCTTGAAGTTCTCCGATGTAAGTTCATGGTCATAGTGGACTCATCGTAATAGCAAATTTATATATGGGTTTGATAACTAATATACTCGTACTATGTAGTCTCTCTCTTCATCCCAAAATAAATTTAAGAATTTGATTTTAATGTTTAATGATAAATTTGTTTTTGGATAACGGGGGTTTCCGACCTTTTGACCGACTAATTCACAGGGTTTGAACCCACTACCATACAGATTCATACCGGGTAAAGCCCTCCCTTCTCAGGAGTTGGCGTGGCCACTCCGGATTTATTTGCATGTAGCAGGAATTGAACTAAACATGGGACCTCACACATTTTAGTGATGTTAGTCACAAGAATTTTGCCACTGTTAGGCCAACCTGAATGGTTACATGTTTAATGATAATTAGAATATCTTTTTTTGACAAATTTTTCTACACAATATTAGTAGGCAAAAAGAAAGGAAGGTACATTATGCAATGAAGAGAAGCAAGCATACTTTAAAGTTCTCACTTAAAGAAAGAAATAAATGAATATATAAATAGTTAGTACAACATACATAAATGAAGGTCATGAACATTGAGGCCTTCTAAACACATGAACAAATTTGCTTATGGAAAAGGCAAAAAACAGAGAAAATAAAAAGTTGTATTGGAAGAACTCTCGGCAACTTTAAGATAATGTAACAAGTCAACCTTGTCTCATTAAGAAACTTGTGCTTTAATAACGTTTGGGTGGAGGGGGAGACTTGTAGTAGTAAGCCGGAATAGAAGGCTTTAATGACGGAAGTGGTGACTTAGAGTTATATGGATGGTGAGGTGAAGGAGATGGTGGGGGAGGAGAATTGTAAACATATGGAGGTGGTGGTGATGGTGACGGGGGAGGGGGAGACTTGTAAACGTAAGGTGGTGGTGGTGATGGTGACGGGGGAGGTGGAGACTTGTACACATATGGAGGTGGAGGGGATGGTGATGGTGGAGGGGGAGACTTGTAAACGTATGGTGGTGGTGGTGATGGCGACGGGGGAGGTGGAGACTTGTATACATATGGAGGTGGTGGTGGAGACTTGTAAACGTAATGTGAAGGTGGTGGTGGAGACTTGTAAACATATGGAGGTGGTGGTGGAGACTTGTAGACGTAATGTGACGGTGGTGGTGGAGAGTTATAAACATACGGAGGTGGTGGTGGGGACTTGTAAATGTAATGTGAAGGTGATGGTGGAGACTTGTAAACATATCGAGGTGGTGGTGGAGACTTGTAAACGTAATGTGACGGTGGTGGTGGAGACTTATAAACATATGGAGGTGGTGGTGGAGACTTGTAAACATAGTGTGACTGTGGTGGTGGAGACTTGTAAACATACGGAGGTGGCGGTGGTGACTTGTATGTATAAGAACGAGGAGGGGATTTGTGAATATAAGGCAGATATGGCAGTTTGTGTTTGGGTGGTGGTGGTGGAGACTTGTAAACGTAAGGTGATGGTGGTGGTGGAGACTTGTAGATGTAAGAATGAGGAGGAGATTTATGAAGATATGGCTTCACATATGGCAATTCATGTTTCACAGGTGGTGGTGGAGACTTGTAAACGTAAGAACGAGGAGGAGATTTGTGAAGATATGGCTTCACGTATGGCAGTTCGTGTTTAACTGGTGGTGGTGGAGACTTGTAGACGTAAGAACGAGGAGGTGATTTATGAAGATATGGCTTCACGTATGGCAATTCATGTTTCACTGGTGGTGGCGGAGACTTGTAGACGTAAGGTGATTTGGGTAAGGTATGCTTCACCTTTGGCAATTTCCAGCCGTTAGGCTTTGGAGAACTATAACCATATGGTTTATCAGCAATGACAATAGTGGCTAGCAAGAAGAAAGCAAAAACATACACAACTTGAGGCCAATGCCTCAACACCCCAATGTTTCCCATACTAAGCTCCGCTTACTTTAAAAGACTAAGAATTGTTTATGTGTGTTTAAGTGGTTCAATTCAAGACCTATTTATAGCAATTCTCTAAATTTTTCTAATACAGGTTACAGGTTGGCATATTATTTTTTGCTAGCAATTGATTAATGGCTTCCCACTCAGATATTCTTCACTTTGTAATGAATAAACTAATAAGTCAAAGATGCCTCTTTAGAAAAGTCAGATCAGTTGGTGATTGTGATAGGGTGTTTATATGCATTAATCGTGTTTATTAGGCAAAACCGCAAAAGGGTAATCCCATATATATATATATATATATATATATATATATATATATATATATATATATATAGTAACATATTTTTAATTGGCTAATGATTTGCACACTCTTCTTTTTTATTTGCACACTCCATCCTGTGCTATAAACAGTTGTACATTTGTTTGATGCTGCTTTGCCAGTTTGTACATTTGAGTGTGCGGATAAAAAATGAGAGTGTGCCAATCAACTCCCTTTTTAATTGCATTAGTACAATTTTAAGATATTCCACACTCCTTATATTCAAACGACGATGCATTTTAATCCCGTAGTAACTCTCCGGCTAGCTAGTTCTGAAGTGCAGGATATGGTGCTGCAGTTTTAGATATAAAAAGGGAATAGTCAGGCCCAATGGCATTTAAGGAATAGAAAAACTGTTCTTTTGTGAATGTACATTAACATAATGTCATTAAACCGGTAATTTTTTTACTAGGGAATAACCAAAGGACTTATTAGAAATGTCGTAATTATATATGTTTTCAGTTGATGAACACAGAATTGGTTCCGCATGAGATACCCGAAAAGGCCATACTCTATGGAACTGTTTTTCCGGTTATAGCATGATCAATCCTTTGTTTGATATGGATAATAAAAATTAATCATGCTAATAATAATGGCCCATGATTAACATAGATAATTGTCGAGGTTGACACAACCCACGTATTTTCAGAGTATCTTCCAATTAAAATGGATGTGGTTCATTCTCTTCTTAATTTCTGTCTTCTTGCAAGTAATTTGCACATTTATTTTTGGAGACCTAGGTGTAGTCGTGCTATATAAAATTTACAGGGTACGTCACCTCGACATTTACCCTATAATATCACTATAACATAAACACTATCATTAATAAAATTTCTATGACACACCACCAAAAAATACCCCAGTTACTCAACCAAAAAAAATAATAATTATAAAATAAAATAAAATAAAATAAATTCTCCATGTCCATGGCAAAAACCCTATAACACCAAACCCACGGGGCAGTTTCGCATACATGTTATAGCAGCGCCATATGGGAAAAAAGCCCTATAACGTGCATAGGACCGGTGCACCGAGCACTCTTAGTATTACATCCTAAGTTGCACACACGTAGAAGTGATCATTAGAGCTGGAAGAAGTCAAATTAGACATATCTAGATGCCCCCTTCAGAAAAGTTATAAGGAATTTGAGTTATACTCGTAATTCGTTACATGCATTTTTATTTTCTTTATATGAGCTTTTTATGGATAATATATCGAGTGCTATTTTTTATACACGGTATAACTTTAAAAGAGAAAACTTGGTTACTAATTTTTTGTTTCGAATGGCGGATTTATTAACCCTCTATAACTATCAATTGAGGAGCGACATCGCAAAGCCGTTTTTGGTAGCCATAGATCAATGTTGTGGTGCTATCAATAAATTACTATCTCCCTGCATATAGTTAATTATCCGTGTGGCTACAATATGATTAAAATGCTTACATGGTTGTACTAAATAATAATCTATCGCTCTCAATCTCTTATCAGAAATACATTTTAAAATTTTTAATTTGACTCAAAAATAAACATAACATATGCTCCATACTTGCATTGGGAAAGCTACAACAAGTGAACAAGCTAGTGATATAACGAAAAAAACAAAATAAAAGTGATTATTATGAATGGTTTGTTTTCATGGATGTATAAAAAGAATAACATACGTATAATTCAAAAAAAAATGTAAGGTCATTGAACGTTTAGACCTTATCAACACATGAGTACACTTGATTAAGAATACCACAAGCTAATAATTGTATTGTAAAGCAATTCTAGTGAAAACTAAGCCAAAATATGTCATATTTTTGCTCCTTGAAGAAGTTTATGCTTTAATAATGTCTTGCTGGTGGGGGAGACTTATAGTAGTAAGTTGGAGTTGGTAACTTTGATGGTAGATGTGGTAATTTGTGGTAATATGGATGCTTAGGTAAAGGAGAAGGTGGAGGGGGAGACTTGTAGACATAAGGAGGTGGCGGAGATGGTGACGGGGGAGGTGGTGACTTGTAGACATATGGAGGTGGTGGAGATGGTGAAGGAGGAGGTGGAGACTTGTAAACATATGGAGGTGGTGGAGATGGTGAAGGAGGAGGTGGAGACTTGTAGACATATGGAGGTGGTGGAGATGGTGATGGTGGAGGTGGCGACTTGTAGACATATGGAGGTGGTGGAGATGGTGAAGGAGGAGGTGGAGACTTGTAGACATAAGGAGGTGGCGGAGATGGTGACGGGGGAGGTGGTGACTTGTAGACATATGGAGGTGGTGGAGATGGTGAAGGAGGAAGTGGAGACTTGTAGACATATGGAGGTGGTGGAGATGGTGATGGTGGAGGTGGCGACTTGTAGACATATGGAGGTGGTGGAGATGGTGATGGTGGAGGTGGCGACTTGCAGACATATGGAGGTGGTGGAGATGGTGATGGTGGAGGTGGTGACTTGTAGACATATGGAGGTGGTGGAGATGGTGATGGTGGTGGTGGTGGCGACTTATAAACATATGGAGGTGGTGGAGATGGTGATGGTGGAGGTGGCGACTTATAGACATATGGAGGTGGTGGAGATGGTGATGCAAGCGGTGGAGACTTGTAGACATATGGAGGTGGTGGAGATGGTGAAGGAGGAGGTGGAGACTTGTAAACATACGGAGGTGGTGGAGATGGTGATGGTGGAGGTGGCGACTTGTAGACATATGGAGGTGGTGGAGATGGTGAAGGAGGAGGTGGAGACTTGTAGACGTATGGAGGTGGAGGGGATGATGATGGTGGAGGTGGGGATTTGTAGACGTATGGAGATGGAGGGGATGGTGATGGAGGAGGTGGGGATTTGTAAACATATGGAGGTGGAGGGGATAGTGATGGTGGTGGTGGAGACTTATAAACATATAGAAGTGGGGGTGATGGTGATGGAGGTGGTGGGGATTTGTTTACATAAGGAGGAGTTGGAGATCGTGAGGGTGGAGGGGGAGACTTGTAGATGTACGCAGGTGGCGGCGGGGACTTGTAGATATACGAACGAGGAGGAGACTTGTGAAGATATGGTAGACTTGGCAATGTGTATTTGACGGGTGTTGGCGGTGACTTGTAAACGTAAGATGACTTGGGGAATATATGCTTCACGGTTGGTAATTTCCAACCATTAGGCTTTGGAGATCTGTAAGCGTATGATTTATCGGCAATGACAATAGTTACTAACAAGAAGAAAATATACGCATAAACAAGTTGAGGCCAATGCCTCAAAACCCCAAGGCTTCTCATGTCTTACACCCTGATCTGCCTTAACAATACCAAGACTTTCTTTTTGTGTGTGTTAGAACGGTTTGCATGGAAACCTTTTTATACCATTCGTTTTGAATTTTAAACACAAATAACAGGTTGTCATATTATTTTTATAACACTAGATTGACGGTTCCCCACTCGGTGTTCTTCATCTTTGTGGTGAAGAAACGACTAATTAGCCAAAGATGTTCTTCAGTAAAGTCAAAGAGTAGTCGGTGATTGCCAGTAAGGTATATTATTGCAATTATACTAATGTATTAAACGCGTTCACGAAGCAAATTGATAATCTGATCATCTTTTTTACTTTTAAAGAATTTGATCATCTTCTAACATTATGTGTGAGAAAATCATTTAGTTAGTTACGTACGCGTATAGATTTTTAGGGCTTTTTTTTTTTTTTGTTTTTAATTATAATCTTCAAATAAAGTATAACACGCGTGCATGGCTTCCACCCTCTCCTTAATACATGCAGTTTACACGTACGTATCTTTTTTAAATTCTGTCACGTTTCAAAATTTGTGTCTGGTTAAAATTTGGTTCGGGTCATCAACAATTCGAAGTTCAATACAACGGAAGCACTCAAACGCTTTTTTTCTTGAAGTTACTGCATTTCATGTTATACGGCATACGCTTGTGAATTAAGTTTATTTTCGTGTGAAAACGATTATATCAAACAAATTTCACTCTTACAAGGTTTTGAATTATCTATCCAAACAATTCACGTGGGCAAAAATTCTCACTCCTATTGGTTATCCAAAAGAAAGTGATTTGATTTACTCACTAAGCATACGATGATTTTTTGCAGGTTTGGGAATCAAAACAACCTTGTTTCTGTTCAAATGTCCCATGTTACACAACTCCCTAAGAGAATTTCTTTTATGGATTAAGTTGTCTGCACAACCCAGGCAAGTATTTAAGTTGAATAGTCAAATATATATATCCCCATATTAAATACTCCGTAATGGAAGAAACATGGAACTGCTATGGACCGAACGAAATTTTCCATATCATTTGCAATATTATCGTACATGTACAACGTAAAATTATGTGTTTCACATGATTGAGTTGTTAGAATTTGGGTGTGTGTGAGTATGTGGTAATAATCATGATATATTCTCTGAATTATGTAGAGATCACTTTAAGATTGAAATATTCGGATCTTATATATCTCGGGTATCACGAAATCCTCAATTAGATAATTTAGGGAATCACACTTTGTTTATAAGACACGAGAGAAAAAAGTAATACATAGAAAGTTTTTTTGTGTGTTATGTTTGGAAGAGAACAAATATGTCCTATAAAACAAAACCGAAAGTTAGTTAATTCGGTTAAAATCGATTGGCGGGAAGGGCCATGACTATTGGGAAAAAAGATGGTTGGAGGGAAAAACGGGTAATACTCGAATCCAAAAAAAATTTTAGGTTTTGGGATGCTCCCCAAACCCCGCGAGGGGAGGCTTCCCCTCGAGCCTCACCCAAGTGAGCAGGACCTAAAATCACCAACATAGTTTATGTTTAGCGTACCAAATTCGTGTATTTATCTATGAAACAACACGAAAAATTAGGGACCAAATTCTAGACGTGGCACTATGTCTTTTTCCTCGACCAAAAGTCCCAAAAGGACGAACCCCAAAAAGTCGACCAAAGTCGATATTCGACTTAGGGGTTATAACCCTTAGTCGATCGGCTCAAGTGTGTAATTTGAGATCACTTGAAGTGGAACAAGATACAACTGTCTAGCCATTTCTAAACGTAAAAAACCCAAATCGATCCTCCTCAACAAAAAATTCACAGCGAGGAGGATGTCATGGAGTAGGGATGTCACTTGGGGCATGAAGGTAATGGAGGACAAGATATTGTAACTATTAAAATTTGATTATTCTAGTCCTTAATCTGCAATAGTGTGCAGTGGTGGAGGACTGTCTAGGGTTAAGAGAGCGGCGGTGGTTGAAGGTGTCAACGGTGGAGATTGTGGGGGGTGGTGATTCGTGGTGAGGTGGTTATGTTTTATGTGGTGCGGTGGTGATTAGTGGTGCACAGAAGCAGTGGCAATGGTTTGTGTGGTGCGTTGGTGGCGGCTAGTGGTGCAGTGGTGAGAGGGTTAGTTTGGACTATACGAAGAAGAAGTACTGAAAACTGTTAGGCTGGTGAAGAAGATAAGAAAAAAGTAGATAAATTATAATGTGGGAAGGATGGTCATGTGAGGTGTGATTGGTGTCCTAAATTGAAAGGGGTGGGGTTTTTGTACCCTTCTACATTAAGGTATAATGTTTGTAAGAAGCTAAAAAAGCATAAAAGTTTTGTGTGTGCTGATGAGTGTGTAAATATTCATCATTTTTGTCTCATTTGAACTGTCAAAACATCTAAAAACACTCAAATATGCATCAAAATACTGAAAATATCCCAGGATTGTGTTTTATATGTTTCAGATGCAAAATATTTAAAAACAAATGAAAAATAAACAAAGTTTGCATAATTGGTAGTTTCAGTCCCTCAGCTTTCAAAACTTGTCAAATCTAGTCCCTGGTTATTCAAAAAGATAAAAAAGTCACCAAAGGTCCTTTTTGAATCACAAATAAACATATTTAGTCCTTTGGTGTGAAATTTCATAAAATTACAAGTTTAGTCCCTCAACTTTGCAAAATTGACAGATATGGTCCCTGGGATTTAAAAACTTTGAAATAAATCAATTTTGGTCCTTGTACTATTCTTCTATGGCAAAAGTGGTTCTTGGAAGGAAATTTTTTAAAAAATTACATGATTGGTCCCTGGAGTTTGCAGAGTTGGCAGAAATAGTCCCTAGGTGTTCAAAAATAGAAAAAAGAAACTATGGTCCTCATACTATGGAAACTTGGCAGAATTTAACCTTGTGAGTACTTTGGGAAAATTACAAAACCAACCCCCCAATTTTTGGCTAAATTGCAAAAATGGTCCTTGTGATAAACTACATACCAACCGGACCCTTATTACTATTAAAACCAATCCAAATCAAAACCATACCACAGCCTAGCCCAACACCCTTCCCTTGGCCCAACCCCCAAGCCCAATCACCTAAAACTGTTTTAAATAATAAACGGTCAAACCGTTTGACCACCACCTCCCTTCCCTCTCACCCACTCTCCACTTGCAGTATCACATCACCACCCCCCACCATCACCATCCCATCAACCGCCCAAGCCACTACCCACCTAACAATCCAAACAACATTAAATGCCCCCCCCCCCCCCTCAGACGTAAACAGAGCAAATTGCTCTGTTTCTCCTTTTCCCGCCAAAAAGATCCAAGGGTTGAGATTGAGTCTCAGTCATCCAATGGCCAAGGAAAGAAGTGGGAAATGATCATAGGGTGTCCACAAACCAAAAAAAGAGCCTATAAAAGAAAGAGAGGCATCAAGGAAGAAGTAGTAGTATAATTTTAGTTTAATCCTGTAGTTTAATTTGTAGCTTCTTATTTCAGTTAAAACTCAAGCTTTTAAGCATTGTACTATTGTATTCAAGTGTAATCTCAAATGTTTCATTAATCAATTTCAAGTTTCAGTATCAATCTCAGTATATGCCATTTTCAGTTTTATTTCAAATTTCTCAAAAAGCTTTATTGTTGTTGCTGTTTAATTATATGGACTCATAGGTACATGTAAGCTCCCAGAAAGCTTATTAAAGCTATTAGAAACTTTAAAAGCAGTGTAGGTTAAGGAAAATCAAAAACACAAAAAAATAGAAAAAATAAAGAAAAAAAAATGGAGATGATGAAGATAATTAAGCTGGAGTAGGGTAAATCATGGATGGCCCTGGGTTAGAGGTTTTGTGGAAAAGCATTAGGAAGTTCACTTTGGTCCTTGTTCTTGGTTCTCAGCTTGGATAAGCACTCTTGTAAGGAATTTTCTTTGTTTTTCTATTTCTACTATTCATAGCTTAATAACTGTTCATTTATCCTTATTAGTTCATATTAGATTGATGTGAATCAGTTTCATGGTATAATTTTGTCCAATCCTTTGAAAATCATAAAAACAGTTGCATAAGGTAGTGTCTGGATCAGTGTATCTCAATAGGCCACAGTAAGTTTCATTGGTTGATTGTAGTTTTCACATGTTACATTAGACCCTTATAGGCTAAGTTCATCATAAAATTAGGTGTCCATTTGAGAAAAGTCAAAACTCTCTTTGATTCACTCTCACAGTTTCACTATGAAATTTTTAGGAAGCATAATCACTCATTTTAGCTTTAAAAGTTGTTGTAATTGCATAAACTAGTTCCATTTTAGCATCTAACATCATAATCGGTCATTTAATCCAGTCCACATCTCACCAAAGTCAACCCAAGTGTTAGTTTCAAAAAGTCAAATTACACTTGTATCAGAAAAACCAAAAATTGGGGGATTTGTTTTGATTTTTGTATTAAGATTTGGACCTTGAGCTTTTCACAAGTTGTTGTCTATCAGCCAATCTTTCAAATCACATAGCCAACTTATTTTTGTGATTTTTATTTAAGCTTGTGCAAAAGCTAAATTGAAGCTTCAGGGCTTTCACCCAAATACCAAGGACTCCCCTGAGCTTATTAGTGGACCCCACACCCTGTCCTTTAGCTTTTTGAAGAGCTTATTAGCTTTAGTTTCCATAACCAGGATTATTTTGGGCTTTAGCTTATTGTAGCATAGCTTATTTGACCATCCTTTTAGCCTGTTCTCAGAAACCTACACTGACTCACTCAGTGTTTGACTCCAAGTTCCAAGTCTCACCCTAGCCTCTATAATAAGCCATAAGCCTAGCTTATTGGCTTATTCCGGAGTTGACCAGGTCAACTTCAAGGGTCAAAGCTTAGTTTGGACCTCCCCTTACTTCTGTGGACCCCACAGAGGTCCAAAAGTCCCTGTGTAAGGCCTGTTTTGGCCATGAAGTTTGTTAAGTGCTTATTTGGCTTTCAATAGCTTATTTAGTGTACATATATGTTTCATTTGGTCTGTTTCTAGTTGATATCCATCTGTTTTGGCTTATTTGTTTATTTGATAGCTTTTTCAAAAAAACCATTAGTCCTAATAAGCTAAATGTTCAACTGTTAAGCACAAGGGGGTGCACACAACTTATTAATAAACTAAAACAAAAGTGTTTTCACAAAAGTTGTTTGTTTTTAGTTAGTAATCAGTTTTCAAAAAGAAAAACCAACAAAACCCAACTTGAAAATTATTGATAGCTTCTATTTAGTAGGATTTATCTTTTTAATTTTTTTTAAGCTTATTATTAAGCATTTCATCATTTTTATATTTTTCTTAATTTCCTTTTATATTAAAGTATTTTTAATAATTTTTCTAGATTTTCCTCTTTTGATTTAGTAATTAATAGAATTAATATTATTTTAATTAATAATTAATTAAAATTAGTATATTAAATAGTTTTATTAATTTTTAATTAACAACAGTACCTTTTTATATTTTTCCTAGGTTTTATAAATCATTAAGTATTTTTAGAAAATAGTCTCTTAATTACTACTATTCATTTTCTAATTTTCTTAATTAATCTAGTTAAATTAGATATTAATTAATAAACAAGTAAATAATTAGTAAAATAGTCTAAAATTAATTTTTATAAGCTTTTTATAATTTTTTAGGATTCCTGAGATGGTTAATTAGATTTATAAATTTTTCTATAATTTTCTAAGTCATTTTCAGTATTATTAGTAATTTAAAATAGTTTAAATAGTTTAATTAATATAATTAGTATTTAATTAATAAAAAAATCCACAAAAAGACAAAAATATATATTTTAAGTTTTTAAATTAATTTTAAGTCATTTTAGAATTTCAGAAATTAATTTTGCAATTTTCTAGTTAAAATTTGTATTATAAAGTTTTTAAGTTAATTAGTTTTAATTAAATAGTTAAATAGTGTTTATTTAAATAATTAATATTTAAATAATAAAATAATCAAAAAAAATAATTTTCTTTTTAATTTAATTTTCTTTTTATAATTAAGTTTGTAAAATTTTCATTTGCACCCCATGTAGTTGTAAATTGTTTAAAACTCACCTTTTCTGCTGTCTGTAATCAAATCTGATTCCTAATTTGTGTACGTGTATTCATATATGTGTTTCTGTAATTGTTAATATTGTTTCAGTTGTTCAAATACTAAGTAATCAGTAGTATATTCAATTCCAAATCATCTTTGGTTACTGTTCTCAGTACCACTCTTTCTCATAAACGTTTTCAAACACCATTTCAATCTCATTGGGACATAACGACCCGGGGAAACTCTATACTATCCATGAACCATTGACCTTAGACTGTTTGACTTTGTTGACCAAATCACTTGGTCAATATTATCTGACAGTTTCAGGCCAATCAAAATTTGGCGCCGCTGCCAGGGAGGTTGTTGCGTGTTTTAAAAACGTTTTAGGTTTAGCGGTTTTCAAAACTCCCCCTGTACAAATTTCACCACTTTTGTAAAAAAAAAGTTTTTGTAAAAATCTCAATCATATCAAAAAGTTCATTAACATTTTTCCTAAAGTGTTAACAACACAAAAAAAAAAAAAAAAAAAAAAAAAAAAAAAAAAAAAAAAAAACAACTATACAATCGTGAAGTTAAATTACTTCGATATCTTTAAAATTACAACCTACACAGGTGGAATACGGAAGTTCTGAGATTAAATTGCGAACTGAAGAGAGTCCATTCTTCTCTCCCGCCACCCTGCGAGTAATTTTAAAGAAAATGATTTCGGTTAACGAATCGATACCAAAAATATTTCCAAAAGTTTTTCTTCACACACACCCAAAAAGCCAAAAACATTTTTCTGTTAATAATAATTATATAAAATCTTACCACCGCAAACCAAGGCAGAACACCTACCAACTGGGGGTGTGATTATAATAAGTTCCCAAACATAAGATTAAAACTTTCCATTGTATCCCTGTGAGTAGTGTACTTTTTTCAAAGAAGTCATTCACCGGTGATTATTGGTTTAAGTTCCCTGTTGTTTTGCCTCGATCTTGTTTTGAAAAATTGTTTTTAGTGCATGCGCACTCGTTTACAAACAAAGCGTAAAAGTCAGAAAAATGTACCGAGCTACGTACTGTTAATGAAGAACCAAAAACAGAAATGGACGACGGGCCACCACCACCCCCTGACCCTCCCAAGGATGAAACAGCTCCCGATCTCCGAACGATAGAGGAGTTGTGTCAGCCTACCATGCAAGGGAGGGGCGGACCAATTGCACCACTCACCATTGAGGCTACGGACTTTGGCCTCAAGCACCACAAGATCCAACAAGTCCAAAAATTCGTGTCAATTTCACGGATTACCGGGTGACGATGCTAACAAGCATCTTGACAAATACCTTACTGTCACCCAAAGCATGAAACAAAACGGTGTCATCGATGATGCCCTCCGTCTGTATCTCTTCCCCTATTCTCTCACCCATCATGCCACTGCTTGGTTTGACCGTCTCCCCAAGAATTCGATTCACACCTTTGAAGAAATGGTAACCAAGTTTTTAGTCAAATATTTTCCACCTTCGATGGTTACCAAGTTACGTAATGATATCAGCAACTTCCGGCAGCGTCCCGATGAGTCTCTATTCGAGGCTTGGGAACGTTATAAGCTCGCAATTGATCGGTGCCCTAACCACAATATGTTACAAGTTACCATCATAGATACCTTCTATAATGGTCTAACATTGAGGAACCGAGATATTCTCAATGCTGCTGCTGGTGGGACCTTCATGAAAAGGCGTCCCGAAGAATGCTATGATCTAATTAAAAACATGACTGCCCACCATAACTTTTGGGATTCCTCTGTGGAGAGGGATGAGTCATGTAAATTAGTCATTCTTTCATCATCATCTCCTGATATCGCGGTTCTCACTAAAAAGATGGACGACTTTGCTACGGCTATGTTGAGGATGAACCAAACCCTCCAAAATCAACAAGTGAAAGCCGTAGCCCGAAGTTGTGAGACTTGTGGAGGCCCACATCTGTATTCCGAGTGTCCAGCCACTGCTGGTTATCCTCAAGAGAACGTTTAAGCTGCTCAAGGTTCCTACAATATGGGCGTAACTCTTACAAACCACAGGGGGACCGTAATCTCTTAAGCTATCGTTCCAACAATTTTCTCGGGCCACCCGGTTTCAATCAAAATCAGAACCGTAACTCAAATCAAAATCAGAATCGAGGAGATTTTAACCAAGGTCAAAACCCGAATTTCCAAAACCAGAACCAAAATCAAGGTCATTTTAATCAAAACAATTTTCAAAATGGCAATCAAAATCAAGGTTTTCAAGGAAATTTTCAGAGAAACCAAGGTCAAGGGAATTACAATCAGGGTAATTTCAATCAAAGAAACAATTTTTAGGGTAACAATAACCAAAACCAAGGAAATTTTCAAAACAACCGTGTTCAAAATTTTCCTAACCAAAATCAAAATGTTGTTCAACCCCAGTCTTCCTCTGATGAAGTGTTAAAACAATTCATGAAAGCATAAGAGGAAACGAATCGGTTACTGGTCAGCAAGATCTCTGAACTTCAGAAGTCTTTAAATGATCGACCCTCGGGCTCAGGTACACTACCGAGCAACACGATTGCTAACCCGAGGGGCGATGTTAAGGCGATCACTACCCGAAGTGGAGTTTCATATAATGGACCCACGATTCCCTCTACCTCTTCTTCTCCTCCTACCTAGGTAGCGGAACGTGAACCTGAGGTTACCACGGACATGGTACTTCCTACTAATAACGGAGGTACCAACAACGTCCACCCTCAAGTTGTCCCGGTCCCGACTCCCAAGTCAAAAGTTATGTTTGATCCTCCGGAAATTCCTGATGAAATTCCCAGAAACAATCCCAAGCCTTCGATTCCATATCCTTCACGTTTGAGTGATCAAAAGACCCGCGAAAAAGCTAATCATCAGATGGAAAATTCTACCAAATTTTCCACGAATTACATTTCGATATCAGCTTCGCGGATGCTTTTCTTCTGATGCCTAAATTTGCATCAACAATCAAAAGTTTGTTAAGTAACAAGGAAAAACTCTGTGAGATGGCTAAAACTCCACTGAACGAGCACTGCTCAGTAGTGCTCTTGAAAAAGCTTCCCGAAAAGCTTGGAGATCCCGGGAAATTTCTCATTCCTTACATTTTCCCGGGGATGGTTGAATGCTTTGCCTTGGCCGATCTTGGTGCAAGCATCAACCTAATGCCTCACTCTGTCTGGAAGAAACTCTCTCTTCCTGAGCTCACTCCTTCCTGCATGACTCTCGAACTTGCAGATCGTACTATATCTCATCCCCTCGGCATTGCCGAGGATATCTTCGTGAAAGTAGGAAAGTTCCATTTTCCAGCAGATATCGTGATTGTTGATTTCGATGCTGACCCAAGAGTTCCTCTCATTCTCGGGAGGGGATTCCTAAGAATGGGTCGAGCTCTAATCGATGTTTTCGAAGAAGAAATCACTTTACGTGTTGGTAATGAAGCCATCACATTTAACCTTGATCAAACTTCAAGATACTCCACCAAATATGACTCTGAAATGGTAAACCGAATTGACATCATCGATGTTGCTTCAGAGGAGTATTCTCAAGAGGTTCTCAGTTTCTCTCCAAGTGGCAGTACACTATTTCTTCTGAGCCTATCATATCCGACTCTTCCCGTTCTCTCACTTCGTTTGATGGGAGTGACTTCCTTTTGGAAGAGGTCGAGGCTTTTCTTGCTCAAGATAGCTCAATTTTAAATGAGATTGATGAAAACTATCTTGATCCCGAGGGGGATATTCTTCTTCTTGAAAGATTGTTAAATGACGATCCTTCACCCTCTCCGTCTCCAAAAGAACTTCATAAAGTGGAAATTAAGTCTATTGAAAAATCTGATGAATTTTCTGAGGTCGAACTCAAGGACTTGCCTCCTCATCTAGAGTATGCATTTTTGGAGGATGATGATAAATTACCCGTCATTATTGCTAAAGACTTGAAAGATGAGGAGAAAATTGCACTCATAAAGGTTCTTAAGTCACACAAGCAAGCAATTGCTTGGAAACTCTCCGACATTAAGGGTATTAACCCAGAATTTTGTACACACAAAATATTAATGGAGGATGACTTTATGCCAGCAGTACAACATCAGAGGAGGGTAAATCCTAAAATCCACGAAGTTATTAAACAAGAAGTTCTAAAACTCCTTGATGCGGGATTAATTTACCCTATATCTGACAGTCCTTGGGTAAGTCCCATTCATTGCGTTCCTAAGAAGGGTGGCATAACCGTTGTCACAAATGAGGAAAACGAGTTCATTCCAACTCGTTTGGTCACGGGTTGGCGAGTACGCATTGACTATCGTAAGTTAAATGATGCCACCCGTAAGGACCATTTCCCTCTTCCCTTCATGGACCAAATGCTCGAGAGATTAGCGGGGAATGAATACTAATGTTTCCTCGATGGTTTCTCGGGTTATTTCCAAATCCCCATTTGATCCACAAGATCAAGAGAAAACTACCTTCACATGCCCTTACGGAACTTTTGCCTACAGACGTATGCCTTTCGGCTTTTGTAATGCTCCTGGCACGTTCCAAAGGTGCATGATGTCAATATTTTCCGACATGATCGGGAAAACCATGGAGGTATTTATGGATGACTTCTCAGTCATCGGGGATTCATTCCAGTCTTGTCTCTCCCACTGGGAAAAGATGCTAAACTTTGTGAAGACAGGAACTTGAGTCTCAACTGGGAGAAGAGCCATTTTATGGTTAAAGAGGGCATTGTCCTCGGCCATAAAATTTCAAAAAACGGGATTGAGGTTGACAAAGCCAAAATTGATGTCATCGCTAAATTACCTCATCCCACTACCGTCAAGGGTATTAGGAGCTTTTTGGGTCACGCCGGTTTCTATCGTAGGTTTATTCAAGATTTCTCCAAAATCGCCCGGCCTATGACCCATCTCCTCGAGAAGGATGCTACTTTTATCTTCTCACCTGAGTGCATCGAAGCTTTTGAAACTTTGAAGAAAAAGCTTACTGAGGCACCGATTCTTGTTGCCCCCGATTAGGACCTACCTATTGAGCATATGTGCGATGCTAGTGATTTTGCCATAGGTGCGGTCTTGGGGCAATGAAAAGCAAAATACTTTCAGCCTATACACTACGCAAGCAAAACTTTGACCGAGGCTCAGAGTCATTACACCACCACTGAAAAAGAACTATTAGCAGTGGTGTATACCTTTGAAAAATTCCGGCCATATTTGATACTGACCAAATGCATTGTGTATACGGATCAATCGGCTTTGAAGTACCTCTTTGCAAAACAAGATGCAAAGCCGAGACTACTCCGTTGGGTTCTCCTCCTGCAAGAATTTGTTATCATTATCCATGATAAAAAAGGAGCCGAGAACCTGGCTGCTGATCATCTCTCCCGATTAGAAAACCCTCACCAGGATGTGTCCGAGAAACAGGAAATAAATGAAACATTTCTTCTCGAGACACTCAATGTGGTTTCTTTTCGTGGTGACTCTACTACCCCATGGTTTGCCGACTTTGCAAACTACCATGCGGGTAATTTCATTGTGAAGGGGATATCGTCCCAATAGAAAAACAAATTCTTTAAAGACGTTAAACATTACTTCTGGGACGACCCCTATTTGTTCAAAATCTGTGCCGATCAAGTCATCAGGCGATGTGTTTACGGGCAGGAAGCCACTGATATTCTCAAGGCTTGCCATGCTGGACCACCGGGGGCCACCATAGTCCTAGCTACACCGCTAAAAAGGTGTTTGACTCTGGTTTCTATTGGCCCACGATTTATAAGGATGCTCACGAATTAGTCAAAGCTTGTGATGCTTGTCAGCGTCACGGGAATATTTCACAAAAGAACGAAATGCCACAAAATGCCATTCAAGTTTGTGAAATCTTTGACATCTGGGGCATTGATTTTATGGGGCCATTCCCATCTTCTCGTGGAAACAAGTTTATACTCGTGGCTGTTGACTATTTGTCAAAATGGGTTGAGGCAAAAGCCTTACCCACCAACGATGCCCGAATTGTTGTAAAATTTTTGAAATCCCTCTTTGCTCATTTGGAACTCCTCGTGCCATCATTAGTGATCGTGGTACACACTTTTGCAATGATCAATTCGCAAAAGTCATGCTTAAATATGGTGTTACTCACCGTCTTTCTACCGTGTATCATTCACAAACAAGTGGGCAAGTGGAAGTTTCCAACCGTGGTATAAAACGGATTCTGGAAAGGACCGTAGGTGAAAACCGTGCCTCCTGGTCGGACAAACTAGATGATGCACTTTGGGCCTTCCGTACAGCTTTCAAAACACCCATCGGGTGTACTCCTTACAAGCTTGTATACGGGAAGGCATGTCATTTACCGATCGAGCTCGAGCACAAAGCCTATTGGGCCTTGAAACATACAAACTACGACCTTCATAAAGCGGGTGATCACCGTAAAGTTCAACTCGATGAATTAATGGAACTTCGTGATCAGGCCTACGAGAACTCTTTGATCTACAAAGAAAAGACAAAGAAGATCCATGACTCAAAGATTAAGAACCGCATTTTCAACGTCAGTGACAGAGTCCTTCTTTTCAATTCAAGGTTAAAGATCTTATCGGGCAAATTAAAAACCCGATGGACTGGACCATTCACTGTTGCAAAAGTATACCCATATGGGACTGTTGAGTTATCTCAACCTGACGGTCCTAACTTCAAAGTGAATGGTCATCATTTGAAACACTATTTTGGAGAAGACATACCATCCGTGGTTGTCCCAGATCTCCAAACTTTCCCCATGGACAAATGAATTCGGGAATCGAGTCAAGCTAGTGACTCGGTGAACAAAAATTAGCAAAACATTGGTTTTCACCCATATCTCTAACTTCTTTCTCTTTTCTACCAAACTAGTGTGGGGGAGTTCCCCATGCTGTTGTATATAAAGTAAACTCTAAAAAAAAATGATATTCCCACACTTGCCCAAGTTTCAAATTTTCAAAATCAAAAGTTTTTCAAAATATCGGCATAATGGCCGATACTTTGAATATTGAGGGCAATATTCAGTTCTAGTGTGGGGGGGAAATTCTGGCGAATTTGATCACATAATTACCTTATAAGTGCCATAATACCCCCGTTTTAGCCAAAAAAAAATTTTTAGTGGAAGTGCTTCGCACTAAACACAACAAATGGTAATCAGTCCACCATGTCTAAATCACATAAGGACTGGATAATCTGAGAGCAAATGGCTCCCGGTAAAGATATCTCAAAACCATTGATGGCTGACAATTTGCCAAAAATTGTATGGGATTCAACTCACCATATCCTTAATCGTGAAGAGTTGGCTAGTCCAGAAGCAAACGGCTTTTGGTAAAGACAAATCAAATCCGTTGATAGCTGATGGTTTGCTCAAAATCATATGGTTATCAGTGTACCATAGTTCTTACTTGAACTGAAACATTTGGCTACTCCAGAAGTAATGGCTTTTGGTAAAGAGACTTCAAATCCATTAAGTTTTCAATAAAGATTGCTAGGGACTAGCAATATTTTAGTGTAGGGGATACATGAGTGTGTAAATACTCATCATTTTTGTCTCATTTGAACTGCCAAAACATCTAAAAACACTCAAATATGCATCAAAATACTGAAAATATCCCAGGATTGTGTTTTATATGTTTCAGATGCAAAATATTTAAAAACAAATGAAAAATGAACAAATTTGCATAATTGGCAGTTTCAGTCCCTCAGCTTTCAAAACTTGTCAAATCTAGTCCCTGGTTATTCAAAAACATGAAAAAGTCACCAAAGGTCCTTTTTGAATCACAAATAAACATATTTAGTCCTTTGGTGTGAAATTTCATAAAATTACAAGTTTAGTCCCTCAACTTTGCAAAATTGACAGATATGGTCCTTGGGATTTAAAAACTTTGAAATAAATCAATTTTGGTCCTTGTACTATTCTTCTATGGCAAAAGTGGTTCTTGGAAGGAAAGTTTTTAAAAAATTACATGATTGGTCCCTGGAGTTTGCAGAGTTGGCAGAAATAGTCCCTAGGTGTTCAAAAATGGAAAAAGAAAACTATGGTCCTCATACTATGGAAACTTAGCAGAATTTAACCTTGTGAGTACTTTGGGAAAATTACAAAACCAAACCCCAACTTTAAGCTAAATTGAAAAAATGGTCCTTGTGATAAACTACATACCAACCGGACCCTTATTACTATTAAAATCAATCCAAATCCAAACCATACCACAGCCTAGCCCAACACCCTTCCCTTGGCCCAATCCCCTAAAACTGTTTTAAATAATAAACGGTCAAACCATTTGACCACCACCTCCCTTCCCTCTCACCCCCTCTCCACTTGCAGTATCACATCACCACCCCCCCACCATCACCATCCCATCAACCGGTGATGTACGTGGGAATCGCACCAGGTTTTACCTCTCAAGGGATCTTGAGAAGCTTACAACCCCCACCAGGCAGTGTACCTAATCGTTGTAGTATAGTATAGTGACAAGTACCGGGGGATTGATCGTTCAGCTAGGAATAGTGTCGCTAGGATTAGAAAACCTAAATACTAGTTCTAAGGGTGAGGGATGATTATTTTTGTATTTTTATATTTTATGAAAAACAAGTAAAAATCTCGGTTTTGAAGGATTAGGGCGGAATTAGTTGCTAGTCAACTAACCCAATACTAAAGATGCAATCAAAATAAAATACAAGAAATGAAAATAAACTAAATTATACTAAGGTTGTGAGCAATAAGTGGAGAAAATGTGTTTACTTAGATTTCACTACTCCCTAGACATCTTTTACATGTTAATTACTTGTTATAGTTGCGTGGATAACGGATTGTATTTCTTAATACCATTCATGGGGTGGCGCACTTAATTCCCCAATCCTATGAGCTCTTATCTCCTCCTATGCCATGCCCAGCACAACCATAGGAATTATAAACAGTGGCTCATGCATTAAATACAACCAATAAAGACCTAGAGCACATCGGTTCATGTTTCCTAAGACGTTCAAGCATGTTACCATTTGGAGATCTGCCAGTTTTCTTAAGCCTAACATCAAATTCATTCATCCAAAACAACTATAAACAAGTAATCATCACATAATCAATATCTAGGTTTCATTAGATCCAAGCAAACACAAGATAGATCTAGCCTAGCATGATGGAATTAAGACAAGAACAAGATATAGACAACCAACACATAGACATATTGATTGAATTAAAAGAATACTTATCTCAATTACACATGAAAGGTATCAAGGGCTTAGAACCCTTGAAAAACCTGTAAAATTCGCATCAAGTTCGTACTTAGGGTTTCTCCAAAACTTCTCTCTTTTTAATGTGAAAATTAGAAAACTATATGTAGGAAAAAGGGTTTGACGGCGTCAAGAACAATCTTGTGACGCCGTCACCTCGCCGCCAAAATAATTCTCGGACTGCCTTGATCTACTTTTGATGCCATCATGTGTTATGCATTTCCAGGCCGTCATGACTTTTACTTTTGACGCCCTACTGTGTGACGCCGTCAAATCTGTACTGGGTCGTCATGGAAATTACTCTTGACGCCGTCAGGAATTCCTTCTTGACGCCGTCACCTACTGTTCCCAGCAAGGAAAATTAAGACTTTGGCGTTTTCTTCACTTTTATGCTCCAAAAACGTCCGAATTGCTTCCTTTTCCAGATTTCACTCCCAAAGTACCTAAAATCACAAAAGGAACGATTTAGGGCAATATTTGATCAAATAAATTCGAATTCGGGCTTAAATGACCCCTAGAAACGGTTCATTTTTCGCCTCATCATATACCCTTACACTTGAGATTTGCTTGTCCTCAAGCAAATGCGCTTTTATTCTACTCAAAATACAAGTTAGGGGTCATTTAACACTAATATAAAAGAAATTACAACAAACAATCGTTCCACTAAAGACCAATAGACAAGCACGGAGGTCATACACTAGCACCTCACAAATAGTGTTTAGATACTCACATCTCTCGGGTGTAATAAAGTATAAATTACAATATGGAAACGGAAGATATCTCTCACTACCTGTCATAGCAAAATAGATTACCATAGGCTTGGGAAAGGATCAAACCTCCACCACATGGCGTAAGCACCTAGGATAAACTATCAAAGAGGTCTTTTAAAGGGTTGTAACGTTAGGTGTAGGGATATGAAATACACGGTTTTGTTGGATAAAGGAAGTTTTACTGGTGGCGAGTTAACAATCTTGGTTAATTACATGTACAATGTGGCGTTGCTAAGCCAAGACTAGACTCGACTTAGGCTAATAAATGAAAAATAACAAAAACATAAAATGAACATAGAATAAAAAGGGATGGTAGTCCGTATGTTTTTTCTTTCTTTTTCTTTTTCTATTTTTTTTTTCTTTCTCTCGATTTTTTTTTTTTTTTTTTTTTTTTTTTTTTTTTTTTTTTTTTTGCATACACTTTTACCCTACCATCCAAAATAATACATCATAGGGAATAAACATTTCCCTTACACTTGAATTTTTACATACTTTACAATAAACTAAACTAATGACTCGAATTAAGAAAATCAAAACACTTGGAGTACTTTTAAGATTAACGTACATATGGGGGTAATATATGATGTTCTTCCCCATTACTCCATAAAATAAGTACTTACCTATGAGTCCCAATCGTCCCAAAACAATATGTACAAGGATATGACTTGACTTAGCAACCATGTAATCAATTAGATAGTTAACTTAGGGTTTAACAAATAACAATAATGCACTAAAAATGAGCGCATACATGGAAGGCTAAGGTGATTTGGGTGTACATTTAAGTGGGGTGTAACAAATTCTTCCTTTAAGTAAAATGCTTAAAGTTAGAAACGAAAAGATAGGCTCGGAGGGGTGTACTAAGGGTTTCGTGTACTAAAAATGAGTACAACGCTAAGGGTGTGGGAAAAATTAGTTGACTTAACTAGCCAAGTAATATGACTTAAATGGTCAAGTAATTATGATACGGGTTTAACACAAGGGTAATCCTAATGCCTCTTATCATGTAGTAAATCCTACCACACGAATGTAGTCTCACTAGCGGTCTCGGGATGCATCACTAACGCAAGTTCTAGAATCTAAATGCTACCGGTACACTCATAAGCACTAATAGTAAATGCTTTTCCTATCAAATCTAAAGGCGAACCTCACATATTTGGGTGGAAAATTTTTCTGAATATACGGTTATGTGCTAGTCATACAATCTCCTATCCATGAGACGCTTGCTATGGCTAAAGTTTCACTCATAAATGTTGTAAATAATTTTAAATTTGGCGCTAAAATTGCACTAACAAGTATTTCTCATAGTTTTATTACACATCTACTATTAAACAAAACAAACTCAAGCGAAAGTGTACATGTAAGGTATCATCATTTTACCCTCCCCTTACACTTAAGATGAACATTGTCCCCAATGTTCAAGTAAAGAATGTAAAAGTTAAATAAGTAAAAAGAATGAAATCAAATACTCCCCTGATTCACTCGGTATGGATAATAAGGTGGCCAGGTTAAATCTTCCTCCAAGAAAATGAACAATCAAAGCTTCCCTTCCAGAATATAAATCATCTTCTTGTCATACATAACCCGTAAATCCTGAGAAAATAGACAAAACAACCTCGCGTAAAATCGGCGGCATCTTATATAAGTTACTAATTCCTAGAAAACAAGATAAGATATAATGCTTGTGGAATGAAGTTTGCAGATTTCCTGGAGATTGTAAAACTTAATAATTCACAAAAACCATAGGACTCCGTTAGAAAAACAAAACCGGTAAAATTTCCAGATTTTTACGCGTGTCGCCGTCAAGAGTTAACTCGTGACGCCGTCAGAAGTGACCTGCAGAAATTCTTATGTTAAGTTTCCGGAAAATTTCTGGAAAAACTTGGTCCTACTTCCTGGAAAATCCTGCACAACTTCATTATGACTCGATACAAGCATTTGACTCTAACAAATACGAATATACATGTTCATTTAATATTGTGAAGAATCATGATCGGTTTGTTTCTTAAAAACATATTTGGGGTTTCCCCTTACACTTATCTTTTGCAAAAATACTTTTAGGTAGAGTTAATACTAGGCCAAAACAACAAAGTAAAGTATTTCCACTATTTAATTTAGAAACATGATCAACCAACAATAAAAATAAAGCATGCATACGGAAGCAAATAACAAACAAACAAAATAAAATCACACAAAACATGAGTTGCGTCCCAAGAAGCGCTTTTCTTTATTTACGAGTCTTGTAGCTAGACTCAAGGTCATGGGTTACTACGTGACCTCGTCATTGGTTCCACTCTCTAGGTCGTCTTCTAAACCAGTTTTGTATTCCGGACCTAGTTGCAAGCATTCTTTGTAGAAACCAAGCATCCTATTCTTTACATACTCTACTCCTCTACGTCTATCCTCCTCATTCCTATAATAAGTCGCTTGCTTGTGTTCCTTTTCGAAATTAGAGAGAAGGCGGTATTGCTCAATTTTGTAGGGCATTTGATAGGCAACCTCATCATTCTCTTCCTTGAATCTAACTATCCCTAAAGTCGGATCATAACTCATCCTAGTAGCTTCAACAAATGGTTTTCCGAATATTATTTGTCTTAGGCAAGCATCTATCACCGGACGAGTGTCTTCTACTATCATAAAATCGATCTCATAAGTGAGATTGCCTATAATCACATGCAAACCCTTCACTCTTCCTGCAAAATTACTTATCAGATTCTTATTAGGCATCATCCTAAAATTAAGTTGCTTCTTCATCACCCAATTGTAATAAGTCCTAGTCATGATGTTCACGGGGGATCTAGGGTCGATGTAAGCTTTCCATATATGCATGTGCCCGATATTGCATGGTATGTTAATGTTAGAGGGGTCTCCTATTTTGATAAGGGGGGTGCCAAGGATATATGGTCTCTCGGGACTATCGAATAAATCTTTATGGTATTCCCGTTCTTTCTTGGTGGGCAACTTATCAAAATACTTTTCTATAGGCTCTACCTCCTCTAATTCCTCTTCCTTTTTAACCTCAACTTCCCTACTTTCATCCCTAGTCTTAGTTTCTACTCCAACTTCATCCTTGTCACTCTCTTCTATCTCCTTATCTATTGGCTTAATGGTGACAACATTGACGAAGTGGACATGTTTGGATGATGAGGGGTCCTTAATTTGGATTCCATTATTGGTGTCCCTAGTGTCCTTCCTAGGTGTGACTAACGCTTGGTTGTTGAGGGCTTTCAACAAGTTGTCAATCTTGTTGGTCATCTCCGTTTGTTGTTGGTTGAATTCGGTTTCAAACCTAGCTATGCGAGCTTCTTGAGATGCCATAAACTTTGACATCAATCCTTCAAGATTGTTGGTACTATCATAGTTGTTAGAAGGATTGTTGTTGAAAGTACGGTTGGAGGGTGGACCGTTTGGCTGGTAACATTTAGGCGGATTGGAAGAATTGGGTTGATTTTGTTTCCACCTAAGGTTTGGGTGATTTTTCCAACAGGGGTTGTATGAATCACCGTAAGGGTTTGGCTCGGGCTTGAAAGTGTACCACTTAACTCCCGCTTCGTCGGTACGCGTGGATGCGTAGTCCGCAAAAGCTGTTCCGGGGAGTTCCACACAATCACGAGTGTCGTGGGAACCACTACATAATTCGCATAAAGAAGTGATTTTGTTCACATGGCTTGAAGGTTTAGGAGCTTCGTAAGATTTCATGAGAAACTTGACTTGGTCCTCAAGTTCCATGATCCTACGGTCGGGAGTGCTAGAATTGTTCGAAGGCAGAGATATTGCCTTGACCGTTTTGTTCAAATCACGGGGATCATTCCAACTTTCGTTGTCATAGAGAGCAAGATCTTCTATGAGTTCCCATGATTGTTCCGCACTTAGATCACGTAGCTTACCACCGGCCGATTGGTCAATGGCTCGACTAGTGGAGATATCGATATGGTTATAAAAAATTTGGACTTAGAGCCAAAGATCTATGCCATGATGAGGGACTTTTTGGAGTAAGTCCTTGAAACGAGTCCATGCTTCATAAAGAGATTCATTTTGACGTTGTTGGAACATCAAGATGTCATTTCTAAGCTTAGTAGTTCTCCCCGGTGGGAAAAATTGAGCAAGGAAACGAGTGGTGAGATCATCCCATGTGGTGATGGATCCCGCGGGTAAACGCTCAAGCCATTGACTAGCTTGATCCCGTAGAGAGAATTGGAATAGGCGTAATCGGGTTGTCTCTCTAGTTTCAACACCTAGGTCTATGGAATCTACAATTTTGAGGAAGTCCTTAAGATGTTGATTTGGATCTTCGGAATGAAGTCCATGGAATGCACATCCGCTTTGCACCAACCGGATGGTGTCGGATCGCAAGGGGGTCACATTGGCTCCGGTGAGCTCAATGGTGTTTCGGTAGCCTTGGTGGCTAGGTCGGGAATACTCTCCTAAGGTTCGGGGCCTAAGAGGTTCTAGTGGTGGGTTTTGTTGTGGTGGGATGACGGGTTCAAGGATGTTCCCATCGTCCATGATGTCGGGTGGTGAAGAGTTACGAACAAAGACACAAAGAAATAAGATAGACTAAGGAAAATCTAAAAATAAAAATAAAATCTTACTAGAAAGGAATCTAGCAAGTAGACCTAATAAAAAGAGATTCTAACCTAGACAATAACTATTCCCCAGGCTGCGGCGCCAAAAACTTGATGCACGTGGGAATCGCACCAGGTTTTACCTCTCAAGGGATCTTGAGAAGCTTACAACCCCCACCAGGCAGTGTACCTGATCGTTGTAGTATAGTATAGTGACAAGTACCGGGGGATTGATCGTTCAGCTAGGAATAGTGTCGCTAGGATTAGAAAACCTAAATACTAGTTCTAAGGGTGAGGGATGATTATTTTTGTATTTTTATATTTTATGAAAAGCAAGTAAAAATCTCGGTTTTGAAGGATTAGGGTGGAATTAGTTGCTAGTCAACTAACCCAATACTAAAGATGCAATCAAAATAAAATACAAGAAATGAAAATAAACTAAATTATGCTAAGGTTGTGAGCAATAAGTGGAGAAAATGTGTTTACTTAGATTTCACTACTCCCTAGACATCTTTTACATGTTAATTACTTGTTATAGTTGCGTGGATGACGGATTGTATTCCTTAATACCATTCATGGGGTGGCGCACTTAACTTCCCAATCCTATGAGCTCTTATCTCCTCCTATGCCATGCCCAGCACAACCATAGGGATTATAAACAGTGGCTCATGCATTAAATACAACCAATAAAGACCTAGTGCACATCGGTTCATGTTTCCTAAGACGTTCAAGCATGTTACCATTTGGAGATCAGCCAGTTTTCTTAAGCCTAACATCAAATTCATTCATCCAAAACAACTATAAACAAGTAATCATCACATAATCAACATCTAGGTTTCATTAGATCCAAGCAAACACAAGATAGATCTAGCCTAGCATGATGGAATTAAGACAAGAACAAGATATAGACAACCAACACATAGACATATTGATTGAATTAAAAGAATACTTATCTCAATTACACATGAAAGGTATCAAGGGCTTAGAACCCTTGAAAAACCTGTAAAATTCGTACCAAGTTTGTACTTAGGGTTTCTCCAAAACTTCTCTCTTTTTAATGTGAAAATTAGAAAACTATATATAGGAAAAAGGGTCTGACGGCGTCAAGAACAATCTTGTGACGCCGTCACCTCGCCGCCAAAATAATTCTCGGACTGCCTTGATCTACTTTTGACGCCGTCATGTGTTATGCATTTCCAGGCCGTCGTGACTTTTACTCTTGACGCCCTACTGTGTGACGCCGTCAAATCTGTACTGGGTCGTCATGGAAATTACTCTTGACGCCGTCAGGAATTCCTTCTTGACGCCGTCACCTATTGTTCCCAGCAAGGAAAATTAAGACTTTGGCGTTTTCTTCACTTTTATGCTCCAAAAACGTCTGAATTGCTTCCTTTTCCAGATTTCACTCCCAAAGTACCTAAAATCACAAAAGGAACGATTTAGGGCAATATTTGATCAAATAAATTTGAATTCGGGCTTAAATGACCCCCTAAAAACGGTTCATTTTTCACCTCATCAACCGGCCAAGCCACTACCCACCTAACAATCCAAACAACATTAAATGCCCCCTCTACACACGTAAATAGAGCAAATTGCTCTGTTTCTCCTTTTCCCGCCAAAAAGATCCAAGGGCTGAGATTGAGTCTCAGTCATCCAATGGCCAAGGAAAGAAGTGGGAAATGATCATAGGGTCTCCACAAACCCTAAAAAGAGCCTATAAAAGAAAGAGAGGCATCAAGGAAGACGTAGTAGTATAATTTTAGTTTAATCATGTCGTTTAAATTGTAGCTTCTTATTTCAGTTAAAACTCAAGCTTTTAAGCATTGTACTAGTGTATTCAAGTGTAATCCCAACTGTTTCATTAATCAATTTCAAGTTTTAGTATCAATCTCAGTATATGCCATTTTTAGTTTTATTTCAAATTTCTCAAAAAGCTTTATTGTTGTTGTTGTTTATTTATATGGACTCATAGGTACATGTAAGCTCCCAGAAAGCTTATTAAAGCTTTTAGAAACTTTAAAAGCAGTGTAGGTTCAGGAAAATCAAAAACACAAAAAAATAGAAAAAGTAAAGAAAAAAAATGGAGATGATGAAGATAATTAAGCTGGAACATGGTAAATCATGGATGGCCCTGGGTTAGAGGTTTTGTGGAAAACCATTAGGAAGTTCACTTTGGTCCTTGTTCTTGGTTCTCAGCTTGGATAAGCACTCTTGTATGGAATTTTCTTTGTTTTTCTATTTCTACTATTCATAGCTTAATAACTGTTCATTTATGCTTGTTAGTTCATATTAGATTGATGTGAATCAGTTTCATGGTATAATTTTGTTCAATCCTTTGAAAATCATAAAAACAGTTGCATAAGGTAGTGTTTGGATCAGTGTATCTCAATAGGCCACAGTAAGTTTCATTGGTTGATTGTAGTTTTCACAGGTTACATTAGACCCTTATAGGCTAAGTTCATCATAAAATTAGGTGTCCATTTGAGAAAAGTCAAAACTCTCTTTGATTCACTCTCACAGTTTCACTATGAAATTTTTAGGAAGCATAATCACTCATTTTAGCTTTAAAAGTTGTTGTAATTGCATAAACTAGTTCCATTTTAGCATCTAACATCATAATCAGTCATTTAATCCAGTCCAAATCTCACCAAAGTCAACCCAAGTGTTACAAGTGTTAGTTTCAAAAAGTCAAATTACAATTGTATCAGAAAAACCAAAAATTGGGGGATTTGTTTTGATTTTTGTATTAAGATTTGGACCCTGAGCTTTTCTCAAGTTGTTGTCTATCAGCCAATCTTTCAAATCACATAGCCAGCTTATTTTTGTGATTTTTATTTAAGCTTGTGCAAAAGCTAAATTGAAGCTGCAGGGCAAGCACATGCCCTGTGACTCAGGTTTTCACCCAAATACCAAGGACTCCCCTGAGCTTATTAGTGGACCCCACACCCTGTCCTTTAACTTTTTGAAGAGCTTATCAGCTCTAGTTTCCATAACCAGGATTAGTTTGGGCTTTAGCTTATTGTAGCATAGCTTATTTGACCCTTCTTGTAACCTGTTCTTTGAAACCTACACTGACTCACTCAGTGTTTGACCCCAAGTTCCAAGTCTCACCCTAGCCTTTATAATAAGCCATAAGCCTAGCTTATTGGCTTATTCCAGAGTTGACTAGGTCAACTTCAAGGGTCAAAGCTTAGTTTGGACCTCCCTTTACTTCTGTGGACCCCACAGAGGTCCAAAAGTCCCTATGTAAGGCCTGTTTTGGCCTTGTAGTTTGTTAAGTGCTTATTTGGCTTTCAATAGCTTATTCAGTGTGCTTATATGTTTCATTTGGTCTGTTTCTAGTTGATATCCATCTGTTTTGGCTTATTTATTCATTTGATAGCTTTTTCAAAAAAATCATAAGTCCTAATAAATGTTCAACTGTTAAGCACAAGGGGGTGCACACAGCTTATTAATAAGCTAAAACAAAAGTGTTTTCACAAAAGTTGTTTGTTTTTAGTTAATAATCAGTTTTCAAAAAGAAAAACCAACAAAAACCAACTTGAAAATTAGTGATAGCTTCTATTTAATAGGATTTATCTTTTTAATTTTTCTTTTCAGCTTATTATTAAGCATTTCATCATTTTAATATTTTTTTAATTTCCTTTTATATTAAAGTATTTTCAGTAATTTTTCTAGATTTTTCTCTTTTGATTTAGTAATTATTAGAATTAATATTAGTTTAATTAATAATTAATTAAAATTAGTATATTAAATAGTTTTATTAATTTTTAATTAACAACAGTACCTTTTTATATTTTTTCTAGGTTTTATAAATCAATAAGTATTTTTAGAAAATAGTCTCTTAATTACTACTATTCATTTTCTAATTTTCTTAATTAATCTAGTTAAATTAGATATTAATTAATAAACAAGTAAATATTTAGTAAAATAGTCTAAAAATAATTTTTATAAGCTTTTTATAATTTTTTAGGATTCCTGAGATGGTTAATTAGATTTATAAATTTTTCTATAATTTTCTAAGTCATTTTTAGTATTATTAGTAATTTAAAATATTTTAAATAGTTTAATTAATATAATTAGTATTTAATTAATAAAAAATGGACAAAAATACAAAAATGTATATTTTAATTTTTTAAATTAATTTTAAGTCATTTTAGAATTTTATAAATTAATTTTGCAATTTTCTAGTTAAAATTTGTATTATAAAGTTTTTAAATTAATTAGTTTTAATTAAATAGTTAAATAGTTTTTATTTAAATAGTTAATATTTAAATAATAAAATAATCAAAAAAAATAATTTTCTTTTTAATTTAATTTTCTTTTTATAGTTAAGTTTGTAAAATTTTCATTTGCACCCCCTGTAGTTGTAAATTGTTTAAAACTCCCCTTTTTGCTGTTTGTATTCAAATCTGATTCCTAATTTGTGTACGTGTATTCATATCTGTGTTTCTGTAATTGTTAATACTGTTTCAGTTGTTCAAATACCAAGTAATCAGTAGTATATTCAATTCCAAATCATCTTTGGTTACTGTCCTCAGTACCACTCTTTCCCATAAACGTTTTCAAACACCATTTCAATCTCATCGGGACATAACGACCCGAGGAAACTCTATACTATCCACGGAGCATTGACCTTAGACTGTTTGACTTTGTTGACCAAATCACTCGGTCAATATTATCTGACTGTTTCAGGCCAATCATGTGCAAAGGCATTTGTTAGCAAACAGGTCATGAAGAAAAAAAAATGAAACATGACCTAAGTAGAAATGTTGTAAAGAATAATCACATATATAACTGCAAATACAAAGTTAGTTGGTGGGTTAATTCAGTTACTAATAGTATTCGACGATTTAAACTTAAACTTAGTGTAGAAATTGTCCCCGAGTAAATGCACTCAAGGAGTTATCTTTATATATTATTTAGAGGTGAAGATAAGTCACTCTACTTACAAATGCGGTTTAAGTAAGCCAAGTCCATGAAACAAAAAGAAAATGATTGGGTTAGTGAGATTTGATAATGTCTCACTGACTCCTCTTAAACGCCTCAAATTATCAAAGCATTATGTTAGATACTTAGGCAGTATGTTTCTTAGAAAGATAAGTAAAAATCACTTACCAAAGAAAGTCAAACAAAGTGGAAGAGTTGGTATAAATATGAGAACAGTTGTGATAACGCTCAAAGTTAACATGTTTTTATAAGCATTATTAGTGTTTTTGTGTATGTTATTTGGTTGTTTTTATATGCTTTTGCCACTAAATCGTATCAAAATATGTTTTTGTAGCATATGTAGCCAAATGCAGGAAAAATGGAGAAAAAGTGAAGAAAATGAAGTATACGCGATTACACGAAGATTCCCGAGCTCAAAAGTCCAATCTATGAAGTAATTCATATAAGAACCTAAGTTTTGTCATCTCAAAGTTCCAAGTTCAGAAGTTAATCAAGTTTGGATAGTACATAAAGAACTACACAAGGAAAAGTCAAAGTCCAGAGAAGCCAGGAATTACCATCCGATCGGTTGGGCTGAAACCGATCGGATTGCCATAATGACCATTTTCCATCCGATCGGTATCAACCCGTAACCGATCGGATGGCCACTTCTGCATATTTTTGCCAGCTTTTGTGCACGAATCTTGGTCTTTTGTCCCATGGTTCTAGGCCCTTTTTAGTGTCTTATTGTCCAAGTTCAAGCATTTAAGTCCCTATTTATTACCAAGAGTGTTGGACAAGCCTATAAGGACCTCAAAAGTGCATAACTTTACACACCATTGAAGATACCATTCACTCTCATTACTACACACAATTATTATCATCTTCTAGCTCTCTAAGGAGGAAAATTCGTGCAGAAAGAACCAGGAACTTTGGAGGACCAAGGAAGCAACATTTGGAGTCCGAAAATCTCAAGAAATCATCATCAACACTTAGGTTATCAATACCTTGTCATTTGTTATCAATTTCAAAGCATTGAAGACTTATAACCATGGATTCTAATGTTAAATATTCTGAGTTTATTTGCATGTTTGCTATGAGTGGCTAGTAATCTTTTAACACTTGTTTTGATGATGTTTTATACTTAGTGATAGTGATGATTGTGATAACATGTTTTAATTCAATTTCAAGTCAATCTTAAGAACCAATTGTACCTTAAGTTTCATCGTGACATTTGTTTAGCCAATGTTAACTAATTGATAATAGTTTCAAAGGTCGAAAGATTTGTTATTACTCAACTAGTTATAATCATTTGTCTATGAATGATTGTTTTTCACCATAATTATTCTTGACTAAACAAAGAAACAAGAAGTATAATTGTAATGAGAATTCTTTTATAACATTAAATCGGATTGTTTGTAAACCTTTAGTAGGATGAAAGTTTAAATGTTTATAAACGATTGTGACCTTTTTGTCTATGAAGAGGTTACCTTTTGTATTGACCATTTTCTAAGATTATTTGATTTGTAATAAAAGTTTGTCTTGTATTTAAGACATCCACCATACCTTATGAACCTTGGATAGATCTTGAATTGATTGGTTTACACCTAAAGCTTGTTTTTATGAACTAAAATCTTGACGAAGGTTTAACTTGTAGAAACAATAGATTAGATCACCATCTAATTATCTCAACTAACATGTTATCAAAAGTTATCACAATCATTTGTGTCATTAATTAGAATACTAGTCTAAACAAGTGTAGTTTTTAATTTATTGAATTTGCTTATTATCATATTTGCGTACATTAGAGATTTACTTTTAGACTTATATTTCGATTCACTCACAAATCCCTGCGAACGATCCCGACTTACCATCATATCTTGCTATAACGGACGAGTACACTTGCTCGTATGTGTTGTTTCTAGATTTGGCAACTCATCCTTATAAATTTAAAACTTGCACTAACAAATAGCACATCAAGTTGTCAACACTGTTCCTTACACATTCCATGAATAGAATCATTTAATGCAAAAGTATTGCTCAGTTAAATGTTTGACACGTCCATATTACCCCACACGTATCCACCTCCATTTTTGCCTGAAAAACAAAATGTCTCGTTTATCAAATGAGTAAATGTTCATCTCTTGACACATTCATAAGAGCATTACTTCACAGAGATAGATAAGTTCTTACTAAAAAATTATATTTAGTTTTATTTTTAAGTTAGTGAGGAGATTACCACACTTTCTCATTCAACTAAGATTAGTTTAGTTTGCTATGTTCCTCACTAAACTTTGAAATTATTTAATTCATTTGAATAACAAATTTAAAAGTTGAAAATAACTACATTGTGTTGTTTACATTCTTACTTGTTACAAAAAATTAAAAGCAAACATTAGACATGGAACTTGTAAGTTGTAACATAAACTCTTTGTTTTAAACAAGGTTACAAGTAAAAGGGAACAATATAGGTCGATCAAGAAATAATTTTAAGGGTTGGTTGCATTTTTAGGATCATAGATTCGTTATTAATTGGAAGTATCATGGACTTGTGTTCGAGTAAGTTAATTCTTGAGTTTATTACAATATTAAGTTACACAAAGAAAAGAAAAATGAGAAACAAAAATATAGTTACCAATTAAATATAAAGTATATCAGTCGTGACAATTTTAAATCATTGATGTAGTATTTTTAAGCATTGATTAAGTTTAACAACGGTTTACATGATGTCTAAAATACAAATATAGCAAGTTCATACCATATAAAAACATTATTAATTCAAGAATGCATTTATGTAAAAATGAAAGCATGTAGTAAGAGTTGTTGAGGAGCAACTTTGGAGTAAGGAAATAATATACTTGTATTGAAGATATGAGTCTTTTAGTTAAACATTATTAATTTACGAATACATTTATGTAAAAATGAAAGCATGTAGTAAGATTTGTTGAGGACCAACTTTAGATCTTTGCCTATAACAGAGAATGTCTCACATGAGTAAATCTTCATCTCTTGCAAATAATGTGATACACATTCATAAGAGCATTACTCTTCCATTGAACTAAGTCTACACCCATTCACACAGATTGATAAGTTCATACTTAAACATTATATGTAGTTTTATGTTTAAGTTAATGAGGAGATTACCATACTTTCTCCTTCAACTAAGATTATTTTAGTTTGCTATTTTCCTTGCTAAACTTTGTAATTCTTTAATTCATTCGAATAACGAATTTAAACGTTGAAAATTACTACGTACATTGTGTTGTTTACGTTCTTACTTGTTAAAATGTTTTAAAAGCAAACATTAGATATGGAACTAGTAAGTTGTAACATAAACTCTTTGTTTTAGACAAGGTTACAAGTAAAAGGGAACAGCATAGGTCGATCAAGATTGAATTTTAAGCGTTGGTTGCATTTTTAGGATCATAAATTGGTTATTAATAAGAAGTATCATGGACTTGTGTTCGAGTAAGTTAATTCTTGAGTTTATAACAATATTAAGTTACACAAAGAAAAATGAGGAACACAAATATCGATACCAATTAAAGATAAAATATATCATCATGGAAGAAGTATTTTTATGCATTGATTAAGTTTAACAACGGTTTACATGGTGTCTACAATACAAATATAGCAAGTTCATAACAGAATAAGACATTACTAATTCATGAATACATTTATGTATGAATGAAATCAAATAGTAATATTTGTGGAGGAGCACTTTTGGAGTGAGAAAATAATGTATACTCGTATCATTTGGAAATGTTAAAGATATGACTCTTTTAGTTGTAGACCGGCGGTGGTGGAGAACCATAGTGGTAAGTGGGTGGATATGGGGACTTGGAGAGTGGAGGCGGTGATTTATATACATATGGATGTGGAGGTGAAGGTGACGGTGGAGGAGGTGATTTGTATAAATACGGAGGTGGTGGGGATGGCGATGGTAGGGGAGGTGACTTATAAATGTATGGAGGAGGTGGGGATGGTGATGGCGAGGGCGGGGACTTGTAAATGTAAGGAGGTGGCGGAGATGGGGATGGCGGGGGAGGAGACTTGTAAACGTATGGAGGTGGTGGAGATGGGGTTGCTGGAGGTGGGGACTTGTAAACATATGGAGGAGGCGGGGATGGTGATGGTGGAGGTGGGGACTTGTAAATGTATGGAGGAGGCGGGGATGGTGATGGTGGGGGAGGAGACTCGTAAATGTATGGAGGTGGTGGGGATGGCGATGGTGGGGGAGGAGACTTGTAGACATATGGAGGTGGCGGGGATGGTGATGGTGGGGGAGGTGACTTGTACACGTATGGGGGAGGTGGAGATGGTGATGGTGGGGGAGGAGACTTGTATACATATGGAGGTGGAGGGGATGGTGATGGTGGGGGAGGAGACTTGTACACGTATGGAGGAGGTGGAGATGGCGATGGTGGAGGTGGGGACTTGTAAATGTATGGAGGAGGTGGGGATGGTGATGGTGGGGGAGGAGAATTGTACACGTATGGGGGTGGTGGTGATGGTGATGGTGGAGGAGGAGACTTATATACGTATGGGGGTGGTGGGGATGGTGATGGTGGGGGAGGAGATTTGTAAACATATGGAGGTGGCGGGGATGGTGATGGTGGGGGAGGAGACTTGTAAATGTATGGAGGTGGGGGGGATGGTGATGGTGGGGGAGGAGACTTGTACGCGTATGGAGGTGGCGGGGATGGTGATGGTGGGGGAGGAGACTTGTAAATGTATGGAGGTGGCGGGGATGGTGATGGTGGGGGAGGAGACTTGTACACGTATAGGGGAGGCGGAGATGGTGATGGTGGGGGAGGAGACTTGTAAATATATGGAGGTGGCGGGGATGGTGCTGGTGGAGGAGGAGACTTATATACGTAAGGAGGTGGCGGGGATGGTGATGGTTGGGGAGGAGATTTGTAAACGTATGGAGGTGGCGGGGATGGTGATGGTGGGGGAGGAGACTTGTAAACGTATGGAGGTGGCGGGGATGGTGCTGGTGGGGGAGGAGACTTGTACTCGTATGGGGGAGGCGGAGATGGTGATGGTGGGGGAGGAGACTTGTAAACGTATGGAGGTGGTGGGGATGGTGATGGTGGAGGAGGAGACTTGTATATATATGGAGGTGGTGGGGAGGGTGATGGAGGAGGAGGAGATTTGTAGACGTAAGGAAGTGGTGGAGATGGTGATGGTGGTGGTGGGGATGTGTAGTGATATGGAGGTGGCGGAGATTTATAAAGATATGGTGGATATGACCATTCATTTTTCACCGGCGGAGGCAATTTCCAATCACCATATGGCCATGGTGAATCATGTTTATAAGATTCTTCAGCAACAACATTGGCAATCAATACGAAAGCCAAAGCATATACAAGTTGAGGCCAATGCCTCAACACCCTAAGGCTTCCCATGTGAAGGCAGCGTCTTGTCTTCTTAGTTTTACTTTAAAACCTTTGAGAGAGTATTGAATTTGTTTGCTAAAATGGTAAGAAAAGAAGTCTATTTATACTAGTCATCTATATTTGTTTAATGCATGAAACAGGTTCATAATAGCTTTTCATTTTGTTTTTTTTATATTCAATGATCAGAAAGAAAAGACCCACGATATCACGTATTCTTTTAGTTTTTTAGGAGATTTGAATGATTCCACCAATGAGTTTTTGAGGTGAATTATTAAGACAAAGTCGAAGATCGAGTTGGTTAAGTAGGTCTCAGATTTGTATTTCTTTTTTTTTGTCTGTATCACTATCCCAGATGCTCCATGTTGTCATGCATCGTATAGGATAATGGGTTAATATTGAATCATTTCTTCAACTACGATTAAAAAAAAAAAAAAAAAAACATTGAAGTTATTGGTTGTTTCTCTGTTGTCTGGTGGTAACATATCTTATTTATTGATCTAAATATACTTTTAGATTAAGAAAATATAGCAGCTGCTTTTCAAAAAAATAAATAAATAAAATAAAATAAAAATAAAAAAACAAAGCAGCTAGACAGACAACCTACTGAAATCACTTGCAATGTGTATAATCAATTTGGAACAAAAATACACAGAAATTTTTGGGATGAAAAGAATGCTAAGTACTCATCCAACATTAATAACTTTGCTGATAGATAATCATCTAAATTTAGACAAAACTAACTAATATTGCAACTATAATATAGTAATAATAGAAACAAGTTAAACAGATCTATATTTTATATTTTACGTAAATTAACATCATTTGGTAAAATAGTCAAGTTGTACAAAAAAACTTTTCATATTTCTTAAATTCTTTCTTGTACCTAAAAAATGCTAATTATATGAGACGAGCTGCTTGTTGTCGTCCGCATTAATATATTTTATAATTTATATAAGAGTCTTTAGCTTATTTATATTTTTGTGAAATAGTGAGGATAGGGAAATGTATATATTTTTTCGCTAAAGTAAGAAGAAAAAGTCGTGGCATGCATGAATATAGTCGGTGATTTTATTAAATATAAACAAAAGTTCATGTCATGTATTTTTTTATTCTATATATATAAATGAGATACATACATATACATATTTACAAGATCAAAATATATTAAGCTAAAAACATACATACATAGTTAACTAGGAATAAACAAAACATCTTTTAAAATTATAGAAATAATAGAGAAATTTGCATTTCTGTTACCAAAATGACACATATTTTTAACTTAACTCACATTAATTAATGTGAGGCTTATTGTTCAATCTATAACTTTTATTTCTAAATGTCAATGTTATCTTTATCTCACATAACGTGCAGATTTCGTAAAGCACAAAATAAACAAAAACATATATTGACTTTACTTGCATATTTATAACTTGCAAGTATTTATTTTTATCAAGTAAAACTCATTTATCTATGAAGATCTTCAAATTTTGGATTACAAAAACAAATGATGCAAAAAGATTAAGGGATAATTACCAAAATAGATCAGTCGCCCAAAGCACATTCCTTGAATAGATGTTTTTAAATCACTTTCCTCCGGCGGATCAGGGCAACTTGGCGACTGAGCAACCTTCATATATGTGCGACACGTGTCGAATATTTTATTAATATAATACAAAATCTAAAATCTTTTCGGAATGTATAGTACAGAATCTAGAGTCTTTTAAGGACACGTGTCGCGTTTATATTGAGTTGCTCAATTTTTTAAGTTGTCCGATCTAATTTTGGAAAGTGAAATTTGAAAGTCTAAAAAGTGACTAGTCAAAAAGTCAACGATCTATTTTGGTAATTATCCCAAAGATTAATAGATGAGAAGAAAAGTTGGTAAAGAGTGATAACATTTTGCAAATATATGAAAGGAAGAAGGAGGTAAAGTTTTAGGTTAATAGGTTAATGGATGGGGGAGAATTCATGATGATGATGATAATGATGAGGGATTGAGGGAGGAAAGAGGGATGCATTGCGAATTTTACCATATATTGTGAAAAAATTAATTTATTTTATTATTTTTTATTTTTACAAAAACCGAAGAAAAACAATATCAACTTGAAGAGCATAAAAAATACATTTATTGGTGTAATCTGTTAGTGAAAAACTTTATATATATGAGATTAAAAAACATTAATAGTATTATTTGTATGAAAAAAAGTGTCAGTTTTCGTATTGGCAATTTCATTAGTTCGCGTATTTGAGTAACAAATTCAGCAATATTGCATAAAGTTAAGTCAAGTTGTAAATAAGTGAAATCATCGGTCACAAAAATGCAAATTTCCTAAATAACATTACTTCAATATGCTATTAAATCGAGTAATTAGCAGTCAATTTGATTTGTTCTCGTACTACTTGTGTTATGATGAATTTACCAATTCTTACAAAAGTGAATTTCGGTGTTATGTCCCAATCCAACTCTTATCGAAAGCCTTGACTTTGATAACATGTGAGAGGAAAGTCAAACACTTTTTGTACTTGGCATGCACCATTGGACAAAAGACCAAGTAAATTTGCAGTTGTTACCAACAACCACATTTTTTATAGTATTAAGTTTATATGAGTTGGACAAAGTTTTCTAGTCAAATTGGTTATATGCATCATTGATGCAACTCGTATATTGTATCGTATAGTGGCTGTGCCTTGAGGTTAAGTTATCAAATTATATAAGCTCGCTATATGGGGTCTACAAATCTAATTGTTCTATTTATAAAAATTATGCTAATTGAGTTCAGTAATAAAAATAATTTAACTAGGCATTCCGTAGAGATTCTAATCATTTATATGCTTCTCTAGTTCTCTTTAAATACAAAATTAAGTAAATCGTGAACACCTACAAAAGACATGCCCTAAAAACCTCCTTTTTCCCAAACTAGTCTATACGAAAATCAACAAGAATATAAATAAAATCATATCGTCAAAAGATTTGATATCCAAATTCCAAGCATTATGGTGTAAGAGAATGTCAAAGAAACATTGTATACCTGCAGGCCTGGGTATGTGATCGTGTTCATACAAGTCGTTGGATAGAATAATCATCATAACATCTCGTCCTACCTCTTGTCTCCTCACGTTCATAGCTATTGTTCAATCATATGTATACATTCAATGCACTAGCTAAATACCATTTGTCAATCATAAAATGCTAGCTGTGTATTTTGAGAACAAGTCTGAAAAAGTGTTTAGTTGTAAAAATTAAATAAATAAATAAAGGTTTTTTGTATTTAGTTTCTTTTAACAACGGTTAGGGTTTTAACTTGAAGATAACTCTTTGGAAACCAAAAAACTCTAAACCGCGAGTTGTCTGAAACTTGTTGAAAACGATATTTCATGAAAAAACATTTACTATTTACTGATCATTGTTCCGAAACCCTTTATTTTTCACAAGCAAAGACATCATAATATTTTATGACAATAACCAAAAGTAACAACTAAATTAACCATTTGTTTTCTATCCGATGAAAATGTGCTAGCATAGATGTTCTACTAAAGAGCTTAATTTAAAATCTCTTATTAACTAAAGAGTTAAATTGTGAGTCAAATGTTTGTATATACTAGAAACTCTTCATAATAACTTAAAATTAAGAACCTTAATTCTGTTACATATGTTTATAGTGGCTGAGAAAAGAATGTCTAATCTTGATCAAAATACAACAGCGTATATATTACAAATATGGATATAATTAACTAGGTGTATCCTAATGGTGATTGAAATCGAACGATATTATTCCTGCTCGACCATATTGAAAACTTGTATCAAAACAAGAAACCCCACATATCATGTGATACGGGGTTGGCAAGTATATCCCGAACCAAGTCTATGGAGAATGGGTAAACATTGCAGTTTATTTAGTAGTATAGTGTGTTCCTTTATTCTAGCCAAGCCATTCATGCACGTTCTCTTTCACATTCACAATTCCTTTTTCATAGTATTAGTGGGTACTAGTAGTTATTAGGGTATGGCAGTTATGTTTTTGGCTATTTATATGTAACCTGTGAACCGAGTAACATATGAATGAAAAGAATATTAAAGTCTAGTTCGTGTCTAGTTTCTTGGAGTCTTGCCCGCTCAAGGGCCTTATCAAATCTACCTCTTGTCTATTTCTTAGGAGATTGACCATCTCTAATCGGTCTCATAACATCATGACTAAAACAGATGCATTGATAAATGATGATAAACGAAGTTAAGATAGATTAATTACAAGTTTGACTAATGTTGCATGTTTTTATTTTTGAATGCATTGACACTCTTTATATAGGATACCATTTACAACTTTAGGAACAACCAAGGGCAGATCTATGTATAAAGAAGAGGGGGTAGAGGCCACGGCAGCCCAAGAGTTTGTATGGTGAACTATCAAAAATAACAATTTTGCTTTAGCACTCAAAAATAACAGTTTTCAATTTTTTTTTTTTTTTTTTTTTTTTTTTGGGTAAAAGGTCAAAAGTCCCGGTAAATAAATTACTCCAAAAAACATATAAGAACAACGGATATGAGTGAATCCCATATCTCAGCCCGTTACATAGGCGAAAAACTTACATAACAAGATACTTCCTATTTTTTAGACAAGAAAACAAACCACTACCACATCATATAGAAAAAACTCGGACAAAAATGACTACTTCCTATGACCTTTGAGATTAAAGCCATAAATGGCATTAAGAGCATCCAATTCCCCTGGAAGATCATGAATTTGCTTCGAGTAATCATCATAGTCATCAAACTCATCTTCACGCTCTTGACTTCTACCAAAAAGATTCGCAGATTCGTCGAACGTGTTAAGCACCTCCTCCTCCTCACTATCAGAAACCACAACCTCACCCACCTTGGAAAATGGGTTAGCCCTCTTAGTAACAGAGACAGACGGAACAGGATGACCATCATCATCCACAAGAGTACCTTTCCCATCAATAAGCAGCTCTTCAAACTTACTAATTTTATCAACTAAAGGAGTAGAACCAACTTCCTTAGTTCCCATTGAATCACTCACAAGTGGTTCTTGTGATGTAGCACCAGTCTTAACCGACTTATCCACATTAATTTCCATTGTACTGCCAGTATCCACATCCATGGTGTCATAAGTAGGAATACCAAACGTATCCGTATCATCCATATTAAGCGCATCAAATTGGTTAGATGTAGAGATCGTTGTTCCACTCGTACTAGCCACATCAGGAGTCTTCTTCTTACTATCATTAACTTTCTTGGGCACAGTAGGAGTCTTCTTTGGCTGATATTCAAAATGCTTACCCACAACAGGTTTAGTAAAACCTCCGCGACCCGTATTCGAGGCAGCTTGCTTACCCTTCTTCTTATTGTTAACAGTCTGAAAACCATCATTAACATTCTTAGAAGGTTGAGCAGTGGGTATCACACCCTTAGGACAATCCACCAAAACATGTCCAAACACCTTGCATTTAACACAGTGAGGCGGTTTCCACTCATATTCCACACGGATCTTCTCAATAGTCGAACCCGAACCGTCAAGTAAAGGAATCTCAACAGTAAGGCTGTCCCTAAGTACCTCATCCGACTTCACTTCAATCATACATCTAGCAAAACTACTCCTACCCCAAGATTCTTTGCACATTTGACTAGTAAAGGCATCCAATCTCTTGGGAGTCCCAATCAAAGTAGCAAGCAAACTAAGCCCATCATCAGAAAACATCGCTAAAGGAACATCATGAAATTTAACCCACACCGGAATGTGAGTTAGATCCTCTTTCAACAAATTGGTATTCAAAGTCCAAGGTTTAAGAACAATAGGAACATTACGGAACAACCATGGACCATTATCAAGCACATCATCAACACCTTTCTTCGAAGTAAACTTGAAGAAGAAGAACCCCTTAGCGTTCATCATTACCTTTTGTAACCCATACTTAGCCCACGCATTGCGAACATAATAATCCACAACAGGGAAAGCAAGACGCTGACCAAGAAAATATCCATAGAGTGTATGCTCAAACCTCATGTTCACCTCTTCCACTACTTTCATTGGGACTGAGAGGTCAACATTTTCCTTCTTTTTGCTGCATTCTAATCTCCGAAAATTAGACACGTTCTTATGAGATTCGTTAGAAGCAACACCTGCATAAGAAACCGACTTCACTCCATTACCACTAGTATAATCAACTTTGGGTGCATTAGGAGGAGGCCCACTACCACTCGAATTGTTCAACTCAGAGGATGAAGCCATATTGGCAATATCACTATCAATTTTAGACATTGCTTCATCAAACTTCTTATTCGCATTAGCAATTAATCGCTCCACATTAGGTTGTAATGAACCATGAGAGGACTCATCCAAAACAACCTTATCGTTACCCTTGTTTCCATTATCATCCACCACATCCACATCAACCATTGGAACACTAGCATCCATCTTACCAATAGAATTCAAAAAACCCTTATTCATCTCTCACAACCACTAACACACTAATCAAACACTAATAATAGCCAATTACCACCAGCAAACATGCAATACAAAATAAAAAGATAAAACCCTAATCGCAAAGATTAGGGTTTAAAGCAGATAGCATCAGAAAACTAATCTCCCACCATACTATTGTCGATCAATAAATAATTTAGGGTCGATGTAGGTTGCTAGGATCAAATAGTAAAGGAAACGGTAACACCTTTAATGAATAGATAGGGAAAACGAATATATTGAGTACACCGACCCACAATCAAAACAAACCAATAAGGATTAACCAAACCACGTGATGGTGAATTAATAATTAAAGGTTGATGATGAATTGTAAGAAAGTGTTTCGAATGTTAGGGATTCGTTTTTTCGCCAAAGAGAGAATCGGAATAAGGGTTTTACCAGAGAATCGGAATTCAATTTTATTTTTTTATTTTTTTATTTTGGTAAAAGAATTGTTTCATTATTTAAGATAAGATTTACATAGAGGTGAAATGCGAACGAGTAACATGTTGCGCCGCTAGCCTTTTTTGTATTGCAAAACTAATTCTTTTGAAAACAACATTTGTATATCTAGATGTCATAATATTTGCTAAAGAAATTTTTTTAGAAATGCCAAACAATAATACAAAACAAACAAGTGATAATAGTTGCCAGAGAACAATTTTCGAATTAATGAATCTTTTTATAACTCCGTTCAACTTTAGGCATATAGATTTCGACCACTTTCGCAATGCAAGCTAAAGACAAGATTACTCCCAAAAATCATATAAAAACAAGATAACTCTGGTGTTTGAAATTCCGTTTTAAATTTATAACCAAAAATACTTAGAATTTACATACACTCACGGGCAATCCTAATCGTACTTAGCCTATCATTAGTAAGTCCGAATATCGAACCCAAAGAGCTATTATATTTGGTAAGTTAAAATAAAATCCTATACAGCAATTTAAAACCAAATTATGTTTTTAATCCAAACTATCATATTAAATTAAGAATTAAATTAAAATACTAAAACACAAATGAACAAGAGTAAAATCAGAAGGAAAAGATCGTGTCAACCTCATTAATTCCTTATAATCCTAATGCGGTGATTTATGTGTGCAATATTTACTTCATAACTCAATCAGTGGCTCTAATTAAGGTCGTACAAATCCAATATTTCTCCTTGTAATTTATGCACGTGATCTCCAGATAACTAAGTGTTAATACCATGATTCACCTTCGGGAGGTCTTGGTTGATCAAATACATGATGAATTCTAGAGAGAGAAAGTTGAAAGAAAGAATGTGTTATTGATATGAAAATGAATAAACCTTACCAACCTTTCCCACACCCTTCATGGAGAGTCATGAGGGGTATGTATAGGCTCCTATTATTACTAGTTTGCCCCATGTCATTATTAGTCCCTGCGGGTGCAACTATACTACATATCTAGTCCAATTCACGTGCAAGACATTATCTTCATAAAATAGCAAGGCTTACAATCTTTCTCCAAGATAGTGTCACACGTGAATGGTTATGATGAGACATATAAATACATAAATAAAGTAAATTACAATAATAATAAACAATGTTAATGTTGTTGAAGTGCAGAGTCTCTGTAGTCTAGATACCGAGGATGAATTGAAATTCTCTCTTCCGGTAATCTCGGCATTGATCTTTGGCACTGACGGCTCTGATCGTTTCTAGCACTTAAGTCTTTATGCATCATCCTTGAAGTTCCTTCTTCCGAATTCTTCGGCATTTGATCTTTGTCCACTAAAGGCACTGATCTTTGGAGCTCTGAACTTCGTATGTTTTAATGGTCTAGTTAGGTTATTACTCCCTCCTAACTAGTGAGCCTTTTCTTTAGTATGCTCCCTCCTGAACTGACAACTCTCTTTCATTAAATCTCTTTAGTCTTCAAACACATAGCACATAAATTAGACTATAGAATGTAGCACGTTGGTTGTAGTTCTAGGAGCATCGTATCAACATAACTCACATAGTATTGCATCCAAGTTGGTTAATAAGCCCCGAATTAGTGGTACCTCTTCGGTTCCTAATTAAACTCTGTTCCCTTAATCAACCAAATCACGAAAGATGAAACAATAATACCCGGCTAACCAACCAGAAAAATCAATGGTGTATATGCCTATAGCCTTTCTTCATTGAACCAATAAATCTCCGTGTACACTACTTCTACCTCCTGATGGTTGCGAGTTATCAGAATAATCATAATGTTGTGTACATGTCGTAAAGTCACCCTGTATTGGAAGCAATATTAAGGCCAAAAAAGCTTGTTTAAGCATAAATCCATGAGTATATGTCGATCTATGACTCTAACTTTTTCTACAATCTAATCTCATCTCTTCAAATTCCAAAAACTAGCAATGACCATTTTATGGAGACAACCCAATATAACCAATCTAAAATTGAAATAAACACCCCAACATTGTGATTTAATGCTTGTACGAAAAGTAATTATGTCTTAAGACCTATACTTAGCATTACAACATAACTCCTTAAAGTATGAGGTGCACATTGGATAAATGCTCATAAAAGTTATCTTAAGACCCACACCATATCTCAAAGATAATTATGTACACCCTTGAAATGTTACTTCAATCTCAAATAAGCAATACCGTACAAAAACTGCGTAGTAAAAAAAATCGATACTAGCCGTTGTCATTAGGTGAATCTTGATAAGGATCGTCTAAGCAAAATGTGGTTTGACAGTAATATCTAATAAGTGTTTGGTGTGTTTTTTGTTGGTTGGTATATGCCCTAAATTCGGGTTTGAAAAATAGGGTTTTGTATGTTAGATATTGGTCAAATCTCATTTTTAAGAGTTAATTTGAATTTCAGCTTCAGCTATTTCGGTATAAGCTATTTCGGCATGGTTGACTTTAGGTTCAAGAGCTAACTTTAGTGTTAAAGTAGTTCGAATCTCGGTGTCCCAATTTCTGCTACAAATAGGCAATTTTGGCTTTCCAATTTTTGCTTCTGATGACATTAAATAAGTACATTATATTGTCATTATTTGTCCTATATAATTAACTTGTTTTATTATATTTTATATGAGAATCGATACTTAATTGTTTACTTTAGTAATTTTTAGGTAAAAACAAGCAATTGGTGAAACTTGGTGATTTTAGACGAAATATGGAGCAAATGATCAAGATAGAAAAGTCTACTGAAATCCAGAAGATACGCTGCATCATTCTAGACAGATGTGCCATACTATCATACTTAGATGAATTCGAAGACCATTGCCTGACTTTGAAGAATGCGCCGCATCAGATTATATCATGCGCCGCATATGAAACTTTGGTTAATGAAGAAGATCCAACTTGTTCTACTCCAGATACACCGCATCACATTATCAACATGCGCCGTATCAATATCAAAACTTCACCAAATACGATTCAAAATACTGAAGGACATGCGCCACATAAAGATTCAAGTTACGCCGCATCTGAAGACGGTGTACGAATATTCTAGAATATATTAATCTTGGACCCCACGCGAAATTAAGTAGATGCGCCACATCTACATACTCAATGTGCCACATCGAACCCTCAGACAGAACCTATAAATACCCCAAGAAGTCAGACGAAAATACATACATAAAAACCCTAAGGAGACGAATTTAGACGACTTGGCAACACAAGACACACCACATAAAAGATCTTAGAGCAGTAAGAAAGTCCTGCATGTATTTAATTCATTCAGTAGTTTTGTTTTATCTGTAATAGTAAGATTTAATTCATCAGGATTGATGGGCTTGTGGCCACCATACTGCTCCTCTTAAAATTGCTTTCCCATCAATTAAAGTATATATGTTGATTTTTTTGGTGACTTGTATATGTGCTTTGATAACCTCTATGTCTAGCTGAGTTTTGCTTGGGCTGTAATACCCCCTCCTCGCCTACTTATCTAGCGTCTTGAAAGTGGGATAGGCATAAGTGATCATTAAGAATTTACTCGCCTATATTTATGATCCAACGATACATATTAGATTACGATACACAACATATAAAACTAGCAATAAAACAAGTTACAAGCTACTTAACAATTAGGACAGGCCTTCTATCTGTATCTATTATCTATTTGTGTACGTGTTTGCTATTCGCTGATTCGTTCTCATTTGTTTAATTTACGGTTTAACTACCAAACCATGCTTGTCTCTCAGACTAAACCCCCTTGCGTTAGATTAGATTGTAAAACTAACTTAGAATATTAAAATAGTGATAGACTAACTGGGAATTTCGTTCCACACTTAGATATCGACACTCTGCTTACCACTATATACATATTGATCGGATACACTGTCCGTTAGTGTGTGTGCTAAAAGATAAGTCGGCTAAATATAAATGTAAAACTTGAAATAGGCAGATCACCCTATACTACACCGTGACACGCTGCACACATCAAATTTTTTGCACCGCTGCCGGGGAGTGAATTGTTAATACCTGTTTATCTGTTAGTATTTTAATTAGGTTTTCTAACTTTTTTTTAGGTTTTTAGTTTTTTATTGCTAACTTTGTTATATATTAGTTAGATTGCATTCATTGTATAATTTGCATATTTTCTGTTTTTGTGTGTTTGTTTTTCTTTGTTTTATTAGTTTTTAGTTTTTAGTTTTTTCTTTTGTTTTTACTACATAACTACTGTTGCTGTATTCTGGTGATACAAACGATACGGCGCATCTGTTTTTTGGATGCGGCGTATGGCGTTTTAATTTTATATACAGCGCATTTAATAATTCGAGTATAGCGCATCTATCCCCTAGATCTGACATATTCTGTTTTTTATCAGAAATTTTTTAAAACTCTAACTGACATACGACACATCTGTTTCTCAGATGCGACGCATTTAATTATTTTATTAAAAACAGTTTTTGAATTAATTAAATAGAAGCGACGCATCGATTTCTATCGATACGGCGCATCTTAATCTGAATAAAAAATCTTGTATTTTGAAACATAACGAAGATACGACGCATTATCTTCTGTTGATACGATGCATCTAATTTTTATAAATATAATTGATTTTTGATAATTTAAAGGTACGGCACATTTGATTTATTAAGTGCGGCGTATTGGTTTTCTGAATAAAATTCTGATTTATTTTTAACGTAATAAGATATGGCGTATCCTATTCTTAGGATACGGTGCATCGTCTGCAGATATCAGCAACTTTTATATTTCATAATCCGTTTTCATTGTTAGTTTTCCGATATTCTACATTGTAAAACCTATCCTACTGATGCTTTTGTAATGATTTCAGGACGTGTATGACCAGAAGTTCAAATAAGCAATTGACTGAACCTTTTGAAAATCTTAAACGAGCTTTTTATTCGCTTAAAAGGCTTTTCAACACAAAAAACTTTGATCTTTCAAGTTCTTTTGAGCCTGATTATTTTTCTCAACAGGAGGAGGCTAGTGAAGAGGAAGAGATACCGGAAACAATGACGGATCTTACCATGGAAGAGTACGTGAACAATACCCGAGTATTGCAAGACCCAAGCTTAAAGTGAATGACAAGTATGTTATAAAAGGTCAACTTCTCAAGGTGCTACAAAATAATACCTACAATGGGTCGGAACACGAGGATGCTGATACACACATGGAAATAATCCTTGAAATTGCTGACTTTTAGAAAACAAATTATACAACCTTTAACCAGTTTATGCTTCGAATCTTTCCTATTACACTCTTAGGGGCCGCAAGGTGTTGGTTGAAGAATGAACCTTTCGGATCTATTACTAGCTGGGTTGAGCTTAAAACCAAGTTTTTGGAAGAGTGTAGTCCCGAATTTGCTTGGTGGTTGTAATCTAAGTTTCGTTACCCTGAAAAAATGAGCTCCTTTATTAAAAACGAACTCTGGATTCACTAGAGGATGAGGAAAGACGATGAAGAGGTTGAAGATGAGGTGGCAGAATTGTTTAGAATTGATACAAATCCGTTCAACTATGTAACACCTCTATGCAAGGAATTTAATGAATCCAATTATTTATTGAAAATCGATAATGATGTTCTGACTGGAGACTTGCCGGGGTTCAAAACTTATGATGCATTCAAAAACACCTGGTTGTATGAATGGAACGATCAAGTTCCATGGGTCTTTGATAAACCATGGGAATATGGCCATCTAGATCATGCATGTAAACCTATCAAATTCAAGGATGGAAATAGTGAATGGCCAAGTTGTGTCTGGAAAAATGAAGGAATATGTAATGGCGGAAATATGATTGGAATGAAATGAGTTGGCAACAATGTTTACTTCGAAGACTACAATTGGTACAATCAAGTTGAAAACTGTCCGCGAAAGGCAGAAGCTTTACAAGAAAAAGGTAGAATCGAGTACTTGAAAGAAGTAAGGGGAGCATCAAATACTACTTTCTAGGAATGGGTGCATAGAGAATTTGATGATTACACAAGGCTTGATCGAAGATTACAATGGGAGTTAAAAAGAAAATGGGATGAGATTCAAGATTATCATCGATCTGTCGAGTGTGAAAATTATTATCCCCGTGAGAAAACTCAATGAAATCTCGATGAGTCACGAGGAGAATTAATGGATGAACTCGATGACTATTTGAATACGGATAATTATTCTAAATTTGTTGATGAAGGCGAGGAAGAGTTCATTAAGAGAAAATGTCAACTACTTGGGATCGCTTATCATAACCCGCCTACAATGATCTCTGAAAAATTTGAAGTCATCAAATACTCTTTTGGACCGTGTGAAGAGTATGTTGCAATTAAGACCAAAGTATACATTAGGTTAACACGATCCGAAGAAAACGTGGCGCAACTGTATGGGAACATCTTTCGCATGAAGGACGAAGGATGGTTAGTCAATGGAATAAAACAGGAACTGAACATGAGTCTAGCTTTAAGACTCTGGAATAAAGAGAAGTGCTTACCGGGAGACAACCCGGATTTATCTTTACTATTTTAATGTCAAGTCTGTCAGATCTACAGTAGATGTTGTGCATCTCATCCCATAGATGCGGCGTATCAACTACACAGATCATATCTTTTATTTTTCTGCATTTTTATTTTCTTTTTAGACTTTAAAACATTCTGTCAGTTTATTTAATGCGGCGCATCCCTGGTTACAGATAAGACGCATCTTATTCTCTGATTCGTACCAATTCTAGGCTCGATACGGCGCATCCCTTTCCATGGATGCGGCGTATCGACTGACCTGATAATTTTTACAGATTTTAATTTTTAATTTTTCAGGTTTTATTTTTACTAACTACTAATAAATTATGCACAAGTTGTGATTTTCTTAATTCAGGTATGTTGCTTAATGGTGGTGTTTTATTTTCTGTACTTTATGTGGAAACGTCACTCACAAGAAAGTAGACTTTGCTTACAAACGCATAATGGAGGATCAAACCGAGCAAATCTCAGGGGAGTTTTCCTTTCTAATTCGTTTAATTTCCAGTATTTAACTTTTAATTCAAACAACGAGGACGTTGTTTAACTTAAGTGGGGGGATGAAGAATTAGAATACTTACTTGTCCTAAATTTTTAAAAATATGCTTTAACCTATACTTAATGTATCAAAATTTAAAAATAATTTATCATGTTTTTGTTAAATCTGAATTATATAGCCGCACACATAACCTTATTTGCTAAAATATTTTTGCGCATGTGACTAGTAAACTTTAGAACTTGGCTTGTATACTATTTGAGTCCACCATAATGAGTATTATTGATATAATTGGAGTGACTTTTCTAACTTGGTAAATTTTTAGGATTACACCCAAAAAGCCTATTATATGTTATGTTTTAGTAACTAACTACACTGGTTAGTTAACCCCCGTATAAAACCCTTTGTTACTCCCATTTTTAGAGTAAGATACCCCTAGAAAAACCCTCAGAGTCATTCCTTTCCTTTCATACACCTATGTTAAATGTTTCGTTACACCTTAAACCTTAGCCTACCCTGTAGATTAATGTTCGTGGTTAGTCGCTTTAGGCAAAGTGTGTTTCCTTGCGTTACATGTGTTCCTGTGCGTAAATTCATTATATTTGGTTAGGTCGGAAAATTGCACAATGCAATTGGAGTAAAAGTAAATATTTTATAATTTGAGTCTTGTTATTTTTCGTGTGTTTACTACTTTCACTATTTACCATTATTTCTGAAGTTATGAAAAGTATGAAAAATTATTCAGAGTTATCGTTATAGTGATGTGGTAAAAATTTACACATCTTAGTTTAAAGTTTATGTATATGTTGATGTTTCAAAAAAAATGTATATATAAAAAAATAATAATAATAATAAGTTGGTAAGTTTGTTATAAACCAACAATGTAAAGTTTTGTATTAAGTGGATGATATTGCCACTATTTGTTGTTTTACTATATTTATGGATTGGATGGGAGTTGGATATTATGGGAATGCCAACTAAGGTTTATTCTTTGATGAAGAGTTTATTAAGTATAATTCATGTCTACCTAAAGCGTGAGTTACATGAGTCAAAAAGCATGAGTTATTCAATGATATGAGTCTTATTCATGGGATGGTTGCGAATGTAATTAACCACACTTAGGACTTAATCTATTTGTTTGTTTATTTTTTATTTTACACGAATTTATATCCTAAATGTTATCCATACCAAACCGTATCTTTGTATTCGTTGTTAGCTTTCGAGCATCCGGATATGATGATGGCCAAGTGAGAATGTTAAATGTATGAATAAGGTAGTGACCATCCGAGTATTAGATTAATTGACTAACGTGTCAGTGATCTGGTGTGTGACTTGGTGACCATTCGTTATGCAAATAACGTGCCAGCGATCCAAGAAGCATATTAGTGACCATCCATTAGTTGAAGCGTCGAGGACTCGCGCCAGCGATCTACTAAGTTTATGCAGGAGATGTTTGAACGAAGCTAGGTTTAACCATTACGCCTCAAAACCTTTTTACCGCTTTAAACTTGTCACTCCTTGGCTTTAGTGGATGAGATGTGTATCCTTGCCAATAATATGATAGAATATTCATCACAACTAAACAATTAAACGATTAGATCGGTTTGAATTGTATATCTTAATTTTGTTTCTAACTCGTTAAGTGTTTGATTTTGCAATTATGATAAGACGAATAATTGCTTAATTATAAAAATACATCCTAATATCTTTTAGGATACATTTTCATAAATTATAATCTAAAGGTTTACTTGGGGACAAGTAAAGTTCAAGTCGGGGGATATTTGATGACATCAAATAAGTACATAATATTATCATCATTTGTCCTATATAATTGACTTGTTTTATTATATTTTATATGAGAATCGATACTTAATTCTTTACTTTAGTAATTCTCAGGTAAAAACAAGCAATTAGTGAAACTTGGTGATTTTAGACGAAATATGAAGCAAAATGATCAAGATAGAAAATTCTACTGAAATCTAGAAGATACGCCCCATCATTCTAGACAGATGTGCCGTACTATCATACTTAGATGAATTCGAATACCATTGTCTAACTTTGAATAATGCGCCGCATCAGATTATATCATGCGCCGCATATGAAACTTTGGTTAATGAAGAAGATCCAACTTGTTCTACTCCAGATACGCCGCATCACATTATCAACATGCGCCGTATCAATATCAAAACTTCACCAAATATGATTCAAGATACTGAAGGACATGTGCCGCATAAAGATTCAAGTTACGCCGCATCTGAAAACGGTGTACGAATATTCTAGAATATATTAATCTTGGACGCCACGCAAAGTTAAGTAGATGCGCCGCATCTACCTACTCAATGCCCCGCATCGAACCCTCAGACAGAACCTATAAATACCCCAAGAAGTTAGACGAAGATATATACATAAAAACCCTAAGGAGACGAATTCAGATGACTTGGCAACACAAGACACACCACATAAGAAGTTCTTAGAGTAGTAAGAAGGTCCTGCATGTATTTAATTCATTAAGTAGTTTTGTTTTATCTATAATAGTAAACTTTAATTCATCAGGATTGATGGGCTTGTGGCCACCATAATGCTCCCCTTAAAATTGCTTTCCCATCAATTAAAGTTTATATGTAGATGTTTTTGGTGACTTGTATATGTGCTTTGATAACCTATATGTCTAGCTGAGTTTTGCTTGGGCTGTCATACCCCGTTCTCGCCTACTTATCTAGCATTTAGAAAATGGGATAGGCATAAGTGATCATTAAGAATTTATTCGCCTATATTTATGATCCAATGAGACATATTAGATTACGATACACAACATATAAAACTAGCAATAAAACAAGTGGCAAGCTACTTAACAATTAGGACAGGCCTTCTATCTGTATCTATTATCTATTTGTGTACGTGTTTGCTATTCGCTGATTCGTTCTCATTAGTTTAATTTACTGTTTAACTACCAAATTGTGCTAGTGTCTCAGAATAAACCCCCTCTTGCGTTAAATTAGATTCTAAAACTAACATAGAATATTAAAATACTTATAGACCAACTAGGAATTACGTTCCACTCTTAGAGATCGACACTCTGCTTACCACTTTATACATATTGATCGGATACACTGTCTGTTAGTGTATGTGTTATAGGATAAGTCGGATAAATATAAATGTAAAACTTGAAATAGGCAAATCACCCTATACTACACCTTGACACGCTGCACACATCAGCTTCCCAATTTCTGCTTTCCTATTTTGGCTTGGCAATTTTGATTTTTCCATTTCGGTTTCCCTATCTTGGCTTCAATTCTTGGACCAATTTCAGCTTCAGATTTTGGGACCGATTTCAGCTTCAATTTTTGGGACCGATTTCGGCTTCATTTTTCAGACCCATTTCGGTATCACTTTTGGTACCGATTTCGGTATCATATTTGGTACTGATTTCAGTATCACTTTTTGCACTGATTTCGGTATCATTTTTGGTACCGATTTCGATATCACTTTTGGTACTGATTTTGGTATCAATTTCGGTATGTTTTTGTCATACCTCGCCATGACGGAAACGCGAGGGTGTAACTTCATGGATATCATCACAACACCTGGTGTCTATATAGAGAACAACAACATGCACATAAATATAGCAAGGTATGAATACAAAGCGTTTAAACAATACCCCAAGATAAAAATAACCAAACCAAAATCCAAAGGTATCTTCAATAGATATGAAAGTACCAAATGAAAAACATAAACGTATCACAACCAAATTCAAATAAAGTCAAATCCAAATATAAATAAAGTCTTCATAGGCAACTAAGTCTCGCCTAATTGCTGCCATCAACTTTGGCCTTAGAATGCTCACCTGAAAATGATGCTTAAAACGTCAACATAATGTTGGTGAGATTCATAGGTTTAAGACACACATACACTCTCAAGGAAACCAGTTCACTGTGATCATAAAAATATATAGCTGGATGAATAATTAAAGTTATCATATAAGCTACATGTATTCACACAAGATAAAGGCAACCAACACACATAAGGCAACCATTAGGACAAAACGTGTCCCCCGCTCCAATATAGACATCAATTAGGTCGCATGTGCGAGCAACATGATAAGCATCCTCCCAATTGAGTCTCTGATATGCATGCCTGATAATTCCCGACAATCTACGATAATCTAATCACAATATATAATCATCGCACCATAATAATCATCACATATAGCTTACATACGATAACATTATAAGTCCAAGCTCTATTAAATCACACATAATCACAGTAACTCAAACCATTTAAGACAAGCATCATTCCCATATCAAGTTTAAAACAAAGTAAAAGTATGGGAATATGAACTCACCTCAAACTTTGCAGCTTTCACAAAACCAAATCACAATCTATAACACACAAAATAAATCCACATTACACATGGCCAAGCTAAAATCTATAACCCATGTAATACACATATGATGGATGTCTAAGAATCATATGACCGACCATGGATCTCCTAGACCCCATACTAACCATCACCATAACCTAATACTCACTAAATCCCTTGCACTCTTAAAATCAGAAAACGCAGAATTTTAGGGTACATTCGCCCACATGAAATAATAACAATTAAAGCTCAAAAACTCACACAAAAAATTAACCATGGTCTCTCATAAGCATACAAGCTAATACCAGAAGGCCATGGTCTAATAACACACACAAGTACCCATAAGAAAATCAAGCTTGTCAACTATCCAAATTCGGATCTGAACGCCTACCAAAAAGTTTTGAATTAAAATACAATACTTCTACAATTTTTTATCACGAATCCTTTTCGTGGTAGTCTAAGATAACCTAAAATTCAACTTTCCCAGAAGGGCTAACCTTAATATCACTTTTCACCCATAAATCACTATCAAACTTTTACCCAAATTCTGTCCCGGTTTAACAGCTTTGACACCTTATCAAAGAAAAATCAGAAGACTAACTTTCCGACCTTGAAATCAGTCGTGGCTGGACTTTTTAGAAATCTCTTTCATTAAACTTCAATTTAGACAAAAAAAAATTCGTGACTTAACTCCTCACCGTCTGTTAAATACACCCACATCTTTATAGTACTAATTTTTTTGTCCAAACCCTAACGCATAAACTAACGCGTTTTACACTCAATTCTCTTAAGAAATCACCATACTATTATCAACTAATGATTCTAACATGTTTTTATTCATTAATTTACAAAATTATATAAACCATAGATTCCATTATAATTAATATTACATGAATTAACGCAATAACTAATTAATTAAATGTAGGGTTTAAAGATTTTACCTTGATTCTTGATTATTGCTTGAAAACTATAAACCCTAATTTTTTCTCCTTCTTTTCTCCTTGTGGTCGACTCAAATTTACAGGAAAAGAGGTTTGGAAACTTTGGTTTTGTATTTACAATTATTTAGTGGATAATTACCTAACTTAGAGTTGTAATTGGGCTACAATTGGGTCTCTTTTCCCCCCTTTTTCCCTTAGCCGGTCGATCACCTCCCCCCACATACATATTTTTAATTTTTTTATTAAATTTATTTATTACACTCAAAACCTCATACTTTTCATATTTTATGTACCCCAATAACAAAACCTAACGTCTTTCGCGATAAACCTTAATTTTACGACAACTCCAAAAAATAGTCATTTTCAAAAATAGAATTTCACACACTCTATAACCATATCCCATTAAAACAAACTTCTCGTAACTTACTAACGCTCAAATAGTTGAACAAAAACTTGTTACATAAAACCGCAAAAACACCAAAACTACAAAACCCACTTCTACACCACAAAGGCGATAAAAGTGAACTTTTTCAAATTCCATACTTTCCAAATTACAATGACAACCATTTACGCAAAGGGATTTAGTGTTAACTCATGTACTAATCACACAATAACACGCAGTAACACGCATATACTCATATATCCACCCAAAGCACACCAAACAAAGTTAGATAAATCAAGACTGTTAGTCTAACTAAGCTGTTAAAACCACGGTTGTTAAAGTTTTCCTCGCACCGAAATCGCTTTTTTGTCGAGAGAAAATCTTGAAAAACACTTAAAAGACTTAAAAATCGATCCTTTTAGCCCATTATTTTGTAAAATCTTGCTCAGAAACTCTATAACTTCAAGAACTCAAAGATTTGAATAAAAATTGCACCTTCTTTTTCTATGACCATTCGAACCAAGATTTAACACGAAAAACAAGATATTTTTTCGACATATAAACCATGAATTACACCCTGGTTAGCTCTGATACCACTTGTTAGCATCAAGAAACACCTTCGGGATGTCTTGGTTGATCAAAATACATAATGAATTCCAGAGAGAGAAAGGTTAAAGAAAGAATGTGTTATTGATATGAAATGAATAAACCTTACCACACTTTCCCACACCCCTCATGGAGAATCACGAGGGGTGTTTATAGGCTCCTATCATTGCTAGTTTGCCCCGTGTACATTATTAGTCCCTGCAGGTGCAACTATATATATTACATATCTAGTCCATTTCACGTGTAAGACATTATTTCATAAGCAAGGCTAACACTAACCATAAGATTATAGTGGTTAACTTATCTACATTTCAATCATTAAGAATGCCAACTAACTTAATGATATAATAGTGTTTAGTTTTAAGTATTAACACATAACTCCTTAAACGTTCGTATAAATTTGTTATCTTGCACTTTTAAAGTTGTTACTCCTAATTAAGTTAGGTTTATGGTCATAGCTCTAACAACTAAGAGGGAATGATCATCAATTAGTCAATCTTATAATCTAGTTTTCAGCTTGTGACTTAATTACTAAATTATAATCAATTAATTGTTCATAACAACTATTAAAACACAAAGATTAGTAACACATAATATAAATGATCTAAAAGAGTCAATCAATGAACTAGAAAACCACACCATAAGAATTATAAGTTCATAACTAAGTTCATGTTTGAAATTGTAAAAATGAAAAAAAAATAAAAAAATAAAAACGTTTTGTAAACAATTTCAGGGTATTAGATATGCAAATTGAATTAAACTATGTTTAATAATGATTTTGATTATCTTCCTGCTTGATATCCAGCTTTTTAAGGTGAAAACTGGTCTTTTCTAAACCCTGATCGTCTTTCAGACTAGATAGATAACTTTAGTCGATTCTTGGGGTCGTATTTTTAGGTTTTCGTGGGCTCGACTCTTCTCCAGCCAGCAAAAATTAGCCTAGGTGGCCGATTAATCGATGCGTAGGCGCTAGGCTGGGATTAACCTCCCGGATTTTCATTAATCAACCTTATTAATCGGTTTGGTAAAAGGTAGGTTAACAAGCCGATTAATCGGATAAAAATCAGCCAAATCGAACAAAATTTGGATAAAACAGCCAACTCGGTTACAGATAGAAATAGCTAAATCAGGCATAAATTGGCAAAATAAAAAAAAAATCGGCTAAATCGGCCAAATTGGGCATATAGTTTCAAAAGTTTATAATTTCATATATAAAAATCCAATCCGATTGATCACTGCCTAACCGGTTAATCGATAGGTGGTACCCAGCTGCCTGGATAGTGTCTTGTCGTTTTTTCAACCGTGCTCTAGTGTAGAGGCTTACTTAGCTCTTCACAATAGAAGCTACGTCAATTAATTCTTTAGCCGTCTTTACTTGTATACGGCGTAGAGGTAAAGACCTCTCTACGTCATACAAGCTACGTCAAAATCATGCCAAGGTCTTCATACAATCTACGCCGTAGCGACATTGGTGTCTCTACATCATAGAAGTCTCGAATAAGATTTCTTCTTTACTTTGTGGTCTTTATGACATAGACACATAATCCTTTCTACGCCGTAGACTTCCTGAATAGATGTTTTCGATCTTTTTCTTTAGTGTAAGTCTTTTTCGCATCTTTGTGTTCTAACACCTCATTTAATACAATTCTGTAAGTATCAACCATTTAAGTACCAAATACATACTAAGTGACATAAAATAAAGCAATAAACATAGGATAATAATAACTAGAAAGTGATACTATTATGTTATCAGATTACCAAAAGCATTTTTATGGAATATCGAACAAATGAATATATGATGCTATATTCACATGCCAAAAATTACACCTTCATTATGATGTTATATTCACATGTCAAGATTACACCCTCATATTGCTATATGTCTAATAGTTATAAAAGTTATATGGAGTCTAACCCAATTAACATTTGTCCCAAAAGCAAAAAATCTAGCATTACTAGAATATACTCGTTAAAAGTCGATCTGATGATTAGTTCCCTTTTACCCAAAAAGTCGATCCGATGAGGAGTTTGACATAGTTCTTCTTGTCAATACAAAATTTAAGATTTTGAAATAGATAGCTACTTATGTCTGCAACACTCTGATAATGAAACAAACAGCAAAATACATTTACTTGCACAAATCAAGGTGTCACAACTTGTTAATTCATCCTATGGGTATCAACATTGTTCCTTAAGTAAGGATTTGACACATTTCAATAATACAAACATTTAATGCGAGTACACTCTTCAGTGAAATGCTTAACACGTCTCTATTACCTTATGGGTATCCACCTCGATCTTTGCCTATAAAAGAGAACGTCTCAAATGAGTAAATGTTCATCTCTTGCAAATAATGTGATAAACATTCATAAGAGCATTACTCTTCCATTGAACCAAGTCTTTGCACCCATTCAGACAGATTGATAAGTTCATACTTAAACATTATATGTAGTTTTATGTTTAAGTCAATGAGGAGATTAGCACACTTTCTCATTGAACTGAGACTATTTTAGTTTGCTATTTAATTAACTCGCCAAACTTTGTAATTATTTAATTCATTCGAATAAAGATTTAAATGTTGAAAATTACTACACTGTGTTGTTTACATTCTTACTTGTTAAATGTTTTAAAAGCAAACATTAGATATGGAACTAGTAAGTTGTAACACAAACTCTTTGTTTTAAACAAGGTTACAAGAAAGCTGGGTGTAGTGGAGGTGTTTGAATTGTTTGTGAGATGAGAGAGAGAGAGAGAGAGAGAGAGAGAGAGGTGTAGATGGTGGTATGGAGAATTAAAATGAATGAGAAATAAGAGGTAGTAAACAGTTAGAAAGCTTATAAATGGGAGATTATTTTGGGTTATAGAGATAGATAAAATTATCATGGTATCCTTAAGGATTTAAAAATTAATTGATTTTTTCTTTTAAAAGAAATTGACACTTGGCAAATTCTAGTTGGTGCCTATTGTGTTTCATTTTAAAGTGTTCACCATAAGAACGCAAATATATATATATATATATATATATATATATATATATATATGTGTGTGTGTGTGTGTGTGTGTATGTGTGTGTGTGTGTGTGTGTGTGTGATCAAAATATATTAAACTTAAAACATACATACATAGTTAGCTATGAATAAACAAAAAATACCTTTTAATAATAGAAATAATAAGGAAATTTGCATTTTTGTTAACCAAAATGCCACATATCTTTAACTTACTCACATTAATTAATGTGAGGCTTATAGCTCAATCTATAACTTTTATTTCTAAATGTCAGTGTTTTCTTTATCTCACATAACGTCGTGTTGTATTTATAGATTTCGAAAAGCATAAATAAACAAAACATTTTGACATTACTTTCATACAGTGCAGAGATATCACTTTATACAATTCACAAATATAACTTGTAAGTATTTATTTTTATTAACTAAAACTTTTTTTTTTCTATGAAGATATTTAAATTTTGGATTACAAAAACGAATTATAAAACAAGATTAATAGATAGGAAGAAAAAGTTGGTAAATAATGATAACATTTTGCAAAGAGTTAATTTCATAAATGGTCCCCGTGGTCTGTCGGGTTTAATGGAAATAGTCACTAAACTTTTTTATAACGAATCCTCTCCTAGTAGTTGCGACCCGTAACGATTTTGGTCCCTTGACCACAAATCTGTTAGTTTGGTGGGTTTTGATTTATATATGTGTTTTGTTTGGGGTTTATTTGGGTTTGAAGATTATAAATAAGGTTTAGTGGATTTTGATTAATGGGTGTTTAAATATGTTTGTTTGGTTTGTTAAACAGTACAAACGGATGGTGGTCGAAATTTATAGAAGTTGCATCAAAGAATGGGGTTAAAGAAGAAGAGATGAATCGGGTTAAAGAAGGGTCAGAATTTATGAACATGGTGGTCTGAATTTATGGAAGTTGTGTATTTGAATTAGATTATTCCTTTTTTGTTATTTTTATATGTTTGTGTGTTTCAGGTTTGAATATAAACACTAAAAGATTCATGGAAGTTGCATCAAAGAATGGGGATAAAGAAGAAGAGATGAATCGGGTTAAAGAAGGGTCATAATTTATGAACATGGTGGTTAGAATTTATGGAAGTTGTGCGTTTGGACTTTGGATTAGATTAGGCTTTTTGTTATTTTATATGTTGTGTGTTTCAGGTTTGAATATAAACATTAAAAGATTCATGTGATGATATAAACATTATATGATATAAACACTAAAAGTTAGTGCTATTCTTGTGTGTGGCTAGGAAAGACTAAAGTTATGGGATGTTTGTATTGTTTTATTTCATGTATATATCTTCTTAAAGTTTTATGTTTGAGTTTGTCGATAAGAAAGGGTGTTTTTTATTGGTTTTTATTGTGAGCTAGTTGTTGTATTTTAGGTGGTCAGAATTTGGTGAAGGTGTCCGGAAATTTGATGATGGATACTATGGTAGGTTGAAGAAGATGGAAGAAAAATAAAGATGAGGGGGTATTTGGTTTTATATAATAATAATAATAATAATAATAATAATAATAATAATAATAATAATAATAATAATAATAATAATAATAATAAGGACAAAAATACACTGTTGGTCCCTAAACTTGTTCAAAAACATCGCTTGGGCCCAAAATTTGGGATTTTATTCACCGTGAGTTCAAAACTTGGGTTTTTGAAGCCGATTGAGTCCCTTATCCCATAATATCTTGGTCAACACCGTTATTTGCTTTTTTTGTTTGTTTTTAGTTTAGTGCATAACGGTCATTTCATATGTTTTTGCTACTTTCCACCCATTTTGATTCCTAAGGGCGTTGGCAGTGGACGCGGGATCACATGGGACGGGACCGATGTGGCGCGGGGACACCGCCGTCGACCCCTCCATCATGCACGGGATCCATCCCACACGTGAAACTTTCACGCACGGGAAGGAACAAAATTGAATGCTGGGGATTTTTTTTTACCGTTTGGAGCATTTTTTGACCATTGGAGCTTTTTTTTGGGAGTATATATACATAAAAAACATATCCCAAACCAAAAAAAAAGATGGGTTACTGCATTTTTGTTCATTCCTTCGAGTGGTTCTTGTGTTTGGTTTTTAACGAGCGGGAAAGCCCGCGCGTTGCTGCGGGTTTGTTTGTGCGTGCGCTTTATGTTCGTTTAGTTTGGAAAATCGTTGTATAAAAGTTCTATTTTTTTTAAAGGTTTATTATTATTATTATTATTATTATTATTATTATTATTATTATTATTATTATTATTATTATTATTATTATTATTATTATTATTATTATTATTATTATTATTATTATTATTATTATTTGTTTTTCTTATGAATAAATATGCATAGCTGTGTAATGATAATTTGAAAAAGTTATGGGCTGGTTTTTTAATTTGGGCCAGTGGGCTAAAGTTTTCACACTTGGTAAAAAAAAATAGAGATAGCCAGATACGTGATGGTATGCATTTTTATTCGTTTCTATGTTGTTGACCATAAAAGGATAAGGTTTTTGCTAGAAGTGAGTTGGGTGTAACAGGTTTTTGTTTGTCAATTGTGTCTTCTTCGTGATTTAATGGTGCTTAGATTTCGTAAGTGTCAGATGATTGCGAAACAGATTGGTGAGAATGCCTATAGATAGTGTTTTAGTAATCGATTGTGTTAATTTCATAGAAGGTTTCTTTATTATTACATGTGATTGCGAAACAGATTGGTTTCTTTATTAGTAATCGATTGTGTTAATGTCAGATGGCTGTGAAACAGATCGGCCAAAAACATACCACGTTTGTATGTTTTTTTGCTGCAAGTGTTTTTTACATTTGAAATATGTATTGTGTTAATTTCATAGAAGCAATTGTTGTTCAGATCAAAGCACATAGGACCACATTACTTTAGCCATACGATAAGATTAACTGTTTATATACCTAGTGGTACACCAGTGTTTTACAAAAGATGAGGTAACACAGTTAGCAGTCATGAAGCGGACCTGCATAGCGTTGTTATTTTACCTAACATACATACTAAAAACAGCATCTAAAAGAAATTGGTTAACAAATGCGTGACCGGTAGATGTGCTTTGGTGGATTTCATTGAGATGTTCAATCATTTTTAGCCTTTTTTGGGTCGACCGTTTTTTCCTGGAACAGTTGCCGTTTTGCAACCATCGGTTTGCCACTGCTTGTCGCTGGTGTTTTGGATAACGCCATAGCTGCTTCGTGTTCTGGGGGTGGTGGTGTGTTACCTAATGCAAATACATAATTGAATTATAATAAGTATTGTTGTTTGATTATTTTAAAACAGTTTGCTTATGCTAAGTATAATTTGCAACCTGTAGTTTCTGCAACTGCTTGTTTTTCTTGCTCTGACTCTACGATGATTTCTTTTGTTGATGTGGTTTGCATATCAGTGTGTTGTATCGTTTCTGGTGTAACTTCTATAAGATTAAAAGGATGTAGGTGTTTGTGATAGCTTATGTGCAGTATTCTACTGTGATTTATTTTTATGCTAAAAATTTCTTACCTTGTGCATATTTTTCCTCTGTTGCAGTTGGTATTATCTGCTGCATGTTGGTAGGTGATGATGGAGTTTCAATCAATTCAATTGTAGCAGAAGGCTGTTCTTCTTGAGGTATGGTTACGTCAATTATTCTGCATGCTTCTTGATGTGTCACAGAGCCTGTTGTAAAAAGAAAAAGTTGTTAGTATTTTGGAATTTATATCTGTTTTATCTAGCATGTTTAAGTTATAGAGTTTATTGTTATTTTGTGACCTGATGCTATGTGCTCAATCTGTTTTGGCACATCTTGCTCATCCAATAGCTTAGTGAAAACGAATTCTAGTGGACCCTGTTTGGAAGAAGTGTTGTAATAGAACTGAAAGATATGTCTTTTTCCAACAATTGAGTGTATATTTTCTGGGATTGCTCGGGGATGAGGATTGTTGAGGGAATTAACCAATACATCGCATTTGACACCAACAATGTCATCAGCTTTTGGTGTAAAAAATGTAATCATTGTTGATGCTGTGTTGTCACTTAGGTATGCTTTGAAGTTATATCTGCACATATGGATTAGTGTTGAAGTGCAATTTAACTATTATAAGAGTATAAGCTAATAATATAAAATTACCTGTAAGTTGGATAGTCTATTGGGCCATGAACTCTACATTCAAAGATACCGTCATGATTGTCGACTTTCAGGGTGCAGCTTGTACATGCTGGGTAGTACCAGTCTCGTGATTCATTAATGCTTGTTATAACACCGTCGCATGTAAATTAACACCCTGACAAATTTTTTCAATAATTAATTATTCTGTATTTTTTTTTTTTTTTTTTACTTTTTGCCAAAATAATTATATAGTGTAATGTAGTATTAAGTCTAACTTACTTCGTAGGTTTTGGGAGTCTGTTTTAGCAATAGAGCCAAGGGAAACCTGTTTCTTGTTTTTTCTTTTTCTTTGTCTTCATATGGTTGCCGCACGATCGGTAAAGGTGGGTTTAGGTCCAAAGCTTCTCTGTATCTGTTATATTTGTACATGATTAGTAGTCAGTATTGTAAAATAACAGTTGTATATAGTAAAAGTTCTAATTTAATAATTACTCTGCGCGGTATTGCTCACGCTCTGGAATATTTGGGTTTATATAGTAGTAGGTTGCTGGTGTTGATGACAATTGTAACTTGTTCCGGTATCTTGAAACGCGGCATGAACTGACTGCTATTATGATTGGCTTTTCGAGCTGGTCAATTTCATCTTTTTTGAATGTTTCGGCAAGGTCATCCCATAGTGTCAATGTAATTGAATTGCGACTGGTTATAATAAATTTTAAAATCGATCAATTTCTTGAAAATTAGTGTACTGTATATGAATTAGCTATGAAGTATAACATAACACTTACTTGAGGTTTTGTATTTCGATTTTGCGATTAACCATTTGGTCTCTATTAGGATTTCCAACTGTGTCTGTTTCTTCTGAGCTAATGTAACACCCTATGAAATCTGTGGAAGTGACAAATAATTTATGTTTTTTTCACAGTTATATAAAGTGATGGAGGTTATTGAAGGTGTATTAGTACCTGTGAGGACAGGGTATTCTGTGCGGGTTCTGTCTTCTGGATCAACAACTCTGGATGGCAACCGATTGTAAGCAACGAAAGCGAAATAATGATTTGGGAATCCATCAGATGGTATCTCATCGAGTTTTGTGAATCTGGTAAAGGCCAAAGATGTTTTGTTTTCTAGCGTTTGCTGCCAGTTACTTGTAGGGATGCATGTGAAACCTGAGATGCGGTATGCTTTTCCAGGTATGAGAAGTTTAGTAAAACGCTTTATTTCTGAAGCTTCCATGTTGGCTTGTATTGCATCACCCTGTTTGGATTGCATTATTCTTTTATGAGTATTTAATCATGTAAGGTTTAATTTAAATGGTGGGCATATGTGTAATGAACCTGTCTGTCTAGGAGAATTGCCCGAAAACCTTTTTCAGTTGTATCGGGTAGATCCCTAGCTATCCATGCTCTATAAATTTTTGCTTCTAGAACTCTGTTCCTGTCTTTTGGTTGTAGGTCTTTGATATTAACTTTCAGCTGTACAATCTTGTTGCTCGTTGCTGGTTCCATGCCCTTCATATGAGACTGCGCCATTCTGCATGTATTAAAAAAATGAGTAAATTCCATTAATTTATTTGATTGTATTTTCAGAGAAAAATAATGTTTTAATATTATAAGATGCGTAATGCAATCTATTTGAAGTGAGTATTTGAAAATACAGATTACATTTTGCAGTGTGAAAATGACTGGCTATAAAACTATGTATATAAGTGGAATGTGTGTCTGAATATGTAATGCGATAATGTGAACCTCTGTTTTGCAAATCTGTGCTAGGAAATCTCGATAGACTATATTCTTTGTTGAATCTGCTAGTTGTTCACCATCAGATTGCAAAAGAATTTTTAAATCGTTAGGCGATGTTGCACGGGATAATGCAACATATAATTGACCATGGCCGAAAACGGGTTATGGTAGGTAGATGCCAATTTTGTTAAGAGATTGCCCCTGGCTTTTATTAATTGTCATAGCATAACAAAGCTTGACTGGAAATTGTTTCCGTTTGAAAATGAAAGGGTAATTTGGGTCTTTGTGGGTTAAAGGGATTCTTGGTATATATACTTTCTCGCCAATTCTTGTGCCTGTAATAATTTCTGCTTCAATCAGTTTAGACATAAGGTTCTTCACTATCATTCTTGTACCATTGCAAAGGCCACCACCCATATTAACATTCCTTAATAGCATGATGGGACATCCGATTTTTAATTGAAGTGTGTTTGGTGGTAAGCCCGGAAACCTAAAAGTGTTTAGGTATTCCGGTGGATATAACATTTCAGTTACTGCACCATCTCGTCCCACTGGAATTGCCTCATCTGTACTTATGTATGTGACACTTTCACCTTCCACTTGTGACAGTTTCCTTTCATTTATCTCATCTGCTGTTTGATTCTTTGGGCAGACAATTGCTTTCTGTTGCAATACTTCGGCTGTCGGTTGGTGCAGCGTCTCTTTATCATAGATGAAATCTATTAGTCTTTGGACAGCATCTTCATCATCTGGTATTCGATTTTCCGATGGGATTTTGATCCAAGCGCTTTCATGTGGATTTTCTTCATCGGGTTTTCTAATTCTACCATCACCCACATCAAGTAACCATGAAGAGAATTCACGAATTCTTTCTTTTTCATGATTACTAAGATCTGCTTGCAGAAGCCTCATATTTTGTTTAAGTTTGAACACTGTAAAGTGCCGCCACAAATATGATCTAGCGATTGATGACCCTATTATTTCTGATTTTGAACCCTTCTTTTTTACTGGGAGTGTTTGCCTAAAGTCACCGCCTAACATAACTGATTTGCCACCAAATGGCTTGTCAGGATTTGTTAGGATATCTCGAAGGCTTCTATCAAGTGCTTCAAAGCACCGATGATCATTCATGGGTGCCTCATCCCATATTATTAAATCTGTTTCAGTTAGCAAAGTTGCCATGAGTGTATTTTTTTTTATGGTACACATTGACTGATCGTTTAGCTCGATCGGTATTTTGAATCTGGAATGTGTTGTACGACCGGATGGTAGCAGCAATGAGGCGACACCTGAGGATGCAACAGCCAAAACAATTTTTCCTTCCGAACGCAGTGTATTGATAATCGTCTTCCACAAAAAAGTTTTCCCTGTTCTGCCATGTCCATAAACGAATACCAACTTTTGCTCTTTGTTAGCAGATGCATTGATTATAAGGTCGTAGATGTGCCTTTGCTCACTATTCAGCTTGATAATAGCTTTTGCGGCTTCTTCTTTTAATTCTTGATGGTTGTAATTCCTTTCTTCCATCAATAATCTGTTACGCAGGTCGTGTAACAGATCCTCTGGAGGCAATGAGAAGCCGAATTCTTTGATTGATCTTGAACATCTATTTAAGATGATTTCTATTTCATATAGAATGAAGCCTTTTGTTTCAGGATCATTCACATGAAGATTTTTAACACCACTTGTTTCTGAAGCTTTTTTGGGAATATCGTCTGCCATCAACCGCCAATGCCTTTCCCAAAGTTGTAAAGGTTCTGAAACTTCGCAATACATCAAAATATGGGAAAACAACATACGTAATTCGGATGCTGATGCTGTTGTTGATGCTTCCTCTAATGTTATGTCCCACTCCTTATCATCTTCAAGAAGACCCATAGCTTGACATGCTGCTCGGTATGTTGGGTAAACACGTTTGTTGACAGTCCGAACTTCTATAAATGACCTACAACCCTTTTGATGTGCAAGCAACATGCGAAAATAAAAGAGCTCCCCTGCCGCTGGATGCAAATACACTAATCTACCAATTGAATACTTCGTTTTAATCTTTCTACGCTTCCACGCCTTTGTGTCTTCGTACCAAACATAATCTGACGGAAAGTCTAAATATGTGAGATGGCGGCCATCTGTAAATGATGCATTATACGTAAACCATTCTGTAAGCGTAGTCAACTTTCTTCCATCATCTGTAACAACACGAGTTAGAGGTTCTTTCTCACCAAAGATTATCTGTTGCATATCTTATAAGTGAACTGCGAGTATTTGCACTGCTGGTTCTCTATGATGGATAGGGAAATCAAGTATCCTCCAAAAAGATTCATGTGGACATAAAAACCGTCCATCAATGAAATTCTGTATTTCATCTATCTGTATTTTAGGAACAGATGATGAAGCGCCTGGATCAGTAATTGGTCTGATAATACGTGCAGCAATACGATCCATGCCCTTTGAAATGTATTTAAATAAGTACTTTATAAGCATACTCCATCCACAGTGTTCGACGTTAATATGAGCGTGAAACATGAGACAAAGGAGACGGTTGTATGGCACAACGTAACTGTTGTCTAATTTAACCTTTCCTCTTGACACGTAAGCCGATGTTCTTCGCCTCCGGTAGTGGATGTGGCCATCCTTATCAAAAAAAAGTATTTTCAGTATGCTTTTTGGGAAAATTTTTGGTGCATAGGCCTTCTTGCATACAGGGTGCTTTAGGTTTAGTGTTCCCGCATGGGCCATGCATCATCATATCGGCAACCACTTTGTATGCTTCAGGGTCAGATGCTTTGTCTGGTAATTCTGCTGAAATAAAGTCCACTTCTTCTGGAGATTTAATTTTATCAGCCGCATCTATCCAAAGTAATGTGTGACAGTGTGGCAGACCACGTTTTTGGAACTCAATTGTATAAAGCACTGCATATAAACAATTGAATAAATAGCAGGAGTAAGTATGGTGTGCAACAATTGATGTTTCATATTGTTTCTTTAAATAAAAAAGAATTAGAATATTTTGACATACCTCCGGTACAACGGCCAAATATTTCACCTTCTTTGAGAACCTTTAGAAAATCATTGACCTTCTCTTCAAAAACACGACAGACAACATCAGGTCGGTCTGCTTGTGTTAATTCAGGATGTCTTTTCATGTACCATTTAATTTCTGGCCAATTGACGTTACATGTAAATGTGATAAAATACTGTGGATTCCCAAGGACTCTACAAATGGCGAGTGCATCAAGATAGTGGCTGTACATATATCTTGGACCACCGGTGAAACTTGCAGGAAGAATAATTTTTTGGCCAATCTAACTTCCAAAATGGTCTCCTTTTGAAATTGCGTCACAAATTCCTGATAGGCATTCACTTTTAAGTTTCTTCTAGTTTGCTCTAACAAAATCTAAACGATCTTGTTCGAGTGCACAATAGATAGAAACTACATACTGCTGAAAGAGACGGCCAGCTTTAAGGAGAAGACCATACTGCTCAAATCTTTTGTGTAACTGGTATCTATAATACATATTCATAGACAACTTGTTTCTCTTTCTTTTTGCATCCACTTCTCTCAATGTCATCTGTGTGTTAAAACCAGGCTGAACATAGACAAATAAAAGAGGATATTGGAGAGACATATATGATGTGTGAAGCTTGTTGATTCGCTGAGGGCCTCTGTCTTTGTACTCTATAATAATGTCATAGTCTGTTTGACTATTCGCATCTGCCTCAAACACTATTGCTCCAAGAGTCCCTGAAGAAGGAAGCTGATATTATCGGTTGCCAACGACATTGTAAAGCTGAATTTTGAACTCGGTTATAGGACCTTCATTGATTTTTTCCCTTGCTGTTCTAAAAACCTGCACCAACTCGTTGTGCTCATCTAGAATTTGTATCAACTGTTGGACTATTTCCGGCTTTAACCCACTTCGATCTTCACCACCAAAGCGCCGCATCCTATTAGCCACCTCGTTCTCTGTATCGTAGATATAAAGTTGCATAAACTTTGGCTCATTTATATTAGTTGGACATATCATGCCAATCCAATGATGAATCTGGCCTGAGATTTTGAACACGTATGGTCCTCTTCCATTATTAACCGAGTCATCTATTTCTGCACCAAACGATGTCATACTAAACATCTGATTATACGCACGGATATTATCCAAAAAGTGCTTGTCTTTGAATAACTGTTTGATGTAGACTGGTGGGTCTAATTCTTTTTGAAGGTACACTTTGCCTCCTGCACAACACTTGTTGTATTTGACCTTATGATATGTAGAACATCCTTTCAACCTTTCAGAGTACCAGAATGCAGCATTGCAATACTCACATGTGTAGTCAGGATCTCCCATGTCAATATATAAGTGGGAAACACCTGTACGAAAAATGTTAAAAACCAAAATTAGTTTTTTTTTCACAAGTTCTGTCACCTTGTTTGTACATTTGTTTATTTATTCAGTCATGTTTAGTTACCTTGACTGTTTAGTTCGATGTGGCTGGTATATGTAGAGGTGTGAGTAAATTCTGTAACTCTAGGTGCAGATGTAAAGTGATTGATAGAATATATTTCAGCTGGTTCCAACGCTATTGCTTTTCATTTTGCATTAAAAGAGCCTGAATAAACCAAAAGATATAGTATGAATAATGACAATATAATGTTTTTTATTCACATATTATACAACTACTGATCTTATTTTGTTTTTTAGCACAGGTGTGTTGTAATGATGTATTCAGCTGACCCTGAAATTGTGAGGAGGAAGCACATATCCGTGTATCGTCAGAGCTTTCTGTAATATGAATACCTGCAAACGGTTAGCAAATAATCGGTAAGTATGACAATTATTTACACAAAAGGTGTGATACACTGAAGATGTCATAGAGCATGCAAATTACCTTTATGTTTTTTCTGTGTGTCAAAGCCGCTAGCATGCATTCCTGGAATTTTACGTTTTTTTTCACAATGTGTATTATGGTTATTTTGGTAACCAATATTTATGAATCCTGGCTTTAGACTGGCACTGTCTTCTATTGTTGTAACTTGTGATTGTTGGTAACTTATGGAACTGGTTTGGGGGACATTTGGTGCATCTGCATATGGTTTTAAGATATTTAGTAATATCATATTTGACATACAAAACTAATAGTTTTAGTAAAATTACCTTTAATTTTCTTTTGATGCTGTTGAATGGACTCAAACAATAGAGAACCTTTACGTTTTTTTTTTTTTTTGTGAGCATGTTGATGAATATTATGTTCTTCAGATGGCACAGATGAAGGCGTTTTGTGTGCATGAACTTCTAAAACTGGGGTGGTCTCATTGAAGGAAGACACACGGAGTGTATTTGCCGAAGTGACATTATTTTGTTGGCTATGGTTCGCAGAGAAATCTGAAGGTATGTTGTTATCTTTTCGCGAACTATTGTAACGTAGGCTTTTTCTTTTAGGTGTCAGGCTATTTTCATCTATAGTAACTGGCTGTTTTCCTAAATAACTGATACCACTAATATTACACAAATCATTGTCACCACAATGATTCAAATCAGTTCTTATCAACCTTCTAGCCATTGGTACCGTTGTGCGTATAAGTTTATATGAGAAATAGCGTATGTGTAAAAGGCGCAATCTATATAACAGCATAAGTAACAAATACATATATGGATAATAAAGTTTATGTTCAAAATATTATTTATTATTATTATTTTTTTTTACAATGGTGATGAAATATGTTAGTAAATTTATGTTGAAAGAAAGAGTATGCAAAAATAATAAGTACAACAAGCTATGTAGCAATGGAAATGCTAAACTTGTTTTTGTTACCTGCAGGCTAAAACTTTGAGTAGGGAAACTTGGTCTGCCTATGGTACCTGCAAGGAATAAAAGTTTAAGCAACCAAAAAATAGAGGAAAAAGGATGCGAAAAGAAAGTATAAAACTTTAAGCAACAAAAAAATAGAAGACAAAGGATGTGAAGACAAAGCAATATATACACTGAGAAACAACAAAAAAAAATAAAATAATAAAAATAAAATAAAATAAAATAACATGTGAATATGAATACTTGTGTAGGAGAAATATTCTCTTATATTGTCTCTTGTACCTGTGTAAGACAAATGTATTTTTCTGCTTCTTGTTGGAATGTATGGTATGTGGAGGTAGGTAGATTGAGTGGTAGAAGTTTCTTGCCTGTAAAAATTTGGTAAGTCAATGGATAATATACACTATTATTATATTAGAATCACATTAAAGAAGCCAACAGTGGCCTAAATGTGGTATTAGGCTGTGAACAGTGGTTCGCACAGTGCCTTAATGGTACGGGTAAACAGTAATTGTAATTTTTGGGCCAATAAATGTGCGCAACATACGCACTTTAAACAGTGATTCATGTACCTATGAGATCTCAGCCACAAATTTGGCACCTAATCTTTTGCTAATGACTTTTGTAATCTATATATACATGAAGAAGAAGACTGTCTGCTAAAGTCTTTTTTTAGTTTGGAATTTTACGCAATTGTCCCTAAGGTTTCAGGTATTGACGGATTAGTCCTTTGGTTTGTTTCTGCTTTGTAATATGTTCTAATAGTTTGTAACCATGTTCTAGTTTACTTGACTCTATAATGGAATTTCAGTTTTTTTAATTTTAATAGAATTAAAAAAAAATGAAGTGAGTGAAGGGATGTAGTGAGTGATTGGATGCCAACAAAAATATAGGTGAGTGATGGAAAAGTGGGTGAATGATGTGGCATAAAGAGATTGGTTGGGAGTGAGTGATGGGAGAGAAAGTGGGTGATCCACTGCCAACCCCTAAACATCACACACATACTTCAGTCTCTCATATCTCACACTCATCATCTAATAGAGCCTCTCATCATCATCATCATCATCATCATCATCATCATCATCATCATCATCATCATCATTTAAATAGTTAATTCCTAAATCATCTTCAATGACGCCGTTTAACGATGGTTCGAGATCTAGGTCAGATTCAATGTATTCGAAAAACCGATCACCAGTAGGTTTTCCGTCATCGGAGGAGTTCATATTTTACTTGAAGTTCTTTAACCTAGTAAGTTTTTTACTATCTCCGTCCCATATTAAATGTCCACTTTGACTTTTCAAAGTCTTGTTTTATCAACTTTAACCTTAAATATTTTTATTTATGTTATATAATACATTATGCAAAACATATGAATGAATTGGGTTTTAAATGTACTTTCATTGATATAATTTTTATCAAATATCATATAATACAAACAAAAATATTTAAGGTCAAAGTTAAAGAAAAAAAACTCGAAAAGTCAAAAGTGGACATTTAATATGGGACAGAGGAGTATATGCTTCCCGACAATTAATGACTCAAATAGGTATTATTGATCTTGAACCTTGTAACAAGTTTAGTGATCTGATATGGGTTGGAGGATTTAGTGTCATAGACTTTATATGATTACGGATGTATTTACTAACTTAAATATTGATATTGGTTTGTATATATTTAGTGATCTTAAAGTTCATATGTTTACTTGAAGTAATTGAATCTAGTAAGTTTTTTATGCTCCTTGGAAATTAATAAATCTGATTGGTATTCATAATCTTGAACCATGTAAAAAGTTTAGTGATCTGATATGGTTTGAAGGATTTGGTGTTCATAGAGTTTATATGATTGTTAGATATTAGCTAATCTTGAAAAGTTGCAAATTTTCTGATCTCTATATGGGATTGGGCTAATTTTGGTGCTCCTAGAGTTAATATGTGTCCTGAAATTGATGAATTTTTCAAATTTTACCAACATGCATTTGGATTTGTACTAATTAAAGTTTTTTTGTTGATGTAGTTACTTGAAATTCTTAAATCTTGCATGTACTGATATTGATTAGTATTGCATGAACTTTATGTAAGAGTAGTATGGGAAAATGTGATGTGATTAAGCTAGTTTGAAACGGAATAGGCTCTCATTTTGCAATGGCAAACTTGCTATTCATATTACTGGTACATACAAACAAATATTAAGATAATAAAGTGTGATAACAACTTGTTATGATGAGAAAATATCAGCTTTAAGCTTAAAATAACAAACTTTTTTAACTTTACAACTGCTTATTTTGTTTTTAACTAATCATATCAACATCTTTGATAAGCATCTTAAACACCGTCGGTCCTTCACAACTGTTGATATGCTAATAAGCTGATAACATAACTTATGATTATTTTTATAATATGCAGCATGTTATTTCATTGCAATAACAATTGAAATAATACAAAGAGTATCAAGGTAAACTAGCAAATTTTTTAGATATTTTGTTAATGGGTAAAAAAAAAGGATTTGTATGGGTTAGAAGCTAGGCGAATTGGTGTAACATCACTCCCACCATTAAGGTGTTTGCCTGCGGTTAGAACGTTGTTTGGATCCCATGAAAAGGGTTGTGTATCCAATATCAACAAAGATGCTCAAGCTTTTAACAAGAAGGTTAATGCAGCTGTAACTCAGCTCGGAAAGATCCTTCATCTCAAGGTAATACAACTAGACTAGGATTTATATAAAGATTTAATCATTTTTGACAAAAAAAAAAGTAACGGGCATGAATCTTTATTAGCCAAAAGTTGTTTTGATGGTTCTTTCGTTTGTATGTTTGTTAAGGTTTTGTGGAGGCTAGAAAGGGTGTTGTGGAAGAGGAACGGTGGAGACAACGGTCTTCTTGTGCAATCCAAAATCTCTAGGTACATGCAGCAACGCGACTCAGTATGTATTTTGGGACAGTGTTCATCCGTCTCAAGCTGCTAATCAAATACTTGCTGATGATTTACTCCTCCAAGGAATTGCACTCATCAGTTAATCACCAGCATCCAGTTATCACAATGTAATAGTAATGTATAGTGTATAGCTTAGTTAGTTTGGATAGTTAGACTTTGTATGTTTGACTTTCACTCTTTGTACTCTATATAAAAACCGCTCTTGCAGTGTCATTTGATTAATGAGAAGTTTACATTTCTTTCACTTTTCTCACTGATTTCAATAAGAACTATACTTGGAATTTAGTACTACTCTTAGTTTTCTTTTGTTTCACGCAGAGTGGCAATTTAGAATCCTTAATGGTTTATTTTTACTTCTTTACAAGTTAATGTAGATTGTTGCAGACTTGCTCAGGGTTAGGTTAAGTTTGGGTTTTTCTTAGTTGTTTGAATATGGTTGCAGTCAGACTTGCAGGCTTGCATCCTACATCAGGGAGCGTTTGGGTTAAGTGCTGGTCCAACCCATTTATCTTAAAATGAGTTGAATTGGGTACTCCTTTATCATAACCACGTCAAACGTCATTCCAAAGTTGTAGGTTAAAGATGCAGGTTAAACATTTTGTCAACTCTTTACTCTAGTCTTCAAAGTTGTAGTTTGAATTGGGTTGAAGTCTTTATCATACTATTTGATGAAGTCTTTGTCAAATCTGCTAGTGGTTCATATGATGGTTCATGACGAGTGATATATGATCATGTATATTTTTTTCTTCTAATATTTAATTTTAGAATGTGTGTGTACTGCAAGACTGAAGATTGAATGGCTTACCGAAGATTCTATTTGGTTTATTGCTATGGTACTGGTACTTCATTTGTTTTTTCATTAGTCTTTTGTGCATTGCTACTATAATGTTATGCTACTGGTGGTAATGCAATGTGATTTTTCATTAGTCTTTTTGTGTCAAGAATGTTGTTTCAGTAGCCTACGTCCTGCTACTATTAGTTCACTTAAAATGAACATCTTTTATGCACATGTTTATTACTTTACAAATGAATATTAGCTACGTACTATTAAAATGAACATCTTTGGTGCAAATATATGAAATTACCGATATACCCTTAACTAAAAAAACAGCAAATAACGGAGTTGACCAACGGATTATGGGATTAGGGACTTAATAGGCCTCAAAAACACAAGTTTTGGACTCACAACGACTAAAATCCCAAGTTTTGGGCCCAAATGATGTTTTTGAACAAGTTTAGGGACCAACGGCGCATTAGTAAAGGTGTTTTTGTTATTTTACCCCATCGAACAAGCAGATTTGACGGCCAATTGATGAAATTAGTGGTCAAAGGACCAAACCCATTACGGGTCGCAACCACGGGGAGAGGATCCGTTAAAAGAAAGTTTAGGGACTATTTCCATTAAACCCAACAGACCACAGGGACCATTTATGAAATTAACTCTTTTGCAAATGTATGAAAGGAGGAAGAAGGTAAAGTTGTATCTTAATGGAGGGAGCATTGATGATCATGAGGGATTGATGGAGGAAGGAGGGATGCATTGCAAAATTTATGATATATTGCGAAAAAAAATCATTTTTTTTAAATACAAAAACAGAGCAAAAATGATAACTTGAAGAGCATAAAAAATACATTTACTGTTGATGAAATTTTTGTAAGTTCATATATATATACAGGGGCGAAGCTTCATAGGGGCCGGGGGGGGCGCCCGACCCCCCGAAATTTTTTTTGCGATGTAGGGGGTATATAGTTTTTGTGTAGAAAAATTTCGGTATATTCGGTTTCGACCCCCCAAAAATTTCGGTATACCTGAAATATAGCCTTAGGAAGAAAAAAATTAGATCCCGACCCCCCACTTACAAAATCCAAGCTTCGCCACTGTATATATATATATATATATATATATATATATATATATATATATATATATATATATATATATATATATATATATATATATATATATATATATATATATATATAAGATTAAAATACGTTACTAGTGTTATTTGTTTGAAAGAAAGTGTCAGTTTTTGTTATGGCAATTTCGTATGTTCGCGTATTTGAGTCACAGATTCACCAATATTGCACAGATTTAACTCAAGTTAAAAATAAGTGACATCGTCAGTCACAAAAATGCAAATTTCTCAAATAATATTACGTTTGCTATTAAATCGAGTAATTAGCAGTCAATTTGATTTGTTCTCGTACTACTTTTCTTTTGATGAATTTACCAATTCTTACAATAGTGAGTTTTGGTATTACGTCCCACTCGAACTCTTGTTGAAAGCCATGACTTTTATAACATGTGAAAGGAAAAGCTCAAATACTTTTTGTACTTGGCATGCACCATTGTACAAAAGACCCAGTAAATTTGCAGTTGTTACCACATTTTTATAGTATTATATTAACTATTAAGTTTATATGAGTTGGACAAAGTTGTCTAGTCAAATTGGTTATATGCTTCATAGATGGAACTCGTATATTGTATTGTATTGTATAGTGGGTGTGCGTTAGAAGCTCACTTGTAGTTTATGATTGTTGTTTTCAACTAATGAGTCTTATATATGCATATATAAAAGATACGACGTAATATTTTAATCAGCCAAAATACAAGAAACTTGATTAATTGAGGTGAAGGGTACGTTTGACAAGAAGCTTTAATAGGGTTAACGGTTAGCGTTTTGTGTTAACTTCAAAGCTTGTTTAGCAACAAACTTCTATTTTTTATAAGTGTTACTTTTCAAATGCAACTTGAAAAGAAAGAAATTTAGTAGAAGAATTTAGCGTTGAAGTTTAACTTTTTCGTCATTTTACACTTTATAATTATATATACAACTACGTTGTCAGACAATTAAAAGCTTTGGGCAGCGTACAACACACCTTGTCAACAAGTTGCGACTTTCAGAGCCTCCAACTGGGGGGGGGGGGGGGGGGGGGTTGGTTGGTTGTAGGAGTATATAGTTTTATCTTTATTTAACAAGTTGTAAATAGTAGAGAGTTAGAATTGTAACTTTTTTGTATTTCTCTTAAAAGCAGTTAGATGCCTTTTTCCTTTAAATACATTGTAATCACTTCATTCACAATTAATGAAACTGATCCTTTTCTCTCCCTAATTCAGTTTTCTACAAACTAGACGAGTACCCGTGCATAGCAACGGGATTTTTTAGCGGCAGATAGTTGTAGTGATAAAAAAAAAGTTTATGGTTTATAAACGAAAAATAATAAAAGTTTGAGAATTTGGGGATTGAACATAATGTTTTGAAACCCGGTTTGACCCGGTCGGTTCCACCGGTTGAACCGATTTCGATCGAAACCTGGTTAGACCCGAAAATTGGTTTTGTATACCCATTCAACATTTTAGAAAAATTCAACATTTCATATATTGCATTAAACATTCAAAACTTTTCTTACCCATTTTTCAACATTCAACAAAGTTAAGAATTCAAGTTTAATCATTTTTCCTTTTTATGTAGTAAAGATAAAGATAATCATCGGAACATCTCTTCCTACCTCTTGTCTCCTCACGTTCATAACTATTGTTCAATCAAATGTGTACATTCAATGCACTAGCTAGATACCATTTGTCAATCATAAAATGCTAGCTATGTATTTTGGGAACAAGTATGAGAATGTGTTTGGTTGTAAAAAAAATGGTTTTTTGTATCTATTTTGTGTTTGGTTGTAAAAAAAATGGTTTTTTGTATCTATTTTATTTAAACAACGGTTAGGATTTTTACTTTAAGATATGGGCAAATTGCATAAAAGTGTACTTAATTTATACGCAATTTCAATTTAAGGTACTCTACTTTATTTTTCTCAATTTAGTATACCCATTTTTTTTTTTTTTTTGTTGCAATTGAAGATGATTGACAGGTTACTAGGTAACGAGCAGGTCACCTTCTTCTCCAACATGCTTTTCCGGCAAACTGGTTTTCCGACGATCTACCACCACTACCTTCATCGATCACCACCACCATAACCCATCTACACCACTACGTGATACTAGAAATACTTGGTGTAATTAATTCTGCATCATTTACATCATAAAATGAGCAGTTTTATCCAAGCACCTTTAAATGCTTATCTCCTTACAGGAATCAACAAACAAACACTTAAATAAGCAATCTCAAACACCCTCTAATCCTTAAAGTCATGCAAACTCGTAACTTTTCCATCAATAATTACGTAGACCTATCATGGTGTCGAAACTGGTGAGTAACTTTCATTAGTCGTAACAGAGAAATACACTCAATAAATTTTAGTCTACAAAATCCTAATATTGTGACTAAATGTTTTCCATAGTTGGCCATAGGCAAACAATTAATACATGCATTTCATTATGTATCAAGTATATGTATTCCAGGTTCACCTTTTCTTTTACCAAATATAAACATATATCTTGAAGCTAATAATATAGGCTTTCGTTGAAATGTCCTTTGGTGGGATCAGGTGAGGCTACAAAAAGATATTGATATATTTGAAGATGAGGAGAATCAGTAAAACTTGTGGGAACTCAATCTATTTGTACTTCTCCAGCCAAATATCTAAAAACATAGTTGGTGGTGGTGGTGATCGATGAAGGTGGTGGTGGTGGATCGCCGGAAAACCAGTTTGCCCGAAAATCATGTTAGAGAAGAAGGTGACCTGCTCGTTACCAAGTAACCTGTCAACCATCTTCAATTGCAACAAAAAAAAAGTTGGGTATACTAAATTGAGAAGAAAAAAAAAAGTAGAATACCTTAAATTGAAATTGAGTATAAATTGGTACACTTTTATGTAATTTGCCCTTAAGATATATAACTCTTTAGAAACCAAAAAACTCTAAACCGTGAGTTCTTTGAAACTTGTTGAAAACGAGATTTCAAGAAATAACATTTACTATTTACTGATCATTGTTCAGAAACCATTTTATTTTTACACAAGCAAAGACATCATAAGTTTCTATGACAAAAACCAAAAGTAACAAATAAATTTACCATATGAAAAGGTGTTGGCATAGATGTTTTACTAAAGAGCTTAATTTAAAATCTCATATTAACTATAGACCTATATTTTGAGTCAAATGTTTTTATACACCCAAAGTGTAAGTATTTAATGCATAATGTACAATATTTTTAATGCATGTTTGAGTACAATATCTAATGTATATATGAAATTTCCAACTAAAATGAGGGAAGATATGAAATTGCCCCATAACTTAAAACTAAGAACCTTAATTCTAATAAATATGTTTATAGTGGCTGAGAAAAGAATGTCTAATCTTGATCAAAATACATCAATGTATTACGTGCGGATATAATTAAATAATTTTATCCTAATGGTGATTGAAATCAAATGATACTATTCCTGAGACCATATTGAAATATAACAATAAATCACGTATACGCAACAATAATGAGATGAAAGACATAATCACGACTTATAGTGTGCATCCTTGTTAAGTAAAAGTCACGAGTAGTCACCATAATTCTAAGATATTTGCGTATACAATTATTCGAACCTATATTAATTTGGTATCACTGATTTGTAGTTCCACATAGTGTTTATAATTAATTAAATTTTAACTAATCTTACTTTTATAAACATGCACTTAGAAATACTAATTTCAAAATCAAAAGTTCAATCTATATATGTTTAGCATATACAAAGGCATTTTTAGATCAAATATAACGATCAATCGTTTAAGTTCCTATTCATTTAGAAAAAAACATTTTTTTTTGAGAATTGACACTAAATATGTCACTGAAGTTGTCGCAAAAGTTGTCAAAACAAACATTGACACAGCAAATCTGTCACTAACTTCATTGATTCTTTTTTATATATATTATGAGTCAGCAGCAGATTAGCGATGACAGAAAGCCGTCACTAATCTGAAATACAAATTTCTTTATAAAAAGTCATATTTTTAACCACATTTTTACAATAAGTTCTTTTGTATAATTATCCCAAATATTAATAGATTATATTTTGAAAATATATATCACAAATACAATTTAGTGCCTTTAAAATAAGTATAACTATTAGGCCTCTAACCAAGTTGAATCAATTACACTAATGATAACAAAGTAGGCGTTTATGGGTTTAGTTTAGAGAGAGAAGGTTGTAGAGAGAGATGTGGTGAGAGCTTGTGTGTGAAATAAAAACTTATCAAATGAACTCACACCTTGCATATTGCATATGATAAAGGTTTACAAATTAAATACCCATCTCTACAAGGTTGGACGATTTGGGTTAGATTGGCCCTTAACTGGCCGTGTTTATTGGACTATTCTATTTGGCTATATATTAACTGGCTTATAGTCCACATCTATCTTTATATGATTTATCAAAAGTTACAAGGTTCTTGAACATAGAATGACCATAACTTTTATAAAGCTAACAATAACTTATTTAACCATTAACTTTTTGAATAAACTTGTAACATTATTTTATCCAGATTTATACACATACATTTTTCCTATCAAAACTTATTAACATAATCACTTGCACGTAAAGATCTAGTATATACAATCATTTTCATGTAAAGATATTTTATTTAAAACAATAAACATGTCAATATCAAGTTTATATAATCACTCGGGGAGATTCATTATATAAGTTAAAGACAACTTATAAGTCTAACATATAAAATCACTTGCATATAAAGATCTAGTTTATAATACTACAAGCATTTCAAAAATTAAATTTATATAAATCATTTGTAAATGAAGATCTATCATATAAAATCAAACACAAATTTATAATCTAGCTTATAGAACTTGTTAACATATAAAATCTTTCATTTAAAACAATAATCAAGTTTTAATGATAACAAATGTAGCATATAATCATCTAAACTTGTAATTTAGATATGAAGGTTATACCTTAAGATGAGACAGTGATGGAGAAACTAATTTCTTTTGGAAGTAAACACTTAATCTACAAGCAAACCAAGAAAACCCAATACTAAATTATCAACCCAAACTTGCTTACACTTTCATGCCTTCCTCCATTTGCTCAAATGATCATCCTTTTTTATTATTATTTTTTTTATTTTTTGTTTTTTATTTTTTTAATAACTTTGTTTTAGGATCATAGATTTTGTATTAATCGAGTAAGTTAATTAATGAGTTTATTAGAGCACAGGGTGCAGCTCGCCACTTCCCTCGCTACAATGACTTGGCACCCTTGCCACACCTCTTCACCACACCAGGTGAGCTTGTTGTAGCTTGCCACTTTGTTGCTACTCGTCTGCACAACGAAGCAAATAAACGTCTTTTTTGTCCTTGTTTGTCAGATTTGGTATGTTACTCATTGAATAAAAAAATATAGGTAGTGGTGGGACCTAAATGAATAAGTTGAGCTTAGTTGTTAGTGATGATTAGTTGTGAAGGTTTGTTAAAGTGATTTGGCACCTTGTGGGCCCAAATGAGGAGGTAAACTGTGGACATAAATAATGTCTAAAAACATTGTTAGCATATTAACAATGTCTCTATGTTTTGATAATTTCAAAGCATAAACTCATTAATCTAAAACTTATGACGTAAACAAGTTTTTAGTGCTTAATATTTGTCTTTGCATCCATATCACTTAAGGTATGAATAAACAAAGTGTTTATTGTATTTCATGATCAAAGGAAATTTCTCTAATCACTAGAATTTTTATAAAATGTATTAAACATTCTATATCTTTTACAAAATTACTTTTGGAATTAAAAGAATATGTTTAATTCATTATAAATATATAATTTCAAATTTTCAACCAAAAATGGCAAATTTTATCCAGAAAAATATTCCCCACTAAAAGACAAGAAAATCCAACGTTCTGAAGGAGCGGCCCCCTTAATTCCTTAGGCGGCCCCCTTAATCATTAAGGGGACCGGCCACGCTCCAGAACAGTAATTTTCTCCCCTATAAATACTAGTTCATCCCACATAATTTTCTCACCTTTCGCACTCCTAAACTTTCTGTTCTAGATCCACATTTCTATCTTCTTAATCCTTTGATCATAAGTACATAACTCTTTGTTTCAAAGTGATTCAAACATCATCCTCTCAAGTGCAAGAGAAGAATACTTCTATCCCCCAAGACAAGAAGTATTACAACTTGTTGTGACCTCCACATACAAGTTGTTGGTGCATCATCAAGATTACTTACATTATTCTTTGTGAAGATTGTTGTGTATAGTTGATTGTAGATAGTTGTGATAGGTATATTGATTGTGTGATTAGTTAGTTGTTTGGTGTGAAAAAGAAAAGTTAGGAATTAGATTATAGTGAAGAAGCTAGGTGTGAAGTTGTTAGTTGTGAAGAAGATAGGCTTGAAATAGTTAGTTGTGAAATAGATTGGTGTGAAGAAGTTGTATAGAAGTTGTGATTTAGGTGTGAAGAAATTGTGGTGTGTAAATTGGTGTGTAAGGTTTTCTCCGCCATAAGGGAGCTTGTTAATATAGTGAAGAAAACTCTCGAGTTAGGTGCTCGGGGAGTGGAGTAGGGCAAGGAAGGTGTCCTTGTAGCCGAACCACTATAAATCTCTTGTCTCGCGGTTCGATCTCTCCATCTCTTACTCATTTCATTACTTATCTTTGTTATATCTTACTTACTGATAGTTGTTTATATTGTGCAAGACTTGAGATCACATATTATCGAATCTAAATTTTAAAAACTAAGAAAACACGAAAACTATCTTTTATAACAAATTAAAAAGACGTAAAACTATTCAACCCCCCTTCTAGTTTTCCACAATTGGTATCAAGAGCCACGTCGAGCAAGATTTTTAAAATATATTGTATTTTAAAACTTGTAACGATCTATGGAATCTGAAAAATATTTGGAAGGACAATCTATGCAAAGACCACCACTATTTGAAAGTGATGGATTTTTATATTGGAAAAATAGATTCGAAACGTATGTGAAATCAAAAGATCTTGATCTTTGGCATATTATTACCTTTGGTGATTTTCCTCCTATTCAATATAATGTTGAAACTAAGATGGATGAAATTGTATCTTTTGAAAAACAAAATGATGATTTGAAAAAGAAACTAGCAAAAAATAATGAGGCTAAAATGGTCATTTATAATGCGTTACCACTCAAAGAATATGAAAGAATTTTTATGTGTAAAACCGCCAAAGAAATTTGGGATTCTTTACTAATTACTCACCAAGGTAATAGCCAAGTCAAAGATAATAAAATAGATCTTCTTGTACAACAATATGAACAATTTACGATTCCGGAAGAGGAATCAATTGATAATGCTTTTGCTAAATTTAACGCTATTATCACAAGTTTAAAAGCACTTGATGAGACATTTTCTAGTAAAAATTGTGTTAGGAAATTTCTTAGGGCATTGCATCCGAAATGGCGAGCTAAGGTCACGGCAATTGAAGAATCAAAGAACTTGATGACGTTATCACTAGATGAACTAATTGGCAACTTGAAGGTTCATGAAGAAATTATAAGAAGAGATTCAGAAACGGTCAAAGTCAAGAAAGAACAAACCAAATCCATTGCTCTAAAAGCCAAAAAGGAATCTAGTGATGATGATGATTCAAGTGACGAAAGTGAAGACGAAGAATATGCAACGGCCGTAAGAGAATTCAAGAAATTCTTCAATAGACAAGGAAGATTCAGTAGATCATCACGAGACGAAAGAAAACCATTCCAAAGAAATAGAAGTGACAACTACGGGAAAAGAAAGTGCTTTAGATGTGGAAGTCCAAATCATCTCATTGGCGAATGTCTAAAGCCGCCGGGTTATGAAAATCAAGGCGCATTTGTTAGCGGAACATGGAGTGATAGTGACAAAGAAGAAGTTGAAAAGCCAAGAGACGAAAAGTGTTTTATGGCAAAAGAAACCGACGAAATATGTTTAGCAATTGACTTGGAGCCTGACAAATGGATCAAAGATAGCGGATGTTCGAGGCACATGACGGGGAACCGCAAGCTATTCTCTACATACAAGGCATACAATGGAGGTAACGTTATTTTCGGTAGTGACTTACGTGGAAAAATCATTGGCAAAGGTATGATCTCTTAAGACTCACTTACTATTGAAAATGTAGAGCATTTAGATAATTTAACATATAACTTGCTTAGTATAGGACAAATATGTGATAATAAATGTAGAGTCACTTTTACCGAAGAGGATAGTGAAATAGTTAAGAATGGAAAAATTATAGGTAGAGGAATTAGGAAAGGTGGCATATATGTTATGAAACTAGGAAATAAGCCTGAGGATAGGATATGCCTAACAACCCTAGATGAAAACTCTACATTGTGGCATAGGAGATTAGGACATGCTAACATGCAACAAATACAATCTTTGGCCTCTAAGGAATTAGTTAGAAATTTGCCTAATCTAAAATATGACAAGCATTTTTGTGATGCATGCACTACTAGAAAAAGGTCTATCCTTGACTCGCATTTTATGACGCACACAATATAATGACTCGCATTTTTGTGTGTCATAAAAAACTGTTATAAATTGTAAATCCTTGACTCGCATTTTTGTGTGTCATAAAATTCATGTCATATGTCAAATTTTTTAAAAAACGCGGACCACTTGGCAGTTTAATTCAACTTTTCAGAGTGAGAGGTTAATTCAACTTTTTCATTTTCATTTTCCACCAAACTTGCACTAAACTAAAGCTAATAAAAATAAAACCCTAAACCTAAACTTCATTTTTCATTTTTCATCATCATCTTCACCATATCTCTCTCTCTCTTTTGTCTAGCCGCCGGCCACCCTCACGCCACCACACCGCCGCCACCTCGACTTCACCACCACCACCAAAACACTCAAAATCACTTCCTCTTCCACCTTCTGTAACTCACGCGCTCCAAAAAGACCCCTAACCACTTGTTTTGTCATCACCGCCGTCCTATATCATCACAATCACCATATCTTAAGCTCTATTTAATCGATCTACAAAGAAAAGGTAAGAAAAGGTATTTTTCGTATGGGTTGACTCACGTACGAGTCAAACCCCACGTTTTTCTTCATCTTGGGTACAAAATATTGACGGGTTTAATGATTTTAATACATATGGTCACGTTTGGTATCAATTTTAAGGGTGTTTGTTTGTAATTCGTGGTCAAACCGTGGGTCAAACCCACGATTTGAGGGTGTTGGTTGTTTTCTTGACCTCTAGTGTGTTGGGTTCATGATTTGGTTAAAGTTTGATTGATATAATTATGTGGATTGGGATAAAGTTACAGGTTGTTTTAAGTTAGCTTTACAAGCTGTCAAAGGTGATATTATTGGCGTGTTTAAAAGTTTTATTTGTAAGAAATTTAACGATACTGATGTTGAGCTTTTATTAATGTTAATTATAAGATAACTTTATTTGTATTATGTGTAAAGCGGCTGATCTGCTTCTGTGGAAGGATAAGAAGCTATCAGGTGGGATCCTAGGTGGGGTGTCAGTCTTCTGGTTTCTTTTCGAAGTGCTGGAGTATCATTTGCTGACTCTCGTGTGCCACAGTCTGATCCTTTCACTGACCATGCTCTTTTTGTGGTCAAATGCCTCGACTTTCATCAACAAGTGAGTACATATTTAATTACAGATTGTCACGATTTTGTATGATACATGTTTTGGTGCAAGATTGATGCATTTCGGGTGTGTTTGGTTGTGTAGCCGAGATCCCAAGGCCCCGGGCCGTGGGTTTTGGTTCGTTAGCAGCCAAGTCAAGACCAAGGGTCTCGACAAATGGTTCTTGTACGTGGTTGTTTGTGTGCTCGCTTACTTGTTTTGTTATCGTTTTGGTTGCATTTGTTATGGTTTATTTAAGTTTTTGACAAAAATGGTTATCGATATAAAATTTTTGGCTAAAATTGGTTAATAGAGACTTGAGGTAAATGTTTGAATAATAAATTAGTTAGTTGTTGTTTGGTTACATGGATTATTTAGATCTGGTGTTTATTAGTAGTTACTCTCTTTGTTGTTTTTTTTTTTTTTTTTTTTTTTTTTTTTTTTTGATTTTCAATGTTGTTGCTGTTACAGGTTGTTGTTGTTGTTGTCGTTGTTACTTGGCCGAGAGAAAGGAGAGCCGAGACGTAAAGTTATTGTTGTTGCTGTTACAGGTTGTTGTCGTTGTTACTTGGCCTAGAGAAAGGAGAGCCGAGACGTAAAGTTATTGTTGTTGTCGTTGTTAGAGGTTGTTGTCGTTAGCTACTCTCTTTGTTGTTTTTTTTTTTGTTGATTTTTAATGTTGTTAAAGTTATTGTTGTTGCTGTTACAGCTTGACTTGATGTCGAGATTATATTTTATGTTACTACTTTGTATTATCAGGTTTTTAATTGTCATTTAATAGAAAATTAGGAATTGGAAAAAATTAATTTTTTTTAAAAAAAAAATTAAGTTATGACTCGCAAAAAGGAGTCATAAAACGTGGGTCATAAATGCGCGTCATAGAGGGATGACGCACAAATGCGAGTCATGAATATTTATGACGGGTCTTTCCTTGACTCGCATTTGCGCGTCATAAGGGCTCTTCTTGACTCGCATTTGGAGTCAAGGATAGCCCTTTTTCTAGTAGTGATGTAAAATTGGAAAACAAGCTCATGCTAGTCACAAAGCTAAGAATATAGTATCCACTATTAGGTGCCTAGAATTATTACATATGGATCTTTTCGGTCCATCCGCTGTGCGGAGCTATGGAGGAAATAAATATACCTTAGTAATAGTATATGACTACTCACGATACACGTGGACTAGGTTTTTAAGTGACAAAACCCAAGCCTTTGAAAAATTCAAAATATTTAGTAAAATGATTCAAAATAAATTAGGATGCTCAATAGTTGCCATTAGGACGGACCATGGTAGGGAATTTGATAACGAAGTACAATTCGAAAAATATTGTGAGTTAAATGGAATATCTCACAATTTCTCCGCTCCTCGTACTCCTCAATCAAATGGCGTAGTAGAAAGAAAAAATAGGTCACTACAAGAAATGAGTAGAACAATGTTAAATGAACAATCCATCCCACAAAAATTTTGGTGTCACGCCATAGATACATCGACTTATATTTTAAATAGGGTATCAATTAGGAGAATTCTAGGAAAAACTCCTTATGAGTTACTAAGAGGTAGAAAACCAAACTTAAGCTACTTTAGGGTATTTGGAAGTAAATGTTATATTCTAAACACTAAGGATTACCTCACTAAGTTTGATCCAAAATTATATGAAGGAATATTTTTAGGATACTCACAAAATAGTAAAGCATATATAATACTCAACAAACACTCCATGAAAGTAGAAGAATCACTAAATATACAATTTGATGAAACACCACCACCTCCTAAAACATTACCTTTAGAAGATGATGACTTAGTCGAAGATGAAGCTATTGAGGTTAGTAAAACAAAACCGATAGGAAATGATAATGAAGACATTCACTTAGAAAATAATGAAATTGTTAATATTAAAGAATCTAGATCACATCCATTAGATAATATAATAGGACATTTTAACCAAAGAACCCTTAGGTCACAAGCCCAAGATAAAAACAATTTCTTTTGTTTCCTCTCAGCAATAGAACCTAAGAATGTAAATGAGGCTTTAAAAGATGAAAGTTGGGTTGTAGCTATGTAAGAAGAATTAAACCAATTTAAGGCAAATGATGTTTGGGAATTAGTCCCAAATCCAAAGAATATGACCATCATAGGAACTAAATGGGTATATAGGAATAAGTTAGATGAAAATGGAATAGTTACTAGGAATAAAGCTAGGTTAGTTGCCCAAGGTTATAATCAATAAGAAGGAATTGATTATGATGAAACTTATGCCCCTGTAGCTAGACTAGAATCGATTAGGATATTACTTGCCTATGCTTGCGCCCTAGATTTTAAGTTATTCCAAATGGACGTGAAAAGTGCATTCCTTAACGGTTTTATCAATGAGGAGGTATATGTGGCACAACCTTCAGGATTCATTGACTTCGCAAAACCTGATTATGTTTATAAGTTAAAGAAAGCTTTGTATGGACTCAAACAAGCTCCCAAAGCTTGGTATGATCGATTAAAAGCTTTTCTTATTAAACATGATTATTCCATGGGAATGGTAGATAATACTCTTTTCACTTAAAGGAAAGACCCAAATCTCATCATTGTCCAAATATATGTTGATGACATTATATTTGGATCGACTTGTCAAGACATGTGTGATGAATTTGCCAAAATCATGCATGATGAGTTTGAGATGAGTATGATGGGTGAACTTAACTTCTTCCTATGATTACAAATAAAACAATTAGAAGATAGAATATTTTTTAACCAATCTAAGTACATTAAGGAAATGCTTAAGAAATTTGGCCTAGAAGACTCAAAACCCATGAAAACTCCCATGTCTACAGAAGTAAAGCTCACAAAGGATGATGAAGGTGAGTCCGTAGATAATACCAAGTATAGAGGAATGATAGGTAGTTTACTATACTTGACGGCAAGTAGACCCGATATCATGTTTAGTGTCTGCCTTTGTGTCCGTTTTCAAGAGGATCCCAAAACCTCTCACCTAGAAGCGGTTAAGCGTATCTTCCGATACATTAAAGGCACTATTCACTTAGGATTATGCTATCCTAAGGGATCCGGCATAGAAACCATCGTCTATGCGGATTCGGATCATGCGGGAGACTACGTAGATAGAAAAAGCACTAGCGGTATTTGCACGTTTATGGGATGTTGTCTAACATCTTGGTTCTCGAAGACGCAAACCGCTCTTGCTATTTCTACCACCGAAGCCGAATATGTAAGCGCTGGAAAGGCATGTCAACAAGCACTATGGATGAAACAAGCTCTCGTAGACTATGACATTAGGTTAGAAAATGTTCCCATTATGTGCGATAATAAATGTGCGATAGATTTAAGTAAAAATCCGGTGCAACACTCTAGGACTAAACATATAGAAATACGCCACTACTTTCTTAGGGATAATGTACAAAAAGGAAACATATCTATAGAAAAAGTTGCATCGGAAGATAACGTTGCGGATATATTCACAAAACCCCTTAAGCGTGAATTATTCAACCACTTGCGTTTAGGATTAGGAATGATGGAACAAGTTGACTAAATTATATTGAACTAATACAAATTTATACTTGCATAAAATTTACTTTTCGTCCACTTCTTTATTTCTGAGTCTAGGAATCTATTTCGCACAAAATTAAAGATTGGGAAAGTTTATTTTCTGTGCATAAACTCTCTTGTAAAACCCGATCAATTTTCTTTAAAAATTATTCTCACATCTAGGAATCACATGAACATCATTTTTCTTGCATTGTTGACAAATGCTAAAAACATTGTCTTCCAAAATCATGCATAAACTCTCACATAAATTGTCAAGGTATATAATCTAATATGTATCTTTGACATTCATGATCGAGCAAAAATTGAATCAAGGAGATCTTTTGGATTGTTTCTTAGGATCGTTATTTCTCTTTGCATTTAGGAGTCGAAACAATCACAACTCCACATTTGTTGCATATAGACACATACTGGGACAAATTCACTAATAATGTTGTCATCTTGCTCCATCACTAGTTTTCCACTCACTAGTTGCCTTTGCCTTTGATCTAAGATAGGTGCCTTAGGAAGCTTAAGTGCTCTTGCCTTTACTTATCTCATCTTGCTTATTATGTGTTGCCTAATTGCTCTTTTGCTTATGTGTTTTTGCATGCATGCTATATCTTGATTAGATTAGATGCTATATTGCCTAAAGGAATTGAACTTGCTTGAATTCTAATCCAAACATACAACCTTTATGCAAATTTTCTGCCAAAAACCCAATTCTGGCAACCTGGAAATCACCAGATGGGAGGCCCCCTTAATTTTGTAAGGCGACCCCCTTAATCATTAAGGGGACCGCCCCCTAATTAAGGGGACCGGCCATCTGATGGTCGGGTTTACAGAATCTTTTCTGCTTTTTAGCCCATTTCAACTTACATTTCCCATTTTTCACCAACACATTTTGTCCAAATCTCCCAAACAAACTTTATCCATCAATAAACACACAAATCTTACACTATAAATACCCTCAATCCTCAAAACTCCTCACTCATCCCTTCATGACTTCTCCAAACAAACCAAAACCAAAAGCCTCAAGGCTTGCAAGAATGACGAAAAAACCCGTTTGGCGAAGAAAAAGCCCTCGAAACAAATCCATATAACCAACGAAGTTGGAAATCACTCAACACCTCCAACCACTTACTTCCAAAACTTTACACCAAATTCACAAGGACATTCATTTAATCCTCTTTACAAACCATACAACATTGGCCAAACATCTTCCTTCATGCCAAACCACTCATCTCATCCTCCAACCATTTGTAATGATCCATACAAGTTTGATCAACCATCTCACTACAATTCCAACTACACAAACCCAATTCATCCATATCAACACAATGACTTTCTCCGCATTGCCACGGAAAAGCAAAAGTTCCGTGATGAAATATCACAAATCCATGATCTTTGTGATCTCAATGCCATGCATCTTGCACAACGCAACAAAGGGCAACCTCCATCATCACCCTACAACAATTGCCTTCCTCACTCTCTCAACTTGGATCAAGTTACAAACCACACTCACTATTGCCCTTGTTGCATCTTCCTTCAAAAACAAATCATATACTTGAGTGAAGATATTTCTTGGATTGAATATCTCCTCACTCGTCCTCATCCCATACCACCTTTAACATGATACAATATCATAAGATCCACCTCTTCCGCTTCATACCCCACTCCATATCCCTCTCCATCTAACAACTAAGCTTTATGCTTATGTTTTCCTTCAAGCAAATAAAACAATCAACCATGGGTTGCAAGCAAGTCCAAGTGCTCTCTTAGGTAATATAGGGCCATGTCTTTTCTTTTGTTTTATTGTGATCAATATGCCTTAAGCATATTGAATGTTGTAATGCTTTCTATGATGCTTGAATGAATCTATTTTTCTTTGCAAAATTATTGCTTTGCATGTATACGTGTCTTGTTCTCTTCTAATATTTTGTGTAGCCAAGATTTCCATAGCTCATTCCCTTGGTGCTCTCAAATGAGGGGGAGCATACATCAAGGGGGAGCATTAACCTTTTTGATTTTACAAAAAGGGGGAGAAGAGAATGTTAAACTCTAATAATACTTGTTTAAAAATTATTTTTTAGACCTAATGAGTTTAAGGTTTTGTAATCATCAAAAAGGGGGAGATTGTTGACATAAATAATGTCTAAAAACATTGTTAGCATATTAACAATGTCTCTATGTTTTGATAATTACAAAGCATAAACTCATTAATCTAAAACTTATGACGTAAACAAGTTTTTAGTGCTTAATATTTGTCTTTGCATCCATATCACTTAAGGTATGAATAAACAAAGTGTTTATTTTATTTCATGATCAAAGGAAATTTCTCTAATCACTAGAATTTTTATAAAATGTATTAAACATTCTATATCTTTTACAAAATTACTTTTAAAATTAAAAGAATATGTTTAATTCATTATAAATACATAATTTCAAATTTCCAACCAAAAATGGCAAATTTTATCCAGAAAAATATTCCCCACTAAAAGACAAGAAAATCCAACGTTCTGAAGGGGCGACCCCCTTAATTCCTTAGGCGGCCCCCTTAATCATTAAGGAGACCGGCCACGCTCCAGAACAGTAATTTTTTCCCCTATAAATACTGGTTCATCCCACAGAATTTTCTCACTTTTTGCACTCCTAAACTTTCTGTTCTAGATCCACATTTCTATCTTCTTAATCCTTTGATCATAAGTACATAACTCTTTGTTTCAAAGTGATTCAAACATCATCCTCTCAAGTGCAAGAGAAGAATACTTCTATCCCCCAAGGCAAGAAGTATTACAACTTGTTGTGACCTCCACATACAAGTTGTTGGTGCATCATCAAGATTACTTACATTATTCTTTGTGAAGATTGTTGTGTATAGTTGAGTGTAGATAGTTGTGACAGATATATTGATTTTGTGATTAGTTAGTTGTTTGGTGTGGAGAAGAAAAGTTAGGAATTAGATTATAGTGAAGAAGCTAGGTGTGAAATTGTTAGTTGTGAAGTAAATTGGTGTGAAGAAGATAGGCTTGAAGTAGTTAGTTATGAAATAGATTGGTGTGAAGAAATTGTGTAGAAGTTGTGATTTAGGTGTGAAGAAATTGTGGTGTGTAAATTGGTGTGTAAGGTTTTCTCCGCCATAAGGGAGCTTGTTGATATAGTGAAGAAAACTCTCGAGTTAGGTGCTCGGGGAGTGGAGTAGGGCAAAGAAGGTGTCCTTGTAGCCGAACCACTATAAATCTCTTGACTCGCGGTTCGATCTTTCCATCTCTTACTCATTTCATTACTTATCTTTGTTATATCTTACTTATTGATAGTTTATATTGTGCAAGACTTGAGATCACATATTATCGAATCTAAATTTTAAAAACTAAGAAAACACTAAAACTATCTTTTATAACAAATTAAAAAGACGTAAAACTATTCAACCCCTTCTAGTTTTCCACATAAACTTCCTCATTACACACAGTACTCTTACAATAATAACTTAAACTAAGAAAAGAAAAATGAGGAACAAAAATATAGATACCAATTCAAGATAAAATACACTAGTTGTGGCAATTTAAATCATCGATGTAGTATTTGTGTGCATGGATTCAAACTTAACTAAAAACATCATGCATTGAAGAAGTATATTTATGCAAAGTTTAACAACCATTTACATGGTGTCTACAATACAAATATAGAAAGTTCATAATAGAATAAGACATTATAAAATCACGAATACATTTATGTAAGAACGAAAGCATATAGTAAGATTTGTTTAGGAGCAACTTTCGACTAAGGAAATAATGTATACTTGTATCATCTAGAAATGTTAAAGATATGACTCTTTTAGTAGACCGGTGGTGGTGGAGAACTATAGTAGTAAGTGGGTGGATAAGGGGACTTGGACAGTGGAGGCGGTGATTTATAGATATATGGAGGTGGAGGTGAAAGTGATGGTGGAGGAGGAGATTTGTATATATACGGAGGTGGTGGGGATGGCGATGGTGGGGGAGGTGACTTATAAACATATGGAGGAGGTGGAGATGGTGATGGCGGAGGCGGGGACTTGTAAATGTAGGGAGGTGGCGGAGATGGGGATGGTGGAGGTGGGGACTTGTAAACATACAGAGGAGGTGGGGATGGTGATGGTGGAGGTGGCGACTTGTAAATGTATGGAGGAGGCGGGGATGGTGATGGTGGGGGAGGAGACTTGTATACGTATGGAGGTGGCGGGGAGGGTGATGGTGGGGGAGGAGACTTGTACACGTGTGGAGGAGGTGGAGATGGTGATGGTGGAGGTGGGGACCTGTAAATATATGGAGGGGGTGGGGATGGTGATGGTGGGGGAGGAGACTTGTAAACATATGGGGGTGGTGGTGATGGTGACGGTGGAGGAGGAGACTTATAGATGTACGGGGGTAGTGGTGATGGCGATGGTGGGGGAGGAGACTTGTAAACATATGGAGGTGGCGGGGATGGTGATGGTGGGGGAGGAGACTTATACACATATGGAGGTGGTGGGGATGGTGATGGAGGGGGAGGAGACTTGTACACGTATGGAGGAGGCGGAGATGGTGATGGTGGAGGTGGGGACTTATAAATGTATGGAGGGGGTGGGGATGGTGATGGTGGGGGAGGAGACTTGTAAACGTATGGAGGTGGCGGGGATGGTGATGGTGGGGGAGGAGACTTGTAAACGTATGGAGGTGGTGGGGATGGTGATGGTGGTGGAGGAGACTTGTATATATATGGAGGTGGTGGAGAGGGTGATGGAGGAGGAGGAGACTTGTAGATGTAAGGAGGTGGTGGAGATGGTGATGGTGGTGGAGCAGACTTGTAGACGTAAGGAGGTGGTGGAGATGGTGATGGTGGTGGTGGAGACTTGTACACATACGGAGGTGGAGGAGATGGTGATGGTGGTGGAGGAGACTTGTAGACGTAAGGAGGTGGTGGAGATGGTGATGGTGGTGGTGGAGACTTGTAGACGTAAGGAGGTGGTGGAGATGGTGATGGTGGTGGTGGAGACTTGTACACATACGGAGGTGGAGGAGATGGTGATGGTGGTGGTGGGGATGTGTAGTGATACGGAGGTGGCGGAAATTTGTAAAGATATGGTGGATATGACCATGCATTTTTCACGGGCGGAGGCAATTTCCAATCACCATATGGCCATGGTGAATCATGTTTATAAGATTCTTCAGCAACAACATTTGCAATCAATAAGAAAGCCAAAGCGTAAACAAGTTGAGGCCAATGCCTCAGCACCCCAAGGCTTCCCATGCGAAGGCAGACTCTTGTATTCTTAGTTCTAGTTTAAAACCTTTGAGAGAGTATGGAATTTGTTTGCTAGAATGGTAAGAATGGAAGTCTATTTATACTTGTCATCTATAGTTGTTTAATGTATTAAACAGGTTGTCATAATAGCTTTGCATTGTGTTTTTTTATATTTAATGATTAGAATGGAAAGACCTACTACATATCACGTATTCTTCTAGTTTTTTAGGATATGGATTTGAATGATCCCACCAATGAGTTTTTGAGGTGAATTATGAAGACATAGTCGAAGAGTTGGTTAATTAGTAGGTCTCAGATCTTGTATTTCTTTTCTTTTGTCTGTATCACTATCCAAGATGCTCCTTGTTGCCACATCGTTTAGGATAATGGGTTAATATTGAGTCATTTCTTCAAATACGATAAAAAAAAAACCATTGAAGTTAGTTAGTTGTGCTATCTCTGTTGTTTGGTTATTACCTTTTTTTAGCTGTGATGCAAGATATATACATGTAATTACATGTCTTTTTATTAGAGTTACGTGTATGTTTCTTAAGCTTCAAGTACTCTAGTTTGCAACCAATTTGCTCCAATTGAACATAGTGAACACATAGGTGGATAAACATAATTCGTGTATCAAACATAAGTACATAACTCTTATTTACTGATCTAAATATACTGGAACAACTGTGATGTGTATAATCAATGTAAGACAAATAAACTAAACATAAACTTTTAGGATGAAAAGAATGCTAATTATCCCATCCCACATTAACAACTTTGCTCGTTTAAGTTTAGACAAAACTGACTAATATTGCAACTCTAAAATATACAGAGTATTACGAGTATATTTTACTTGAACAGATTTATATTCTATATTTGACTTGAACATCATTTGGTAAAATAGTCAACTTGTAAAAATATATATATATATATATATATATATATATATATATATATATATATATATATATATATATATATATATTAGCTACAATTTCATTGTAGAGTAGCTAATTACCTACAATTTATACTACAAATTGTGGGTCCCTGATTCATTTTCTTGTGTATTTTAGTTGAGAATTGTAGTCAATTGTCTATAATTATTGTAGCCAAGTTATTAAAAAAAAAAATCATATTTCTTTTCTTGCATCTAAAAAAAATGCTAATTATATGAGACGAGTTGCTTGTTGTCGTCCGCGTTAACATATTTTATAATTATAAGTCTTTAGCTTATTTATATTTTTATGAAATAGTGTGGATTGTGAAATGCATATATTTTTTCGCTAAAGAAAGAAGAAAAAGTCGTGGCATGCATGAATATATAGTCCGGTAATTTTATTAAAAAGGAATAATGTATATAGAGGCCACTCATATTTTCAACTTTTAACATATAAGCCACATATTTATTGAAATCGATTTATAGGCCGCTCAACTATATATTTGTTTTCATCAATGTTTTAAAACTCGGGTTGACCCGGCCGGTTCAACCGGTCAAACCGAGAACCGGCTTGGAGACCGGGCCGGATGTGACCGGTCTTTTGCTTGTTTGAGACCCGGATTGAACCGCCGGTTTTTCGTTGACCCAGGTCCAGGGGCGGAGCCATAACTTTTTTGTCGAGGGGGCAAAATATGACAACTTTTAGAAACTACACTAAAAATTGGTACGTTGGGGGGTGCCGGGGGGAGGCAAATTACAAAAATACCCGAAAATTTTCGAAAATTTACACTATAATTTTTTTCGCCGGGGGTCACGTTACCCCCGGACCCCCCCCCCCCCTCCTCTTATCTCCGCCGGTTGACCCGGTTTGATAAACCCGGCCGGGTCATAACTTTTCATCAAAATTTTTTTTTTAATCAAATTAACTTTCTAATTTTAATTGACAAGTTAAAGTGATGAATACTAATGTTAGCTAAAATTTTATAAAACCGTAAATTAGAGTTATATACTATCTTAGAAACACCAACTAATATTAGTTTTAATGTAGGCCATTATAACTTATAATCATAAGTTGAATATTGTTGCAAATCTTTGCTATAGAACTTAAAACAAAAGTTTATTGATAGAATCTTTAATCTTTTTCATTAGTTCAATCGAATGTACAAATAAAACTGGACAAATCACGAGATCATGCAACACGTACTACATTAGTAAAAAAATATATATACACATAAATATGAAACCGGTTCGACCCGGCGGTTCAACCAGTTGAACCGGTGACCCGACGACTAAACCGGGTTGATAAAAAAACCGGGTTTTAAAACATTGGTTTTCATTAACACCAATTTTAGCCAAATATATTCCCGAAAACTGTAAAATATAAATGAGGAACCAACATCTTACTAGCTTATCCAAGTAATACGAATGAAAATTTTGATGTAAAATACCGATTATACCCTTAATTTAAGTGTCAATTTATTTTATTAAAAGTACATTAGAAGGATAAACTGAAATTTCGCATCTGGTACTATATTCGTATTAGTTTAATATGTTTGTGTTAGTCTCATTCTTTCGTTTGATAATTATCTGGATTAAATTTGACCAGAATTGACGTAAACGAAGATAAATACATAATTTTGTGGCCTATAAGTTAGTTTCAAAAAATGGGTGATATATAAGAAAAAATTAAAACTTGGGTGACCTTCCGATATATTATCTCTAAATATAAACAAAAGTTCATGTTATGTAGATTTTCTTTTCTTTATAAATGTACACACATACATACGTACGTACATACATACATACGTACGTACATACATACATACATTTAAAATCAAAAGATTACACATATAGGGGGACTTTCTTACGAGAATCACCTTATCTGCGAGAACTGCGAGAACCACCCAAAAACATATGTGCACACCCTTTAAAATCAAAAGATTACATAGTATCCACCTATCTTCTTTCATAAAAACATTTTATGTCACAAACCACTAACTTCCCCTTAGGTTAGAAATACCTTACTAACTTAGCTTAGGCCCTCACTAGCATCCTAGGATTAGAAATGTCTTACTAACTTAACTTAGGCCCTTATTAGAGCACACTAGGATTAGAAATGCTAATAGGTTTTTCCCGAGTTAAATTTTTGCTTTAATATATCATTATAACCTAACTAACCCTCAGACAAGCTCACGTATCCATATATGCCAACCACTACTATGTTTACTTGATGTAAACATCCCAGTATGTCAAGTCAAGGTAATAAACATATTTTCACTAAGAAAACTAGTACAATAATACCCTATACTTGCTAGAAAACCCTAAATGCACCTATGTGTTTCCAATTAGTTTTGAAACCCTAACTGCCTATCTAAACTTACATGCAAAGTGCTTAGGACTTAGATATAAGTTAGAATAGATACCTTAGGATATATTAGAACCCTTAGGATATAGTACAACCCCTAGAAACTTAGGTACAAGTCATAAAAGCACAAAACCTTAATTAGGCCATAACTTCCCGAAACTAGGTCAAAACTAGGTTAAAACTTTACCATAAGCTACCATCACTTAGTATAAGCTACTAATAGTTACTAAAAATCATTAGGACCTTAATTAAGATACTAAAACATAAATAAAACCCTAAACACTTATAAAACAAAACTAGATAAAAATTAGACTTAAACACCTAAACTATACTACTTAAGCACCTTAATATGAACAAGCAACCACCCTAGCTCCTCTATATGAATAAGCTAGCACCCTAGCACCTCCAAGCACCCAATCTAGGAGGTGCATCACCTCCTTGTCACTCCTTTCTTCCAACCGACTCCCACGACTCATCACCACCACAACCGCCCTACCCAGCCCCTAGTTACCACCATAGCTCGTCCTTGTCACCTCCTAGCCTCACCACATCACCCCATAGCCATGCTTGCTCAGCGCCCCCCCCCCCCTGCACGACACCTAGACAGCCATTTCACCCAAACCGCCTATGTCGAGCCCTATAAATACCTCCTTCTCCTCTCATTCTTCTTCACACCTCTCCTTTCCCTCTCTACCTCACATTTCTGTAGTACCAAGTAGTTAGAAGCTGTAGGAAATGAGTAGCAAGGTATTGGTTGGTTGTGTTGTGGTTTGGAGTCGTACGAGCCAAAAGGAAACCCTAGAAACCCTAGAACCTTAGTTCAGCCCTCCCCCGACCTAGGTAACCTTTAATTTATGTCCAAATAGTCTTAGAATAGATTTAGATACTTAGTATATGCCTTAGGTAGTTAGTAGATTGCCATGCATGCATGTTCGCCCTCGTAACCCTAGTTTTAGGTCGAATTGCATGCTTAAGAGTTATATAGCTTTCCTACTTGATATAATTTGCATTATGTGGCTTATTTAAACTTATATGAGTTAGATATAAGCTTAGAAACTAGATTTCCATGCTAGAATTAGAATTATATGCATTTAGGACTAGTTTTTCAAAATATTACATGCATAGCGGTATATATTGTAAAATCCTGAAACTATAAAGTCTAGGGACTGTTTTTGACATTTCCTAGAATATATTAGTGTAAGGACTAAATTTGCAATATATTAAACCTTAAAATAAACTAATAAAACAAATATAAAACTAAAAGGACTAAAACTACAAATAGTATAAATATAAGGGTAAATAGAGTAAATAATAGAAATTAGTATAATCTAGGAACTATATGTGTTATTTCTTTAAAATATAATAGTTTAGGGACTAAATATGCATTAGGTAGGAAGTTATATGCCTATTTGTTATAAGTTTATAAGTTTAGGGTAGAAAACATAAATATATATATATATATAAAGGGTAAAAATGGACTATTTTGATAAAATATAAAAACCTATTTAAGTTAGAAGCATAACACAATACTAGGTAGCTTCATGCGAGGAGTACTATGTGGATATTTTGTTTTGACGAGTTTGTTGGGTTTACGAATTAAAGGGCCCTGACTCCTCGAACGATTATTGCATATACTTCTGGGATATGATGGCCTGGACGGTGTTATGTTATAACTAAACCCTAATAACAACATAACTCATTAATAGGGAACTTTGTGTGAGGAGTATTAACTTCTGAATCATGATGGCACGAACGGTATTATGTTGATCACATAATATAATAGTAGGGAGCTTCATGTGAGGAGTCATATACTTCTGAATTACAATAGCCCGAACGGTGTTGTGTTATATATAAAAACCTAGTAGTAATTAGTTAAGAAAACCTAGACTAAGACTTGGCATACGCACACCCGCACTACCCCAGGATACGTGAGTAAGTTGTCTAAACCCCTACTAAAATTAGCTAGAGACTCAGGTGAGTTTTCATAGCCTCACACCCTTTTAAATGCTTTTTAAATGTTTTACAAACCCTGTGAGGGGGATACATGCTTTAAAACCAAATACAAGTCTTTGCTCTGGTTATTGCACGAGTAAACTAACAGCCATCATTACATAACCAAAATTCATAAATCTATTCGTTTGGGACGTTTTACCCAAGCGAACGCGAATATAGTTGATAGATCTATTGGAGTTTGACAACTCCCGTTGGTATTAACACCCCACTAGGTGGTACCAATAAGTACTATATTTGAACCTACTGAAAGTTTAACTTTGGCAAGTTATCCTTCCCATCCCCTCATGGTTTGGTCTGCAGACCCCATGACCCGGATCGTTAACGTGTGGTTCATGAGTTTAGTGCAATATACCTTCTTTCTAACACTAACTCTTTTCCACACATAGAGTTTAAGCTGAACTCTGTGGAACTTGTATTTACACTTTAACTTTTTAAACCTATGACTCTCACTCAACATACGTGTTGACTTTTAAGCATGTTATCTTAGGTAATTAGGCACTATAGGAACCCTGGCACGGAGAACCACTGGACATGAGGACGTCCAGAATAGTTATCATTCATCAATTTTGTGTCATAAAACGTATCTTAGGGACCTCTCTTTTGGTAAAAGCATATCTTTTACTGTAAAAACTCTGATAAATAAATGAATGATAACAACCTTTTTCAAAAAATTCTCTTTTCGAGTCATTTTTTATTATCTTGTCTTTGTTTCCATGAGTAATACCCCAAACACTTAATCCGCTGCGATCAGTGAAAAATGGGGGTGTTACAGATTGGCATCAGAGCCTTGGTTATAGAGAACAAAAGGATTTTCCTAAAACTATAACCACTTTTTCAAAAAGGTCCTTTGTGCCAGTAGAATCCCCAACTACCTTTAGGTTAGAATCCCCAACTGCCTTTAGCTTAGAATCCCCAATTACCTTTAGGTTAGAATCCCTAAATTGCCTTCAGATTAGAATCCCCAACTGCCTTTAGGATAGAATCCCTAACTTGCCTTTAGACTAACTTGCCTTTAGATTATAACCCCCGAATTGCCTTTAAGATTAGATATCTCACTATTGCCCTTAGGATAGAATCCCCGCTATTAGAATTGCCTTTAAAATGCTTATTTAGGTTAGAATTATTCTAAGATATTCCTTTTAGAATTACAGTTAGATATGTCATCCTTTAACAATCCTATCATCGTGTTAGATACCGATGAGACGGATACTTCATCCGATGGTTATGAGTATTCTCCGGCTACTCCTACTCACTCATCTACTGGTTCTAATTCTCCGGAAGAATTAGCCCAGAATATCTTAACTAACCTAGGATTAAAACTTTACCCGAATGACCCCTATATGCAAGCATATAATGGGTATATGCAGGCATATGGTGGAAACATTCCTACTGTACCTACTATAACCCCTACGCCGCCTAAACCCCACTATACTAGTCAAGATCGTTATGTTCCCAAAATAGATTCACCTCCCCTTAAGAAAATACGTTTTATACCACCATCACCTCCCCCTAGGTTCCATATAGGTAGTAGTTCGTATAAAACACCTTTAGAAAGGCATGATGAACAAATAGATAAAATACTTAGTCATCTAAATAAACTTTCTTTAGGAAGAATGGAAGAAGTACAAATTAGGATTAGGGAATTAGGAATAGGTAAAAATAGGTTAGAAAATGAATTAGAGAAAACTCGTAATCAAGTCTTTAGGTTACAAACAAAATATGAATGACACTCTGACGAAGTAAGCACCGCACATGTTAGACTTTCCACCATCGAAATGATTATCGAGGATCTTAGGGATAATCATAAGTCTGACACAGACGAACTCTTGGAGGCCATTCAAGATCTCAAGAGTAACCTAGAGCAAAAATAAAGTTATAGGTTTAGATAATATAGGTAGATAACTTAGTTAAACGGGTACTTGCTAGGTTAAAAAAAAAAAAAAAAAAAAAAAAAAAAAAAAAAAAAAAGAAAAAAAGTTTTTCATAAAACTCGTATCCCGTATTAGGATTCCCCAATTGCCTTAGAACACACTAGATTGCCTTAGGAACTTAAAAACTAAAACGAATAGGAAAAATTAAAACAAGTAGACATACCTAGGAATAGTAAAAACTTAGGATCCCTTAGAATCACTATGCCTTTAGACGGAAGGGGAAACTATTTTCGATGAACCACAACGATTCTTGCTAGGAACTTGTTTTTTTTTAAAACCCATCCGGTATCATAAAAAGTGCTTTCAGCACTTAAACCATAAACTATAATAAAATTCTTACCATATCTTACCTTTAGAATGGCACGTACAAGAACTACTTCACCTTTCACTCCCACTACTCCCGCTATGACTCAGGAAGATATCCAGCGACTAATGACTGACAGTGTAACTGCAGCACTAGGAGCTAGGGATGCAAACATGGCTAGAAACCCTGAAATCCCTGTAGTGAAGAAGAGTAACTACAAGAAATTTATAAGTTGTCATCCCTTCAACTTCAAGGGGACAGAAGGAGCCATAGGGTTAATTTATTGGTTTGAGAGATGTGAATCGGTGTTTTCCCGAAGTAATTGTACAGAGGATTGTAGGGTTAAGTTTGCAACGGGAACGCTTACTGAGGAAGCGTTATCTTGGTGGAATTCATATGCCCAACCAATAGGAATAGAAGAGGCATATAAGTTATCTTGGGTTGAATTTAAGAAACTTATGATTAAGAAATACTGCCCTCGGATAGAAGTCAAGAAAATGGAGGATGAATTTTATAACTTCACTGTGAAGGGGAACGATGTTAAAACTTATATTAGGAGATTTCAAGAGTTGGCTAGTTTGTGCCCTACAATGGTACCAACTGTTGAAAAGACGATAGAAGTTTTCATTGGAGGTTTGCCCGAGAGTATCGAAGGGAATATTACAGCCTCTAAACCTCAAACATTAGAGGAGGCCATTAATATAACCTTAAGGTTAATGGACCAAGTAACAAAGCACAACTCTGTGCCAGTGCCCTATGATAATAAGCGAAAGTTCCACGATGGGAGAGCTTTTGGTAACAACCGTAATAACACCGGAGGTAATCATACAAATCCCTATCCTCAACCAAGGCAAGATAATGCAAGAGCTTATGCCACCACTTTAAATGAGAAAAGTGGGTATGCTGGAAGTGCCCCTCTGTGTAGGAGATGCAGCTGGCATCACACAGGGCCTTGTGTTATTAAATGTAACATATGTAACAAGGTGGGCCATTACCCAAAGGATTGCAAGAACAAAAGACCAGTTGCTGGAGGAAATCCACCACTAGCAACAGTCATTTGTCATACTTGCGTGGAAAAGGGTCATTATATGAATAAATGCCCAAAGAGGAATACTGATGGTGCCCAGGGTAGAGCATACATGTTGAGGGATAGGAATGATCCACAAGATCCCAGCGTAGTCACCGGTAAGTTTCTTTTAAATCATCATTTAGTTAAAGTATTATTTGATTCTGGAGCAGATAGAAGTTTCGTATCTATACCCTTAGCCTCTAGACTTAGGATTAAACCCATAGCTTTAGATAATTATTATGAGATATAAATGGCCGACGGAAACTTAGTTAGTACTAACACGGTCATTAAGGGTTGTACCCTAATATTACTTAACCACCACTTTGAGATCGATCTCACACCCATTAGGCTCGGTAGTTTTGGCGTTGTTGTGGGAATGGATTGGTTGTCCAAGAATCAAGCAAAGATTCTTTGTGACGAGAAAATCATCCACGTACCTATCAACGGTGAGACTTTAACTATCCGAGGAGATCAAAGTAGAACTAGACTTAACTTCATTTCATGTATCAAAGCAAAACGATGCATGTCACGAGGTTGTCAAGTTTTTGTGGTTTAAGTAACAGAGACTAAGCCAGACGAAAAACGACTGGAGGAGATCCCTGTAGTCAGGGAATACACAGAAGTTTTTCCTAAGGATCTACCTGGCTTACCTCCGATTCATTAAACTGAATTTCAAATTGACTTAATTCCCGGAGCAACACCTATAGCCCAATCCCCCTATAGGTTAGCCCCTTCAGAGATGAAGGAACTCTCTGAACAACTCCAGGAATTAACCGATCGAGGTTTTATATGTCCAAGTACATCACCCTGGGGAGCTCCTGTCCTATTCGTAAAGAAGAAAGACGGATCTATGAGGATGTGTATCGATTATCGTGGATTAAACAAACTTACTATAAAAAATCGATACCCATTACCCCGGATTGATGACCTATTTGATCAACTACAAGGTTCGAGCGTATACTCAAAAATCGACTTATGATCAGGCTATCATCAACTGAGAGTGAGGGAAGAAGATATCCCTAAGACCGCTTTCAGAACGAGATATGGGCACTATGAATTTCAAGTTATGCCATTTGGTTTGACAAACGCACCAGCGGTTTTCATGGACCTCATGAATCGGGTGTGTAAACCATACTTGGATAAATTTGTTATAGTGTTCATAGATGATATCCTTATCTATTCACGTAATGAGGAAGAGCACGCTAAACACTTGAGACTAATCCTAGAACTGCTTAAGACGGAGAAACTTTATGCAAAGTTCTCTAAGTGTGAATTCTGGATTAGTGTTGTGCAATTTCTCGGACACATGATAGATAAACAGGGACTTCGTGTCGATCCAACAAAATTTAAAGCAGTTAAGGATTGGTCACAACCTAAGAATCCTACTGAGATACGAAAATTCTTAGGACTTGCGGGCTACTATCGAAGGTTTATTGAAGGATTATCAAAAATAGCTAAACCTTTGACAGAGCTAACCCAGAAAAATAGGATGTTTGACTGGGTAAAAGATCAAGAGATAGCTTTCCAACTTTTGAAGAGAAAGTTGTGTGAAGCTCCGATCTTAGCATTACCAGAGGGAAACGATAATTTTGTCATTTACTGTGATGCTTCTCGAAGAGGTCTTGGAGCTGTATTAATGCAAAAGGATAAAGTAATCGCTTATGTATCACGACAACTCACGACACATGAAGAAAACTACACTACACATGATCTAGAATTAGGAGCAGTTGTGTTCGCTCAAAGAATATGGAGACATTATCTGTATGGCACTAAGTGTACGGTTTTCACTGATCATAAAAGCCTACAGCATATTCTTGATCAAAAAGAGTTGAACATGAGACAACATCGATGGGTAGAACTGCTTGCTGATTACGATTGTGAGATTCGTTATCATCCTGGCAAAGCTAACGTAGTAGCAGATGCTTTGAGCCAAAAGGAACAAATCAAACCACTTAGAGTTAGGATGTTAGTAATGACTCTTCATTCGAATCTACCTTCTCAAATACTCAAAGCCCAGAATGAAGCCCTCAAAATGAAGGATCGTAAACTCGAGAATTTACGAGGGATGGATAAGGCTTTTGAGATAAGTTCAGACGGAACTCGTTGTATTAAGGGTCGAAAATGGTTACCTTATCATGGTAACTTAAGGAACGTAATAATGCACAAGTCCCATAAATCTAAGTACTCCATTCACCCAGGATCTGATAAGATGTATCAGGATTTGAAGAAACACTATTGGTGCCCGACATGAAGGCATCCATTGCCAGATATTTGGGCAGGTGTTTAACATATTCTAGAGTAAAGGCTGAATGCCAAAAGCCATCTGGTTTATTGGAACAGCCTGAGATTCCCATTTGGAAGTGGGAAAGAATTACGATGGATTTTATCACTAAACTACCTAGAACATTCAACGGGCATGATGCTATTTGGGTAATAGTTGATTGCCTTACAAAATCAGTACACTTCATTCCTATACGAGAAACAGATGATATGGAAACCCTTGCTAGGTTGTACCTCAAGGAAATAGTTTCCCGACATGGAGTGCCAATATCTATTATATCGGATCGTGATTCTCGCTTCACGTCAAGATTTTGGAAATCTATGCAAAAGGCCTTAGGTACTCAGATAGACATGAGTACGGCATATCATCCGCAAACTGATGGTCAAAGTGAAAGAACTATCCAAACACTCGAGGATATGCTTCGAGCATGTGTGATAGATTTTGGAAAAGGATGGGAGAAGCAATTGCCATTAGTAGAATTCTCGTATAACAATAGTTATCACGCTATCATAAAAGCAGCACCGTATGAGGCACTTTATAGGAGAAAGTGTAGGTCTCCGGTCTGCTGGGCTGAAGTTGGAGAAGTACAACTCACGGGTCCGGAAATAATCCATGAGAAAAATGAGAAAATAGTTCAAATTCGACAACACTTACAAGCTGCAAGGGATCGGCAAAAGAGTTATGCCGAAATAAGACGTAAGCCTTTAGAATTTCAAGTCGGAGATAGGGTTATGTTAAAAGTTTCACCTAGGAAAGGTGTCTTTCGTTTCAGAAAGCAAGGAAAGCTTAGTCCGAGATACATTGGACCTTTTAAGGTTTTAGAACGAATTGGTCCAGTGGCATACTGACTTGAATTACCGGATGAACTAAGTAATATACATGACACGTTTCACGTATCAAATCTTAAGAAGTGTTTATCGGACGAATCACTAGTTGTTCCTATTAACGAGTTTCAATTGGATGATAAGCTCAATTTCACTGAGGAACCAGTAGAAATTATGGACCGAGAGGTCAAAATTCTAAAACATCATCGGATTCCTATCGTTAAGGTATGCTGGGACTCCCAAATAGGACCAGAGCATACTTGGGAACGAGAGGATCAAATTCGTGCTAAATATCCCCATCTATTCACACCATCACATACTAACCATAGTTAAATCTCAGGACGAGATTTTCTTTAAGGATGGGAGACTGTCACAAACTACTAACTTCCCCTTAGGTTAGAAATACCTTACTAACTTAGCTTAGGCTGTAACACCCCCTAATTTGAAATGCAGCAGCGGAAAAGTAATTAGGATGTTACGGTGAGGATCGAAGTCATAATAATAGAAAACAACTTGAAAGAGACGTTTTTAAAATATAAGTTTATTAATTAAGATTCAAATACAAGAGGTCACTATCAGAGTATTATAATAAAAGTCTTGATGTTCTAAACTGAATTAAACATCTTTTATTTTACACCATTATTTAAATAAAGTAGATAAGTTTTGAAGTTTTGCCGCCCATTCCATGCTTGCTTCCCCTGCTAAATACCTGAGATACATGTTTAAAAGTCAACAAAAATGTTGAGTGATATCATAGAGTTTGAATTTAGTAATCATTTTGATACACAAGTAAGATTGTATTGGAAATACAATCAGTTTAAAAATTGATATTGCAGTATATATATTGCTCTAAGTCTCATGACACGCAAAACGTTAACAAATACCGTAAAAACGGAGGTGTTTATCAAATCAATGATAATTTTGCCCTCGTGTAATAGGTGATTTGCCAATTCCTATTTTTACTCAAATATAATTATCACGACTAATACGACTAATCACATGCATAATGGCATTCCGTCAAGTATTAATGGGACAGACTGTCAAACCTTAAATAGATCTATTCATTATATTCGCGTTAACATAACAGTGATTAACGGCTCATGATCAAGGGTCTTTTGGCAATAGCTAACTTAGGCATATATCAAGTCAGGAAGCATACAGAAAATTACTTGTGATCTGTTTATAACATGTATCCCCCTCACGGAGTTTGAAAATAAGTAAATGTGAGGCTATGACTCACCTTGATTGATATTGAAATGAAGAAAATAAAGTTGGACGAATTTATGATAACGGCTTCGAAACACAACCTGATAAATAGATTTATCTGAGAATTTGACCAAATACTATTTGGTAAATATGAACGAATAACGAATAATAATTATTCGTTATGACGAATAGGTGATGTGCAATGTAATTCTTGTGAGATGCATGATATGACAAAATATGTTATTTAAAACATCCATCGAAGTTTTACCTTTATAATCGTAAATAAAATATTAACTTTTGAAATATCGTTATATATATTATTAACGTTACGTTAAATAATATATATATAAATAAAAATAAAGTATAAATGCATATGAAATAAATTTACGAAAATAGAAAATAAATAAGAATGTTAAATAGATTATGTTTAGTCCTTGTCGTTTTTCTAATTTTACCATTTTTACTCTAACGATGTTTGCGTTACACCGTTAGTCCTTTTTATAAATAAATTACAACTATAGTCCTCTATTTGTCCAATAATCAATACTAGGCTTAGAATATTAACTTTCATCAAGTTTTACCCTTAAGTTTCTGTTTTTATAGTTTTAGTCCTTACTTTTCAATATTTACACTTTTAGTCCTTCTAGGTGTCGTCGCGTTACATTTTTAGTCCAAAATTACAAAAATGATTATAAAAAATTTCTAAAAATTTTCATGGCTTATTAAGTCAATAATAAGCTTATTTTAACTGCTTATTTGATGAAAAGCTTATTTTTTTAGCTTATGGGCCCTTAACGAACCAAATTAAGGCCCGTTAAGATTTTTAGAGGCGAGGGCATGGAAAATGTTTTGGGCCTGGCCTTGGACTATTTTTATGATTCTAAAAACGTTTCATATGGGCCCAGTGGGCTTATGGATTGTTACTTCTTATTGGGCTTGAAATGAGCCCAAACGAAAATATTAAGTTTTTAAATAAATTTTGGATTTGAAAACCTTGTGCATGCCGATTCAAAATGAATCATTTTATGTGTCGAAACGTGAGTATTTTTACAAGTTGTATAAATGAAAATGATAGTCTTCTAGGTGGTCTATTGAGTCGTGTAAAAATATGGTACTCTTGTTACGTGAAATTTAATGATATACGAGCGTTTTGGTAGCATGTTTGTAACGTCGATATATATGAAAAAGTTATAAATTTTTCTAAGTGTTTAGATGAGTTTTCATACGATGGAGTATGGTTCAAAAATAATTTTGTTTGATGCATGTCGAGTGAAACCAACGTGAACTATGTGTGCTACGTGACTCCTAGGCCTTCCAAGATAGAGGCTAGCCACGTTTAGTGTTCTATATGACAATATGTATGTGAAATATATATGTAACCTTATATACGATCGAAAAAAATATAAACAAGGTGCATGACTAATTGAGCTTGAAATAACTTACAACACCCTTTAGGTGGTAGAGAGTAAAGAGTGAATGGATGGAACACAAGGATAATCACGTTCAAAGTATAACCCAAACATTATACGTATAAATCAAACCCGATAACCCTTTTCTTGCGTCCAAACTAAATGACAATCGACTTCTGGCTCTTAGGAGTAGTTTTTAGGAAGAAAGAAATATTTGAGAGAGTATGATAGTTGAGAAGAACGGGTGCATGCATGTATGCTATATATGGTCTCAATATATCACACGTAAGTGTGAATTATTTCAAGGAAACCATAGTAACTATGCATGTCAGTAAAACCTAGGTTCTAGGATGAAATATATTGTTAAAATATGGGATGAGAGTGCACAAAATATGGGAAGTGTCTTGGTGATTCATGCTCATCTCGACCAACAATATAATTATATACACGATTTGCCAAATCGTGTATAACTTGGATATAACTGATCATCTTTGACATTTGAACATGAAATCATCTTAGAAATGTTATTAGGAACACGTAGGAACAAACGGGAATCAAAACGGTTAAGATTTGAATAAATTATTAATCGATTTATATGAATATTCGTCAAACACTTTTCCCCTTAAAAACGTATCAAACGTCGTCCAATGAACTTGGGATACACACTAATAGTTGGCTAGGTGGTAAACGAGATGGTGTAAAAATATTGGCACGTCGTGTGTAAGAATCGAGAATAAACGAGGCGTTTTGGAGGCTTGAAGCTTAGTCGAACAAATGAAAAAAATATGATTTTGGAGTTGGGCTTGTGACCTTGGGCTTGTGAATAGTGAACGAGAGGTGGGCTGAAAATGATTAAGGGTCCGTTTGGATTATAATTGTAATTAGGAATTTTAATTATATTTAGGAAATATAATTAGGATTAAGTGAAATATTTAGGTTTCGAGTAACGTGTCAACGATTAATTCCGTCATTTCGTGCATTATATTATTTTTTGATAACGACAAAATAATATAATAAGAAAAATTTCAAATTTTTCCGAGAAAATGGGAATTAGTAACGATAACGAAAGATTATTTATTTATTAACGATATTATTACAAGAAATTTTTACAAGGTTCTACAGTACCCACTTGTCATTCTGAATTTCGTCCCGAAATTCGATTTTAAGAAATCTAACAAGTGCGTTCTATGAAAATAGATGTGGATATTTCTCACGGAATCTATCTTCTCTTTCCCATGTGTAAGTTGGTCCTCGCTTTGAGTCCCATCTAACCTTTACAATAGGGATACGATTCTTTTTGAGTTGTTTTATTTCTCTATCCATTATTTCCACAGGCTCTTCTGTGAACACTAGTTTGTCATCCAATCTAATCTCCTTTAGTGGAATGACGAGAGTTTCGTCAGACAAACATTTCTTGAGTTGTGATACGTGAAACGTAGGATGTACCCTACTGAGTTCTTCCGGAAGTTCTAACTTATAAGCAACTGGACCAATTCTCTCCAGAATTTTGAAAGGTCCAATGTACCTCGGATTTGACTTTCCACGTCTTCCAAAACGGATCATTTCCCTTCTAGGGAGAAACTTTCAACATGACTCTGTCTCCTACTTGAAATTCCATAGGCTTTCTCCTGACATCAGCATAACTCTTATGTCTGTCACGAGCAGCTTGCAAGCATTGCTTGATTTGGAATATCTTCTCGGTCGTGTCATGTATTAGCTCTGGTCCGGTGAGTTGCATATCACCAACTTCTGTCCAACAGACTGGTGATCTGCACTTCCTTCCGTAAAGTGCCTCAAAAGGTGCAGCCTTTATGCTGGCATGATAGCTGTTATTGTAAGAGAATTCAACTAATGGCAAGTGTTTATCCCAACCTTTTCCGAAATCAATCACACATGCTCGGAGCATATCTTCCAAGGTTTGGATTGTTCTTTCACTTTGTCCATCGGTTTGTGGATGATAAGCGGTGCTCATATCTGAGCGAGTACCAAGAGATTTCTGTAGAGATTCCCAAAATCTTGAGGTGAATCGGCTATCTCTATAAGAAATAATAGATATTGGAACTCCATGTCTAATCACAATTTCCTTAAAATACAACTGAGCGAGTGTTTCCATCTCGTCAGTTTCCTTGATTGGTAGAAAATGTGCAGACTTGGTTAATCGATCGATGATAACCCAGATTGTGTCTAATCCGGTCGAAGTTCTTGGTAATTTGGTAATAAAATCCATGGTGATTCGTTACCATTTCCAGACCGGAATTTCTGGTTGCACGAGTAATCCTGATGGTTTCTGAGTCTCTGCCTTTACTCTAGAACATGTTAAACATTTACCAACATACTCTGCGATATCAGCGTTCATATTTGGCCACCAATAATTCTTCTTAAGATCTTGATACATCTTATTGGAACCGGGATGAATAGAGTATTTGGATTTATGAGATTCATGCATGATAAGGTCTCGAATACCTCCAAAGAGAGGAATCCAATATCTTTCCTTAAAACATAACATTCCATCATTTCTTCTCACAAATTCTTTTTCATTATTTGGCATTCTGTCAACCTGATCTTCAGGGTTTGACCTTCTGTCAATTTTCTCATATCGCCGGTTTTCTTCTTGTAGAGCTTCTGTTTGAGCTTTGATGATTTGAGCTGGAAGTGGCGAATGAATTTTCATTCCTAGAGATCGAACTCTAAGAGGTTTAATTCTGTCTTTTCTGCTCAACGCATCGGCTACTACATTCGCTTTACCAAGATGGTAACAAATTTCACAGTCGTAGTCGTTGAGTAATTCTAACCATCTTCGTTGTCTCATGTTCAGCTCCTTCTGATCCAGTATATGTTGAAGACTCTTGTGATCGGTGAAAACCGTACACTTTTTACCATATAGGTAACGTCTCCATATCTTAAGAGCAAAAACTACTGCTCCTAATTCTAGATCATGAGTGGTATAATTTTCTTCATTCTTCTTTAGCTGTCGTGAAGCATAAGCTATGAGTTTGTCTTTTTGCATTAGTACCGCACCTAAACCATGATGAGATGCGTCACAATACACTACAAAGTCCTCATTTCCTTCCGGTAATGCTAATATTGGTGCTTCACAAAGCTTCTGTTTCAACAGTTGAAATGCTGACTCTTACTTCTCTTCACAGATATACTTCTTGTTCTTCTGAGTGAGTTCCGTCAAAGGTTTTGCAATCTTTGAGAAACCTTCTATAAATCTCTGATAGTATCCGGCGAGACCTAAAAATTGATGAATTTCGGTTGGAGTGGTGGGTGATGTCCAACCTTTAACTGCTTCTATCTTCACGGGATCTACATGGATACCTTGGTTGTTGATGATATGTCCTAAAAATCGAACGGTAGAAATCCAAAAATCACATTTGGAAAACTTGGCGTACAACTTCTCTCTCTTAAGTAACTCCAAAATAGTCCTTAAGTGTTCGACATGCTCTTCTTTGTTGCGCGAATAGATTAAGATGTCATCAATGAACACAATAACGAATTTATCCTAGTATGGCTTGCATACTCGGTTCATTAAATCCATGAACACTGCTGGTGCATTGGTAAGACCAAATGGCATTACTTGAAATTCATAATGTCCGTATCGTGTTCGAAAAGTTGTCTTGGGAATGTCTTCTTCCCTGACTCTTAATTGATGATATCCTGATCTTAGATCGACTTTTGAGTAAACACTAGATCCTTGTAATTGGTCAAATAGATCATCGATCCTTGGTAATGGATATCGATTCTTCACCGTGAGTTTGTTCAACTCCCTGTAATCGATACACATTCGGAACGTTCCATCTTTCTTTTTGACGAATAGGATTGGTGCTCCCCAAGGGGATGAACTTGGTTGAATGAATCCTTTATCTGATAGTTCTTTCAACTGTTCAGATAATTCTTTCATTTCGGAGGGTGCTAATCGATATGGTGCTTTTGCAATTGGTGCTGCTCCAGGCACTAAATCGATGCGAAATTCTACTTGACGGGTTGGTGGAATTCCAGGCAAGTCTTCAGGAAATACATCAGAAAATTCTTTTACAACTGGAACTTCATCAAGTTGTTTCTTCTTTTCTTTTGTTTCTCCTCCCGTTACTTGAATTTGAAATACATGGCATCCTTTGCTTATGTATTTCATCATCTTGGCGTACGAGATAATATTGAACGAAGTTTTAGGTTTATCACCATGGATGATTAAGGTTTCACCGTTGAGTGGAATTTGAATGACTTTCTCGTCACAAATTATTCTGGCACGGTGTTTAGATAACCAATCCATACCAATGATGACATCAAAACTTCCCAATTGGTTGGGCATGAGATCGATGGGAAAAGATTTATTTAGAAAAGTCAAGGTGTAATTTTCGATTAGGGTATTGGTACTTAGGATATTTCCATCTGCTAATTCTATGTCATAGATAGTATCTAGTTCTATAGGAGTAATATTTAGAATTGCGGCAAACGAAGTAGACACAAAACTTTTATCTGCTCCAGAATCAAATAATATCTTAGCATCTTGTTGATTTAATAGGAACGTACCTGTAACAACATCAGAATTCTGAGTCGTGTTTCCATCACCGAGTACATATGCTCTTCCTCGGGCAACATTATTAGCATTCTTCGAACAGTGAGTTTTGTAATGTCCAACTTCACCACAACCATGGCACTTTACTGCTATCGGTTGTGTGTTGGCTCCAGTTGCTCGACAGTCCTTTGTTATATGACCAATTCTTCTGCAGTTGCCATAAGTAGCCTTACATGATCCATTATGATGCATGTTGCACTTGTTACATGGGGGTAGAGTTCCGGCATAACCTTTACTTTCTGTAGGCACTGCTGCATAAGCTCTGGTAGCTTCTTGTCGACGATTCTGTTGCTGATGATGATTACTACGGTTCTGTTGTTGATCTCTGTTGCGGTTGCTGCTTTGATTGTTGTTGTTGTAGCTTCTGTTACCACTATAGTTGTTGTTGTAGCTGCGGTTGTTGCTATTGTTGTTTCCACGGTTGTCAGCACTTCTTTTATGCTCATTGATCGTGGAGGTAGAACCTCTTTTGATCACCCGGGTCAACAATCTCTGTGCAAGTCCCATAGCTTCTTCTACCGTCTGTGGGTTCGATGCGGTAACATCCCCTTCAATAGATGGTGGCAGTCCTTCCACATATTTCTCCAATGCTTTTTCAACATCGGGTACTATTGTTGGGCATAACACCGACAACTCCAGAAACTTTCTGTCGTATGTCTTCAGATCATTGTACCTTACTACTAGCTGATGAAATTCATCCTCTAGTTTTCTGATCTCTGTCCTGGGACAATACTTCTTAAGCATCTTATTCTTCAACTCATTCCAGGAAAGTTTGAAAGCTTCATCCTGACCCATAGCATTCGCGGTAGTATTCCACCACGACAGTGCTTCTCCTTGAAGAGTTCCTGTAGCAAATGCAACTTTGCTATCTTCAGAACAACCACTCCTCTTGAAGACTGTCTCAGTATGCTCAAACCAATGGGCCATTTCAGTAACTCCTTTTATTCCTTTGAAATTAGTTGGCTTGTAAGTCATGAAGTCCTTCTAAGTACAATTACGAGGAGTAGATGTGTTAGCTTCAAGGTTTGCTCCATTGATGTTATTCAAACGATCAGCTTCACGAGCTGCAGATATACCCTCAGCAATCATTCTTTGAACCTCAGTAGGTGTCATGATCACTTCCGGGTTGGAATTTTCGCTACTTGCATGCTCCATTTTTCTATTGATAATACAAAAATATAGCTTTAGAATTTTAAACAATAATTTTGTTTAAAGGATCTTGTGAAGTAGGGAAATGAATATTTATGAGTTCTGACAATAATTGGGCACCATATGTAGTTTTTATTTCGATACAACAGTCATAATTACTCTGATATGTTAGATGCATTATTAATACACATGAACAACCATAAGCATAAATTAACATTTGTATATAGTAATATCACAACCAACAGCATAACATTAATAACTTGATTAGTTGAGTTTTCATAACAAAACGATACAAGATTCTTTATTAATTGCCACATGCGGCAGGCTTAGATGCCTTATTACTAATACAAATACTAACTGTCTCTAATGATTAGGTACGTCCACATGTCCTCCCATCTCTAAAATCTGAGTTCGGAGATCCTGCATCTCGGTATGGTGTTGAATCTGCATATCTCCTACTAGGTTTTCCAATGTATCTGCTCTTCAGTGTGCAAGCTGGGCTTCCCAAGTACGGTTCTGTCCCTCTCTTCACAATGATATCGTGAAAGAACGTATCTCAGAGATATCTGAATGTATCTAAGCTAAACCCTACTGCAACTCTATCCTATTGGCTATAAGGTTATGTAAGGTATTTTGGATAGTATCCGAATGGTCAAATGATGAATAGTCAATCATCTGAAGGAGTGAGTCTACCTGTTCTTCGTGATGCTCCAAACACGTCACTACTACAGAAGGTGAAAGAGTAGAGGTAATTTCCATCCTAGCACTCTCGCCAGTTTCATTGATATGAGCTGGGGGAGTAAAACCAGGACGATATGGTAATGATGGTGAAAGTGGATGCGTAGAATCGGAAATACGAAGTCGGCTGGATGCGGAGATATCTTCCTCAGGAATTTGTTCTCTATGGTGAAAAGTATACAGATAAGTTTGGCTAAAAAGATCGAATAGGTGGTCGGGTGCATATGAATCAAATTCATGATGTGGTAATGGTATATGTGTTAGTAAAACCAAAACATCGGGATTTTTAGGCGTTGTTACCATCTCGTCTTGCTCGAATGGTTCTGTTTCTTGGGAAACAGCGTCAGGTACTAAGGTAGAACAAAAAACAGGCGATGTAACAGATATGACGGAAATCTCAGAGTCGGAGTCTGATATACTCATATTGAAATAATACTGTAATGATTCGTAAATAGTGCATAATAAGAATTTATTATCGTCAAAGAATGTAAAATTCTAATATATCAAGATTAAAGTATCATAAACTTAACGATTAACTTACTGAGTATGGTAGCAAGCAGGCACGGCGGGCGAAAAATAGTATGGTGTAAATTTAATTTATTTGAAAGTGTGGTTATAGTTCAATGTTTAAAAACATTTGGTTCTCTATAACTATGGCTCTGATGCCAATCTGTAACACCCCCTAATTTGAAATGCGGCAGCGGAAAAGTAAGTAGGGTGTTACGGTAAGGATCGAAGTCATAATTATAGAAAACGGCTCGAAAGAGACGTTTTTAAAATATAAGTTTATTAATTAAGATTCAAATACAAGAGGTCACTATCAGAGTATTATAATAAAAGTCTTGATGTTCTAAACTGAATTAAACATCTTTTATTTTACACCATTATTTAAAAAAAGTAGATAAGTTTTGAAGTTTTGCCGCCCGTTCCATGCTTGTTTCCCCTGCTAAATACCTGAGATACATGTTTAAAAGTCAACAAAAATGTTGAGTGATATCATAGAGTTTGAATTTAGTAATCATTTTGATACACAAGTAAGATTGTATTGAAAATACAATCAGTTTAAAAATTGATATTGCTGTATATATATTGCTCTAAGTCTCATGACACGCAAAACGTTAACAAATACTGTAAAAACAGAGGTGTTTATCAAATCAATGATAATTTTGCCCTCGTGTAATAGGTGATTTGCCAATTCCTATTTTACTCAAATATAATTATCACGACTAATACGACTAACCACATGCATAATGGCATTCCGTCAAGTATTAATGGGACAGGCTGTCAAATCTTAAATAGATCTATTCATTATACTCGCGTTCACATAACAGTGATTAATGGCTCATGATCAAGGGTCTTTTGGCAATAGCTAACTTAGGCATATATCAAGTAAGGAAGCATACAGAAAATTACTTGTGATCTGTTTATAACATGTATCCCCATCACGGAGTTTGAAAATAAGTAAATGTGAGGCTATGACTCACCTTGATTGATACTGAAATGAAGAAAATAAAGTCGGGCGAATTTATGATAACGGCTTCGAAACACAACCTGATAAATATATTTATCTGAGAATTTGACCAAATACTATTTGGTAAATATGAACGAATAACGAATAATAATTATTCGTTATGACGAATAGGTGATGTGCAGTGTAATTCTTGTGATATGCATGATATGACAAAATATATTATTTAAAACATCCATCGAAGTTTTACCTTTATAATCGTAAATAAAATATTAACTTTTGAAATATCGTTATATATATTATTAACGTTACATTAAATAATATATATATAAATAAAAATAAAGTTTAAATGCATATGAAATAAATTTACGAAAACAGAAAATAAATAAGAATGTTAAATAGATTATGTTTAGTCCTTGTCCTTTTTCCAATTTTACCATTTTTACTCTAACGATGTTTGCGTTACACAGTTTGTCCTTTTTATAAATAAATTACAACTATAGTCCTCTATTTGTCCAATAATCAATACTAGGCTTAGAATATTAACTTTCATCAATTTTTACCCTTAAGTTTCTGTTTTTACAGTTTTAGTCCTTACTTTTCAATATTTATACTTTTAGTCCTTCTAGGTGTCGTCGCGTTACATTTTAAGTCCAAAATTACAAAAATGATTATAAAAATTTTCTAAAAATTTCCGTGGCTTATTAAGTCAATAATAAGCTTATTTTAACTTCTTATTTGATGAAAAGCTTATTTTTTTTTAGCTTATGGGCCCTTAACGAACCAAATTAAGGCCCATTAAGATTTTTAGAGGTGAGGGCATGGAAAATGTTTTAGGCCTGGCCTTGGACTATTTTTATGATTCTAAAAATGTTTCATATGGGCCCAGTGGGTTTATGGATCGTTACTTCTTATTGGGCTTGAAATGAGCCCAAAAGAAAATATTAAGTTTTTAAATAAATTTTGGATTTGAAAACCTTGTGCATGCCGATTCAAAATGAATCATTTTATGTGTCGAAACGTGAGTATTTTTACAAGTTGTATAAATGAAAGTGATAGTCTTCTAGGTGGTCTATTGAGTCGTGTAAAAATATGGTACTCTTGTTACGTGAACTTTAATGATATACGAGCGTTTCGGTAGCATGTTTGTAACGTTTATATATATGAAAAAGTTATAAATTTTTCTAAGTGTTTAGATGAGTTTTCATACGATGGAGTATGGTTCAAAAATAAGTTTGTTTGATGCATGTCGAGTGAAACCAACGTGAACTATGTATGCTACGTGATTCCTAGGCCTTCCAAGATAGAGGCTAGCCACGTTTAGTGTTCTATATGACAATATGTATGTGAAATATATATGTAACCTTATATACGATCGAAAAAATATAAACAAGGGGCATGACTATATTTAACGTGTGATTTGAATGGAATTGAGCTTGAAATAACTTACAACACCCTTTAGGTGGTAGAGAGTCGAGAGTGAATGGATGGAACACAAGGATAATCATGTTCAAAGTATAACCCAAATATTATACGTATAAATCAAACCCGATAACCCTTTTCTTGTGTCCAAACTAAATGGCAATCGACTTCTGGCTCTTAGGAGTAGTTTTTAGGAAGAAAGAAATATTTGAGAGAGTATGATAGTTGAGAAGAACGGGTGAATGCATGTATGCTATATATGGTCTCAATATATCACACGTAAGTGTGAATTATTTCAAGGAAACCATAGTAACTACGCATGTCAGTAAAACCTAGGTTCTAGGATGAAATATATTGTTAAAATATGGAATGAGAGTGCACAAAATATGGGAAGTGTCTTGGTGATTCATGCTCATGTCGACCAACAATATAATTATATACACGATTTGCCAAATCGTGTATAACTTGGATATAACTGATCATCTTTGACATTTGAACATGAAATCATCTTAGAAATGTTATTAGCAACACGTAGGAACAAACGGGAATCAAAACAGTTAAGATTTGAATAAATTATGAATCGATTTATATGAATATTCGTCAAACACTTTGCCCCTTAAAAACGTATCAAACGTCATCCAATGAACTTGGGATTTGACACACTAATAGTTGGCTAGGTGGTAAACGAGATGGTGTAAAAATATTAGCACGTCGTGTGTAAGAATCGAGAATAAACGAGGCATTTTGGAGGCTTGAAGCTTAGTCGAACAAATGAAAAAAATATGATTTTGTAGTTGGGCTTGTGACCTTGGGCCTGTGAATAGTGAACGAGAGGTGGGCTGAAAATGCTTAAGGGCCCGTTTGGATTATAATTGTAATTAGGAATTTTAATATATTTAGGAAATATAATTAGGCCCTCACTAGCACCTTAGGATTAGAAATACCTTATTAACTTAACTTAGGCCCTTATTAGAGCACACTAGGATTAGAAATGCGTATAGGATTTTCTCGAGTTAAAATTTTGCTTTAATATATCATTATAACCTAACTAACCCTCAGACAAGCTCACGTATCCACCTATGCCAACCACTACTATGTTTACTTGATGTAGACATCCCAGTATGTCAAGTCAAGGTAATAAACATATTTTCACTAAGAAAACTAGTACTATAATACCCTATACTTGCTAGAAAACCCTAAATGCACCTACGTGTTTCCAATTAGTTTTAAAACCCAAACTGCCTATCTGAACTTACATGCAAAGTGCTTAGGACTTAGATATAAGTTAGAATAGATACCTTAGGATATATTAGAACCCTTAGGATATAGTACAACCCCTAGAAACTTAGGTATAAGTCATAAAAGCACAAAACCTTAATTAGGCCATAACTTCCCAAAACTAGGTCAAAACTAGGTTAAAACTTTACCATAAGCTACCATCACTTAGTATAAGCTACTAATAGTTACTAAAAATCATTAGGACCTTAATTAAGATACTAAAACATAAATAAAACCCTAAACACTTATAAAACAAAACTAGATAAAAATTATACTTAAACACCTAAACTATACTACTTAAGCACCTTAATATGAACACGCAACCACCCTAGCTCATATATATGAATAAGTTAGCACCCTAGCACCTCCAAGAACCCAAAATAGGAGGTGCATCACCTCCTTGTCACTCCTTTCTTCCAACCGACTCCACGACTCATCACCACCACAGCCGCCCTACCCAGCCCCCTAGCTACCACCATAGCCCGTCCTGGTCACCTCCTAGCCTTACCACATCACCCCATAGCCATGCTTGCTCAGCCCCCCCCCCCCTCTGCACGACACCTAGACAACCATTTCACCCAAACCGCCTATGTCGAGCCCTATAAATACCTCCCTCTCCTCTCATTCTTCTTCACACCTCTCTTTTCCCTCTCTACCTCACATTTCTGTAGTACCAAGTAGTTAGAAGCTGTAGGAAATGAGTAGCAAGGTCTTGGTTGGTTGTGTTGTGGTTTGGAGTTATACGAGCCAAAAGGAAACCCTAGAAACCCTAGAACCTTAGTTCAGCCCTCCCCCGACATAGGTAACCTTCAATTTATGTCCAAATAGTCTTAGAATAGATTTAGATACTTAGTATATGCCTTATGTAGTTAGTAGATTGCCATGCATGCATGTTTGCCTTCGTAACCCTAGTTTTAGGTCAAATTGCATGCATAAGTGTTATATAGCTTTTCTACTTGATATAATTTGCATTATGTGGCTTATTTGAACTTATATGAGTTAGATATAAGCTTAGAAACTAGATTGCCATGCTAGAATTAGAATTATATGCATTTAGGACTAGTTTTGCAAAATATTACATGCATAGGGGTATATATTTTAAAATCCTAAAACTATAAAGTCTAGGGACTATTTTTGACATTTCCAAGAAGATATTAGTATAAGGACTAAATTTGCAATATATTAAACCTTAAAATAAACTGATAAAATAAATATAAAACTAAAAGGACTAAA